>JAPQKP010000002.1:0-2400000 GCA_028974015.1 Penicillium cf. griseofulvum
AGCCCTAAGCCCTAAGCCCTAAGCCCTAAGCCCTAAGCCCTAAGCCCTAAGCCCTAAGCCCTAAGCCCCTAAGCCCTAAGCCCCTAACTCCTAGCTCCTAGCTCCTAGCTCCTAAGCCTAAGCTCCTAACTCCAGCTCCTAACTCTAGCTCCTAGCTCCTAGCTCTAGCTCCTAACTCCAGCTCCTAACTCTAGCTCCTAACTCCAGCTCCTAACTCCAGCTCCTAACTCTAGCTCCTAACTCCTAGCTCCTAGCTCCAGCTCCTAACTCTAGCTCCTAACTCCAGCTCCTAACTCCAGCTCCTAACTCTAGCTCCTAACTCTAGCTCCTAACTCTAGCTCCTAGCTCTAACTTTTAGCTTTAACTTCTAGCTTTAACTCTAGCTCCTAACTCTAGCTCCTAGCTCTAGCCCTAAGCTCCTAACTCTAGCTCCTAGCTCTAGCTCCTAACTCTAGCTCCTAACTCCAGCGCCTAACTCCAGCTTCTAGCTTTAACTCTAGCTCCTAACTCTAGCTCCTAACTCCAGCTCCTAACTCCAGCTCCTAACTCTAGCTCCTAGCTCTAACTTTTAGCTTTAACTTCTAGCTTTAACTCTAGCTTTAACTCTAGCTCCTAACTCTAGCTCCTAGCTCTAGCTCTAGCTCCTAGCTCTAGCTCCTAACTCTAGCTCCTAGCTCTAACTTTTAGCTTTAACTCCAGCTCCTAACTCTAGCTCCTAACTCCAGCGCCTAACTCCAGCTTCTAGCTTTAACTCTAGCTCCTAACTCTAGCTCCTAGCTCTAACTTTCAGCTTTAACTTCTAGCTTTAACTCTAGCTCCTAGCTCTAGCTCCTAGCTCCTAGCTCCTAGCTCTAACTCCTAGCTCTAACTCCTAGCTCTAACTCCTAGCTCTAACTCCTAGCTTTAACTCCTAGTTCGTACGTTTTAACTCCTAGCTCTAACTTATAGTTATATATTTAATCCTATATAAAAAATTAGGCGTAGGATAATATATATATATATATAAGATTAAAGTTTAAATATATATTTTATAATAAACTCGAAGACTATAGGCCCTTCGTATAGTCTTACCCTATTAAAAATATTTCCGATTTTTAATTACCTACTATACCTTTATAACTTAGTTAATTACTCTAAAATTTAGTAACTATAATCTTTATAGTATAGGATAGAACTTTATAAATTTTAAACTCTATCCTTATATAAGAAGCTTTTCTAGTCTACTTATAAAACTATTCTAGTCTACTTATAGCCCTACTTTTATCTACTATTTAAGGTAAAGTCCTAATTCTAGTCTACTAGACTATAACTACCCCTATAGGATAGAGGATATTGTTACGTACTGCTAACTAGTCACGGTTAGGTTAGGTAATTCCGGGTATACTTACTTTAATACTCCGCGATTGTCTAACGTTAACGATCGGTTGCAATTAAGCTATTACCGCGTAGGGCCTTACTATAGCCTAAGTCCTATTAAGAGATCGAGGAACCGATACTAGTATAGAGCGCCGAGTAGATCTATACCGAGGTATTAGTCTACTCGTAGGGTTTGTTAGGTTATAATTCAAGTTAAAGAGTTATAGTATTGTTAAAGGTAAATACAAGTAACAATATATAATTAAAGACGAAGAACTAAACTAAGTATATAAGGGAGTGTCCTTATATATCCTTCGTTCCTACTCTATAAGGTATACTCCCTAGGAGTATATCTACTAGAGTTATAGTAACTATCTACTCCTTCTTAGCGTTAGTAGATAGTTACGGTCACGTATTCGGAAATACCCCGAATAGGTAGTTGTTAGTGTAGGTACTATCCGGTACGGATAAGTGTATATATATCCCTTTGTCCCTAATAGTAGGTCCCTAATTAGAGTGATTATACCTTTGCTTACTAATTATAGTCGTAGTTCTTTTTCCTAAATACCTAGGGATGCTAGAGTATTGGATGTTGTACGTGATCTGCTGATAGATAATATTATTAGCTCTCGGTGGCCTATCTATATACCCTATAGGTCACCGCTAATTGGTAACGGGTAGGTCCGTAACAAATATCTATAATTATTTTTATTAATAGATTACGCCCGCTATAGTTAACTTCGTACTTTTAATAGTATAATATAATATATTTATTAGAAATTTCGAATATTATTACTTATTAAATATATTATCTAAAGAATATATAAAGAATATTATAGAAACTTAATTAATAATAATAGTAATAGACTTATATAGTTAACTATAGAGTAGCTACCTAGAGCTTTAGGAGATAGAACTATAATACTAATATATACTCTATATATACTATCTAACTTCTCCTTCTAGTTTATACGCTTCCTAACTTCTTACTTTAACTCCTAGTTCGTACGTTCTATATATATATATATAACTTTACTTCTAATATTATAACTATCTATATATCAATCCCCTTATATTGCTTACAAAGCCAGATAACCCCCCAGATTAACTCTGTACAGTTAGTCCACCCATTTACCATCTGTCCTAAAAATCTCACTACCTCAGCCTCATTACCAAAATCAACTCCACGCTCTTGAAGCCGCCTAGCCCAGAGCCCCTGTATACTCCTCGTACCATTCAAGTCCCGCTGGGGCACCCCATATACCATCATCGCGTACATCGGGAGTAAGACATGTTTATATATACACTCCCCCCTTCAAACCCAACCCGACAAATCTGCTGTGGCATACCACATCGAAAGCAACATGCCCCTCGCCCGTACGAGATCTTACTTCGCCACCGAAGATACCACTGCCGAGCAGTATTATTGCCAGGCGCATAACACTGATATAAGTCATGGTCGTTATCACCTCCATCTATCGTACAGACCCAGCACCGATCCTGCCACCTCTGGACTTCTGCCTCGAGGAATTCCATCAATTGCAGTGCCGGAGGCCCTTCCTCCCGCCGTTGCTGCCCAAACTGCCTTCGTACGATATCCTGCTGTCGGAGTTCGTACCGCACCTCGGTGGGAATCGCCCTGACCTCGCTGGTAGATATGACTAGCCCTTGGATAGGACTGGCTGCTAGTCGAATCCCTCTTGGGACCTGGGACTGGAAGCTCTCAGTACTGGCCGTACTAGATACCCTCGAGCGAGATACACTCGCTGTGGCTATACGGAGTGGCTGCCAGCTATCACTCACGATAACACGCTGGTGGGATATCTCTGCTTCCGGTAGGATAGCCCGTGTCACTTCGTACGAGAGCCCATGGAACCAACCAGGTTGACATCGGTCACACCGTTGTTCGTTAACCCCCTGCGCAATAATATCACCACAGTGTATCCTCGTACGCCCATCAAAGTCCCTATCAAGATATCCATCGAGTACTGCCCGTCGGCACCCATCTAGTGGTACATCAAGATACTCTCGTACGAGCCTTATATCGGCCTGGTGGGCTTGCACTTGTTTCTTATCCGCTCCAGCAGGTAGTTGGAACCAGATTGGTGGCTCATAGAAACTATCTGGCTGGATAATGATTACCTCGCTGGGTTGGCCGTCTCGTCCAGCCCGTCCACTCTCCTGGCTGTAGTCGAGCATCGTACGGGGCCACCCAAGATGGATCACACACCGGATATCAGGAATATCAATCCCCATCCCAAGCGCGTTGGTGGCCACAAGGACTTTACCCATGCCGCCACGGAACCGTTCTAAGATCCTAGCACGATCAGCCTGCTCGGCAAAGAAGCCCTCACAGCCTAGGAGACCGGCCATCGTACGAGTATATATGATGGTGCTGCAGTATACAATTGTACGGCCTGGGAAGCCGACCTGCACACGTTGATGGATAAACCGGGCCACACAATCCATCTGGATCCACTGGGACATGCTTTCGAAGCCACGCTTAATCAGAGGCCTCCAAACACGGTAGGCTATATTATGCCGGCTCGTACGATCCCGATATAGTAAGATATTCTCCCTTGTACAATAAAGCCGCTTCTAGAGTTGGTGCTCTGCGCTTGGTGGGAGTGTGGCTGTGAGTAAGACTAGCTGAGCGTTGGTATTGGTAAGCTGGCTAAGCTTTCGAAAGGTAGGCCAGAAATTGCTATGTTGGTAGAGCATAAGATAACACTCGTCGATAACGATCCGATTAAGCTGGTGTATAAGCTGCTGGCGATTTAGGAACGTACGAAATTCCTCAGTGAGGGCAGACTCGGGTGTCACAAGGACAATCGATGCCTCGTCCGGAGGCCGTCGGCTTTCCCACTCAACGCATAAAATCCCAAGTGTCGTACAACGCTACCGGAGGTCTGCCCGAAGCGTAATTAGCGGTACTACGACAATCGTGAGGCCCCCTGCCACCCACGCGGGTAGTATAAAGAGGAGACTCTTACCAGCCCCAGTAGGCATGACTGTGACAATTAGACTCTCACCCGCCACAATTGCTTGAAGTGCCCGAGCTTGGATCCCCCGGAATCGTACGGTGGTATCTCCAAAAAACGACTGGAGAGCATCGGTCAGATTAGTCTCCCGGAGGAGATAACGCCGCCCCGTACGACGTTCCTCATAGTCTTACTCCCATAACGCACGCTTCCGTTTCCTAAACCCCTGGTAAACCGGTGACTCGATGGATGAGAAGGCGAGGAACCGATGCCAATCTATACTGGATTGACGGAATAACTCCCGTCGTTATACGGTGGAGCCAGCCTGCTCAGTTATCTCTCGTCCGTAGATAAACCCAGCTACGTGGGATGAATAGGCTGCCTAGAGGTCGGCGATATGGCCAAGGACACTGTTAAAGCCAGTCGATCCCTCTAGGTCAATATTGTCACCATCCTCAATCTCCTTTTCTGTATCGCCCTCTTCGTACGAATTCTGTGGAAAGGCGCTCGCTATACGAAGGAAGCGGCGGCTGATACCAATAGCAATATCCCGATAAGACGAGATATTAAGTGTGTGGCCATAGAGCCCAATCGCACTCTCATTGCGGAGAGCCTCGCGGAACCGACCAGATGACCAGACCCGGCCGGTACTAGGGTCTGGGGCCCAGATATATGCTTCTGCCGTACGAGTCGGAGTTTGTTCTAGGGTCAAAACCTGCAACCGCTTAAGAAAGGGAAGGACTAGCCAGAGATATCGTACGAGCAACTCGCCGACCTCACGTGGAAGATAGCGATAGATCAGCTTTGTATCGTTCCGTGTGTAAAAGCCTTTGTGGTAGCTGGTCGCAATCACAACAAGCCGATCCTCGATAAAGATATTCCGGTGAGCAGTCTCTGTATTACGATGTCGTACGGAGAGAAGCTCAGGGGCCCGGCTAGGCTATCCACCAGTGATATGAACCGCGACACTCAGCTTTTCTCGGAAACGGACAACCGCTCGAAGATAGCTCCGGATTGCAGTCGTACGAAACTAGCCCTTTTGGGAGTCGAGGAAGAGTCGCTGGAGGTTAGCCTCTCTGGATATACGTGTCATCATCCACTCAGCCCCGTTGACCGGTAGCTTCGTACGAGGGTCATCGAGAAAGCACCAGCCCGGCTAGCCTTGTGCGGGATCGTCTATCAAAGCATCCCATGGGATAGGGGGAAGGGCCTCGGCCCCGCAGACCAGTAGCTCCTCGTATAGGATCTGTTGGAGGGCGTGGGTCAGGCCATAGATAAACGCACGAAAGTCCCGCATAGTGAAGTGGAGATCCTTGTAGAGAATCCGGTCCTCGCCAGTCCAGGTAATAAACCCAGGCTGACTACTATTAAAGTGGACCTTGAGGCCGTACGAACGGAGATCGAGTAGCCATTGGATCGGTGTCTGCGAGCCTCGTACCATAAACCGTGTGACCATCAGATGGAGCCATTGGGTGAACCGCTGTGGCCGCTGGTGCTGTTCCTGGGTGAACTGGAGAGGCGCCGCCTGGTCCTGCTCGACTTCTGAGTCGCTCTCCCCGTATAGCGAGGGGGTCTGTGGGCTTATCGTACGAGAAAGATTATCGTACCCAGAGAGGAGATAGCCAGGCTCGTCAAACGGGGTCTCGGCAGATAGAACCAGCTTGCTAGAATGGCCCCGGAAGGAGGCAATCAGCTCGTCCACGTACGGATCAAGTCGGACCGCCTTGTGGAGGACGATAAAGCGGGCAATCTTAAGGATCTTTGATAGGATCGGGGGGTAACTATCGGTATCCATCCAGCCGTACGAAGTACGGCCGAGGACAGCCAAGGCACAGACAAAGGCGCTCTCATACTCCGATACGCCGATCCGTTGGTTGAGGAGTTCAATACAAAAGTCCATACAGGCGATCTGGATCGGGCTTACAGAGAAGGTATCGTACGACTGCGAGTCGGGATGGGATGGGGAACCCTGGCTCCGAGCGGTCGTAGATGATTCGCCTGGTGGTACCTCCGCCTAGGCCTGGGCCAGTCGCCAGAGCTCTCGCCACGTACGAGACTGACGGGGTGTAAACTGGTACTAAGGGCTGTGCCAGTCATGCGGCTGCTGCGTACGAGCAAAGAAAACCAGGATCCGCTACCAGGGCTCGACATAGCGCTGGATATTTGCCTCGTCTATGTAGGCTAGGAGGGGAGTAAAGGGGCTCTCGTGCTGCTCCGTACGAGCGGCTTCGGTCCGGGTAAAGTGACCGCACTGCTTGGTGATACGCTGGCTTATAGCCGCGACAGAGCCTATCACGTCCCAAATCACTCGTACGATAGCCTCGTTCTCTACCCCCTCAGGCGCCGGAGTCTCGAGCGACTGAAGGAGGGGCGGTACTAGAATGCCCCGGAGATACGTAGGCCACTGCGTACGGCGAAGCCATAGGTTAGCGTCATCGACCTGGCCCGCCTCGACGGTATGCTCGACCGTCGAGAGGGCCTCGGTATAGCGCTGCTCGACCTATCGTACAATCTCCTCGGCCTGGCTGGATGGGATCGGTGGCGCTTGCGGTAAATGGGTGATCCCAGGCTGCTGCACCCAAAAGTATGATAAGCCTGCCCCTCGTACGAAGAACCGCTGATAGGTCACTTGCTGCCAGGATCGATCAAGGAGATCTCTAGCTCTCTGCTGGTGCTAAGCTCGAGGGTGCCCAGGCTTCGTACGGACAGAGAATCTATGCGTTGTCCGCCAGTGCTCCTTTATCGCTTTCAGGCTACGACAGACATACTAACAGTCGGCAGCCACAGTATATAGCATGCCGTCGGTATAGATAGATAGAGCTTGGATTGGGTCCTGGACACTTAGAGGGTACTGTAGAGTGGTTGGATCGGACGAGATACCTTCCTATATTCCGATGGTCGCCGTAGTCTCCTGGGCGTGGCGTAGAGAAAGCCGATAAGGATCGTGGGTAAGATGGTAGGTGATCTGCTTTGGTCGTACGGCTACCTGACAGGACTGACAAACCACTAGAGGAAATCGGGGTACGAGTGAGATAAATTGTGGACTTGTGGGGCTGGTCTCTGCTATCGCAATAGTGATAGCCAAGGATAGGCTCCAAAGGCTGTCCCTTATATAAAATCGTACGAAAGATAAAATCTACTTGTGAGTAGGGTATTTATAAGTCTAAAGCTATAGCCTTTTTTTTTTGGCGATAGAAAGGGGGAATAGCCAAGAAGTTCACGTGGAGGACCCACAATAAAATATATATCTCCTATAGGATTAAACTCAAAAGGATTGTACGGAGTATATATAGAATCGGTGAATAATCAAATTAAAGGATAAATCTCGATATTGATAACTTGGTATATCGGGACCCAGGGTGTGGAGGATTGGACAATATGTACCTAAATTTGTATTCGTACGATACCTTGACTCTGTAACTCTTGAATCCTAAGCCCAAAACTTCCTACTTTGACTACCTAGTGTATTGTCCCTATCCCCTCACCCAAGCTGCCAATACCACCAATATACCTGTCGTACGATCCCGATCTATACTGCTGTAGCAGTACCACTAGCACCAGCACCACCGCCGTCACCACTAGCACCGTTGTCGTCATTGGCTTCGTCCGAGTCGGTCAGCTCCTCAACCCGGCTTGGGGGTGGTAGAGGAGCAGACGCCTGCGGGATGTATCGCGGCTCGTTGGAGTTTCGTACATTGCACTGCGCTGTCTGTTCCTTCCACTTACAATTGGCACAGCATCCCTCCCAGGTACCAGGCAATCGTACGATAGATTTACCAAATAGGTAGCCTTGGCGAGACCGATGGCATATACCTGGGAAACGAACTCCACGAGAAGCGATCAAGAGTCCATTGACGTACGACGGCCGTGCACTGCGGATCTATCCAGATTGAGAATTAGTGGCTGGTATCAACCCAAAGAATATCAACGTACTTGATCAGCCGAGATGACTAGAGTTCGGTCCTTCTTCATCTTCACGAGGAACTCGTACGACGGCCACGACCAGACCTCGCGCTGCTCTGGGGTACGGCAGAGCTCTCGGAGCGCCGCATTCCCATAAGCAGTCAGTCGGACAATATAGTACTCGGCACCCCCTTCTGCTGTAGTCGCCCTTCGTACAAGGCTGAAGAGAGTCGAAGCGGTAGGAGTAACCTAGGAAGGGTCACTTGGCGTACGAATAAGTGATCCGGGAGGGGGAGGAGGTCCTCCAGGAGGACCAGCACTAGCTGCGGAAGCCATAATAAGATAAATAAGAATATATAAGAAAGGCTGGATTTACTTGAAGTTGTTTCTAGCCAGAGTAGCTGGGCAAAGGTCGAGTTTAAATGTAGTATGGTGAATATAAGCCTAAACCTAGAAAAATGCAAAACCCCTCGCTGACCAGAATAAAAAGCCCATATCAGATAAAGAGCCCTCGTACGAAGTTCCAGGTTCAAAACAAAGACTGGAGAACATGAGAACGAAGCCACAGAAAATACAAAACTCTCCACTGACCAGAATAGAAATCCTACATCATTAGATAAAGAGCCTTCGTACGAAGTTCCAGGTTCAAAACAAAGACTAGAGAACATGAGAACGAAGCCACAGAAAATACAAAACTCTCCACTGACCAGAATAGAAATCCCACATCATTAGATAAAGAGCCTTCGTACGAAGTTCCAGGTTCAAAACAAAGACTGGAGAATATAAGAACGAAGCCACAGAAAATACAAAACTCTCCACTAACCAGAATAGAAATCCCACATCATTAGATAAAGAGCCTTCGTACGTAGGCTTGACTGTAAAACAAAGACTGGAGAATATGAGAATATCACCACAGAAAATACAAAACTCTCCACTGACCAGAATAGAAATCCTACATCATTAGATAAAGAGCCTTCGTACGAAGTTCCAGGTTCAAAACAAAGACTAGAGAACATGAGAACGAAGCCACAGAAAATACAAAACTCTCCACTGACCAGAATAGAAATCCCACATCATTAGATAAAGAGCCTTCGTACGAAGTCCCAGGTTCAAAACAAAGACTAGAGAATAGGAGAATATCGCCATAGAAAATGCAAAACTCTCCACTGACCAGAATAGAAATCCCACATTCGTACAAAGTCCTAGGTACAAAACAAAGACTGGAGAACCTGAGAATGAAGCCATGGAAAAATGCAAAACTCCGCCTAGGCCAGAAGAGAAATCTACACCGTTCAATAAACAGTAGTCGTACGAAGTCCCAGGTTCTAAATAAAGTGTAAAGATCATAAGAAAATAACTTGTATTTATTGTAACTTACTTGGTTTCACCATAAAGGCTACTTATCCTGAACACCACGTAAAGGTGCAAGTTTGTTCAGGTGTCGTACACAGGCCCCGTACGACTAGGTAGGGCATAGGGGAATAAAAAGAAAAGGTATGCTTACTCAGTCAATGATAATGACGTCGTCGTTATCATCCAGGTCGACGGGATTGGCGGCTATCCCAATGGCCAACTGAGACTGTGGAAGGGGGCTCCGAGCTGGGAGAGCGGCCGCTCTTCGTATCCTGTTCCGGTTACCAGTGCCGTCTCGTACGGAGCAGCGGAATCTATGATCCTAGAACTTGCAGTTGCCGCATGCTCCGTCGAAATGCCCCGGTGCACGGGAGCAGATCGGGAATGGGGATGGGCTCCCTATACGACGGCGCTTATCAGCACACTCATCGCACTCGGTAATAAGCTCCCATCCACGAGATTGTATCAGCAAAGCATTCACGTACGACGGGCGCATACTCGCAAGCTGGGCGCCCCGAATACGGCCAACCATAAACGGGACGTCATGGCCGGTCAAGGCAAGTAAGGCGCGGCCTTCGTCGCTGTGTACGAAACGGGCAAAAAGAGGGCTTCCCACTAGAAATGGAGTCTGTAAAACACCACCTCGAGGACCAGCATACCGTACGAGAGAGTTATTCCCTCCAGTACCTAGGGAGGTCACAGGCCATCCAAATTCAGCTCCAGTCTGGATATACCCCTCACAGAACTCAATCAGCCATTGTAGGGCAGTAGGCCACCCACCGACCGGGTCAATATTGCCATCAACTAACCCCCACAACCTGGCAAACGCAGCCTGAGCTTCGTGTGTGTGAGCTCGTGCCCGAGTATGAGGACCAAGGGGGAGGTTAGGGACGGGGGGGGCGGGAGCCAGTAGGGCGAGGCCTGGATCGTACGAAGTAAAGTATTAGTGAATATTCTGATTCAAACAAAGGTCTTACCAGAAGCAGGAAGTAGGATATTGATACAGGATGATGTAGGATATAGCTGTAGGATGAATGGGTTTCGTACAGAGAAGGCATCTTGATGAAAATCAAAATAAAAGTGAAATTTGAGAGGAAGAGAGAGAGAGAGAGAAAGAGAGAAGTGGGAGGAAAAACTGAGAATTAAATATCTGCTGGACAACAATAGAGGTGATTACTGAATTGGGTAATATTGTTACCTTATACAGCTATGAAAATGAATATTGCTGCCTAAGGCATTTATTGACGAGATATCAATAATATGATAAGGCATGAACAATGGGACAAGGCATCATCAATGGGACAAGCCATGAATATGCCATGGACCTAACAATTGTGACAGTCCTGCCTGGAGCTTGAATCGTACGAGATATCATCAATGGACGATACATGAATAATGGGACAAGCCTTCATTAATAGGACAAGCCTTCATCAATGGGACAAGCCTTTATCAATGGGATAAGCCATAAATATCATATGTGACAGTCCTGCCTAGAGCTTGAATCGTACGAGACATCACTAATAGATGATATATGAATAATGGGACAAGGTATTATCAATGGGACAAGCTATAAATATGCCATGGACCCAACAATTGTGACAGTCCTACCTAGAGCTTGAATTGTACGAAAAAATCAATAATGGGACAACATGTAAATATACTATGGATTAGAATATGAATCTATAAGTAATCCTAACTTGAAATAGATATTTTAAAACAAAGTTGAAGAGTGCTGGCCCTTCGTACGGTCGCACCCCATCAAAAATAATTCCGATTTTCAATCAGCCACTATACCTTTAGAACTTGATCAATTACTCTAAAATTTGGTGACCATAATCTTTATAGTATAGAATAGAACTTTACAAATTTTGAGCTTTATCCTTGTACGAGAAGCTTTTCCAGTCTACTCACGAAAAGTATTCCAGTCTACTCATGGCCCCACTTTTATCCACCATAGTTAAGGTAAAGTCCTAATTCCAGTCTACTAGACTGCAACCACCCCCATGGGATAGAGGTATAAGAGGATTCGCTCGTAATTCCTTGGTTGCCGGTATTAGGCGTCCTCCGACGATATATAGTTAATCAATTTCGCCGAGCGTACAAAGGAACTACCTTAGAGCTCGAGATATTTCAACGTACGACACGACTAAATAGAAGAAAGTACGACGGAAGATCAGAGGGAGATTTTTAGGGTGGTATTTGAGTCGAAATAAGGACAGTATTAGACGGAGAATAGGTAGGAAGGAGATATTGTAAAGATATACTGTTTCCAGGTGTATGGCCTGTTAACCGGGTAAGATACAATGACTAAGGAGGGGAATGCAAATTGTATTGTCTCTGTATGCTAAGACTAATTCTTGTAGAATTAGGAGGGATCTCAGGGGCTTCCTGATTATAAGAAAATCATCGGGAAAGCTGACGTGATGATCACCTAACGAACCCCGTACGGATCGTCCACGATACTTCCAAGTATATGCCCCGAGTCTTTATCCTTGTTTCCTAGTTATACGGACCTTTATCCGTTACAATTATCCCTTTCTAAGCGGATGCCCTTATCTACAATTAGATCAATAAATACTAAGGGATTCCTATTCAAGGTAAGATATAGGATCCGAGTATAGAACAATGAAATGTTAGGGAGAAACCGGGGGTGATTCACGATAAAGAAGAGATATTTTAGAACAACCTAAAAGACTTTACCTATAAATAGTAAGCCTTTGTATGCCGTAGTATATATATAGGTCTAGCATTCTAGTCTTATCGGTTGAAATATCGTCTTACTCTTTCTTCCCTATATTATAGTTCCTACCCCTCGTTTAACCTAGATTTAGTTAAAGTATGTATAGTATATACAATGTCTTCGATCTACTATTAATAACTAGGATACTATAAATACTAGCGAACCGTTCTCGATTTAATACTTTCTCGGGACCGAAAATTCGAAGAAATACTAATAATATATCTAGCGTTATATATATTGTAAACGCCCTACTAAGGGTATATAGGGTGATACCCGCGATTTAGTAGCGATTCTCGACTAGGCTATATAGGTTTATTATAACGATAACGGATACTACGCCTAGGATACTACTTATTTATAGAACGTGAATAAGGGGGTCCTTAAGTTCCTAAAGGACTTCGTAGCTGTATACCGGGCTTATAAATCGGAATACCGCCTAGGGGGTAATAATAGAGTAGGGGTAAGTAGAGTCGAGTTATAAGGAATTCGGTTCTACTTCGCTAATAATTCGGTAGCCTCTCCTAGTCGCTTATTAACGATATCTAGAAAGTCGATAGGCTATATATCCGAATCCTCTTACGCGACTATTACTTTCTACGACGTCGAGGGAGTGGTACCGATACTATACCGAATTAGGGTAGCGTCTTTAGCTTAGAGATAAGGGATACGTCTTATAGATATAGGCGAAATATAATCTATTACGTTAGGTCTAGGAAGCCTATATTACCGCCTATAACCCTATAAGTATTAGTACTGCTTAGGAGTTATCGTAGGATTTCGAGGACATATTTCCCGTTCTACTATATAAATTGTAAGCGGCGAGGGGCCGATTTAGTAGTATTTTAAGGTTTTAGTAGCGCTTAATAGAAATAGTAGGTACGAATTTATTTATTTACGTCCTCGGTCGTAGCTTCCTTCTTAGTATAGTCTAATTTTTATCACGTCGTATAGACGACTTAGGATTTGTTTACTTCTTCCTAAATCTCTCTCTCTTACTCTTTACAATCTCTCTTACTTTTGCGATTTTTACAACTTTTTAGTAGGTAATTATCGTATCTATAACGGATCGACTACGAACTAACCTTAGTTTATAGTCTCTTCTACCCTTATCCGCTATACCTCGAGATACGGCTACTAGTTCTCCTAGGAACCGTTGTAAGAAATTGGTAGTACTAATTCTACGTTAGTAAACCTAGTATATAAGCTACCTACGTGTTTCCTATAGGGACTAGCCGAAGTAGTCCCCTGTATACTACAAACCGTTTACTATATAGTACTTTACGGATAATATCAATAGTAAGTCCTATAAGGACTATACTACGAAAAGGAGGGTATATAAATAGGTAAGTATCCTCTCTCTTCTCGGTAGCGATTCGGTAGAGATTCGTACTAACCCTATATAATGATATAGGTTCCCTCTAGTCTTTCTAGTAATCGTTTCGAACTACTAGCAATCCTTTCCTAGGTTAAGAACTTCTAGGCTAATACCGTTAGGGGTTTTAGCGTCTTTTCTAGCTAGGTTGATAATAATAGCGATAAGGTAGTCTTCTAGGTTCCTAAGACTCTTATCGAGGAGGTTGCAGTAGGGGTATATAACCTTCTCGCTGGTTTTAATAGCTTGGTTAAGAGTTACCGGTATCTTTATTATTTAGCTAGAACTTGTATTACTCTAGTAAGTCGTTATCGATCTACCCTCGGTTTATAGCCGGACTACTAACCTATCGCTCCTAATTTAGGATATCTATACCCGTTACGATAGCTAGGTCGCTAGGTATAATGACCGTATCGTTAGGGATACCCGTAAGGTCGAGATACCTTAGGATTAGCTAGTTATAGAGGCCTCGGAGTAGCCTCGTCTTATTAATAAAGAGGAGTCGGTTGCTACGTAGTACGCGGCCGTTTCGGCCTTTTATACTCTATATACCCTAGCTATTAGAGCTTATCTTCCTAAGGGCTATATCAATTACGATACTATATCCTCCTACTTATCGGACTTCCCTTTTAATTAGAAGCTTTAGGTGTTTTCTCTATATTTCTAGCTATAGTAGGACGGTAGTAGCTCGGTCCTTTTCTATAGGTTCTTCGGCCTCGATTCGAGGGGGGTTCGGTAGACCTTAGTTTTTCTAAATATATACTTATTTTAACCTTTTCTAAGTCTTTTTATACTTTATAATAATTCGAGGGGTATTCGCTATTACTTCCTTAGGGACCTATTGATTGTACTTTAAGGGCTATCCTATCTATTTCACTAAATAGTATAGCTCGCCTTCGAACTTTTAGTTATCTTTAATCTCTTCTACTTCCTATTTATTATTATCCGCTAGCGCTGGTAGAGGTAGGTTTTCTAGTTCTCCTTCTCTTTATCGCTAGGGCTATAGTAGGGATATCGGGAATACGTTATAAATCGCTATATACTCGTTAGGGAGTAGTAGGCGATATACTTGTTTTCCGATATATTCGAGGATCCTAAATAGTCCGATCTACTATAGGGAGAGTTTCTTAGTAGTCCCTTCTTTTAATCGGAGGTTCTTTATTAATAGGGCTACGAGATTATTGTGATTCAGAGAATAATCGCATGGTTTGCTATGAGTTGGAGAAGCCAACGGCTAAGTACTATAGAATACGGGTACCAGGGTATCCCATAAGTGCAAATACGGGTCCCGTAGGGATCCGTACGGGTCCCTATAGGGACTATTTGCGTCGCTTATATCACAAAAAGGCTTTTGGGATCACATCCTCCCCCACTGAATGGAAAACGTCCCCTGTTTTCCTCGAAATCTTATACAAACCAAGTTTAGACCCTAGAAAAAGGATCTACAAAGGAGTGTTTCGGGTCGTAAAGGTCCGACCGTGTCTGTGCGGTGATAATTGTATATATACAAAGGAAATCAATCAATAACTCAGGTAAAAATACCCCTTTAGAACCTATGAAAGGTTCTTTCATCTCTGCGTACCCTTGGATTATGTGAATGGATATAAAATAGGGTAGTAAGGTATTAGGAGTGGGACAAAGAGAGGTGTAAGAGAATCGACGATAGGGTTGGAACAAAGAAGGCCTCAATAAGGTGCAAAAATAACAATTCCTATTTATGGGGGGTTATCTGGGCGTTTGCTTATAAATAAGATGAATTTCTGTATCCGTGATAGCCATTCTCAATTTCGTGGTTCTCTTTATTTCTCTTCTCTCTTTCTTCCTCTCTCTTCCTGTATCCATCCCTATCTATATATCCTGTAAACCATCAGTTCGAGATGGTTAAGACCCGTGTATATCCTTTCTTTTACCCTATAAATGCTTTTGGAGGCTTTCTAGTTCTTTTTGACTGGGTATCAGGGCCTATGGGGTTCGGGGGCCTGTGTAGATCTAATTGCTGACTTCCTAGGATATATAGGTAGATCTTCCTTAGAGAACCCCGAGGCATCCGGCGTTCTCGAGACCTTCTTCCTTCGTTTAGAGCCCCCTGTAAATAGCGAGGAGCGCTAGGCTATCCGTGCGCTAGAGATACGGGTCGGTGCGGCCGTGTATGACCTGATATCGTACGACCGAGTCATCCGCGACCTAATAGAGAGCGGTCTTTGTGGTCGTGGCTTCTGTAATACCCTCGATTCTATAGACACGGAGCCCGAGATAGATCCTCTTGGTGCTCTTAGAGGTGGTGACGGGGATGATAGCGGCAGTGATGATAGCGGTGATAGTGACGGTAGTGGTATGGCTGCCGCTGCGGGCGCTGCTGGTGTTGTTGGTGTTCCTGCGGTTGTTGTTGCTGGTGCTGCTGGTAGTGACACTGGTAGTGCGGGGCCGAGTGGCCCAAAGGACAATAGGAAGGGTCCTGTATAGACTCCGGTAAGTCTATTCGCCCCTTATATCCCTGTTTTCTTACTGACGCCAGTTCGTAGTTGCCTAAGTATGGTGGAGATGGTAGCTAGAGCCACGTCTTGATGACTGCTGCCGATGCGTAGGCCTATGCGGCTTAGCAAGTTGACAATGGTAAGTCGTTTCTCGTCTGGTCGGGTTCGTGCGGGGCTAATCTTGTGTTTCTAGGAAATGGCGTGGATGCTGTAGGTCTCCCGCTATTGGCTCGTCTTTCTACCAGTTCTGGGGATCTAATCTGGGTCCGTGTGCTTTCCAAAAGGACCGTACTAGACTGGCGATCTACGCGCGTCCCTAAGATTCCTACCGCTCTGTAGGCTCGTGCTGCTCTAGGCCATCTAATCGGTTACGAGGCCCCGGCTGCGGATATATACGTGTAGTGTGCGAAGGGGAGTGGTCCTTTCTTGTCCTGCCGTATTACTTTTCTGTTAGGTCTAGGGTTCTAATGGTCCCTATCTTATACTGGCTGCTAATTCGGTGGTGTAGCTGTACGTTGCTCCTTCTGTAAGTGTATTTCCATACTAATACTTGTCTATTTGGTTAGCTGACTGTCTGAATAGGTCCGACCGGTGCCGGTTCCGCCCCTCCTAAGTGGCTATACGATCTCGTCGCTTAGTTTTAGCCAAGTAACCCCTTTCTTCGTACCGATACGATGAAGATCTATACTCCGAGCGTTGCCGTTTAGCCCCGTGCTAGTGATAAGCCCGGTAAGGATAAGGCTACGGGGAAGAAACGGAACAAGGACAAGGCTATAGAGGCGGCTGCAGCTAAGGCGCTAGCGGCGGCTAAGGCTGATATACCCCTAAAGGCTGGAAAGAAGTCCGATAAGAAGCGTGCGGCTTCTGTAGCTGAGGGAACTGTCCCGCCTGTGTCTAAGAAGAAGAAGAAGAACCATGGTATGGTTGAGGCCGTGCCCGCGGCTATGAAAGCGACTCCTCGCGGGGGTGCTAGTCCCGGTTGGGATGCCGCTCTATACGCTTCTCCTTTTAATTGGAAGCCCGTGTACCGGCTATAGGACCGTGCGACTGTCCGTGATACTTTCGAGCGGATCCGTGAAGTTCGTCGCCGAGTTAGATGGGAGGTAGCCACTCTGCGCGAGGTCCTTACGGAGTAGGGCTAGGACGAATCGGGTGACGAGACTAGTTCTACTGACGAGGATAGCGATAGCGCGGCGGATATTTCGGACTTGTTAAACGTTAAGAAGTGACGTGCGGGCTGTTTTAGGCGTCTACGGCGCCTCTTTTATTTCTTTTATACTGTTTTTGGTGGGGATAGGGCCGGTATACCCTCGTTTTCTTCGCTTCTTTAGCGTTTCTTTTCTTAGGTTAGCCCCTTCTAGGCTACCCCTTCCGTACTATAGTATAGGCAATGCGAGTCTGTCGTTTTCTATTAGTTCCGCGTAGTTGTACGCTTACGAATAGCTCTTGACGGGGGTAGAATGACGACTGCGAAGGGACGTGGCGATCGAACTGAGCCTTATTAAGGTTCTTGATAAGCGTCCTCTTCCGATTCCTGTCCCGAGGATATGGCCGAGCTAGCTTTATCTTCTGATTCGTAGTCGTTTACTTCCGAATCCTACTCGTCAGCGTCTAGCGGGCCCTATATAGGCGCTTTTATAACGGTTTCTTTCCGTTTCTTACGCGCGGCTGTACGTGTCTTCGTAATAATACGTTTAGCTATAACTTCCTCCCCTAAGAATTCATTGCGGGCGCCTAAGCGCTTGAATTCTTACTATTCCTTACGTATATACGTAGAAAGGTCCGTATATATTGGCGGTAGGGGTTTAACCTTATTAAGGATCTTGCGTATTTCTTCGGGGCGGCCAATCTTCTATCCGGCTCGGCGGAGGGCCGAGCGGCTAGCCGGCGAGGCCTATAGGCTAGGATCCTCGCCGACGTTTGTATCCGTTAGTCTCGTACCGTTAATAAGGTTCCTTAGAACACGGCCGTTTGGTTCCGCTAAGGCGTACGTACCTAGTGGGTGTGACTATACGACTTTATACGGGCCGAACCATGTGTTCTCGAATTTCTTTTTCGATTCATTTCTTACTAGGACCTAGTTATCCGGCTAGAAGCTTGTTTTAGTGACCGTAGAGTCCTGTATCTTCTACTTCTTGATTGTATGGACTAGAAGGAGCTCGTTTGCTTTAGAACGGACGTCTGCGAGGGTCTAGATTTATTTATCCCGATCTCTACTAGGCTGATCGGGTACTACATCGCCTCTATCGGCGATGATATAGGGGTGTACCCTATAAACTAGGAAGTATAGACTTTTCCCGGTGATTGTATGCTCTCGCACGCGGCTTGCGAAGAGGGCTTTTATAAGGTATTCATCCCACAATCTCGTAGGCTTACCTATAAGGTATTTTGTAAGCATCCGGCTAATCAATCCGTTGAAATTCTCTACTTTCCTATTCGTACGTAGGTAATATAGAGTGGTGGTACGGTAGCGGGCTCTTAGGAGTCTAACGAAGTGTCTTACGGCCCTAGAAAGAAGGTTTGGACCGTTATCGGAAATAAGTTCGTTGAATGCTCCGTAGTAGTAGAAGATATCGCGGTATAAGAACTCCGCGAGGACTTCTTCGGTCGCGTCCGGGACTACTCGGGCGACTAGCCAGCCTATTACGTAGTCAATCGCCGTGATAATCTATCGATTTCCGTTGGGGGTGGTTGGTAAGCGTCCAATTAGGTCGATTCCCTAACGCTTAAATGGACGAATCCTACTCGTTACCATATATTGAGCTACCTCTCTCTCAAGGCTTTTTCGAGAGCCTTATACGGTCTAGTAGTTCGGGTAGGACTTGACGGAGTCCTCTATATCTACGCGGATTAATAGCTACTATCCTCGCGGGCGGATGATACCGTTAAGGCCTAGAAAGCCTAAATGGCTAAACTCGTGGTAAGTATTGCGGAGGAGATCTGTTCGGAATGGGGCCTTAAGATATAGTGATACTACTCCGTCCTCGTGCGTGAAGACGAGTTGTTGATTCTCCCCCGGGGCGGCCCGTGTAAATGTTCGGGCGTCCCTCAAGCTTAAGCGCGTGGTAAATTTCTTCACGGCTCGAGCAACTGTACGGTCGTCCGGCTCCGTTCTATCCTCGAGGAAGCGGATAGTGGCTTTAAGCCAGCTTTCTTCCGGTACACTATAGACTAGGCTTATAGTAGCCAGGTATACGTCCTAGACTAGGCGTTCGGCGCTTATATTGGCCGGTGTGTCCCCGACAAGGTCTAGTCGGCGGCTGATAGCGTCCGTAATAACGTTTTCGGACCCTTTTCGGTAGCGGATTGTCAGCCTATATTACTAGAATTCCGCAACCTAGCGCGTAAGCCGCTTACTATACTCTCTTGTAGTATTGAGATACTATAGATAGGTATTGTCGGTGATAATAGTGGTTTCGAACCGGTCTCCGTCGATATATCTATCCTACGTACAGATCGCTTCCTTGATAGCGAGGAGTTCCTTCTTATATACGGGGTAGTTTAGTTTAGCTCTATGGAGCTTGCGGCCATCATAGGCGATAGGGTGAAGGTTTCTATTATTATCTTCCTATATTAAGACCATACCGAGGGCCTATTTAGAGGTATTAGTCTCGATTGTATAGGGCTTGTTTCGATCGGGTTATTTTAGGACCGGTACAGAGGCGAGTAGCTCTTTTACCCTTAGGAATATACTCTTATAGGCCTCCGACCAGGTGATTGGTCGGAATCGTTTCTTCCGGAGGGTTGCGTCGCTCTCTTTAAGGAGTTCGTACAGAGGGACATAGACCTTTAAGAAGTCATAGATAAATCTCCGGTAATACGTGGCCAATCCAATGAATTGTTGGATATCATAGACCGTTTTAGGCCTTGGCCACGCCTTTACGGCCTCAATTTTAGCGGGAAGGGGCCGAATGCTCCCGTTCCCAACGATATGGCTATAGAATTCTAGTTCTTCTATAGTAAAGACGCATTTTGTAGGAGATACGTATAGTTTTTGCTCTACTAGGAGTGACAGCACTTGTTTAAGATACTTCCGATACTCCTCTATCGAGTCCGAAAAGATCAAGATATCGTCAAGGTAAACCACCACATTACGGCCTAATAATGGCCGTAAGGTATTGTTCACGATCGATTGGAAGGTTGCGGGTACGTTACAGAGGCCGAATAGCATCGCTAACCACTCGTATTTGCCCTATATAGTGTTGAACGCAGTTTTCGCAATAGAGCCCTCCCCTATACGGATCTACTAGTATCCTGCTGTGAGGTCAATCTTAGAAAGGACCCGTGCGTTGCCGACGATATCTAATAGTTCTTGGATACGTGGTAACGGGTATCCGTTCTTCTCGCTTATTTGATTAAGGGCTCGGTAGTCGATATATATACGCCATTTTCTATGTGGCTTCCGTGCGAATACCACCGGGAATCCCTAAGTACTGTTGGAGTGGCGTATCAGGCCTTTTCGGATCAGTTCTTCGACTTATTTAACCTATTCATCGAGCTTTTCGGCTAAGAGGGTATATATATTGATATTAATAGGTAAGTGTCCGCCTATATCGATATCGTATACGACGTTACGCTCTGGCGGAAGCTCTATAGGAAGCTCTGCGCGGAATAAATCTTTGTATTTCTCTACAATTTTCTTGATCTGGGTATCGACGTATTCTAACGTCCTTAGAGTATCCTTTCCGACCACACCCGCTGTTGGGCGGATCACGAATAGGAATGCCTCTCGGTTTGCTTTCCTTATAAGCCTCCGTACGTGTCTTACGGAGATTAAATTAGCGTGTACGTCCCCTTTCATAATCAATCGAGAGTTGTTCGTAGGGTGTATAATGTAGGAACGGTAGTAATAATCTGTGAGGGTTATCACGGAGGTACGCCAGTCGATTCTAGGGTTCTCTTTGCGTAGAAAATCGCGGCTAAGAATCAGGTCGTACTCTGTCGGGAGGACCTAGGCCTTGATTCGCCCGGTCCAATCTCTAATTTTGATCGGGAGGTATACGAAACCAGCTATTTCTATCTTTTCGCTATTAGCGGTAGTAACTAAGAGGGGAACTTTGGGTTTGTGGGTCCGCGTGCTTCTATCTAGTCTCCTAACGATCTAGGGAGAGATAAATGTATCGCTTGTACCGCTATCAAGGAGCATACAGACCCTCACGGGGTCAGTTGTATCTAAGTAAACTTTTCCCCAGTAGAACGTTAGGCTGTCGCCTATAACGTTTAACGATATAGGTAGCTGTAGTAGCTTTCGACTAGGATACTTACTATCTAGGCGGGTCTTTTCTTGTCCGCTTAGAGTCTAGGGATCATTGTCACGTCCCTGTATCTACGAAAAGGACTCTGGCCGAGCACGCGAGGGTTCACTGGTTAGGTAGTGCGGATCGAGGAGATCCTCTGCGTCAATAGGCGGGTGCTCGGGAGCCTATTAAAGGCGGCCGACGAGGGCTTCCACGTCGTGCGGCCGTACTAGTTTTTTGAGGGCCCTTTAGACCGTTCGAACGCAGCTTTCTATTTCTACTTCGTCTCTTTAGTCTTGGGCTTTCTGTATACACGGGCTAGATGGCCCTTCTTTCCGTAGTTATAGCATTCTCGGGTCTCTCGAGAACCCACAGTTGGTCGTACGGGCCTTGCTTCAACTATATTCACAACCTTATCGATGTCTATAGCGTCTGGGTCTCGTGCGGCGCTGTTTTCATATTTCCTTGCGACCGTGCGACCCTCTTCGTACTACGCAAAGCGTAGGACGACGTCTTCGAACGTTGTAGGCTTGTGTGGTTCCTCGGCCTATTTAGCCCGGTAGGCCGATTTCGTGCCCGAAACGAAACGTTGGATTAGCATAGGGTCCGGAACTATCCAGTTAAGGTCCGCGATAACCTATATAAGGTTCCCAGAGTATTCCTAGATAGAGGAATTCCCCTATTTCAAGCTCTCGTATCGTTCGTAGAGCTTTTCGGTGGTAAGATACTCCGTAAATTACCATTCGATCCATTCCTTGAATTCGTTCTAGGTTTCGAAGGGGGCGAGTCCTTCTCACTCACGTTTCTTCTTACACGCGTCTAATCGTTCGTTGGCGGCGTCGATAAGCTTCCCTTCGGCATAGAGGACTTTTACTTTATCGTGGGCCTCTAACCCTATCAGCCTTGCTAGCCCTACGAAGTAGCGGTTGTAGTCCCGCGTCCATTTACGGACTACGTCGTTAAGGATCGTGCCCTTGTAGTTGGATATCGGGCGTAGGTCGTTCAGGAACTTCTTACGCGTATCCTTATCTAGTCTTTCGAAGTGGTTTATCCCTCCCGCTAGCGTGGTAGCGGGTGTTGATAGGCTCGTGTGGCCGTCTATAGTCGCTGCGGCTGTCTTAGCCAGGCCCTCGTTGATACGTGCGAGTTCAGTTTGGTTTGCGCGAAGGGCTTATACCCGGCTTAACGCCAGTTGGATAAGGGGATGGACCTATTAGTGGTCTATCGTACTGTACATTTATAGGTATATATTCTGCTCGTTAACCTCTAAGAGGTTAAGGGCATCATTTACCTCGTTCGAGAGAGTAGACCGAATTTAGGCCTCTGCGAGGCCCTATTGTGGCTATTCGGATATACTTTCGTCTCTGTACGGGGTGTTTTCTTTCTGAGAGGGTCTAATTGAATGTGATTCTTTTCCCTCTTATTGGTTTAGGAGGCTGCCCCTTTTTAATAGCAGCGCCTGGATACGGATCCTTTCTGTCTCTTGCCCGGTATCGGTGTCTTATACGGGTTGTTTTCGGGCCCGCATAGATTACTTCGCCCCGCTTTACGGGGAGAATTTATCCTTTTTCCTCGTGTTCAGGCGTTCTTTCCTTCCGTGTCTCACTAGAACGTCTCTTAACCCTTCCTATTTTCCTCCGTTTCTTTTTCTAGCGTCGGTTGTACGGAGGTTGGGTTCCGTATAGCTGGCTTTTTCGGGGTTTTTTGGCATGTTCCGTCTTTTCAAGGGAAGATAGGGGAAAAGGTAGTAGCTTCTGAGAGATACTCTTCTGTACTAGGCATTTTCAGGTCCGCTGGATCGAGGTCGGGATGGAGCGAGAGAGTATTGGTACCGCTACCTCCCTATATAGGTGTTTGCGGTACTGTCTCGAACCTCCCTAGGCTATTCGTAAGAGATAGCCTATACCGACATGCTACCAGATGTGATTCAGAGAATAATCGCATGGTTTGCTATGAGTTAGAGAAGCCAACGGCTAAGTACTATAGAATACGGGTACCAGGGTATCCCATAAGTGCAAATACGGGTCCCGTAGGGATCCGTACGGGTCCCTATAGGGACCATTTGCGTCGCTTATGTCACAAAAAGGCTTTTGGGATCACATTATTCTTTTTAAAGGTTATTTCTTAGTAGCGTTTATTATATTGAGTCGCTTGTATTTCGGTGGCTTTTCGCTACGAAATCTATAGTTGTTCTCGAAGCTTTATTAGCTTTTTAAAACGAGATACTGCTACTAGTGCCTCCCTCCTTGTACTACCGTCTTTAGTACGTATTTAAAAGTTGGGATTATACCCTAGTAGGGCCTAGAAAGGGGATATTCTAGTTGTTACACTCGTTGCGTTATTGTATACGAACTTAGCTGATTTTAGTAGTAAGGGCTACATTTTTTACTATTTATCGATAAAGTAGCGGAGGTAATATTCGAGGGTTTGGTTTATCCTTTCCGTTTGACTATCGGTTTAGGGATAAAACGCTATCGAGAACCTCAATTTTATCTAGGATAAATAGTATAGTTTTAACTAAAACCTACTTATAAAAATAGATCCCTAGTCGGATATAATACTATTTAGTGGTCTATATCTTAGTTTAACTTCTTAATAGAATAGCTCGGCTAATTCTATAGCGTCTATCGTAGTTAAAACTAGGTAAATATTCTAATTCAAACAAAGGTCTTACCAGAAGCAGGAAGTAGGATATTAATGTAGGATAATATAGGATATAGCTGCAGGATGAATAGGTTTCGTACAGAGAAGGTATCTTGATAAAAATCAAAATAAAAGTGAAATTTGAGAGGAAGAGAGAGAGAGAGAGAAAGAGAGAAGTAGGAGGAAAAACTAAGAATTAAATATCTGCTAGACAACAATAGAGGTAATTACTAAATTGGGTAATATTGTTACCTTATACAGCTATAAAAATGAATATTACTGCCTAAGGCATTTATTGTACGAGATATCAATAATATAATAAGGCATGAACAATAGGATAAGGTATTATCAATAGGACAAGCTATGAATATACTATAGACCTAACAATTGTAACAGTCCTGCCTAGAGCTTGAATCGTACGAGATATTATCAATAGACGATATATAAATAATATAACAAGGTATAAATAATAGGATAGGGTATCAACAATAGGATAAGCCTTCAATAATAGGACAAGCTATGAATATTATATGTAATAGTCCTGCCTAGAGCTTGAATCGTACGAGACATCACTAATAGATGATATATAAATAATGGGACAAGGTATGAATATCCTATAGACTAAACAATCTTGACAGTCCTACCTAGAGCTTGAATTGTACGAAAAAATCAATAATGGGACAACATATAAATATACTATAGATTAGAATATAAATCTATAATCCTAACTTGAAATAGATATTTTAAAACAAAGTTGAAGAGTGCTGGCCCTTCGTACGGTCGCACCCCATCAAAAATAATTCCGATTTTCAATCAGCCACTACACCTTTAGAACTTGATCAATTACTCTAAAATTTGGTGACCATAATCTTTATAGTATAGAATAGAACTTTACAAATTTTGAGCTTTATCCTTGTACGAGAAGCTTTTCCAGTCTACTCACGAAAAGTATTCCAGTCTACTCATGGCCCCACTTTTATCCACTATAGTTAAGGTAAAGTCCTAATTCCAGTCTACTAGACTGCAACCACCCCTATGGGATAGTCAACAACTTCTTCTTAATGTGAAGGGACGTAGCTAGGTTTGATTCAAACTAGCTAAGCCGTTTGCAGTTATCTAAAAGCTTAAGGAAAGAAGAGAGAGTTGACGGGGTCGAACGTAAACAAAAGGGGTGTGGGGAAGGTCACGTGCGCGCACGTGATATCAACCGGGCAGTGGCCCGTTACAATACCCCCCTCCTCCCCGTGATATGTGGAGGACACCCGTCCGCACGTGGGAGGGCGTTTCCTGAGGTCCATCATTCATTCGGGCGTTTCCGTAACGTTCCTCAAAGGCATCTAATGCGGTGCAGTCTTCCAATATGTCCAATCTCTCCCATGTTTGTTCCGCGAAACCAACCCATTTTACCAAGACTTCGCGTCGGCGACCTCTCCCAACCTTCCGTGTACGTGCGGCTAAGATCTCTTCAACCTCCCACTCCAATTCGTTGTTGATAGCGATTGGCGGAGGTTGGCTGTCGTCCACGACCTGGGACGGAAGAGGATCTATCGCCGCAGGGCGTACTAGATCTACGTGAAAGACCGAGTGGATTCCGCGCGGGACGCTTAGCTCCACGGTGTGTGGAGACGGGACGCTCACGACCGTATATTTTCCGTGCAGCCAGTCTAGTTTCTTCGACGGCCGTAAGGACGTGACGTTCCGTAGGTGTAACCACACTTTGTCTCCCGTTCGGTAAACCGGTGCTGCCTAGCGAGAGCGATTCGCCTGTTCTTGTTGTTTGTCCTGTGCGGTGGCCATTGCTGCCTGTGCCCAGGAAGACGCCTCGCGGAGACGCTCTATAAAATCCTTGCCTGCCCGTTCGGGGCCTTTCTCCTGACCCTGGAGGCTTCCGTCATCTTCCAGCCCGATCGGGTCGATATGGTATCCGTGAGTGAAGAAGAATGGTGCTAAACCGGTTGACGATGCCTCTCGGTTGTTGATCGCGACGGCCACGATCGGGAGGAGGCTTGACCAATCCTCTTGTGAGTAGGCCGTAAAGGCCCGTAAGATCCGTTCAATTTCTTGATTTGCCCGTTCTGTCGCACCGTCCGTTTGTAGGTGGAAGGCCGTTGACAGTCGACGTTGGATTTTTAACCTTTTACACACTTCTGCCCAAAAGCCGCTCACGAATTGAGACCCACGATCACTCACGATCGCGAGCGGGAGTCCGTGATGCATGTAGAAGTGGTCCATAAACACTTTGGCCACGGAATCGGCCGTGGTAGAGTCCATAGCGGTCAGGATAACACTTTTCGTGAGTCGATCTGTGATAACGAGACAGTTCGTGGCCTTTTGGGGGCCGCTCGTAGGGAGATCCGTAATAAAGTCGACGGAAATTTCCGCCCAGATTCGTTGTGGGATCGGTAGTGGCTTTAACAATCCGTGCTTAGTGTCGCGCCATATTGTACTCCGTCCACAAACTGTGCAGTTCCGTAGGAACTGTCGTACATCCTTGGCTGCTCCTGGCCAAAAGAAGCGTCGTGATAGGATTGCGTACGTAGTATCGCGTCCTGGGTGTCCTGTGATGTGCGAATCGTGCACATTCTGGATAATACGTGTCCGTAGGGGCTCGCTATCTGGGATCCATACCCGGTCTCGGAAGCAAAGGAGGCCCCTCACGTCGAGGTGGCATTCCGCGAGGCTCGTTTTGACCTGGATTCCACCCGGAAGTTTACGCTCCCCTTCTTGTAGAGCCCGTGAGATAGCTTGGTAGCTCGTGTCCGTCTTCCGAGCGTTGGTCCAGAGCGTTTGTACTTCTTCCTCTTCGAAGACTTTCACAGGTGTTTCGAAGTCTACGGGGGTTTCCGTGGCTATTTGCACCCGTCCGGTTTTTATCTTGACTTTTTCGAAGATATGCCGGAATCGATTCGTTATTCGTTCGTCACTTCTGTCCCGTGGAAGGTCCTGTTCCCTTCGTGAGAGGGCGTCCGGTCGTGCAGCTAGCTTTCCGGGCCGATACTGGATCTCGAAGTCGAACTCTGCTAGCACGTCCGCCCACCGCATCTGGCGTTCACTTAGGTCACGTGCCTTTCCGAAATACCGTAGATTCTTATGGTCGGTGATGATCTTGAACTTAGGGACCATTTTCAGTTCCGGACGCCACTCTTTCAGTCCGCGTATGATTGCAAGGAGCTCCTTGTCGTGTATCTCGTAGTTCGTCTCTGCTGGCGAGAGCTTCTGCGAAAGGTACGCGCAAGGGCGTAATGTTCCGTCGTCTTGCGTTTGTGAAAGTACACCTCCGGTGGCCCATCCGGAAGCGTCGGTTTCCACCACGGTTTCACGTCCTTCTTCGAAGTGTGCTAGGATTGGTGCGTTAATAAAGAGTTCCTTCAAGTCCGTGAAGGCATCGTGGCAAGCCGTGTCCCAACGAAAGTCTACTCCCTTACGTGTCAACCGCACTAGCGGTGCTGCTAAGTTCGCGAAATGAGGGATGAAGGTCCGATAAAAGTTTGCAAATCCCAAAAAGCTCCGTACGTCTCTGGCTGTTTTCGGTGGTTCCCATGCGCGTATCGCTTCAACCTTCGCTGGGTCTACGCAGATGCCCTCACCCGCGCGTATGATGAACCCTAGGTATTTCACCGTTTCTTGTTCGAATTCCGACTTGTCAATGTCACACTGTAAGCCTGCTTCCTGAAGCTTACGGAGGACTTCGGCCACTTTCTGACGATGGTCTTCGATCGATCCGCTTGAGTAGATGATAATATCGTCCACGTACGCCGAGACGAAGTCGTCGAGGTGCTCGCGGAGCACCTGGTTGATATACCTTTGGAAGGTTGCGGGGGCTCCCGTGAGACCAAAGGGGGTTACGAGCCATTCAAATAGCCCGTACCTTGTTCGGAACGCGGTTTTCCATTCTTCTCCAGGCTCGATTCGGATCTTATGGAACGCTGCGATCACGTCCAGCTTCGTAAACCACCGTGCTTGCGACATATTTCGTAAGGTTTCTCTGATCAGGGGTAGTGGATAGCGATCTTTGACCGTAATCTCGTTTAGCCCGCGATAGTCCACGCAGAAACGTACTCCTCCGCCCGGCTTCCTAACTAGTAGGACTGGTGCTGCTGCCGGAGACTTACTAACACGAATGAAGTTCCGTCCGAGTAGATCCGTGAGCGTTTTCCGTAAGACAAGAAGTTCCTCTTGATTCATACTGTAAAGAGGGCCGTATGGGGGCGAGGCTTCCCTGCTAGAGCTGTCCTTCCGTAGAGGGATGCGGTGATCCACTCCGGGACGGTGGTCTGGTAATTGTTCCGCACGCTTTGCATCGAACACCTTTAACCACGGCAAGTACTGTTTCGGGAGCCGTGTGCGTGGATCAACGTGGTTTTTCTTCCGTAATGCCTTTTCGATATCCGCGAGGGTTACTTTTCCGATCCGAAGGCTCTCTACGGGCCCGGTCATACACGTTTCTTGGAAATCCTGGGCGGAGACCTTCTGGATTCGTAGAGGCTTTATGCCCTGGGGGCCCACCGTGGGGTTCGCTCTATTCCAACATCGTGTGTGTTCGCCCGTTTTCGTAAAGATGTCGAGACAACCTTTCCTTGCTGAATAGCGTCCGTCCACGTCGATTAACCATGTGTTCCCGAGGATCATCTGATCTATCTGTCCGGGAATGATATACGCGTAAACGTCTTTTTGGAGGTGGCCGTGTACGTCCATGTCAAAATGGGTGATAAAGTCAATCTTTCCTTGGTCTCCGGTGACGCCATCTAGCGTCCGGGAGGGTATTGAGATGCGCGGGAGGCCGAGGGTTGTTGCGAAAGAGTCGCTCACTGTTGCGTAACATAAACACCCCGAATCGACTAGTGCTTTTGAAAATTGAATTCCATTAACTAATGAATCGACGTAAAAGGGTTTGTTCTCTTGCTTTAACAACTTCTCGGCTCCGTTCAGCTCCTGTCCGCGCCTTTGGGCAGGAGCTACTCTTTTTCCGAGTCTTCGTACGCACTCTCTTGGTCCGAACGGTCGCTCTCTTCCGTGGGCGCTTCCGTAAGTGCTTCTGATCTCATGACTCGTGTTCTCTCTCTCTGTTCGTGGTGGCGCTGGGGCCGTTGTCCACTTAGAGGGTCTTCCTCTATCATCGCTGTGGTCACGCGCGGACGCTGACGGGGGCTTACGGAGCGGCTTGGCCTTCTTGCTGGTTTAAGAGGGCAAGATTGTACGCTACACCCGTCACGCCCGCAACGGTAACATCTTCCTTCCCGACGTCGACGTTCTAGTTCTTCCTCCCTAACCCATTTCGCTCGCTTCCCTACGAGGTCTCGGTCCTCCTTCCGTGTTCGTGCGGAAGTGACCGTGACGGCGGTTGTCGGGGTCCAGTCCATACGGTCGGTTACCGGGGACCGAGGACGGATTGCTTTCCTCTCGTGCCCGTTCGCCACGCGTTTTGACTCAGATGAGAGTAGGTCGAGGTCGGTGTCAATACGCCGTAGTAGTAGTATAAGATCCGCGAAGTTTTCGGGTGCGTCCCTATACGAAAGAGCCGTACGGGTGATCAAATTCAGCGATCCTGTCAATATGGACACTTTCGCATCTTCAGGCCAGCTCATCGCCCCTGAGTCTGCGAATTCCTTCTCAAACGTGGGCAGGAACGTGGCAAAGGACTGTTTCGGTCCTTGTCGTATCTCTCGAAGGCGTTGGGTGGCTCGTTTCTTGATGTTCGGGTCCCCATAGATGTTCTCGAGGTACTGGATCAAATCGCTCGCGGTCCCGTTTCCCCGTCGATGTTGCATGAACGCCACGGTATTCTTACTCGCGTTTCCTTCCAATCGGGAGTAAACGTACAACAAACAGGCTCGATCGTCTCCGAGGGCTTCCGCATCGATTATCAGTTTATTCTCGATTGACATTCGGAATACGGGCCACTCCGTTCTGATCCCTTTGAAGGTGGGGGGGATCAGGTAGTCGCGCGCGGGGGCGTCGGGTTAGGTTCGTGTCGACTGGGCCTTGGTTGAGGCCTTCATTGGCTTCTAGGCCCTGGCCATGTGTCTCGTGTGTTGTGCCCGTTGCCGGTGTTGGGTGTGCGGGCACGTTCGCCTGGATCAGCTCTTCGAGCTTCCGGATTCTCTCTTCTTGCGCTCGTGCGCCTTCTTCTTGGTTGGCAGCGGCCTGTGCCATCTGCTGCATCATCAGCCGGGCCCATGCGGGTGGGCTCGACGGTTCCACGTTTTCGACCATGTTCGTGTCTCGTCGTGCCTGGTGCTTCCAGGACTTTTCGTCGGTGCGCGTTAGCCTATTTGGCCGTACTCTTCCGGATCTTCTACGGAAGAGGAAGCTTTTAGAATGTGAAGGGACGTAGCTAGGTTTGATTCAAACTAGCTAAGCCGTTTGCAGTTATCTAAAAGCTTAAGGAAAGAAGAGAGAGTTGACGGGGTCGAACGTAAACAAAAGGGGTGTGGGGAAGGTCACGTGCGCGCACGTGATATCAACCGGGCAGTGGCCCGTTACACTTAATCCCCTATACCTAATTTTCTATATTTAAGCTTACTTTTACTTGTATATAATATTTAAATATATGGCCGAGATATTTATTATCTATTTTCAATAGTATACTATATAAAAAAGTTGGATTGCTACAAACTTAAAGTAAGAATCTTAATATACCTATAAAAAACAGTATTTTATCTACTAAGTTAGCATTTTTGTGAAGCCAAAATAGGAAATGCTTAGCAAAAATATGCATGCCATAGGACCATATAGGAGTCCCATCACTCCCATAGGACTCCTATAGGACCACTATAGTAATAGTGTGATCCCACATGAGTGGGACACCTATAATATATATACCACTACCGTTGAACTGAGTTTCATAACTCAGTTTGGCTATGCCTTTTGGCTCAATGGGTAAATGCTCGGAGTAGTGGCCGACTGAATCTCAATAGGACCAAAATTTTTCTAGTCCTATGGGAGTTGGCAAGGTCTACCCCCTCAGTCAACTGGCCTATTATCCCAGCTCTAGGCCCCCATATCGGCCGCCATCAGTTGATTTACCTATTATCCCAGCTTTGGGCCCCCATCTGGCCCCCCCCTCAGTCAACTGGCCTATTATCCCAGCTCTGGGCCCCCATATTGGCCCCCATCAGTTGATTTGCCTATTATCCCAGCTCTAGGCCCCCATCTCGGCCCCCTCTGTCAACTGGCATACTATCCTACCTCTGGGTCCCTATATCAGCCCCCCCAGTCAACTGGCCTATTATCCTACCTCTAGGCCCCTATATTGGCCCCCTCAGCCAACTAGCCTATATTCCTAGCTATAGGCCCCTATTATAAATTCCTATAAAAAACTTCATAGTTTATATACTATATATTATATTGACTATATATAATTCGGCTAATATCTTCCTTTCTTAAATACCTATATAAAAATTAAAAAGTACGTTTTATAGCCCTTTTCTCGCTCTATGTTATACTATATTTTTATATTTTCATATCCTTTTCTAAAAGTATATCACCTTAGGAATAATCAAAAGAGAATATATTTCTAGAGTAGCCGCTATTAAAATTACGTGATAGGGTAAATACAGATACGGTATTATACTTTTACTACTAGCCTACTAAGATAAGACGGATACCAATTTGTACGGGATCCCGTATTAAAAATCGTCGGTCGCACCCCACCAAAAAAAAGGATCGATTTTCAACTTAATATTCAACCCCCTTCCCGGGCAGCTATCGGTCCCAAATTTGGAAAGTAGCTTTATATATAGATAGAATAGAACTATATAAATTTTCAGACCGATCCGAGTACAGGAGTTCAGGTATATCTAGAGCCCATATACCTGAGCCAGACCCACCTTCCGGCAGCCAATCAAATCACTCAAAATCCATATACCTGGCAGGTATATGAACGGGAATAGAGTTAGGGCGAAGGCTCACATAGCACGCCTTAAAAAAAGTGTAATAGTAACGAATCGCCCAGGCAAAGTAGTAGGCTATGTAGCACTATAATCAATCCGGGGACCTCTACCTAATATCACCGCTTTCTACTATCTTAGTCAGTGATAGTTATCACCACCAATAGATTCATTGGTAGTTCTATCATCTCCAGTATTGTAGCCTGTCCCTCCATCAGACCTACCTTCCGGCAGCCAATCAAATCACTAGAAATCCATATACCCGGCAGGTATATGTCGTGGAATAGAGTTAGGGTGGCCCACTCACTGGTGAAATACGTTAGATTAGTATATTGCACTAACAGCTCTTCCTAGGCTATGAAATGAGATATATATATATATAGAGAGAGAGAGAGAGAGAGAGAGAGAGAGTGTGTGTGTGTGTGTGCGTATGTGTCTACCAAATCTAGATCAATCCAACACAAGCATAGTTCTCGGCCCAAATTCCAGTGCAGTCACTCTTGACGGCAGGGTTCCACTTGATGAAATTTGCAACGGTGATGCTGTATTTTGTCGCGATTGAAGCACAGATATCGCCCTTGACAACGAAATGGAATTTCTTGCAGTTGCCCACCATGCCGGATTGGAACGGCGTAGGCGTCGCAATCCCGTTGCCCGCAGTCGTCGTCGTTGTTGCAGGGGGATTGGTCGGAGTTCCAATGCGGCTGATGCAGACGTAGTTGTCTGCCCAGAGACCTGAGCAATCAGAACCTATTGAGGGATTCCAGCTCAGAAGCTGCTGCTGCGAGATGCCGCTTTTGACCGCAATTGACGCGCACGTATCACCGGCCTTGGCAAAGTAGAATCCGTTGCAGTTATCCACCATGCCGGGCTGTGTCGGGGTCGGAGTCGCGATGCCGTTGCTGTTGCCTGTTGAGGTTGTTGGCGCCGAAGTAGTCGTGGCCCCAATGCGGCCCACGCATACGTAATTGTTCGCCCAGAGCCCTGTACAATCGGAACCCACCGACGGGTTCCATTCGAGGAATTGCTGCTGTGAGATGCTGTGTCTGGACGCAATTGACGCGCACGTGTCGCCGGCTTTGACCAAGTAAAACCCGTCGCAAGTATCTACCATGCCGGGCTGCGTCGGGGTCGGCGTCGCGATGCCGTTTCCGGTGGAGGAGGAGGAGGTGGTGGTCGGGGCGGGGCCGGAGCCGCCGATCAGCCCTACGCAGATATAGTTGTTGGCCCAGAGCCCACTGCAATCGGAGCCGACAGACGGGTTCCATTCGAAGACCTGCGCGGCCGTGATGCCGTTGCCCGCCGCGATCGAGTCGCATGAGTCTCCCACCTTGGCAAAGGAGAACATGTTGCAGTTGTCGACCATGTTTGGCTGCGTTGGATGCGGTGTCTCCACGCCATTGCCGCTTTTTGGCGTCGGCTTCTCTGCTCTGGATGTTGTGGTGGTTAGTGCAGGTTCGTTGCCACCAGTGGGGGCTTCGACGCAGTATGACCGCCCCGTCAGGTAGTTCCCGCAGTCAACAGTGATGGAAGGATTCTGTGAGAACAAAGAAATAACACACAATCAGCACGCGGTGTCAGTCGAAAGATAGGTATTATTCCTGGGCTGAACTGACCCAGAGGAGGAAGTTCTCCATTGTGATGCCCCACTCGAACGGCATGTCCGAACACGCGATGGCCCCGTCAGCATTGTCCCACCACCACGTGCAGGTCGAAATAGTGTTAGGGTCAGACGGCAATCTAGGAGTCGCATCCCTCGCAGAATACCGCGGACGTCCCTCGACGCTGCCAAGGGCGAGGGCAAGAAGCCCAGCCAGTCGAAACGAAGACCCGGCCATCTGTAAAGAGGACGAGGAAAGAAAACGTCCAAACGGTAACAATTAGGTACCTTGAGCGACAGTAGAGGCAGTGTAATAGCGGACTAGAGTGTGAGCGTGGTCGGCAAGACTTTATACTTGATGTACCGCACCGTGGAAACTTCTGGGGGGACCGTGGGACTCCGTAGTCGAAAGCCACATCACGGTGGACCACTTCCGTTTGACTGTCCATTTCCTCGGATACCTCCCTCCCATCTTAGATTGTAATCCGACGCCCTGGATGTTTCAGAAAATCACTCATCTATCAAGATTCTCGGCGTGGGGGTGGTTTGTTTTGGGAATATCGCACGACTGTAAACTGAATGCAGGAAACAGAACCGCTCCAACATGCATCACAAGCAAAAAGGCAGCGCACCCGGTCATATCCTTAGCGCAGCTTCGAGTTGAGGAATTCAGACTAGTGCCTTCGTATGACACTAGTGTACTCATAAGAAAGATTTGATGTAACCCTCCCTCCCTGTTTATGGATGCGTGAAACGAGAGCCAAGCTGAATTTGCCTTATTAGTTAAATGAAGGAACCAAAATTGCATGGATCCTTGGGCTTATGAACCTTCAGGGGGGATTGTTGAAGGCCCCCTCCCGATTAGACCTTCTGCAAGCGAGATGACCCATAATCGTAACTCAGCCTTGCCTGCCGTGCAGCTGAATGTCCTCAGATTCGCAATAAATCAGGGCAAATTTGGGTATGTCTACCTCTCACATTTTCAGCAGCCCCTTCCGCCTGAGGTATCAGAACATATTTCGGAGAGAAGGAAGAAAGCGACAAGGGTACAAGAAAAAAAGAGGCCTGGTTGGGAAATAACCAGTTAGTACGTAATAGAGAGCCAGTTCAACTAGAGCAGGCAGGATTCCCGGAGATTAGAATGTGTATGGGGCGTTTCTTGGCGACGGGATGGTCCGGACCGTCCGGATGGAACGGTTTCCCCGGGGTCTTCTTGTCGATGGGGCTCCTTTTCAGATCACGCCAACAGTTGACAGCAAATTCATTTTCCTAAGGTCCTGCCAATCTCTTCAATGAGGAGAGTATATGTTGTACAAGTTTGTACAGGGCGTGCAGTATGACTTTCTTCCCTTCCCAGAGGCCCATTTTCTTTGATGTACGCATGACCGCTCAGCTCCAGTTTTATCTTTGACCATGGCCCCCGCCAAGCGCGGGGATCCAGCTTAGAGTGGTCTGACATCCTGGATGCATCTGGTCACTCGCTCGAGCCTCAGTGTACGGTGATCTAATTGCATAAGGTTGGGGTAGACATAAGGTTGGGGTAGACGCCACGTGTGGGGTGCAGTCAGGGGGAAATTATAGCACCACTCAACACTTTGTTCTCCCCTGTACGGAGTACCTTACAATATGTTAGAAAATGAACCAACTCAGCTCTCGGCTGCGGGAGCGCGGCGGTTTTGCCCGTTCCCTCTGTTTCCTATTCTCCGAACATTTTCCGTGCCTGGTGGAAGCCTTGCGTCGCCTTGGGCTTGTCAATGCTAAGTCCCGACGGCTGCAGGGATGGAAAGGTCAGGGTGATAAAGGGTTTCGTCTGCCCTATTGATCGGGAGTGAAAAGCGTTTTGCAAGTCTGTTTTATCTACACCATGTGGCTCTGGAATGCTTGCTGGGCTTCCAGGCTGCTGCTGCTGTCCGCGGCCAGTGGTCTGGCGTCTGGCCTGTCACAGTTCCAGCGCCTCGAGTTGAATAAAAACCCCTGCCCGGGCGCCTGCGACCCCAGCGGGAATACCACAAAGTGGTTCACGTACCACAGCGTGGACGAGTTCGCCGCGTGCAACGAGCCAATCTTGCTCAACCTTAACCTCTACACACCTGTCGACGACGATTCAACACACACCATAATCCGCGCCTGCACCCTTGGCAACGCGCATAGCAAAGTTAACTTCCTTGCAGCTTCCGGGTACGTAGCCCCTGATGCCTTGGGCGCAACAAACTTTGGCCCGTCGTCTCCTCAGCGGCGGGATGACTCTGGCTCTGCTGCAAGTCTAGCCTATGGCGAAAGGCCAGCCGCCAAGTCCAATGCCACAGCCTACCTGACAAAGTGGAAGACCAGCGATCCCCTCAGCAGCAAGGCCACCGAAGACGTTATCCTCGCCGCACAGGCTCTCCAACGGAACCTCAAGCAAGAGATCGCGATCCACGGAAAGAAGAAGATTATCTTTACCTATCTCCACGGCACGCTCATCGGTCTTTATTCCGGGTCACAGGTCGATTTGATGCAGACCTCTGCGTCCATGCTGGACCAGTTGATCACTGCTCTTGAGGGCCAAGACTCGGACTCGGTCCCCTCTAGAAAGACTCTCGAGATCTGCGGCGGGCACTGCACAGCAAGCCACATCTTTGGTGTCGTTGCAGACGCAGGAGGCGATTTTCGCGCCGTCCAGAGTATTGTAAAATCATGGAACGACGGCGAGCTTCTGTCCGCTAAGACCGAGGTGGAAACTGAGTCCATTGCCAAGTCTTCCCTCTGGACGTTCGCTAGCAACAATGCCACACAGCAGCATCAGCATCGACGACGCAGTCATGTGCGCCATCTAAATCCAAGAGCCGAGTGTCGCAGCATCAGAGTCGAGGGCAAAGACACGTGTACCTCGCTGGCAACTCGCTGCGGTATTGGAGGCACGGCGTTCGAGAACTTCAACAAGGGCACGCTAAACTGTCGCTCCCCACTCCAGCCCGGCCAGCCCGTATGCTGCTCGTCCGGTACGCTGCCGGACGTCACGCCAGACCCAAATCCAGATGGGTCCTGTGCGTTCCATGAGGTCCAAGAGGGCGAATACTGCCAGACGATTGCCGCAACCTACGGGTTGACGACTGATGATTTGTTCGACCTTAACAAGAAGACGTGGGCCTGGGATGGCTGCGACAACCTCCTGTTGGGTCTGCGGATTTGTGTCAGTGAAGGGTTCCCTCCCTTACCCGCATCCGTGTGGAACGCTGAGTGCGGCCCAACGGTGCCGGACACGAAGCCTCCAAAGGAGGGCGAGGAGCTCGCCGAGATGAACCCCTGCCCGCTGGATGTCTGCTGCAACATATGGGGCATGTGCGGCACCACGGTCGACTTTTGCATACCGTCCAACTCCACGACTGGAAACCCCGGCACATCGGCGCCCAAGGAAAACGGATGCATCGCCAACTGCGGAATGGAGATGGTGAACGATGACAAACCGCCCGAGGTATATAAGAAGATCGGCTATTTTGAGGGCTGGAACTACAACCGCCCGTGCCTCACCATGCATGTCGACGACATCGATGACGGCTACACGCACATTCACTTTGCATTTGGCGAGTTCTCCTCCGACATGGAGGTACTCATCAAAGAAGACGTCCAAGAGCAGTGGAAGGCTTTTAAAAAAGCCGACAGGGACTACAAGAAGGTTCTGTCCTTTGGCGGGTGGGAATTCTCCAATGCCCGCGCCACATCGGGTATGTTCCGCCTGGCGGTATCGCCGGACCATAGGGATACGTTTGCTGAGAATGTCGTCAAGTTTGCTGCCGACAATGGCCTGGATGGCCTTGACTTTGACTGGGAGTATCCTGGCGCAACTGACATTGAGGGATCGGATCCTGGAAGTGAGGACGATGGCAAGAATTACCTCGAGTTCCTGAAGCTCGTACGTGAGAAGCTGCCCCAAGGAAAGTCGCTTTCGGTTGCCACTGCGGCCTCCTTTTGGTATCTCAAGGGCTTTCCTGTCAAGGAAATGGCACCGGTCCTGGACTACTTTATCCACATGACGTATGACTTTCATGGTAAGTTCGTCAAGCAGACATGACCTTATCTCCACCGAGAGTGAGGGGACGGGATGCTAACTAACCCTTGGACACACAGGTCAATGGGATGTGGGCAGGGAATGGTCGATGGACGGATGCCCAGCAGGGAACTGTCTACGGTCCCATGTGAACTCAACGCTGACGCACGAGTCCCTAGTCATGATGACAAAGGCCGGCGTCCCATCGCACAAGATTGTTGTGGGCGTGACCAGCTACGGGAGATCGTTCAAGATGTCTGATCCTACATGCCGCGGCCCAATGTGTATGTTCCTTTTTATCTTGTCTCTTAGAATGTTCCTGGGAAGGCATGTGATTTAACCCGTGAAAACAGGCACGTTTGTCGGCGAGAGAAATAATTCGCCTGCAAAGCCGGGCAGATGCACGGATACTGGCGGCTACATCTCCAACTTCGAGATCCTCGAAATTATCGATAAAGGTGGTGCCATCAAAAGCTGGTATGACGAGGCAACTGATTCAGATTATCTGGTCTTTAATTCTGTCGAGTGGGTCGCGTATATGACCAACAAGACCAAAGACCGCCGGCGTGACCAGTATAAGGGTCTGAACTGCGGTGGTACGACTGACTGGGCCACTGATCTCCAGGGCGTGAGTTCCCATCCTACCTACTGGTGCATCGTCGACCACCGCTAACCACCAGCCATTATAGGAAGGTCGGCGTGCAAAGACTGGGGACCCGGTCTATCTGGACCCTATTGTTTACCAGGAGCCCAATGCCTTGTGCAAACCCCCCTGCGTGCTCGTTTTCCCCCCAGTCAGCTTCCCTCTCCTACCACCATCGACCCGGGCAAGTACACGACGTCGCTTCTGTACGGAAGCACCACCAAAACCACCAGCAACGATGAAGTGGTCACCGTGTTTGTGACGCAGACCACGACCATTACCCTGGACCTGCCTGTGATCACTACCGACGAGGTGTCGTACTCCAACGTCAACATAACCCGGCGTCAAGATGCCAGTGAGCTCTGGGTCGGGGTCAGTATTCCTATCGGACCTGTGACCGTGAGCCTGGACGACGGTGGCGGCAGCACAACCACACGAGTTCTGAGCCTTCCTGCGTGGCCGGCTGTGACCCAGGGCCCACCGATTCGTGGAGATGGCGACGACGACAAAGAAGACTGGGAAGTACCAAATATATTTCCAACTACAGCCGAGCCTGAACCAACAACAAATGAGGTACTTGATCATTTCTATTCATGACTACTCTTTATCTATCGCGTTGTAATATGTTGAAAGGGCTAATTTGATGCCAAAAACGATATAGCCAGCCCCGACGACCTTGCCTACTTGGCGAACATATCCACCGTACGTTGTCGAGCCCGTCAACGACGACGAAAACGATGATTATGATGGCGCCGGTGGAATCATTACGAGCTGCAAGCTATGGTTTTTCAATGTATGTCCTGCACATATGTCATCCAACATTGCTTCCACGCTAATGATGTCCAGATATGCCTTGGTGGGCGGTTCAAGTCGATCAGATGGACCCTCCCTCCCGGAATCTACCCACCGTGAGTCTGATTCTTCCCAATGAAAACTACGTGTATCGGATAGGAACTAACATCTCTTGATTCTCGCCCTCAGTGGTCCGCCTCCCCCAGATATTCTCGGTCCCCCTGGAAATCCCAAGTGGACTATCAAACCGACGCTTCCCCCATGGCCGACACTCACGTAAGAAACTGCCCTCCTGGAGAACAAAGAAGCCCTTCTCACTGACATAACTTGCCATCTGCAGCGTCGGCCGGGACAACAAGCTCACATACAGCGACGAGCCGTCCTGCCAGACCGAGTCGGCAGAGCTCTGCTCCACGACGGTCTTGAAGTCGGAGACCCTGGTCGCAACCATCACGTCCACGGTCGCTGCCACTTCAGCCGCCTGCGAAACCGTATACGGCTGCTCCTTAAAGGACTGGGAGTCGACCACAGCCACCACGGCACCAATTTGCGAGCCTACGTCGAGCAGCGGCGGCGAATATCAGCCGCCTGCGGCCGGGTGCCCGGCTCCGGCCATCGTCTACCCCAAGGATCCGGAGAACGTAGGCTCGATTCCGAGCCTGCTCCAGGGGTATAAAGACTACGTAGAGGTGGGACTGACTACGGAACGCTGGGTGGCGTTCTACTGGATTCCCATGCTCGGTCAAGGTACTATGGACGCTCTGAGGCAGTCGGCAAGTGTCTCCCCCTCGCCCGTGAAGGTCGTGAATCAGAACTAACGGATAAGTGGAACAGCCCGACGTCGAGTACGCATACTACTACGAGGAGTCAAACTACAACACCGGGTTTCCCTTTGAGGTGGAGGACACCCCCCAGGATTGGAACCTCCCCCTCCCCCTGAGCCATCGAACGAGTTGCGAGAGAAATTTGACCCCCTGAACGACACGATACGGTACGACAAAAGACAGACCGGTTTTAGCGTGGCCCGAAATACGCCCTATTGGGCCCAATCCCAAGTGTCCCTGGCCAAAGACAGTGTCTGGCTCTCTCCGGGCAGCGATAGCTACTTCCCTGAGGCATCCAACGGCGATTTTTATAGGTATACCTACGACTCGGTTAGCGCGACGGATACCTATGTATACATGCTGCGCGAGGACGGCATTTGGAATGGTCACCCGGTACGTTCTCCATCTCATTTTACCGTTCTGTCGGGCTAATGGATGGGATTGTAGGAGTTCGTGGGTAGGAACATCGAGTACCTGGACTCTCAGCACAGCTTCGGGCCTGACTCCCCCCTACGGATCAATATAAACATGGATCTGCGGTTGCTGCGATGGTGGTCGGTAATCGACTTGGCGTGTGTCCAACGTGCACTTTGGTCGTGGTCACCACCCAGCAACCGACCAGGGAAGTGGGAGACTGGTTCAATTATCCCAACGAGAAAATCATTGCGCAACTTATCGACGTCCAGGATGATGTCATGAACAAGAACCGGCAGGGCAAGGCGACTATCAACATGAGTTTTTCCTACAAGCCCAATACGAACCCGCACCATACCTTTTTCCGGGTTTTCCGTGAGTAATCTCATCCGAGCTCTACTTCAAAATGATGCTGATCAACGATAACAGGGGCCCTCCTACAGAAGCTGGAGGAGCAAAACGTGGTCATCGTCGCGTCTGCCGGCAACCACGCGCTGGAGCCGGAAGGCGTCCCTGTGAAAAGATATCCCCCCAAGTTCGCGGACCCCAACGATCAGTATGGCGGCTTTCCCAATATGATCGTGGTTGCGGCATCCGAAGTGAAAGGCAGGAAGTGGGAGCAGTCCAACTACGCCGGTTTTATCACGACGTTTGCCCCCGGGGGGGCATCTACTGCCCCGCGGCCCCGGGCTCTGACGCCCCTATGATGGGCTGCGGTGGCACATCCTATGGTACGTTCAGTCCCAATAATTGTACCACACCACTTGTGACTAACTAATATGGGTCTCCTGCAGCCTCCCCTCAAGTCGCTGCCCTGGCCAATTACTTCCGCTCGGTGCCTTCTCCTTGGCAGTCCCAGTTGGACCAGCCCAGCAACGTGAAGAAGCTCATCCAGCTCTTTGCGCGCCGCTTTGTGGTACACAAAAACCCAGTCCTTGGCCCCGCCCGACGGCCGGTCATCTGGAACGGTCAGGTTGGCGAGCACAGCTGTCTCCGCGAGTACGGGTCGACGGAAGACTGGGCCAAGGTGTGCCCGACCATCCAGGACAATCTCGAGGATGAACCACCCAACCCGGGAGAGGACGTGAGGCCCTGCTTCCCCGACCAAAACAACAACCCCGCGACAACTCGCAGACAACTTGAGCGCCGGCAATCCGGCGGTGGTAGTGATAGTTGCCCCCTTATCCCTGGGGACAATAGTGGGCCTGGCAAGAACATCAACTGGGACGAGGGCCCGTCCGGACCTAAATGTACTAGGGAGGATAACTGCGGCGGAGAGCTTTGCAAGGGATACTACTGTGATCCTCACCCGGAGATTCCTCATCCCCCGGATTACTATGATCCCAAGGACCCGAAGAACCCTCATGGCCAGCCCCCGGCGCCTCCTAAGCCAACATCGACGACGACCGGCAGCCCCCCAACAAAGACGCCAGAGCCCCCCGAAGGAACATTCCCATTAGACCTCTGTGTTGGCTCCACCGTGACGCCCTCCCAGCAACACCCCGTTTACTCCTATAGCGCCTATAGGGCGGGTAAGTGACCATCCTCTCCTCTCCCCTCTCCCCCAACCTCTTTTTTTTTTTTTATAGACGAGCTAACTCTCCCCCTCCAGGCGCCCACTGCTACGGTGTCTTTATCGTCGACGGCAATATTGGCTCCTCCCCGGACATCTGCGACGCGCCCAATAACAACTTCGCCCTCGATCAATGCGGCACCGACATGACCTTTATCAATGAAGGGCCGGAATTCTTCGACGGCTGCGGCTACCAAATCGAGATTGCGGGCAAGAAGTACACCCCGCGCAAGCTGGACCCCCAGGACGAGGATAACCCGTGCTCGGGGCACTGTGACCTGTCGTTCATTACGGGGCTTTTGTTGTATGAGAGTTTATCTGTTCCTGATTGTAAGGCATAGGTTCGTTGGTTGGGGAAGATGGAGATAGTTAACTAGATATATACATTATATAAGGCTATATATATTGTGTCATATATGGCTAGTTTTACAAGGAAAATCATATACAAGTTAGATGTTGAAGGAATGTAAGATAGAGCAGTCAGTCAAGGCCTTCATATTATATATTCCGTTGTTCTTTTGCCCTAGTGATATATATATATTCTACTAGCTCACAGTCCCTCCAATAGCTCATAACATGTCTTACAGCGAGTCTTCGTAAAATTTCCCCATCTTTATTAACTTTAATTATCGACAAGAAGGAGTGATCTGAGAGTCGATCAGGAATAATCATCTCATCTATCTAGTTCAGCAAGTAGTCTTGAATTTTCAAGGAGGATTCTTTAGGGAGAAGGTCTCTAGCCCTTGAAACGAGTAACCTTTCGGAGATAGACTGAAGGAGGCGGGTCTTTAAGCGGCAAGCTTGAGAGGGTAGTTGTGACAGGATCTTGAGGGATAGCCTAAAGAGAGTGATATTTAGGGGTATATAGGCCTCAATGATAGCCTAGAGATAGGGGTAAAATCATAGTAACTGGTCTAGTAAAGTGTTGACCCGGCTCTCAGCCATGACGCGGACGCCGATGCAGCGTTCCCTCTCTACCTCCACGACCAATCCCTCCCCAGTGGAAAGATCAGTCTCTGGCGGGGCGTTGTCTGCGCTCCTCTCAGTTGCAGCTGAAGTCAAGCGCCTCAACACCTCGTCAATCGGGTTCACCCCCGGTGAGTATTCCATCGATGACGGGGTACTGGGTGGGCTCGGTCTAGTCAAAGCTGAAACCAAATCCCTCTCTACCTCCTCGAGCCGTTTCTCCCACGTGGCAATATGAGTCTCTGGCACGGTTTCGCGCAGGAAGTCGGTCAGCCCGCCGACCACCTCGACTGAATTAGAGACGGGGGCCGGGCTTTGTTGTTCTTCTTGTTGTTGTTGCTTCGGGGCAGTATCTGGAGAGGGTCGAAGGATTCTGATGAAAGAGTATTGTAAAAAGGCGCCGTCGTCGCTGAATCGGCCACGGCGGTCTCGTCGATCCATAAGAACCACCCAGCTCCCGGGGGGGATCTCCCTAAGTCGGACTCGGGACGGGTCGTCGGGGGCTAGCTCGTCGTCGACAAATCCAGCGGGGATTGGCCTGACACCCAATTGATCTGGCCATGACTGGAGCGGCGGTGGCCGCGACGGTGGCCCCCGGCGCGGCGATGGAGGGTCGTTGTTGTTGTTGTTGTCGTCGTCCTCGTCGATGGAAGCGAGTGACGAGAACGCCCCATGATATGCAACTCGCAAGATGGCCTTGTCGGGATCCGAATCCGGACCTAAGGACCGGAGGTATACCAGGAATCGGACAGCGAAGCTCTCGGCGTTTAACCCAGTATTATCCATGGAGTAGTAGCCGCTGTACCCGGGACGAGCAGGGTGGACGACGTGGTGGTCTGCAGCTGCGTCCCGGACATCTTCGCGCTGGGGGCTGACAAATATGAACAGATGGATCATTGGAAAGACTTGAGCGCCCGAGGTGAAGCTAGAACCTAAATTCATCGTCGAGGATATTGCTCGCAATTCGCGGCCGCGTAAACCGTTTAACAAAGCGGAGGTCGAATGGATGGTTCTCAGCCGGAGCGACTCCAAATCTTCTCCTGATGCCCTCGGCCACAGCCGCAGCAGCTGCGAGCAGAGATGAGCGGAGGCATCGTCGCTGTTCCGGTCCGGCTGCTGCAAGAAGCAGAGCTGTTGAAGGGCCGTGGACTGTGCCAGGGCCGCGGCGAGATCACCAAGGTCTGATTCTCCATCTTCCTCATCTCCCACCAGCTGGAACAGATTGACGCAGAGGCTAAGCGCAGACGCACCTTGAAGTTCATCCGATGCAATGGCGGCCGCGATCACGCGAGGCGGCAGGTTTCCAAACACCACCCAGTTGAGGTGACGGCATCCAGCGTATGCCACGCGCAGCACATGACTGGAGATCTGGGAGGAGCCGAGCCTCTCTGGCACCTCTTCGAGCCGCTGCCGCAGCTGCTCGCGGAACTGGGCAAGTACTTGAAGGTTGGCGAGCGCTTCTTTCTCGAGGGGACCGGAGGCGGGCTCCTGGGTGAGAACAAGCAGATCATCAATGGTGCGGACCATGCCTACGGGGTCATTTTGCGGCGGTTGGTCTACTATGGTGTAGCCTACCATATCAGGCGGCGATTGGGTGGCGATATTTGAATGTCTGAAGTCTGTTGGAGAGATTAGCAAATGTGATCGATATGGGTTCACCTGGAATAGCGCCAGAGATCACCTTCTGAAGATGTTCGAGCCGGATCCTCCAGCTCTGGTGGCCAGATATCTACCATTATTCCCCGTCAGCACCTGCAAAATTATACGGGTGAACAGACGTACAATCCAAGGCTACCGCATCAGCCTGCGGCCTCTTCTCTAGTTTGAGGATGCAAGACGCCTCTTCCAGACCCGACCAGGAGTAATACTCCGATACCCACTGCGAGATTGACAACAGCTCTCGAGGCCGCGGGCTCACGAGTACAACATCGGGCTCCTTTTCCGGCTGGGAGTCTTCCACGGGATCCCAGCCGATCATCTCGCCGCGGTATTCAACCTCAGCCATGTAGTTCATGGGGAACGCAACGATGCCGTACTTGACGCCGCTGTCGAGGTCGGAGATGTCGAGAATGACCAGGCCATACTCAGTGCAGTCTGCCCGGAACAGCGTGGATAGCGGCTGAAACTGGACGTCGCCGGGGCGGGTGCGGTTGTCGCGAGTATCGCGCAACAACGCCTGCAAAACACACGTCGCGGTAAAGGGAAACTTGCTGGGCGCATCATCCCGCCACGGCAGCGGGGGTTGTTGTTGCCCTGGTTCCCACCGCTTGTACCAGGGCACGAACGGGGGCTGCGCGGTGTCGGGCACGCTGGGCCGCTCATGAATCGGAGGCTCGTGGCCCTGAGACCGACGATACCAGTCCTCCGCGAGCGCCCTCTCAGCCTCCAGCGGCGCGCGGTTCGCAGGATCCGAGAGGATTTCGGTCAGCGCAAGGATGTCGGTCACCATACAGTGCACTCGTCCCCAGGATATCTGTGAGTTGTATTCGTCGTGATGCTGGCGGTAGGCCACGGCAAGGGAGCGGCTGGCGCCGCCGGGACCGACATTGGCGACGACGGCGAAGAGGAAAGAGCGAGGGGTTCTGGAGTAGAGAGTCGTGTATCCCAGCATAATAATTGTATTCCTTGAGCAGCTGGGGGGGATATAAGAAAGAGAAAAAGGCAGCAAAAGAGGGGCGCCTTGGCCAAGAGAACTGTTAGTGAGTTCCCGAACAGGCTTAGCATATCTTAACTTCTTAATATAGTTCCAGAACGTAGAGATTTCATACTTACCTTCCTCAGAGATCGTCGGTCTCAAATACCTAGCTAATCGCTGTTCCCCTTGCAGCAACTGATCACCACGGCAAACATGCATATGACACCTAGTTATCGGCATGGCTGGTCAGCCTCCTTCTGACGGGAATAAATAGATCTGGTAAACCTACAAAGTCCAGGCTGTAAAAGCCACCAGAGCCAAACCTCCCGACGGAAACTCTCAAGTTTCTGCTAATCTCCTGCCTAGTGGTTGTTGGGGCTCATTGCGAATAGACTTCCGCAAAGCCCAACTTTGGGCCCAATCCTTGGGCTCGAAACTCGCCAGCGAGCTCATTTCGAGCCCATTTTATGCAAATTTATGCAAATTTTACATAAAAGTTACTTATTTAGGATAGTTTATGCATATTTGAGGGTTTTTTCTGAAAAAAAAAGCCCGCGCAGACCCACTTTAATGGGTTGAGATCGAGCTTTGCGGAAGTCTAAGCAGCACTACTAGCAGTCCTAGTAACAACAACCGTAGGGACACTAATAGTACCAGTAGCGCCCGTAGCGCTAGCTACATGTTACGGACCTACCCGTCACCAATCAGCAGTGACCCACAGGGGTACACCGATGGGCCACCGAGAGCCAACCAGTTCAGCATCACTGACAGGTCACGTGGATCGCGCGTCAACCTTGCGGAAAGACAAGAGATCACGTGACATCAGCGGGAGTATATCCCTACATGGGGGTAGGATATACCCCAGGGAGACGATATACCCCAGGGAGTAGGGTATACCCCCAGGGGGTCGTCGACTCCAGGATACGAAGGATATATAAGGACACTCATTCATGTACTTAGTTTAGTTCTTCGTCTTCAATTATACATTGTTACTTGTGTTTACCTTTGACAATACGGTGACTCTTTTACTTGAATTATAACCTGACAAACCCTACGAGCAGACCAATACCTCGGTATAGATCTACTCGGCGCTCTACCTGGCATCAGTTCCTCGAACTCCCAAAAGGACCAAGCTACAGTAAGGCCCTGCGCGGCAATAGCACGGTTGAGGCAGAACGTTGACGTTGGCAAACCCGAGGAGGATTAAGGCAAGTATCCCCTGAACCGGCTAACCTAACTGTGACCAGTTGGCAGTGCGTAACACGTAGATAAGGATAGATAAAGAAAGAGAGAGGAAGAGACGAAGAAGAGAAGTGAAGAGAACCACGAAGTTAAGAATAGCTATCACGGGTACAGAAAGTCATCTCATTTATAAGTAAACGCTCCGACGACCCCCTATAAATAAGAATCGCTATTTTTTACACCTTAACGAAGCCCTCTTTGTTCTAACCCTATCGTCGATTCTCTTACACCTCTCTTTGTTCTACTTCTGATACCTTACCACCCTATTTTATATCCATTCATATAACTCAAAGGTACGCAGAGATAAAAGAACCTTTCATAGGTTTTTAGGGGTATTTTTACCTAAGATATTGATTGATTTCCTTTGTATATATACAATTGCCACCGCACAGACGCGGCCGGGATCTTTATAGCCCAAAACACTCCTTTGTAGACCCTTTTTCTCGGGTCTAAACCTGGTTTGTATGAGATTTCGAGGAAAACAGGGGACGTTTTCCATACAGTGGGGGAGGATGTGATCCCAGAAGCCTTTCTGTGACATAAGCGACACTAATGGTCCCTATGGGGACCCGTACGGATCCACACAGGACCTGTATTTGCACTTATGGGATACCCTGGCACCCATATTATCTAGTACTTAGCTGTTGGCTTCTCCAACTCATAGCAAACCATGCGATTATTCTCTGAATCACAGTAGTATAACCTAGCTATTAGTAGAAATATATTCAATAGCAGTAATTGATTCTACTTGACCGCTAGTAGGTATATTACTAGCTATCCTACTAGTAATTACCTTACGTACTTTCCCTTAGCCAATTTAAAAGCCGGTTTTATCCCAATTATAGATCTCGTACGGTAGGAATTGATACTTTTCTATAACCTTAGATAGGTAATTAAACCAGAGAAGTAAAGGCCTAAATTGCTCGCTATCAATCCTAGCTTTTTCCTTAGGTTTTTAGTTGATATAATTTATCTTAGGGGGTAGTCGCTTGAGGAAGCGGTATACCTAGTTTTGGCCGACAATCTAATCCGAACCCGCTATTTTCAATAGCCGATTCGTGGCCTTTTCAACTAGATCCGGGGTAAGGTCTGTATAGGAATTATCTAGGGTTTTGACCTAAGATATCAATGCCTTTTCCTGAATTGGGTAAAATAACCTGGTTGATTTAGCGCGCTCGGAATAGCTGGTGCGACCGTGGACTCGGCCCCGTAGGACCGAGTACGATATCTCAAAATCGCGCGCTAATTTAGAGAGATTGGGCTTGGTGGTTGAATGGAAGAGTTTGACTGCTTCCTGGATTCGATTTTCGACATTTTCGGTTTGATTTGACATCGTGGTGCAGTAGATAATTGTACGAGAAGTTGATTCAAAAGTGATAATTTGCTATTTGGTGATAATTTGCTATTTGGTGGGGCGCACCAATTCCAGGGTCGGAATTGGGCGCTTGGCACGGTTACCATCACTATTTTACACCCACCTAGCGCCGTTAGTCATCATCTTCCGGCCGTAATGTTTGGCGCCCGTTCAACAGTCATTCCTTGGATTCCACCTACCACCAAAACGACGCCGAAAATAGCTCCCTTTTGCAGTCCCTCCTAGGAGCCCTCGCTTTCCGTCTTGCCTAGCCGGGCGCCTATAATATACCTCTTCTCCTCCCTCTCTTATATTCTTCCAGTTCTCTCCTTATCCCCAATCCCCACTCCCCAAGTCGACCTTAACAACCTTGTTGCCCGTGTTTCGAGATTCCAACCTTGCTCATTTATCCTGAATTTTCACTATAGCACCTATACTCATTCAGTCAGCTTAGGGTGATGAACACCAATACTAAACCGACCCCATTCTTTGCGAGGAAACTCGAACCAGACTAGAACATTTCCGTAGTCTTGGATAGCTACCTCCAAACTTCAAAGCGAGGACTTTACTAGGTATTACCGTCGTCGAACGCTACTAGCGAAAGTAAGTAGGGAAATTCTCAGAACAAGGCATCGTGTGTAGGAAATAACTCGTGAGTATAGGTTTTGCATTCAGTCGAACGGGTAGACTACCTTCTTCTAGAGGACCATGCGATCTACATAAACTTTTTCGACTAGATGTTCAAAACATCGCGAGAGAAAAGGCTGCAGTCTTATAATGAGTACTGGTGCCGACTTTGTCAGTATTTCGAGCTGTTTGTCCGTCGCCGTGTCAACGAAGACGCTTATAAACAGATGCGACGAGTACGAGCATTCCTTCTGTGCTAGGGGAGATTAGGCTAATAGTGACATAGTTTCTAGAGGGTCCTTTCCCAGCCGAGTGCAAAATCCCCCGACGAACAAAGGACAAGAATACTTTAGATATAGATGTCTTCTATGTGCTCTACCGGTATCACTGGGTCCATTCGAAGTTTTTTCGTTACAGAAGTATGATCGTCCAATTCGCTATAGTACAGCTATAATCTACTATTACCGGGAGTCGCCCCGGTGTTATGCTTCTATAACACACCTCCGTACCCGACCACTTATCCCTGGGCAAACGGAAACGGGCTCTCACGTTTGAAAGCGATCTTCCAAAGTATATATCGTTGAAAGACCTTCCGGACTCGGTCTGCTATCGTGATATAGAACCTTTCTACCTGAAAGACCCTCAAAGCAAACGTGATGTTCTCTGTGCTATCATAGAGTTTCGCAATCTTAAAGGTCGACAGGAGGGTGCTGATGGGTAAGGGTGCTTCTAGGCCCCTTTTTTGTATTATTAAGCTGATCTGATGCTTACTGCTAGAACCAAATTTTTTATACACGGCGATTACCAACTAGCATAGTGCCCGATCACCCAAATAATCTCATTCGCTTTCCGCGATAGGGCGTTTCTCAATACCGACCTCATACCAGAGCTCATTTGGCGGCTGCGGGTTCCCAAGCACAATTCGTCCCTTCCTCTCCGGTGGAGGCCCGAAGTTCTCAACACGCCTCTCCTGCGGCGCTTTGGGCGCACTCCGTATAGCTATGAACTTCATAAGTCTTTAACGATGACTTATGATTCAAGTCGACAAGCTTTCAAAGAGTTGGGCCGGGATGTTAGATTTGAAGACGATATCGGACATTACAACTTTCGCCGTTGGACAGCAAATGAAGTCAATCGTAAGTTATTCGTGCGCTGAATTTATGAAATCACGACTTCGTGAAAACAGAGATCTTGTCCCACCGAGGCTGACTAGCAGCGTATAGGAAATTTCACTAGCCAGGAGCGGCAAAGAGTGCTTGGTCAGTCTGGCGACGCGGTCTTTGAAAAGCACTATCAATCACAATTTATTGGACGCGATCTCCAGCATGTCGATCTTCTTCGACCGCCTCAGGAGGGTGTAGTACGTTTTGCCGGAAGTATGCTCAGGAAAAGAGATCTTTGCGCTCCGTCCGAGCTTACCGATACGCACAACCGTGCTATTCGCCAACATCCGGATATTCTGCAGCTTTAAGAGCGTACTACAGATGAGACGTATGGCACCCCGAGAGATATCTAATAGGAGTTGTACTGGGATGAGAGACTGATTTTGTGTCTATGATAGAGCCATGTAGAGTATCCTGGAAGTGGTAACATAAAAGGAGGTTGATGTGAAATTTGCTTTTCTATCTAACTATAAGTCTGAACTCAAGGCAGGCTTCAATAAATCGAACACTCCACCACCTTGTTATAAGATCTGAACGTTTTAGTCCCACTCCCTGACATAGTCTGACCGCAGTAATAGTCCACTATGTTACCGCTTCCAGTATGTATATACCCTACACATTCGAATGGCAGCTCGTTGTTATCGCACGACACAATCCCGGGCTTGGAACCATTTGGAGTATACTTGCATCCAGTGTACTGGCCCAGCGTGAAAGAGCCCAAATCAGTCGGATATTCAGTCGACTCTTTGGCATCGACAGAATCAGTCACTTTGCGTGTGTGGGCGCAGACATCGTCCTCTGTGATCTGCTGTCGGTAGGAGTAGTAGACGGCATAGAAGGCGTATGAATCGCTGCGAGAGAGGTCAAACCCATTATCTTTTTCCTCGTGGTATTTGAAGATGATGAAAGAGTTGGGGATTGCTGAGCCCGTTGGGTCAGTCCCTCCGCCTTCAGTGGTGGTTTTGGTTGCCGTGGTGGAGGTGGAGGTGGAATCGATGGCTGACCAGTAGCTGGAAATATAGGAAGACCAGTCGCTCTCAATCGAGGCTTCAATATCTGCATCTAGCGTTTGCTCATACTCGATGATGGTCACAGTAGCTTCAATGAATTCGCCTCCATCAATCGTCTTGGTAGCGGTCGTCGGCTTTGCGTTGCAGGCTGTGATGATCTCGCAGGCGGTGGTCAAGGTCTCGGTGGAGTAGGTCGACGCCGGGGTGACAAGCGTGCTACTGATCCAGTCGGTGCACATCTCAGCTTCTTGGATTTTGCAGTCAGAGTCTTCAGACTGGCAGTCTTTGCCCGTGCAGATTCCATTCTTTCAATCTTCGCCTGTGCAGCTCACGACTCGGCAGTTGGGTCCTGTGCAGGTAAAGTCGTCGCTTGAGCACTGTGAACCCAGACATCCCCATGACAGACAACCAATACCGAAGCACCCACCTGAACTGCTGTCGCAGTCAGAGCCTACGCACCCATGGTCCTGGCAGTCGGAGCCCGAGCAGTGACCGCTATCGCAGTCGGGTCCTGTGCATCCGGTCGGCTTGCAGTCGTCGCCACCTACGCAGATGCCGCTGTAGCAGTCCTTTCCAGTGCAGCCTTTCTGGACGCATAGTTTGCCTATGCATTTGCCATTTTTGCAGTCTGGGCCTGAGAATGGAGCAACCAAGGGTGGGTTGTTGTCGATGGGATCCACAAAGTCAGAGTAGGAAAGGTCGTCACAGTTGTTAAGGCAGGGGCCGCCGCAGAACTCGGTGCAAATCTGACCGCAGTTGGCCGTGCAGGTCGGGCCGGGAGGGTTGCCTTGGGTGAAGGTGACCTTGGAGGGATTCTCGTTGTCGGTATACCAGGGCCAGGGTGGCAGATACACAGTGCGGGTGACAGCCGGATGGGAGACACCCGTTTCGTTCAGAGGGTTGGGGTCGTCAGTAATGGTAACAGGCGGCAGGGGGATGCTGGGCCATAGAGTGCCTACAAGCTGCGTAGCATTCGCCTCTGTGATATTCCAGTTGTGGAATCCGTAGACATTGGTCGTGAGTGGTGGCACTGAGATGGTCGTGTGTTGAATGTACCGGGTTATGGTGGTGGTGGCCGTTGTTATGGATCCGCTCATCACAGTCTTGGTTGTCTTCTAGGCTACTTCGACCGAGGTGGGCAAACCCTGCGCCGGGATCGTGGTCGGGATTGCCAGTGTTGTCAAAGGGAAAACGATATTCACAGGCCCAATGGCTGTCACCTGATTGGAGTCGGAATCAAACACTCCAGATCCCACAAAGAGGGTTTCAGTCCCGTCACTTCCACCTTCGACATCGGCACCATCCATGCTGGTGTCCGAGGTGTCCATAGAGTTGGGGTTTTTGAGAGAACCAGGTCCACCCATATCCAGAGCCCAACTGAAAAGACCTCCCATGCACCTGGAATTGGCAAAATCGGCCTTTTGCTTCAACGTGCGCCCGTTGTCAAAAGACACCCTGGTATCGGAACATCATTAGCTATATGTAGAGTCTTCAATGAAAACCACTTACCATTGGTTACTGTTCCATGTCATCCAGTTGACTGCGGCTTTTTCATCGTACCCGATCGTAGGTTCATTGGACTCGATGATCCGATTGATCTCATAGTCAGAGAGAATACCGCTGGTTGCAGTGCACTCGCCTGCTGCTGCTCCCCCGGTGCTATTGTGATCCTTGTCAAATGCACAGCCAGGAGATGTACACGAGGGATCATCCAGGGTAAAGGAGCGCCCGTAGAATCCCACACCTAATAGAACCTTGCTAGGGTCGATGTTATTCCGCCATAGCAGGTCCAGGCCAGTAGAAACCTCTGTTCTAAATAGTCAGTTTTTCTTGACGATACGGCAAGATACAAGGAATGAAATCGGACATACCAGTAAGGTTAGTGTGTGGATTGATTACGGACTGGGTCCATTTGGTTGACCCGTCCCAGGTGCCGTGAATGTCATAGGATATAAAGTTGAAACTGTCGAGATACTCGGCCATGCCCTTGAGATCAAAGCCCTTCAAGTACCCTGAAATGGTCAGTCAGTAGACAATATATACAATTAAGGGGTCTTGACCAACATTAAGATGATGGGAGCGTCACAGTTATTCCATACGTGGTCTTGACCTCTTCACGCAATTCTTTAAGCAACGTCACTAGATTTGCAGTATCCCTGCTGGTACCGCCTAGAAGGTAAAGCGAACAACGTGTCAGTACGAGGACTTAGTAATATCAATCCACGAGAATAACGGTACATACCCCGATCTTCAGCAGCAGGATACCCCCAATCAATATTAATACCATCAAAATCGTACTTCTTCATAGTACTAACAACCGATTTGATGAAGGCGCTGCGTGTTCCCGGGAAACGACACAGGTTAGACCAGATTTCACCGCCAAGATCCCAGCCTCCGATAGAGAGGTATGTCTTTAACGAGCTCTTCTTTTTCTTCAAGGCAGTGAACTCAGTCCAGTAGTCCTCATCACCATCGTTCATAGTGGTAATGGTGAAATCGGATTTGTCAATGTAAGCGAAGCTGTAGTAGAGATGCTGAAGACACTTAGCACGTGCTAAACGAGTTGAATAACCAGATGTAAGGCACATACAGTCCAGGGCACCGCGTTGATGTTGTCCGGTGTGACAGTATCGCATTGTCTCTGCGTATTCCAGCCCTCGTAGTATCCAATATACCGGGCCTCACTCGACGTTCCACCACATGATCTGAGCGATGGCTCCTATTAGAATGATAGATCCGATTCGGCGAAATCTTGTATGCTTACGGTGTATTGACAGGGTCGCAACCACTTTGGCAACCGGTTCCGCAGAATTCCTCAGTTCTCCCGCAAAAGCTGAGAAAATATAAAATCAGCAAAGGAGAAACAGGATTCAAATTCACCATTATAGCTTACCCGAATTCAGAGCAGCAAACATTCAATGGACACTCAGTGCCATTGACCTTGGCAAATTCTATAATTCAAATGGTTAATTGCCAGAGGATACCAAGTGAAGCGGCATCAACATACCACCGCACTCTGCTATAGCATCACAGCCTGAAATACACTCATCATCTCCGCAGAAGTCAGGCCCAAAGCCGCAGTATCCTTCTTTGGAGCAACATCCTGATTCACATTTCTCTGTAATGGAGCAACTTCCCATTGCTGCCAAAGCTGCCAGAATGACGTTGTTAAGAACCAATGAGCTGAGAAGTAGCCATGACGACGAGAATGACAGCATGTTGGTCGAGTCCCCGTAGGACCTTCAGGTATAAAAGAAGGAACCTGATTGAAAAGGATGAACCTGTAGTAAGGAATGGAAAGTGGGAAAAAGAAAAAAAAGAGAAAGAGCGTGATGTAAAAAAAAGAAATGCTTCACCAGGGCACGGTTCCTTATATCGAGTTAAGCTTGCTTAAACCTGCATATTCTGTTCCCTTAAGAATCAAGAGATCATTCCTTTCCTAGGTGACTTCGGTATCGGTCTTACGGGTATAGAAGAGCCAACGCTAATGCGACGTTCAATGCCTCTTGGCATGGGCCCAGTGGGTCAAAGATGTGAAACAACGACGTGATCTTAGCTCAGCCACCAACAACCCATTTAAAATATCAGGCACATACCTGTACATGTATCACCACCAAAGCCCCACCTAGGGTCTTTATTGAGCCCAATGCCTCAATTGTCGGCATTTTCGGAAGACCATGTGCATTAGTCGAGGCCTATATTGTAGTCTAGAAGTGTTCCCCACTATCGGATTCAGGAAAAGGTCGGAAGCGCTTCGATCTAGAAACTGCTCGGCGGAGACTTTGCACGGGCCAAAGGCCTTTTTACGCTGGGGCCAAGAGATTATGGAGACCATGAGACTAGAGAAAGAAATTGGATTTCATGCTAAGGAGACTTTACAGGGTTCATATAGTTTCCTGTGTGCTACGCCTGTTTAGTCCTAGACTGTTATTCTCGAGGTTAGTAAGTTTAATGCTCGGGAATACTGATATGTCTTAAACACAAGTCCAGCCGGCACTGTTGGTCCATGTAAAGGACACAATCAAAAGCCCCATTCCCACCAATCTTTCGCCATGCTTCGGCCCACGGGTGCCTTCGAAGCTCTCGCACGGCAATGGAGATCCCATGTTCAGATCTTGCTTGTGTTGTGTTTTGTCATTTCTGCAAGTGCCCTTTCTGATGACAGTTCGGCAATCTCCTCTGTAGGTACCCCGGTAAACGCTGGTTTTACCAACGGGACTGCACTTGGGCAAGACTCGCATTATCTCTACAAACGCGCAGGAATCAACAGTAGAAGCAATGTCGCTTATACATCGACGTGCTTAGATGATCAAGTTACATACCTGGACAGTTCGCTGAGCGAAGCTAAAAACCTGGTGCGTATCCAGATCCTGTTCTAAAACCAAGTCTGATTTCTAACGCTACCCACAAAAGGCTTCCAGAGCTGTCACGGCTATAAGTGAGCTGTTGGACATAATGCGGCTCAAGGAACAGCCCAAGCATTGGCCTTCAGCCTCGTATACCAGAAGATACCGAAACTTCCTTCTCTGGGGTTCCTTGTTTGGTGAGCCGATACTGCAGAGAGGGGTTGGCAAAAGGACTCTACAAGATACTATCACCACGATGGCGACTGTGAAAAGTATGTTGAATTCGTGGCCAGACTCGGATCAAGAATTCCTTGCTGACGAGTATATCAAACCCTTAGCTGTCTTCATGCGTGTTCGAAACGCACTCGACGTCAAGAAGAACAACTTTCAAATGATAATCAATTGTCATGACGATTGGCTTGTATACTCACATGATGAAGAGATTCCCGATGGCAAGGACGGCAAGGTGTTATCTCGTGAGTTTTCTCCGAAATATTGGCTTGGTTTTATGTCCACCCATCCACTTGATACTCCTTTTTTCCAGCCGAATGCTACTAACTCGTACGAACCTACAGGGATGTATCGCGATACGAGAATTCAAGATCAGGAAGCCATACGATGACATGCCACAAAAGGCCTTCAATGAGAGGCTACACTTGGTATAACAAGTTTACGGGCAAGGAAGAGACTGTCTATTGCCCCAACTCATTCCCAATGTGGAACGGTCGCCACATAGCCGATAGGCAGAGCTCAACCTTTGCGTCTATGAAGGGAAAGCTGTTCAAAGATGTGAAGGAGTATGCTGCTGCCGGCACCATACTCCATGAAGTCACTCATTCTGAGAAGACTCTCGGCGATTACGCGACCGCAGGTGAGACTCGTGAAATATCAAGTGCCGAGTGATAGCGAAGTTTCTTGGCTCACATTGTGTTTCTAGACGTACAAATCACCTACCAGGGAAAAATATACTCCGCGTACGGTGGAGTCCTTTGCCGGCATCTCGCTATGACCTTCACTGGTGACACTGAACATCCCGAACTGAATGCCGGTAGGTGTCTTCATCACTTTTCGAGGCTCGGACAGCGAACATACTGACTGGTTTGCAGATACTTTGGCCTTGTTCGGACTCGGGGTTTATTACAGCCAGTGCAATTGGGCTAACCCTGATAAGCCCGGTAAATGTTGGACTGATGCGCCAGATAAAATTTGTCCAACGGTAGACAACCAGAGAACATGTGTGACTTTTAACTGGAACGCTTAATACATTGTTACCGGTATGCCGGATATGTAGGTAAGGAGGGGGGGGGGGGGGGGTTGTGAGTAGAGGTAAAAAAAAAAAAGAAAAGGAAAAGAAATACTTATAAATTCGAAGATAAGTACTGATAGCCAAAAGGGTGAAGATTATATACTACTATAGCCATGGAATGATATAGCTGTTCTTCTACTGGCTTTCTTTTCCGGTCACTTCTAATTTCCTAGCAAATCTTAGTGTTTTTATAATACCTCTATAAATTATAATATCTCAAGTCCCCCTGTATTACAAAAACGAACTAGCGTGGACTAGTTAAGAGATAGAGATTTGTTAGCTGTACCAAGCGTATGTCGTACCACCCCTTCGCACGGATAGCGGACTAAATCAACATCGCGTTTAACGCTAACCACATACGGCTTAGAGCCTCTTGAGCCATGTCCATATACGCTTCTACATATTTTCAACTTCCCCTGTACATACATACGCTTGTGAAATTGAATCCATCTTCCCGTAATGGCGCTCGACCAATTACCCACTGAGATCCTATGGACTATCGCATCATGCTTTTGCCACCAAAGGGACATTTACGCCTTCATCCGGACCAATCGTCATCTATACGAAACACTCATCAAGTTTCTGTATTACTTTCACGCCTACTATAGGTATGGGGCCGCGCTCTCTTTTCTCGCCGAGCGGAACCTCTTTTTACAAGTTCAAAATTTGCTAGACGGGCTAAATGCTGCCCGCAACCAGCCTCAAGCATCCCTGGCAGTGATAGAAGCAACGGAAGACAAGGCTCCAAAAATGTACGAAGATGAAGAAGACACGGTGCTAAGGAGAACACGAGAAAGATGGGACCCCACGGATATTTTTACCCACCCACTTTTCCAACAGGGATACAGCATCCCGAGCGTTGTGAATATCCAGCACGCTCTAGTGGTGGCAATTCAGGGTGGCCATACCAAAATCGTGGCTGTCTTGCTAGACTTTGGTGCACAGGCCAACTTCTACTGTGGGGGACGTACTCAATATACTCGCAACTGGTGGCATAGTAAGGAGGTTGATTACCCGCCTCTCTTTACTGCGGTGCAGTTCGGGAATCTGGAGCTTGTAAAGTTGCTGCTTCAGCGTAGTGCTGATCCAGAGCTGTATACCCCTTCACCGTTATATCGTGCTGTGAAAGATGATCGACGGGATATTATCCCTATATTGCTCGAATATGGTGTGGGGCCGCAAGCAACAGCGTTGAAGCTAGCTGTACTACACGAGGATGAGTCTATGGTGAGACTTCTTCTTGATGGAGGATTAAATGTTTCACAGTACGGACATGCTGGACTCTACACTGCTAAAATGAAGGGTGATCAGGATATGGTCGACTTGTTAGAGTCTCGAGGTGCGACTTTAGCTGCACTTACTGACGTTGAAAAGGAAAATTGGGCGAGGGAGGGCGGGGATGGCACTCAGCCTATTTCTCAGAATATGTTTATTTCCGACGAGAACGAGATCGAAGAGGAAGAGGATGATGAGGATTGATTGGGTACCTTTTCTTGTATCACACATTTTCAAATTGGTTCATTTTTTTTTTCTCTCTCTCTATATTCCTAGTTTTACAACCGAATGCGCAACTGCACAATCTTCAATTGTCCTTATCTAGATGCGAGGCCGAAAAGCAGATAACAATGATAGACGGTGTTCCGAAGCATCACAACTCTCAGCTACATTTGAGGGCCTTATCAAACCCTGCATCACCTAAGAACAAGCGTCGCGCTCAACCTGGTCAACACCATGGATTCATGTTTAAGGACTTACCGCCCGAGGCAGCATGCTGCGGAGAGCAGACAAGAGCCTTAACAGTTAGTACATCTAATTCACTGACTGCCACGCCCAGCATTGCCTTAATCAGGGACATCAGTATTGATTATGAAGATAACAACATGTCTGTCCTCCATAGCCTGAACTTACAACCACAACGTAAGAGAAAGCAACTGAGGTCAAACTCACCTCTCCGTCGTGTACTTCGCTCTCAAGTGAATACAGAATCCAACCAGCGCGATCAGTCACCTTCTGTTGCTGTGGTAATCCCAGTCCATCAGTCAGCCAGCTCGATGGCAGGAACTTCCAGGGACTCCCTTGCGCAGCCATCACACCATTTTTACTAAGCCAGTGCAAGTTGCGATAGCAAAGAAGACCAGCCAACAGACAGCTTCACCGGAAACCATTCTCAGCTCACAAGAAAAGCTGCCGCTGATGGCGGGGAACACCCACAGAAAAGGCGTCGTCAGAACATAACCTTAAAGACTGTTCAGAACAACTTGGTTTCCGCCAGGTATCAATCTAAAGGCTCCATAGCCACACCTGCGGCCCCATCTAGAATTGACTTTCTCCCTAGTCCTGGTGAGACATAGGAGATTTTCAGCCGCGGCATCATCCATATTCAACCACATGGCCAGCGGCACGCATATTTCCTTACATTCCTTCCAGATGCCATTAATCATCCACTATCTCACGTCCAACCCCGGTCGGCTCCTGACCGGCCATTATGCACAAAATGTGCTCCCCACACCTCGTCAGAAGCATGTAAAGTCGAGAAAGGAAATATGCAGTTAGCCCATTGCCAGACCCAGAATCAGAGGGCCAACCCTAAAACTTAGAATAATCATTCAACGCGCCACAAGAATTCCAGAAACGGGAAGCCATGGTTACCAGAGGAAGAGGAACTCTTGGTGGAGTTAAGAAGGAATCAGGGGCTTCCTTAGTCAACCGTGACAAGATTGTTCTCAGATTAATATTAGGGAAGAAGTCAAGGTTCTATTCAGGTATATTAGAGCACAAATCACAGCAGGCTACTATAATAGATTCCCACACACTGATGTCTTCCCTCATATACTATACAATTTTCCGACGTAATCAGTCGGAAACCAGGATGCCCGTGCGGATAAAAGATTGATTGATTAACTATGGGCAGGCAAGCATCCATGCATTGACATCAAGCAAGTCCTCTATAGCTCATCAATGGCAGTACAAGCAGCTAAGATGATCCTTAGGACGGGACTCCTGGGTCAGTTCCAGGCAACTAAAATACTCATAGCGTAGACGAGTGATCATTGTCATACAGAAGCTAAGGGGGGTCAGGAAAGGCCCGACAAGGACATAGAACATAAAACACAGAATAGATAGAGAAGCCACAAGTAGGGAGGGAACTTGCCGGAGCAAACAGGGAAGCAATTCAGGGAAAAGACAGTTACTTCCTGAAAGCGAGGGGTGGGATCTCTCTACTTGCAGCCGTACACTGCATATATGGAACGGACAAACAAAATGTAGTGAATTTTGACTCGGAATTCCAATGTGACAAGAAGGCATGCAGTCTCTGAAGCAGTATGACAGCAGAGTTTCATTTCTGCCGTACGGTCTCTCTTAAACCCTATCTACCTCGTAAGAATGTCCTGGTGTATTCCTCACGGTCCACTGGCTGATTCTGCAGTTGAGACGGCGGTGTGAGATTATCACATGCCCGATACCAATTTTCTGGCGCATCTCCCAGGCACTCTCCAACCGTAACCGCTATTGATAAATTAGCAACCGGCTATTCAAAGTGTGATGATAAGTCTGACAAAATACGAAAGGACAAGGACCCGTACCCTTGATTTTTTTGGTTTTGAGGTGTTCTAACATCTTTTTGGTCAATTCTTCAACCGTTTTTGGCAACGTATCATGGGCCAAGAGAAGTGAGTGCCCTGCTTCCACTCCATTTTTGAATCGTTTAAAACCCTGGGCGACTGAACTACCAGCACCGTCACCGGTGTCCAGGTCCGTAGTAATAACATGATAGTCCTTCAAGATCTTCAGCGCCGTCTCATTGATGGCTAAATATGGTGGCCTCATATATGTCGGCCTACGACCGATCAGGCCGCAGAGTGCTTTATCAAGCGTATTCATCTCTCTCAGAATCTCACTGTGAGACGCCTGGTCCAGACGGAGTTTATGATCCCAACTAGAGAGTTTCATTAGTTAGAATGTTTTAAGTGATGACTCTGACTGACGTATGTGACCCAATTTGATGTCCTGCTCCTATCTCCTGTTGAAGGAGCTGTTTGTCCTGCATCGCAGTATCCCGGTAGAGGTTTTTCTCCCATTTTCAATGGGTTTTTCCTATTCCCCAGTGTGCTAATGCAGGGGTACAAATCTATTATATATGGTCATTAACTATACTTGCTTTGCAAAACTGTTTTTTATATGAGGTCAAAGAATCTGGGACCTTCTATATTTAGTAACGTATTCATTATCTTAACGTCGGTCCCTACTAAAGACTCTTACAGAAGTCCACAGCTTTCGACTCGCAACCCAACCCTCGCGGGCGTCCAGTCTACAAAAACAAGGGCCCGGCGTCAACAAGGTATCGCAGAGGGCACCATTCTGGGCACCATTCTGTTGTGGTGCAGAACCCATCAGGTCGATCAAGCAGAACTAGAGTGTGAAACATGGGTATACATTATTTATCTTCTCGCATCTTTTTTCTGCAGTGTTCTTCACGCCGGCAAATTTTAGGTCTGCCTGAGTGAGTCAATATAAGGTATAAAACTTTCTCTGGTCCATTTTGGGTTAGTGTGATATATTACATACGGGACTTTGTCCGTAACCCCATACCATACCAGATCTAGCGGTCCGACCCTACCCACTTCGGAACCTTATCTAGTAACACAAAGATCATCATTGACTTAGCTAGGTTACGCTTGCAGAAATAGATTATTGAGATGAACAGAAGGATCTTTCACCAACTCTATCATGTCGACCTGTGCCGCTGTTGCAATTGGCGCCGACCAACGAAGCGAAGTTCCTGGACTACGCGCCCTTGGCATGATCAACAACACACGACTCGTCACGGCGCTAGCGGGGAGCCCCTGATTGGCACACATGGTATACAAATACGCAATACTTCCTAGCTACGAAGGAATCGGTTGTTTTTCCGTACTCTATACAGCAAAAATGTACGAATGAGCTAACCAATAATACGAAAATGGACCCTCACTTCGAAGTCGAACCTCGAAGTGTGGGCCCGTCTATATATACCGTGAACCCTATTTATAACGATATAATACAGACAGAACAATAATATCGCTATATACAGGTATTCGTTCAATCAAGATACTCCATATGAAATATTTATTTCTGGTTTATATACAAATCTAGGCGCTAAAAAAGCTCCTAATATACTTAGGGGTTATTAAGTCTTTGCCCACTCGCCATTTCCCCACCAAAACTGTCCAACTTTGAAACCTATTCTCTCAATAAATTTATATAGTAATTTATATAGTAATAATTTTTTAGATGGTTTTTAATAAAATATTAGTACCAGATTGACAAAACCTTTCTTTCTGAATGATCCAATATATGTGGCTGTTAAATAGTCACTAATTGAAATATTCATGTTGGTTGGAATGTAGATTATATATATGGGCGCCCATACTACACTCGCGATCTATATCCTTTGTCAAGGTTTGAAAATATACCATTCTCTATCTAAAATACTTACCAAAATAATTTATATATAGTTTACTCTGGCTATGCAATGCTAATTTATCTAAAAATAATTTAAAAATATGTTATAATACAAATTTATGAAAAAAAGGTGGTTCAAAATTAGTCAGTTTTGGTGGGAAAATGGTGAGTGGGCAAAGACTTAGTGGCAGGGTCTGTATCTCTGCTTCTCTAACCCCAATATCCTTACTTCTACTAGCTTCTCTAACCTCAATATACTCACTTGCACTAAATTTTTATTCTATTAAGCGTACTTATTAACTATTCTCGTCGAGTCCCTTTCTAGGAGGTTCGGATCGATCGGTGAGGCATTTTAATTAGCTGAAATCAACATAAAGTCACGTGACTAAGGCGAGGTATTTAATTGGCCAGAACTGGTTGAAAATGACGTATGAATCCCTGGATATAACGTTTTTTTGCGTGGGGGAGGGGGTGAATTATCGATAATCGTATACAAGAGGACTTTTGTATGGCGGATCAATTCAAGCACCGGATTCTGATCGCTATAACCGGGTTATCGTTTTATCCGGTATCGCTATAAATAGGTTTTACTGTAATTCTTTTCACCCTATTTTGACCTTGGAGACTCGAATGGGGCTAAGCACCTTATGGTGAGAGGTCGCACTTTCCGCAGAAATTGAGGCTCGATTAGACACGAAATAATCAGTTCGAGTCTATTCAGGATAGGTGAGCGCGTACCTCAGAATGAGTTCGTGGATGCCTTAGAGCCAATGGGGCAGTCTCTGTGATCGACTTCTTTCAAGGGTGAATCATGAAGTTTCATGATAGGCAGTTCCATACACAGTCCCTATTGACTTCAGGGATGTATAGGCGAGTTCTGGGAACTTCGCTGCTCCTGAAACCTCAATCCCTTGCTGGAGGTAAACTGTGGGTCCCCAGGCTCGAGCAAAATGCCTCTAGGATCGAATACAGCCCCTAGGGCTAATATGAGTACAGCAAAAAAAGAAGATGTAGATCACCTTAGTTTAGAAAAATGAGGGGAATATTCCGTACCGATCCCAGAGGCACTTCCGTTGATCCTGGGATGACCAGTGGATTTCCTGTTTCTAGGAGACTGAGTTCTACCCCTGGGATCTCCACTCTACGACCCTGACTGCTTACTAACTAGCTTTGGGAACAAATTGGCAAGATATGGGAGCTGTAATGCACTCCTAGAACTCTGATTCCGGATCCCAGAGTTAATATTTTACCTTCTGGAGTCGCGGAAAGCCCTCACAAGACACCTTCACCAGGCCTACGCACAAATCTGCGTTATTCGATTACTCCCGTAGGCTTAGACATAGCCCCAGGAACCGGACTTGAGGTTCCAGGAGTTGATAAGACTGTCAACAGTGTTAGGGGTATACATGAAGCATATGGAACGGATGGAGATATGATCTGCGCAGGACCCACATAGTGTATATGAGTTTCCCCTGAACGCGAGGAAGCTACCTTCCTTTTGGTTCCTCGCGCTATGTCTTGCATCCGGAGTCGACTATAGCTTTCTTTAATATTGATTCTATCAGCTGGCTTAACAAGTTCAGCCAATGAAGCGAATTGTAAGACCTATGATAGGAAATTCAATTCATGAAAGAGGCGTTAAAGATGTGGAGCAAAGTCTAGTTCAATGGGAGACGACTGTATACAATCTCTTTTGCTTGTTTGTTGTGCTTAAAATTTGGATTTCGGCAGAGAATACCGCCTCCCCCCCCTGAGGTTAATCCCGGACCTCTAAAACCAGCTTTCAGCTAAAATCTTTCATTTACAGTATCAAAATTCCTGCGGTCAAGATATGTTTGTTCTACTAAACAAGGAACTGACCACAATATTTATACAGGAAAGGGTATACAACAGAATCAGCTCAAGCACTTCCGCAATGGTTAAAAGAAAACCAATATCGAAGCCCAAAAGATGTCAGAAACTGCCTATTCACGACGGGATACAAAACAGAGATGTCCTTCTATGAATGGTTGGGAGCAAAGCCTTGTCTTTCTATTCAATTCAATAATTACTCGTCCATATACCGCCAAGGTGGGCCCTCATAGATGGATGAGGGATTGTATCCCGTACAGGAAAGACTGATATGCGGGTAACAGTTGGAAAATGATGTATTTTTGGTTGATGTTGGGCGAAATCGAGGTCACGACCTCCTGGAGTTTCAATCCAACTGGCCGACTGTTCCTGGGTGATTGGTTCTACAGGATCTACCGTCTGTGCTTGGCGGGATCGAATTTCCCGAGGGCTCAATCGAGATTGTGCCCCACGATTTCTTTTTAGAGCAACCAATCAAAGGTAAGAAATTGTGCTGGCCAGTAGCAACAATCTTAGGCTGACTGATTTCCATATTGTCGCTTAACAGGAGCACGTGCCTACTACCTTCGTTCCATTCTCCACAACTGGAATGATCAGAACTGCCGCGAAATCTTGTCGCAGATCTCTGAGGTACTGGATCCAAACTATAGCAGGTTATTGATTCATGAGAATGTTCTACCGTCTATCAGGGCGCATTGGGGGGTGACAGCTATGGATATTATGATGATGGCAAACGTCGGTGCTGAGGAGCGAACTGAGCTTCAATGGTGCCAATTGATTGAGCGAGCGGGGCTGAAGGTTTCGAAGAGTTGGACTGTATCTAGCGCTGAAAGTCTAGTGGAATGTACCCTCTTGGGAGAGGGTCCACGGACTTGATCGTAAGTCATGAAAGCTCGGATCTTACCTTCTACCATTACATAAATGCGGGATTGTAGGTCAAACGTATCATTTAGCCGATGATAGTAGACATGGTATAGAGAATACGATGATTTGACGTCTTTGATATATATATATATTTACTCTTTCAGTATTACAATCAGAGGTAATTAAATGGATTTTCGAATGCCGAATACAAGCAACCTGATTTATCCATAAATAGAGAAAATGTCAGCTAGATCCCTAAATGTGGAGAAGTGCTTATTCAAGGTTTTTAGGGTTAAGAAAATCCTGAACTTTCCGGGGTATTCACATATAAAACTTAAAACCTATACATGCCAATTAGCTGCCAATTACACCAATTCCATTCCAATCACCATCAAATCACTACCCAATTCGAGATCCACCAAGAAGCGAGGCACAAAAGGGCCCACATAGAAACCAAATATGGTAATCATTAAAATTTCTTGCCACCGCCTCGGTCCCATCAATTTTTTTGCCTTAGAATTTTTACCCTTTGTATGTAGTTCACTCGCAATGGGGTTGAAGCCGTATTTTGGTCTTCGGGGAAATGCCCTTGTCCGTGCTGCCTTATTCTTGGTCGTGTGTCCAACTTTCACTTGTTATGGATATAACATGGGAGTGACCGGAGGTCTTTTGACGCTCGAGGCATTCAATTCCCAATTTCCCAAAATGGACACAATGAATACCCACGGAGCACTTAACAAAGAGAATTCACAAATGCAAGGTCGGTTCATCCGATTAGACAACTCTTTGATTCTCTAGCTGATCGAATTTTCCCTGATAGGCACCGTCATCGCCCTCTATACCGTCGGAGGTATCTTTGGCGCCCTATCATGTATCTACCTTGGTGACCTCTGGGGCCGACGTAAGGTGATTTTCATAACCAACTTCGTCAGTATAATCGGCGCTGTTCTCATGGCAACCTCTTTCGATTTCGCTCAATTTATTGTCGCAAGACTCATTCTCGGGTTGGGCATCGGTGGATATGTGGCGACGGTCCCGGTCTGGCAATCTGAACTCTCGCCAGCGCATAAGAGAGGATCCAATGTCGTCACGAATGGCATCTTTATTGGAATTGGTGTGACTGGCGCCCTGTGGATTGATCTGGGTTTCTATTTCATCAAAAACAACTCGGTCTCTTGGCGGTTCCCTCTCGCCTTCCAAATCGTTATGCCGGTCACTGCAATGTTTTTCATCGCAATGCTGCCAGAATCGCCTCGCTGGCTCATCAAGAACGGGCAAGTCGAGGACGGACGCAAAGTACTCGCGGCATTGCTCGATGTCGATGAGGATTCGGATGAAGTCAACGAAAACATCATTAGCATCGAGACATCTCTTGCCTACTGTCCGGCGGCGTGGACGGAAATGTTCAAAAACGGCGAGCAGCGGCTCTTTCACCGCGCGTACCTGGCCGCCACAGGCCAGATGTTCCAGCAGATGTGTGGTGTGAATCTGATCACCTACTACGCCACAACTATCTTCCAGCAGTACCTCGGAATGAACGCGGTGAACTCCCGGGTCCTCGCCGCTGCAATGACCATGATGCAACCCTTTGGTGGTTACCTGGCCTATTTCACCATCGACCGTCTCGGCCGCCGCCCGCTCATGTTGTGGAGTGCCGGAGCCATGACTATCTGCATGGCAGGCCTCGCTGGCACGACCGCCCCCTCTGCAGCTAATAACACAGGAGCTTTAGCCATGGCCGTGGTTTTCCTGTTCTGCTTCCAATTTATCTTCACAGTTGGCTACTGCGGTCTCACTTTCCTCTACGCCGCGGAAATGGCACCTCTTCAGGTCCGCGCCGCGGTCAACGCGGTATCCACTGCCACCGTGTGGGCTTTCAGTTTCATGATAGCTCAGGTAACTCCGGTGGGTTTCTCCACGATCGGAAATCGTTACTACGTCATTTTCGCCGTTGTCAACGCTGCTATCGTGCCCAGCGTGTATTTCTTCTTCCCCGAGACCAAGGGGCGGTCACTGGAAGAGATTGACGAGATCTTCGCGCAATCAAAGTCTATATTTGACCCCCCTCGTGTAGCTCGCGCTATGCAAAAGCGTGCAATGCAGGCGCGTCAATCGAACTCCGATTCTGATTCCACCGATGACATTGCTGTCAGCGAGGAGGTCAAGGCGTGAGAACCATGAAGTACGTTTCAACTAGATAGATTCAGAGGATCCGACCTTGAAAAGTATTTGGAATGCCCTGGGGAACCATATAATTTGTAAATATGATATTTCTTTTCCTTTATATACTTACAGACTTTCACGAGGCTTGCGCTATACTTTTAACCTAGATACCATCGTTTCTCTATTTTCAAACTTCATTCAATCCGCTCCATTATATATCTGTCTTAAACATCTTATAATGAAAATTTTCGACACGTATGTTTGATATAGATCCGTGTACTTATCCCGCTTAATTCGGAACACACAATTATGTACAGTAGATTTGTCGAAGTGCGATTTGGAGAGATACAGCATCTCCATGACGGTTACTTCCGACATCCCTCACTGCAGTTGCAGCCAAGCAGGTCACATTCTTTTTTTTATCAGTAGTCGATCGAGGATAAGAATTTGGAGAATTTACTCACTTCCTTTACCACAAAATGGGTTTGGATTAGATCCATCTGCACATAGTTTCTTGCAAATTTTAGTCCCCAAGAGATCTGTGGAGCAGGATCTCTGTCTCTGGACTGCATGGCAGCACTCCGCCAGTGAAAGATGGGCTGTTGCAAGGAAAAGGAGGCAGAGTGTAAGAACTCTTGTTACACTCAAATGGACAAACATATTGAAGAATTGACTAAAGGAGGTTAGTTGGATAGGCTTGAAACTGGGGAAATGATGTGAATATACCAATAATAGTTGCGTGATACAGGTCGGACTAGGAAGTTTTTCGCTCTTGATGATCAAAAGTGATATAACTCCGTTTTGATGTGAAGAGGTAAGCTCTCTTATTAGGACAGTGTCTCCCTTTGGTCCCCTTTCTAGGGCATTTGACTACGTCTTATCATACCTGGAGATCCACAGCCATCTAGGGATGTGATGTTTGAACCCCTATTAGATTTAAAGAATGCCGATGTCTGAATACAATGTAACATAATTCAGTCCCAGGTTAGTTATGTACATAGATTGTACACTCAACACATAATAGGAATCCTAGGGGGAATCAACCGTAAGGAACAAGCACCCTGCCAAACATGGAATGTGGTTCATTCGCAAAACCCCTGTTAATTTTCAGAGACCATTAGAGACCATTGAAAGCAAAAAGCTCTAATCTAGAGCACAGGTAGACAAGGTACATCATGTACCTGTCGTCAGTTCAAACTTTGACATGAACGGGATGCCAGTCTCACGGCTCTCAGCTCTTACTCGTTGAAAATGCATACCTTCTAGGCTCTCGTTTCTACCGTGAAATGTTCCCCACATGGCCTTTTTCGATGATATTTTGATGTCAAGAGGCGGAGTCTACATAACTCATATATTTATCGTCACTCATCGCAGGGCTTGACATCATACTCTACGTCAGTCCTGATGATATATTTTGCCCCCTTCCTTACCCCTGTACCTTCATGTAACAAGGCTCCATTCGACTCCCCATGTGGGAATATCGCAACAGCTCCCATCACAGGACGCACCGGGTATCCATTGAGGGTTCCCTCCCGCGGGGCTGGCATGAAAAACGTCGTCTCTCCGCCTTCAAACTCATCGTTGAGATATAGTAGGAAGGTGTACATAGAACTCTGCTTCTTATCCTCTGGCGAAGAGTCGTATACGTATGTGTCATCCGGGAGAATACCGGACGGTGGCCAAGCTCCATCAATGTGGCACCGATATTCAGCGCCGGGGACGTACCTGTACACGCGGAAGCGGCGATTGATACCTCGGACCAAGCGACCGTTGATCGAGGGCGGCACGTAAGGGGAAATTCGCGCCCAAAGCATGTCGTGGAATGTGGTGTCAATTATCCAGTAAAAGTTGTGGGCTAGGATGCTTATATCTCCATCTTCGCGAAGGGCCGCGTCGGGCAGGAAGTTGACAGATTCACCGGCAGCGATGATCGCCTTGCATTCGGCCTCGGATAGCACATTGAGGGCGAGGCCGAGGCCTGGTACTGCCGGATGTGGATGGTATGTTATAGTAGGACCGACAGGAGCCAGTGGGATGGCGTTCGGGGCGGTGGTATAGAGGATGGCAGGATGGTGATTTGGTGGTTTGCGGAGTGGGCCAGGGGTTCGTTCGATGACGCGGAGAGCGGATGGAGACTTGGGCGCCTCGTTCAAAATTGATTTGTCGAGGACCGAGGCATAGACTGGGAGTGGTGTCGTCGAGGGGCGGAGATCCCAGATGGACTGGAAGGCGATGGGAGCGGTTGAGTCAACGGCGTTCGTATTGGTGTCAATCGGGGTGCTGACGCGCAGGATGGCATCAAGGACGCCGAGGATTTCCATCTCCTTGGCAGTACGCTTAAGGGGGGGTATGATCTTGTGTTTTCGGTTGTGTCGAGAGGCCGCTGACGACATCCAAATCTCGCACCCAGCGACACAAGGCTCCGATCTTGGGCTGTTCCTTCCTAATCCTCATCTCAGCAAGCAAGATTCTGGCTTCAAGGTATTTCTCGTCCGCCAATGCACCAGTTATTCGCGCTGTCAAGTTGGCGCCCTCTATCGAATGATTAGCTGTAGTACAGTCTGTGGGCAGAGATAACGCAGCGTACCAGCAGTGTTAACGCCCGTAGTACATGCCTGGCGGAAGTCGTAGACTGCTACTCGAAGGTCCTTGCATGCCTTCGACTTTGTCAGGCTGGGATACTGCGCAAGTGCTGCAAGGGTTTCGATTGTGATGTCGAGTTCCTCGTCTGAGACGACGGCATTGAGATGTGTGGACTCAACGGTTATGCCATCGGGAGGTGGTGTTAGATTCGGGACTGCCTTTGGGAGCTTTTGTGGAAGGTCGACTTGTGCATTGCGCTTGCGCTTAGCCGCTTTGGACTTAGCCATTGCTTTTATATAGATTTGACGCAGGAGTTCCAAGAGTTTACAATCTTACGAGTCCACGGGAATTTGGCCCGAAGGCTTCTTGGACTTGGATTATGTAAGTGAAGGAAATTTCCCAAGTTTTCCCAACTGGGCAACTTGGAACGTTCTACTATTCGCCACACGGTTTATCCTATGCCTGAATATCTCGAATTCTGCTTATATCGTACATTTCTACATGGATATTGTACTTCTTGTTGCGTACCGGACCACAATTCGTGTACTAATCGGCGCAATGGACTGTCGGTCCGTCCATGATACATCCGACTCGGGGATCAACTGATATCAGATGCAATTGTCCTCTTTTGGCTATGGCGATGGAGAAGAATGGCCAGTGTTTTTTTGTCTCAGGGCGCTGAGGTCGGGCATATCGTTGGCGGTATAACCTTGGACCACAAGTCTGCGATGACACGTTGTAAGCCATTTCAAGGTTCATCCCAAGGACAATGATCTCCAACGCCTGTTTCTGGTCAAACTTCTCACAAAATTTATCAATTTATAAGTCTGTTTATGCCCCATACTCAGGATTGCATGAACTTGTGCATTATCGGATCATCCTGGTCGCACTGGCTTTTCACGTGCGCAAGACCTGCTTGCTCTGTAACGTACTTCATCTATGTAGAGTTCCCTAGTCACGATTTCGAGAATTCTGCTAGGGAACTTCCCTATGTCTAAGTTGTGCCATGTGTTTTATCCGACGGTACATCATTATGGACTTTTGCGGCTATACCTATAGGCGATTGAAGAGTCACAAGCTATACAACCCGGTTGTGACAAGACTTACGGCCTAAACCCCGGCCCCCCTGTATTAACCTACAATTAGACAACGGACAATAAGCAACATGATGATTGGGTATCTCATTCGGCCCGCTAGAATATGGAGAGATAGAAATCATGTGTCCCTGCACTTACTCTTCGGATTGATGGAGCTTTTGCGTGGAATTGTCAACCTTCTCATGTACAGCGTGTGCCTTTCGTTTCGTTTTGGTGTAACCTTCAATTCCAGCGAGCCTGATATAAGACTTGCTCATGGAAACATGAGACATGTCAACACCTTGTTGCTGTAGGGCGTGGTGGAATGCCCTAAAATTGGCACCTGGGGGGCGATAATGGCCACTGAACACATTAGCCTACCCTTTCAGTCAAGACGAAAGTTGATGAATGATCGTTTAATTGAACCCACCTAAGCGGTGCCAGGCTTCGAAGTTGGCCGTGTTTAATCTTAATCATTCCAGCTGCTGGGATACGGGCACCTTGAAGAAAGGATGAATGCTGAAAAGCACCTGATTCCTTTATGCCAATGTATAAACGAAAAGAAGTATCTGCAACCTAGGAGTGGTATAGTCTGCGTTCAACAACCACAACTGTAACTCTTACTCACGAATAACCACATATCTTCTTTATCTGTGGACTTGCCCAAAAGTTGCTTCAATGCAGCTGCGGGGCTTGCGTACATCACCTTTGTATCTTTGTACTTCTCGTCAGCCCCAACCCTGGAACAATCGAAACTCTATGAGCCTAAAAATGACCTTGAATTGACCTTTGATATACATAAGACATTTCTTGGCCATTATGACAATTCTAGGCCTGGGATTATACGCAATGTACAACAAGATTTAGAGAGTGTATCAGACCCCTCATGAGGAATTTCCTTTCTCCTACAAAATAAAGATCGGTATAGATCCCGAGATTAAATGTAGGGACAATATTTCCTCATTTAGAAATTGACCCATAATTGGCGTCAACTCCACCTATAGCATCGTTCTGATATAATGGAGTTACCCCTCGTGAGGAGATATGAGGGGAAGTCAATATTGATCTTGGAGCTTACAGTACATATAAATAAGGACATTTGCTCTGTACGATTTCCTTAATTTCACATATTCTCATCATGGCTCCCTATATCCATCCTCTCATCGAAAATGGCATCACACAAGGCTCCGATAGTTTCTCAGGTGGGAAACTCCACTGCCACTGCGCCTCCAACCAAGTCGAGATCACGCTGAATAGCAACGTTGCCCACAACCACGCCTGTGGATGCTCTAAGTGTTGGAAGCCATCTGGTTCGCTCTTCTCTATTGTTGGGGTTGTACCCCGAGACGCTGTCTCGGTGACAGCGAATGCCTCGAAGCTTCGGATTGTGGACAAAGAAGCTACCATCCAACGCAATGCCTGCAAGGACTGCGGTGTACACCTCTTCGGGCGTATCGAGAAGGATCATCCTTTCAAGGGCCTCGACTTTGTCCATGTGGAGTTGTCCGATAAAAAAGGCTGGCAGGAACCACAATTCGCTGGTTTCGTCTCATCCATCATTGAACAGGGCTCCCACCCCAAAGAAATGGATGAAGTGAGAGCCAGATTCAAGGCAGTTGGACTGCAGACATATGATGTGCTGTCCCCAGTGCTGATGGACCTGATCTCCACCTTTACAGCTCAGAAAGCTGGCATCAGATTTGCCAATTTGTGATATAGAAAGGATTTATGCCCTGGAAGTGATGGTTGCGGAATTTTATATCTGAGGGGAGTATGAAAAGGAGTGATGGTGTTCATACCATGAGATATGTTACAGTGGATATTATGTGGCTCATTTGGTATATGTCAAGTACTACAGAATAAAAGCCAAATAATATTGGACACGGTGTGTTGTATTGCTGCTGCCTGAGATCTGCAAACTGTGTTCTGCTGCTAAGCCCTTAGAGATCTCTCTCTCAGCCGCCAACGTCTTTGATGGTGATTCATTCACTACTTTCAAATCCAGGCTGTTCATTATCCTATCTGGTTCTCCCAATATAGCCACAAACCCTGCGGGTTTTCCATGGGCTTGGCTCCCATCAATCTGTCTCTCTTAGATGCGCGCTCTGAGCTTCTCGGCCGTTTCTTGGACCGGGTACTCGTGATGCTTTGTTTTACTGCAGACGCGTTCGCCATCCTGAGGGGTGATGTACCGAGCTTCGACTGCGGGATTGTATCCCAAACCAGAAACTCTCTTGATGTCTTCATCTGAAATAGGATGGCTGACCTGTCCATCGGCTCGTTTGTAGATAGTTACCACCACTGCTCCTCCTAAACCGAGATTGTGTTGCAAAGCGACATCCGTGCCAGGGACAAGACGATTGTTAGCCCAACCGCGGAGCTGCCAAGTAAGCTCCGCACACTGGGCCAACCCTGTGGCCCCTAGAGGGTGACCTTTTGAGATCAGCCCGCCAGATGGGTTCACAACCAGGCCGCTTCCTCCATACGTGATGTCCCCCCGACGAACCATTTCGTGGGCCTTTCCTGGCTCTGAAAAGCCAAGTGCGTCAAGCAGCAGAAGCTCGTTGGTAGAGAAACAGTCGTGAAGCTCGCAAACTTTGATATCTTTTACTTTGACATCAGCCTCCTGCATCGCGAGCTGCGCAGCTCGTCGCGACATATTGAATCCAACGAGATCAATTGCGCTTCGAGAATATACCTCTGGTCCATCAGTCAATAGCTGTTGGCCGGCTATTAGAATAGCCTGGGATTTGAGGTGAGGACGCGTATCCAAGAACCGTTGGGATACAATGATCGCCGCTGCGGCACCGTCACTAGTTGGGGAGCACTGGAGCTTGGTTAGGGGTCCGTAGATCTGTGTGTTCGGATCCAAGATCTGATCCAGGGAGTATGCAGTTCGGAACTGGGCATACGGGTTTCGCTGGGAGTGTTCATGCGACACCCGGGCAATTTCACCAAAGTCTTCCGCTTTGGCGCCATATCTGCTTGCCTGGTCAGTACACAGTCGAGATCTAGGTCGCCGGGCATTCTACTTGTCCATGTACTCTTGTCCGGCATTGCCAAAATATTGAGCATTTCGAGGGCTTTGATGTTTACCGAACGTGTCTTCCATCATTTTGGTTGATGGACCCAATGGACTAGGCCGATCGTCCCATACACTCTTGATTGACCCCGGGCGCATCTGTTCGAAGCCGACAACGAGAACACAGTCCGCCTGGCCTCCTCTGACCAGAGTACGGGCAATATGAAGGCCAGTAGATCCAGTAGCACATGCATTGTTAGTGTTGTAGATTGGAATTCCCGTCATTCCTAGCTGGTACATAATCCGCTGGCCAGAGGTCGTGTCGCCGTAGCAATAGCAGGCCACACCTGCCTGTACATCATCGTATGTGATATGCGCATCGATTAGAGCTTTGACTGCTGCCTCGTAGCCAAGTTCTGGGTCTGTAGGGGAAAAGATATGGTGAGCTTCCCATCAGGTCTCTATGCAACATGGTATATAGACAAGATACCAAATACAAACGGATGGTCTCACATTCACGAGTGCGACGTGGCTTCAGAAACTGGGTCATCCCCACCCCCAAAACGTAAGATTGAGATGTCATGGTGAATTGTGAAGATCTTGTCAGACTGGGCATTATTCATCTCACAGGTCTCCAGGGTTGCATATAAACAAATCGTTGGTATTTAGCCGAGCTTCCGAGGTATGTTGACTGTTCCCCTCATCACCTTTACAGAGGCTATGAAGCCGACTCGATGATGTCTTGCTTTTTTTAAAATAATATTCTGACTATGTTTGTTGTCATATAGCCTATTTAAATCTCGAAAGCATTCCCCACATTCCACAAGGCATCCGACCACCCCCAAAGCCTGAAAATGCACAAAGGACAGAAACTGTGCCAACTCAACCTGTTCCCTCCCTATTACCCCTGTTCTTTCCAAGTATCCCAGGGGTGGACAGAAACTAAAGTCGTTGACGCGCAACGAGGTTATGGCGTATATAACAAAGCGCGCATCCTAGCGCTCAGGGCATAATACCACATGTGCACAGTCTATCCAGTGCAGTATTTGTAACAAAGATAAAACTTCTGCATTATCCGAGGACCTCAAAGTGTGCACCGATCCTTTAAGGAAAAGGCATCCTCACCAGGAGGAAAAGTCAGCATGCGTCATTAATCTACAGTTTGATGGAGGTACAACGAAGCTGCGATATTAATGTGACAAACTCTCAGGCCATATCTGAACCGACATTACTACGAGCTCAAACTGTAAGCATCAGACAGCTCTTCAGCATTAGGATAACACCTTGTATTGTTGAACCATAGATGATTCTCTACAATCATAATCTTTGGTTACGGCCAGTGATAGATCCCATGGTCAACATCCTTCTTCAGTTGGTCATCCACACGTAGATATCCAGACTTTGCCAAAGCATCCAGTTTCTGGGTCATCAGCTCGGCCACTATTCCCCCAAACAGAATACTCCCCGGCACATTCAGGTGTGTATAGTCCGCTGGGTTGAGGTTGTATGTAAACGCATTTTCTGGCCCGATTGCATTGAGATACCGGGTGCTAGCTTGATTCAGGTCAACATATGTAGCAGATGAGCGATGGGCAGCATTGATGGTGCCCATAGTCTCATTGGCGAGGCTCATGACGATACGCGGTGTACCTGTTAAGTTATCGTAATTTCGCCGAGACAGAGGAGTGACAAGAATAGGTATAGCTCCAGCATCAAAAGCCTCAGTCACAAATTGTTCAAGATTACTGGTGTACTGTGACAATGATATTTTTGCAGCTGGCTTTTGGTCGTTGTGCCCAAATTGGATGGTCACAAATGGATGATAGTCGTGTCGAGCTCCTCTCACGGTCGCTAACACCTCGTCCCAATCACCTCCATCTCGAAAACTAACAGTAGTTGCACCGTTATGGCCGAAATTGAGACCAGAGGCTCCTTTAAAAAGGGTTGTATTGAGAAAGCCGTCCCCCCATCCTCCTCCGTTTGATGATTGGGTGGCTGTGGTACTGTCACCCGCCAAAACAAAAAACGGTGGCTTCAACTGTTTGAGGTGACTCGAGGGATATGCCTGGGCATAAGATAAGATACTGAGGAGGGCCACGCCGGTTGCTTTCAAGGTGCCCATTATTGTGTGAGTCATTGGGATCATAGTAAATGTTGCATATAAACAAATTCTCCACAAGATCCTTGACCTTATAACCCTCAAGTGTGAATTGATGCATTTCTCCCGTTGGTGGAAATTGGGTAATTAGGAAAGTCATTTTGCGGGGGTTTCATGTAAGGAAGTGACATTCCAACACATTCTCGCAGTCAATTATCCCGAAAGTCACAACGGCCCAAAAAAAATAGTACGTGCCAGTTCGAAATGATTAGGCTTACAGGTTTGGATCTACACCTAGCCATTCACCAACATTACTCGCGTTTTTAGTAGAAGTGTAAGGCAAATTTCGCACGGTGAATATGCTCTATCTTGTATCCACGATATTCCTCCTTGTTAGATATATATTCTATGCCAGAGTGACTCAACTCTTGAGTGTCTTGGCTACAAGCTCCGCCACTTTCAGCAGCTCCTCGTCATGCATGTTTCTGCCGACGAGCTGCACGCAGCACGGAGCTCCCTCAATGTCATCAGCCACATCTGCATTCCGGAATCAGCATTAAATCCATCGATCGTAATGCGTGGAAAGTGGAACTCTTACAAGGAGGTTTGTAGTTAACATCCCGAATAAAGGCCTTGTCGGCGCTCTTATTCGCCCTGCCATGCGGAATGATGCAGCTCGGGTACTTCGGAGAATTAGTATAGTCCCATAAGACGAGAGGAGTTAAGCTTACATCCATCACATTCCAAAGGACCGTATACGGTACGAAGCCAAACAAGTCGTGAGGTTGGGCCGTACCTTGGTAGCCAGGCATGATAATGGCATCCACTTTTGCCCCCATAATGAGTTTCCGGAATTCTTCCTTAAGTTGATTCCGCTCCTCGTTGAGGTCATACAACCCGTCAAGCGTCAACGGGGCATACCCGTATGGCATGTAGCCATGGTCCAGAGATGTCGATGCCAAAGCAGGGATGGTTGGTTCCCCACTAGCAGCAATGTGTTTAAATGGAGTCATGGCTGGATCCATTGAGAACATTCGAAATGCCAGTGTGCAGGCATCCCGAATAAACGGGGCATTTAGAGGAACGATCTCATTCCCAACTGCTTGAAGCTTTTCGGTTGCTCTGGTGAGAGTTCGCAAAACCGGTGGATGCAGAGGGAAATATGAATCCTCCAGGATAAGCCCAAGTCGTAAGGTGGGCTTGTGGGGCACGATGCGCCATGGAGAAAACATAGCGGAAGAATCCAATGTCCATGGGTCTGCATTGGTCACGAGTCTCATAAACAGCTCCAGATCTCGGACCGATGTTGCCATAGGCCCTGCGCAAGCCTTGATCCCAGCCAGACCCCGGCGAGCAGAACTAGTCTGTCCCCCGTATGGAATGCGGTCCGCGGAAGGTCGCAGTGAGTATATCCCATTGCAGATAGCTGGGATGCGAATTGAGCCAGCAATGTCTGTACCAACCCCCAGCACCGATCCTCTCATGGCAATCAATGCCCCTTCACCTCCAGTTGACCCGCCAGCAGTAAGATTCGATCGGTGGGGGTTGAGGGTCCGGCCGAATACGTAGTTGTGCGAGTCCGCAGCCTAGAACGAGGTCCAGTTGAGCAATTTTGGTATATTTATGATAAGGTCACTCACCATCATTGTCTGGGGAACATTTGTCTTCACATACAGGACGGCTCCCAAGTCGACCAAAATCTGAACAGCCGGGGAAGTTGAACTGAGAGGGCCATTTTTGATAAACGAGGTAAATCCAATCGTGGATGGAACTCCGGCTATATTAAAGCAATCCTGCATACGTCATCAGTAAGTCCAAACTCGCTATCCAGAATCGTCGTACCTTGAAACTGATGGGCAAACCATGCAGGGGCCCGACAAGTGTCCCTGTCTTAGATAATATGTCATCCAAATCCTTTGCATGCTGCAGAGCACGTTCAAAAAAGGTCTCAGTAAGGCATCGAGTCTGTAAGTTCATCGTAAGCCTCTGGTAAACATTTAAGAGCAAGCAAGAGAGCGGTCATGTCAACACATACCACTTGCTGTGCAATCGCAGCGCGAATGCAAAATGCTTCGGTGACCTCATAGGCAGACAGCTCTTGACGATGGATCATAGCCAGCAGGTCAGTTGCATCATATTTCTCAGTTATGTCGAGTTGTCTTGCTGACAGGATTCCTGACTGGCGTGGAACATCTAGTACATTTATGCCAGATGTCTCCGATATGTTGATCAGTTCTTCCGGGACTTGCCATTCAGTTGGGATCTTAGCAGCATCTTCAAGTTGCTTTTTATGCACTAGGACTTCCCATGACTCGGTCTCCATTGCTACTGATGTATGACTGTTGTTGTGTATCAAGATGAGATAAGAGAGAATAGAGAATAGAAGTCATCGATGGAAAGAGAAGAGAAAGTGGAAAAGAGAAATTGGAGGATAATAGATATTTATATCCGAGGTTAACGCGCAGGAGCCAGCGCATCAAAACCTAACGCATCAAATATCTACCAAATTTGTGTAGTCAAATAGGCTTCACATTGGGAAATCCATATCTAGCTATATCTACAGTTCTTTAGTCCTTCCCAAGGTCTTTTTAGGCTCATAGTAATCACTAAGCATAATGACGCTACATCTTGAATCCATCCCATGACCAACCACGTACAGCTGGTGAAATGGTCTCGTGTCAAACGCCATGGTATTATCCCGCTCTTATATTTTCACTAATATACTTTAGTGATTAAAATCAAGATCTTGTCTATCAGCCCTTTTCAAAAGGGATCACCAGATGTTGCCAGAAACATCTGTGTCTACCCTGCTGTAGAGGTCTTCCAAGTTATTAATCCTAATCTTCCGATACTCCCGAGGTCTCCTTTCCCCTCTTCTTCCTCAACTTCCAAGTATCAAGGTTTCAAATCTAATATCGCACCCTTGGTCACATAGGCTCTCCCAAGGGAGCATGATCCTTTTTTTCTTTTGCTTCTCTCCCTTACGTGAAACCTGCCTGCCAATGAGTTATCGCCCAACCCCTCCGCAAGTACCCTCCAGGGCTCCTTTCTCACCTATCAGCTCAGTTAATTTCCGAGGGAACTGCAACACGCTTTAAAAAGACTGACTGCAGCGATTTAAGCTTTGGACCGACTGTTTCTAGTTTTTGTCTTTTAATGTTAGAACCTTCGCAGCCCCGACTAGTCTTCATTCTTTGATTTCTAGCGGCCCAAATGTCATCCAAGGGCCCTGGGAAACAAAGAATATGCCGTTCCAAGGTCAAATTTGGCGTGGTCCAGCCCCTGCACAGCGGAGGAGAAAATGCTCCTACAATAGGATCTCTTCGGTTTTGAAGGGGCATCCAGTCTCTATAGATCACACTTGTGGGAAGTTGGAAAAGCCATGGCTAGTTTCACGTTCTGAGTTGTTCTAAGACCTGGCTTTTGAGTGAGATATAGTACAAGTGACATCGAATTGCGGATGAGCGTCCCTGGCCAAACCTCGTTCGCAAGGTGATAGCCGCAGTCAGACAATCAATATATCTAGGCTTATACCGAAGGATCGGTGAGGGACAGCCATCTAGGGTTTTTGTCGCAAATCAAATCGTTGTCAACTCCGAGAGTTTGCTTTCTTAAGCCCATGAATCTCTATTGTATAGTTCAGGGGTCTCGCGAATCAAATGCAGCCAACTCGCTCCATTGATGCTCTAGTTCTCGCACCATCCATGAAGTGCGCCACCCTAAAACTCTTTCTACTCGAGTCAAAAATTTCAATGATGCTTCCTGCAGGACTGCGTTCCGAAGACAGTAACCGACTGAGGACAGGTCAGCAGGCAAGTGAGTAGGGGAATATAGATTTCAAACGAACAACGATGTAATAAATGTGATGCCATGAAATAAGCATTCTCTACGCTTTCATTGGACAGCGACAGGCCGATAACCACGACAAGATGGTCAGCAATGGTTTTCTAGGATTTATATCAGCTTCCGAATATAGTTTCTCAGAGCTTCGGTTTGGTTACCTCTTTCATACGCCTCGAACGGGCCCTTTCATAGTCGCTCATATCGTGCGATGGAGATTCAGACAAAGCGAGAAAAATGCACGCCGAGTGATAGTACTGCATTCCGACCACTTTGATTACGATCAGTAATTTCTGCTAACGTTGTTGTCGGAACTAAATACATACCTGCAGGCGGGGATATCATCCATACCTCAGGAAAAGGCCGACCAGCAACCACGCTCGATGCTTGGTACCGAATAGGTTGCCAAGTTGTGGACTTTGTCTGATTCCACTGGTCCACACTATCCGATATTTGACGCCAGGTATCTTGTTCCACAATATTACCGGGCGCGTCGCAGCACAGTTGTAGGATGCGGGCGCAATAATAAATAATCCTATTAGCGCAAGCAGCGTCGTCGTCACGGTGAAATATTGACGAGCGCTCATAATTCTGCATGTCGAGCTGCAAGGGCTGATACTGTACAACCGATGCATATATAGCTTGTCGCAAGAACTGCCAGCTCACTGCCTCGGCCACTCCGCCAGAAGAAGCGGAGCGGGTTACAAGATTAACCAAACGATTAGACCCAAGAAGATGAAACTGTTGATCAGTCTTATTTTCCAGCTCCTCATATATACGAAGAATCACAACGGTAATGAGCATGTTCTCGTCACAATTTGTCTCGGCTTGGTCTAATGCCGCAATCAATAATTGCAAACACCGTCCGTGATAGGTCGAGGCCTCCCAGTCACTACCGTTGGCCAAGATCGCATCATGTCGCGCAGACAGAGCCAGGATGGCTTGCAGAACCATTTTATTGTCCAATGCCCGTTGTGGGACATCGGTGCTGAAATGTGAATGGATGTCACAAACATCGGCCTATGACGATCAGATAAGGAATCATAACATGAGACTCGCTTACAGCTCACCCATGGTGCTATTTTCTGGATAAAGTAGCGCATCAGTGATGCTTCTCTTGGTGTTAGTACAGATCCATTGTCTGACAGCAGGCTGAGTGGACTACTGATGGAGTCCTGGTGGGATCGGTTCCCATAAAGTGGGCTGCGAATATGAGTCTGATATATCGAGTAAAGAGGTGGAGTCCATATACTGCCACCATGTGATACGCGCTCTGATGGGGTGTTGTATTGTTCTGAAGCACTATCTCCATCTCCAGCCGGTTCATCATTCGGCTCAAGGACGAATGTCACTGGATCAGATCAGTATATGACTATAAAGTCATAGGTCCTGAACGCCTACCGGGCTGTGACACGTCCACCCATACTTGGTCTTTATCCCACTCTAACGCAAATCGGGCAGGGGCACCATTTTTCTTTTGGTAAACATGGTTGACAGGCTTAAACTGGAAGCGGGGATCGAGATAACACGCCCGACCGAGTCGTAAACACGGAGTGCAAGTTGACGCACCGGTGGAAATCACACATCGTATATGGCGATGACGACACGTCCCACAGCCCTTGCCTACTCTCATATGGATATCGACTTAGAGTATCGAGAGTTATCTATATAGATCCTCCGAACATGCCAGGAGAAGGAATGGAAGATTCCCCGCATATGCTGAGTCATTGGGGTCCAAGAAAGTTTTCCACATCCATGGTTTGTCATTCAAGGTACCAACCTTGGAAGGACCTCAGGCATCAAATAGATATAAAATGGACGTTATGACGTCTATTTATATTACAATATTCTCAGGATTCCGTTTGAGCATCATTCAATAGGATTTTGAACCGGACCAGGCCGCCGAGGGCTGCCAAGGGCCGCCAATTCTGTTGCCTATTGCCTACCACATCAACAATAGTTCTCCGCACGGGGATTGGCGTGCACAAAAATAGCAACGTTGCTTCTGTGCCGAGATTATGATCAATCCATGGCAGGTAGCTTTCAAAAGAACCTAACAGACCTTTCACGGTGCGGAGAATGCTTCGAAACTGGAATCGCGCATCTCATCTAAAGGGAGTAATCCCGTAGCGGGCCATGGGTCTCGGGCATCGCTAAACAAGAACATCCAAAGCTGACCAATCAACACTAGAAGCAGGGACGATCGACATCTCAACTGATATGCAATCGCCTTAGGCTGGAAGTTTTTCGACTCCGCCTCCCTCCATATCATTCACCTTAAAACTGCGAATGCCCAGTGCCTTGCGCGCACATTATTCAGGGCTGGTCGTGTGAAATAAGTAACTGCAGCTCCGCAAACCTCACCCGTACGGATGATTGTAATCTACCTTCTCATGATTGCCGCTGCATGGCAAAGAGCGGTCGCTGATTCTGATGGCTGTAAGTGATGTATTCTTTTGTTGGCCTGACCAGCGGTGTAACTCATTCCATATAGGTTCAAGCAGTGTAGTCATCTCGAATCAAAGCGATGCGAACAAGCTGACCAGCTGCGACAAATTCGAAGGAAGCATTACGATATCCCCTTCTGCTACCGGAGTGATCACCATCAATAATGTCGAGGAAATCAAGGGCGCATTCATTGCTGAGGGTGCCTCAGGACTCACGGAGATTATTATCCCTGATTTGGACAGTGTGCAGGGAGGTGTCACACTGAGTAACCTCGCATCACTCACAACCATAACCATGGGCACGCTGTCACAAGTTTCTTCAAGTATAATCGTCACGGGGAATCCGAAGCTAAAAACACTTGGGTTCCAAGGATTGGAAGAAGTTGAAGGACAGTTGATATTGACGGGATTATTTGACAGGTATGACCATTGCAACAGCCACCAACTCTCTCCTTCCACAAAACTGATCAATATACCAGAGTGTCATTACCTTCTCTTAATCAAGTCAAAGGTCAGACAATAATCAGAGGCAGCAGTTCAATGGCATGCAGTACATTGGACCGTTTAAGATCCGATGACGTCTTCAAAAGCGGCTATTCCTGCTCTAGTGGCTCATCTGGCCTAAGTCCAGGGGCCAAGGGCGGAATCGCAGTGGGTGTAATCGTGGCTGTTCTTCTTATTGTGTTGGTTGTGTGGTTTGTCCTTCGGCGTAGGCGCCAGAGACAGAGAGCGGGAGGGACTCACTCAAATATTCCACCTTCATCAATCCAATCAACTGTGGTGACACATGATGAAAAGAGCCCCATTTCTCATGGCAGCGTATCACCTCAACAAGAAGCACCGCCTCCAGCAGAACCGCAGGCTCTCTTACCACGCAAGCCAGTGGGGTCGGCAATATTCTTGGATGGTCGCTCAATCTATGAGGCCCCGAATGGATCCGCCCGAGATCAAGAATGTCATGAGTTGGATGCAGGACCAATCTTAAGCTCTCATCAGCAACCAATAAATGCAGGCTAAAACGATGTTCATGTCCAATTTACGAGCAGAGATGATCTTGACGACTGGAACAGCTGTGAGATGGCATAAGCGACATGGCAGACAGCTTTTCGCAGACATCATATATATACCCATGGAACCCTTTTGTTGAAACCCAACATGTAATAATGATTTTAGCCCTCGTCCCCAAAATTCAATCAAGGCAACAGCTTACGGCCAAGAGAACCTAGTCTATAATATTTCATCTGCGCGGGCTTGTGTAGTCTTTGGGATCCTCGTACCTAGGCCATATTTCACCATTGGCAGTGCACTGTTTTTTACCATTCCGTTAGGAACACAGTCTACAAGCGGCTTGTATTGGCACTCCAGGAGCACTAAGGTATAGTGAATTCTTCAAAAGTCAGGCACTCAACGGACGCAGGCCAAGAGGGTTATATGGGATGGTCAGTTGATCTTGATCGGTTGATTTTTGATCAAATTAGCTAGATATGTCGGGCACTAGTGCAACCTTTGTTGACACTTTGTAAAACACACGGATCTCTATTTCTCATTCAACCAGCGGGCGCCTGATGGTATTGCTATCAGCATAATTAAACACTCATAATGACCTGGTGATCAGCAGGCTTCTCCTCGGGCTCGCCGAAGATATTGATGTTCCAACGAGGCTTGTTGGCAGTATAAGGAATGTTGTAGCGCTTCCGGTCCTTGCCCAGAGCGCTGACCTTCTGAACTTCCTCCTGGGTGAGTTCTACCTCCTTGAAGTTATCACGAATGCGCGAAGGTGTGACTGACTTGGGGATCACACTGTGTCCACCGACCTGAGACCAGGCCAGACTTGAAGACTGTTAGCTTTCACGGGACAGTAACAAGTAAGGTGTGTATAATCTTACATGACGTGTGCAGGGGTAACTTCCTTGCCAGTGCGCTTTGAAACAGACTCGGCAACTTCCTTGACCTCGGGGCGGGTGATGAGTAGAGGAATGCCGAGCATGTTGTTACCAAATGCCTAAAGCTTCAGTCAGCATTGAGCTTCTCCGCCATCAACCGAAACTATATTTACGTACAGAGTAAGCAGTAACGTGAATTCCCTTCTGTTGGCAGTACTCAATCAAGTCATTGCTCTGGAGCACGGGGTGGCGCTCGATCTGGTTGGCTGAAGGGACGACACCGGTGCCATTAATGATCGCCTCGAGCTGCAGGGGCGTATTAGCTGATGTATGGTGATTTTTGGGACAAAGGGGTCACAAACATGCTCAATCTTGTGGTTGGAAACACCGACGGAGCGAGCCTTGCTCTTGGGGAGCTGGGTCATAGCTAAGAGGAATTAGATGGGTCTGATTTTCCTAATTGCACAAGATAGTGACTCACCCTTCCAGGTGTCCACAATAGAGACGCCATCATCAATGATTACATCACCCCCCTCGACGGTGCTGTTGGCAACGAGCGGGAAGTATGCATCTCCCTTCTCGAAGGCAACGGGCCAGTGAACAAGGTAAAGCTGGGTCTGTCAGCAATAGCTCGCAGGGCCACTGAATGAAATAATCATACATCAAGATAATCCAACTCAAGCTCAGCAAGGCAAGCATCCAAGGCTGCCTCGACAACCTCCGGGCGGTGCTGGCTATATGCAGAGTCAATAACCGTATAGTGTAACAATATAGTTCGAGACAGCGTACTTGTTCCATAGCTTAGAAGTCTGCAGAATAATACGTCAGTTGCTAAAATCATGTAACATCCCAAGTATAGATTAACTTACAATAAAGATATCCTCGCGTTTCAGGCCGGGAATATCCTTATAAGCACGCTTGATTCCATCGGCGACCTCGCGCTGGTTCTGGTAACTGTGAACAGGTGGTAAGTACGGCGCAATTGTAACAGGTGGGGGGTCTTGTGGTCAAGGGATCGGTGCTGCATACATAGTTGCCAAATCCTGAGATGGGGGTTAGCGAATAGTTTGAAGAAAAAAGAGATGAGGTATGCACACACCAGGTGACGGTAACCAGCCTTCAATGCCTCGTAGACAGCCTCGCCGACTTGGCCAGGAGCAGATTGCCAAGTACCAAAGCCCAGCTGGCTAAATGTGGGGGTTAGTAATGAAGTCAGGATTTTCTGTAGAATATACGCACGGGATCTGGTGGCCGGAGTTGAGAGTGACTTTCTTGCCGAGAGACATGATTTAGATGGGGTTTAGGAGAAGAATAAGAAAGAGAGAGAGAGAGAGAGGGACAAATCTTTAAATGTCCAGTCTGGTGGGGGGATACATCCCACCTGCCATCCCACTCCTTTCGGAGTAGACTCCACCGAGTGAAATATAAACAACATAGATCATTATAAGTTTTGTGTATAGGAAGAAACAGCTGGAGTCATATTTATCCTTGTTTACTATATTTGCTTTTCTTCTAACTATATTCTAAATATAGGGTACTATATAGGATACTTGTAGCTTAGTAGATGATAAATATAACAAAATTACCCCAACTGTGGGGAAGTTAGTGATGATGTCATTCTCAATATAAAGTCGTGATTTCACGTTTGCCTTGGGTTGTTTTTACTGAGAATGCTATGTCTTGGATCATTATCATGGTTCTTTGGTTTCCAGAGCTTCCATCGCCATCGAACCCCCTTTTCATTGTTCTTAAAGTCTCCACAAACGCGAAATCGCCCCAATTGAACTAGACTACTAGGTTTCTAGGACCGCCGTAATGATTAATAGGGATAGTCGGGGGCGTCAGTATTCAGCTGTCAGAGGTGAAATTCTTGGATTTGCTGAAGACTAACTACTGCGAAAGCATTCGCCAAGGATGTTTTCATTAATCAGGGAACGAAAGTTAGGGGATCGAAGACGATCAGATACCGTCGTAGTCTTAACCATAAACGATGCCGACTAGGGATCGGACGGGATTCTATAATGACCCGTTCGGCACCTTACGAGAAATCAAAGTTTTTCTTGGTTCTGGGGGGAGTATGGTCGCAAGGCTGAAACTTAAAGAAATTGACGGAAGGGCACCACAAGGCGTGGAGCCTGCGGCTTAATTTGACTCAACACGGGGAAACTCACCAGGTCCAGACAAAATAAGGATTGACAGATTGACTAATAGCCCATGAAACCCTTCAAAAGTTCTGGATAGTTAGGAGTACCCAATCCGGTCACTGGATCCCATCCCTTGACCGCAAAGAAGCCGTCAGTATTACAACCCGCATTTGTGCCCTTGGTCACGTCAAAGAACGCCTCCGGGTGAGCGTACAATACAGGGTTAACAAACCCAACAGTGGATTTACCAGCAGCCAGTCGCTCCTCGTTGATGCGGGTGAGGATTCCAGCAAACACAGGTGCAGAGGCCGATGTCCCACCAATTGCCACAGCCATTCCCCTGTTATAGATGACGACTTTGTCACCAACAGCAGCAACATCTGGGTAGGCACGTCCAATTCGGTTGTAGATACCGTTATTCTCACCGAAACTGCTATTGTCCACGCTCTCATAGTATGGGTATGAGAGATTAGCCAAGGCAAAGTAATCCGCAACAGCCTGCGCCTGATAATCCGGCCCCTTATAGATGTTGCTGAAACCACCACCTGATGGGTACCTTGTCACGGCTTGCTCCAGATGATCTCCTGGCGAGGAGCCGGTGGGAATTTCAGTGCCTCCCACCACAGTAAGGTATGGACAGGATGCAGGGAAATCGGGAGCAAAGATTCTGCCATCTGGGCCAAGGCAGTTGCTAGGGGTGGGGTCGCCTCCACGTCCAGCCACACCAGAATCACCCGAAGCGACTATCACTGAAACTCCCATTAGACCTAGCTTCATGAACTCGGCGCACTGCCGCCGCTGATAAGAAATTGGAAGGTCTGCCTAAGAAGAGCCATACGAAATAGAGATAACCTTGGGTGGTTCGTACACGCCACATTGCAGAGATCACTTGTGACCTCCATCATTCGGATCGGGGTACGGAGGGTCCAAAGGTGAGATGGTACTGCAGTACGAGCCGTCGATAGCATCCAAGAACGTATTGAGGAACCCTCGGAATTTATAATGGCGCTCGTAATACATATCGTCGGTTTGGAAAAGGATGGAGTTTTGTGGCCAGATAATCGGATAGGAGATTTGGAAGTCCAGATCGGATTCAGGCCCAGCAGTGGAGGTATTGGTAGGAGCCTCGCCACCATCAACTGACTTGAGAGTTGGGTGTGTGCCGTTGGGGATTTTCCTGAAGGAAAGTCAGTTCGAAATCCAATCAACTCAGCGAAATATGATTTAAGACAACATACGGGTACAATTTCGAGAAGAATAAATTTAGATCTTCCTGAGCATAAACATCCCCGATGTCCTCAAAGATCCCCAACTCATTCCCTTCTGTTGCAGTGTGACCCTCGCTGATGTTATACATCTCTATATGCTTGTCAGCAGATCCAATTTGTGGGGATTTGAACTCGTATCACTTACGTAGAATGCACTCAGGCGTGATGGCCTGGTCGCAAAAGGAGGCAGCCTCGCTCGACAGCGTCTCAATTGGTAGGGGGATTGGCTCAGTAATAGGGGGTATCCCATCAGCGAAGCGTTTCTGCTTGTCGATCGATATCCGGACAGCAGTCACCTCCCACAGAGAGATACCAGGGGTGATATAGTCGACGTGCTCACGCACAGAGCTTGGGAGATGATATCTATGGATAGGAGGTCAGTGAAACTGTAGATCCAATACAAATAACAGCCTTACTCGCGACAGGCCACGTGCGATCGACCCGTTTCAGCATGTGAGTAGACATGATACTTTGTGTGCAGCAAATCCTCGAGCGCTTCGGCATCAGCGTCAAAATGGATCCATTGCTTGTTGGCGGACTGTGTGATGCGGTCTTTTGAAATACTAGCAGACTCCAGCCAAGAACGCACAGCTCTCGCACTCTTTTCGGTCGGAGCAAACAAGTCGCGCACTTCATCGATGGACAGATGATGTCCGTATCGGCTCGAGTAAGGGTTAGACCTAAACAGATCCATCTCAGTTTCGGACTGCGGAAGGTCCACTGTGCAAGTTCATACAAGTTCGTAAGTACTTCATGGCCATGGTCTAGGTTAGACTGGGTCAATCCAATTCGCACAGGTAGTGACACATTTCCCTCGAGCTTCTTGCCTTCAACCCAAAATTTGGGAGGAAATCACGACGCTCATGTAATTGATAATTGTGAGCTGTTGGCACTGCCGTCACACCAGCTGCCAAGGCACAAAGCATAATGAAAGGCTTCATGGTAATAGTCTTAACAGGAGTTTGCCAATTCAGCTTCCACCTTCGAACTTGCGGATCAAGTCAAAAAGATCCACGACGGACAAGGCATACTATATAGCATCTCCGGACTTTCAATGTAAGCCTAGATGGGGCTTTCAGGATCAAGGACGGTGAGCTCGGTGGTTAAGATCACCCAAGGGGAAAGGCAGCCAGTCAATTAAGGATTCTAAAATCCCGGAAAATCAAATGGGGTAAGGACAGAGCTTATCCTGCTTGGCATTGAAGTTTGAATTGCATCATTATTAGCTCCGTCTTGGCCTACAAGTATATCGTTAAGGGTTGAACATCCGCGTGAGGTTCCTATGAGCCATTTGTCCGCAGGATCAACCCAAATTGACACCCCTCGGAGGGTTAAGGCTAGGGATAGTCGGGGCAGGTCACACGGAGGACCATGTGAATATCGTTAACACGGACAGTATCTCCTCCCTGATGGGGTTGCGTCCTTCGGCGACTTTCGAAAATGGCTTCGCTACAACCCATGAAGTCGACGACAGTCAAGATATTTGGAAAGATGTATCTTTGCCTTCAATCGCAGAGCAGGGCCCATTGTTTTCAAACCTCCGAGAGATCGAAGTATCAGCAATTACAAGTCCAATTTAACAAAAGGCTGCCTTGGAAGCATGACCTCATGCGAAGATAAACGATCATCGCCGTGCTACCTCGGGGGAAAATTATCCCGAACGATAGACTGGTAACAAGGTCATAGAATGTTACCAGAATTGTTAAACGCAGAAGGATTGAGCCACTGGACGTCGAGGACTATCTGTTGGAAGTGTGGAAAAAGTATTTCCTGAAAGAAATTCTCCGTCAAGTGTGAGAGAAGCAATACATTTATGTTGTGGAAAACAGGAGTGGAGAAATTGAAGTGAATGAGATCAAGCCCAAGCTTAGAGCCGAACTATTAATGTTAAAGCATCATAATTCCCCGGAATTCAGATGGTGGAATTATTACTAATACTTGCCCAAGTGGTAAAAGATGAAAATCCCAGTCGTATGCACTCTGCATAGTACTTTTTTTAATCAATCACGGCGTAAAAAAAAAGTGGCTACTATTCCAGCCCCATGGACACAACGAATGACCATTCTTGCATTGAGTCTGGCATCGCAACCGTCACCCATCCAGTATGCGGCTGCCTAAGAACAGAAGACCACCCAAGGCTGCGTGATTGCAACGTCGGTGGTAGAAACACAGTTGCATGTGCCTTCTCCAGGCATCAGTCATGCGAGCAAAAGATCTAGCTCATGGGGCAATTCATGAGCAGAGAAGTGTATTGTGTCCGTGGACGGCATTGTGCATCAATATTTGAGGGCAGTCGAGCCGAGATCTGTAGATCTCAATGTCAAAGAGTCAGAACTCAAAGAATCGTAAGAATATGGTTTCAAGGTCCGTTTGGTGGACTAATGGCCCAGGAGTTCAAGTGAAAATTGGCAGTACTTCTGCCGCATCGACAAGAGAATGGAAGTGGGAAACCTCAACTTGACGGTTCGACCGCAGATTCACCAGCCTATAGCGCTGACACAGGTCTGTTTCAATCGCCGTGCCTTGATCGCATCAAAAGACGGCCTCAAACTGGCGACGTGAGATTCTGGGGCACAATCCCCAACTTAAGATAAGCATCCACTCAGGATCCGCACCATTTCCATAATAAATCAACCAGCTGCTGCCGATGCAAGGGCTTAGCTATGTAATCGTCCATCCCCTTGGCCAGATACATCTCTGCGTCCCCCTTCAGAGCATTTCCTGTCAATGCGAGGATGGGCACATCGAGTTTCATCCGTCGAATGTGCTCTGTGGCGGTCAATCCATCCATGACCGGCATGTTGATATCCATCAGGATCACATTGTAGGCCAACGGCTTCTGCTTGACCATACGCACTGCTTCCGCTCCATCCCAGGCAGCATCGACGCGCTTGAAACCCAGGCTGCTGAGAAGTTTCAACATTATAAGTTGGTTGACCTTGTTGTCTTCGACTAGGAGAAGGTGCTTGTGTGGGGCGACCTTTTGGAGTGAGGCGGAATTATCCAATGCCTCAGGCAAAACCGGTGGCAATCTCGGCTTTACTGGAGACACTGGCGAGGTAAGGCGAGCCATCTTAGCTGTCATCCAGAACACACTACCGGGTCCCTCAGGGTTGGCATGGAATCCAACCGCTCCATCCATCAATTCGGCCAGGCTCTTGCATATCGACAGACCAAGGCCAGTACCTTGGTATCTTTTGGCGGCCGTGTCGGCGAATCGGGTGAAGGGGGTGAAGAGGATGCTCGCAGCATCTTCGGGTACACCGATACCAGTATCCACTACCTGCGTGGAAATCACATACATCTCAGAGTCCTTTTCGTCGATGTCATAAGTGGCATGAATTCGAACATGACCACTCTCGGTGAACTTGACGGCGTTGTTGACCAGGTTTTGCAGGACTTGGCGGAATCGTAGCGGGTCGCCTTTGAGGTTTGAAGGAAAGCCGTCGCTCACACCGCTCATGATTTTAACCCCAGGCTTGAGCTCTGACTGGCAATTCCGAACCACGGCAGAGATCACGTCGGGGATGTTGACCACGTCTGCGTTCAAGGGGAAGGTTCCCGACGATAGCTTCGAATAATCCAGCACATCATTAATGACCTGCAGCAAGATAGAGGTTGAATCTTCGAGGATGCAGGCGAATTCCCGCTGGTCATCAGTCAACTCGGTCCTCAGTAGCATTGTCAAAGCCAAGAGCATTCCGTTCATCGGGGTGCGTAGTTCGTGGGACATGTTGGCCAAGAAGTCGGACTTAAGCTTCGCGGATTCTTCAAAGGCGTCGATCAAACGGGCCTCTGCCGCACGGCGTTCGGTCAGGTCGCGGGTAACTTTCACGAATCCCACATGGCTGCCATTCTGGTAGATGGCGGTGATCATGACATTGGCCCAAAACCGGGTGCCATCCTTGCGGTAACGCCAGCCCTCATCCTCAACTTTTCCTTCTTTTAAACAGACCTCCAGCTCACGGGCGGGCTTATTCATTTCCCAGTCATCACGACCGTAAAAGACGGAGAAATGCTGGCCGATGATTTCGGATGAGGTGTATCCCTTCAAAATCGCGGCACCGGAATTCCAAGTCGCAATATGGCCATGCGTGTCCAGCATAAAAATGGCATAATCCTTTACTGTGTCCACCAGGATTTTGTAGGTTTGGTTGAGATAGGTCTGTTCGCTGATGGAATTCGTCCTGCTCCGTTCATCTTTGGTTCGCTGGGCTTCCAAGAGTAGGTAGATCAGGGAATCCTCTTCAAAGATGGGTGTCACGCTCAGTGAAAAGAAGGCGTCGAGATGTGCCACATGAATACGCTTAATGACCTGCACTTCGCGAGTTGATATGGCAGTACCGAGGGCACCACTTAGGGAGGCAATATCCGGGGCGGGGAGGATGGAGGGGGAAGATCGTAGACATTCGTTGCTAATAGTTGGTCTCGTGGACGCTTGAAGATTTCGATATGACTGTTGGATACTTCGACGACTCGTAGGGTACCGTCTAATACGAGAGTTGGTTTACTGCAAGGGTTAATAATACCCTTCGATGGGATGGGGAGAACTCACGGTGTCAATCGATAGATGCGACTTAGAGGAGGGACTTTGCTCTCCAAGTCTTTCGGAGGGGTGATCATCACATTGTTCATACGCTCAGTGATACTCAGGTGGAGCATCTCATCCACGGGCATATTGAGTGATTGAGGATGTCATTCAAAAGAATTTTGGAGAGGGATACGGATAAGGATAAGGATTTCAAGGTTCTCTTGACAGGTTGACGGGCGGGAAAGAAAGTCCAGACCAGAAGGACCGAAGTGGATAAAAACAAAAACTGAAGAGAAATATAACTACAATGGACATAATATATTGGATATTCTTATTCAAGGATGTAATTTTATGTATGATATATATTAATACCCTGTACTACCTTATATAGTACTTTTTTTAGCTGAACACTAATGGCCTAAGCCTTATGTCTAGTCTTTGATGTCATTTATACGGCAAAAAAAGGCGGGAAAAGATTACAAAATCACATTTTCACGCTCCACCGTCTCCACCATCTTAACCAACGCGTCGGCAATTCCATATGAAAATGCATAACCACCACCTCCAAATCCATACGCCGATAGGATCACTCGACTACCCTTTCGTTCCGAGTCCAGACGGAAGCCTCCTTTTCGAGATGGTCGGATTCCAATAATATAACTCACCTTATCTGCAGATGGGTGTTCCGGAACAATCTCAGGAGCTAAACGATGCGCACGAGCAATCTCATCTCGAGCAATATCCATATCGACTTCAGGTGATCTGAAAATGGTTAGTTTGGACCCAGAGTTGTGAGGGGATTTGGAGAATTTGGAGGATTTGGAGATTCCATACAGAGTGCCTTGTTGCTTCACCCCACCCAGGACCACCCCCTTGGATAGAGGCCGTGGAATCACATAGGTATATTCCTTGCCATTTCGGAAGTATAGTGTATCGCACTGATCAGTGGCCAGAAACACATTCTGCCCTCGCTCCGGAAAACACTTGTCATCTTGCACATCCCTCAGATTTTTACTGCCCCAACCGCTAGCATTGATGAATATCCGTGATTCAGGGAACATCTCATACAACTCCTGGAGAGACTCGACGCGTTGGCGGATAAAGTGACCCCCAAGAGACTCCACTTGTTTCCTAAGATAAGGCATATGCCTCGTGGGATCTGTGACAAGCGTCTCATAGGCCCAGGCACAGTTGAAATTGGGAGAATATTCACCAGGACTCATCTCACGAAACTAACAATTAACTTGGTTAACATTCAAATCTTCATCAAATCAAGGAATCACATGGAGTACAAAATACCTTAGAGACAACCGTCTTACCCCATATCGCCGAGTCAGGAGCAGGTTTTTGTTCCAGGTACTCTCGTGCGTTAACAATGCTCACCCCCGCCTCGGGTCCATCTTGTGCCATCTTGAGTAGTACACGGTGTGTGACAGCTTGAAGGTACCGTTGATCGGGAGTGATACCCCCGGCAGCATGCCACGCTGCTCCTGCCCAAGCCGATGCATAGTAAATATTCTGGTCTCCCGGTAGGTATTCACCCACCAATACCACAGGGAACCCATTCAGCAGCAATTGTCTCGCAGTCGAACAACCAATGATCCCTGCACCGAGGATTACAATGGGTCTTTGAGAAAAGGGCACCTCATTGGTATCAAATTCGCCACATTCACCCATGGTGGGGTGAATATAAGGTGATTGATCTCACAGCGTTTCGAGGTAAGTTCCCGGTAGAACCCGGCACTTGAATGCAAAATATTCTTTTGAAATGATCAAGTCAATTAGGAGAGTAAATATATCAAATTGGCCTCGAACAAGACAAAGGGGGAAGTTTTGTAGGATTTTCGAGCTTTTGAGCTTCAACGTGGCCTACTTTAAAATTCGACCTGATTAAATTTTATCAAGTCTCTTCTACTAGTTCTACTCCGTACTCCTTAGTATAATTCAATTAATACATTCACAGGCTATATCTTACTCGGGCAATAATAAAGTGGGTCTATAACGGACTTTTCCGACATCACATCCTCTTATTTTCACCCCTTGCCCCTATATATCCATTTTTTTGGACCCTTACTACCCAATCCCATTCAAGAGAAAGGAATCCGGGGTGGTAGGTGACCCCAATACCCTTGTTTTATTGGTTCTATCGGCTCACATCCTTGTACAGAATATCTGGAAATTCATGCAGCTATTGGTAGCGTGGTCTACCACTCGGCTCAAGCCGACTCAACACTGAATTGGGATTGGTTCTTTTCATCTTACGGAGAGAGAACTAGGTTCAGGATGAACAGAGCTGAGAAATGCCAAAATTTCTGGAGCCAGGTGGGTTCTTAGCTTGATCTTCCCCCACATTTCTTGGTGAATTAACTGTTTCAAATTTCAGAGGGCCACTCTGGATCAAGATGGAGTTGACATTCTTCACGACCGGGATGCCGAGAAGATCTTACCCTATGAAGCCGATGATTCGCCTTTTCCGGAGGTACGGGCTGTCATCCAGCCAGTCAATGACTTGACCCTGCCTGTTAATACGGTTCGCATGTGGACTATCGGTATTGTGTTTACTATCGTACGTATTATGCCGCCCGACGATCGGCATAATATACTAACCCGGCACAGGTGGGTAGTGGACTCAACCAGTTCTTCAGCTTGCGACAGCCCAGTGTGAATATCAGTGCTCTAGTGGCGCAGTTGCTGGCTTTCCCCCTGGGATGCGCCTGGGCGAAATGGATTCCCATCGGAGTGTTGAATCCCGACCGACATTTCAATATCAAGGAGCATGCCTTGATCACAATCATGGCGAAGGTCTCCATTGGCTCTGCTGCTGCCACCCAAGTTATCGAGGCACTTGTCAAATTCTATAACATGCCATCGCAAGGTGGATTTGAAGTCTTATTATGCATTACCACACAATTGTTTGGCTTCGGCTTAGCTGGCCTGGCCTCGCGCTGGCTAGTAAGCCCAGCATCTATGCTTTGGCCACAGGTGTTGTCAAATGCAGCACTTTTGGCCACTCTCCATTCTCGCTCCAATACTATCGCAGATGGCTGGCGGATCACACGTCTCCGCTTCTTTCTTTATGTTTTCATTGGTGGCGCCATCTGGTACTTCGTCCCGGGGTATCTCTTTACAGGTCTCAGCACCTTCGCCTTCATATGCTGGATTGCGCCATCCAATGTGGTGGTGAATCAGCTGTTTGGACAAACCACCGGACTGGGGATGTCGGTTCTGACCTTCGACTGGGCCCAGGTGGTCTATGCCAATCATAGCCCACTGCTTGTTCCCTTTTGGGCTAGTCTGAATGTGATGGGATCATTTGCGTTCTTCTTTTGGCTCGTGTGTCCCCTCGTTTACTACTCTAACACATGGTATTCCGCACACCTGCCGCTGCTCAACTCCGACACCTTCGATAATACCGGAGTTCCCTACAACACCAGTCGTATCATGGGATCGAGCGGGAGTATTGACCAAACTGCTTATCGGGACTATTCGCCCATGTTTTTACCGGCCGGCTTTGCAATCACATTCGGTGTTGCCTTTGCTAACTTGACGGGCATATTCTTCCATGTCGCATTGTATCATGGCAAAGACTTGTGGCAACAATGGAAGGGGACCGGCAAACAAGATGTCCATAGTCGACTGATGTCTTCATATCAATCTGTGCCCTGGTGGTGGTTTGCTGCAATAACTGCCCTGATGTTTGCCTTGAGTGTTGTCACCAACGAGGTGTGGCATACGGGCCTACCGGCATGGGGTGTGCTTGTGGCATTCGTATTACCGGCGGCCTACTTTATCCCTGTGGGAGTCATCAAAGCCCTCACAAATATTAGCAGTAACCAGCTTAACCTGCTCACGGAATTTATTGGCGGATATGCCTTCCTCGGACAGCCAGTGGCCAACATGGCTTTGAAGTTTTATGGTTATGTCGCTGTTCAGCAAGGACTCGAGTGAGTTACATACTGTTCGAAAAAGCAAAAGTTGCCGCGTATTGACACCATATTATTAGATTTGTCGCCGATATGAAGTTGGCTCATTATATGCACATCGCTCCACGGCTTCTGTTTGTAGCTCAAGGCCTTGCCACACTCATTGGAGCTATCGTTCAATGTGGCGTGACGGTGTTCATGATCACCAGAATTGATGGCGTGTGCACCCCTGAGGCCGAGGGGAATTTCATCTGCCCTCATGGGAAAGTTACATACTCTTCGTCTCTCATTTGGGGTGAGTTCAATTTTATTGTTGATATTTTGCCAGGTCATAGCTAACCCAACGTTCAGGTGCTGTTGGTCCAGGCCGATTGTTTTCTCCAGGACAGATATATAGCAATCTGCTTTGGTTTTTCCTGGTTGGACCCACGGTGGTAGTCATTACCTACCTCGTAGGTCGTCGTTGGAAAGCTGCCAATTATGTCTCCTGGCCCGTCGCCTTCGGTGCAATGAGCCTAGTCCCACCCGCTACGGGTATCAGTTTCTCCTCGTGGTGGATAGTCAACTTGATATTCAATGGCGTACTCCGTCGCCGTAAGCCCGCGTGGTGGTCAAAATATAGTATGTGTATCGTTTCTTCTTCATTGTTTATTCTTTGGCTAATCGTCCGCAGATTACGTGCTATCTGCCGCATTAGACTGCGGTGTTGCAGTTGCCACGGTAATCATCTTCTTTTGCATCACTCTTCCAGCTGGTTCATTGAACTGGTGGGGGAATACTGTGTCGAAAACCACAGCCGACGGCAAAGGAACGCCCTACATGAGCTTACCAGCGCAAGGCTACTTTGGCCCCCCAAAGGGAACTTGGGTGTGACCAGTTTGGCGTGTTTCTACCTCCATGCATTGCCGGTAATCATTGCGTATTAGGTGCATTTTGCATCTCTTGTTTATATATAATATCATAGGCATACAGGAGTTGAACATGGTCTTCGGATACCCCTGCTAATTGATCTTTGGGGGTTTGACATTTATTCTCACACCATAACCCACAGATATCATTTCTCATTTCTCATATATTAAGATTGACCCTCAAATTTTGACCGACCGTCCGCTCACATAGACTTTGACGACATTCCGATCATCCCCAGTCATCAAAAACTTCTCGAATATCACATGGGTAGAATCTTCATCTTCGACTGGGCTCATCACTCCTGGTTGGCCAAGATCAGTAGTATGAACTTCGAGCGCATCAAACTCTTTGCCAACTACAAAGTTACCGACTCGGTCATCGAGTCCACACACTTGCGCACCACCAAGAGTAGCGAGAAAGAAACCCTCGTGCAAAGATAGCGCAGGGTCCCGCCCTTGGGTCAACATCTGCTGCGCATTTGACACAATGAAGGCATGCTTCATGGCATCCAGTATAGATGACGAGTAGCCACCCCCGCTATCGGTGCCCAAGCCCACCTTGATACCGCGGCGCAGGTACTCTCGCACAGGCGCTACCATAAACTCTTGCATAGTGGTGTTGGAGATTGGGCAGTGGGCAACCCCACAGCCAAGCTCCTGGATACGTCGCATCTCTCCTTCTTGAAGAAAGATACAATGGGCAAGAATAGACCGATCATTCAAGAGACCATATTGCTGATAGAGATCAGCTTCCGTATCAAACTCTGGAAAGAGCTGGCGTGTGAACTCGATCTCCTGCTTTGCTTCATTGAAATGGGTTTGTATTGGAAGATCGGGATGTTCACGAGCGATGGCACCAAGCCCATCCAGTAATTCCGGTTCACAAGATATCGCAAAGCGTGGCGTCAGTATTGGTTTCACCAGATGGTAATCCGGATCAAGTTGCTGAACATGGTGAATGAGCTCACGCGTTTCGTGTAGTGAGTCGGACACCGACAGATCCCGATACCAGTCCGGGGCATTCCGGTTCATGTTACACTTGCCGATTAAAGCGCGCTGTCCTTTTTCAAAACAGACATCAGCCAGAATTTGAGTTGCCTGGCCATGATATGAGCCGTAATATGATGCAGTGGTAATGCCCTGTTGTAAGAAGCCTGTCACGCAAGAGGCGTACATGCGTTTGGCATATTCTGGATCTTGAAACTTGGCCTCGTGGGCAAAAGTGACCTTATCCAGCCAGTCAAGCAAGGAAATCCCTCGTCCGACACCACGTTGTGCCCACTGGGGAGCATGGTTGTGGGTATCAACAAAGCCGGGGCACAGAAACTCCCCGCGCTTGAGATATTTCACCGGGAAGACGTCGGGCACATACCCATTTTCTGAGAGAATGGAGTCGATCTGGTCCAATTCCATATCTGCTTGTAGCGCCTGAATCTTGCCGTTTGTACCCACGATCATAACACAATTCTCTAGGATTTCGAGGCTATCCAAACTTCGGGAGTGGATTACTGTGCCGTGAAAGGCGAGGGGCAGCCCAGAGCCCGGGTTGCCATTCTTGTCGAGTTCTTCCATGATACGGAAGGAAAAGCAACTTAGTAGTGATTGTAAAATAATTGGCTGTAGTTTCCGCAAAATGTAGACGGGAGATGAAGATGGACAAGCGCTGGAGGTGAGGTGAGGGGACATTAATAATCGGCATAAGCTGCCTGCAGGTAGGTATGTCGAAGCCTGAACGTAAGAAACAACCGGTAATTGGGATTACTTTTTACTATAGCAGAAACCTAAGAATAAACCTGTTATGCTTCAAATATCTAAAGAGTCTTTTTATCTCAAGTGGGAATTGTATAAAGATCCGTCATCGGGTGATCATGAACGATGTGAAAGATTTATGTCGCAGATACTAAAATGATTCTTGACATGAGTCTGATTTGTGTTTTGATTAAGACAAACTGGCATGGTATTAACATGAAACCAATAAGCCTGGCCTCATGCAAAACTCCGTCTACCTCCGGTAGAGCATGGTTCAAATACAGAGAAAGAGATTCGTTTAAAGGGTATAGTATGATGCCATCTCCTCTTGGAACCAATTGTAAGAGTAGTAGAGTTGTTCCGCCATCTGGGGATCGATTATCGGGACAGTCCCACTACCATCCACGAGTAACACGTCATCGAGAACCGGAGCGAGTGGGACTGGAGGTGGAGGGGGTGCGGCCAAAGACATTGGATGAGGTGGGAGAAGTGCAGGTGGAGGCGGTGGTTGCGGTTGCGGTTGGTGCTGCGGGTGATGGTGATGTTGCTGCTGTTCTAATTGCTGCTGATAGGCCATTTGGCTGAAGATCGCTGTGCTCTGGTGCCGGAATGTCTCTGCCAACCGATCCACCCCAGGTCGACGCTTGCCAAATTCTTCCAAGAGTACGACAACGGCCTGGATACCACGTCGCATCGTCTGTTCTTCGGGGTTCCAAGGGGCAGGCTGAAAGTCGCGTAATGAGCGCGCATTCTGCTCAAGGCACCACAGGATAGTAATGCCTGCAAAATAAACCTGGCTCAGCGTTAACCATATCCATTTCAGCTTGCCGACTGAGTAAGTGTCCCAATAGGATCGAATGACTTGGATACTAGATTCCCCACAGCTGATGATACTGGTTATGTCGGGCGTTGGATTCCGGGGGCTGGGGCGATACATCAAGAGAAGTGTTGTGTAATAGAGATAATCGTAATAGGACGTAGAATAGAGAAGTGCCGATGGATATACTGGAGCGTTCATACGCCAATCATCAACCTCATGGCGGAATCGACTGAGCGTGGCGGCAGCTTCTTGGGGTGGCAGTCGAGGCAGACTGCTATATACTACAAGTGAACAGTCAGAAAAGAAAGAGCAGATAAAACTCGAGACTTCACTTACAGTACTGATAGACGCGTGAAAATATCCGGCGCAGTCGTATCACCTGCAGAGGAATCGTCATCGCGCTAGCGCCAGGTGCTTCGGTTTCATCATCGTTGAGTTCTCGCGGAAGACCCACGCTAATATCGTCGTCGGCAATTCCCAATGGCCGACCCAAGGTGCTAGCGATGAGGCGATCCAGATTGTAAAGACTCCAAAAAGCGCGCTTGGCCATCTCATCCTCGGCAATGGTAGGATACGACCGCACTTTGTGCAAACCTATACTAATCGATAACCTCATTGTCGCACCCAACACATGCCAAATGCTGGGACCAGCCGTCGCAAACATGGTATACAAGGCCAATCCCAGCAGTGCCCGCACAGCCGGCAAGTCTTCATTTTGTAATGCCAATGGGAACGTCTCCCGGCTGGCATGGTAAAATTCAGCTGCCTGGGTCGGATCCGCAGACCCAATCAGAAGCGCAATGGCGATGACGATGTGATAAGAATGATGGGTTTCGGGCGACGGAACACCACCAGTATAGATATGGCGCAGATGGCCCATAAACTCTGGACGGGATAGAAACGGGTATTGATATCCTATACTATCGAAATATTGTCCGGCTAGCCGTTCCGCTTCCTCCAGCGACGACAAGCGCATGACTCGTGGCGCGGAGGAAGGACGTGCCACCGACGGTCGGCGATGCTCCAGCTGATCGCGAAAGATCTCGCCGATATTGGGCAGTTCAGTGCCTACCCCCGTTGAGGACTCCGAGGGTCCTGCAGTCACAGAAGAACCACCACTACCGGCAGGGCTTGGAAGTGAGGTAAGATGATTACCCCCGGTCGCTAACATAGCGGGCACCTGATACCACCAATCCGGATCTCCCTCGCCATCGACCGGTGTCCCCGTTGGCAATTCCGCCACCGATAATCCAGACTTGCGGCGGACGACCTCCTCCAGCCATCGTACTCGTTTCTGCAAATTCTCCAGCTGATCTCGGGGAACGGAGGCGCTAGCGACTTGAGGACCGGGCGGGGGTATGGTGCATCGGACTCCGGCGCGGGTGCAGGCCGAACAATTGGGGTATCGAAAGTCGCATTTCTTCTTTCTTTTGCGACAAAAATCACAGGCAGTCGATACTCGTTTGCTCCGAGCTTGTGTTGTATCTATAGACTCCACCGGAGGTGGTTGAGGCCAGGTTGGGGTATAAGTATTAATTGAATCCAAGCGAAACTTCCCCAGTTGATCGCGGAAATCCTTATTTCCAGAGCTCATAGTCGGGGACGTAATCTATCCATTTCCCACATCCACCAATTGTCATTCAAGATAGCAAACGTGCATGTTGAAGGGAAGATATGAAAAGTGGGGAGAAGAGCTTAGCCTTTGACTTTCGCTTACATAGGCAGATGGCCAAAAGGGTTATCATTCTGCGAGACTATAAAAGTTATTCTATTTATTTTACTGGAGTACATATTTCATCCAATCATTGTACATGTATTTTGTTTTTATACCCCTGTTTCAAGCTTATCTGACGTAGGATCTTAGGGTTACTGAAGAATCAACACATTGAAAAAGGAGAAACGGAGGACTACGAGGTCGATATATACAACTGTAGAAAAAACTTCAAACTTCTAAGTTGAAGTATTCAATTTATTCGAATAACTGATCAATCTTATAGCTACTACATATGTATATCTTATACTTGTACGCCAAATCCAATGCAATCTCCCATTACTATACTCCCCCTATACAACTTTAAAAACCTAAATGATCCAGAACTGATCTACATTGATACATACCTGAAGTAGAATGAATGATGGATCCTTGTGTTTCTACTATACAACGTTACCATTGCATGATATACCCTTGTTATTTTAGAATCCCGAGGTTGCAACTACACCAAAATGTACGGAGTAATGGAAGCTTCATTGCCTAGAAAACACATAAATAGGCCCCTGTTTCCTCGTAAAAACTGATCACTCACACTAAATACACTTTCCCATTTACTATTCATCTCACTCTCACTCTCACCATGAAGATCACCGCCCTACCCGTCCTGTTCGCCACCGCTGTCAGCGCCAGTGTTCAAGGCTTCGACATCTCTGGCTATCAACCTAGCGTGGACTTTGCCGGTGCTCATGCAGCTGGTGCCCGCTTCGTCATGATCAAGGTGAGCATTCCCAAGATTACGAATCTCTTGCCCGTCACAATACTAACTATATCAGGCGACTGAGGGTACAAGCTTCATCTCCAGTTCTTTCTCGGCACAATACGTGGGTGCCACTAACGCCGGTCTAATTCGTGGTGGTTACCACTTTGCCCAACCCGGCAGCAGCAGCGGTGCTGCACAAGCCAAGTACTTCCTTGCCCACGGTGGAGGTTGGTCGGATGATGGCCTGACCCTGCCCGGTATGCTGGACATTGAATACAACCCATCCGGTGCAACCTGCTATGGGCTCAGTCAGTCTGCCATGGTTGCCTGGATCAAGGACTTTGGCGAGACTTACAAGGGCACCGCTGGCCGGTACCCTATGATCTACACCACCACTGACTGGTGGAACACTTGCACCGGTGGCAGCACGGCATTCGGTAACGACTACCCCTTGGTTCTTGCTCGATACGCCGGTTCAGTCGGCACTATCCCCGCTGGCTGGCCCTTCCAGAGCTTCTGGCAGAACTCGGATGCCTATAGCTTCGGAGGTGATTCGGAAATCTGGAATGGCACCGAAGAATCTCTGAAGAAATTCGCCAAGACCGCTGCTTGAAGCAATTGGTTTTGGAATCCCTCATAACTTAAGTCATAAGATGTGTATATATCTATTGGATTGTGATTTTTGTTTGTGCAGATACTTGTGCCGATGACCATTTTTTAGCTCTTTGATTGAACCGCACTGGAATTGATTGTTCTTATATACCAGATTCATCCTAAGCTTTGAAGATTAAAAGTATTAAGGACTTGCAGTAGTTGACCGGTTTATGTAATGTAGAAAGCCTTGACATTATCAAACGGGGATCATATCATCTATTGCTATGCAAATTAACTCACTTTTTATACCTATACCTATGAATAGGTAGTGACTCATCCTGATTCATCGTGACAGACTCAAAAATTTGTATGCACGTGACTGGTATCTATCTTCGTATACTTAAATCATCCCATATCTAGACAATTTGCTTCTGATGGGTAAAAGAGTTTCAAGTAATAATGATATATCTCAATTTCTCCTCAGACGGCTCTCATGTGAAAGATCTCTCTGTCACAGGTCTTCTGGTAATAGCCCTCGCGGGGTTCATTGTTGTCCTTGCATGGCGCCGGACAGCAGGACAGACCATACCGATTGTCAACTCATACTCCGGTGATATAAATTCAAAAAAGGCTCAGTCTATATTCATGTCAGACGCCAGGGCTTTGCTCCAAGAAGGAATCCAGAAGGTAAGTTGGGTAGCTTTCCTACAGAACACAGCATCTAATGCATACATCTCAGTTTAACGGCCCATTTCGCATCATAACCACTCTTGGCTCTCGGGTAATCCTTCCAGCCTCTTATACAGGGTGGCTAAAGGATTGTCTGGATCTAGATCATCAGGCACTTGTACACGATGTATGTAGCAGCTCCCTTTACTAACGAGAGATGGAAACTGACGACACACGATTTCATAAAGCAATATTTCGCAGCATACCCTGGGATGGAAGGACAGAGAATTGTCACTGATCCCAGAAAGATTTTGATCAATGTCACCAAAACGAAACTGAATAATCAAAACAGTCGTACGTGACATCTTTAGGGGCCATTGTTCACATTGAAGTCTCACTGACATAGCATTCCATCACAGAGTGTAAGCTGTTCCATGAACACCTTACGGAGGCTCTAGAAGAGATCTGGACGGACTGCGGCGGTAAGCTTGCTCTATATTGTGTCGGAATGTTTGATTGACTTATTACTCAGACTGGCACACTGTTGGTTGGTCTCAGCACGCAGTCCGCTTCGTCGGGCGAATGTCAGCATCTGTTTTTGTCGGGCCTGAATTAGCTCGCGATCCTAAATGGCAAGAACTAATTCTTACTTCGACGATAAATACCTTCATGGGAGTTCGATCTCTCCGCGCTTGGCCAGCTTTCCTTCGTCCGTTGGTTCATTGGTTTTTGCCAGAACTCAGAAAATGCCGTCAGCAAATTCGTCTTGCTCGTCTTATGTTGCAGCCAATATATGACCGCAGGGAGTATGGGCAGTCTTACTCTACCAGGCCTGATAAGGTAGAAAATTTCGAGGATACCATACAGTGGCTTGAAGAAATCGCAGCCGGACGCCCCTACGATGCCGCTGCAGCGCAAATCGCGTTTGCGATAAGCGCAATGCACACAACGTCTGAGCTTCTTAAGCAGACGCTACTGGATATTTGTATGCATCCGGATCTGATTCCGGTTCTACGAGATGAAGCACAGAAAGCCGTCGAGGAGAGTGGATGGACAACTGCAGGCGTTTTCAAGATGCAGCTACTGGATAGCGCAGTAAAGGAAACACAACGGCTCAAACCGGGGTCATTAGGTACGTTTTTACTTCTACCAACTTATCATTGCTCCGATATCATAGCATTAAACTCACACTCTCACAGTAAATCTTGAGCGAAAAGCCCTGCAAGATGTCGTCCTTCCCAATGGCTTGACTATCCCTCGCGGAACAAATGTTGCCGCTGATTCATCCGTGATGTGGGATCCAGAAATTTACCCCAATCCATCGTCTTATGACGCCTACCGTTTTCTTCGTCTTCGCAAATCCGGTAATACTGCGGCAGCACTCGCATCCACGAGCCCGGAACATATTGCCTTTGGAATCGGCAGGCCAATCTGTCCTGGGAGATTCTTTGCTAGCAATGAAGTCAAGATTGCTGTTGCTAAGATTCTTTTGACTTACGATGTTAGGATTCCTGAAGGGATGACACCCAAGATTATAGAGATGGGGTTTGAAATGCTAAGTGATCCAGATGCAAAGCTGGAGGTTAGGAAGCGAAATCGAAATAACCTTTGAAATATAAATCCAATTCTGTGTACTATCTAAAACAATATAAACCAATACATCTTTAATATATTTCTACAAAAATTGAAGAGCGCTGAGAGTGGGCGGACCCTCGGGGTACCGATGGGGATTAGTGTGTCTCTCCTGAACTCGCTTCTTATATCTTCGGAGGTCCCGTAAGATTCTAAATATTCTTTTCTTTCGGGGCTTTCCATTCCTTTTTATTTCAAAATCATGGATCTCATCAAATATGCCACCGAGGCTGATGGACCAGGACTTGCCAAAGTCAACGTCCTAAGCTTTCAAGGCCATCTCCTCGGCGAACTTTTCCCAGGGGCCAGCTCGATGAGACTTCAGGAATACAAAATGATTGTAGGAATGAAACATCTTGCCGACCCCAATATGCACGTTCTCAAGATCCATGATCCAGTCACTGGAGAGCTGGCGACCTACAGCCGTTGGCATTTCCCAGCTTCATTTGGTCCCAGTCTGGTTACCATAAGTGAAGAGGCGGCCTCTGCGGCCAAAGACCCCATTCTACATGCACCCCAGCCAATGAATGGGGATCTTTTCAATGCCTTTAGAACACTCCTCGGGGAGGCTCGCAAGCGACACACCACAGAGAACGATATCAGTAAGTGAAGCCCCGCATTCCCGATAGGGGATCTTACTCAAATGTTTCATTAGTCCTCGATCTGCTAGCAACCCTGCCTGAATATCAAGGGCGAGGTTTCGGCTCTGCTATCTTGAAATGGGGCATGGAAAAAGCAGATGCCTCTCAATCGCGCATCTTCCTCGAGGGTACGCCGGAAGGTGTTCCCCTCTACCTCAAGCACGGATGGAAGCTAGTAGAGGAAGTTGTTCTGGATTATACATTTGATAATGATGAGCGAAAGTCATTTTTCCTGATGATGAGGGATCCAGTTTCAAAATAAAGAGTGCAGGGTATAAATCTGCTTTGGAGAGAGGAATAGCCGAGGCACATTTACTGAAAGAGGCTTGAAGTACTCCGTACAACTACCATACTCCAATACAGTATATACATCTGTATGTTTACAGGCATTATAGTGTACATATATGTACATAAAATCATCATAGTGATAGTTGAGTGGATAAACGAACAGCCGGGAAACGCGGGGGCATTTCTCGCATTTCCCACGTATTCTCTTTTCGTCTCTCTCGCATATATTCATCTTTAACAATGGCTCAACCCAAGTTTGCAATCCTTGACGATTATCAGAATATTGCACCTGCTTATTTCACTCACCTTGAGTCGCGAGTTGACATTTCCAGTTTTCCTGAAACCCTCGACCCCCGCGATCCTGTACAACACGATGCTCTTGTCCAACGACTCCTTCCCTTCGATATCATCTTGGCGATGCGCGAGCGAACACCTTTTACAGCCAAGATAATTGCAGCGCTCCCAAATTTAAAACTCCTTTTGACCACGGGTACCCGAAACCTAGCGCTCGACCTGGAGGCATTTACACGTTCCAACGTGATCGTCGCAGGCACTGAGGGTCGCCCACCCGGTGTCAATTCGACGGTCCAGCATACATGGGCCTTGATATTGGGACTTGCTCGAAATATAGCACGCGATGATGCAGCTGTTAAACGCGGCGCATGGCAGGGCTCCCTTGGGGTTAACTTGTCTGGGAAGACACTGGGGCTGCTAGGCTTGGGAAAACTCGGGTCACAAGTAGGAAATATTGGTGCTCTGGCTTTTGGGATGAAGATTATCGCATGGTCAACAAACTTGACACAGGAAAAGGCTGATGAGCAAGCGCACGCTCAGGGTCTCCCTACGGGAACATTTGCCGTTGCTGCATCCAAAGAAGATTTCTTCGCACATGCCGATATCGTCAGTATACACAGTGTGCTATCAGATCGAAGCCGTGGAATTGTGGGTGCGGCTGAAATAGCAAATATGCGATCGTCTGCATTTATCATCAATACTTCGCGCGGGCCCTTGATTGACGAGCAGGCCCTTCTCGATGCCTTGAATGCAGGCCGCATTCATGGCACCGCGTTAGATGTCTTTGATCCAGAGCCATTACCTCTCGATAGCCCATGGCGAACTACTCCCTGGGGACAAGATGGACGCAGTGAAGTTCTGCTTTCCCCTCACATGGGATATGGAGAAGAAGATCTATTGCGGGGGTGGTATCGCGAAACAGCCGAGAATCTGGAGCGGTGGTTGAATGGACAAGAGCTACTACGTAAGATGAATTAGACAATAGACATAACGTTCAATTGAATAGAAAAGGAAGAAAGGAAGACAGAATGACAGGGTATATCCAAATTACCGTTTCGGGTAAGAAGCCGAGAAGGTGGTATGTTCTGCATGTGGACGCTCACCGAATGACCAATTCGTACGATCAGCCACTTTAATCCCACGTTTCAAGTCTTAAAGGTGTGAATACTGGAGTATATTAACACAATTGCAAGGTAATGTGTTTTATTGTGCCTCGGTCTTCTGTGCGGAAAGACCTCGGTTGAAAGGAACAATGTGAGATCTCCAGGTGTCTCTCTCTCTCTCGAATACATCTACTTAATAAAACCCCCAAACATTTCTCCTTTTTTCCGATTCACCTCAAAGATCACAATCTTAATCACAATCTTAATCACAATCTTATTCTCCTATTATCTTATTATATTCTCTTTCTCTTTCTCTTCTCCATCCCTCCCTCACTATGGCTCCATCCGCCGATCCCGTTCCTGTGCCCACCCTTGCCAACTTCCCTCCTCCGACCCATCCCGAATGTCTGCGTGTCAACCGCAGTACGAAAGCATTTGCAAGTGGAGCATATTCTCTCGTTGACCTCCCCCCGGGCGCGGTCTTCGCCAAGATCACTACGGCGACTCCCGGAAAGAAAGCCTACACAAGTGTGCAAACCGGCCGCGACACCCATATCGAACTCAATTCCGACCTAGTCTACTGCAATCACTCATGTGCACCATCATTGGTCTTCGACATGACCCGCATGGAGGTGCGGGTCGTGGATGACCGTCCTTTGAAGACCGGTGATGCCCTCACCTTCTTCTACCCCAGCACCGAGTGGGATATGGACCAGGCATTCCAGTGTACCTGCGGGGCGGGTGATGGAGTTTGCAGAGGCTACATCTCTGGAGCCAAGAACATGTCCACCAACCAGTTGAATGGCTACTGGCTCAATGACCACATCTCCGAATTGTTGAATGAGAAGGCCAATTGAGAACTTGTGCTTAGCAAACAATATCCAGAAAATATCCGATAGATAATAGATACCAGCGTTGAGATAATTATTAAAATCCATATTCTCATCTTGCCAATCTCAACTACCAGCTCCGCCGATGATTGCAAATTGAATCAACCTACGTCGGTCAATCTCCTTCTTCAACATCATCAAACAGCTTGCTACAATGACCGCCTCGTCCAACTCAAGGGACTGTAACGCAGCTTCATCAATCTGCAATTCACCCCCATTGCCCGCAGAAGACCGCGACGTTCCGGGTGTACGAGAATCCTCTCCGCGAACTAGCTGTGCAATCCGGCCCTCAGTCACTTTCTTCATATTCTTCTCTTCCACTGCATGGAAAACAATCAAATTTACTTTCTGTCCATCTGCCCTTTTTTCCTTGGCATATTTCCAATCAAACTGTTTACCTCCAGGCATGCTAAAGCGCATTGTGCGAGAGGTCCATTTCCCAGTTACAATCACCTCGGAAATACCGGAAGGATGAAGGAGGTGCATAACAGGATCACGGCTCGGACCGAAGAAGTATTCGGTTCGGATAATACTTCCGCGCTTTGGATGGGACAAGGTCGCATCGCCTGAGGAAAGCTTGTCACGCGTGGAGACATAGGTCTCAGTGTTGTCTTGGTTGTAGATAACGATCTCGGTTTGGCGAGATGGTAGTGGAAGACGAATGGCTCCGATGCCTTGCGCATTAATGGTTAAAATGCGTGATGGGTAAAAAGATGGACCCTTGAGTGTGCTTAGAGTACTGTTGGATCTTATAGAGGCCGGGTGGATCTCCATTTGCTTCTGATCAAGAAAGGTCATTGTCAAGGTGATTTAATTCCTCTGGAGGACCTCTGAACACTGTCGGCTGGGCGTCTATATATTGTTTTTCCACAATACGAGACTTTCCTTGGGATTTGTCAAATGGTTCAAACCGAACTTTCCAATTCTTGGCTCTTCTCAGTTTCTCCTCAGTTTCTTCTCCCATTTGCTTTTCGTATCAGGCGTGCTGAGCCTCATTTGCATAGCCCACTTCCCACACTGGAGAGCAACGCAAATCGCCAGTCTTTCAAACCTTAGTTCCCTAATGCATCAACGTATCCCAAATGCCAAAGAAACAGACTACTTTCGATCTCCGTCTGTCCTAATTGGGTATTCCGGGTCCACACAGCCCGTTAAATTGGTCAAGTTCCCACTCTTCAGTCACTAAATCAATTTCTCTTCCATCAAATTGGGCTTGTGGTTTAGTGGTATAATACTCCCTTAGCATGGGAGTGGTCCAGGGTTCGATTCCCTGCAAGTCCATTTTTTTCGGTGTTTTACTATATCGGGTTTCTTTTTGTGATCTATTTTGTTGACATCTACACATCTTAGGTCTAATACCCATCCCCTCAGCTGACACTACCTCTATATCTATATACCAATCACACTCGGGCCCAAATATCTTGAGCAGTCAACAGTGTACTCAACATCATGGTCGATCCAACCACCACGTCTCCGGTGGGCATCCATCCCAAAAGCTCTAACGGGATGAACAAATCGCAGGTATCCACCACAATCTGCTTGGCCCGGGCAGAGGCAGCAGTCGCTTTGGCTGGGGGAGCCTTCTCAGAGGACTTCTGGTTCTTTCTCTTGCCATTCTTCGTCGAAGGCTGCGCCGCAGAACCGACAAGAAGTGCCCAAATACCTCCGGCAACAGAGAAAGCGAGCGCATAAAACCAGAAAGTATTGGCCTGGTCCATAACACGACCATTCCAGGACACTGCATATACACCCATCGCGTGAAGCTAGCCCGTCAGTCTAGTTCACCGAATGGAATGGAGTAACATACCGTGGTCAGGTCTTCCAGAACAAAGTAAAGGCCAAAGCAAGTACATTTAGCCAGTTCGAGCATCCCAGCCACAGAACTGAAGCCATCTTTGCCCAGCAATGCAGACATACGCTGGAAGGAGTCAATGAACCCAAAGAACCGGAAATATCTCCGGGCTACCGCAACAACCCCAGTATCAGTATATATATAACAATCAATTGGAGCGCATAGCTATCCATCGAACATTGAAGCTCAACTTACCCAATGCCAATTGCAGTTTGACGGTGGTCAATTGCACGGCCAGGGCACTGCTCACGGTGAGTGCAGCGACGACCTGCGACAGGCATTGGATCAGACGAAGGGTCTTTTCGAGACCAGCGCCTGATTTAACAAAACGAGAAAATTGTTGAATCATTATAGCACTGCCACGAGCCCTGGGAACAATACACGCTTAAGGAATAGGGGTGGGATGGATCGGTGTGTCGAAGGCTTGGAAGTGGGTTAATCTCACCTGCACTAGTTTTGCTTATTCAGCCTCTGCATGTTCGAGAAGTAATGTATATCAATCTACTTTATGTGTAATCAAACATTAATTATCGTTCAGAGTGGTTTATCTGGTGTGTTCTGAATGTGAAGTTGGCTGGTAGTTGTGTGTTGTTGAAGATATATACAGACCGACAGCTTAAGAGGTCCAGCCCTACAAAAACAAATTACACGACTATCTTCTCACATCATAAAATTAAAACAATTGACACGCAAAATGAGACCATGCTTGCAAAGTAGTAGGGATATATCAGTCCATCAGCTATGTACGAGCAGGTTCATCAAACCACCTGCTCGACAATATTTCTGAGTCTCTGCTCTACCGCCCTTTGCCGCCTGAGATATCCTGACCTAGACGATATCCACCGACCTTCTCCCACTCCACTTTCTGTCGTGTAATGGGAAGCTGCCTCCGCAGACCCTTGAACACGCCCTCGGACGTTTGGACGAAGGCTCGGTTCAACGCTTCCTGGTAATCGCGCTCCGCCGTAGCAATCCGCGAGACAATCGACTCGGCGGATACGGAGGGGATGGAAATGTTGATAGGCTTAGTAGTGTTGAGGGCAACATTGCCATCTTCGTAGTAGTGCACGTCAACGTGGATGTTGCCAGTCAGGGTAGAGGACGAGGAGGAGACGGGAAGTTGATAAATTGCGCGGAAACGACCGTTCCTATTGTGATAGAACAGGTAATCCTCCCCAGATGGGGAAGCGCCCATAACGATTAGTTTCCACCCAAGTATTACTTGTATAGACAGTAACCACCCACCAGAAGTTGTTGGGAGAGTATCGGTTGGAAACCAACACGATGGCAACGGCTGAATCATTCTCAATTGGGTAGATACCATATGAGCAGTTAGGGTAGTGTTCACGGGCATGAGCACCGAACGACTTGAGCAGCGATTTGCTAAACACGGTAAGCGGGATACACCAAGACTTCAACCGAGATCATTTCTTACATCAGGTCCGCGTTCTCTGACTCCAATGGGTATGATTGTGCTGCAGAGGCAGTCTATTGTCATGGTGCAAATCTGTGAGCCTTCCATGTACTGCCCCAGTCGGTCACATGAAACATACCTGTGTGGTGTGGTTGACCTCGAACGAGGTTTGGCTCTCCGGGTCGAAGTAACGATTATCCTCGAGCTCGTTAAATTGACTAACAATGACCTTCCCAACAAAAGTGTCAGCTCCACTGCAGACATAGACCACTCCCGAGCGAAACCCACCTCCTGGCTTGATCCTGGCAATTTCACCGTTGCGAGCTGCGTTTCGTTGTACCGTTTGAATGCGGGTAGAAGGGAGGGAATGATATCCTCGCCATCGGAAGTCAAGGCTTGCACATCTAATCAAGTAGTAGGGATCAGCATCGCCGTTCGTGTAGGGGTCGGTGTTGCGGGGATCTGGAAGGCAGTGTAGCGCCAAGAGGGCCTTTTACCAGCGACGACATCGGCGAGCTGATAAAAAACATGTCAGCGATCATCCCTTGAGCTTCAGGGGGAATGATGACCAGGAGTGGGGGATCCTGGGTCATTGTTGACATGCATACCTCTCCGGGCGGGGCACCCTCGATGAAGGAGGACGCCAGTTCAACAGTGGAAGGCATGGTGTAGGAGAATACGACCGAGGTATTCAATATCGAGCAATATGTTCAAGCACAATTGAACTACTTGAGAAGTACTGGAGCTTGGAAGTGTGGTGATTGGGAATCTGCGGAGAGAAAGCTGGCGGAGGCGGAGAGCGATAAGCACGTGGCCTACTATGGAACTATCAACATTGAAGGTAAAGAAATAGAAGAGAAGTACAATGATTCATAAATCAATCTGCCATGAGGTATCTGAAACGCTAAAATAACGAATGTGTATCCTGCTTGAAATATCTTAACACCATACACCTGAAACCCCAAAGAAAACAAAATGCCCATAAACCCCGAGAACCCGTGACGAAGAATATCAAATCCAGAAGCGCCTTTTAATCGATGCTCATATTCATAAAGCCATCGCTGGCTTCAGTCATCCCTTGCAGGCCGACGCGTTTCACACCTCCTGCATGAGATATCGTTCGATTGCTCGTTTCAGAACTGAGTCGTTCAGAGAACGGGGCACCGAGGCCAGGCTTTGGTGGAGGACCCCAAATGTTTGGGCTCATATCACTGACGTTGTGGGAGTGAGTCATCACTGGACTGCTCTGAACACTCACACTGGGCGAAACAGCTCGGCGCTTGAAAAGATTAGGGTCGAAGTCATCGTCACGACGCCGCTTGCGACAGATCTCCCCAATACTTGGCATACCCGGGGCATGAGGGGTGGAAGAGCGGGAACGCTGCTTGAAGGATTCCGCGGTAACAGAGCCGATGGTCGTGGAGGGAGTCATATCCATAAACATATCTTCATCTGCCAAAGATGGGGGACCTTCCTGACGAACCGGGGGAGGGGTTCGGTAACGTCCGTCGAATGAGTTCCAAAACGCGACGCCGCCTGAGTTACGACTAGCTTGTTTACCAAAAGTATCCGTAGATGCTGTGTCCATCCCCACTTTGACCGCGGTATCTTCTGACGGTGTCGAATCGAATGAGGTCGAGGGCTGCAACGATGGGAACTCACCGAGTGCAGGGGTTGGTTCGGGTTCGGTGTCGCGGACCTGCCGGACCACTTCTGCTTCTCGTTTCATATCGCTATCAACTGGAGCACCCTCCTCCATTAGAGCGGCACGAATGCGCGCAAATGTCTTGGTTTTGGGCTGTCATTGGAGTTAGTTTCTGAACCACTGAAGCAGAAAGGAACCACTTACAAGTAAGCTCCCACGTCGGGTCACTGCGCGACGGATTACTCCCAATGGACCGCCACCTTCCGGATGCGGGGTTGGAATTGGGCTTCCGCCCCGTGTCGCGCGACTCTCGCTATCGTCACTCATATCGGACAAACGCAGGTCGCGTGCGCCAAAGCTGAGACTCTCTCTGCGTGAATGCACACTCTGCCGCGGGGCAAAGTAACCCCCACTAGAGTGCTCGACACTCTTCATGATGGGTGGAGAGTGGGGGGCAGGACTATGCTTTGAACTGTTTCCACTCGCACTGCTAGAGCTATGGCGACTACGGCCTTTGCGAAAGCGCGCGCGTTGGAAACTCATCAAGCTAGCAGCGGCTTGTGAATATCCCCCCATCCACTCGTTGCCCGGGCTCTGCATATTGCTAGCAAACGGACTCGGCGCACTTATGCGAGTCGCCTGCGGTGTATTGAGCATAATATCATCGCGATCAGCCATTGACTCATCTTCTTCGCTACTACTTGTGTCCGATTCCATCATATTCACACTTGACATGGAGCTTGAGATTGTTGTACGGTCGCCCGGACCCGAGGTTGAAAATGGTGGAACAGATGTCGCCCCAAGTGATCCACGTCGCTGGGGTATTGCCATTCCCCGCCCTCCAACGGTGGGAGACGAATCCGGGGATGACTCGGCTAGAGTGGAATGGTGGAGATTCGTACATGCGCGTGAGAAGTCGAGGCCCCGAGATCGTCGAGGGAGAACAGAGCCTGGAGAGCCGTAGATATGTGATGGGTCAAGTTTAGGGGGAGAGAGGGGCGCGGTTTGTAAGTGATGGCGACACGGCTGGTTTGGAAGGCAAGTTTAGCGAGAGGCTCGAATGAGCCACACTTGATCTTCGAGGGGTTGCAGGGAGGACAGGTATGGCAGTATCGTCTTTGCTAGGCCGGCTGAGATCACCAGTGGATGGTTGAGGGGGCGTAGGTCTGGACGCATCAGATAATGAACGCGACTTCGGAGAGCGCGACGCTTCAAGTTGGTGTCCTAGATCGGTTTGATGAGGTTGAGCTAATTGTTGACTGAGCTTGCTTTCAAACCCATGGGCCGATGCACTGCGTCCCGGCGCTGGACGTCGCACCTGCGCCATATTCAAGTCACTTTGGTCTGATTGAGCGATAAAGAGCAAGGGTGTATGGTGAAGGGCATCATTCGTCAGCACCGAGGCAGGAAAATGGGCTCAACACCACAGTTAATGCCCGAAGAGCACATGGGCTGTGCTTTATAATAAGATATTCCCAGTATTCGGGTCGATGTGAGGTCTACATTACATCGCAGGTCGCTGGCTCTGAGCGGTTAACGAGATCAGATGACACGCGCTAGCCCGATCCGGACAACCCCCCTACATAGTGATCTATACAGATATTGTGCAATTGTATACTTTCCATGTGTATAGGATTTGAAATTCATTCAACATCCAATGTTTTTATAATGCACAGAAGGTTCCACATGCTCGTTCTTCCTCGCTCATGCCCTATGCCAGACTCATGGCATTGCTGATTGGTACCACATGCCATTCCCAATCATTGCACTGATTATGTAGAGCGGTTCCTCTCATCAAATCTGAATCGCGTGTCTGCCATAACTTGGTGATCACTGCCCGTGTTCTAGCAATGTTTGATATGGTTGAATCAGCCATTGTTGCCAGGGAACGTAGCACAATCGCTCGTCCCGACCCCGATTCCATTTCAGATTCCGGGAAGACCTCATCATCAGATGGATCAAGCTCCACAGCTGCCACAAATACTGGCCATGTCACATTCACCAGCGACTTACGGTCGAGGAGGCCCGATATAAGGCGCAGAATTTGGCGCACATAACTCTTCACCAATGGTGTGGTGGGACCAGCCCCATACAGAGAACATTGCAAGTAAAGCATTGCAGCCAACCGCTTAGAATCTGCAACCAGTGCGAGAATTTCGTCGTCGCCCTCTCCCACCTCTTGGACTAAATTCTCCAGTTGGCGTTCAAGGGAAGCAGCACGTAGTGAGAACGATGCCTTGTCCGCATCAGACGTATTTTGTCTCCTTGTACGACTCAAATCTGTGATTTTGGCCAGGATTGAGACCAATTCAGGACTGCATCCCATCCAAAGATCAATGTTGCGTTCGTCCGGTTTCCAGTAGTCGGTACCAAATAAGACCTCTTTGGCACAAGCGGTTCGACCCATGACATCCTGGAAGGCAAAGAATTGCTCTGCAAAGCTCGTCACAGGATCCGATGGGGCGGTTGATTGAGTTAATCTCATTTGTTGTTTTCTTCGCAGTCGAATTAAATCGTTGGCGCCTTTGAGATGGATAGTCCATTGTTGATCACACTTGTCCACTATCTCGTATAAACATAGCATGATCATGATAATTAGTACTTCAGGATCCATGGAACATGTCAAAGTTCCCTCTGACGAAAGACGTTGACGCAGGTCCCTCAAAGCCTCTGATTTATAACGCAGGCCGATTGCACTATAGTCTGGATTGAGCCTTGACCAATGGCATGCCCCTAACGCTTGAATGGCCTTGAAAAGCGTAGGAGAAGCCGATAGACAGAATGGTAGAATCACAGAGGCAAACGGCGAAGAAAATGCGGAGCTGGCGGCTGTGCGAGGGCACACTTGTTGAAGATAGTAATCAAATAGCTCTCCGTGCCCAGACTTGGATAGCTCTGGAAACAGTGCAAGAGACGGTGGAAGGTTTGGATTGAAATTCGTGTTAAGCGCGCGGAGATGTGGGAAGTGTTGTAACCAGGACCATAATTGGGGTGAGTTGGAGGTTTGAGCAACTGAAACCAGTGCATTCAACTCGTCGAAGTCAACATTCACCTCATCTGGGCGTTCAAATGTCGAAACACCGCTGTTTATGAAGCCCCAAGGGCCAATAGTTGGCACTGGACACCACTGATGCATTTCCGAAGACAGCGAGCCATATGTAGGTTGATTCGTGCCAGATTTGTTCCAAACACCTGCACGCCCAAAAGCTGCTCCCCGACTGATGAATTCCGATTCCCATTTTAAAACCAAGTTCTTCATGCATGGTAGTCCTTTCTCCTGGCAACGTGTGCAAATTGGCTTTTTTGTGTCACATCGAACACGACTCTCCCGGCATTCTTTGCATCCATCACGAGATCGGGTCTTCACCGGACCTGTGCGGTCTCCAGCTTTTCTTCGTGGCATACGAGTTCCGAATTTGGGATATATGAACTTCACATGGTATGCACCAGCCTGTGCTTAGGATAGTATGTGATGGTTGAAGTTGGCAAAGAAAATTGGGGGTGGCGGATAAGAGGTGGCCACCCCACCAAATTTGATTGTATTACTCCGAATGAGAGTAGTTGATATAGATCAACAGAAATGAGTTGAATGGCAATATTTTAAGCATGATTCTTTTTCCACTCTGCCGCACAATCACCAAACGTCGCAAATTCAACTTCCTGCTGTTTGAGCCACGAAATCATTCGGTCAATCATCCCAACCACATGAGCCATTCCACTAGTGTCTGGGTGCAGAACCAAAGGGAAAACAAAGCCTTGGTCGGCATCTTCTTCAATTGATTTTTCAAGAGCCTCACTGTAGAGGAACTCAAATCGTGACTTCCAATTCTGCTCAATGATGGTCGAACTTACGAAGCCATGTGAGGAGGAGTTCCCATTGAAAAATTGCATAGGGGTCATGTCCTCCATATACCAATTACACGGAATTTCAACTAGTGTCTCGGGAGTCCTGGCTGCTGGGACAGGGAGAGGCTTCATCCAAGTAGAAGCAGACTTGGAAGGAGAAAAGTCAATGGCCTCGGGCTCTGACATTCGAGGGACAAAGTACAATGACGAATCATGATGCGTGAGAGAGGAATCTGGTCTGTATTTAGTTTCCTGATAGGTATATGATATGAGAAAAGTAGTATACCGTATAAAAATCCAAACTCCTCTAGGACTTGGATGGTGTGTGTTCGCAACTGATATAATGGCGCCCTCCATCCTCGAGGTTTCTTTCCGGTCAAGTCGGTTGCCAGCTGCACACATTTGGCAATGACCTCTCTCTCTTGTGATTCAGTCATTTGACTGGAGCCCTCATGCGCATATCCATGGCAACCAATTTCGGCGCCCGACTGAACAATTGCTCTGGTCTCTTCTGGGAATGATTCCATTGAATGACCGGGCACAAACCAAGTCACCGAAGAACTAATTCCATGTTTCTTAAAGAGGCGCAATAAGCGTGGCACTCCGACTTGAGCTGCGAAAAAGCCACTGCTGTAATCGGCCAGATTGGTTGTATCCGAAGCACCAGTCCCTAGAAAGCCCGACACAGCATCGAAATCCACGGAGAGCAGGATTTGGACTTTTGGTTTCCGAGAGGAAGGCATTTGAAGTATATTTGAGTGTGTCAATATGAGTTTAAGTGAAAAAGATGAAGATGAAGATAAAGGGGTTATGAAAGGTTATAAATTTATAAAAGAACAAGTCAGACAAGATAGACAAGTCAGAACCCGAGAGGGAAAGACGACCCGACTGGATCCACCCGATAAACACCTCTTTAGACCAACCTCTTGTCTTTGTTAGTATTTCAATTCGACAAACAACAGGTCGATTCAGATACAAGTCTACTCTGGTTATTCTCTTGACTCGACACAGCAACATCTAAACTCGGATTTCCCGTAAAGAAGTTGACCGGTTTGAGACCAACTACCATCTTCTCAGATGGCATTACTGGCCAATCCTCGATTCTTGGATTGTGTGTCGATCCAAATGTGTGCCAAATAACAATATCTTCGTTTCGCACTGTTGACTTGGTGTCCGGGTCATTTCTCCGTTGAGTAATTGCCGAGTTGATCCCTTCACCACCAAGCGACTGCATAGTGTGTTTACCGGCCGGGAAAAGCTCGTCATCGTTATAGCGCGTAATCCAGATTGCATGGTTTCCATATTCAGATCGCTTTGCATGGAAAGACTCTGGATGGGCCAGGAGCAGTTGGCTATAGCATGGAACGAGTTTGAAACCAACCGGTGTGCCAGTGATAGGATTGACTTTGGCCTCATTGATGATTTTGAAAGTGCGATTCTTGTTAAAATCAAGATCTAGTCCTCCCTCCTCTGTCACAATCTCTGAATGTGTTGTGTATCCCACCCCGAAAGGATTTCGCACGGATGGGTCGTTGAAGGGCAAAGGGTTGGACTCTTCCACCTGCAACGAGTTTGCAACTCCATCAATCGCAGGATCGATACGAAGAGAGAACAAGTGTTGGTGATATGGAGCAAGGACACCCGGGGCAACAATAGTACCATATCCAACTTCATCCCCGATGTTGATAGGACTAGTAGACAAGATTCCAGTGGCCCGAACTTCATAATGAATCGAAGCATCTTGGCCGAAGTGGAAAGCAAATATATACTCATAGTTGCTAACTGTGATAATTGTCTGCAACACCAGGATACGCGATCTCACCACTGCGGCATTTCCTGTGCGGAAGTTCGTGTGCTTCCATAAAATCCCATCGTCCTGCTCATGACAGCAGACGACATTAGGCAATTTCAATGGTTCTCCCAAGGAAGTGTTGTGCCACCCATTAAAATATTTAATCAGTCCCAGACAGTCACACCCAAGAGATAAGTTGTTCGCGTTAATCCCAGCACCATCGTTCCCAAGGTCAAATGCAGCTTTGCGTGGAAACGGAGCACGAGGATCACCGTAAGGCACAAACATCTCTGCTAAAGATAGTCGGTAGAAGAGACTCCGCCCGTCATAACGGATGTCATGCAATGTGAGACCCTCACGATAGTTGAAACCCACGCGCATAGTCCATTTCTCCCAGGTCAACAGGTTTCCGTGTGACTTGAAGGAAACCCCATCTGGCTGGACAACCTGGTAGGGTTTGGTGGTTGTGCGCGGTGGTGGTCGCAGACTGGGATGGTATTCACTCGTAGCAGTGGAATGGATCTTGCAAGGGTCATATGGTCGTGCATCTTCATGAACCCTCTCACTCTCAGATGAAGGTAAATGGTAGACTTTGGTCACCTTGAGTTGCTCAGAGACCTCCGCACACAAGTCAAGTGGATATGCGTAATAGTTGGCATCAGGATTATCCACTAGTCGCATATAGAACCAACACTATTCATGTTAGCAATGATTGAGATGTTGAAAATATCGGACATGTACTTACCATGCTAGTCCGCTCCGACATATCGTTCATGCCATCAGTGGCATAAGCCCACGGTTCAACAACAACCGAGGCTCCTTGAGGTAGACTCAACTTTCTGATTTCACTTTGCACCCTTTCATCTGCCATACAAACATTCTCCACATCTTTCATGTAATCTGAGTCAATAAACGAGTGTTTTCCCACAAGTATCTCTCGTTGGACGACAATACTCCGGTCCAGATCAACCAGAAGGTCGTTGAGTTCATTTGATCCAGAGTCACTATGAACGATCAGTTGGACATGAGCGATACGGGCAGGTTGGGACATTTGAGGCTGCTCAAGATGTTCTCTTTCCAAGAATGCTACCATCTCCTGCTTCGGAGGCTCCTTCAAGGTGATGACACGAAAGTTGAAGCTTTTTCCATGGAACAGCTCTTGGACAACTTTTGCGGCCTACAAGATGATTAATAGGATATTCCACCTTTGTTAAAGACGAGCTACCTTGGTAATTTCCTGGGGCCCAAGAGGATCAAAAGGGTGTATATCAGACATGATAGAAGTATTTAAGAGGTGAATGATAACGAAGACAGTTTGATAAATCTGGGCTTTTATAATTCGAACACATCTAAGCCAAGATACTAAAGGAATATGCGAGATATCGCTAAGATATAAGTATAACCGAAAATATTGGCTGGTGAATCGCTAAGGTAAAGAATAGCCGGAGTAGCGATTATCTTCGACTCCAAAGGTTAGAACGATATATTTGTCTCCACCGATGTTAGATATTTCAATTATCAAGTCTCACTCTTAAGAATATGATGTGTAGTTACATATCACAAAAGTATTTGGACAATCTCCGTAGTTTATCTCCGATATCTTCCCCCGCATCACTTCATTTCTCCTTTCTCCTCCCTCGTATATTCACTATGGTTTCAACTCGTACAATCCTGGTCTTCCAACACGATGCCGGTCTCTACACACTTCAAACCACAGTTACGGCCGTATTCCCTTTTAATTCCCTCGAAGAATCCAATCGTCAACTCTTCAAAGACGCCAGCGAGGAACACCATGTCATTGTGACCGAGAAGACTATTTTCCACCCCCAAGGGGGCGGTCAACCCTCCGATACGGGCGTGTTAAAAGGCCCATCTGGCACGTTCACAGTTACAGCTGTCCGCACGGATGCCAATGGACAGGTGCTTCACCTCGGTCTCTTCGAGGGCTCATCTGCTTTCAACAAAGGGGAGACAGTTGAGCAAGCAATTGACGTGGAAAAGCGTCTACTATATTCCCGTTTGCATACTGCAGGACATGTACTAGGGGCATCGGTCCGACACCTTTTGGAGAAAGAAATTGAGAACTTCGATGAACTGAAAGCCTCACACTTTCCCGACTCGGCAGCATGTGAATTCTACGGCATAATTGAAGGGAAATGGAAGGAGTCTATCCAGAACAAACTGGATGGATATATCGCTGCCAAAATGCCTGTTCGAATTGAATGGTGGGATGAAGAGGATTTCCGCTCGCGTGGATTGGAGCGATTGATTCCCGATCGCAGCTTGGTGCCCGAAGGTGAAAAGTCTCGCGTGGTTAACATTGTCGGCGCTGAAGTGTACGCTTGTGGAGGCACGCATGTCGATACGACAGATTTGTGTGGACCTGTGACAGTGAAGAAGATTTCGAGAAAACAAGGAAACTCACGAGTCAGCTATGAGGTGAAATGATGTTGATCCGTTCTATGTTCATTTTTTTTTGGGAATGATACAGGGAGTGAGAGCATGATAGAAGTCCTCTAATAGACCAAAATATTCCGAGACCACAATTTGCGTTCCACAGCAATGTGAGACAGAAAAGTTCTACAGTAGGTTAAGATCAGACCAATATTGTTTTTAGAACAAGGGTCCAATAGCAAAAGCTCTTTAATTGCGAGCGAATACGTCAGAGCAGAAATATAGTATTGTATCCAAAGTAAGCGCTTCATCGAGATGGCTCTGTATCTTGGAGTTCATAGTTTTCCTCGGAGGCGTCAGCGCGTGGAATGAAAGGCCGTGTAAGGGCCTCTTCATCGCCCAATTTAGCAAAGCCATCCGGTCCAGCAAGATCGGCTTTGTCATAGGGAACATCACACATGGTCGACCGCAACGGTGGATAATAGCGGCGGTACGAGAACCAGGCTATCAGCATACCCAAGAGTCCCCCGCACGTCACATCATATACATCATGTCGATAATCAGCCAGACGGGAGAGGGCGACCATTAAGGCACACAGTAATGGAAAGAACGCAAGTAAACAGCGCCCGAGATCAGTTCGAGGGCGGAAGACATGCATTTGACCACACAAGAAGCTATAAGGTCACGATTGTTAGAGCGTCGTAGCGCAGTGTGCTTGAAGAATCACATACAGATATAGATAGCCTAGACCACCAAAAGAGAAGCTACTATGCCCACTAGGGAAGCTCCTCCATCCTTCTTGTAGAATGTGCTGGTTGGATTCTGTGCAGACAGTCCATGCGACCAGCACCTTGTTCGACGTACCCCGGGAGGGTTTGCAGCGCGATAACAAGTCTGGACGTGGTCTTCCCGCCGCATTTTTTATTATATCCGTCAAAAATGAGGTCAACATCAAAGCCACAAATAGCCCGAGCACTGTCACTTGTGTCTTTTGTACACCAGCGCGAAACAATGCGGACCAAGCGAGAATAATCAGGAAAGGAACCAGACCGGCGAGGACGACGGACCACACTATTACTCTTTAGAATTAAGAGAAGAAGACTGTATTAGCGGCAATTGACTTACAAACAGGAACTCGTTCGTGGACAGCGAACGGGTACTGAATGGCTCTGTTATCCAGCGAAAACATGCGATGGAATGGGTTCACAAACAATTGGATCTATTCGTGTGTTAAAAAAAAACCGGCCTGTATCCATAATCAATATAATTTAACACTCACTAGTATCCATCCTACCACTAGAAACCCCAATGCGATGTAGTCGGCGGCATAGGTGCGTTGCGCAAAGCGAGCTGCAGCACCAGAGAGTCCAGCGCGCTGTAGAGTTGGGGTCGACCCATTCCCCGAACCATTGTGAGGCATCCTGCACAGGACTTCAGAGAGATCTTCAGATCTTCATAGGGAGCATGTCGAGTGAAGAAAGTTAAGTTGACATTCGACACATTGCGGAAGCACAGACCACCTCACCTCTCCCGCTCTAAGGAACTTCAACGCTCTTCTCACTTTTGCTCACTTTTGCTCACTTTCTCTCTTTTCTCACATTACCATCGCGCTAACATGGCCGACGAGAGCCAACAACGAACCGTAAACGCGGCATTTGCGCCCCCGCCGCCCTTATGGAAACACTTTACGCCCGAGAATATCGACAGAGTGGAGCAGATCAAAGCTGAAGCTTCCAGGGGTGAAGATGGACGGTTAAATAAGAACAAGAAATGGTCTCCAGCGGAATTGCGCGCTCTAGAGATCCCTTCAGAGCTCCGGTACTTGGTGCCGCCCGACATTCCTGAAGGACAGTACAGCGTCTTTGGCGAATTACAAACCGTTTGTTCCCCCTACATCTAAGGTCTGCACCTGACAATACTGACTCTGGGATAGCTCTCTACAGCATTGCCATCATTGCAAGAGCAGGGAATCGAACAGCTCTATCCAGAACCCCCCGCAGCCGGTACCGATCAGAACTTGCAGCCCTCGCCCCCTCTCAACCACGCATACTACCTTCTCAAGATCAGCAAATCCTTGCTCCTTAATTTCCTAGAGTTTACCGGTATCTTGTCAGTCTCGCCGGAACAATTCGAATCCAAGGTCGAAGACCTGCGCAACTTATTCATCAATGCGCACCACCTTCTCAACCTCTACCGTCCTCACCAAGCCCGCGAATCACTCATCATGATGATGGAAGAGCAGCTCAATCACAGCCGAGAGGAAATGAAACAAATGGACAAAGTCAAGGTAGAGGTTGAGAGCTTACTAGAGCAGTTGCAAGCGGAGGGCAGTCGTGTGGCTGCTGCTGGGTCAGGCGACGATACCGACCAGGCCAAAGCGCTGAAAGAAAAGGCCGATCAGCACTCTCAGCTAATCTGGGATCTCCTGGACAAAGAAAACTGAGTTTACCAGCGGGTTGGCTTTTTCTGAATTCGAACAGTATTGTTCTCTCCAAGTCAAATGACTGAACTTTCCCTGGCCTATGTGCTCAAATGTGACCAAAAGGTCAACCTCGTGTTTGAATGGCCCGACGCGGAAGAATCTCAAGCCAAGGGCTCGTCAAAAATCCAAGAAAATGGTCCTTGACCATGCGTCCCATGGGCACAGAAGCTCAGTGGCCTGTTAAATACGACACCTTCATGTGTCGATTAAACCATCATGCGCTTCGCATCATCCCAGGGCAGATATTGGTTCCCACCCATATATTGGGGGCGTTCTCCGATGTTCTAATCACCTGCTATCACCAGTAGCCCCTGGTTTGAGAACTCTGAACTCTCGGAGTCAAGCCGCCTTAAAATCCCATTACATTCGCCCGAGAAGCCAGCAACATGCCGGTTTCCATGAATCTCTACCGGGGAATGCTTGCCTACAATTAGAGATCGCACCATATATGAGTTATCATTATATTAAAAACTGCTCAACCCATCTTCTATCGAATGCAAGCCAAATGACCGACCGTTCTTTCTATCAACATTAGTATCTTCATCAATTCTAAGTACCGCACCCAATAAACCCTTCATGCTAAAGTACAGGCAATGATATCGACCCGTAAGACAATAGGAAGAGAACAATATGCAAATCAATAAGAGGCGGCGCGCTGCTCCGCCCAGGCCTTGTCGATAGCACACTCAGCCAATCGCTTCAATTCCGCAATGAAATCGGCGACCAATTTGAAGTGAACAAGCTCAGGTTCAGGCAATTTCCGTAAGAAGATACGCTCCATCATAACCGTAGCGACATTCAATCGGCCCAAGTCTTCACGCGAATGTGGGTCCAATGGGTTCTGAAGAATGCTACAGAAGATCGTGAGTAGAGCCGACATAGGGTAAAAGATTAAAGTCCTAAGACGGATTAGCCTGGTTCCTAGATAACACAAGAATCACATACCAAAAAACCCCGTCGACTACCACATGTTCTGCTGCCTCGAGGTAACACAGACTTGATCGACTGGCCTCTACTGAAAGTGCCATACTTGAACTCACTCCATCCATCATGCCAGGTTGTCCTTGCATCCACGCCTTACATCTTCCACTCGCTTGGTGGATGATGGTCATGCATAGATGATAGTTCAGACGCAGCAGGACAGTATGCATACCCATATTTGGATCGGACGTCTCGGAAGAAAAGGACATGGTTGGGCGCCATTTCGGAGGGACTGACAGCCGCCATTCTTCTAGCGCGTCATCGAGTTCTCGGATTGACTTGAGCAGCTCGGCGTCTGATTTTTGGAGGCAGCTGACTGAATACAGCTCTCGATGCGCTCGACCTTTGATGATACTCAGACGCAAGTCGAATGGAAATACTGGACCGTACCACGGGGTCTCCTCGTTTTCCACGTCCAAGAATGCTCGGTCGAGATAGCCCAGCGGAAGTGTTAGATCACAATTTTCATCGGTGATAGTAGGCGGCAGACCCGTGCGCAGTGCAAGGTCTTTATCAATAGTGTAGCAAATCCAGAATAGATTCCGCAGTTGTGAATGCTTTTGCTCGCTGCGCTTATCCATCGGGCAGGCTTGACTGCTAGAAATATTGCCACCAAGCATGAAAATGAGCCGCGCAGCAATCGCCGCATAGTAGTTCGCTGCCCGCATATTTCCCGAGGACAGCTCGAAGAGAGTCTATGTATTCACCTGTCAGTTCTGGGAAGTTTACACCGGAGTGGCTCACTTACTAATATGGTAATAGCCTGCGCTGCGTCCAGGCTGGCAGCCTCTTGTAATACTTGAGGTATAAAGAATTGTGCCTTGGTGGCAAATAGATCATGATCGATCGGAGTGACCGTAGTAGTCGCGCTGATAATGGCCTTGACGTCAGGGAGGCGAGAAACGAAGGTAATAAATGCAATGACACAAACCCTGGCGCTAGCTTGGCCATATTTGAAGGTAGATGGAGATTGACTGTAAGCTGTGCCGAGGGTCTCCTCAAAAAGCTCCGGGTCTATGATAGGAAATATACGCCGCATCACGTTGGAACCCTTATATGCCTGGAAGTACGCATGCGCCGTTCTCCAGTCGGGAAGTTCATAGGGGTTGCAGGTGTTCAAGTTAATATTCATCAGAACAGTGTTGAAAGTTTGTCCGCGCTCCTTATCCCAAGGTACTCGCGCTGGACATAGTATGTCAATTGCAACGTCCTGTCCGGTGCGAGCTTTGATCCATTCCTGCCCCTCGGGAAAGAGGAATGGCGTGCCTGTGAGTAAACTGATGGCACCTAATTCTTTGCCGGCAAAGTGAACTCTCACTGATGACGAGTTTGGAGGCTGAGTGCTACTTGGGGAGTTGGTGGCTGTCGTGCTGGCCGTCGTGCTGGCCGTCGTGCTGGTTTCGAAGGATTGAGGTGAGCTTCCAGGCACTTTTTCCAATTAGTATCGGGGTACTCCTAGGTATACTAAAGAGACACTATACCAGAGGTTTGATCACTCATTAAGTTCTCTGCAAGAAGCTGCTCGATGCGACTAATTCGCTCTGATAATCGTGAAACTTTGGGGCGTCTTATCTTCAATGTTAGACAGATAGAAGGACAACCTCGAGGTACAGACTCACCCCTCATCATCGGCGTTTTTTCTTTTCCTCTGAATCACTCTGTCGAATGTGCAGGGAATATTATGGTGGCTGCACCAATTACACTGCGGAAGCGCCGCATCACATTTGATCTGGGACTGGTTTAGCGGGATGGACAGTTGATGAATCTACCAATCTACCTTTCTTTTGTAACAGGAATCACAGGCACGAGAAGTCCGTGTCCGCGGCTGATCCTCCGAGGTATTAGAGGCAGGATACATTTGCAATATCTTCAGGGATATAATTTAAGCTCAAAAGGATCAAAGGATTTCCCGGAAGATGGAAGTGGCTGGGCCGAAAGCCGCTGACGATATACCCGCTGACTCAGTTATATGCCTAAGGCATCTTGATATCCAAGTAATATGATATTTGTATCGAGCAATCTGTAGATTATTAAACTTGGAATTTAACCTATAGTATGCGATCTTACTGAGCTCGTATATGCATGTTAAACGGAGCAATTGAACAGTCATAATATATTGATACGCTCGGGGTATCGCATGGGCATATCAGGGAATGAAATCAAATGCTGTTATTCCCAATCCCTTTGGACCCTCGTACGCACATATTTTCCACATATTCTCCATTTTGACCCTCCACGTGTACTCAAGATCATCCACCGGAATTTCCAACCAAAAAAGCATCTTTGAGATGGCAGCCCAGCTCACATCACAGTGCATATACAGCAATCGCACTCTTCATCGCCGCAATCACAGCCAAAGCATGGCTTAGAGACTGATTTGATTGGCTTTTTGATGGAGCTACCGGAGCTGCTAGAAGGAAGGGTGCAGTCGAAAGGGGTTGAAATAGAGGTGACGGCCATGGTGGAGCGGAGACGGAGACCTAGGTCTATTGGATATTGTTAGTCAAGTCCGAAAGAGAGAGAAAAAAAAAAAGCCTGTAAGTTATAAACAGAACGTACCTTCAAGCAAAGATGAAATAAGGATATAGGGCTGAAGCAGCGGGGGTTGGGGGAAATGAAAGGAAAAGTGAAGGTTAGAGCCGAGCAGGCAGCAATATATTAGAAATGATCTCCCACTTAACCTCTTAACCCTCAAGTTAACACCCAAGAATGGGATACAATCTCCAGAATTAAATTAGCTGAAACGGCATTTTAATTATCTTCATGTCGATCAAAATGGGACCCGCCACCCACGTCACCAGGAATATATAGTATCAAAACATTTATAGTACAAAGACATCTTTTCCTTGAAGTTCATGTTAAGATTCCAAATGAAGATCCACGGAAGAAGCGCAAAGTAGAAGTCCACAGCAGCACACTAGTCTAAGTTGTATAAACTATCAGTATAGAGCTCATATAATCAGTTGAGGAGGACATCAAAACATACATCCGAGCAAAACGGAGACAGGGGTAACTGGGACAACAGTACGGCCTGGGATAAGAGGGTCATATATAGACTGAGATGGAAGACGCTAGAACCAGAAGATGATGGCGGTCATTGCCGAGACAATAAAAAGGCTGACCATCGAGATCCATATTGAAATGCGATGCTACCGCTTGACAACAATGCGAAGCAGAAATATTCCCAGTGGCACCTTAGCGATTGCCATTCCTAGCACGGCAAATGTTTGTCCAATCATTTCGTTATACACCGACTTGACGGCTGAGCCGGTCTCCAAGGTCTTTTTATATTGGTTAGCCAAAACCATGTACACCAGCAATCGTGAGAAAGATAGTGTAAAGAAGCAAAAATACCTAGAGTTGAGTCAGTGTTCTGTCATAAGACTAGCCTTGGTCGTTGGTAGAATGGGAAAAGGCCTACCTAGGCCAAATTGAAGACATGGTCGTCCAATCCCATAGAGTCTGAGAGGAACCAGAATAAAAGAGAGTAAAGTCATGACCCACATAACCGAAATGGCACGAACGCCTTTGCCAGCCAACATCTTCCAGATTTAGAAAGCCGATTAGATTAGAACCAAGTAATGTAGATCAATGGAGCCCAGATCTTGCTGGGATGCGAGATCGAGAAATCAGATGGCATCTTCGAGATTCAAATACATACTCTCCTCGGCTTAATGTCTTGATAAAATTTTGTAAAAGAATACTGACAAATTAGGGCTAACCTCTTTATACTCCGTCCACCGGTACAAGGGATGGCTATGGTAGAACAGCAAAACAACTGCCGTCAATGTGGCCAATTCAGTACATTTACCCACTTCCATTGTAATTGCGATTGTTTAGAATATCTTAAGGCCAAGGATAGACTAAGCATCATCGGGTCGGGACGGTAACGTTTAGCTTAGCAACGGTCTATACTAGCGCTCGCTTATGGAGTACAAAGGCTAGGGTACTAGCTAGGGTACTAGCTATGGTACTTCCAATTGGATATTCCATACTCCATATTTCGTACTTTTGTGCTTTTTGTGGGCTTCGCTATTTTGATTGCAGCCTGTTCGGTCACTGCCACCGGACCAGCAGTATGAAATATGAAGTATTTTCCATTGACAACTCGCTTTTGATTCGCATTGTTCATTCATAAGGGGCGCAGGATTGGCGTTGTGAGGGGTATATATTATTGTATATCGCAGATTTTTGAGGGATTGAGGACGTATTTAACTTACAACCCGAGTTCCTTTGTGCAACAATGCTTGATACGGGAAGAAAGGCTGTACCTTTATCCTATCCATATCAATCTGGTCTTTAACGACATATCTCTTTTCCCCCCTGCGCCGTTTCCCTGGCCTTTTTTTTGCAGGTGAGCCTACCAGTATTCCAAATGCCGGTTTTAGGGCAGAAAGAGCTAGTTCCATATTAACCTCTTATCAATAGGCTGGACGAACCTATGGCGCATGTTGCATGTTCGCCGAGGAAATTACCATCTGGTCATCCAGGAGCTGCACAAGAAATACGGCCCAGTGGTGCGCATTGGCCCTAACGTGCTAGACCTGGACATCCCCGGCTTGATCAAGACAATTTACAACATCAAATCGGATTATTTGAAGGTGAGTTATCGTGATTACTAGCATTGATCGTAACCTGTGACAGACCGAGTTTTATCATGGCAGTAGTGCCAAAAACAACGGCAAAATCATCTACAATCTTTTCAGCGAGTGTAATCCTAAGGTGCATACACAGGAGAAGCGGCCCATCTCGAAATATTATTCCTTGGCTGGAGTACTTCTACTGGAGCCCCATATCGATGATATGACTTCATGCCTCTGTCAACGCCTGGAGGAAGAATTCATTGATGGATCCAACCCAGCTAAAACATGCGACCTAGGGGAATGGATTGCGTATTGTAAGTTCAAATCCTCTACATCATCCTTCCCAGAACTTACAATTCGTCCAGATACCTGGGATGTGGTTGGAAATGCCACATTCAGCCAGCCCATTGGATATCTGGAAAAAGGGCATGACTTTGACAATACCCTGGGTATCGCGAATGTCGCCATGGACTACTTCTCCCTAGTGGGACAAATACCAATTCTGGATCACTTGTTGGACAAAAACCCCGTATACCGAATTGGCCCGCCGTCCTTCGGGACGGTCACCAACATATCAGTCCAGCATTTCATGGACCGACTTCAGAACAAGGACACCCACTACTATGATACCAGCAAGCCAGACTTCCTGGACAAATTCATCGAGGCCAAGGAGAAATGTCCAGAGGTGGTGGATGATATGCAAATCATCTCGTATCTAATGATCAACATGATTGCAGGAGCCGACACAACAGGTGTCACCATTAACGCAGCCTTGTACTTCTCTTTGAAACATCCTCACGTCTGGGAGCGTCTAAGAGCTGAGATACCCGTCCATGACACCTCTGAAAGCACGGTGATATCTTACAAATCCGCTAAGCAGTTCACATACCTAAGTGCTGTGGTACGGGAAGCAATGAGATGTCATCCTGCTGTCGCCATGCTCCTAGAGCGATACGTACCAGAGGGCGGACTTGCCCTTCCCGATGGAAGTCTCGTTCCTGCGGGGTCCATAGTTGGCATCAACCCCTACATTGTGGGGCGCAATAAATCTGTCTGGGGCGAAGATGCCGAAGAGTTCCGTCCAGAGCGATGGCTGCGTGATGAAACACGGGAGACCGAAGATGCGTTCCAGGAACGTTTGCTCTCAATGAACAAGGCTGACCTCAGTTTTGGAGGTGGAAGCTGTAGTTGTATCGGGAAGCATCTTGATCCGCTGGAGGTGTATAAGGTGATTGCAACTCTTGTGTCACGGTACGATATCAAGCTGGCTCAGCCGGAGAAGGATTGGAAGACGCATAATAGCTTTTTTGTGCGGCAGACTGGTATCGAGGTGAAGCTTACTCGGCGGACCCAAAACACTGCGGTCTACTACAACATAACGGAGGGTTTATATGGGGTATAGAGGGTGTACAGGGTTTAGTCACTTCTACGCATAAATTCAAAGTTGAAGATCAAAGCATGTAGTCATTGACAGTATATACAGCAGCAACTGTTGAGGGGTTTCATCAATCATCGCCGCAGTGACTGGGGTATCGTCTAGTCATCTCGGGCTTCCAAGCCATCCGTCTATCCATTAAATAAATCCTTTTTTGTTCATCAATCCATAAAAGAGCAGTTGGCTTACAGCTGCTCCACCCAGGAAGCGGCACCGGGCTGCATCTGGTTCAGCCACTTGACGAGCTCAATGAGCTCGGCCCGACGCTCATCATCCAGCTGATCCTCATCGCCGGTGAGAACCGACCGGAAGATGGGAAGGAGGCTAGGGGTGAGTTCGCGGATAGTGACATCCTCCCACTTGTACATCTGGCAGATCATGCGGTACAGAGGCTCATTCTCCTCGAAGTCGTTCTTCAGGGGAAGAATGTTGACGAGGGCAGGAAGGACGTCCTTGGTGGGGACACTGTCACGGTAACGCAAGATCATGCGGCTGACACAGCCGGTAGCATTATCCTGGAGACGCGAGACGTTCATCTGGAGGCAAGACTCAAGACGAGCAAGGATGGTGGGGATCTCCTTGATGATCTCAGCTTCAGCGTTAGAGTGCTGAATCAAGCGGCCAACGGCGTACGCAGCGTTGGACTTGGTCTGAGAATCCTCATCGGCAAGGCGGTGAAGAAGCAGCTTCATGAAGACAGGGGTGAAAGGGGTCACGGCGGCACCCATACCGTTGATGCACTCAGCTAGGACACCAACAGCAGTGGCACGCTCAAGAGACTCACTGCTACCAGCGTAGCGGAGAATGGTCTTCTCGAACACCTTCCAGAGCTCAGCGAAGCTCTGGCCCATAGCGGCGGCCATGCCAGAGACAACGTCCAGGGCAGTGTCGACAACAATCCAGTCGAACTCGGAAGATTCCTCACCAGCCTCAAGAGTCTCCTCTTCAGGGCCGAACTCAACCTGGCAGATGTGCTGCTTGGTGATGATATCAGTGATCATTTGGATCACGTTGTGAAGCATGGTCTCGTTGGCAATGAGGGCAGGACCACAGAAGCGCAGGTTCTCAGCCATGTTGCGGTTGATATCGGCGACAGTAGAGCTATTAATCATGGGTCAGCATCCAAGTTATTGAAGCAACAGTAGATCAATAATGAGGCATTGATAGAAGAAGATCTCAGAATGTAGACTTCGCCGTTTACATCAAGTGTGCCTTTGGCACATCAAAGTGAGCTGGGTTAAGCGGAAAAACATCATCATAGAAATGGGGTTGGGAAGGGTAGAAAATAGAGAAAAGATGTTTGAAACATACCGGTCATCTTCTTCGGTCCACATCTTGACAGTAGCAGTCATGAGGATCTCACCGAACTTCTGGACCTCCTTCGCAGGCTGAACCTGGAGAGGAAGACCGGGCTGCCACTTGGGCATCTGGCCGTTCTCCTCGGCGATAGCAAAGAGCATAGCGTATGAACGGTGGAGAGTGCTGATTGTGCTCTTGCGGACACCCTCGTAAGGGTGCTCACACAAGGGCATCACGTGCTCAATGGTCTTCTCAAAGTACGGTAGGAAGACGCTGCGGGTGTGGGTGACAAGGTCACCGATAACCTCAACGGCAATCTCCTTCTCAAGCGAAAGAGGGGTAGTAGCAGTGATGTCATCCCAATCATCCTCATCTTCGAGATCCACATCTTCGATATCACCGTCATCGTCTTCATCTTCGGCACTTGCGACCTTGACCTTGCGGCCGTTGAAGGTAACCTCCTGGCCAACAAGGTCCTTAGCAGCACTGCCAAGGTCAACATCAAGGTCGCTCTCGTCCTGCTCGATACAATCGTACAGGCCCTTCACGACACCATCAAGGAAGGGAGCAAAGTGCTCGCCGTAGACCTTAGCCATGGCACCCCAGAAGATGTAAGTGCTCTCCTTGAGGCGGGAGTGACCGAGATGCAAAGCTTCCTCAGTGGCGCGCATGAGGGGCTCAACATATGGCTGGTAACGCTCAGCACCAGCGGCAGCGGCCATCTCACCCATGGAGTCGGTGACACTGGCACGCAGGTCGAGTTCGTCCTCGCTGTCCTTTACAGTAGCGAACTCCTGGAGGAGATGCATCGACTCGTCGAAGAACGAGAGGAAGGAGTCTCCAGCAGAGGAAGCGAGGGAGCCAAGAGCACCGGCAGCAAGGGCCTTGATCTTGAAATCGGGGTGCTTGAAGAGGTTGTGCAGAATGGGAACAAGCTCAGCCTGGTAAGGAGAGACATCCTTCTCATCAAGACCATCAACGACAGCATCAATGGCACTGATACCGGCCTTGATGATATCGAGTGTAGGGCCCTCCTCCTCGCCCTTGTACTCTTGCATGGCACTGGCCAAGTTCTGGAAGAGCAATGGCATGAGGCGCGCGTGCTCGGAACTCAGGTCCTCAACGAGGTCTTCTGCGAGACGAGCGACAGTGTGCAATGAAGCCTGGCGCACCTTAGGGTCCTGATCAGCAAGGAGCTGGAGGACCATAGGGAAGATCTCCTTCATCTGGGTGCTGATGAAGTCGGGGGCACCCTCAACACACATGCCGAGGGCCATGATACCAGCGCGACGGTAGTCAGGGTTGGCGTTGTTGAAGTACTGTCCAAGCGCGTTAAGCAAGGGGACAACGACCTGGCTAGGAGGCAGGCTCTGGGAGAGCATGTCCAGGAGGCCGAGAGCGGAACGAGCAGGAGTGATATCATCATCACCAGGAGAAGCATCGCCCAACTCGGTCACGATCTGGAGGGCAGTGCGGGTGAGCTCCTCGCCAATGCGCATGCCCTGAACCTTGAGCTTGCGGTACTGGATGGTCTGCATCAGGAAGCTGATGGCCTGGGTGCGGACATCCTCATCAACCTCGGTGTTGGCAGAGATCTGGTTCATCAAGATGACCAGGTCCTTGAGGTGGACGGTTAGCAAAGCAGGGTCACAACCAAGCAGAGTCTGGAAGACTTCGAAAGACTGCATGATGTGGTCTTCCTCTTGCTTCTCAATGGAGTCCTTGAGGATGGCAACCATGGCAGGAACCAGCTCTTGGAAAGCCTTGACGGGAGCCTCATCCTCCTCCGAGTCAAGGTGCATAGCAAGCTTGCTCAAAGACATGAGAGTGTTGATGCGAACTTCAGCACTCTCAGGATCCCGGATAGTCTTGTTGAAGAGGCTGAAGAGGTCCTGGAACTTCTCCTCAAAGCCTTCACCGAGAGTGTCCAAGATGGTGAAGAGAATGTAAATGGCCACTGCACGCTCAGCGGCGTTGCCGCTGTTACCAGCCTGCAGCAGCAGGTTGGGCAGGTCAGCCCACTCGCCATCGTTCAAATCGATCTTCGCAATAGCAGAGATGATCTGAGCAATGGAGTGCTGGACAAGAGATGAACTCTCGCCCATAGTGGAGCGAAGCAGCTGCTCGCGGATCTGGGGCTTCTGGTTGGCGGGAACCTTCAACCAGTGCTTGGAAACGAGCGAACGGGACTCCACAGAAGAGAGCTGGCGTAGATTTTGGTCATCATGGCTAGTACAGATCTGGATAAGGAAGACAAGGGATTCGGGCTTGTTGTAAAATTCCTTTTGCAAGACTCCGGTGGCCTCCTTAAGGTTTCCCTGGGAAGCTAAATGAATGAGTCAGCAAGATGAACATTGGCTTGGACGGTGCAAGACGAACTCACGGTCCAGGATAATCTGCAACTGCTGCAGGAATCGCTGTTGATCCATGGTGGAAGAATGTGAAAGATTTTCAAGTGATAGTTTCAGTTGCCCGTCTCTGAGAGACTCAGGCCACAGGAACAAAGATTGAGCAGTCTGTCTCAGACAAACAACTCAAATTGGGGTATCACAAAGCAATATTGACAAGAAAAAAAAAGGAAGGAAAAAAAAGAGTGATGAAGGAGGAAAAGAAAGAAAGGAGGAGGAGAAGAAAAAAAAAATTTAGGGGAGTGGGCTGCTGCCCAATTGAGTTTAGCGCGGGACTGGATTGTCAACACGCGGGAATTTGGGCAGAGATTTTCTTTGTGACTTCATTTTTATATTGGATTGTTTATATTAGTAGGGTTATCATTATATTATGATTATACTTATGATAGGAATCATTCATGTTGAGTCTTATATGTTATTAAAAAGTACAATTGGGACATGATCAATAGTATATCAGCTATATCTAAAACTAAGCTGCACAACCTACATGCCTCAGAAAGTGTATAGAAATTTCACACATTAAAAGATTGGAAAAAATTTAAAAAAAAATAAAACAAAAATCTCTTTGCCCGAAAACTCCTCTTTCTTCCATCTTGTTCGATAGCAAACTGTGAATGTTGACAACTGCTTTGTTATGGATTAACAGCCCTAGAGCCGTACATCCGGTCAATTTCCAGACCCACACACTAACGAAGCCCCAAACAACCGAGGAATCACTTAATATTCATCAGAGTCATAATCATCATGGACGAGCGATGTGCGGTAGCCACGTGAAGCAAGGTTGGCCTCTAGGCCACCGTCAGATGCAGGGTCAAAGTAACCTATATTCAATTAGTAGAGTTCACATTCAATAGGGAATCAATTTGCACATACCACCACCGCCAAAGTAGCTGAGAGCTACTGGTAAGAAGATAAGAGCATGAGTAGCAGCAAACATCACCAGAGCTAGCCACACCCGGAAGTAGTAGATCTCGAAGATCTTGCTGCGAGTAAAAGCCAGGACGCAGACCCCTAAGAGTTTTGTCACGGTGATACCACTGAAGACACTTCCACCAACATTGACCAGGGCCGCCCATGCTCGGGCGTCCTTGCCACGGAATTCGGCGGGCACCTTCTCCATAATGGGTCGGGCGGGGAACATGAATGCTCGGGCAATGTGAGCACAGAACTCAACACCAATGCCCACACAAATGACCAAATTGACAAGAGAAATAGCGTTCAAGGACACACCAACAATCGCCATGGTGCCAATGATATCGACCACTATCATAACCACTGTGGTTGTAACGACAGCGCCCGTGGCTATAGACCCCAGTATCACGGAGGTTAAGACGAAGATGATAGCCACAGCCGACCCAAGAAGGGTGCCAGTAAGTCGCACGATGGAAACGTATTGATCGAAGAAGATGTAGAATTTGGAATATGGGAAGACGTCGATACCGTGCTCCTGTGAGATGCCGTCTGCAATCCGGCGAGCTGCAATATATGCCTTGATGAAATCATCCTGGCTCCGAAGAGGCGTGTGACTAGTACGGAAATGACTAGCATTGATCATCTTATACTTGTCATCAATGACCAAAGCATTGCTGTAGGGCGCTTTTCCACCAAGGGGACAAGAGGCATCGGTGGGAGCATCGATCCATTTTTTGGCATAATGGACAAATTCAGATCCTTCTGGCATCCCCGAGAGAGATATGTTCCAGGCAGGAACGCGATCCTCAAAACAAAGCTTGCCATTTTCTTTACAGCAGTCTTGCTGGGGGTTCAACCAATAGAAGAAATCATCAATCCAGCTGGCGGCAGAGCCTGCAAGATAAGAAACATCCGGACGCTTAGACTCTTGCTCGAGAACAAATGGTAGCGAGTACTCCTCGCAAGTGGTGAAGCGTCCACAGAGCTGTTGTTGATGACTTCGCTCGGTAACATTCAAATTTCGGGTTACGAAGTAGACTGGAGGCCCTGCCCCAAAGTATGAATCCAAGTCGTTGAAATATGAAATCAGGTATGAATCGCTAGGAAGCGCAATCCGCTGATCTAACCCAAGAGGAACCCCGGGGATAAAGGCTAGACCAGCAGTTAAAAGACCCAAAAAGAATATAACAACACCTACTTTCATCCGACGATCTAGGAGTAAAGGCGCGTAGACCCGACGAATGAAGACCTGCAAAGTGCTCTCCGCCTCCTGTCCGTCGTAGTTTTCCTCGGGGAAGCCGAACGAGTTTGCTTTTCGGACGGTTAGACAAGGGACACAGTCCGCACGGAGACTCTGCACACGTCTCTGGTTCAGAGCCAAGACAGAGATGAACATAGTAATTTGCAGAATGGCGTTGATGAAGACAGCACCGGCGGCATACGCGGCGAAATTCTTGACAGCAGGCATCCCAACAAAGGCGCCCAGGGCAAAGGCCACTGTCTCCGTCAAAGCAGACAGGAATATGCTAGGTCCGATTCGACTAACCGCTCGAGCAACTCGCTCGTCGATTTCTTCATCAGGATGGCTGATATTGACTCGCTCGAATTCATGGACGATCAAGAAAATGTTGTCGACTCCCACTGCCAGGACCAAGAATGGAATAACTTCGGCAATGATCAAAGTCACCTTAACGCCCGCTGCCGAGAACAGCCCGACCGACGCAGAAACAGACATCAAAACAATGATGATCCCGACGATCCCCAGTGTAAATTTAGACTGAACAAGAGCGTTGGAAGGGTTGGTCAGCAGGGACCTCCAGGTCACTGTGACTGAACCCAGAGCCATTGAGGCGTAGAAGAACATGATCAGATAACTGATGACAACAATCTTCGCATCTGTGTTGGTAGACTTGTTCAGTTCCTGTTCCAAACTGACCTCAGAATTGAAAGATACCCGAAGGCCTCGCTCGGCAGCTTCTTCTTGGACTACTCCGAGAACGGCCTGGAAAGTGTTCTCCCAATCGATGGCTTTTGCTTCTTCTTCTGTTCCCTGTGCATAGTTATTTACCACCCAGGTTACAATGAGTGCCTGGGCATCCAGAACATTCCCTGTGTCTTCATATCCACCAAGAATCATCTCGGGCCTCAGAGGCTGCGAGAAACCGGGGAGACAGCTCGGGTCTCCAGGAGACTCTGTACAGTGGCTGAGTCGGTCCTTCCATGTACCTGGGTCAAGGTTGGAGACAGAACCGCCAAAATACCCAGTGAAAGATTGCACGACACAGGCTTCTCCGGTCGGCTTGAAACAAACATCATCGAGGTTGAGAGCCTTATCCAACGAGATCACGCGTTGTACACGAGACTCTACGTCAAACCACCAGGTGAGGGTTTCGTAGTCCAAGAGGGGGCGTGTGTTGTTCTCTGGGCGGTCATTCACTAAGAATGCCTGCTCGGCTCGGTAGAATGGCCCAAAGCTCTGGTCAAAGAAATCTTTCTCCTGAGCAGCCGCAGAAGATGGACTCACCCAGAGTCGCACCGGATCCGTTTCAACCGCGAAGCTCAACCACCCTAGGCTCAGCAGTGCCACTCCGATGACGCTGGAAGATATTGTTATTGCTGGGAATCGCGCACAAGCACCACCAATCCGATGAAACAAAGCTGACAGCACAGAGTTGAGCTTGTACACTCCCTGTGGTCGTTCCATGTATCCTCCACGATACATGACTTCTCCTTCATCTTCGTCATCGCTGGGTGTGGGATCTTGCAGCAAGCGCACCCGTTCAGGCTTGCGGAACCGGCGTTCTTTGTATGTGACATAGCTTGTGAGGGCCATAACAAACAACAGGAAGATGGAATAAACGAGGATGACGGCAAAGGATAGACACGGTAGAAGTCCTACATGACATATCTTTTGGGGAGAGATGGCGGGCAACTCCGGACACACTTCTGGGCAGTCGACACAAGAGCATCGGAATGATTTGTCTTCGTCATTGCAGGCCTTTGGCTTTATTGACAAAGCCTTCATTCCTTGCGGATCAGACCCAGTGGGCTCTGTGTGATAGTTAATCTGGAATGGGCTCCCAAGAAACTTCTTATCACCTAAAAATTTCATGAAATGGGTAGCGTCTTTAGCTCCGCCGCCAATGAAGTCGATGGCTTTTCCACCCGAGGCACCGTTCTTTACGTTCTTGCAGCTATCGAAGAAGCCACTCTGGTATTCTTTGGACCAAACATTGTCCAACTCGGTCACAAGTCTTTTGCCAGAGCTGTGCTCTTCTGTTTTGGTGACATTAATAAAAAGCGACTGGTCGGGAGAGCATGTAAAGGTGCAGAATATGTTGAAAAAATTGTCTCGGCAGGCGGGGCAGGACGCGATAATTCCCTCTGCTAGTCTGAGGTTACTTGAAAGCGCATCAATCTATGGGGTGTCAGTATGATTGTATAATAAATATAGTCATGACAAAGTTGCTGAACCCGGAGGCCGGGATTTCTCACCTGTTCTTCTCGACAACAGACCGGGCCTTCGCTCCATTTGCTGCCACACAGATTTACCAATTTCCGGCGCACTGCATCTTCTGGTTGCTGCGCCAGATCATTATCGGGACAGGGTAGTTCTCCACCAAAAATAGACTGTTTTCCACAATGACCACGGATCGCACAACGACCCTCTTTATGGATTTTGGTTTCGCCCTGCGCACCCACAAGGGTGGGTGCAAAAGAGCCCAGCCCAACAAGCACTGCAATAGCCCTAGGTAACCGCATATTGCAGGAAGGGTAGGTATGATGAGATTAACAACTCTTTATACCAGTCTCCAATCAATATGTCTTGGGGGGTGACGCCATGCACTTGTCGGTCCGTGTGGGGAAGGGTGCCGTGTTCAGGAGCGTAAGGAGATGTGAATTTAATGGACGATCCGATAGGTTTCAATATTAAAGTCGGATTAAAATCAATCAAGGCTATTGAACGAGAGCAGGAAGAGGAAGAGAGCGAAGCAAGCTTTCGGAAAGGAGTGACGTGAAGGCGGAGACCTGCGGTACATCCCCCGCACGGTTAACCCAAGTACCTTGGCGCTAACGTCAGGCACAAGGCTATATCGTGGCTCGAATCATCTTTCTTCTTGGCACTTACAACCTGATCTGAGATATTCCCAGGTTTTTATTTTTTGTCTTCTAAGGACATATAGAAAATTTTCTAGTCTACGTAGAAAGATATATGCATTTTTGAATCATGATTTCATTCAGAAAATACTACAAACATAGAAATGACCCGACTCCGAGCTGAACCGAACTCTATGAACAGGAACTCCGAGTCTCAAACCAGAAGAGACAAATATGACCGCGCCTGGATCCCCAGTGATTCAGTTAGCGATGAGAACAATGAGTAGAGCCCAGAGAGAGATCACGAGATCTCACATGTGGTAAATTGGGCCCAAGGGGTATCATCACAATGCAGGCCTGGCAACATAACAAGCAAGCTAATAGCCATCCTCGTCAGTCTTTTGGTAGACATGGCGGGTTCGGGTCGGGTCCTTGCGCATAGTTTGCCCGGAACCTATGAATCCCACTAAGAGATGAGACCAATTAGCATCCACAGAGTCAAGAAGAATGATTGATAGAAAATACATACCTCGTGCATTGACGCCTTCACCCGTGCGGAACATGCTCTCCTTTTTACCAAATGCACCTTTGCCTTTGCCCTTGGTCTTCGCAGCGAAATCCTTCCACTTGTTCTTCCCTTCTTCTAGGGCCTTCGTTGTCCGGGGCATCTTGGCAGGACGAGCCGGTCCATCACCGTTCTTGTGGGATTCGTTGCGAGCCTGGGTAGCCAGTGTGGGGTTGATATCTGCCGCGGCGGAGATGACACCGGGATGAGGAGGAGCGGGCGAGGGAAATGCCGAACTGTCTGGTGTTCCATCAGCCTTGCGTTTTCGCGAGTCATTTCCAGAGATGGGTCGGATATCCTTGGCAGTCAAAGTTTCCACAGTTGAATATGACTTGAATGTGACAAGGTACATTGGGTTGGTCGATGAGCCAGTAATGGAGTTAATTTTGGCCGGGTAGAAAGCCTTATCGCCAGAGACCCAGCGCGCAAGAACGATGTCATTCACTGAAAATGACGCCGGAGTAGTTGCAGTAGATGCCTCCTCTGGGTGCTTAGCAGACTTGGAAGCATTATCCTTGAATTGACCACCCTTGGGAGCTGGTTTGGGCGCAATTGACTTGAGTTCGGCGATTTGAGTTTTGAGAGCATCCATGTATTCTTCGAGCTCGGCCTTGAGGCTGTTTAGTTCCACATTATCAGGGTCTACCTCCAAGCCCAACATAACAGTTTCAATCTATTGGTTGAAGTTAGCATGATGCGTGGGTAACCGTTGGGGATTTTGCGGCAACTAACCTGAGAATTGCAGTCCGACAAATCTGTCTCCAAGGAAGAGAGATCAGCCATGATGAAAGAAGGTGGTTCAGAGAATCGTGCAAGATAAAGAGTGATATTAAGAGCTCTGTTCGACGCGTATCGCTGGGGAAGCTTGAGAAGTGAGTGACTAGGTGAATGAATTGCGGAGAAATAATTATCTGATGGCAAATTCGATCCGATCACGTGCATGGACTGTCCGCCTTTTTGTCCGCCTTTTTGTCCGTATTGATATGGGCGATCTTACGCCACATACGGAGTAGATAGATATGCACAAACCTTGACATGTGGTCAAGAATTTAATGTAGATGAAAAAAATAAGCTTGTATTCTGCCTGGATGAGCATGATTTATTCTGGTGATAGGAAAATAAGCTTCCCTGTAGTATCGCATACCTCATAGCCTACGATAAGCAATTCCGATAATCCACTTTCCGCCGATCGATATGGGGATATGCACCCGTGGGCGTTTAAGGTCTGCATTGCATGTACTTTGGAGCTATGGGTTACCATATGATATAACATCGGCTATTTTGTAGGGAGGTGGCAACATCCATGGTCTGATACTCAAGAAGATCGGACCGGGGGGTTGGGAGATCCGTGGGCCCAGACCTCGGGACCCGGAGAGATTGCAATTTCAGAATGTACTCCATACGGTATTTATTTATGTTTTCAAGATAATCATATGAGTCAGATAGAATGGACCCTAGGTATGTAGGTACATGGAATTTCAGGGAACAGTTAAACAAAGGCTAGGCAATTTAGGGCTCGAGAGAAGCTACTCGAAAGTGGAGCAAAAAAAGATCAAACTGATTTCAAAGCAAAAGACACCAACAGCCAATCATATCCAGTAGATAATTCACCGCCTACCTAGGATCGCCCATTTCCGCCCCCCTCCCAGTCACCCAATCCTCCAGTCATACTCTCTCTTTCATCATTTCTCTTAGATTCTGCAACTTTCATTTTACTTTATTTGCTCCATTTACTCATATCAGCCTCGGGTTTGCCTAAGCCACACTTCTACCGTAATTTGACTAGCGGGGAATCTGTCCTCGCCTCAGGCCCCCCTCTCGAGACCTAGAAACTCTTCTTCCTCTTTCCCCTCCATAATTATCATTTCGCCCCCCTGCCACCCCATATCGCCCCCAGAAATTTGGAATTTTAATATCGGCTCTTACTTGCGACTGATCAAGATCCGACATATAATCGGGTTAAGATTAAGATTCACTAAATCCTCCCAAGCTGTGAGGCTATATTGCGAGGATTGAATCATCATTCAACCCCCTCGTTTTACGGCATCCATCAATATCTGTTACGGGCGGGAGCCCGGCTGGACTCTCTATTGAAATCCATTCAATTTCCATTCCCCTTCTCTCTTTTTTTTCGCCCTTCTATCTGAAGTAACCTGCCACAATGGGTGATTACGATCAAACATACCAGCGAGGTCTTTACCTTTCCCCAAACCAACAGGATCTCTTACTCGCCGCTCTATCTTCCAACAACCCCGGCCGAATGCCTCAAAGTGGCTCTCCCCATATTAAGGCCTCTCAGAGCCCTGATGAAAATTCATCAAACGGTTTCAGTGGCCCTCCCTCGGGTGGGTTTGACAATTCCCATGCCAACAATTTCGGGTTTGGGGATGACGAAAGCCCTTTCTTGGATTTCGTCCCGGAAGTTGACTTCGATTTCCCCGGTTCCGCCGACTTAATCGGCGACCTACCAGGATCGGTCGGGCATGACTACGATATTGGCGAGAAGCGAAAGTCCCTTGACGGGAAGTCGGACATTGATGGAGAGGAGAACGGAAAGAAGCGTAGGGAAAGCGAGGCCAAGAAGCCTGGTAGGAAGCCACTGACTTCGGAGCCTACTACGGTATGCCACTCTTGCTGCACGCGGAAGTTGCTGGGACTAGAGTCGTGAACTGACGTATTGAGCAGAAGCGCAAGGCTCAAAACCGGGCTGCCCAGCGAGCCTTCCGCGAACGCAAGGAGAAGCACTTGAAGGATCTGGAGGATTCGGTAGAAAGGCTCCAGAAGACATCAGATATGACAAACCAGGAGAATGGCTTGCTGCGTGCCCAGGTCGAGCGATTGCAGGTCGAGCTCCGTGAGTACCGAAAGCGCCTTTCCTGGATGGCCTCGGGATCAGGCAGCGGCATTTCAGCTATGAGCTCGAATTCCATTCCGAGTGCCCATTCCAAGGGGGCGTATGGCCTCCAAAACAATGACTTCCTCTTCGATTTCCCCAAGTTTGGCGACTTGCCTGGTGGTCATCTCTTCAATGGACAAGCCAACAAGAACGACCAATCCAAGTCTAATGACATCTCTCAGCCACCTGGTGTCTTGGGTCGCGACAGTCTGAACAGTCCTTCTTCTCGGTCGAACTCTCTTGCCCAGTCGAACAAATCGAAGTATAGCGGAACTCCTAATAGTGCCACTTCCGCCAAAGCATCCTACTCTGGCTTCAAGTCTTCCACAACTGACAACTCTACTTCGGAGAATTCTCCATCGTCTTCGTGTGATTCGCACCAGAGCCAGATGCCATCGTCAATCGGAACTTCCCCAGAACCAAGTCTGAGCTCCCCAGATGGGCAGCACCGCGAGCTGGGACCAGGTGACTCGTGCGGCGGACATATCACCACCGATGGCGAGAAATCCTTCTGTGCACAGCTTGGTATGGCATGCGGCAATATCAAAAACCCCATACCAGCGGTCCGGGATAACAGAACCAAATCTATCAGTATTTCAAGCGGTCAGCCAACACCAATTGATGGCCAAGCCGAGGGCGAAGATTCTCATGATCTTGGCATCGATTGGATGGCCCATCAGAATGGTGGCCAGTTCGATCCAGTGCTCTTTGGTGACTGGCGAGAGCCCCAGGACGCTGTTCTATCTCAGGATTTCGGCTCTTTCTTCAATGAAGCATTCCCTCTGCCAGACCTGGGTAGTCCCTCCCACAACTTATCCGAGGTCGCCACTGGCGCGGCCCCACCCAAGAAGAACCTCGTTGCCCAGATTGATAGCAAGCTCGAGGAAGATGAGGTGGTTCCAGGCGAAGACCAGTCGCAGATGCTGTCGTGCACGAAGATCTGGTATGTCCATCCTCATAGTAATATACGCCAATTTATCTTCGAGATTACTGACATGATATTTTTCTCCAGGGATCGTCTTCAATCTATGGAAAGGTTCCGCAACGGCGAGATCGATGTTGACAATCTCTGCTCCGAGCTTCGCACCAAGGCACGATGTTCTGAGGGTGGTGTAGTCGTGAACCAGACTGACGTTGACGACATTATGGGACGAGCCAAGTAGCTTGCTTCCAGGACGCTCACCATCACAACCGCCCACAACTCATACTTGGGCTTAATTCACGATTCACGGACCAACAACCCACTGATACTCGCGCTCTTTTCATTTCTACGCATACCCATCATCGATTGTCATTTATGGGAGGAATCCTGCCCGGCGTCATGAATACAACACAGGATAAAAAGAGGAAAACCCTCACGGGAGGGGAGAAATAACATCCAATTCCATTTTGGTTTTGATTTTGATTTTGATTTTGAACCCTTTTTTTGTCAATGCTCTCATAGTTGGCAGTCTATCAGTCTCCCGTCTTAAGGGAACAACACATTCCTTCTTTTTCTCTCCCACATTTGCCTGTTTATCGTCTCTTTGTTTTTTTGTTTTTGCAGCAGTAATTGTCATTTGACTCTCATGCTTTTGATCAACAGAAATGAGCTTGGCGAATTGGGGGGGAAGACACCATCTCACATTGGCCATGAGATTTTGGCAAATACAGACATGGCACTTCCAATATTGTACGGAAAAGGACCATGGCGAACTTGATATACTATTTTCTTTTATGGATTGGGATAGGATGGCTCTTACGCTGTTCTTTTTGTACACAATCTGTTAAATGGATCTCTACTCCGTCAACTTCTTTCAGTCCAGCTAGATACGGTAATAAGAAGGGTTGTACACGAGAATGAGTACGGAGTAACAATCTAGATCTACAGACTCCAAAGCAAAGCTGTAAGGGTATCGATGTGGTCCACGGACATAAAACTAGAGTACAAAGAGAAACAGAGGTGAAAGGGTGTATTCTGTTGTTTTTTTTTCTTGGTTTTTTTTCTTGATGTTTTCTGCATCCCACTCTTCCCTCTGCAAACAAAAAAAGAAACACTGTCCGGAACTCAAGGACTTTCAGAGTCCAGATCAACGCTGCAATTCACGTCCATGTCCTGTCTTTCTGACCAGACTTGGAAACAAAGAACATAAAGATTGAGCGCTATCAAATTCAAAAAGGCAGAAAGATTTGCAAATGGGATGGATGAGATAAAAGACACAAAAGAATTAGAGTATCAGGCGTGTAAGATCGAGTCGATGTTGATGGCTGGGGAAAAAATTATGAGACATAAAAAGTTTCAATGTCACCCATTAGACGTCACCGGATGCGACGGGCTTGTCACCCGAGGGGGCAGGAGATTCATTTGGGCCGCTCTTGAAGCCACCCCGACCTCCTCCACGACCACCACGACCACGCTCACCACTGCCACGGCCGCCGCGGCCACGACCACCGAATCCACCACGGCGGCTGCCGTCGCTGTCACTGGCGCTCTGGTAGCCACGCGGGGCGGTAGTGATGCCTCCCCGGGTGCTGGACTGCCAAGTTCCGGCGTTACCGACAGCAGCACGGGGTCCGCGATCCTCGAAGAACTTGAAGTTGGGCTTACGTTGCTGACCATGGGGGTGGGACCGGGCTTCTTCAGTTCGATGGGAAGGTGGTCCATAGCCGCCTTGGCCTCTTCAGGGCCCGAGAATGTCACAACGTGGTTGTACTTGCCGAGTTTATCGATCTTGGTAATCTTCGATCTGTCTTCCTCGGAGATGAGGTCACGGACAGCCTGTTCGCTTTCGGCGCTTGTTACAAAAAGAGCATTGGCGGGCTTCTTTTCGGCCCGAGGCGCAGGTGATTCACTTGGCTTTTCGTGCGGGGCGGTACCGTTGTTGTCGGCACCTGCGATCTTTTCTTCCCCAGCGGGCTGAGCAGAGGCGGCAACAGCTGGCTGCGGGCTAATGGACTTGGGAATCACGGGGACAGGGGAGGCCCGGGGTCCCTTCTGACCCTGAGGAATGGGTGCACGCGCGGGAGGGGCTTGTCCGAACTGGGGAGCCACGACGGGGGTTCGAGCAGCACCGGTTGGAGCGGGTGAGGCAGTGGTCGCTGGGAGACCGCTGGAGACAGGTTGAGGAGCACCGCCTGCCTGGGGTTTACCAGTACGGTGGGCGAAGTTGAATCCTTGAGCCCGCATCTCCGTCGCGATGCGGCCAGCTTCAACCTCCAGTACGAGATATCCGAACGCGGCATCCGCCAAGTTAAAGTTCCACATATTTTTGAATGCACTCTCGTCAACCTGACCAGCAGCATTACCAGCGGCAACAGGGCCACCGAATGGATTACCGCCATTGGCAATTGAAGGCATCTTGTGGACAACATCAAGGGCATTCTCTAGAAGAGTCTTCTGACCATCATTAGAGGAGATAGCGGCCTCAACCTCAGTTTTAACGGTCTCCCAGACATCGTTGAATGATGCCTTGGAGGCAGCGAGCTTGCCGCGGTAGTGGTCCAAAGATGGGTTCACGGAGAACTCATTGTACGAGGACCCATACCGGAAATGGAGACCAGCCGAAATGGAGAAGTCGGCCTTGAGTGTAACGGATAGCTGGTTCAGCATGCCCTCGCGAGCAGGTGAAGCATGAGTAACGAAAACACGAGTCTCGGAGGGGTCGTAGACACGATTGGCGGTGTCAATAAGTTCTCCCATCTGCAAAAGCGTTGTCCACATAGTACCTTGACCGCCGGCAATAGTTGTCTTTCCTTCACCGTTGTCGAAAAGCTTATGCATCACGACGGCACCTCCCAGGCCGAGCAGACGGAGTTTCACACCGCCAATATCGAGAAGACGCGAATTGGCCTCGTCGATAATGTGAAGCTTGTCAACCTTGTACTCCCCTGAACGGAACTTCTCCAACACGCGCACATCTTCGCAGGCACCCCATACTGTGTAAACTGGGACATCAAGGGTGATGCGCTTGTCGAGAAGCATGGAGAGCTCAGAGAGGGGCAGTTGGTCGGGCGGGAAGCGCTGCTTAATTGACTGCTGGGGAGATACCTGTGCGATAGACCGTTTCACGTTCTCGGGTAGGAGGGGGGAATATTGTGCGACATGCTTCAATGTCCTGTTCGTAGATCCGGGATTAGCTGATGCTGTCCAGTACATTTTGGTGCCTGGTGAGGCGACTGTGTTGGGCAGCAAACAGGCGCCGAGAAGCTTGGGAAGAATACTCACTTGTCTGCAATTCGCTCAAGGGAAGTATCATCGTAGAAACCAAAGTCACCTGTGTGAATGATGTGGTCGGCGCGGGCCTGCTTCGCAAGCTCGTTAAGAGACTTCAAGTTGCCTGTTGTATGGGTTCAATTAATACTGTATCACTTTGCCAAGAAAAACATTTCCAGATTATTATTACCTCGGACGTCTGCAATGCACAAGATTCGTGTCGGACCGCTCTGAATCACACGGCCATTGTTGGGGAGCAGCGGCGTGGCACCGGGGACAGGGCCCGCAGCCGTACCATTCGAAATCGGGTAGCCTTGAGCACCGAAGTTGGGGCGGGGCTATAAATGAAAAGTAGATGATGATATTAGCCAAGCTCTTCAATATCTCAAAAAGATGGTATTCGGCGCGATTAGAAGCTGGGGGCAAATGCGCAACTGCGAGGGGAGGTAAGGCTAAGGAGCCACTTACAGAAGCCATGAAGCAGTTGAATTTAAATGATGGGAGGATATGGAGATATGGGTGAAGATGAAGGAGGAGAAAAAGAAGGGAAAGGAACGGAAAGGATGAAGGTGTGTTGAGGGGAAAAAGATGTCGAAGATTCACTTTCTCATCGATGAAGCAGCAGCCGTGACATGAAGATTAGGTAAGCCACCCCTGGGCCCGTAGGCACCTCAGGCAGTACAAATACTCTTTATATTGATATGCCTCTGAGCTAATTGAATTGATTGAACTAATTTCTTCGATTTGACTACATTGTATTACTGTCACTTGCTGCTAAGAGATGGTGTTTTTGTTTTTGTTTTTTTGCCTTCACCCTAACCCGAGATATAGGTCGTTGTAGTATTGCAAGTGAGACAAAACACTCCTTGTCCAATCATCCGGGGTAGGAATTTTCATATGTCAAAAGGTGCTGCGACTATCAGGTATGTAGCTGTCTCCTCCTATATGGCACAGATAATAACATGACACGCGTATTGTCAGACCAAGCGACAACGTGTATCAAAGTTCTTCGATATGACCCCCCAACGAGATATTGCTGCCTGTCCAACTTCTGTCCGACAGGCTCCGACACTGCTGTATACCGACATTATAAAGACTGAATGGATCGAGGGCCCTTGAGTGCCAACAACGCAAAATGTCCACCAACAGTTGGACGGGCCCGACATAAGATAGGAACTCCTGGCTCATTTCCGTGCCCAGAAGTTGCAACATACCGATCAGAGAAAGGCCAGTTATGCTTTCCGTTAGTCATGGATGAGCACAGGTCATCGACGAACTTCTCCCTAGTGCTCGTCTCAAACGTGCCAGCCAACCACATATTCCAAACTAATATAGCGAAGTTCTGGCGATCATCGAGAGGGACGCTATATTCGCCACGAACAGGTGTGAAAAGTTACTTCCCATCCGATAGGCAGCGTCGGAAAATGTCTTCAGACCCAGCAACACATCAGGGAAGAGATTATCCGGTGTCTTCAAGTATCTGGCCAATCAGGATATTCCAGAACGAAATGTGTCTGATCTTTGTCTGTTCGCAAGCCTTGCTGGAAGAAGATATTTGCATGTTGCTCACCAACACGGGAGTAGACCCCATCTCCACTCGTCTCCCCAAACGCCTTGAGGCCAACCGCAGCCTTGATTGCCAGATTTGTCTCGTTGGTGAGAGGCCCAGGTGCATCATTCGACGATACCTGGTTGGTAATATCAACACTATTGTCTATCAAGTAATCTGCATACTTCTTGAAACCCTCCATATACTGCGAAGTCCAGTCGGTATCACCAGTGGCTCGAACGTATGCAGCAGCTAAGACAAGCAGGTTTCCACACTCCTCGATAGGCATTAGCTCTGCTTCCTGGTCATCGTGACCGATGGCATGGGATAATGAGTGCGCCCAAGGCCATGGATCATGTATGGCAAATGCCAGCGACCAGCAGCGAGGTACTTCATCACGGGCTCCAGCAACAGTCGGATGTAATCCGGATCCATAACGTAGTAAATTGGGAAGACTGGCATGATCACATTAATAGTGTTGATGTTTCCATTACTGGAAAGCTCCTTGATAAAAGCCAACACCCTGCTGGTGTCGAGAGAGTCATTGGGAATAACCAAGTCGATGCCTCCGTATGCTTGTTAGGCTGACAGAGCTAGGATATCCGCGTACTTGGGGCCAGCAGCAACGACAGACACGGTGAACAGCTCCTGGTCCAGTTTCAATGACATCAGCAATGCGCCGCTGTAGTCATCCAAGTATAATGAGAGGGCACTCGATGTGGTCGGGTAGATTGCACGATAGAAACCCGTGTACGCTTCCCCTAGATAGTTGATGGCGGCTTCTCTTTCGTACCCGACCACGAAGTTCACGAAAGCCCAGCAGTGACTTAGCCAAGATTGTGAGCCAATCCAACAACACTTTCCTTAACCCAGGTACCGTCCTCGCCAGATAGCTCACCGTTCTCGACGAATTGACCTCGTACGTCCTCGGGGCTTCCTGGGAAGGCAGATAACTAGGTAGAGCTAGAATATCGAGAGGCGAGAATTGCTGAGCCCCAAAGAGCCATGTCGTCGGCCTCGGCATATAGCGGTGCATCTTCAACCGCGAGTAAATAGCCAGTCCATCCTGTTCTTCAGTCACGCTGTGAGCCGCTTTCTCGGCCGGTTCATCTGCCATCGATGTCCGAATTTGGATATCGTGACCTCGGGATTCAGATACTATCACTATATCAAATGTTGCATCTTAAGCTATTCTAGTTTCCTAGTTTGTTAAGTATGAAATCATGGTCTAAGATGTCATAGTGGCAATAGTTTTTGGGTTTAAGTTACAAAAATGTGTCGGCGAGGGAAATATTTCAAAACATTCGGCTATCTCTTCACTCCGTAAGGTAGGCATAGAAACTTTCCTTCTGCCTATCACCCAGTCAAAAGCATTCGAAATAGCTATCTCAGGGTTGTCTCTGAAACCCATCAGCTAGTTATTAATCTCCGCTGCAGTCAACTGACTAGGGAAAAGAATATCTGCAAATTTTCGCATAGGCCGGACCACGGACCTTCAAGATTGGCCCCATGCGTCGGAGGTTGAAGTGTGCCAGGCGCATACAGCAATATAAACAACTTAGTAGGTATCAACATTCAAGCTTTGGATGGAAGTACATTGTAGAAGTCAGAAGCTGAAGATATAAATAACCCCTCACCGATCTTCCTGCGTCATATTGTGGGGAACCCCATAGTACGTATGTCCACGGGTATAACACTGCCGGAAGGAGAAGAGTAGTCCCAGCGACGAGAGCGATGTGATAGAGCCACCATAGTTAATGCATCTTAATTACTGGTGAAGCCTATAAATTTATAAAATTCATCTATCTTCAATTCTATATGTATCTACAGATGAGCCTTCTGGATTCGTCGCCCAATCTCATCGAAATGAATCTGCTTCCCAGACACCAGTGCCTCCTGGAGATAAGAACCAATCTCAACAGCCTTGACAGCATTACTCAATTTCATAGGGAGTGGCGTGTTGTCCAAGCAGGCCGCAGTGAAGTCATTAGCCTCCTGAACAAATGCAGGGCTGAAGCGACCCATAAAATTATGAGGGATTTCGCGAGTAATGCCGCCGTTGTGGTATAAGTTGACAAAGTTTCGCTGGGGGTTTCCATTCACTGTCAACTTGCCCTCTGTGCCAATGATCTCAGTGGTGTCTTCCTGGCCGGCAGCCATCATGCGCGAGCAGTAATAGTAGGCAATCTTGCCATTCCAAAACTCCACAATACCCACAGCGTTATCATAGTCGTTGTACTTCTTCAGCTCTGGTTGGACTGCGGTGATACCGTGGGCAGAGATGCTCTTGGGCATGACCTCATCCCCAAAGAACCACAGACTGAGATCAATATCATGCACGGACATATCGACAAATACGCCGCCGGACCAGGCTGCATATTTCACATAGAACCCCGAGGGATCAAACTTGTCACAGGTTTGGCTGCGGATAATGGCAGGTCGTCCGATGAGACCTTGCTCCATCTTGGCGTGAGCATCACGGTACGAATCATCGAAGCGTCTGGAGAAGCCACACATCACCTTCAGATGGGGCTTCTTCTTAGCAGCCTGGACCACTGCTCTACACTTTAAAGAGATATCCATCAGCATTTGTCGTAATTCCAAAATAAGGAGAATCCCATACCACTTCCACATCGGTAGACAAGGGCTTCTCGCAGAGAACATGCAAGTCTTGTTCGATAGCCTTGATTGTCTCCTCCGCGTGCACGGAGGTTGCCGTACCAATAGCAACGGCCTGTAGACCGGGATGCTTGAGCATGTCATCATAGTTGGTGTACAGAATCACACCGTGGGGCTCCAAGTTCACCCTCCCCCATGCAATCTCAGCAGGGTCTGGTGTGAATGCTGCAACAAGCTCTGCACGGGGTGTCTTCTGGAGAAAGTTGATAGCATGGAGCTTGCCGACTCGACCAAGGCCGGCCATTCCAACTTGGAGTTTCTGGACTGCCATTGTGCTGAAAGGATTGAACAGTAGAGTTAGGAATATTTGATGTCTTTCTGAACCCTCAATTTCCTGGGTCTTTGAGGGGGTTTAAATAGTTTTGAAAGAAGTTTGTCCATCTGCATCTTGATCAGTATATTACTTTGAGTCTTATCCGAAGGTAATATTCGCCGTCAAGAAGTGGGAATATATATGGAGAATGGGAAGAATTGCTGGATAGAACGAAAGAGGAAGGTTGGGATCTGGTTTCCCCGCATTGGTCCCCCAGTTACATAATTCTCCTTTTATACGATTAACCTGATATGTGTTTTATCTGAATAACTAATGCCAAGCCATCTTATTTACCAGATATTCCACTAACATAATAGTGGGTCATGACAGCCCCAGGACGGAAAGAATTGCCCCTTTGCAAATCTCTTAGAAAGATAGATATGTCTCTAAGAAAGAATCGCCTGGTAGCTGGCTGGTGGGTTAGTTAGTATTCAACGTGGAAGAACATCCCTGCTAATTGAGTTAATTCAACCGCAGCCAACGATGTCGTGGTAAGTCCCCGTGGGGTAGCGATCAAGAGTTGTTGAGAAACTGACAATTCATAAGTCCGACACCTAAAATGTAAGTATTATCGATTGGGAGACTATATAGTATATTGATCAAGCATAAGGTGATATTAATGACCTGGGTTGCGAGCACTGTCAACAGGCTGGTGTGGATTGTGACAGAACCAATGTCCGGTTTCGCAATGGCCTCTCATTACCCAAAGAGGCTGAGATTGCCTTTTCAGACCAAAACTGCTGGCCCAAACTGCGTGGCAAAGGTAGGCACGGGCTAATTATTCGCTATTATCTAAATTTAACCATTTTAGTGCGCTTCCATGACGAAACACCCGAAATCGCTAGCTTGTACTCGACTCTTCAGGATGACCAGTCGGCTTCTACCACCGATTCTAGTTGCAGGTTAGCAGTCGGGCCGAGAGATGATCTTGATAGCCCGAGTGATCTACTGGCACAACCATGTGCAGCTAATGGAGCCGACGAAGCCGGTGTCTTGGTCCAATTCTCAGCTTCTTCTACTACACAAAACGTGCCATCATTTGATCCATCACCGTCTTCTCCAAGTACAATCGAATCAAGGACAACCTCTAAACCTTCGAACCCCCTAAATGAAAGAGAAGCCATATTGTTGAGAAATTTTGTCGAAAATATGGCGCTCTGGGTACGTCTACAGCCGACGACATACTCATCTGTACTGATTAGAATAGGCTGATATTACCGACCCCCAACGCCATTTTGAAACAGAGGTTTCAGCCCGGGCATTGAAGGAGCCTGTCTTACGCTATGCAATTTTTGCATTTTCCTCGAGCCATCTTGACCGACAGGACAACAGAGATGTAACAGAGGCACTGCAATACCATAATTGTTGTGTTCAACTACTTATTCCTGCGCTTTCTGGGCCACGCGAGCACATCACCGAGGATATATTAGCTGCTGTCGCTATACTCCGTCAGCACGAAGAAATGGATGGTCAGTCATCGTCGACAAGTAACATCCATCAGATAAATGCTCACACATTCCAGGGGAGGACAATCAATTCCATCTCACTGGTACAACTCATATCCTGAATACTGTGTCAACGTTTGGCTCTTCAGGTGGCCTGGGCGAAGCTGCTGCTTGGCTTTGTTTGCGGCAGGATATCTATATCTCGCTCACCAGCCAACGGCCTCTGCGGACCAACCTACAAAGCTTCTACCACTCAGATGTGTTTCAACGAAATGATGACTTTGCATGGTCAAGCAGAATGGTCTTTCTTCTTGCTAATGTTCTCCAATGTGCTTTCACAAACTCCACTATAACACATGGCACCGACCACGAGATCGAAGAGTGGTATTCCACTAAACCGCATACCTTCGACCCGGTTAGATCAGTCCCACAAGGCCCTGGGCCAGATCAACGACTTCCGATCATGTGGATGTTACTACCCGTACATGGTAACTGGCCATACCTTGTGTGTATAGCAGACTCAAGACTGACATTGATGAAAATGCCGCAGTTATTGGTGTTCAATATTACCATATCGCCAAGATTGTTTTGGCCCTGTCCGATCCTTCACGGGTATCCTCCACCTATGAGAGCTTGCGACATTCCCGAATAGTGGAGGTTTGTTAATCACTAACTCTTTTTGTCTTCACTGACAATGGGATTTAGAAGCAAGTACGCCACCATCTGCTGATGATCATGGGATTGGCACAGTCTAATACAAAGGCGGAGAACACGTTATTTACTGCGCGTCATAGTCTAGTCGCCTGTGAGTTGCAAAGGATATTATTTTGGATGTATCACACTGACTTGATAGGGGGTTGGGTCCTTCGACATCCCCTCGACCAAAGGGCTGCGGAGTCATTATTGCAAGCCATGCATGCAAGGACCGGTTGGAATATGGATTCCCTAATCCAGACATTGCGTGTACAATGGCAAGAGGTTGATGATAACTAACGAATTAATATAAACATTGAACATAGGTTCCGAAGAAAATTTAATAAAAACAACATCCGAGTGAAAATTGACCCCGGGGCTAGTTGTATACCAAACATTTGAAGGGATCAAGGGGAAGATCACAATCTCAGGGGATCTACGTCGTACGTAGTACCCCCACTTCCTTTTTTTTATTTCCCATTTAAAGGTTACCTTTTTCTTTCCTCATAATTTGTTATGTTCTCAAGAATATTCACTCTCCTTCACATCCTTGTTGCTTGTTGTTTCATCCCCGCAAATTCATCACGCTAGTGAAAGCGGATCCCATTGCCTCGGCCCTCTACGCGCGTGACATACGCCTTTCGCAAACATGAACACAATCCTCGGGCTGGTCCCAAGTCTACTGAACCTCGATTTCTCTTTCGGATGGAAATTCAGCTATGCACCCATCATGCAAAGCCCAAATCCCTCGAGCGCAACCATGAGCGCAAAAGAGAGCACATCAATTTCACCATATTGCGCACCCCCGCCTTCTTACAATGATGTGAGCGGCCCCGTTATCATAGCCCAAGATGGCAGCCCTCAATACCTATCACCGGAGGAAGAGGTGGAGCGACAACATCGACTGCAGCAAGCGGTGCGCGAGAAGATGTTAGGGTTACCACGAACGACAAAGTTCGAATGGCACCGGGGAACGTCAGGAACGTCAACATCAACATCAGAACCATCAGCTGTTGCAGGAACTGTGGAAGAATTACAACTACCGCCGTATACACCCCGAGATGAGAAATGATGTCATGCCAGGTGCAGATACGCAGCTTTAACAAAGCCATTCCACACATGTGCGCAGAGTACAGACCGCAGTACAATTTATATAGACTGCGGGGAAGCTTTGTATAATAATAATGCATCGAAGGTTCGCCTTTTGATTTCATGGCCATATCCACTATTTGTACAAGGATTTTGTAGATGTATGTGAGGCTTAGTTCCGGAACAGTTTCAAGCCACCTTCTTCCCGATCGATATCATCCTCTTCATCGCTGGCACTCTCATCGCCTTCACCGAGCAAACCACTGGCCGATTTACCGAGCAGAGAAGCAAAGAACTCATCTCGTGCGCGTGTAGACCAGGTACCACGGTCATCAGGAGCCATGAAGTTCTGAAGCTTTTCATGCACAGTGTACTTCATCTTGCGACCCTTAGAAGCACGGGTATCAATGTCACGCTTGACCTTGTCGTTGCGCATACCAGTGATGGGGTGAATGGGTAGGCGTGAGGGCAGCTGGTGCAGGTTGTCAAAGCCACTGGTCATGGAATCGGAGGACATGCGCTGCTCAACGAGATCGCGCAAAAGGGACTGGTAGAAAGCTCCGTCGTCGTAGAAGGGTTCTTGTTGTTCAGATGTGCGCGAACGCTTGGAGGATCTTTCTCCAATCTCTGTGGCGACTTGAGCATCGAGGACGGCGGTGATGGTCTGTTGGCGACTGGAGGAAGAACCGAGCAGCTTGCCTCTGGCGTTGGGGAGAGATGCAGAAGTGCCACGGACTTTTGAGGACCATTTATCGAGAACAGAACGACGGTGGGAAATGGACTCAGACTCCAATTCAGCCATGCGTTCCCATAGCGAGGCAGAGCTAGTAGTAGGCGAGGCGGGGGAGGGCCTCTTCCGTTTTTTGCTGCCTTCTTTGGCGGTAGCATCGGCCAGGGCGGTACGTAAACCTTCGAGAGTCGACCACAACGCAAGTGCAGCTGACTCTGCCGACTTGATTGCTTCCTCATCAACCACTTCCTCTTCATCATTCATCGCGTTCTCTTCGTCTGCTTCGTTCTTCGAACCCAAGACAGCAGCAATACCATTGACAGACGTCAATCCACTCTGAAGTTTCATTCGCGCGTTAAGGAGCGCATCAAAAGTGGTACGTTGTTGCTTGACAGCCTTTCCCTTCGTAGCATCGGCCTTGGCTGCCGAGGAGATTGTCGCAGCGATAGTTTTCTGATCTGTCGCCATTAGTTTTCGAATCTCGTCGCGGTCACCAGACGGTCCGTTTATATCGCCATGTGGGACGGGTTGGAGGTTCTTCTTCGAGTTGCTGCCAACAACATCGTTTGTCGCGCCATGAAGGACTTCTTGACGGCTCTTCTTCGATTTGTTGCCGACAACATGGGCCCACTCCTCACCTACCCCATCTTCCTCCTCTTCACTTTCTTCTGGTTCTACGGCATCCCCTGGTTGTCTCACTTCCTGGTTGGACGCCTCATCAGACTCTTCGGAGGACAGGTCGACTGAGTCCTCGTCATCTTCATCTTCACTTTCGGCGCCTAGCGCCGCCCGGCTGACCCGGGCACCATCATATTGTTTCCCAAGAGGGAGGGGATCATCTTTGCGGAGCTTCGCTTTCCTGTTTGATTATTAGCGAGTTGTTGGTACCAAATGAACATCTTATTACATACCCAACAGTCTGATAATGCTCTCTGCCTGTATTCACTTCCTCTTTATCTTCATCTTCATCGTCGCTTGACTGTTGGCCATTATCGATGTCCTCGGGGTCAAAGTCTATGCGCGAAGTAAGAATTGAGTGTCCGGTACCCAAGAGAATCTGTAAATGAATCATTCATACATACCTTTAGGAGTTGGGTCTTCAAAATCAGCAAGCTGATCAGCTAGGGAACGAGCTGCGCGTGGTTTGCCCATGGTGTTTGGTATGGAGAGAGAGAAGAGGTTGACGAGCAACTTTTTTTTGGTGATTTCTCCGGATAACGGATTATTACTCCTATCTAGGTTTAGCGCCCGTGAGCGGTATAGATTCACGTGGGCGGTGTACAGCGGAGCTTCAACTACAACAGGCGGTCGGCCCTTATATCGGCAGTATCGCAGTGGATATCCTGCACAACATCTTCGTGAACTACTTCTGTTGCTCACAGATTATTTAGTGCATTTTTCCTTCTCGTCTGTCTCATTTTGCTTGTCAATATGCTATGTGTTCCATCTGGCGCCATCACCAGGGGAGCGAGGCTTTTCTCCACCTGCCGAGCTCTTCAGCATGACAATCCTTTGGTTAGTTGTTACACTACATTTTGGAGCTCCTCCCGGCTCAGTGATTATTTCCAAGGATCATTTTCATTACAAATGGCAATTTGTGACTTGAATTAACTGGCTATTAACAGGGACTTCCACGGTCTGGCACCCCGCCAACTTTCCGTTCGCGCCGAGGGATGCCCGAAAAGCGCAAGATTCGAGATGTCAAGAAAGTTGTTGCGGTCTCTTCAGCAAAGGGAGGAGTTGGCAAGTCTACAATAGCGGGTGTGTTGATATTCTCTATCCCTATATATTTCTCAAACTGGGTAGCCACAACGCAAGACCTGTGAGACCCAAGTGGAACGAACAATCGCTAAAGGGATCTTACCAGTCAATCTCGCGCTATCATTTGCCCGCCGTGGTATCAAGACTGGAATCCTTGACACTGATATATTCGGTCCTTCAATCCCGACCCTCTTAAATCTCTCCGGCGAACCTCGTCTCGACGAAAGTGAGTCACCTTTCAAGGCCGATAATCAATATGCTTATGAACATTGTCAGACAACTGCCTCGTCCCTCTAACAAACTACGGCCTTAAATCGATGTCTATGGGCTACCTCCTCCCCCAAACACAAGCCGATAGCACAACAGGCGAACTACCCATGGACACAACCCCAATCTCATGGCGTGGACTAATGGTAACCAAAGCCATGCACCAACTCCTCCACTCAGTATCATGGGGTCCACTAGACGTCCTAATCCTCGACCTACCCCCGGGAACCGGCGACGTCCAACTCACAATCAACCAAGAAGTCATCATTGACGGGGCGGTGATCGTATCAACGCCCCAAGACATCGCACTCCGCGACGCGGTGCGGGGAATCGGGATGTTCCAGCGAATGGAAGTGCCCGTTCTCGGAATGGTGCGCAACATGGCATATTTCGCGTGTCCACAATGCGGGACTCATACTCGTATATTCTCGCATGGTGATAGCCACCACCAGGCACACGGTGAAAACCATGGTGTCGTGGCTGAGTGCAAGCGGCTGGGGGTAGACTTCCTTGGTGACATCCCTCTTGATGCTCGTGTATGCGAGGATGCTGATCGTGGAATGCCGACTGTTGTTGCGGAGGAGAGTGATGAGCGCAGTGCGAGACGGGAGGCTTTCCTTGGTGTTGCTGAGCAAGTGGCTCGGAAGATTGGTCTTGATTGGCGCTGAAGTGTCAATCCATTTTGCCTGGACGTAAAGTTATAAACATTGTGTATTATTATATTAGACTTACATCAGCCGGTGGCTGGCTACTGGCCACTTATCTTCTTCGGCGTTGGTGTTTATTCTCAGTCGTTCCCTGAAATGCCATCAACGAGTCTGCTTCAGTACCTACAGAGTCATAGTTGGCTCACAGGATAACGGGACTGGTATAACTGCAAAAATAGGGTATAATTGTATTCATTCTCTTCCATCTACAAATGATGGTGGACTGGCAGTGGCCTGGAAGCTGCCAAAATCGGGTATATCCAACACAAAGAAACATAAAAATGACAGAAGGAAATGGGAAGTCGCTGCATATAGCTTCAACAAAAGAGCGAGAAATCGAGAGAAATTGGAAAAGTTCAAAATGACAGTTCAAAATGACACAGATAGTGAATATGTTCGTAAATGGCAATTCTACAGGGCTTACTCGGCGGTTTTGTAAACCTCCTTGTCCGGCATCTCGGGTCGGTGTGACATGGAGTCCCGACCAGTCGCGGAGAGAACAGATAAAGTATCTGTAGAGCGACGGCCATCACCGGCCATAGGGGAAATAACACCCCGCGCTCCCATCACAGCGCGAGTGCTGGCGGTATCAGGACCCATGTTCGTGTAGGCAAAGTAGTCCTTGTCGCCACCAACAGTACTACCAGTGTCCGACATCATCTCGCTTCGGCCAGTGCCTGATCCGGCAGCGGATGATGGCCGGTACCTGCTGTGGGCCAAGGAGAGATCGGACTTCATCGGGAGAGCTCCTGCTGCATGAAATAGACCCCTCGTGCTAGCATTCTCATCTGTGAATTTGTTGTTGTTCACCCCGGGCAATATAAGGATTGGGCCAGTGCTTTTCTCCGAGAGAGGTCGAGAGACGGTCCCGGGATCTGTGGACATGCCTCCAAGAGAAGAATCACCGTTATTGGGGTGTTCCTTTTCATCCCAGCTGACTGCCGTGTAGCCGTTAGATTGCGATTTGTTGTTGATATCTTTGTCTAAGACTTTTTCGGTTTGGGGATTCGTCGCCGGTGTGCTGGACCATGATCCAGCCTGCCCAGTGTCAGTGCTGATGCGGGTAGAACGTCTACCCGATTCCTCAGCCCGCTTCTCCATTTCTATTCTACGCTCGTCATGCCTACTTCCCCAGCCGCTCCACATCATCATGCCGTAGTTCTTCTTAGCATGTCGTTTTGGTAGTACACCAGGAGCAGCTCGCCGGGCGGCCAAGGAGCTCGGGGGGGGACATTCTCCGTCAAAGTCTTGGAAGCCATGCGCCAGCTCTTTCAGGCGTTGGCTCTGAACCCGAAGCTTCTCCTTCGCAAATCGGATATCCCATTCCCTCTTTGCATCCAACCACATTTGGATGAGCACAGGGTTAACTGCCCCTATTTTGGCAGGGGGGATATCTAGCACTGGGTAGGAAGAGGGAGGATCTAGCGGGAAAACGTGCCCTCGTTTATCGATTCTTTGGCGAATCATATGTTCTTGGAAGGCTGGAAGAGGATCCCCGGGCTTACCGACAAACGAAGGCCCAGGTTCCCCAGGCGGACTATTCAGGGCGGTTTGAGGCCTTGAGATATCTTCCTCTTCTGAGCTACTTGATGAAACGGCCGAAAGAGCACTATCATCCTCGATTTCAACCTCGCCATTCTGTGCACGAGCCAATGCCCAAGAGCCAAACTGGGCAATGGAACGGAACATGTACTTGGCTGGGCGCGTGAAACTCAGAGTAGGAGCGACATGGCATAGGTTGTCCCAGACCTGAAATTGTACATAAGTTGGTTCGTACTTGTTCAACGTCTCCCGGGTGGGATCGTTCTCATCGAGATATGCGTCACTGGGTGGGTATGCTGTCGGGTTGGCTGCTTTGTGGGCCACGTAGAATTGCTCGTCACGAAGCGTCTCACCACCACCACTCAATATGTGTAGAGGCGGCAGGCCACCCAGGGAGGGTTGGAGGACTGGCGAAACGAGAGGATGGGACATAAGTTGGTTCGTCGTGTACAACTGAATTTGGTCCTTGAGTTCGACTGTCTTCCCGTCTAAGACAACGTGAATATTATCGGGTTCGGCGTGCAAACTAGCAGGACTCGGAGCTTGCTGCAGGCCAGGGTAGGCCGGTTCAGCTAGGGCTGGGGTGTTCTCGTGCACAGTATAACCACGGATGGCAGTTTCTTCAGCCGCGCTGTTTGGTTGGGGAATAACTTTTTGAACATCCTCGGCAGTCACTATAGGTTGGTGCGACATTCTCTTTATTTCCAGGATATCATCAGCATTGGGAGGAGGCCAAGCGGGCGAAGGTTTATGCCGGAAGCCATAAGCAGGGATATAATCACCTGGGTTGTCTTCAACAATACTCGGGAAAGAGTGTGTCAAATCAACCCAGGGTGAGATCAAGATGGCGCCCGCGGGTAAGGGAATACCTTGGTCTCTCATGATGACCAGCATCGATAGAGCCATGCCTCCACCCGCAGAATCACCAGCAAGTATAATTTCCTTTGGTTCATGGGACTTGAGCAGCCAAAGGTAAACCGCCATACAATCATGCAGGCCACATGGGAAAGGGAATTGTGGCGACAGTCGATACTCCGGTGCAAATACACGTCCCTTCAGCTTGCGCGCATGGCGCTGCATCATATACCGATGGGTGTCCACACTTCCGAAGAAATAGGCTCCACCGTGGATATATAGCATCACACGATTACAATGCCTACCGGCTCCCTCTGTTTGATTGTAGTGGTTCCGCATCTCAATCCACTCCCCCTTCAGCTCTTCGGACGGCCCACGCCATTGCCACCATTTCTCTCCTCCTACTCGTATGACGCCCTTGGGGCCCAGCTGCTTTGTGACAGCGTCCGCAGCAGAGGACAGGAACTCGTTGGGGATTGTGATGGTTTCTGTTCTCACCCAATGGGGGCTGGGGACCCATTGGCGAGTGAACGCCTGGAGGTCTTCGACGGGGTGTTTGGATGCATAAAATAAGAATTGACGAACGATCTGGATACCCTCGTCGTAAGTAACGTGAACGGTGGGTTTGTTATGTAGCGATTTGCGATTCATGTACTATAGATGTGCCATCAGCTAAACAACCCTAATCCTATTAGGCGCCAAAAGGACATACATGACTGATGAGAGTATGAAGGACAGTGGGAGTCAATGCGACACCTAATGCGACTGTACGTAATGGCATAATGGTTTTGGGGGCAGTATGTCTGTCGCATAGGGTCAAAGAATTCAAAATCAAAATCAAAATCAAAATCAAAATCAGAATTAAATGAAAGACAAAAGGGAATCACAAAGGGTCAAAACATGGCCCGACGTCATTTTAAGGAGAAGAAAAGGCTGAGAATCTCCAGATTGAACAGGGGGAAATGATGTCATCGGGAAAGAAGATCTGCAGGGAATTTTTGATTACAACTCTCCTCAATCTCTTCTTTGTAACTTCCACGCCTTTAATTGCTTCTTCTCGGTCTTCCAATCCAACTAACAAGCACAATATAACCCATTGCAACAATACCAGCAACAACACAAGTTGCAATGACTGCCCCACGCGGTCCTTGGGCAAGCTTGAACCCAAGCCCAACATTGGTGATACCCAATATCATCATCAGCCGACCAAACCAGCGGTGGATATAAGCAAAAGGTCCTTTTCTACCCGTTTTGCGGAAGAACATGTGCTGCAACATGCCCATGGCAGGTTGAAAAAGAGCAAGGGATGCAACAATGATTATCCCAAGGACGGTATGGTAAGAATCGATCAATTCAATCTGCCGTGCCATAGAAACACCAACTCCGAGACCCGCAATTGCCACGGCCAGAGCGAGGAGTTGAAACGTCCCATGAATGTTCACCGTCCATTTCGATGGGAAAACATGAAGTCCCAGCGCGAAGAAAGGGAACATGACCACAAACGCGACAATCATGAGCACTGCATGAGCGGTCTTTTTCTTTCTGATTGTGTTTCGAAAGGCTGCATAGCTTGGATCTTCTTCACTCGGAGGGATTGATACTTCCATTTGGGCCAGGGCAGGAATGGCCCAAAGCCAGGAAAAAATAGATCGAACCATTGCAAAAATCGACTTTGGCTATTTTGGTCTCAGAAAGGGAGTCATCTCAATAAATACCTTCCCTATTTTGGTTTCACAGTTGATATCCCAACTACGTCAGAAGTAAAGACATCTTCTGTGTTTCCGCGGGAGAAAAGTTCGAGCTTCATTTCGACCTGCAGAGTCGCACAATGTCCCAAGCCTTTCTTTGTAACCCAACATCTTAGAGTGAGCCCTTTTCTAGTGGTTTGTCCCGAACACGGCGGGATCCGTCAACATCACAATAAAAATAGGGTTACTCTCGTCAATGATACGAATCTAATTTGGTACTACTCTGGTCAGATTGGCCACTGCCACGTCGGCATGCTTGGTATTATCAATCTGTCGTAAGCAGGGGAGGCTTAGCTTGTTCATTTTTTTTCAGCTCTAAAATGACAGGGGACCCATGCGCTCTTTTAAACAGAATACAGCAAATGCAAAAGGCAGCACTATACCTGACATTTCCTAGGATGTATGGTTATCAATGCTAGTACTACAACACTCGATATCCATGTGTATGTGTATGATAAACTTAGACCAATTGCGGTAAATAAGAGATGTTCTAAGAGAAATCTATTTTATTTACACCATAGTAATCATAATACAAAGTAAATATACTCATATAATAAAATGACAGCTCAGAGCATAATATATTCGAGTATGATCAAAGCTCATTTTCTTTGTGCTTATACCGCTGTCATCTACACAGGCATCTATAGATGTCTACTTTATAGGTCGACGGCAATAAAGGAAAAAGGCTTAATTTATGCAATGGACTTTTCTAAGTAAAACCCTTGACTATGTACATATTCCATCACAACTCCAGTGAGAGTCCCATGTTGACTGTTGGGATATGTCAGATAATTCGGACTCACCCAGCCGTCGAGCATTTATATCCACCTCGATACATTCGAAGCCATCGGGTCCTCAGCCAGCGGTATCTGCAAGGCTCCGAGAGAATAAGGAAACCCCCCTAAGGTGGTGAAGTACCTACATTTTACGAACATCCCACCCGTTGCAGGAAAGTGCTCAAATATGCTAGGCAGATGCACAACATGACACACATTCGATGATAATAGATCTGGCCAATTGCGCGCAGCCAATTACCACATTCCAACTGAAATAAACACTGACCCTCCGGTCATCAATCAGTTAGCCACAAGGTCCGCACAAGCTTCCACGCGGTACTCCCCAGAAATGAGATATGGAGAATCTTCCCACTTTTTCGGGCGAGCTAAGCAAAATAGGCCCAAATGATTGCAGCGGATATGGCCGATCGCATTCTCGCTCCTTTCTTGGCACCGCAGAAGGTCCCCAGGAGCGTCGATGCGGATAGATGCCCTAACGAGTGTGCGAACATAAAAGCCACAAGCCATGCCAGATGCTGAACTCAGTCACAGTCACAATGCTCGGCAAATCTTCTCTTGCAGTGGTGACGCTGGTCGCCCAGGCTTTTCCTGGACTTGGAGCGATCATTGAACGAGAAACAGTCAAAGTGACAACCTCCGACACAGTTCGAGGTGGTGAACTGGCCAATATTCATCTCAACTGGCTTAATCAACCCCCCAGTTTGATCAAATCTGTCTACGCGCCCTGTGACGGCGACGATTCGTTGACAAAGGGCCAAATCATCGGACAGTTTTCAATCCACGATCATCCTCCACAGCGACTAGCTTGGGTGGTTCCAGAGGAGGCTCCAACGCACCACTGTGTTTACATATATGGGGTTGACGACTCAAATGTAACGCAAAAGGTCTTGGGCAAAAGTAGCCCTATTTCCTTGCAGAAAAAGCCTAAGAAACGATCCACAGCAGACATCGATATCCCACTGCTAAAGGACTTTGATGCGCAGGGAGCGTGGTTCGACGGAGTCGCCAATATCAAGGCCAAAGTGAAAAGTGATGGAGGAGTTGCTTCAAAAAGCTCGCCAAAGAATACCTCGATCGCAATTGTTGGAGGCGGAATCTCCGGACTTGCAACAGGGTTGATGCTGGACAGCGTCGGTGTACACAACTGGGAGATTATCGAAGCCAGCGACCGCGTTGGTGGCAGATTTCGCACAAAGTATGTCGCGGACACTCAAGAATGGGCTGAGATGGGACCAATGCGAATTCCATACTCTGTCACTTACAAAGATGATAATGAGACACTCATGTATTCTGATCATCAGTTGACTTTCCAAATAGCCAACATCTTGAACAACATGAATAGGAATGACTCGCAGTGGAAGATTGATTTTATCCCCTGGATCCAACACAGTCCCAATGAGTTGTATGCTCGAGGCACTCGCCGCCACCCAGATGGAAGAATCCCAACTCGCGTTGAAATAGAGGAGGATCCAAGCCTGAAGAATCCCCCAGAAATGACAAGTGCCGAATATACCAACACCGAGAACCAGATGAACAAAATACTGAAAGACGAAAAGACTCTCAAGTCTCTTCAGAAGGATGTCTGGAGAGCCCACAAGACCGCCATGGACCAGGGGCTCGATGACTGGAGTGAACAGGCAATGATGCGACATGCCTTCAAAGCCAGTCAAAACATCACCGACGAAATCTGGACATCATCCGACTACGATGTGTTCTGGGATGAGCTGCATCATAACTCCAACCTTGGCCTGGATGGAAGCAAGGACAGTATAGGCGAAACAGAATGGCTCTGTATTGATGGAGGATTTAACCGCCTGTCCGACGCTTTTCTTCCTCACGTCCGCGACAGACTTACTCTCAATCGAAAAATCCGGAAACTAGAGCCAGTCAAGGGAAGTGATGGTCACACTCGCACTCAACTGTCATGGTACCCCAGTGTCTCAAATCGCACCTTCGAGTCTAAACAGTACGACTACACAATCATGTCAGCACCATTCACCATGACCCGTTTCATGGATCTACCTAAATTCTCATCCGTCCTAGACCGCGCAATCAGCGAAGCAGGTCTTCGATTCAAGTCCGCATGCAAAGTAGCTCTACTATTCTCCGAGCGTTTCTGGGAAAAGGGCGACCGACCAATTTTTGGCGGCTACTCCAAGCCATCAAGCAACTCAGTTGGGGCCCTCTACTACCCAGTCTATGGACTCAACGAATCCCGCCCGGGTCTAATCATGCACTATCGAGGCGGCGATTGGAGCGACCGGTTTGTGAGTTTCTCCGACGAAGAACACGTCCAGATGGTGCTGGATTCAATTGTCAGCCTGCACGGTGAACAAGCGCGCGACCTTTATACAGGAGATTATGAGCGTCTCTGCTGGCTCCAGGATGAACATACTGCGACATCTTGGTGTCGGCCGGATGTTACACAGCATGAGTTATACATTCCGGCTTACCATCAGACGGAGCATAACACCATTTTTATTGGAGAGCACACTGCACCAACGCAGGCTTGGGTTAGCTCCTCACTGCATTCTTCTGTTCGTGGGTCGGTTCAACTGCTGTTGGAGTTGGGCTTGGTGGATGAGGCGAAGGAACTTAACCAACGGTGGATGGGGAGATGGATCAAGCTATGATATCTCTATCCTCCTTGGTTTAGGGTACATTACCCTGCAATATGAAGATACTCATATAAAATGTAATAATGTTGACGGTAACACTATACATAGCACTATAATACTGGTTGTACAGCAGTACATCCCAAGATAATGTAAATGATTTGTGCACTTTGTCATTTCTCTATTTCCCTCTCTACCACGGCAAAATGTCACCAGTTTGCGATATGAACTTTCCTGACACATTTTGCCTTGTAGCACTATCAATAACACCAAGCATTCCATTAACACTATCTTCAACAGTCACCGGTGGACCACCAGGATATCCCCACTCTTTTGCAACAAAATCCCCCGCGCGCGTCTGCACCCAGCCAGGATGCAGAGCAAATGCAACCAAGCCATCTTTCTCATTTTCACCATGAAGAGCCTTGGTAAGCCAATTCGAGGCTGCTTTACTGGGGCCATATGCCCCACCTGGAACAGGCTCTTGACCAGCAATTGAACCGACGGAGGAGGAAATGACCACGAGCTTGGGCGCAGAATCTGATTTCTGCATAAGTGGCCAAAAGGCCTGGAACACAAGGAGCGGGGCGATGGTGTTGACTTCAAATAATTGACGGAGGTCTTCCGCCGAGGTCACTAAGGCCGGAGTCATAGGTGTTGCGAATCCAGCATTGCAGATGAGTACATTGATATGCGTCACTGTACTAACTGCTGCGGAAAAGACCTGAGCAATCTCGTCGGGGGATATCGCAGTTGAAAAGTCCAGTTCGATGATGTAAATAGCACTATTTTCGCCCACGGCCACGCCTTCAACAGCTGACCTAAGGCTGACGGCTGCGTCCTGGTTGCGCACTGAGGCCACGACGGTAGTAGCGGAGCGTTCGAGTAGCCGTTTGGTCAGTCCGAGACCAAGGCCTCTATTTGCACCTGTCACGACGTATACTGTGTTTGCAGTGGAGGCCATTATGAGTGTTATTGATACTATTTTCAAGAAATAAAAGAGGGAAAAGAGGAAAGAAATCAAAGAACATGATGCCCCCCTCCTTTTATACTTAGGGCTTATGTGAAGCGGACCAATCAGAGCTGAATTCATCACAATAGGATGTCAGCGTCGTCATATTAATTCCAGCTAATACTGCTTATATATTTCAATTATATCAAAATGTCTATTAAGCCCCTTAATACCCTATAACTAGTTAGTTACAATTAAAGTAATTAGGCATTCAGGCATTCAACCGCCAAGATTCCCCCCTGAGATATACCGAGAAATCCCGCAATCACCGAAATTAGTGCCAAGGAGTGTGACTACAGGCTTGGGGAGTTGGAGGTCCATATCTTCATATCTTATCTATCATGGAACCCAAAAGGGCCAATGGCTGCAAGCTATGCCCGTTATCTCCATATTTGAAGTTAATAGGACTAATAGGACCTATGATTCCAGTGCCCTCGGAAGGTCGAGCCGGATATGTGTGAAAGCATCGGATTGTAAGTTGGGCTGGCATATTTAAAGCTCCGGTCTGCTCAAAGATGACTGCAAGAAAAGCACATCATGGCTCTTATTGGTTTTGGTTCCGGCCTTTGGCGTGTCTCTACCTCTATTCTTCTCTTCCTGGCCGCCTCAACTATCTCTGCCACTTCAAGTGTTGATAATGGCAAACTATTTACGGTAAATGGCATCAACTACTATGGTGGTGATGCTGTCTCGAAAATAGATATATCTGATTATAATTCGACTCGATTGGATACAATCATTCCCCTGACAGTAATTCGGACAGATAAAGCTCTGCTCACTACGAACATTATAAAAGAAACCATTTCAAACTATTCAACCGCCGATGATGTTTTTCAGGTCGGTTTTCTTGAAGGTGGGTGTTAATCAAGTCAATATTTCTGCCCAAGATATTCCGTTGACTTCAAGATAGCGGTTTTCCTTTCCTATGATGGACACGGTCGAGGCCAAGTCGAGCCTACTGTTCAGAAATCTCTAAAGGGACTTGGAAATAAACTGGTGATGGTCTCTTCCAAATATCAATCTGGGAAGCATTTCACATCTGCCAAACTTCGTGATGACATACCAAATGGGCCTTACTTTTACTCGCCGCAGACTGGAGAGATCTATCAAGCCTTCCGTCTCTATTCCGATCATCAGCTAGCGTTCACTGAAGCTGCCCTTAGCGATGGAGCCGGAGGATTTAAGCCCTTGCCAGCAACTTCATCGGTGAGTAAAAAATTGTGACCTGCTTTCAACGGCCTTTGCTGATCAGTTTCAGGGCGCAATGACGAAGAGCGTTGCTGTACCATCTAGGCTATACTATTCACCAACATCAACAAAGCCACTTGCAGGTGTATGTTTAGCAAGATAATCTGCTATGTTTCAAAAAGTTACTAACAACATGCAGTTACGTGTGGGAGTGAAAGATATCTTTGATATGAAGGGACTGCGAACTAGCGGTGGCAATCGGGCCTTTTACGATTTATACCCTCCACGGAATACCACCGGCCCCGCACTCCAAAGACTCATAGATGCAGGAGCCATTATTGTAGGGAAAATGGGCACAGTACAATTTGCAAATGGAGATAATCCCACAGCTGATTGGGTCGACTTCCACTGTCCTTTCAACCCTCGAGTAAGTCCAGCTATCGAAGCTGACGGTGATTCCGCTAACCGTTGTCTCAGGGCGATGGTTACCAAGCCCCTGGTGGCTCATCTTCAGGACCTGGTGCTGGTATCGCATCCTACGACTGGCTCGACATTGCCGTGGGAAGTGACACAGGTGGCTCTATGCGCAGCCCAGGAGGAATGCAGGGACTCTTTGCCAACCGTCCTTCTACCGGGGCTGTATCTCTTGACAATGTTATTCCACTTTGTCACGTACTCGACACAGCTGGTGTTTTTGCTCGCGATGCTGCCACCTGGTCAAAGGTCATGCATGCGTGGTACCAGAACTTCACTGACTATAGAGAGTATCCGAAAAAGTTGTTCTACCAGAACTCTTCTTTCCCCAAGCCCGACACAGCATCCGGTGCACTGCTCGAGGAATTAGTTATGAAAGTGGAAGATTTCCTGGGTACGAAGAGGGAGTTTATTGATATCGCTTCCCACTGGGAAAAGACCCGCCCTTACGAGACACCCTCGAAGATCAATGACTTACTGAATACAGTGAGTTCCAGCAAGATTGAAACATATATTCAGAGACTAATATTCTATAGACATATGCTGCTTTGGTGTCTGTTGACCAATATCGCTCTCTTTCTTTGCCATTTTACGCCGACTACGCAGCAAAGCACGGTGGTCGCCGACCATTTGTCAATCCAGGTCCCTTGTCTCGATGGGCCTGGGGCCAGAATAATGGCGGCGATGCCATATATGAAGAAGCTTTCAAGAACAAAACGATCTTCAAAGACTGGTGGGAAGCAGATGGATACGGAAAGGCAGACGAAAAAACTTGCTCTGAGGGTATTTATATCTATCCTTACACCAAGGGTCAGACACAGTATCGGAATGCCTATTTTGAGTGAGTAAAAATCCCCTGAGCCAAAATGATCCATTACTCATACCTACAGTGCACCTTCTGGACCTCCAATGGGCTTTTCGGATGGTCGAATGGCCGTCTTGGCCGGTACCCCTGATCTGGTAGTTCCTGTGGGAGAAGTCCCCTATTACTCTACCATTTCGCTCCAAACGGAGTTTATGCCAGTTACGATGAGTTTTATGGCAGCACGAGGCTGTGATTTGATGCTGGTCAACCTCATCGAGAATTTGGAAAAGGCGGGTATCTTGAATCCCGTGAGCACAGGGTCAATGATGTATCCTGCCTGAGTCCAAACGCATTAGTTTAACATTTCATGTGAATACATAATTAGCGAGGAACTGTATATATAAAAGTCCAATGTTGAATTATTGATGTTGCGAAATATCTCTTGGTCCGCCGGGGCCCTCTTGCAACCCGTTTCTTCTAGGTGTGTCAGGGCGCCAGCGCCAGAATGGACGCATGAAAGATGAGCTTTGATCACCATTCTCAAATATATCCGCCGCATGCTATGAGCTGTCAGTAATTATTTTATGATGTGAGGGGGTTTTCTTACCTTTCCCAGAACTGGTAAGAACTTTGCACCATGACCACTACCACCTGTACAAACGAATACAGATTTCTCCGCGTAGGTTGGGACATGATCGATCTAATTGAGAACCATGTCAGCAAATATATTCAGAGGAAAGAAGAACTAAATGCTTACCACAAATGAATTGTCCAGCGAGTCCGTGTACCAGCAAAGCTTTGTAGAGAAAAATGGCGTATTCTCAAACTCCGGCAGGAATACAGACACAAACTGCTTTATGGCATACAAGGCTGGCTCTGGAAGTACTGAGCACTCCTCCATTGGAATGGGCACAGACCATTGACCGTCCTGGGTGAATGGAGCATCTTGCGGTGCCGGCTGGAAATTGGTCCACTGAACACAACGCAATTAGCAGATATCGAGAGGGACTTAACCAGGTAGCATTATATACCTTAATTCCACGGTATCCAATTTTGACAAGACCTTCCGGAGTTCTTGGTAGAACGTAAATACTCCCTGTATCGTTTCCAGAAATGTCTCGTGGTGTACTCTTCCAGGTCATGACGGGAAATCGTTCTGGTGAGTACTTATCCCATAGCTCGGAGTTGCTCTTGTCAATCTTGAAGGTTGCAAGACTACCAGCTGAAGACTCAAGGTGATAGCTCAATTCAGGGAGAATCTGTGTCGAAAACGACCCGGCTTCGAAATGTGAGTAAGAGATGGGAATCAGAGATTCTCGTGACTTACCGGCCACAACAATGGAATCCGCATCATGAACAACGCCGTCCTTCGTCTTCAGACCTGTAACCTTGTCTTTTCTCGGCTCGAGACTGCTTTTCTCTTTGACCAAGTAATCAACAGCTCCCTCCTGGGGGCCGAAACAAAATTTCACGCCCTTGTCGGTGGCCACTTTTTGGTAATGAGCACAGGCATTACTACACCTCACAAATCCAGCCAGAGAGTCAAGAACCGCCTCATATGTGCTCTCAGCAGAATCTGAGATGTGGAAATTGAGTATCTTGTCTTTCCAGCCCAGCTTACTAGCCCGTTCGCGGTCTGCGGGGTCGCTCTTGACGAACTGCGTATCTCGTATACCATCACGCTCCATGTTGGCTAGAGTCTCTTTTTCTAGGGTAGCCAAGTGGTCAGAGGGCTGTATACGGAGCATTCCACTATTAACAAAAAGTCCGATATTTCTGCCGTCGTCTTGTTCCGTTGATCCACGCTTCTCGTCCTCCGAAACCCACCTTCTGCGGCTTTCTAAAGCAAGACGCTGGTAGTGAATCTCTTTCCCATATGACGCACGGAACTGAGATTGTCAATAAGCATGGACTTAGTTCTGTGGCCGTTTCAAGTCACTCACGATTTTGTTGTGATCGGCGGATGCAGCTTGTATATCATCGGCGGTAGGGTCATATCCATTTGCATCGTATTGACTTCGATCGAATACAGTCACATCATAGTCTGTCTGGTATGAGTTTGTAGGCTGTTTCCACGGGGCGCCTTGCTTACTTCTATCTCTCAGGGCAATCGCCAGTGAAAGACCAAATATGCCCGCTTTAGTGATTGTTAGCAATTTCCAATTTCCAAAGACCTGTCTTGGCTATTTGTATTACCTCCAATAATGGCGACTGACTTTGAATCTGTCATTCTGGACTTGTCTAAATAGGTTGTAATGTGTTTGTGAACGTAGGATACGTAGGAGTGGAGGACCCCGCAGGCCAAGAGCTTCAATGCCCATGGGGTCCCTCATGATACAATGAGCGAAAGTAATCCCTTAACTAGTCTGTCCGTGTTAGATAAGTCTACCAATACACTTTCCCGCTCCTGGGTATTTCAATTGCTCCAAGAGTTCAATTACGTAGTAGAATATATATATTCGGACATATTGACCATCGATGCACAAATATCATATTATATACTACATGCTACCTATGTTCTGTCCAGGTTACTGTAATACAATAGACTTTGAATATATCGCCCTCATATTGGAGAAATAATGTATAGATCAGAGCTCTATCTTGATCTAGATAGCGCATTCGTCTCAAGTATCCTAGATAGCGATATTAATAACACACAAACGCCCGGATGGTCTAGTGGTATGTTCCACTTATAATATGCTGTCCTTCGAATCTCAACTAATGAACAATTAGGTATGATTCGTGCTTCGGGTAAAACTTGTGCGAGGTCCCGCGTTCAAATCGCGGTTCGGGCCCATCTTTTTGCTTTTTTGTTTTCTTTTTTGCTTTAGATGGATGATGGATAAATTGTGTGAATCACACACACACCGTAACTGGAAGCAATCGCGAAGTGGATCGCGGCCGCTCGCCGAAATGAAGGCTGAAATGGAAGACTACAGACTCAGCCCGAAGGAACAACGCTGTATTATCAATGTTGACTCAGACTAGTCCTGCAGGTAGCAAGAACTGAAACTGATGGGTTGATTAGAATGTATTTATTATGTATCATGGTAAAAAGGAGGAGTGGTATCGTATAATCAGACATCTGGAATATATTGGATTGAGTCCCACGTTATTTCAGTATAAAGTCATGTAGTGGAGAGATGATTGAGTAGGTATTGTGCGACGCACGGAAAAAGTATGTAGAGACAGTAGAAACTAGAATGTTTACAACATCGTGATGCGCTGAAAGTGGATGGAAAGAAATTACAACCTAGTATAGACCATCATCCACAAGGCATAAACCATTTCAGTGGTGTTGATGCTCACGTAGACAGGCTCATGTGAACATTGGAATCCCAACTACGGTCTCTTGATATGCACGTCGTTGGTCCAGCCCTCGCGCAGACTAGGCTAGGCCCCTTAACGTTGGAGTTGCAGATATTCTTGTTGGCCGGGGTGCATAGTTTTGCTTGTTGCGTACCATATTCAAGAAAAGGGAACATGGTGTAGAGACAGCCCGGTTAGAAATGAAAACCTAGAAGTGATCGCCCTAGAGACGCTCGTTTATTGAGTCCTAGCCACTATGAAACCAAGTTAGGTTTAGGCAAAGATGCAAGGACAATAGAAAAAGACATGTATGTGTCTACAACATATATCTGCTTTGGACAGGGAACCCCCTGTTTATGGGGTCAAATCGTCAGTGATATTTCTCTTCTCTTTCCTAATCTATCGGGTAGATATTAAACCCCTTAAAAGGCCCAGGGGGAAAAAAAAAAGGAAAGGAAAGGAATAGAATGAGATGGGAATGAGTAGAGGACAAAATTAAAAACAAAAAAGAAACGTCCCCGGGAAGGCTTGAACTTCCAACCTCCCGATTAACAGTCGGACGCGCTAACCAATTGCGCCACGGAGACGTGCTTGTTGAAGAGACCAGTACTATTATGTTACTTAACACAAAAGGATTGTACAAGTTAATCAAATTAAGCCAAATTCTGGCATTCTTTGCTGTTCACCTATATAAATGAGAGGAAGAATATATTTGAAAGACATGTAAACGTAACACTTAAGAATAACACTGACGATATCAGTCAAAGGTCAACGCAACGACGACCGACTACTCTTGTTGTGTCTAACGCCCATACGGATTGTATAGATTAAACGTCAGGGATTAGTGTAAAGGGAGAAATATCTTGCAGGCTACCTTTGTACAACAGGCCCTCTTTTGCTGATTTCGCCATAACAAGTCTCCGTGGCGCAATTGGTTAGCGCGTCCGACTGTTAATCGGGAGGTTGGAAGTTCAAGCCTTCCCGGGGACGTTTCTTTTTTGTTTTGTTTTCTTTTCTTCCATGTTCACTTGATTTCGTTTTCTTCCCCTCCTTCTTTTCTTTCTTTTCAAAAAAGGTCAACCTGTAACTAAAATTAAATTGTGATTCAAGTTCGAATCGAAATAAAATGTCTTTATAAGGTTTCGACTGTATTGCAATGCAACCTCGAATGCGGTCACCCTATCTCTACCGTCGCATAGAGAGAGTCTCGCGTGAGCTGTATCTGGATCGACAATGCACTGGTTCTGGTGGCTTTATGAAAATAGCAGCCGACATATGCTATGTCTCAGCCTACCTGCATGCTTTCTGCTGGACCCCGCAGTAATACTCGGCCTTATTGCACCTGTTTCTCGGGGCTATCTATTATCGGAGTATCGGCTGACAATGGACTCAAGATGAGGGTATCCTATTTGGGCCGTGTCACCTGTAAATCTAAGACCTTCATCTAAGACCTGCGCTGGATGCAGCCTGCCAGCGAAGAGGGAATGGAATAGTCTTGAGTGGATGGGAGAAACGCCTAACGGACGAAGATATATAAAGCTCGCTGGGGAGGGAGCAAAATGTGTACAGCAGGTAACCCAAAACATTCCACTCTTCAAAGCATTGTCAAGTCCTCAAAAATGAAACCTACCATCCTGTTCGCCTCTGCCTTCCTGGCAACCTTCAACCTTGTTGCTGCTGCCCCCGCCCCCGCAGAGGCGCAGAAAGTATCTATCTCCTATGACCCCAAATATGATGTTGGAACATCCTCTCTGAACACCGTCTCCTGCTCCAATGGAATATACGGCCTGGTCACTCAAGGCTATACCGACTTTGCATCGTTGCCAACCTTCCCAAACATTGGCGGTGCGATCACCATCCCGGGCTGGAACAGCCCTAACTGTGGCAAATGCTACGCGCTGCACTACTCGAACGGCAGGATCGACAAGACCATCAACGTCCTTGCTGTCGATGCCGCTCCGGGTGGCTTCAACATTGGCCTGCAAGCCATGAACACACTGACCAATGGTATGGCTGTGGAACTCGGCCGTGTTGACGCCACTTATGTTGAAGTGGAGGATAGCGTGTGCGGGCTGTGAGAGTTGACAAGATCTATATGGAATGTAACAATGAAGGGACAGAATGGTACACGAAAGTGCTGGATAATGTGCTGGATAATGCGAGGGCAGAGATGAGAGTGTTGGACCGAGTATGAGATTAGATTTGTCAATCTACATAATGTATACAGATAGTTCATTATATACAAAGGTTCAATCAAGTACCTTCAACATTTCTTCTACACGCCCAAGCTTATCCCGAGGCTTACCCTTTAGTTGACCGCTCTCTCGCTCTGCCGCATCGATTCGCTGCCAGTCCTGCCACGACGTGGGGCGTAGACCACGGCGCTGGGCCTCGATTTTCACTCCGTCCCAGCCTAGACCGCTACTGTTATCGGGTGCATGGAGCAAGGACATTGAATCTGCACGATTCGCCAGATCATGCACAACGGTGTCGGCAGTTGTGAATGCATCCGTCATCGTCGAGGCAATTACACCCGTGGGACCTCGCTTTACCCACCCAGCACAGTACAGGCCCGGTAGGTGAGAGATGAGAGACCCGTCAGGTAAACTTTCAAGATCGCCCTTGTTTGACAAGCTTGTTACGCGGCCAAATCCATCATTAGGGATGATACCGCGCTGCGCATCGAAGTCGATACCAAGATCCTCTAGTCCTGGAAGAGGAAGGGATTTGTAACCCACACTCCGGAAGAAGACGCTAGCAGGTAGATTGACCTGTGCACGCTTGCCGTTCGATAAGTGCTTTGGAGACACCTTGGAGCTAGGGCTGTGGGGGTCGGATGGGTCGAGTTCGTTGCGAGAGAACTTTAAATGGGATAGATGATATGGGTAATCAGGCGACCAGTGAAGGGAATCCGGCGCAAGTAAGAAGTCAAGAGACCAAGACTTTGGAGCGGTCAGAGGGTCATTGGCTGATCCTTTAGCCAAGAGCTGCATTAGACGCTTCTGGGCTCGGGGCAGTGCTGATACTACTTCTTCCGGGGGAAAAATATCTTTTGGAATGGGATCAAATGATACGCCTGGAAGCTGCAGCATTTCACGGAGCTCTTTGATAGTGAAGGAAGCCTGATTCAAGGAATTAATGAACTGGGTATCATCAGTCGGTTCATTGCAACTCACCTGTAGGGGTCCGCGGCGCCCAACAACTCGCACTCGCTTAATGCGACTGGTGGCGAGTTTTTCCACAGCGTAATCTGCTATATCTGTTTTTTTGAGAGTGTCCACGTCTGAAAGAAGAATCCGCGCAACGTCTAGTGCAACATTGCCTTGTCCGACAATAACAGCGTTCTCTCCGCTTAGGTCCGGATCGAGATCTCTGTGCTCTGGAAGACCATTGTACCACCCCACGAAGGCGCGGGCTGAGTGCACGCTATGCAGGGCCTGTTCTCCAGGAATGCCTAGCTCCTTATCCTTTGTCGCCCCGTAGGCAAATATGATGGCATCATAGTGTGGTTTGAGAGCAGCGAGCGGCAGATCATGTCCGAGGTCGATATTACCAACAAAATTGAAGCGCGTGGACTCGGCCACCTCTGTGAATTTATCTTCACAATTCTAGTGTTCATATCTTCATGAGTTTAATTTCTAGATACAATGTTCAATGGTCGATTCATCACTGAATCGCGGTTTGCCGTGGACTCACCTTGACTTCGGGATGGTCTGGGGCAACACCGTACCTAGCCAAGCCAAATGGCACAGGAAGCTTCTCATACATATCAACTATCGCATCTTTTTGTTTACCCAAAAGACGATACGCAGCATAGAATCCTGCTGGGCCGGAGCCCACGACGGCCACTCGGACAGGTCGATCGGTTTGAGCGACATGACTGTTGGAGCGTTTGGATGTGAAGTGAGACACAAAACTCTGATACTGTAAAAGAGGTCGGCGATTAAGCCGCAGAGTGCATTGACCACATACGAAGGCCTGTTTTAAGTGCATGGTGCATGGATTCGAGAAACCGCGGAGGTGATCGGAGATAATGCGATAGAGCACGTGATATTATCGGTTGCCTCTAGTTACTATCGCATGTTTACAGCCTCGGAAATGTACAACATACTCAGCTGGGCACATCCCAGAAGTTACCAAGTCGCATTCCACCATTCCAAGATTCTCTGTCAACATTCCACTCCTTTGCTTCGCGTGGGTGCCACGAGTGGCCTTCAGTCGCTACCATGGGGAGATCGTCGCCTCCATTCCTTTATGAGAGTCCCTCCGCCTACAGCTTTAAAGGTCCCACCGACCGCAGGTTCAACCCGAAGGCCGCGACAGAGGCGAGCTGGACTCGCCCAGCAGTCAAATCAAAGAAAAAAGGGCCGTTGGTGGAGCTAAATCGGCACCCTGACACGGTATGTACGACCTTTCGGAAATGTACGGTGGATTCTGCTAATGACGGACGTAGTGGGGTTTTTTCAATACAGCCAGCTCATTTACACCAATGAGCTACAAAACAAAGGATCGAGTCAAGTATGCACGAGCAAGTCAGCTCGCACTTCGGGTGCTCACTCTTCTGGGTGCCCTCGGGTCCTTGTTCTGCTCTATCGTTATTAAGGGAGCTGCAACGACCGTCATTTGGATCATTCGCGCTGGTGTGAGTACAGTTCATCTAAGAAAACTTTCCTTCGCTAACCTCACTGTAGCCCATAATCGCAATTCTCCACACCATATATGGTATCTACCATAATTCCCGATCTGCTCTTAACCGACCAGCAGGTTCCCAATCTAGCTATGGGCTATTCGCTTCCACTCTCGACTTCGGACTCACTGCATTCTACGCATATACTGCATTTATATCATACGGCGAATGGACCTCCAATGCATACCACTGGAAAACTCTCTTCAACGATAGCAATATGACTGTAACAATTTCCGAGACCACCTTCATCCTGGCTATCGCAAATGGCAGCTTGCACCTAATCTCCCTTGCCATATCGATTTTCTTGGCGATCACCTTCCGGAAGATCTCCCGCCTACCGCCTGACATGAACCCACTTGAAGACAATCTGACTGCACGCCCCCGCAAGACCCATAAGGAGTCTCAAATGGAGGAGAAGCATCTCAGCCAGTCCACCCTGGATTCTGGCTTCGAGGATCCACTCATCGGACCTCCCCGAAGCGTTCCATTTATGCATACACGTGAACAGTCTTCCGGTGGTGATTCCAACCGAGGATCAATGGGTATGCTCGACGAACAACGACAGTCATATCCTTCCTTTTATCAGCATCGGCTATCCCACTTGCAATCCCCAACAGAACCTCACATGGATCCCTCTAGCCCCGAGACTTTATTCCAGGAAACTGTGGAGCCCTATGACTTCACATCACAGACATCTGCCCCAGAATATCGAAAAGTGGCCTCTCACGCTCCTGAAATTATTGATGCTACCGCTCAAATGCGCCATCTGTCTTCACGTACTGCTGATCGATCGGATACCGTCAGTCCAGTGTCCAATAATTGGGTAGCATATTCTGAGCGGTCTCTGTCGCCAATGGGCGAAACGCAAAACGGGAACGAAAACACTCTCCGTCAGTCCTCCTCTGTTTACAGCCGCCAAACTGCCAAGACCACCCCATCCAATGGTAGTGGCATTAGAGATTGGTTTGCTTATGGTTCCAAGCCGGAGCCAAGTATCGGAAGTGTTATCCCGGAAGATGTACGTGGGGAGTATGCGTCGCTCTCCATGCATGAATTCTATGGGCTTGATGATGGCCACGATCGCCACCGCGAACAAGATGTGGGTGATCAGCGCATGGACATATTCCCAGACCCAGAAGATCACAGAGATGACGTTGATGACGAGCGTGACGGCGCTATTCCATTTAATCCGCTCATGCTTAACCCACCAACCCCACAACCTATTTTGACCGAAAAGCCCGAGAACACCGATCCAGTTCGGCGGGTTGTCTTGGGCGATAGCCCCAATCTATCATACAATCCACAGGCACAACCAGTGTCTGTTCCACACGAGAGCCCCAATCCCACTTCGCCTAAGACCCGGTTTTATGGCGAGCTAGATGTGGATGGCAAGCCTGGATTGGCCGCATCTCGCGAGTCAAGCGCCCAGGTGGTGCGTAAACCAACCAAGCTTACGAAGAAACGCAACAGCAAGATGTCTGCTTATGAGTCTCTCAAGAAGAACGACAGCGATGAAGAAAATGGATACCTCTCAGCTAGGAAGCCTGCTTCGCCTCGCGCCACCGAAAGTGACCGCAAGGGCCGTGTCGTGAGCAACACCGGTGCAGACACTGCCCGGTCTGGTATCGCAGCCGGAGTTGGTGCATCCTTATCTTCATACGGGAGTTACATTGCTGGTCTAGGCGTCGGACGCCGCCGCGATGTGAGTGGCAAGGTTGCCGAAGAAGGGCGCAGCGACAACATTCTCGATAAACAACCCGGCCAGAATCAGAACGAAACCCACAGACAGACTGCAAATTCTTCCCCCAATCGGGCTGCAGGATGGGCTCGGTTTGCCGGACTTTGAATGTGATACCTATTTTTCTTTGGGAGTTTACGGTTTGTTTTCATGAATGGCAGGTAGCGACTTGATTTTGTTCGGGTCTATTGGTTCGATTTTTATGGGAATTTGTATGGAATTATGTCCGTGTATTATGGTTTTCTTTGTATGTAGTTTTGGCCCTCAATGAACATTTAAACGGAGCATGTTAGCAATTCAACTTCTAAGAGTGTAGATATTATCAAAGAGCTGTACATCGATGTCTTATGTACCAACCATAGTGACTGACCACTTACATTAATTATGGCTCGAAATGTGGAATTGTTGTCTGATGGAAATATAACAAGAATAGTCAGCGGTATAAGCGGCCGTATCGTGTCTTGTCAGTGGCCTAAGATATCATTCTGTTTAGATGTGTCATTTTATAGGTCGACGGCAAAAAAAGGAAAAAGGAGTGAAATGGACTTTTCTAAGTATAACCATTGATTGGATACAACATGGGATACTATTTAGATCTCGATAGATTCCATAGAGTATTTAATTGAAAGGCAGTCAATGAAGTCATGTATTGTCGTGGATTTCTACAATTCGAGGTTTCCATATTGAGACCTCGACACTTCCAATGGGAAGTTTTGCTAGTAACAGCACATTCTGCATAAGATAAATCACACTGTGACCCCGAAAAGCGCATATCACGCGTATTCCAAAAAAACGGAATCTCCGTCCTCGGAAGATGGGATATCGGTGGGACTCAAATGACTCGATGATCCTTCACGAAAATCTAGACGCCAAGATCGCAAAATCGCGCAACGTCCGTTGCTTAGGGGCTGAGGGGGTTTCCGTGGTCATTCGTAGTATTGCATCGTAGAGTATTGAAGTACTAGGCTGACATCCGGGTTATTATCGCCTGTATCAATCATATCATTCTGTGGGGTCAATTCAACGGGCCGAGACTCGTGCTGAATGCGATTTTCAGTCTTTGCCTTCTCGCGTTGAACTCACGGCAGGCGGGTCCGCGTTCTCGGTCCCCGCTTGCCCGGGGGAAATTCCCGAAGTAGTTGTTGCAGAGGACGCGCTCTGGGAAGTTGTCAGGCCGCTAATTTGTCTCTCTGTGGAGGTAATTAGTATACGCGCATAGATCGAAATCCACTCTCGGAGTGGGGTTACTCCGTATAATTAGGCTAAAGACGCCCAGCAGGAGTTTTCTTACCTAGTTCCCGGATCCGCTGTCGCAGGAGCACATTTTCTCGGCTTAATGAGCTAGCTTCGGCTTGGTAAAATGCACTCTCGTCCCGGCTGCCGCGCCGAGATGGACTATCCCGCAACCCCGGGAATGGCTCCACGCCCTCCGGCCCACGCGAGTCTAGCGGCCGCAGGTTCGGTGACGTTGCTTGGCTTGAAGGTCGCGAGTTTCGGCGGTTTGAGAATGAAGATGAGATCGATAATCTGTTGCTGGCCGGAGGTGGCGGGCCAGGTGGAAAGAAGGCCGATCGTTCGGATGCGGGGGTTGTGTCATCGATTGCAGCAGATGATTGTGGGTTCTGTTGCTGCTGATATTGCTGTAATTGGGCCTGCTGGCTGCGGATCATCTGAAGCAGACGGTTCTACATTCCAAGGTTACTTGGTTAGCTTATTACATAGCTTACACAAATGAGGATCAACCAACCACTTGTGCTTCCTGTTCTTGCTCCAGCTCTTGGTGTAGCTCTCCCAACGATGGTGCACGTTGATGATGGGGATCTGCTGTCGCAAACACGGGGCTTCCACCATGGCTGGACGGGCTGGCTGTGCGGAATGCTTGTCCGATCGAGCCGCGATGGTCGCGGTGGTCTGATGCAAGGAAATCGCTGCTAGCTTGACCCATGCCATGCATCTCGTTTAGGTTCAGATTCATGCCGGCAGTGGATCGACGTCGCTCGGATACCGATAGTCGGCCTATGCTCGAGCCACGGGAGGGCCTTGGGGAGGCATTCGGGTTCACGGGCGTCGGACCAGTTCCAGGAGCGGACATATTACGTGCGATCGAGGAGGATGTTGAAGAAGAGCGGGATGGGGGAAGGGAATTTAGATCCGGGGACATCTTCAGGTAATAACTGCGTAGATGTTGATTATGATTACAGAAGCTCTAATCTGTGACGTGAGGGATCCCGGGCGTCCACGGGTGATGACCTGATGACTCATCACTCTGTTTCGCGGGGTTAATCACGTGATATAAAGCCGTTTATGGTAGTTCATGCCTGAGGCTACAGGCCATAATAGAATGCTCTAGGAGCTCATAGACTCACACCGAGTCTCTTTACACCCCGAATATGTACAACTCGGATTCTTTTCTCTCGGGGCTTATAGGAGTATTCCGGAATACGGGCCAGGCCAGACCTACAAAGGTCGAGCCATAGCAAATCACATCTTGGCCCCTGGTTGCGCTCAGGGAGGGGGAACACGCCGGTTTCTCCGAGTGGCGCCCAAATTTACAAGTTCCAAGAGTCGTCTATATTTTATTTTGTACATGTAAACAAATTCCGGCTGTGAGATCGCCGCAAAGATCATCAAAGGGTCGCGTGGCACTCTCAGATACGATTTTGTCGATCTCAGCGATGTGATTTGCCACAGGAATGTACCAGAGTCCGGGTTCGGGGGTTGGGGGACGTGCGATGCACTGTAGTTTTTTCCGGACAGCTTGTATCCCTTGGAAGCCCTCGATGCGACTCGAGGAAAACCTTGGTCTTTTACCCCAGTGGGCAATGGCGGTGAGGGTCAGCAATCATGGGGAAATCTAACTGGGGAAATGTAACAGTCAAAGAAAGGGTACGGAGTAAGGGATTCGAGTCATCGTGGTTGACATGTACGTAATTGACAGCCTTCGACACAGCGTTCTGGAACGGCAAAGTCGGAAGATCGCCGAATGGTAAGTTTCTATGCAGAAAGGATTTAATAATCGGGCCGGGAAAAGAAGGAAAAAAATACTAACTGCCGATCACAGGGAAGCCACAGGGTAAGCGTAGTCCGAGGGTAAGCCTGAACGCCACGACCGTAATATATAGGCCATGGCAATTGCTTAGTGCATTTTAGCTGCAGTAGTACCTGTCGTGCTTGTAACTTGACGTCACTTATAGCAAAGGCAAGTAATGGGCGACTTGGAAATATCTTGTTTTTAAGCCAGAACTAGTTTTTATGTTGTACTCCGTACCCCATGTTTTTTTATTTTATCAGCCCCCTTTTATTTCTCCACGCATAAAAATTTCCATCGCATATTACGGAGAACCATGCGGCCCGGGCACGGCCAATCCTCCTTACTTCGTGGGGCACATGGGGTTTGATATCCCGATAAAGTTGATGTTACAATTGTAAACTCGAAGCGGACATTCTCGACCCAGTGCGGCAACGGGGAAGAGTTCCTGGAGATGTTGTGGGTCCCCAATGCGAGCTTCCTATTCCGGTGTACTTGGGATGTTCAAATAATACTCTCTCTTTATTCTATCCATATGTATGTCCATACATTGTATGAAGGTATATCAGGAACATTCAGGAACATTCAATGTTTCGGGTATTCAAAGGGGAAAAAAACAACTTCTGGAGATTCTGGAGAGAGAAAGTCTGGAGAAAAGTGGAGTCCGATGGAGATATCGGCATCCCGTAAGAGTGTATAGTAAGTACTTGGTAAAATCAAGTAAAATCCTAGTTCCAGTAATAAATTCCTGAATTAATATCACTGGTTGATCACAAAAAAACGTGGAAAAGAGTGACATGCGTAAACGTACTGGACTGTACTGGAAATGTACTGACATGGTGAACTCTGGAAACCTTGGTTCTTTCCTGCATTTGGCTCTTACCTTTTTTTTTCTTTTTTTGTATTTAATTGATCGATTTTCCTTTCCTTTTCCTTCTCTATCTATCTTTCTCTATTCTTCTTCATTTGGGGTTTCTTCTAATCTGGTCTTGATACCAGTTTACTATTATCTCTACAATGGCGTTCGATCCTGAGAAACCTATCCCTCCACGGGATACCGTGCAGGCAGCAGAAGCTGCCCACGCACATGCCGTTGTCAATGCAGCTACTGAAAAGTTAGAGGAAGAGGATCAGCTCGAGGAGACCTTGGACTCACCCTCGGCGGAACTCGAGCTGACCGAGGACATGTGCTACGATCGACTGGGATACTCTTTTAGTGAAAGAAAGAAGTGGACCATCATCTCTGTCATCTTCCTCGTCCAAACATCCATGAATTTCAATACATCACTCTATTCAAATGCCGCCACCGGGATTTCAGAGGAGTTTAATGTCTCCATGCAGGCTGCGCGCTGCGGTGCCATGATCTTCCTGGTGCTTTACGCTTTCGGTTGTGAACTTTGGGCACCATGGAGTGAGGAGCTGGGTCGCAAGCCCATTCTCCAGGCATCCCTGTTTCTTGTCAACGTCTTTCAGCTCCCCGTAGCTCTGGCGCCCAACTTCGCCTCCATCATGGTCGGTCGTGCCCTCGGTGGTCTCTCGTCCGCTGGCGGTTCTGTTACCCTGGGAATGATTGCCGATTTGTGGGAACCCGATGCGCAACAGTACGCTGTAGCTGCTGTCGTGTTCTCATCGGTTGGTGGATCTGTGCTTGGTCCCGTGGTTGGTGGTTTCGTCGAGGCTTTCCTGCCATGGCGGTGGAATATCTGGATTCAGTTGATCTTCGGTGGGTTTGTGCAAGTTGTTCACTACCTGTTTGTCCCTGAAACCAGAACTACCGTGATGATGGATCGGATTGCCAAAAATATGCGCAAGTCCGGTGAAAACCCTCACATCTACGGTCCTACCGAGGGCATGTCGTTCCGTCAGCGTTTCCCGCCTCGTGAGCTTATGGCTACCTGGATTCGTCCCTTCAAGATGTTCCTGACGGAGCCCATTGTACTGGTGCTTTCTCTGCTGAGTGGTTTCAGTGATGCCCTTATCTTCATGTTTATCCAGTCTCTCTCCCTTGTGTACGGCCAATGGGGCTTCAACACCTGGCAGAAGGGTCTGGCCTTCATCCCAATTGTGGTTGGCTACTTCCTCGCTTGGTTCTCCTTCTTCCCGGTCATCAAACGCAACATCAAAGAGCGTCGAGACAACCCAGACAGCGAACGGGCACAGTATGAGTCTCGCTTGTGGTGGCTGCTATATACAGTTCCCTGCCTACCCATTGGTCTGATCGGATTTGCCTGGACCAGTTTGCCCCAGTGCCACTGGATTGGATCTATGATCTTTGCTGCCATCATCGGTGTTGCCAATTATGCTATTTACATGGCCACAATTGACTACATGATCTGCGCCTACGGACCATACTCTGCATCTGCGACCGGTGGTAATGGTTGGTCGCGAGACTTCCTTGCTGGTGTCCTCACTATTCCGGCCACGCCGTTCTTTACAAGTAAGCTGTCATATGCAATACATCCCCGCATTCTTATGCTAACGGTTTTTGATAGATATCGGTGGCAAGTACCATCTTGAATACGCCTCAACCATTCTTTGTATGTCTATACCCTATCTCTCTCTACGTGAGCTATAATTCTAACGTTTTTCTAGTCTGCATCTCCATCCCACTTGTCATTGCGGTCTATATCATTTACTGGAAGGGTCCTGCACTGCGCAAGCGTTCTCCATTTGCCCAACAGCTCGAGGATGCCCGACACCAAATGCAGGTCGAGAGCCGACGAGGATCTAAGGTCGTTCCAGTATCTCGCCTCAATTCGTATGTGCGCTCTCAGCAAGATCTTCGCATTCGCCCAATAATCGGCAGCCGAGGCAACTCCCGGGCCAATTCCCAAGCGAATTCCCGTGCCAACTCTCGCCGCAACAGCATCATCGTCAATGTCAATCATTAATTGCTGTTTGTTATATTTATTGCTGTGAATACCCAAATCCAGCGGGGGTAGTGGCTCTAATTCTTGCTCCTGACGCTCGGTGGATATCCCACTCCCGGTCTGTGGCTTTCTGTTATACACTTGAAGTATGAGGGGCATTGAAAGGGGAACAGGCGCGGGGTTTTAAAACTAATTGTCTTGTGTTTTTTTTTTTGCTGTGCTTGGTTTGACTCGAAAGACAAGATTTAAGATCTGCGGGGCGTCATGTATGCTATGGGTTTTCGCGACAGAGCGATACCAGTTATGAATTATACCATTTTTATTGCGGCCGAACACCTTGCTCTATAGATATGAGTATGCGAGTATATAAGCCAAGGTGGAGTCACCAATTTCTTTAATGATTTACAATTTAGAGGGAACCTTTGAAGATATTGCCCAGCACGAGACCGATATATTGACTCGGATCTAATACATTCAGACATTCGTACAACATTTAAATTAGGTCTTTTTGATCTCGGTCCCAAGGATATGGTAGAACTGTGGCATTCTTGGGGGTCTGGGCCAATCTCTGTCCGGTTCCGGTCAAAACTCGACAAGTCGATGAAGCCAAGAGTCTTTGATTTGAAGAACCCGCTTCTAGTATGACCTGTGAAATCACAATCGGTCTCAACGCTTAGGTCACATCGAGGGCTTGTGGCTTTTTTTCGGCATCTCGGAAGTAACCCCAGACACTACTTGGATGTGCTGAATCTCTATCACTTTTCAAGGTCGTATATTAAATACGAGTTTCCGCCGTGAGCCGGTTCCCTATGTGGTTGCATAGTTGGATACTGAGATAGGTCCGAACTATCTGTAATGCTATTGTAATTGGAAACAGTCGGCAGGCCCCGGATTTCTAGATCTCTTTCCCTTTAATTGCTCCATCACCATGATGTGTCCACTATTCAAAGTCGAAGTGAAATGGAGTTGAGTGATCAACTGGATGTCTTTCATATGGTCACTCTGACTGAACACTGAATTGTGTTGGAAAAGAAATTGTGTATTGTTTAGGGGTTGAAAGAGAACAAGACATAGACTTGTCAGAGACTTTAAGGTCTGGGATATTGTATCAGATGAAGGGAGCTATGTATCAACGCAATATGAGCGTCTAGCCTACGCCTCTCAAGTGTATCCCAGTTGGAATATATCCCAGTTCTATGACAAATCCACACTGATGTAGGAAGAATCACATTGAAGTCTCATAGAATTCCGATAAGAGACTTGGCCCGTGCGCGTCAACACTTGGCTCTTCCCCTCTCCATCCTCCTATTCGACCTACATAAAAAGAAAATGAATTGTCTTACTTCAATACGTCTCTGCGCGAGACGTATAAATACCCGACCTCTCACGCGACTTTCTATCCTGCACGCACCCGCGTTCCCGCTCACGCGTCCGTTCCCGAGAATGACATCCAGCGCGTTTCAGTTCGCCGAGGGCGAGGATGCGCAGCAACTTGCCCGAGATGCCGATGCTTTATTGCAACAGGGCTGGGCAAAGGATGGAGACGGGATGGGGGTTATGAAGACGTTTCATTTTAAGAGTTATTTTAAGGCTGTGGTGAGTTATTATTAGTTTTTTTTTCTTTTTTTCTGGTCTGGAACTGGTCTAAGACTGGGGCTGTTTCTACTTCTCTGAAGACTAACTGAGTAGGCATTCGTTAATATGATTGCCGCCGAGAGTGCGTCCAAGAAACATCATCCCACCATGACAGTGGTAAGTGGGACGTTTTGACTTATTGGTGTCTAGATCACAAAAAGAGATTAAGGCTGACGTCCTGTTAGCGGATTGGTTCGGTCGATGTGCACTGGACGACCCATCGCCCACGCGGATTCACACAAAAAGATGTCGCAATGGCACAGCATTGTGATCAGGGAGCTGGTCTGATGGGAGCTGTTGATCCTGGTCAGGGACTAAAATGTGGATAAGTCTCGAATTTGCGACGCGAATTGTTCTTTATTCCCCCAGTCTGGCTCGAGACTATCGTCAGTAGATCCTCCCCCCACCGGCGGTTGGAACTAGTCTGAATGCGAATTTCCCCTTGAAATCCTGCTTCGATGTTATTTTTTCTCGATGTTTTCTTCTCTCCCAAAAGGGTCGTTCCTCGATTTCAATTCCGATTTCAAATTTCCAAGTCGATTTCTCTCCATATTTATAGATATATTTCAACGGCTATTTCCTGATGGACCTGCCATGACGTCGAATCAGTCCGTTCTCCTTCGATGATCATTGCCTTCTTTATTAAACCCTGTCGCTCCTTTTTCTCCAATGCGAATATCCTAAAGTCCTCGAATCTTGAACTATTTTGAGCTGTGAGCACAATGAATCCGGATCAGCCATCATTTGGTGAACGCAGAGGTCATCGACTTGCGCCCTTACAAACCAATTTCAGTCGACCAGCGGCTCAAAAACGGGTACAGCGCCCTCGGCCAACCGATTACCCCAGCACCAATGGATCAGAAGGTCCGGTTCCGCTCCATGGCCAGGGCCAGGGACCCATGAAACGGCAATCCTCCAAAACAAGCCTGCGCAATCTCTTTGGTCATAAGTCTTCGCGCGCCGACCCCAAATTGGAGGAGATTATAGAGACACAACCGGAACCTGAAACTGCCATTCTCTGGGAAACACCCATGTCGCCCTCTATCACGAGCCCCCGAACTATAGACTCCAATCCCACCATTACCTCTCCGACAGAACCATCGCGCGCAAACTTGATGACCTCCCGCGCGAAACCCGACCCCAAACATGCGAACCAGGAACAATATGGCTGGAAGCCTCCCCCATTGTTCCAGGCCTATCCCCAATCCACCAAGCATGACTGCCTTCCAGCACCTGCTCTTTCTGCAGATTCCATCTTGCGCCTGCATGCCACGACCGCAAGGAGCTCTACCGACGATAACCCCGTCAATCCGTTAGAGCACGACGAGGCTGCCGATGCCGCTCGTAAAAAGCGGGAACAAAGGCAAAAGAAGCATCTCCGGACACTATCCGGTACCATCAACAAAGTGGAATGGACTCAGAAAATATACGTCCTGGCAACGACTGGTTACATCCTCCAATATGCAGGCGAAGGGAAGCACGACCGTCTTCCGGAGAGGATGCTGCTGCTAGGTCCCAACTCTGTCGCATTTGCCAGTGATGCTATCCCCGGGAAACATTGGGTAGTCCAGGTCTCTCATAATCCGACAGATGAACATTCCGCCATACCGGACCCCCCCAAGCCTCGATTCTCGCGCTTTGGCTTCCACAAATCTAATACCCGGCGGTTTTCACGCAACTTTCTTCTGGTGTTTGACAATCCCGATGCTATGATCGGCTGGTTGGCAGCCGTTAGAGCTGAGATTGAAAAACGGGGAGGGCGCAAATTCACGCAAGAGAAGCAGTCGGATGAAGACACGATGCCGCAGCTGCGGTCCAAATCAAATGTTCGACAAATGGTAAAAAAAGATCCCAATCGCATTTCCAGTCTTTTCCTTCAACCCCACACCCTCCAATCGCCTAATAAAGAGGAAGATGGCCAGGTCGGTGGTGCAGCATGGCCATGTCGCCGTAGTTCATATGTGTCGATTAATCGTCGCTCACTAATTGAATCTCGATCTGGATCGGTTTCAACTGGCCGAACCGAGGCCACACATCCTACCAATGGCTCTGCTTCTGTCGGGTCTGACAATTGCTCTTCGTCACTCACTTCTTCGAATATACCGACCTCACCGCCAATGGGCGCCGGCGCTTTCAGGCCTGACGAGCCATTGCCGGAAGAGCTTGGCCGAATCTATACGGGCAGCCCGCCCCCTTCTAGTCATGGGAAACGACAATCCTTATACATGTCCCTGCCACATCAGCCTCCTCCCATTACCGACTTCACGGAGGAGCCGCAAGCAAATCACCTGCCGCCTGTTCCCGAGCCTCATATCCGCTGCATTTCGCCCCCAGCGCCTAATTTCAGTGTCCCTTCGTTTAGCAAGAAATTCGTTCCGAGATCTGGGCCGACCCCTGTCTCTTATGCCTCTCCTCCTTCATCAATCAACGGCTTCATACATCGCGCTGAGACTGACCCAAATATGTTCGACTTTGCATCTCCTCCGCAATCTCCGACATTCAGCGTCGCCAGTTCGCGCTATACAGATTCATCGGAGACCAGGCGCATACTACGACCCTCGACCTCAGAAGATGGCATGACTAAAATTGTTCGTTCAGCACAGAATACGCAAAACTTCTCCCGGACGCCAAGAACAGCGCCCCCTACAGGCCCTCTACCTGATCCCAGAGCATCTTCCCGCCCACTCAGCCTGGTTGGCCGCCCTAGCGTGGGTCGTAAAAGCATCAATTTAACCCAGATCCAACCTGTTTCTCCTCCAACAGAACCAATACCGCGCAGGAGAGTCTCCACTATGAACCCCGACAGTCAAGCTCCTCTGAGTATGTTGCGCCGCAAGAGCATGCCCGGGATTGGTTTAACAACCGGGCCTCCATCTGCACCACCCCCCAACTGCCCACTCCCGAAGCTCCCCTGGCCCGTTCCTCCTACCACCAATACCACTCCTCCTGTTCCTTCCACCGACACGACCGCGCCACAGATGCTATCCCCCTGGTCGGCAACGTCCCCAACCCAACGATTCTATGGGTCCGAGCCGGTGCGGGATCACGTCGAAGATCGGAAGAGCGGTACCGATTCCGCAATCATTGAGCCAGCTAGCAATATTCCACGAAACCCTCGACATTCGAAACTGATCAAGACTCCCATGGTCTAAATCTACCCTCCCCTGCTGTGACTCAACATCACATCTATGACACTTCACCTCGCTTTAATACCAATTCTCCAATACTCTCACATTCTCGACATTGACCTTTTCTATGATCTCTCTCACGACAATACCTTGAGATACATTCCCTATACCCTCTTTCCTTTCTTGCATCTGTCATTACTATACCATTTGGGCCAGCATCAAATACCCCTTTTGCATCTATTGCATATCTGAGCCTATCTTCATTCTCTTATAGCGCTCATCGGTTATACCAACCCTGCGTGCATCAGTTCCTTCTTGTCTACATCTATGCATTACTTCTCTTCGTTTGTGTTTCTATTGGCATTTGTCCTTGTATATACCCCATTATTCTTTTTTTGCATTTTTGCATTATAAGCCTTTCTCTTCTCTGCTCTCTTCTGAAGTTGGTATCCTCCGTCTTTTATTTTCTATTGAGGGTCTATAACAGTATAATCCATGGAGCATTTGCATTGAGCATGGAGCCGAGCTTGTATATTACCGGATCTTCTTCTTGTCTACTGTCTGCTTTATTCGAATATAAAATAATACAATATGCCTATAATCATTTGATGCTGTAGCGAACCTAGAAGCATCTCGAGGTCTGGTCTTGGTTATAATATCAACATCTACACGAAACCAAAAGAGAAGTGGTGCAATGAAATTAGAGATAGAGACCAAGAGAAATAAAGGCTTTCGAATGATATCAATTGTTACGAGCAAGGCCCAAAACGCCAGCACGAAGATGAGTTAAGAATCTCGAGAATACAAATCTCATGGATGGTTTAAAATAATCACCCCAGGTTAAAGCGCGATCGACCTATTCTGATCTATCGGCCTTGAATGTCATTCACAACTTAGCAGCACTACTCCTCCACCTCTTCCACACTTGCGGTCAGACCTCGTCGCGCGGCGACTGTGGATGGGGTGGAAGTGGACTGGGCGGAGCTTGTGGTTGCCGAGGGGGCGTTTGCTGAGGGAGCAGCCGCGGTAACTGGGGGTGCAGAGGCTGAAGCCTTGGATTTGCCAGCCTTTTTGCTCTTTTTTGTCTGTGGTTGAAGGGTCAGTACTATTTTGAGAAGATGAAGAGAGATACATACCTCTTGCCAGCCCCATAGAGGCTTGAAGCTGTCGAAGAATCCGACATCCTCAAATAGATTGGGGAATAGCCAGAGACCCGGGGCCACGGTGAAGACAGTAATGCAGAATAGAATCAAACGGAAGATAGCCATGGCAAAGAAGAGACCCAACAGTCCCATCATACCAACACTCAGATACCACACTCCCTGGCGCATAATCATAGGCCACAACGGGAATAGAACAACGGCGAAAATACCCGCAACAACGGCAGCGGCCATGGCCTTTTGCTTCCACTGCGGACCGTCGTACAACCAAACATAATGCATCATAGGGTCGGTCTCCTGGTGCTGTTCGATCTTCACGGTCCATAGACCCTTAGTGCGGTTCTTAGGTTTGGCATGGTTGTGTCCTTCATGGGGATCAACCTTGCTTACTCGGAGAGCCAAAAGGGAAAGTGGAAGAAGCTTGAAGACGTTCTCAGCGGAGGCGCGGTCGGTCACTGGGGGGAGGAGGGAGTTCTTCTTTGAGGCGGCTTTGGCGTAGGCGGGGGACTCAATGGCTCGGATTGCGCGCTTGACTGCATTAAAGGAAAGACCTGTTAGATGGGGATTTCTTGTAATTCGTGAGATCTTGGTCGCTACTCACCCTTAAACATGTCCTTGCGCTGTCCATCCATGATACATGTGCGTGGCTTGAGGTTTTGCGACCGCAGCCAGTTGGCCACTGCTATCGCCTTTGGGTCCGGAGGATTGTTGGGGTTCACAGGAACCTGCTGTGTGGTTGTGTGTTGGTGCTGGGGTGCGGGCTGGGCCTGTTGTCCTTCTGGTGCTGCTTGACCCTGTTGTTCAGCCTGGAGCTTCTGTTGCTGTTGGTGTGCTTGCATTGCTCGCATGCGCAACTGCGCAACATATTGTTCAGTAGTCAAACCGAGCTTTTCAGCATCGGCAGCCAGCTGCTCACGTTGCTTTGCGGCGAATTGCTGCGGCGTCATCCCTCGTTTGGCGGCTTCGGCGGCGAACTGTTGTTGCATGGCCGCCATTTGCTCAGGACTGGGCTGGCCAGGAGTAGCCATTTTGAATTAAAATTGAATTAAAAAGAGAGAAAGGAAATTCAAGGGCGTTGTGAAAGAGAAAAGAAAGAGAAGTGGCCAGATTGACTCAGCTGATTTGTCCGCCCTCCCGACTTCCCCAGCTTAATCTTCTTCTCCAATGAACGTCGCTCACTGCCAATGAACATGCGTTTCAGACCTATTTTCATGTCGATTCTCAATGTCTGTATATGACTCCTCAGCTACCTTGTTAAATGCTACTTGGGTTGCTGTAATACTGGTATGTTATCTTCGTTCGCAATTAATGCCTTTCTCATAATATCTTAGAGCGAACGAGATGTCGCTGGTCAAATTCCACTGAACTATGTGACGAACCCTGCTATATCAGTTTCAGCTGCCTGCTTCGGAAACCGCATCTATGATCGAGAAAAAGCTGCAAAATGTTTCTCAAATCTACTATCAATCGGGTACCGACGTCTTGTCGTCGATCTATATTGGTCGGTCGACCGTAGGACTTGGTCCTTCTGTCCGGTGTCTATTCCAGTTAAATCTGGAGCGACTGCATCTCCAGAGAACCCCACCCCTAATGATGATTCATATGAAAACACTCTCTATGAGCTAGGCTCATTCAAGTGCACCGACGGCCTCAATCCCGACACATTGGCAGAAGTACTAGATGGTTACTTCCAAGACACAGATGACCAGTTGACCGTATACACGACATATCTTGTGCTCAATCTCCATGTCGCTGCAAGTGACTCCACGCCAGATGAGCCTGCTTCTGCCATATCAGGAAGCCAATTACCATCGGAACCTGAGCGAGCAGGCACAATCCTTGGGAAGGCCCTTAGTAACTTTATCTATACCCCGGCTCAGCTTGCCTTGGACCGAAGCAATTTAAACGAGTCATGGTATAGGGTCGAGCGGAGCTATATGCCCATCACAGAGTACTTTACCGTTCATGAGAATGCAGCGGGCGAACAGAGCACCCCAGATGGCTGGCCATCATCAAAATACATTCAGCTCGCGAGACGCGATCGAGTGCTCATTGAATATGGCTCTATCGCTCCCCAGCTAGCGCAATACAACCTGTCTACCGAAGATAATTCGATCTTTCCTCCCAGACACCTGACTTCTGATATGAAGGTCTCCGCAACCCCCAACGGCACTCTCACTTCAGGCTGTCTGTATAAGCCTGGGCTCACACGCGTATCTCAAACCAACTCATCATGGGCTATATCAAATCACCTTCCTGTCCCTGATGGTCTTTCCACAGATGAGACGATGGATTCGCTATCGAATGTTATCTCTGACATTACAGCTTGTGGTCTCTCGCCAATGCTCAACTCCACCCTTTTCGGTCAGACTGCAGACCAGGAAGTTGAACATTACCGCAATGTCTCCCTTTCTTCATCCTGGGCCTGGGCAATCGGTGAGCCACACGATGCAAACTATCCCGGCGGCGATGGTGATCCCAAGTATGACCGCTGTGCGATCATAGATCTAACGCTCAACGGCCACTGGCGATCCACGAACTGCACCGAGCAGCGACATGGCGCCTGCCGAATCGGCGATTCGCCATTCTCCTGGGTCCTGTCAAACACGTCCGACTCTTTTTCCCACGTGTCGAACCATTGTCCACCAGGATCGACCTTCGCTGTACCGCGCACCGGTCTCGAAAACACATATCTCTACCGACATCTTCTCTCTCTCCCAGAGACAAAAATCGATTTGAGTTCCACAGATCCCGTCCTTCGAGAGGTCTTTGTGAACTTCAACTCGATGGATCTTACTTCTTGCTGGGTATCCGATGGCTATGGGGCCTCCTGTCCCTACGCATCTGACCCGCAGCAACTCGAGCGCCGAACTGTGCTTGTTGCAGCAATTGGGGGTATCATCGTTCTTACCATCACAGCTTTGACTTTCTTTGTCAAGTGCAACGCCAACCGCCGAAATTCCCGGCGCAGAAAGCGTGTCATTGGCGGATGGGAATATGAAGGTGTTCCCTCATGAGATAATCTATTCACTGGAATTTATATTAGTGATGACTCGCTCAGCGCACCCTGAAGGTGCTGTCTCGGCCTTTTGTGTGCCGACTCGAGATTCTATATCCTGAATGCTTTGTATATTGACTGTGTTCACTTAACATTTATAATTTATAATTTCCTGTCTTCTCTCTAGCATCGGACTTGTCTGACCGCACTCCCTGCAATACCCTTGAGCTCAAGTCCAAGTGGTGCAGTGATGGGAGAGGATTGTGGTGGAGTCGAGTTGCGTGGATTTTGCTTCCAAGCTTGGAAATGTCTACTAGAACTGAGGCTTAATGACTCTAGAAATGATATCGTATTTTTAATGGACTCGGAACTATGAATGACACATTCATCGATCTAATTCTGTCAGGCTACCAAAGAACAAGAACGTAAAGGCAGAGACAAATCATGGCATGTTGTGTACAATAACAAGGAAGTATAGATACAAGACATCTCAAGTCCAAAAACAAAGATATATTCATCTATCAGGCGCTGGAGGAAACAAAAATCCCAAAGCACTAAAAGTAACAAAAACCGGGTATATGCAAGACACATTTACAGCTTCGGCTTCTCGGCCTGGGCAGCCAGGTCGGGCATGAGGAGGTCACGAAGCTCAGTGGCAGCCTCATTGAGGAAGTGGCTCATGCGCTCAGCACCGATACGCTTGCAGACGATGTTGAAGTTGAGGCTGGAAATAATTAGTATGCATAAATGGAAGGGATAGGGGTGCTGGTGCTTACCTGTTCTCGTTGATCATGTAGGCAATTCCGAAACCATCGTCAATAACCTGACTCCATCCGTATCCGTTGAAGTACTCGGAGCTCAGCTGGGAGGTAGAAAGGTACCAGGAGGAAGAGTAGGTGTAAGCGGGATCCTGGTAGAGCTCGGGCAACTTCTCGCCAGGTTGGAGAAGCTTCTTCAGACCGAACAGGTGACGGTCGACACCATGGCCGGAGCTAGCCTCCTGGGTGTACTTGGTGTGCTGGGCAAGGGCAGCGCGGAAGAGCTTAACGGTCTCCTCGCGGGAGGTAGTGTGGTCCTCGTGAGCCTTGCAGAAGGCGACGCTCTCGTCGGAGACGGTGCGGGTTGTCTCTGTGCGGCCTTCGGCATACTTGCGGGTGGAGGCGGACTCGTAGGTGGGACGGTTCTTGCCATACATCTTGAAGTAGGCCAGCTGGATGGTCATCTGGACGAAGGCGTCGGGGCTGCACTTGAACTTCTTGATTAGACCCTTGCCGTAGCCTTGGTAGGCTTGGACGACTAGCTCGTGAGAGCCGATCTGCTTGCGGTGGTACTGAGCTGCGAAGTCTATGGCCTCGTTGGCGGCGTCGTTCAGCTTGAAGTTGATGGGCTTGGGGTCAGCGAGCTGGGAGCGCACAGACTGGGCGGAGAGGTCGATTTTCTTGTTGAAGATGACATTGTTGATATAGTCGTTCAGACGGTGGGTGGGAGTGCCGTCCATCATGCTGTGTTCACCGGTGAAACCAGCGGTACCGTTGTCGTTGACAATGAACTGCAAAGGCTTGTCAAACCAGCGGTTGGAGCCGTCACCGTGCCAGTACTGCGAGCAGCGCTCGGCCAGAGTGACAGGGCGGGCATCGTCCAAGCAGAGCACGAAGCCAGCGGACTCAATATCCTGCAAGGCCAGCTCATTGGCAGGGTCAAGAGAAACGAGGGTCTTGCGAGCAGCGGTCCAGTGATCACGGTCCGCAACAGTCAGCACACCGATGGGGGGTGCAGGCTGTGCGGTCTCGTAGATGCGCTGGAACTGCCTCTCCAACTCAGAGACATTGAGCTGCTGACCGTCCACGACGAGCGGAACCTTGAAGAACTGGTTCTTGCGCACCACCACAATGTGCTGGTTCTCAGCAGCGGGGTACTTGCGAGGGAAATCCGCACCCTCGGCGGGGATACGGCAGCAGTTGAACATATACTCGTACGAGCTCATGGCCTGAGGCTCCTTGCGGAGGTACTCGGGCTCCAAAGAGCCATCATCGACCTTGGCCTTGAACTCGAGCGCAGCAGTGGTGATGGCAGCAGCGCGCTTGGCGGGGTTGCGACGCTCGCGGTCGTCCCGGTAGGAGTAGAAGTAGGAGACGTAAGGGATGACGGGGTCACGGTAGGCGAGGTAGGCGGCCTGGTTCCACCACTCGGAGAGCCAGTTCTTGATCTTAGGATCGGCAGCGCGAGCCAACAGACGCTTCTGCAGAGTCTCACCCTGACCACCGGGGCGGACGAATTCCTCTACGGCGGTCTTGGTGCGCTCATACTCGGACTCGGAGACGACAGCGTGGACGGACTTGAGGTACCGACGGCCGGTTTCTTCTAGTGAGGGAACGGGAAGTCTGGGGAGAGATTCCTCGAAACGAAGCATCTTGCCCTTGGAGAGGTCCTCCTTGTATCCTATTCTTCTGTCAGCGAGTCTGATTCTGATTCCGGTGGGGATGGGGCGAGGGATAGCCCGCGTTGCGCCGGGCGCTTGAATTACTCACCCTCAGGGACGGAAGATGCTGTTCGTCGGGGGGCCATTGTGAGAGTCTATATGCAAGTCAATGGATTGATTCCAGGAGATTTCACGGATATGTAACTACTTACGGAGCGGGCGAGGAGAGGGTTCGGAGGAAGGCGCTGCCTTGATAGGGTGGAGAGACGGCTTCGGGCAGAAGCAGTGAACATCCCTTTGGTTATATGTAAAATTGTTTGGTGTAGCGAGAAGTGAACGTGAAGTTGAAGAAAATAAGAAGACGAAGTACTTGGGGGGAGATACCGACCTCGGCTGGCGGGGAAGCCGGTAAAACCCGTACGGGGTAGATGGGTCTCGGTGTATCTCAAAGTCCTTTTGTTTTTTCTTTTTTTGGGGGGTTTTTTTTTTCAAGAAACAATGAAAATGTGAGGTGAATTGTAGCTTGGAGAACTGCTAGGTAATTTAATTCATACCTTTATTCCTTTTATCTTATTTTCTATTTGTTTCTTGATTGAACTGTGTGTTGACTATATGTAAACGCGGCTTATATTTGGAAGGTATATAATACGGAAAATACCAATACCCCGATGAGCCTCGGTCCATTTTCCAGTTGATCTTCGCAGTCACAAGGAAGATGTGGTCAGGAGAGATTTTATATGTGGAATGTCATATAATGTTATTCTCCTTGAAATGGGACGCTGTATACTAAATCTGTATACAACAAAAAGCAAAAACCCCTATAAACTTCAATACTCCGGTTCTCCGGGCGATCGTGCGGGGAGAGCTTCTAGCGGATGTACTATGTGTACATATGGGGTAGATAAGGATGTTCTACACAGTCTCAATTCTCAATGCAATAAAACAGAGATTATATATAGATGGAAAAAAAAAATCAAATCAAAATAAATCAAACCTCCCTTTCATCCGATCCCGTTGACCCGGCCAAATAAATCAATACGAAGAATAACAAAAAGCCATGTACACCGACTAGGGAACACGGGTAAAAGGAAAAAAAAACAAAGTCATACATCTGGAGCCCATGGTCAAAGCCCCAGGCCATCAGGAGACTGGCTGCACGGCTGCCGGCTGATCCTGGTCATCAATAGCTCGAGGGACCTGCACCCCGTTGCGACGTAACTCATCCATTTTAGCCATGGTAGGCCCTGTGCAGATGCGACCGGTCTGCATAAGTGTGCGGAGACGTTTGCGACGGGCCTCGCCACTACGTTCTTCGCCGCGAGCAACGCCCTCGTCCACCCAGTCCACGGCATGGACCTTAAAGCTCATGCCGTCGTGGCGACCGTCCCATTTACGGGATTTCAGCCCAAATAGGAGAGTGCTGTCATATTGTTCCACGCGGGGAAGAACTAGCAGGGTGATGTGCAAGTCCTTGTCGGTGTGCGGTAGCTGTGGTAGGCGTGGACCCTTGGTCGGGGAATCGCCATTAGTAGTGGCTTCGGGCGGAGGTGCGTGCTGGTAGCTATCTTTAATCTCGAGATCGAGCATTGACTCGTCCACATCGTCGCCCCACGCACCGCGAATGAAGCCGGAGTGGATGGCAGCGGCGACAGGGTCTGAGTCATCTGTGTAAACACCGGTGCCCCAGAGGGCGCGCCGGGCGCAAATTTCCTCTCGGTGAGATTGATTGATTCGGAAACGGGGCACTCGGACGGTGAATGTGCAATTCTCTCGCTGTTCGAAGCGGGGAAGGGGCTGCGGGGTTGTTGTATACCCAAACTTGGAACTTTCCAAAGAGGACTTGGCTGTAGGGGTACTGATGCGAGGCGTGTAGAGCGTTGAGCCAAGATGGTGCCGAGGAAGATGGGCCACGCTCGAAAGCAACGGCTCCAGGTTCACGGTAGTACGGGGCTCGCGGATAGGAGATGCGGCCGGAATGATCGCTGGTCGAGGAACATGGTGATGGCGGTGATGGTGATGTTGGTGGTGATGGTGTGCGGCAGAAGGATCCGCTGGGGATGTTCGATGGAAAAAGGTAGGACGCTGAAGGGAGCTCAGGGTAGCGGCCTCTTCGTCTGCCTTGTGGCGGTGATGGTGGTGGCTAGAGGAATGTTAGCATATAAAAGAAATGTATCTAGTTGGGTAGAACATACTGATGGTGATGGTGGTGGGAATGCCGAGAGCGACGGGCGTTACGTGCTGATAGTAGGCCTTGGGCATCATTGGCCTCGAGCTCCATCTGCTCCTCGTCGCGCGACTTTCTCGACCGTCTGCCGGCGGCAGAGGACGGTCGAGCAAGCTTAGAAGCCTCATCCATCCCATCTCCATTCGAGCGACCTGTGAGGCTATCGCGTTTGAAGGGACTAGAGCCCAATGGTGTCGATGGTCCGCTGCCACCAGTAGCCGCGGTGACACCGCCAACGCCGCTGCCAATACCGGAGAACACTCGCCCGAGTTCATTTTTGATCGCTGGCTCTCCAGCGGGTCCAAGGTAAGGAGCCTGGGCGCCTTGTACAGCTTGGGGGAGGGGCGACGCACGGCCACCCCGTTTCCCATCAACACCAACGGCCAGCAGGCTGCGATGATGAAGCAGCTCCTCGCTTCCTTTGCGACGTCCCTCATCAGCCAGGGCTGCTAGACCCGAGGATGCGGCAGCTGTCGATGCGGACATAGCAGGGGTTGAGCCTATCCGTGGAGGTTGCCCTTGATGTCTGAGATATGGATCGTGAGACGGCGGGGGAGTTGGTTGGCTACTTCCAGACTGGAGAGAGATCTGAGATTGTCTATGCCCACCCGGTTGCGACCCCAGTGATTTGGTGTAGCTTTGAATGGCCCCAAACCCGAAAGCCGACCCGTGCTCAGGTGCAGGGAAGCGCTTACTCTCCGGCGATGGAGGGTGGGAGCGAGCATGGTCCCACGTAGAGCCGCTCTGATGACGATCGAGCGGGTCGCGTTCACCGTAGTGGGAGCCATACCGATATGATCCAGGCTGGATCAACTTGGCATCGGATCCCTGAGCCGGAGCTCGATCTCGCTCCCGCTGTGCAGTATCCTCCGAGCGCCGCTCGCCAAACATGTTTGCAAACCGACCATGTTGCGGATCATGACTTCCGTACGACCCAGATGCAGGCCGAGGGCCGGACTCGAAGGCGCGATCCGTGACCCCTCCGGACTGGGAGATCGGGCTGTAGCCGGGGGGTCGTGTGGGCGCGTCTGCATGGGGCGGCTGACTACTGGGCCGAGCGATCGGACCGCTGAGACTCATGCGACGAGGTTCATTGTACGGTGGCTCTGCCGTGGACATTCGAGGCGAAGGATGCGTCGAGTGTGGCTTCTCAGGATACTGTGAGAGCGATGAGCGCGTCACGCCCCCGGATACCGACTGCTCCCCAGCCGGGACACTAGAACCTCCACCAGACCCAGATCGGTATGTACGCGCGCCTTGAGGCTTAGAGAATGACTTCTCCGGTGTATGTGAACGACGGAAGAAAGAATTATCGAGCGGGGAGGGTCTTGCCGGGGCAGTGGGTGGGGACATGGCGGCGGAAGATGATGGTGCATTACCGAATATTGACGATGCAGGTGGTCGCGAAAAGAACGGCGCAGGTTCCCGTGCAGGTCGATCCGGGTCCGAACCTAACATCGCGGAAATCGACATGCTGCTACCTGGTCGGTGCGTCTGAGCGCCAGGTACATCGCGCGACATCAAAGACCCCCCGGGCGCGTTGGTTGGTTGTGCTCGGGAGGAATATGAGTGTGGAGGAGATGGGGGTGGCATTTGGCGGTTCCCAAATGCCGGTGCGGACTGTTCGTTCGGACCTATTATACGGGTTCAGGTAAGCAACTGTTGGTATAATTCCAAGATGACCGCGCAAGTCCTGATCGGGTGACGAAATCAAAATGTATCGCGACAAAGGACGGTTGCACGGGGCTCTCGGGCCCAAGTCGGGTGCTTACCAGGAAATCCAGGGCTCCCACTGCTGCCCTGGGAAGTACGACGCGTAGTTTCTTGTTGTGATGGCGTATGATTCATAACGGAAGAACCTAAGAGTCCTGTGAACGAGTGAGCAACAGTTCAAAAAGGGAAAGCAAGGGCCAGATCGAGGAGAACCCGTGACTCCGGAAGCTCCCACGCTAGTCCCAAAAAGGCAGGGGCTCCTCCGGACGCGCTAGACCCGACCTGGATTAGCGCTCCCGAGCTGTCGTCCAGTCGATCTGCGCCACCGGGGAAAATCCATCAGGGGGCAGGTGTATTTGGGAGAAGAGAGGGGGAAATTTTGGGGGTATTTTGATGTGTCGTGTGGTTTTGAATTGAATCCGAAGACTACAGAGACTAATTCCTTCGGTCGCACATTCTCAAAAAGGGAAATGCAATAAAAGTGGAGGCCACGGCACAAGTCCGATCCTTGGAATCCTCAATCTGGGGGGAACCTTCTGGAGGGAAGAATATTGCCTACCTTCACGATATCGAACAGCTTGAGGTTGTGAATTATTCCTCCGATGCATTTGTTCATGATTCCTCGTCTCAAGACTCCCATGTCGACGATGTGCTTGTGTTGGGCCATTCCTCGGAAAGTATGCGCTGGAAGTATCTCCACGAGTATTCGTTCGGGAAGCGGTTGACTGATAGAGCTGGGATGGAGAGGGTGTGGCATTCGAAGAGGGAGAATGGTACGAGCGAGGTTTGTCAGTCTCTGGTTGATGAGACTCGGTAAAAGGCACAGTGAAATGTCGTGGATCGCGCGGTTCTTGCGAGGTCCCCAAAGGCGAGGGCCGTGGCGGGTATGAATGCTGTAGTCGTCGGTAGTCCATGTCCAAAAATGAGTTGGGTAGCAAGAGTAAAATAAAAGGAAGAAATAAGAGAACAGAATGGCGGTGGAACAGTGAAAAGCAAAAGATAGAAATCGAAATGGGCCAGAGCTGCAGGCTCAGCGCTTGATCGCACAACCTAGCACGAGACGATGGGAGCGTGCAGAAAGAAGGCGTATAGGTGGAAATGTGTCCACAATCAAATTAAAATGAGGAATTTCTTCCAAAGTTGGGAGACGGAGAAAAAAACGGTGAGCGATGATGGTGTCTTTAGCGTGGCCAAGACTCTTTTTCTATCTTGCATGCGGGGATTGTGTACATTTGACATATCTACATGTAGATGGTGTACATTTGACATGCATCTTAAAATTAAAAAGAAAAGAGAAAAAAAAAAGAGTTGCATTTCAAATATATATATATATATATATTCCATTTCATGCCCAACCCACATGTCTAATTTCGTAATTTTGATATATATCTTTGCATTGCCTTTGTCCGTAACCGAGTTGTGATTTCGAGTGGGATATCCCTATAGAACCTCTCTGACCTAGTGAACCGGATATACAAAATTTCGATAATAGAACGTATGGCCAAGGGCTTAAGGTATTGCCTCTGTTATAATTAGTAAAAGGTAGTGCTGTATCTAAACCTCGCAACTTACTACGATAGGTAGACTCGACTCGAACAAAGACCTAGAGTAGACTTCCGCAAAGCTTGCAAAGCTCGAAACCCGGTCCGACTCGACCCTTTTGAGGGTCGAGTTTCGAGCCCATTTCCCAAGCTCGCAGCGGGCTTCGGGCTTTTGGTTTGGGCCTATAGCTCGAAAAGGGGGGGGGAGCGGGGGCGACACGACTAAACAGTGCAAATATGCCAATTTCTCGTGACTATACAAATATAGAAATTCCTAGTAACTTTGAGTATTTCGATTACATCGTTTACTCCAAATTAAACAAATTATTGATTGATTCTAGTATATACTAATAATATAGAAATATATTATCCTCTATGTACTGTCACGAGCCAGGTTTTTAGATAAAAGAGTGCATTCCAACTAAAATATCAAAGCTAAGGAGCGAAGAGGAAGAAAGCAAACATGAGCAAACAACCTCTTTCCCAATTAGGCTTAGTAGCAATTTAGAAACAAAGGAAGCAAACAACAAATAATCTGGGAGAAGGATAAGCATGTGATAGCAGAGCATCTCGTTATATAACCCCCACGAAAAAATCCATCTAGTCCCTAGATGCTCGAAAATTAGCGATAGCGGTATCGTAGTCAACTATATTACCACCCTTAAGAGCGACCAGCTCTGGATTGAGAGAGCTAATTTGAATTGTATTGACTGAGAGATCTATTCGGTCATTGGTATACTGCTGGGTGTTCGAGGAAGTTGATGTGCTCGAAGCGAAAGAATAACTAGTAAGTGGTTAAACAATTTTGATAAACTCCGGGTAAGTACGTGGAAGATTCAGCTGTTGAGAAAGTCGATTGCGAAGTAAGGACTGTAGACCATTACGGAACGTAGATATCTTTGTGACGCCTAGCTACTCTTGACCCCTGGCTTCTAAAGAGTGCGCTCGAATTTAGCGATATAAGCAGCGAGAGATTCGTCGGCGACTTCCTTAATCGAAAGGAGACGATCTTCGGCTTCTTGAGTCTTATTTGGGTTATCGTAAATACGGCAAAGTTGATTGAGAAATGTATTGAAATTGTAGATACCGGAATCACATGCGGAAGCGAGTTGAGGAAGAACTATAGATTGAACTTAGCTTGCGAGATTAAGATAGACGTGTAGAACTGAGCTGTTGAATTCCCGATAGCTGGTCCGTCGATAGCGAGTTGTACGCGGATTGAGGCATCCTATATATCGTATTTAACTGAGAGACCGGTGAGTTTCTCTAGGTCTAGGAGAGAGGGACGAGGACGTTTTAACGAAGGGGTATTTGAAGAGGAAGCGGCGTCCTGTAGTAGTTGAATCTGCTGCTGGAGGTTGTCGATAGTAGTAGCGAATTCGTTACGAAGTTCTTCGCGAAGTTGTTGATCTAATTTTGACGAGGACCGAGAGGAGGAAGCGAGGTTGAAATTGCACTGGAACCTATACCTGGTGATGTCGAGATAGAAGAGTACGGGTAAGGATGACGGAAAAAAAATCAGGGTTCAAATGGAGGGTCCAAGCAGCCGCTCACAAACAGCTTACTGAATGTCCCGGAGCAGCCCAATCTCTAGTTCACGCACTTGGGTACACCACGTCACCGAGCTGTCCATAGAGAGAAAGACCTTCGAGCTGAGAGTGTACTCGCAATAAGACCTCTGTACAGCTGTACGAAAGCAGATGCCAATTCTCAGTGCACAGGCCTTCGGAGCTGAGGCTCTCTGTTTTTATGCCACGAGCCAAGTCTTTGAGAAAAGAGTGCATTCCAACTAAAAAACAGAGACACGGAGAGAGAGAGAGAGAGGAAGGGGGAGAGAGGGTTTCTTTTAGTAGAAGCTGACAAACAAGCTGATTGTGACAAAAATAGTTTACCTGATCAGCTACAAGATATTTTTAAACCTAGGTCGCTTATCTAGAACTATTAGGACGAGTAATCTTAAAAGGTTTCTAAAACAATAAAGATATAAGCTTTCTTTTGATATATAATTCGAATAGGTTAAACCACTTATAACGGATATTGGTCTTAGGTTGATACTTGACTATAGAGATATATATAGTTCCTAGTATAGAATATATATCTCAGTAAGAACTAACTTATATATACAGAATAGTTCTAACCACTTGATCTATATAATTATAAAGCTTAGTTTTTATACTAAGATATCCAAGATCTACCTCAATTTACTAGAATATCTAAATATTTCCTATTAGTACCCCTGCAATCTCATTGTATATTTGCTTAATTCGGGAAGTATACAGAACAGAAGCCTGGATAAATCTGCTATCTCCAAACCGAACCACAGTGTCCTGTAGGAGCTTGTATACATCGCAACCATTCAAAGAATACTTAAACAGAAAGTCGTCGCTTGAATTTGTCTATCCCCTGGTCTCGCTCATTGCTCCAACGAGTACTGGTGCTTTAGCGAATCCTCTTAGGATATGGTGACCCGGCCGTGGAATTTCGACATCGTTTTTATTTGACAATGTTCTTTTCACTAGAGTTCATGGCTCTTTGCATAAGTCTCAGACTGTACGCCTAGCCAGGGGAGAGGAATGAGATCGCGGTTTAGCGAGTGGCTAGCCTGCTTACCTTTCGGTTAAAGAGAGTTCGCCTGGGTCAGATCTTTCCGATTTCGGGTCTCCGAGCCACGTTGAGACGCAGTGGGTATCTTGCGTTCCGCCAGATTCACTAACGACACAGGAAGTATTGGAATGGCCAATATCATGTCCGCTATCGTTACTAACACGTGGGATGTCTACCAAGTTCCCTACATACCCTTTGGCATATTTTCCCTCTTACCGCGGTCTTGCGAAGAGGATAACCACCATAGAGACTATGTCATGTTCTTGCTGGTAGTCAAGTACCAGCACCTCTCCTCTTCTATGAGCGCATACATTCTCTTTGAGGTATGCCACGGTCCAAAATAGGTCCGGACAAACCTCACGTCGGTCTGCGATAAGTTGGTTGATATGCTAAAGCCGGTAGCCGTTCAGAACTTATTGTTGATTTGCAGCAGAATAGAGCCCCAACCGGTCATAAACCATATTGATAAGGTCTTGATGTTCAATCTGTAGTTGTAATATCTCTGCAAAACGCTAGGTTGGCTTACTCTCTAACACGCCCATTTGGTGACCGCAATGGCCCGGTGGGTGAGTACCCACATAATCTTACGGAGCAGTCTCAGCTAGGACCATAGTTTTGGCAACTCATCATTTAAGCACATAGCTACGGCTTTCTTAATAATGTTGAAGTGCCCGAGGCATGCTCATGTGACAGGACCTAGATAGCAAGCTCTCACTCTGTATTCAAAGAAGGTAGATATAGATGCTACATTTGCAAAAGGATGCGGATGGGCATACAGTGTTTTTGGACAGAAAAGCCACCTAGTCTGATGGAGTCGATTTAAAACCACCGCTGTATCTAGAACCCACAACTAGCAAGGAATCTATCCGACTAGTGTTCAAGAGGCCATTCCTGCCACCAGCTTGCTTTTCTCAGCGACTTGGATTGCGAACACTTCCATTGGCGCCGCAGCCAGAATATCCAACAACGAAACACTGGCCTTCATTTCCCGCGTAATCCAGTTCCTTACCTCCAGCGCCACGAGCGAGTCCACACCGTAATTATACATGGCCCTCCTGGGATCGACCTCGGAGGGCGGAATGCGCAAGGTCTCAGCCAATTTCTGGACTAAGGCGCTTGTAATGATCTTTCCAGCAGCCACTAGATCCTTATTCTTGCCGGCCTGGGAAAGTTTGGAGGCAAGCGAAGGACCGGCCCCACTGTCGGAATCTCGGCTGGAATGCGAGGTGAGAACGGTCAGTGGTCCAAACCGTGCGTCGTTAAACCACAGTGGATTGGGGAGACTATGAGCGGTCAATATGTCCGCGGTACCCAGGCCAGTACAAATCTGCGGAGGACACTCGGCGGCTTGCCGGGGGCCCTTTTTCTGCTGGCCGTTGATTAGGCTGCGCATGAGAGCATGGAAAGCAGGTTCACGGATACCCAGGACTTGCTCCCAAACCTTGAAGTTGTGCGCGCCTGTCTCCGCAATGACACCGATATCAAGCATGATACCCAGATTTACTGAAACAGCCTTGAGACCCAGGGCACGACGATGGTGGGCGAGATCGTCTTGGAACGTATTACCGGCGGCATATTGGGCTTGCCCAGGGTTCCCACACACACCGGAGATAGATGAGCAGAAAATCATAAAGTCCAGAGGTCTCTCGTGGCCGAAGTACTTGTGCAGGTTCCATGTTCCTTGGACCTTAGGTCGTAGCGAAGCCGTCCATTCTTCATGTGTCATATTCTCGAAGATAGCATCACGAAGCACCATAGCCATCTGTACTACTCCTTTGATTGGTGGGAGCTGCTGTGAGCACCGCTCTATAGCATTCAGGAAGGAGGCCTCTTCGGCAATATCGCCACGGAACACCTTGATCTGTGCCCCAGTCGCGGATAGCTCTTCAACAATAGCTTTGGCCTCAGGTTTGGTGTCGCCAGATCGCGAAATGAAGGCGAGATGCTGACAACCTGACGCGATAAGCTCTGTTGCCAAACTGCGACCAAGACCACCTAAACCGCCAACGAGAAGGTAGGTAGCCTCTGGGTCGAGTCTGAGCGAATCCCTGGCTTTGCACAAGACTGGAGCATCAACACTGCCTTCCGTGAACGACAGCACCAACTTCCCGCGATGCCTGCCCTGCTGCATGGTACGGAAAGCACTTTCGACTTCACCGACAGGATAAACGGTCAAGGGGTATGGAGCATGGAGAATTCCTTGCTGCATCAGCTTGAAGGTTTCCCTGAGAGTGTCACCAAGTGTAGTGGGATCTTCATCGATAAGGGTTTGGATATTGAAGAATGTAAATGTCGTACTATTGCCGAATGGCCGCATGTCAAGGCGCATATTGTCAGTGATATCGCGCAGACCGATTTCAACAAACGTTCCAAATGTTGCGAGGCAGCCCCAAGATACACGAAGGAGCTCACCAGACAGCGAATTTAAGACGCAATCAACACCACGGCCATTTGTCACCAGCTGAATTCCCTTGACGAAGCTGCTATCACGCGAACTGAAAATGTGCTCATTGGCAATGCCAAAATGCTCGCTCATGAACCGACGTTTGTCATCTGTTCCTACTGTAACATATGTTACCAGACCAAGGTGCTTTGCCAGCTGAACCGCCGCCTGTCCGACGCCTCCCGCTGCAGCATGAATCAAAACTGATCGGCCTGGGCTAAGCTTGGCTAGTCGGACGAGAGCATAATATGCCGTCGCGTGCACCATGGGCGAGGCTGCTGCTTCCGCAAAAGACATAGTGTCGGGCAATTTCACCGTGACTCGATAGTCACATCGGGCAGTGGTTGCATGTGTTCCTCCACAAGACAGTGTGCTCACACGGTCACCAGGCCTGAAAGAATCAGCGGCATTCTTTCCTGCTCTGATAATCACACCACTAGCTTCCTGGCCAAGCCCTCTCACGGGAACGAGACCCATGGAAGCCATGATATCTCGGAAATTGATACCAGTAGCTTTCACTTGAATCTCGACCTCATCGTCAGCAAGTGGTGCCCGCATGAAGCTCTGGTCTGGAACAAAATGCAAAGTATCAAGAAGACCAGGTCTCTGAATCGTAAGACGGAACTGGGCTGCAGTGTTTGCCTGATCACTATCTACTAGGCTGATGACGCGGGTTAGGTCTTCAAGATGGTTGTGCATCTGATTATTTTCCTTGGGATCCATGTGAATGCGCGGAACTTGGAGAAGACCGCAATGCTCTCGGAATTCCTTGTCATTAGCTGCGTTACCACCCGGTGTCACGAGTATCCGTGATGCTAGAGATGGGCCATTTTGCGTTCCTGCGTCGCTGAGATGTAAAGTCTGGAAATTGGTGCCTCCGACCTCGCTATTAACACATCGTGCAAGCCCGTCGACTATCCGCAGCATAGGATTGTCTCCACACGTAATCCAAAGAATACTATCGCAGCTCACTAGCAATGTACGAATGCCGTTGTAGGACGATTCGGACAGATCATTTAGTATTGGCTGCTCGAACTCCAGGAGTGAAATGTATTTCTTGGATCTCAAGTCGTTGAAATCGATTCCTGAAACCGATATTTGGACCGTCACGCGGTGTCCTTGAGATTTAAGAATCTCCTGAAGCTTCTCGGAGAATAGCTGTACTCTTGGCGATGATGCCGTCGGCTCGAGAATAATGAATTCCCCTTGTTGTGTGGCGTTCATGACTTCTCCAGACAGTTGATTCTCATCACTGTCGGTGCAGTAAAAGCTAAGATTATCGTTGCAGGACGTGATGGAGAAGATGTGCTGAAGTCTGTTGGTAGTCAATGTGGAAATCTCTTCGTTGTCACTAATCGAAGTAACAATGATAACAGCTGCACCAGGCTTGGCTAGGCGGAGCAGGCGCTTCAAAGTCTCATCGCGGTCGTCATTTGTAATCTTGAGGATATGTTGAGGAACAATAATAAGGTCCGCTAGTACAAAGTCGGCAGGTAAGAGGGCATCCAAGGTAGTAAGTGCAAATGGCTTTCCAAACACGCTGTCAACCAATTCTGCAGGCATATCTGTATCTGCACCAAAATCTGCCAAAGCATACCGCACTTGCGCTTCATGAATGAGTCCTTCTGGTAATGTGGACATGATTGTCTTGGTCAGACCATCTAAGTCCTGGGCTAGCTCAATGACCTTAACGGCCGGGTGCTGGTGAATCACTAGATGAATGAGCTATGGGGTATCCATGAAGCCTCGTTAGCGATAACTGTGATAATTCTTCCGACTAAGAGACCAAATATGTTGCTCACCTTGATCAATCTCTCATTGGTTGGTGTGGCAGGTTCCCCAGATATTTCTTGTTTGAGCTCGGCAGGCTTCAGGAGATCCATTGAATGATTCCAGTATACTTGAGAAATTATCTCAGCTGGGTCGATATCAGGTAAGGCCTCCTGTTCTGAGCCAGCGTCATCCTCAATGTCCACTTCTGATGTACGGAAGTCAGACACGGATAAAAGCACCTTGGATAGCTCATTGTTGAACATGTGTATGTCGGCTGAAAACTCGTTGAAGGTCTGCTTTTGCGACAGGCAGAATCCATGCATTATGTATCCAGCATCAGCTGGTACATCGGCCGAGATTTCTAACTCACCAATGGATATGGGCACCAAAGGCTTGTCGAGGCCAAAGTTCCCGCTGTTGTCGGGGCCGCAGGTACTCCCAAGCCAGCCCTGGAAAATAGCATCAAGAGCCGCCCCATGAATGAGGAATGGCCTCTCCAGCTTTCCCCTGGTATGGGTTTCGCCTATATCGACGACCCTGACATCATAAGTGGTCTTGCCACAGCCAGGGCGGCAATTTTCCACGCCCCTAAATGTTTCACCATACGGCAAGCCAGCTTTGGACATGCGCTCGTAAAAGTAATCCTTGGAGCAGGTCTCTGAGCATTCTGGGAGAATACGCCGGTAGTCCGCAATGCGCGAAAGCTCGACTTCAGCTTCCTCGTGCTCCATGTGTGGGCTTCTGTTCTCATAAGTGATTGAGATGAGACCCCGGCAATTGCTCCGAATTTGGCCCGTTGGTCCTGTACAAGAGGAGACCGTGAACTCCCACCAGACTGATGGTGTAGACCCTGCAGTGGCCAGCTGGTGTGGCCTTATGTGGACGGTAACCTCAGTTGCCAAATTTTCAGGAAGCGCCATGGCAGCCAAAAAGGAGATATCACGCATTTTGAAAGCGCGCGGTATCTTGCCTTGGTCGACTAGTTGTTGGCCTGCTTCCAACACGATACTAACCATACCTGCACCTGGAAACACAACAGTCTTCCCAACGGTGTGATCACGAAGCCACGGCTCATCATTCAGACGAATGAAGCCCCGCCAGATACGTTCGCTTTCGTCCATTCTCGCTAGCGGGGCACCTAGAAGGCTTTTTTTCGGAAACCGCTGGGCGACTAACTCTCGCTGAACACGCGAGTCAGCGCGGAACTCTTCAGAATGATTCCATTGGTACGGTGGTAGGTCTGTCAGGAGACGGCAGTTTGAGTCACCATTAACCCCCTGCATGTCCAGTGTAACTCCATGGTGAAAAAGGTCCGCCGCGAGCTTTTGGCTCGTATTCAGCGCATTCTGACCTCGTGTCAACATAGACATATAAGCAATGTCTTGGATTCCGTGGTGAGATAAGATTTGCTCGATCGGACCACCCAGAGCACTGTGTGGGCCAATTTCAACGAGCAGATCGATATCTTTGTTTTTCTGATTTTCGGTGCCGGGGGGTGACAACATGTACTTGACTGCATCGGTGAACAACACTGGCGATATCAGATTCTGGATCCAATAGTAGGGACCGAGGAGCTCAGGGTTAACCTCGACACCAGTTACACTGGATACCATGATGGGCCATGCATGCTGTTGAGGGGCTTGAGTAAGCTGCGGTACAGTGCACTCTAGGTCACTGATTGAAGTAAAGTACTGCCCAGAGCAAGTATGCATCTGGGAAGAATGATACGCGACATCGACCTTCAACCGCCGCGCGAAGATGCCTCGTTCGACAAGAATAGCCCGCAGGGCTTCCAAAATAGGCACATCTCCCGAAAGAGTGACACTCGAAGGCGAGTTCACACATCCTACCGTAACGTGCAGGTTTGTCTCTTTCATCAGGCTGTGTGACTCCTCCCGAGAGCAACCCACAGCCATCATTCCCCCCATGCCTTTCTTGATACCAACTGAGGACTTGCCTCTAAAGTAAGCAACAGCCAGAGCATCCCGGTGAGAAAGAGCGCCGATGGTATACGATGCCGCAATTTCTCCACTGGAATGACCTACTACCTTCGACGGCACAATTCCCCAAGAGTGTAGTTCATCAACAAGGGCAACTTGAAGTACGGTGCAGATAGGCTGGCTGATTTCGGGCAGGCCCAGGCGAGAATCCTCCTGATCCTTGAGGAGCTCTTCGATTGGATCCCACTCACACCCCATGTCTTTCAAAAACTGTCCAGACTTCTTCATGGAAAGCTGGAATATGGGTCGTTCGAGCATCTCAACACCCATACGAGCCCAGTGTGCGCCTTGGCCGGTGAAGACGAATCCGATGCGTGGCTGATGCATGGGAGCACGTGTAGCATTTTCTCCCAAAACATTGAGAAGTTGCTCACGTAGATCAAACACGTTATCCGCAAAGCAAGTCGACTTCCATAGCAAACTGGATCGAGCCACGGCGAGAGTGTGTGAAAGATTGGCCATGTATTCTGGGCTCGATGCAGCAGCACCTAGAGTATCAATATGCTGGACAAGTGCACTTCCAATCCGTTTGAACCCTGCTTTATCTTGGCTGCTGAACACGAAAAGCCTTTTACTGGCTTGCGAGGGTTTGTCCTCGACACGGGAGCGGGAAGTGTCGGCTGCCTCCATCACCACATGCCCGTTGGTCCCGCCCATACCAAAGCCATTAATGCTCATGCGCTTTGTTTGGACGGCGGGCCATGGGGTCAAGCTTGTAGGTACACTCATATTCCATTCGTCGAGAGGAATGGCTGGATTGACGCGTGTCAGATTGATATTCGGGGGAATGAGACCATGCTCCAAGGAAAGCACCCCTTTGATAATGCTCGCAACGCCTGCAGCCGCCTCAAGGTGACCGATGTTTGCTTTGACACTGCCAATCCATAGCTTCTTGTGATGCGACTTGGTGGCAAGGTCGCCTTGACCAATAGTTCGATAGATCGCCTTGGCTTCAATTGGGTCTCCGACCTTGGTACCCGTGCCATGGGCCTCAACATATTGTGTAGCACCATATTCCAGGTTAGCACCCTCGTACACGTGCCGGATTAGTGCTGCCTGAGCACCACCTGAAGGCATCGTCACTCCCTGGGTCCAGCCATCCGAGTTGACACCGGTGGCACGGATTACAGCACGAATATTGTCTCCATCGTGCACAGCCTTGTCCAATGGCTTCAGAACAAGGACACCACAGCCCTCTCCACGACCGTATCCGTTGGCATTTTCATCAAATGATCGAGAATGTCCTGTCGGATTGAGAAACCCCAGGTTGTTGAGGTGCATCGTACCGTCCGGGCTGAGGATCATTCCCACCCCGCCCGCTATCGCCATATTGGATTCCCCAGAGCGTAAGCTTTGGCATGCCAGATGCGTTGCAACGAGGCTAGAGGAGCAGGCTGTTTGGATGGTGGCACTAGGACCATGTATATCAAAGAAGTGGGAGATGCGATTGGAAATCATCTCGTCGCTGACCCCAAGAATATGGTATTTGGGGGCTTGTCCCATGTCACGCGCCACGCCATCCCGGTAATCGCTCATCGAGGAGCCCATGAAGCAGGCAGTTTGTGTGCCGGCGACTTTTTGAAGTGGCATGCCAGCGTTCTCGAGTGCTTCATACGCGACTTCCATGGCAATGCGTTGTCTTGGATCCAACGCCATAGCTTCAGCGGCAGTGATGTTGAAAAATGATGCATCAAATTCATAGGGGTTCTGCTCGAGGAAGTATCCTCCATTGGTTGGTATGATATTTTGACGGTTGCCATGCCCTGTCGGGTGGGAGAATGCATCCGCATTGTATCTGCTTGTTGAAGTTGAAAAGCCACTCCGTCCATCTTTCAGCAATTCCCAAAACTTGGACGGATTCGAAGCATCGCCGGGGAAACGACATGACAAGCCAATGATGGCGATAGGCATGCTGCCCTTGGTGGTACTTGGAGATGGCATTTCAGTAGATAGAACACTAATATCAAGGCAAGTTGACCGCAGAGAGAAGTATAATGATGCTGAAGTTTGAGGAAAACTCAGTGGCATCGGCACTTCAAATGTTCTATGAAAACTTCAACGGAGCTTCAACGCCCCAACATTTGAATCAACAACGTTGGGAGCGAGAACGAGAAATCCCTTTTTTTTTTTGTCAGATTGAATGGTATTCGTGAATTTGCTTACTTGGTGTGAACTGCTGGTCTAACAATACACCCCCGAAGCTAAAACTCGGACGGGATTCCCCACCCCCGCTAGCGCAAGGTCTGATCGCCCGGCTGGGCGTTATCAGTCGTCAGCACCGGATCTATATATTTTGTCACAGCTTACGGAGGTTTCAATCAATTTCCGCCCCAATCGCGTCAGAATCATTCGTTGCTTCGTATTTTCGACCGCCAAGCTGCATGGATCTGAATCCTTCACTAGGGAATAGCATGCAGTGGGTAGCAACGAGGTCAAACTCGCAGGACCGAATGAAGAAAAGAATTACCCAGATGGTATCCCAATACCTACTATACTACCAAAGGAGTTCGGTATATCTACCCCGAATTACAAGCTTAAAGTCAATTTAGATCATGCCATCACACGACCCTGGACCTTCATATACTTCTGTAATATAAGTGGTGGAAATTCACGCATGTTGGAATTCTGGGTGAGCAACATAGATGATAAGCATGCCTGACGACTTTGGGGAATCAAAGACAGAAAGGTGGAGCCGGGGACCTAAACCGTCTGTTTCAGGTGCTTCTGACTACTAGGACATCAACCTGCAAGCCCGTGCCCCTTTTATAGAAAGGATTAAATGGTGTACATGGGGTATTGACCTAGATTAGCCTAATATATGGGGGTCTTCCAACTACTATAGAACTGTATAAACACTATATCAATTGGACTAAAGGCAGAGATTGAGCTGTACCTCTTGAGCTGTACCTCTTTGGACGGAAGTTATACAATACCTTACATTCTTTTTGTACCGTTGAATACACGAACGTCATTTCTTATCATCATCTTGGACCAATGGAAAGCAGAGAGCGACGAGGAGATATTCTAGACTCTACGGACGGCTGGATATCTATCAACCACATGCGGAAGGCAACGATTTCATTGGATTTTGTTCACTATTCCCAACAATCATGTCAAGACACGAGATTGCATGGTGTGATATCCTTTTCGGCTTGCATATGGGGGCTAATATACTGCACCAGGGGTATGTGTCTCGGAGTTATGAAGTTGAAGCCAATGTAAGCCGGCCCGGCTGGCTAGTGTACCTTTGGCAATGTTGGAAGAAGTAGCAGACGGCAAGCCCCGGCATCTCTATGATAACAAAGCCAGTCCCCGACTGAAATATCCCATCATACTTGCTATCTATTCCTAAGCAATCGATTAGTACTATTCATCAACGAAATGGCTGTGACGAAAGTTTCACCGGAGTTGGCTCCGGTCACTATTCTCTTCTTTGGAGACCAGACAGACTCATGGGTTGACGAAATTTCGCAGCTCTACAAACAGGCCGCATCCACACCATGGTTGAAAGACTTCTTAGACAAGCTGGCAGACTGCATCAACGTCGAGATCAAGGCCAACGTAATGGACGCTACATTACAGAGCAGCCTCGGCCATTTCTCGAGCCTCCAAGAGCTGGGCGAAAGATATCACCACGCGAATGACGATCTTGGTGTTGTCCGAGCCCTCTTACTGCACACCGTCCGGTCCGGAACTCTCCTGCAGTGGGTGAAACGAGAACCGCATCTTCTTGGACCCGATGCAAAAACTGAATGGCTCGGCATATCAGGAGGCCTGATCAGTATGTCGGCTTTGTCTATTGCCAAGGACTTTGAAACGCTATTCGATGCATGTCTGGAGGTAGCAAAAGTCCTTGTCAGACTGTGCAAGCTCACCTCAATTCGATCCAGGGCGGTTGAGGACCATCCTGGAGTCTGGGGCTGGGCGATCCTGGGAATCTCAGCCGATGATCTTCGCGTGGCCTTGGATCAGTTCCAGCAGAATATTGGCATTCCACACATCAAAAGAGCCAAAGTGGCTGTATCCGGCTCCGGTTGGAATACCGTCATTGGCCCGCCGTCTGTTTTACAACTTTGTATCAAACAATGTCCTGCTGTGAAGAGTCTTGCAAAAAACCCATTGGAGATAAAGGCTCTCCAACACACTCTCAAGACCTCACAAGCCGATATTGACTACATTGTCGGCGACAACTCTGTGTTTTTGGACCGCGCGATAAGTTGTCCAAAACATGCTCTCTGGGGCATGGATGACCCTGAATTCAAATATGCTAAGTGGGGAGACTTGCTGAGAGCCGTGTGCTCACAAGTATTGTCTCGTCCTCTAGACGTCACGCAGGCTGTTGGGAAGCTCAGCGCCAAGTTGCTCGGAGCGCATACAGCTAGGATCATCCAACTCGGAACAAGCAGCCACGTCCCGTATCTGGCCAGTGTTTTGAAGGAAACGGAAAGAAGCGTCCTAGTTCAAAATCAAAATTCCCTCTTCGATGCAGAAAGCGAAGGGACGCTGTCATCACAATCGGGACGCATTGCTATTGTGGGAATGGCAGAACGTGGCCCAGGAAGTGATAATCTAGAAGAGTTCTGGAATCTTATCATCTCCAAGCAGGATCTCTGCACTGAAGTTCCCAAAGATCGCTTTGATGTGAATGAGTTCTATTGCCCGGAGCACGATAAAGGCGATAAGAAGTGCACCATGACAACTCGATACGGCTGCTTTATGGACAACCCAGGATATTTCGACCCTCGTTTCTTTCATATCTCGCCCAGGGAGGCGATGCTGATGGATCCTGGTCATCGACAGTTCCTGATGTGTACCTACGAGGCACTTGAGATGGCTGGTTATTCAGACGGACCGACCAAAACTACAGACCCCCATCGCATCGCAGCCTTTCTTGGGCAGTGCACTGATGATTGGCACGATGCTAGCCATCCCACGCTCGGGTGCGACGCATATACATTGCAGGGAGTTCAGCGTGCCTTTGGCCCCGGACGTCTTGCCTGGCACTTCAAGTGGGAGGGCCCAACATACTCGCTTGACTCCGCATGTGCATCTTCCACGGCATCAATTCATTTGGCGTGTATGAGCTTGCTCTCAAAAGACATTGACATGGCTGTGGCAGGCGCCAACAACCTTCTGAGCTATCCCCACTCGTTCACCTGTCTCAGCAAGTCCGGTGTGTTGTCTGACACGGGCAACTGCAAGCCATTCCGTGATGATGCCGACGGCTATTGCCGTGGCGACTTCGTGGGTGCTGTTGTGCTGAAACGTCTTGAGGACGCCATAGCCCACAATGACAATATTCTGGCAGTGATTGCTGGCTCTGGGAGAAATCATTCCGGCAATTCCACATCCATCACCACCTCCGACCCTGGTGCTCAAGAAAGACTATTTCGAAAGGTTCTGCGCAACGCACAAATCTCACCCAACGACATCTCTTATGTCGAGATGCACGGTACAGGGACTCAGGTGGGGGATCCAGCAGAGATTTCCGCCGTGGCCAACACATTCAAGCACCGCCGGCCCAGTAGTGGTCCATTGAGGATCGGAGGTGTCAAAGGAAACTTTGGCCATAGCGAAGCGGCTGCCGGTATGGCAGAGTTGATCAAAAGCATTATGATGTTTCAGAAGAACATCATTCCGCCACAGGTCGGAATGCCGCATGCCCTCAACCCCAGGTTCCCATCGCTGTCAGAGTGCAACATTGAGATTCCCTCAGAGCCAAAGAAGTTTCCTAAGACTGACAAGACGAGATATATTCTTCTCAACAATTTCGATGCTGCAGGGGGTAATGCGTGCATGGTCCTAGAAGACTATACTTCTGTGGGTACCCAGGTGGACACCAAGGACCCTCGATCTAGCCATGTTATTGTGACTTCCGCCAGAACCAAAGCGTCCTTTGATGCAAACAAACTCAAGTTGGCCGGTTGGTTACGAGAGAATCCCGATACCAGAGTTGAGGACATTGCCTACACGATAACTGCAAGGAGAATGCATCACCAATTTAGATTTTCCTGCACAGCAGCAACTACACACGAGCTAATCACAAAGCTCGAGTCGCCTGATACAATAACGTCATCCCCAAACCCATCACAGCCCTCTCCTATCGTCTTTGTTTTCACAGGACAGGGTTCCCACTATGCAGGCATGGGCAGTCAGCTATACTACACGAGCCCTGCCTTCCGTGAAGTGGTTGATCTCTGTATCAGTATTTGCAAGGAGCATGGATTCCCGCATTTCCTCGATATTATCACGAATGATACGATCGAGATGTCGGCAAAAAACACTGTGCAGACCCAATTAGCTGTGCTGACGCTGGAGATTGCACTCTACGCTTTCTGGAAATCGGTCGCAGTGCAACCTTCCATAGTCATGGGGCATTCACTAGGGGAGTATGCTGCCCTGTACGCTTCTGGTGTCCTCTCCCTAGCCGATGTACTCTATCTCGTTGGGCGTCGATCGCTTCTCCTCCTCGAGCGATGTGAACCAGATACTTGTGCAATGCTTTCTGTCTCCATGCCAGCGGAAGAAGTCCGAGAACTGCTAAAATATCGACCAAATTACTCATCTTGTGGTGTTGCTTGTATCAATAGCCCTACGTCTACCGTCATTAGCGGCGCCACCGACGAGATAGCTCAGATACAGGCCGATTTGAAAACCCAGTCAAAACACTCAAAAGTTCTCACTACACCGTATGGATTTCATTCCATTCAGATGGACCCAATGATTGATGAGTACATCTCCGTTGCGCAAGGAGTGACTTTCTCAGCGCCGGGAATTCCAGTCGCGTCGACCCTGCTTGGGTCTATTGTGGACGCACCTGGGACATTCAATGGACGTTATCTTGGCTTACAGACTCGGCAGCCAGTCGACTTTGTCAGTGCCCTGAACTCTATCGACGCAAAGCTGCATGATCCTCTCTGGATTGAGCTTGGCCCTAGCGCTGTGTGCTCCTCTTTTGTCAGGGCAACCCTTTATTCGCTGACTCCTACGAAAGGGATAATGTCAACACTTGACGCTCCTGGTCGTGGGAATCCTTGGACATCCATCTCAAAGTGCCTGGCTACCGTTTACACGAATGGTGTCACAGTTGACTGGCTTGGATTCCACCAGCCTTACGAAGCTTCTTTGGGAATGGTGACCCTTCCGGCGTACGCATGGGATCTTAAAAATTACTGGGTTACTTACAGCGACATTGCAAGTGGACAAAAGCCTGATTCTCTCCCTACCCAAAATGCGGTAATTCAGCCAATGCTATCAACTTGCGCACAGTATGTAGTGCAGGAAACTTCGTCTACTGATGGCATCGAGGTAACGATTCGCGCTTCTCTTGCGGATCCGGGTCTCACAGCCCTTATTGACGGTCACCGTATGGTGAATGAGCCGATATGCCCTGGAAGTGTCTTTTGCGAAGCGGCTGTTGCAGCAGCAACATATGCTCTCAAACTGGATGGTAGGGTAGAAGAGTCACAAAGGCTGGCCATCAGGAATCCCATTATATCACGCCCATTGACAAAGCATCTCGTTGGTCCCGACGGGGATCTTCTCACGACGGTGTCAATCAAAGGCTCATCCCGAAATGTCATTAACATTTCGTGGAAAGCGGCTCCGCTACAACACGGTCCCTCATATGACCTCGGGCGCTGCACATTGACCGTTTCAAGCAGCATCGAAGAATTGCAAGAAAACTGGGACCGCATGGCCTACTTCATCAAAACCAGAATGGATGACATTGTTCATTCGGCTAAGGATGGGAGTGGACATCGCTTCAAACCTGATATTTTCTACGCTCTCTTCGGAGCGAAGGTGCAATATGATGATCATTACAAAGCCATCAAAGAGGCATTTGTATCCGATGACTTTTCGGAATCCTCCGCAGAGCTGGTCCTCAAGCAAGACCCGCCCGGAACCAAGTTTGTGGCATCTCCGTACTGGGGTGAGACAAGTGCAAACATCGCCGGTTTTACGGTAAATGCAAACCCAAAGAACCTTAGAGATGGCAGTGGCACCAGCTTTATCAACAGTGGATTTGCAAGTTTCGAGCAAACTGCCGCTTTCCAGCCAAATGAAACGTATTATACATACGTCCGTGTCTCGGAAGTAGACAATGACACGAGAAGCTGCGAGATATTTATCTTTGATGCTACCTACAGACTGATGGCTCAATGCTCTGCCTTGAAATTCCGCAGGATCAGCAACGCTATCTTGGAGCAGATGCTTTCTGGTAACTCGAAAAAGCCTGCCCCAAAGAAGACCGACAATAACACCTCACAACTTATTGAGAAGAAGAACACCCCTGAGGCACCGATATTCCAGGAAAGACCAGCCAACCCTAGCACGTCTGTACCATTCCAAGTAATGCTTGAGAGCATTGCCAAAGAGACCGGCATTGCCATTTCCGAGCTAACGGATGACGTTGCACCAGCCGAAATTGGCGTTGACTCAATCATGGCGATTGAGGTGACTTCGACTGTTTCCAACGCCACAGGTCTCGATTTACTTCCGTCCTTTGTAATCGAACGTCCTACTCTTGGGGATTTGCGCCGGGCTCTTGCAGAATTGGATTTGTCATCTCCTTCCAGTCCCAAATTGACTCCATTCACTGGCACTGATGGGTCATCGGAGTCGTCGTTTGCCAGGTCGGAACACAGCTCTCATTCAAAGGATCAATTTGTTATTATCGACCATCCTTCCATATCCAGTGCAGTCAAATTTGAGACAAACCCAGCACCAGAAGTCTCAAAGCAACATTCTACGATTGACGAATCTTCCCCTCTTCCTAATGTCAGAACGATGTTGTTGAGGGATGGCGTTGCCGGAGCTAGCCAGGCCCCATTTTTCTTGATCGCCGATGGAACCGGTAGTATCGGCAGCTATATCCACCTGCCACCTCATATCAAGTCTGACGTGCGCATTTACGGTGTTGACTCACCGTACCTCAGGTGCCCAAGTAGGCTGACCGTCGAGGTCGGTATCCCGGGTGCTGCCAAGATGATTGTCGAAACCCTGTTGAAGAAACAGCCCAAGGGTCTACATTTCTGGATTGGAGGATTTTCTGGTGGAGCAATGATTTCTTACGAGGTATGCCGCCAACTATCCGCTCTTGGATACGAGGTTGATGGCCTCTTGCTCGTCGACATGTGCTCCCCACGCACAGAGAATGTTCCTGTAAAAACTGACCTCGGCCTGGCAATGTTCGACGCCATCTCCCGCCAAGATAAAAGTGGAGTCTGGAGTATGACAGACAACACTAATCGTCATTTGCAAGCGCTGTTTGCTGCTGTTGCTGCGTACAACCCTCCACCACTTGAAAAGGGGGAACGACCTCCTGCGAAGCGTACAGCAGTTATCTGGGCAGAGAAAGGTATGATTAGCCGAGCTGCAGGAGATCCAGAACTCTTCAGAGTTTTGGAGGAGGAGAAAATCCCTTCAGAGGCCTATCCTGGGTTCATGGAGGATCCCAGACTCGGTGCCGTTGGTTGGAGTCTGGCTCATAAGACAAGTGCTGACCTTGGTCCTAACGGATGGGACAAATATGTTGGCAAGGATACAATTATCTGTTCCTCTATTGATGGCGATCACCTTGATTTGCCAACACCCGGGTTTGTGCACCTACTGGGTGAGCATATCGACAGGGCTTTTGATCATTTCCGAGGAGGGTTGATTGAATAACTTGGACGTTGACTTAGATCGAAGGTGGAATGTGTGATTTACTTGGTTTTCATTGAAGATACATAGCACATCAATTTGTACATCCAGATGTCTACAACATTTGAATAATAGCTGAATCTGGTACTGGGTAGAAATTACACAATTGAAATTGTACTTTAAACCCCGGGCCTACATAGACCATCCAGTATCCCCGGTGCCACCGTTGTTCATGAGGTTGTCAAAGAAAGCCATGTCAACGCCCTGGAATGCCCAGTCCTGTCCCCCGGCGGTCAACCCAGGATTCTGAAAGAAAGGATCCGAAAAGAAATTATTGATTTGAGGTACGCTATTCGAAGCAGACCCATCTGTTCCAGTAGCCGTCGAAAGATTTAGTGGCACGGAAGACATCTCGAGGCGATCAAAACGAGAATCCACAGGTGGTTTCATGGCTTCGACATTTGGCATTTCGTGAGGCTTAGCGATTCCGCCATGACGCAAAGGATCTGGAATATAGACGTTCCCAAGCCTTGTTTTACGAGGCATATTCACGGTTTGGAATCGAGGTAGGCGGTTAAATGTTGAGTCTGTTTGTTGTTGAGGATATTGGTTTTTTGGAGCCTCCTTGCGCATGCCCCCACCGGAAATCTTAACAATGCCAAAATAGGGAACATTCACAGTAACGACATCATCGTCATTTTGGTCCGTCGGCACTGTTTCAGTGGCTAATCCCTGCACGCTGATTCTCCCAGAACCATCCAATGGCCCGGATCCAATGGCCAATAACCGCTGTAGTAATTCGGCGCTCTGTGCACTCATTGCATCTGAATTCAAGCTGTTGACTTCTTGCATATTTTCTTGTGCCTGTTCAATCATGGCACGGTCGCTCAAGTATTGATGGGCAAGTAGGTTCTCTGCCTCTGATTGGCTATCGAGGTGAGCTAACAGCAAGGTCATGGCGGCCATCAGGGCAAGGAAATCAATTGTACGACAGCTGTAGGCAATCCTATTAAAGCGGCGGAGCGTGATGAAGCGTGAGAGAACTTCCCGTGAGGCATTGACACATGTGATCCGTGAGAATTCGTATTCCCGCCCGGCTGAAGACGAGCGAAGCATATAAGGTAGATGGAGATGGTTGACGAGGTTGTAATGAAGTACCTGAGCAAACAATCGCCGTGTGTCCCAGAAAATGGCCTGCGAGTCGGCTAAGCCAGTGTTCAGGGTTGGTACCAACCACCATTTGCTAGGGAGCCCCCTTGCCGCTTTCTGCAGCTCTAGGTCGAGGGTTTTCATTGTGGAGTAGTCATGGGGCGTTGAATGAGAGCTTGAAGCATTGCACTCCAGAATCTTCGACGAAAGAACACAGTGGATTCGTTCAAGACGGCCCATGGGGGTGTCAGTTTGAAGCATCACGTCGGAGCCCATGCTACAGTCCAGCGATCCTTGAGAAAGACCTAATAGTAAAGACAGCTGGCGGTCCAGAAACACGATTCGAAACCACATGAGCTGTGGGTGACATCTCGTGTTCGGGTCGAGCACTTCGAACTGAGTCCGATGATCCGATCGGTCAAGACGCATCAGCTGAGCAATTCCCATGGCTCTTCGATTTGATACCCAGCTTCGTCGCAGACTCCCGGTATTCGCCTGATACATGCTCTCAATCATGATGCATTCTAAACCCTCAATGCTCCCAAGAAACTCATCTCTTGTTATCACGAGATCGATAGCCAGATTTGCTAATCGTTCCATTGTGGCCCTTGGCGTCTCTGAGAGACTCTTTATGCCATCGTGGAGATCGGGGTGTAGATGCTGCAAGACTGTGGCAAGCTGGAGCATATACCTTGCTATTAGAACGGGGTGTGTATTTGTGTTGGGGACATTTAACAGAGTTGCACTCGTTTTCAACGCTGTTTTGGAAAGGGTGTCGTATGGCATAGTTAAGATTTCATGGGCGAGAATCAAGGGATCACCTCCAGCTTGACATATTCTCTCGGTGTCTTTTTGTGAGGGCAGTGATTCATGTAAGAGCCGTGAAAGCCTCTCATGTTTGTTATGCGAGACTGGTACCTCGATTTCTGGCTTTCCAAAGTTATTAGAAAAGACACGATCTTCGGGCGGTGGTTGCTAAGACAAGGTATGAGTGATAATCGAATGGTGGTAGGATCTTGAAACACACCTGTGGTGATTGATAGAAGCCCAAAGAAGTCGAGACTGTTAGAATCGGAGATTCTGGTGTCGGAATGCCATAGCTTGACCTTTTCCCATCTTCAGTGGACGTCAAAGGTGTTTGTCCTTCGACGGTATCGATATTTCCTCCACTAGTTCGCGTATCAGGGCTCCAGACGTCTTCGGGAAACTCTTGGCTAACGCATTTGGATCCTCGAATTTGACATGGCTTGCAGATTGTATTACCGAGCGGATCGAATACACATTTCATCTTCCGCCGCTTGCATTCCCAGCAGCTGTGGGTCCCCTTGCGGAGCTTTTGGCGCTTTGCATGGGGCAGAGACATCGTATCTACAGATTGACCAAGACCTGACCTGTTGCGGAGATGTGACTAAAAAAATATGCGGCGGATGGCTGGTGGGCAAGGAGGTTCTTTTGCCTGACGGCGGTCGAAGCGGGTTGGGGGCCTTTTAGGAATGGGCTCGGCGGTCGAAAGTAAAACTAGTTCCTAATAGGCCTAGTGATTGTGGGCCCGGCGGACTAAAATAAAACTAGTACCTAATAGGCCTAGTGGTTTGTGGGGCCCGGCGGACGAGTTTAACGCTAATCTCAATTAAGCTTCCTTTGATATTTAGTATCCGGCGGACGAATGATAAATCACTTGCCCAGGTGGAAGCCCCCGAGTTCTTTGGCTGACGAAGAGATTATTGTTTTTAATACCTTTACTAATTATTGATAATCTCGGCACCCTGTTGTCACTTTATCAAATAGATATTTTCTATATTTATGCTTCCGCAAATGCTGCATCGAAACCTACAGCCTTTTACACAAGAGATTCTGGTCACTTCAACCCACGCATCATTTTACCGACCTCCCAAATCACAGAATAGCGAAAATTCCAAAAGCCATGTCTTCTGAAAACCCCGACCCCGACATGGGGGAGGTGTCGAAAGCCAATTCGAGGGTGGTTAATCCGACAACCTCATTGAGCGATATCCAGCACACCCCAGCAGAAAGTGACCAAGAGAAGCATGACGATGAGAAGGACTTGGCCGTGGAGGCTTCTTACATAACGGGCCTGCGATTGTTTCTCATCATGCTCACCATCTTCATGAGCACTCTCCTGGCCGCCCTCGAGATTGGGATCATTGCGACCGCTATTCCTGGCATCACCGATGACTTCCACCATTTGAATGATGTTGGATGGTACGGAAGTGCCACTTTTCTCCTTGTCGGGTCATCTTCTCCGATGTGGGGCAAGATGTATAAATATCTCCGCATCAAATGGGTTTACCTGAGCTCCGTGGTGTTTTACTTGGTTGGCAGCATTGTCGCCGCCTCTGCTCAGAACAGTATTTCTGTAATCATCGGTCGAGCAATCCAAGGATTGGGGGCTGCGGGGACTCTGGGTGGATCTGTTCTTCTTATCAGTGTCGTGGCCGAGCCAAAAAAGCGTCCAGTATTGATCGGTAGCTGGATGGGAGTCTTTATGGTATCGACCATCCTGGGGCCTGTTCTCGGCGGTGTCTTTACGAGTGAGGTCTCTTGGCGGTGGTGTTTCTGGATCAATCTGCCTCTTGGAGGTCCGATTGTCATTATGTGTTTACTGTTCTTGCGGGTACCCGGGCACATCAAGCCTGTCCCAGCCACTTGGACAGAGATCATTTTACAGCTTGACCTTCCTGGGTTTTCTTTATTACTCGGTTCTCTCGTGTGCTTTGCCTTGGCTCTGCAATGGGGTGGCCAGACCAAAGCGTGGAGCGCTGGTGTTGTCATCGCCACCTTGGTTCTTTGGATTGCCTTCACGATCATGTTTTTCATAGTTGAGGGATTCCAAGGCTCTCGAGCTATGGTTCCATTGAGGTTGCTGAAACCTCGCATGACATGGGCTAATGCTTTGTGGTGCTATATGTGAGGACTCAACCACTCCATTCCTAGCCTCTTGTCCCGGAGCTAACATTGCTTACTTAGCTCCAACTCTTCGTTCTACCAGGTCATGTTTTATCTCCCTATATACTTCCAGTCTATCCATGGGAAGTCCGCTATCATGAGTGGTGTTGATACACTCCCATTTCTGGCTTTCTTTTCCTTAGGAGCTCTGCTGAGCGGTGGTCTCGTCGGGAAAACCCGCCACCTCGTGCCCTTTCAGTTAATCAGTGCACTCATTATGGTGGCCGGCATGGCCCTGTTTTACACAATGGGAATCGACGCATCTCAGGCCCGCTACCTTGGGCCTCAGGTTCTTTATGGCTTTGGGCTCGGTTTGGGTAACCAGATCCCTATGACTGCAGTACAGGGGTTTTCAAAGCCAGAAGATATAGCAAGCTCCACTGGTATCATCCTCAGTATGAATTCCTCCCATCTCTCTTCGCAAGTAACGAGTTTTTACTAACTCCCAGGAAAGTGTGTCAGTCCATCAGCGGAACCTATTTCGTCATCGTGGCGCAGACCCTCTTTGCCAACCGGATGCTACAGACGTTGGACAGCTCCAACTCCACTATCGACACCGCATTGGCCCTGGGCACAGGCGCATCGGAGATCCAGCATGTTTTTAAAGGTGAAGAGCTTAAGGCTGTGACCAATGCTTATATGGTCGGGATCAAGGACGTTTTCGCCTTTGGTTTAGCTGGTGCGGTAGCGTCCGTTCTCTTGGCACTTCTCATTCCCCTGAAGCAGCTTCCCGATCCCCAACAGAAGAAGACGGAAGAGTCCGGACCTGCTTGAATAATTTGAGTTGGCAGGAAGGGTGTGTTAAAGCCTTCCATTACTATAGAATGGTGCCTGCTTATAGCCATAGATTATGGGCTGCCCACTGCTAGTCAGCTACCTTACAAGATTTCATTTTTGTCTTTCTAATGGACGCCGACATGGCAAGTCCGGTTTTTAATATTGTTTCCATATTATTTCGCAAATTGTTCGATGAATACTATCCCGATATCCAAATATCACACCTCTACCGGTTCATTCAGTATCAATTGATAGTTATTTTTCTCGTGCATTTCCTGGTACAAACAATTTGGAAATGTGTGATACAAGAAAAGGCACCCAATCAATCCTCATCATTTTGAACCTCGTCATCCTCTTCCTCATCATCTACGATATCGGTCTCGTCGGAAATAAACATAAGGTGAAAAATAGGCCGATGAGTGCCATCCCCGTCCTCCTTCGCCCAATTTCTCTTGTCAGTGTCAGTAAGTGCAGCCAAGGTCGCACCCTGAGACTCCAACAAGTCGACCATATCCTGGTCGCCCTTCATTTTAGCAGTGTAGAGTCCAGCATATCCGTACTGTAAAACATTTAATCCTCTATTAAGAAGAATTCTCACTATAGACTCATCCTTATATAGTACAGCTAGCTTCAACGCTGTTACCGGTTGCTTCTATCGCTGCTAGGGATGCTTGAGGCTGGTTGCAGGCAGCATTCAGCCCATCCAGCAAACTTTCAACTTGTAAAGAGAGATTCCGCTCGGCAGCGAAAGAGAGCGCGGCTCCATGCTTATACTGCCCGTGAAAGCAATACAGAAACTTGATATGTGTTTTGTATAGATGACGATTGGTCCGGACCAAGGCGTAAATGTCCCTTTGGTGGCAAAAGCATGATGCGATGATCCACAGGATCTCAGTAGGTAGTTGGGCGAGCGCTATTACGGGAAAGTAGATGAATTTAATTTCGCAAGTGCATGTATATACAGGGGAAGTTGAAAATACGTAGAAGCGTATAGCCCCAGAGGCTCTAAGCCGTATGTGGTTAGCGTGATAAGCGATGTTCCGCCGTACGTGCGAAGGGGTTGGTACGGTTCGGTTGGCACGGCTAACAAATCTCCATCTCTTGACTAGTGCACGCTAGTTTGTGTTAGCTCGTTTTTGTAATGCAGGGGGGACTTAAGGTATTATACTCCGCAAGTTATAGAGGCATTCTAAAAACACTAAGCGTTTAACATACCTTACTAAATTTGCTAAGGAATGAGAAGTGAACGGAAAAGAAAGCAAGTAGAAGAATAGCTATATCATTCTATGGCTATAGTAGTATATTATCTTCACCCTTTGTCTATCAGTACTTATCTTCGAATTTAGAAGTTTTTCTTTTTTCTTTTACCTCAACCATCGCCCTACCCCGCCACCCCCCACTATACCTGCATGTCCGGCATACCGGTAACAATGCATTAAGCGTCCCAGTCAAAAGTCACACATGTTCTCTGGTTGTTTACCGTTGGGCAAATTCTATCCGGCGCGTCAGTCCAACATTTACCGGGCATATCAGGGTTAGCCCAATTGCACTGGCTGTAATAAACCCCAAGTCCAAACAAGGCCAAAGTATCTGCAAACCAGTCAGCATGTTGGATGTCCGAGCCTCAAAAATGTGATAAAGACACCTACCGGCACTCAGTTCGGGGTATCCACTATCGTCAGTGAAGGTTATAGCGAGCTCCCGGCAAAGGAGTCCACCGTACGCTGCTGTGGACTAGAATGACGAGAGTGGCATGGTCTTGGTGGGCGCCTCAGAATCCAACCGGTTCTCTCACGTTATCTATAGATGATCATGCTTAGGTTGTCGAATAGAAGCAGCCAGTAATGGAGTAACATTCATAATTAGCTGTAGTCTCAACATCTGCCCGTGTCTTGGCATTTGGGCGATCAATCCGACACCCAAGGATGCGCCCTTACTCTTATGTATACATATTGCACAGGTACTCTGGCGCAAATGGATTAACTTTCTATAACGGTATAGAACAGTCGTTTGACTCGAATGGGTAAATTAAACAGATATCGACTCCTCCCGACGATCATGCAAATGCAATCGCCAATCTTTATTGCGTGCTTCACGCAATTCCCTGCACAATTGCGCGATGTTCCCTCATCATCGATACCCTGAGTGAATAATATTTATACCACGCTCCTTGCCTCATCGGCCTTTGAGCACCTGGGAATCTGCAACCTGGTTCTTTATGCAAGCTAAACCAAACCTGAGAGCTCTTACCCTTGCAGCTCACTCTGGAAGCTATTGGTTCATCTGAAACTGTTACAATGGAGTTTCCAAAGGAGAATTTAGATCTGGAATCCAACGCCCAATTCGAATACGATCCATGGCTTCTCGATGATCATCCCCTACGATCACACCCGACAGAGTGTATTCCAGGCCTGTCGCTTTATCTCGATGAATACTACAAATCCATCGGAACGCGAAGAGCGATGCTTTTCCGTGTCGGATGTCTTGTCTTCGGATGTCTGTAAGTATTGTCGCTATATCTACAACCTTGTAATCGAGATACATTTATCTGACAACATTCTTTCCATAGAGCCGCATTCCAATGTCTTCGATTGCTCTCAATAAATATGAAACAGACACCCCCGCCTCACGAAACCATACCAGATGTCAATACTTAAGGGATGAATCGATATTCTCCCTGATTTTAACCAATTGCTCATACAAATTTGTCCGTCCGGCTGCTCTTGCGTGGCGGATAATCTGCTGCGCATACTTTCTTGGCTCTTTGCCAGAGCGCACATCTTCCCACAAGTATCTGGTCGTGTCCATAGCGCGGAGAATTTCGGCGGGTGGGTGTCTCCAGCGTTACAAAAGCTGATTTTACTATCCCTCTTCAAGCGGCAAGACGCGACGGACATCTTTTTCAAATCCCATGAGTCCTGAATAGTGCGAATTGGTCGCTCTGTTCTTAAGGAAATCACTCATGTGTGATCCCACGACGCCTTCTGATTTGTACCTCGCGATGTCTTCCACGTGGTCAGCCCAAGCGTACACATTTGTGTAGTGATTAATGGTTGATCGATTTGATAGTTGTTTGGGCTTTATGGTCTGAGTTGAAGCATCCGTTTTCAGATATCTTCGAACTTGTGTCTGGCGTGGCCAATTCTCCACGGGGTCCCGCGACTTGAGTGATCAAACACGCCTTCGATGTCTTGATACATGAGGCTGCTTAGTTAAGTATGGTTATATTAGTCTCTATATTTTAAAAAGGGTTATATAGATAGAAGAGCGGCAAGTGAAATAAAAGTTGGAGGCTAAAATAGCTCAATAAGAAGCGATATGAGTGTGGTCCGTTTCTTTCATCCGAGAATTCTCATATAATTCCATGTTTACCAAGGGCTCAAGCATCAACGTCTAGAGCATCCTCCAGCTGCTCATGAACTCCTCCATCGGTGCCCACTGAATGGAACTGAGATGGCAAAGTATCAAAAGACCCTCCAAAAAACTCTCCAACATGAGCCCCCGCAGGAGGGCGCCCACCGCGAGAGGCCAAAGCCCAAAGGCTTCCTGGAGATTTTGCCAGGTTGTCGATGGTAGTGAGGAGTCGGAGGGAGCAGAGGAGGGGGGGCGCAGATAGCTCGCAGAGGAGCGCGCGGAACACAATGACTGTGACGTTTGTGTTGGCTATTCTGAGTATTTTTGGGACGAAAAACACCTAAGGCCCTGGGAGAAACCCCTAATATAGCAAGCTCGTGCCTGCTAAATCCGTACGATGTACGCGATAGAAGCGTGACGGCAATTCTGCCTGCCTTAGGTAGTCCGGTAATTGTACTGAGTCTGCAGCAGCCTGTGACAGCTTGTAGGTATGCGCTTTCATTGAGTTATTTCCGAATTAGATTTCACCGAATGGCGAGCGAGCTGATTTCCACTGACATTTTGAATCGAAGTATATACCACAAGAGCTGCCAGGAACTTCAGCAGGGGGTCGTTAACGACTTGCTCGTCTTTGGTTTGTCCGGGTGTTATTGGAGAGTCGGCAGAAGTTGTGACTTCACTGAGTGATGCTTCGCTCGACTGAGAATCGATCGTTTCACAGTATACTTCTATTTCTATGCCCATAAAGGAGGGCCGGCGGGCCACGCGCTTGGGGCGTGTTCTGAAGTGTGATAGTTGCGTACAAGCAGGAGTGGGTTTGTATTGAACACTTTGCGGAGATAACTTCACGAGGAGGAAGGCACCCGGGCCCTTATCCAAGGGAGTCTGTTAGCAAATCGTGGAAATTGCTTTCCTGCTCTAAGCATCCCATGTTCTTCCGACCCTCTCCAGTTGGTTGGTGTTCCTGCCTGGAGCGAGCTCTATTTCAGGTCGCTTTGTTGAACAACCCCGGAATCTCAGGATCGCAGTACTTTCCACCACCTTGAGCTTTTGATGCGATTGGAAAAATCACGGTTCAGATACACTCGGTGCCATTTGGATGGGCTATAGCTCAAGATTGGACCGACGTATGATGGGTCGACGACGTAGATTGGGCTGTTAGCTCTTACTTTCGGCTCGGATCCCGACAGGTGGTATAATGGCGTGCGAAACCGAACACCTGTATTCTTGCTTAGTATCTATTAACCTCCCGGCTGCCGTCCACAGGTGTCGATACATACCAGCGTTTCAGGTGCTCGACTTGCCATCCAGAACATAATCTTCCGGCTCTTGCAAGTAAGAATCCTCAGAGCCGGGGGTAATCTAGTCTGAAGGGAAGAGGAGAGGAGAGGAGAGGAAGGAAGGTATGTAGGAAGGAACTGGAAATAAAATGGAGAAGGAACCCTAAGAAGGAAGGAGCCCTCTCATTCCCCTCCAGGTACAATTTTTATCTCTATAGGACTACTTTCTGCCAAAAGAACACTTGTATTGCTAGGACTCAGGTCATAAACACGTGGAAAGAAATCCTGCTATCATTGTAACGAGGTCTGTATAGCAATATATGTAAGAGTGTCAGAGTAATCTAATGTTTTTTCAACCGATAAACATTCCATCCATAGACCCTCCGGAATTTGATATACCCTTTCATCTTCTTTTGCCTCTCTTCCTGTCACTTGGGCTATTTCCCTCCATGATCATGACTCCCTTTGTCACTTTACTCTTCACTCTCCCATTCACCTGTATCCTCGATTTCATAATGGTCCCCCATGTAGTCATCGTAGTCCTCCCGTTCAGGTGTCTCCTCGATTTCAAAATGATGTCCTATGTAATAATCGTCGCCAACCACATTTCCCTCGCAGTCAAACAAAGGCCCCCCGGTATCAAACTCCTCTCCCCCGGGGCCAAATACATATTCTTCGAGATCAGAATGATCTTCCTCGATGTCAGACTCATCTTCCTCCGACTCCATAAGGCTTTCGATGCCCTCTTGTTTGCCACTGCGGTGATTGTCGCCATTGTATTGCCCACAAACTTCCTGCTCGCTCTTCTCGGTGCTGTTCCCACCCTCTTGGGTTACAGAAACCCCAAGCTCAGCCCGCAAACGGCTCGTCTCTTCTGTACAGAACCGGGTCTGGAATGTGGTGTTTAGCAGGTACTACATGTCGGGCGTTCGTGATACATACGCACTCCAGAGTTGCTTGGGTGATTGAACCTCCCGTATCATGCAGAGTTGTATAGCGTTCTTCCGCGTGGTCATCGCACTGCCTGGAACCTTGAAGTGACACTTCAGAAATTGAAGGATGGTTCATTTCGAATGAAAGTGGAAGTAATCGTGCTTGCTTAGCTGGGAATGAAACAAGTTGAGAGAAGAGTTGAGGTAAGAGGAGAAGAGAGCAAAAGAAAAGTTACAAATCTAAAAAGGGAATAGCTGATTGTGATCCATGGATGGCATCAAAGTCTTCCCAAAAAGGAAACTCCCACTAAATCCCATGTAATTGGGTTAAATACATTGAGTATACATCTACATTACCTAGTAGTTGATCTAAAATTTGACTCACAATCTTGCTTGCAGTTTCCCAGGGGTGCTAGCAAATATCTTGTTCTGACGACTGTCAAGCCTGGATTGAGTTGACTCAAACAACCGTGGGAGCCCAGTTTGTGCAAAATCAACATTACGTATCATTTTGGCCAAGCCCTCAGCCGCCAGGAAGATTTGTGGCATGCCATGTCCCGTGAAACCAGCGATGATGTACTGATCTTTGTGTCCTGGGACATGACCAACATGCGGCAGTCCATCTGTCGAATAACCCATAACTATCGAAAAGTTCGGTTAGCCTAGCCAGACTAGGAGTATCATATATTGAGCAACGTACTCCCTGTCCAGACTCTGTCTGTATAAGCGTGACTATTCTCCCAGCCAACAAAGTTGCGCTGCATATAATTATCCCAGTATCGAACAGCAGGTTCGAGAACTAAGCTGTCATCACTGACATTGTACCAGCTGTTCAGATCATTGATAAAAGCTGGGCGGGCACCGCCGACGACTATGCCCCCATCAGCGCGTGGGATGAGGTAGTCATAATTCCAATTGTTCCAGCGCAGGGTGTAGGTATTCGTCAGACGAGGAGCGGTAGCACCCGGAGGAACAATGATTCGACTGCATGTTCCTCGGACAGGGATGATCTTCTCCATATACTGAGGGGCAAGAGACGACGTATAGGCATTTGTTGCTAAAACCACTGTCTTGGCGGAAATAGAGCCCCGGGTAGTATTCACCGTCCAAGAATGGCTCGATGTTGAGGAAGTAGACTGTGTCATCCCAGATACCGGTGTATGCGTCTGCAAATTTACACCTTGCGCAACTGCCTTTTCCAGAAGGTGCAGCACGAATTTGTATGGCCAAATGTGACCGGCGTCATATGTGAAACACCCCTGTGCGCCTTTGACCCCAGAGAACTGAGATATTACCGGTTAGTATATCTGCAGACGAGGTTTCAAACATATGCTGACCTTCTCTGCTTCATTGCTGGGGATATATTTTGCCTTTGTCGTTGGTTCACATCCCATCTTGATCAACCTTTCGTATCCCTCCTTGATTCTTGCGCTATGATCATTAGACAGTTGAACATCGATAGCCTTTGTGACCGTATATTCACAGGCTATACTTTCCTTTTCGATGAACTCTTTGAGAAGTGGGACATGCTTAGCCTCAAAAGCGGCAACCTCAGCAGCAGCCACGACGCCATGATCAGCGGCCAAGCCAGCAATACCATTATAAACATCTGGTTTCATGTGTCCTCCTACAATAAAAAAAAAGCAAAAATTTAGCGAAGTATCTCTTTTGTGACTATTCCAATCTTACCATTTCGACCAGTGGCCCCGGAACAAGCTTGTCGAGCCTCCAAAATCACAATCGAAGGTAGTTGAGACCCAGGGGTGATTTGGGCAAGAATATGGTGTACAACAGATGCCCCTGCATATCCAGCCCCTATAACGACGATGTCGCACTCCCGAGGGAGAGATTCGGTCGATCGATGGCTGTCTAGAAAGTGAGGCTCTGTTCGCCAGAATGATGTCATCCCATTTGGGACGGGAGTATTCGATTCCATGACTCCAAGACAATTAGAGATATTGGAATTATTTGGCATTTATTGAGATTGAGAAATTGGGGATTAGAGACAGTGTCTCCTCTCCCGGCGGCTTTTCCACCGGTAACTTTCCCGGTCCCCGCTAAACGACCGTACAGGGACAGTGCATAACACTTCGATTATATGGGAGACTTGGCAATTTGAGGAGTTAACTTGGGTCATTTGAGGGGGTTTTTTGAGATTAAAGACGCAAGGGATTAAAAATGTGAATTGAGGTGGAAATGTTTATTGTTAGAATAAGAACATAGGCCATGAACAATATATTTTGTCTTTTGTTACGCGTTAGTGGTAGAATGCTGTATTACTTCCAATATTTGCAAGTGCGCGGGACTTAGTATGTGCAGTAAACGGACATGATTCAAATTGGTGCTAGACTATATGCGAAAACTTAAGACGCCTGATGGGCAATGATCTTGTCCGCCATTCCTGGCAGAGTATCGTCCATAACATCCATTTCTCCAAAGAGCTCCGACAAGGACTCTTTCTCCCATACAGAGCAGTATGCTCCCCTGAACCTATAGAGTAAAGGGTCAGTATTACGCCTTGGTAACCCATGACTCAACGATGAGACACATACCCAGCCTTCCTCGCCGCAGAAACATCCCACATATGGGCCGCCGCAAACCAAGGCGTCTTCCCATCATTCCACGACTTCAGCTTCTCCAACAAGGGGCGATAAGCCGCCAAGTCAGGCTTACCGACACCGACGTCATCACAAGAGAGCAAGTTCTCCGCAGGCAGCTCAACACCCGCGTTTTTGAAATAGCCCCCAACACGGTTGATATCGGCCGCGGTAAAAGCCCACACCGTGAAACCGGCACCACGCAGCTTCTGGACACACTCCGCTGCACCAGGACGGAATTTGAGAAGTTGGTATTCTGCCATAATATACTCCAGATCTTCGGGTGTAGCCCAGGTCCTTGGCTCAGCGATGCCGGCCATCCAGAGCATGCGGTAGAACAGTGCGCGGAAGACTTGGCCGAAGGGAACATAGCTTTGTGCAAGACTCAGATTGGTATATTCGCGTTCCGCTGCTTCCATCCATGTGTATCCCAGTAGACGGGGCTTGATTCCCTCTGCACGCAATCGATCTCCCAGACGGGTATCGATGGCGTCGAAAACATGATCGTAGGAAACGAGGGTGCCAACGATGTCGAAGACAACGTGCTTTGATGAGGACATGATTGGGTCTTGATGTTAGAGCTGTTTATGGGGAATTTGGGAAGGATTGATATCGTTATGCTGAAGTATGTTTTGTAAGAGGAAAGATGTCGATTTATCTACAGGTAGATAAAGAAGGAGGAATAGATCAGATAAGTAATGAACGAGTCATCTTCCATTATTTAACTTATCTCTGACTTGGAGAACTATGCACCTAACCCCGCACCGGCTATAATTAGGGGATTGGTACAGGGACCCCCCCTTTCAGTAATGGGACCCCCCCATGCCTGATTTTTCAGGACCGCCTTCCTAATCGGGTACCGCTTTTACCTCGATACCTGCGCTGGTCTACCGCGCTCCACACCGCCTTCTACTTTTACACACCGCTTTTGTCTCAAACTCCTATACGATTGTAGCAACACAGTAGATACCTGCAATTTATATGTAAACCCCTAACAAAATTAAGTCACTTTTGTCATATAGCACTCAGTGTAGAGAAAGAACTTCATAATCTAATTCTGGTTTACCCCCATTAACCTACCTTCTTCCACCTCATTTCTAACAATCATTTTCATCCCAAACCCTATCATTTCTATCTCAAACCTATCATTTTTACCATTAAAATGGCCTCCTTAGGCCTAGAATACCTCGAATCGGATTCATCCGATGATCCCGACCGCGTTCCCGAGTCTCCACCTCCCGTGCCAAGCACCAATCCGGGCACTGAACCAGGCCCAGTCACCGTGCTAAGCACCAATACTCCCCACCGAAACGCCAACCTTTACATTCCCAATTCCCCCAATCCAGCAATTCCGCACAAGGGAAGAAGGGATCGCAGCTATCAATGAGTTTGCGCGCCCGCATGGCTATGCAGTGACTAGCCGACGATCGAAAACCACTAAGAAGGGCGTTGTAAAAACAATTCGGCTGATTTGTGACCGCGGTCGTGTTCCAGCTGAAGTTACCGAGGAGCCTTTAGCAAAGCGGCGGAATACCAATACACTTGCGACCGGCTGTCCCTTTCGTATAGCGCTTCGCCTCAATCTTACAACTGACCATTGGCATCTTACAATTGAGAATCCTACACATAATCACCTACCTTCGCCAGCATCAACACATACTACCCAACGGGCGATCGAGCTTACACATAAGAAGGATAAGGTCGAGAATGCAATTCGACAGGGTCGTACAACGCGTCAAATCCTTACTAAGCTCCGTGAGGCCGATCCCGAGAGTACTATCATTGCGCAGGATATCTACAATACGCGTAAGAAGCTGAATCAGATCTTTCTTGCTGGCCGTACACCTATCCAAGCGCTTTTACAAGAACTCCCGAAGGATAGCGACTGGATTTTCAAGTACGAAATTGACGATCAATTCCATATCTCTGCGCTATTCTATATACACAAGTCGAGCGTCAAAATACTACAAATGAACCTATGGGTGATCTCTATAGATTGTACATACAAGACTAATCAATATAGTCTTCCCCTTCTTGATATTGTAGGATTTGCTGCGACAGGATCCACCTTCCATGCTGGATTTGCCTTTATGCGTGACGAGAAGGAGGATACGTATGAAGTTATACTTAGCTGCCTTACTGAAGTATACGAATCCCTTAGTCTCGACCCCCCTTACCCGAGTACGATTCTCACCGACAAAGAACAAGCATTGATCAATGCTATTGAGAGTATCTTCCCAGAGACAAAGCATATACTCTGTATCTGGCATATCAATATAAGGATTATAGGTATTGCTCGCCGCCTTCTTACCGATCAAGTCGTACAAGCCCGTCGGGATCGCAATCAGTCTACCGAAGCCCAGCCCACCGAACCTTCTTCCCAGCGTCAAACCAAGGCCCAGCAAGCTAAAGAGGACCGAGAAAAGGTCGACGAGGGGTAGAAAAAAATGCTAAAAAGGTAGAATCGTGTCGTTTATACTACTACTCTTAAAGAGTATCAGCGCCAGTGGGAATACTTTTAAGAAAAGTACAGTGATCCAATCTTCCAAACCCTTATCGAGTACATACAAACCGAATGGCTTGACGACTGCCCCGAGCGTTTCCTCCATATTTATACCTCTCAATACCTTCATCTTAATGAAATTGCGACCTCCCGTGCTAAGGGTACTCATTGGCTATTAAAGCTTGGCCTCCAGGTATCGAACAATGATTTACTAGTTGTCCTTCGCAGTTTCGACCGCGCAGTAAACCTCCAATTCACCAAGGTTAAGCACGGAATTGACACTCAGAAAATTCAAAGGCCAACAAAGCAAGTCCCACTACTTTACCAGTTACTCACCAATCGGATCTCAGTACGGGCAATCCAACTTACAAAGGAAGTTTATGAGAGATATCTACCAGAAGGGGTAGAAGGAAAGCGACCAATTCACCCTATCTGCGACTGCAATTCAAAGAATACCTCTAGATTTCCTTGTATTCATATCATCAAGGACTACGACAATAAGAAGAAGCAGCTCGAACCAGAACTTTACCATCAGCATTGGCATTTGTATAGTGTTGATAACGCTCCTCCTATTAATCCCGCCCTTCTTGTACAGGATCCCCTTCGTGTACGTCGTCGAGGACGGCCCCGAGGTACACGTAACTTTGGCAGTAGTACCCAGGCGACGCAGGCCACCCAGTCTTCCGCTGACCCGTTAACCCAAACCCAGGCCCCAGAGAGCTCATCTATCCACCGAGACCCATCGTCATAGGAATCAAGCCGGGGTCAGGTTCGTGGTATACCCCGGGGGCGTGCTCGCGGGCGTACTCGGGGTATTGCTGCCGATGGTACTCGTACTCGCGGTCGCGGTCGGGGACGTGGTCGGGGACGTGGTCGGGGACGTGGTCGCGGTCGCGGTTGCGGTGCTGAGACTGAGGGTGCAGGAGATAATGGGGGTGCTGAGGGGGAAATTTGATACTGAATCAATAGTCATGTAGGTGTATAAAAGCAGCAATTAGGCAGAAATGTGCGATTTTTTCCGATCAAAATGCAGGTCTTTTCACTATGTAGACTATAATTATTATGGTGGTGGCAGAATACATGGCAGTATAAACATGGAGTGGCAGAAATTATGGCAGAATTACTGGTCGCACCTAATCGGGAAGGCGGTCCTGAAAAATCAGGCATGGGGGGGGGGTCCCATTACTGAAAGGGGGGTCCCATTACCGAAAGGGGGGTCGCATTACTGGAGGGGGGGGGTCCCTGTACCAATCCCCTATAATTATCAGCGTAGATAATCGTGAATAGTCTCCGATTACTGGTAATACATATAAAATTACTAGTGATTACGAGTAGCATTAGTACATGTATATTTTTGTGAGCTGACTGCTTTAATCCTAACAGGCTTCAACGTACGGTCAGATTCACAGCATCCAACAAAGCATGGAGGATTAGTGAAGGGCTCGTTAGATTTTCTTGTATCTTGGTCTTTGAAAAAGAGCAGAGAGAGAAAGGAAAACTTGTTATTCTCTGCAAACAAACGGAGGCTAACTAGCTAGGATGTTGCAGCCCGACAAAACGAGACATCAGTGTCTTTGTCAACAGCACTTTTTGATGTTTTGGCATTGGTATAAGTGGGAGTTCCGGACTTTCAAAATCTATCGAAAAGAAAGAAGAATTATTATCTCTAGCAGTGTGGTTAGGTTTTGGACTCAACAGATATGAGGCTGCTGAGATAGATGCCTGTGGTTGTGGAAGGCACGCCCGCACAACAAATGATATAGTACCATCAAGAATCTGTCTTCAAAGATTTGACTGCAGTATATGCAGTATATCTTCTTCCCGGGAAACAAACTGGCATAGTAGTTCTTGGAAACTCGTTTGTTCCTCCGCGATACTCCTAATCGAGTTGATCTTTTAATTCTATATTATATCCTTCATAGGTTACTTAAATTGTCCGTAATTATAATCCTTCACTAATATACCGGTAATTACAAGTAAATTGTCATTTACGTAGCCCTAAAGACACTAGCTGGTCAAAAGCAATGCCGGCGGGAAGTCCGAAATTGCTCCCGCCGGGAATGGGACAAGAGACGGCATGCCAGATAACGATAAGGATACACTTAGCATTGACTCAATCTCAGGTATATCAATGGTCAGTACCTCTCTCTATTGATTTCCTGCTGTAACAAACCTCTCACATACGATTCACGTAGTCAGCATGAGGGAACCTCCAATGCAAACGAAGAACGCAAGTGATCTCAAAACGAGCGAAACACTTGACATAGAGCGCTCGGCGAGCTCAGGGACTGAGCGTCATGGCAGCACTGTCGTCCTCTCCGCAACGGACGATGCTGGGTACCATCGTTCCTTGACCAGGCGCCAAATCATGATGATGACCTTTGGCGCTGGCATTGGTACTGGTCTCTGGGTGGGAACTGGACAGGCATTGTACTATGGTAAGTGAAATTGTACACCTCAAGATGCATAATCTGCAGACATTGACATTAGAAAGCTGGTCCTGCTGGTATGGCACTCACCTATACGATCACCGCGTAGGGTACTCCAGGACACTCCAATCTTGCGCTCTTGTAACTAACACTGTCTGCGAAGGATGATCGTGTACGCCCAATATTCTTCAATTGGTGAGATGACTGCATATAAGCCTATTCACGGCGGGTTTATCCGCCAATGCGCTGAATATGTGGATCCAGCATTCGGCTTTGCGATTGGTGTCAACTTCTGGTTTGCGGTATGTCAGCCTACCAATATATGAAAGTCATATGTATTGACGCGATAAAGTGGGTGATGATCATCCCAGCGGAGATAACAGCAGCGATATCTGTCTTGAAATTCTGGCCAGAGACAGACGTCGTACCACTCGCGGCATTTCTCACTTTATTTCTGGTGGTGTTCGCTGCTGCAAACATGTTCCATGTGCGGGTATACGGCTATATCGAGTATTATATGTCGTTTGTGAAGTGCCTTGCAGTTATCTTGATGATATTCTTTATGTTTATCATGACATCGGGAGGAATACCAGGAACCAACGGCCCAATCGAGTTTCGATATTGGAAGAATCCCGGAGCTTTTAATAATGGAATAAAGGGCATCGCTAAAGCTTTTGTACAGGCCGCGTTTAGTTTTGGGGGCGGTATGGTTCCTGATGTCTGAACACAAACCGAGGAGAATGTACTGACTGAAATCAGGCGAGCATATTGCTGTTATAGCTGGTGAAGTAGCCGATCCACGTCGCACTATCAAGAAGACAGTTAGACCTGTGTTCTGGAGAATGTTTACCTTCTTCGTGGTTAACATCTGGCTCGTCGGAATGTGTGTTCCATCCAATGACGTCGATCTTGTCAACGCTAGCGGGACACTAGGCAGTCCCTTTGTGATTGCAATTAAGCGAGCGGATGTTTATGGTTTAGCACATGCCATCAACGGGTTCATCTTCCTTAGCGTCATCAGCTGTGGCATTACCAGTGTTTATATCGCAAGTCGAAGTTTGACAGCTCTAGCTGATCTGAACATCATCCATTCGTTCTTCGGAAGAAAGGATTCACAGGGTCGGCCATATGTGTCCCTGGCTATCAGTTTGGGCCTTGGTGGCGGGCTGGGCTATCTCAACTGCAACAGCGTGGGAGTTATGGTGTATAGTTGGTTTTCAGCATTGGTAAGAACACTCAGCCGAGAAGACAAAGATTTCGTGAAGAGGTATTGACAATTTGATGTAGGTGGCAATAGCAACGCTTTTCCAATGGGGCTGTATTTATATTGCTCATCTTCGCTTCCGGCAAGGTCTTCGAGCTCAAGGCAAGGATCTCAGCGCACTTCCGTTTAAAGGTCTCCTCACTCCGTGGGCGCAATATATCAGTCTCACCATTGTGGTGTTTATCTTTGGTTGTCAATTCTACCTGGCTTGCTGGCCGTTCGGAGGAAAGGGTTCGGCGAAGAGCTTCTTCTCTTCTTATCTTGCAGCCCCTTTGTTCTTCTTTGATTACTTTGGATACAAGGTGAGTGCTTTAATTGTGGTTGGGGATCAAAGATATCTGACTTGAGTAGTGGTATTTCAAAACAAAGATAGTCAAGCCGATTGACATGGACTTCGGTCCCGCTAGAGCCTTTGATGAGCAGGACCTTATCAATGCTATTGCAGCTGAGGATGCGGAGCGGAATCCAGAGAAGAAGAACAAACGGAAAACTTGGAGGAAGCGTGTTCAGTATATGGTATTTGGATAGGGAACGCAGCGAGGAAGACTCCTAACTCTATTTACGTATCTCAATGTGACATAATTTTGATGGAGATGAAATATTATACGCATCGAAGTCAAAATCACTGTTGGACCAATCGGGATCAAAGAAAGCCGTCATATCATTCAGCCCTGGATTCGCAAAAGCTTCGGTACCAGGAGTGAGATGCGACAACGGACTAAAGGAAGACAGCTCCACATTTCCACTTGCAGATTTATCCTTCTTCAGTGACTGTGTCCAGTCTTTGAACTTCGAATAGGAAGATATAGAACTTTGATCGCTTCGTGGCTGGAAGGCGGAGTCTTCTTCAGAGACGACCAGAACCTGGTTGATAGCAGCTTCGATAGACTCAAGGTATGATATCTCGGATTTGGAAGAGCTTCCCCCAACCATCTGTCGTATGAGGCCCATTCCACGGTGTAGGCCATCTTGGAGTTTTTGGGACCTCCCCGAGTTGAGGCTTTCTGCAAGAATGACCAGAAGAGCAGCACGACAAGCACCAAACTCATTATAAGAAGCGCGACAAAGACCGACATGGTCAGATAATGATTGTAGAGTGTTGAGAATGTCCAAAGCACTTGATACACAGTCATCCACCAAGACTGACCGACGCGTCTCATTCTTTTATTTCTCGCTCATTGCTGCACCACCTAACACGTGGCTTTAGATGAGCCTCCGTAACGTGACGCATCCACTTCTCGTTTTGTTCACCATCCATATCAACTTCAACTACATTCGACTGATTCCTGACGCACAAGATGACAGCCGGAGCTTGTTACTGGAGTGGCAACGGCACTTACAACTGCCCTTGCCTTGGTCGAGGACAGTCCGATGTCTCCGAATCTTCGTATGCACCTTGCCTAGAGTGCGGCCATCCGCTCAGAAATCACTTCAGAATAGGGCGTAAGGAATTTCCTTCTCTTTATCAAATCAATTCTAATCCTCTTTTAGACCATCCAAATCCAAATGATCCTAATGCTAACCAGGTCTTCATACCGAGACACCAAACTGTGAAAAAGCTTTCCAACCTGCTCCATGAACAAAGAGTGGTGCTTGCCCGTGGCACCCCCTCCGCAGGAAAGACCTTTCTCGCCAAATCTCTGCATACCTTCCTCCGAGGACAGGGAGTCAGATCGATTTACATCAAACGCTTCCCCCTTAGTTTAGAGGATGGTCCCACAGTGGTACAGTATCTGGCAGAGGCCTGTCACGTCCAAGGTTTTCCGGTATCTCCCCTCACCCTTATGCGCCAGGAATTTGTGTTCCTCATCGACGATGCACACACGACTTACAATAATTCCGAGCTATGGTTACTGCTCAATAGTGCGAACCAAGACGGTCTCTCGAACATCCCAGGACCCAGTTTCTGTATTTTCAGTGCATTCGGTACACCTGATAAAGGTGTTATGCCACAAAACATGGGAAGTGACCTATTGGTATTCAATAAGAGTCAGCGTCTTTTCTTGTCCCTGCGTTTTGTCGAGGAGATCACTATATTCTATAACCGAGAAGAGTTCGATCACTACGTTGACATCCATCTCCAGCGTCGAGGCTCCGATTACGAAATCTGTGAGGTTCTGAAGGATAGAATCTTTGGCTTAACTGAGGGACAGCCTGGATTGATGAATGCATTCATGGATCTCTGCGATATGGTATGTGATCCTCCATCATCTATATTCGTCATGCTAACATCTTGCCAGTGGTATGATGCATTCTACGACGAGGACGATGACCTCATAAGCTTCGATGACTATGAAATTAGTCGATTTTTTCAAATCCGCGGCATCCTGGAAGTAACCATCGCGATAATTGTTGACTTCGCAGGTCTTCCACTTTCGCCTGAAAACTTTTTCCCCCTGAACAGGAGTTCGAAGTTCTTCGCCAGGCTGAGAGCACCAGGGACGAAGGCCTTTTGTTCGACCCACAGAGTGAAGCTATGTTATCGTGCCTCACGAAAGGCTGGCTGCACATGGAAGAGGCTCGAGATGGAAGATTCAAATGTTTCTTTCCAACCACATTTCATAGCAGGTACGAATGGTATCTAATTGAGCCTGACATGCGTACTAACAATATCACAGGGTTGTGGAGTACCTCATGGGGGTCCAGGATCTTATATACGCCACTCCGCCGACATTGAATAGGGCGGAGCTTGAATTGATGTTGGGAATGCGAAACATGACGATTTCCTAAGGGGTTTGGTTCTTATGAGCGGAAACAGTCTTGCGCGAGTATTTGCTCATGCTGCGTCTTGGGCTTTTGTGATTCCACATACTATCCTTGCGGAGGGGTTTCTGGATTCATTTATGTAACTGATGAACATACGCAAGTTCGACGAACGGTGGACTTACGCAGAATCTTGATCTATGTCAATCTTTCACTATGCTATCGTGTGTGAATGTAATTTTATTTTGTCAAAATACTGTAACAATTCAAGTTAACAAGAGTGACGTCCTTCTTTCTGGTAGCCCTACTGCATAGTCTTTAGGTAGTGTTTTCAGATGCTCTTAGATGTGCTTTAATATACATTTTTTTCTAATTTTGCCATGGATGAACGTCCTTTACTTCACAGAAAACGAGATTGTGATCTCGTCTTTAACCTGAATCCTAGAATTGGCAGCCGCATGATCTCTGCTACCTTTCCCACGCAAGAAGTTCAATGGCCAACCAGGGAAGCTGGTTAATTGAATCTCATCCCCGTGAAGGTCATTTTCCTCATCTTCAGACGCGTGTTGTCTCGAGCGATGCGTTTGAGTGCCCCCCGAACCATAACAATCTCCTTGTTTCTTTGTAACCGACTGCTTGATGCCCAGAACGGCCCACCAGTGGCGGAACAAGGGCGAATAAGTCGGTAGACAGGCGCAGACAATTCCAATGAAAGGCTCAACGCAGGACAACACGAACACGGGTGCGATCGTCCAAGATGGATCTTCGGACTGTGTATTTTTATACAAGAAAATAACGCGAACGACACCAGCGATGCAGACGCTATAGTGGGTTGGTTAGCATGTTTTTTTTAAACATTCAACAGGTCTTATGGAAGATCAACTCACAATCCACCAAGCAGCAAAATACTAGTAACTGCAGCACGCTGGGACTTGGGCATTTGCAACCTCCAGATAATAGGTGCTGGAACACACAGAATCATGACATCAATAACGACAGAGGCAATGCCATTGATCAAGAAGAATTGAGGAACATCTATGCAAGTCCCTTCGGCCGTCGGGTCTGTGTATTGCTTCCAGAAATATGATGTAGGGCGACATGCGGCCGCGATGGTGACAATGACAGCGACGAAGTAGCCTATGATGATGGCCATGGCGTAATATAACAAGTTGCGCAGGTTAAAGATGCGACGATAGAACATAATGATGGAGGATTTAGTCAAAGTGACCGTTGTCGAGTAGATAAAAACATGTGCGAAAAGGAGCTTCCAGAGTGAGATGAATTCAGAATCGGTGAGGGCTTGTTGGTGCCATCCGTTTTTGTATTTGATACCTTTGAAGAGAATGAGTCAGTAAGGAAGGTCGAGATGCTATACTTGGGTTTCACTCACTGATGATCACGCATATACCAGTGCCGTAAGCGAACCACTAAAGATAAGTAAGCCCCAAGATCAAGGGATAAGTAGTCTAACCATGTGGAAACTCACCAAAGCAGCAAAGATCAAAAAGTCATCAAGACCGAACTGTGTCTGACTTGTCTTTGCCCGTGTATATACACGTAAAAGAACTGCCAGGGTTCCAATGATCATTAGTGTAATGACTGCCCCGAGCATCTGGGCTTGCTGATTCTCGGCCAGGTCAATGCCCGGGGGCGCAGGGCCAAAATCCCCCGTGGCTTTCATTGAAATGAATGAATCACATGAACTATGTGTGAATTGGTGAATCTGTAAGATTCTAGTGGAATATCTCTCGATATTGGGGGTAGATTTACTATTTAAATATCAAGCTCTCGGTCCATATTGGGTTAGTCTGACAGGAGTTAAGAGAATATGGTCCCAAGGGTGTGAGTATGGGTCTGGTTTCCCGAGGTGAAGAAATGACATATCCCGAGGCCGACCTAGAACTTCATATCGAATGTTCAAGGCAAATGAAATTGCGTAATATGGGTATCTCATGCTGGAGACACTAATTAGATTTATGTGTTCATGTGATAAAAAAGACTTCATAAAGCTGAGGCTAGAAAGTCTATTCACGAACATAAATGTCAAGCATATTCCAAATAGAAAACATCAGATTTTTCATCCAATTAAAATAAAACAATAAGAAAGAATCGACCGATCCATGCACTTTGACAGCCACTTGTGGAGCCTTCATCTATACAAAGCTCAAGTGGATCCAGAACCTACCGCTCTAGGGCACTTGCAGACGCTTGACAGGTGAGATTAAAGGGCCATTAACTTGATTCATTCCTCTATTTAAAATCATCATTTTTATGGCTTTTTTTTTCTTCTCCTTCTCTGTTATCCTTTGGAGTAATGGGGATCCATTTTTTCGGGAATAACCGCCGCACTCGTGAGTCTAGATCCCCAAGATGTTAGTTAATATGGATGTTAGCGGAACATCGTACGTTGTGTTGAAATTTCAAAAATGGATCCATCGAGGGCTGGTTCTAAAATTCATTACCAATGTTCCCTTTCTTCATATTATTGTATATGAATGAGACAGGACGTGTTGCTTAAACTCCAGCATCTCCCCAAACCTATCAGATATGTCAGCTCTGGCAAAGTCCACAATTCTTTTCTATAAATCTCCTAGTCTACAATACTCAAAAACTCATAGGAAAATTTGAGGACACGCGATCTTGCCTCAGCAGTGGAGTGTCATAGGTGGATCCCCTGCACATCGTACGTTCGATCTAGAGTTCGTAAGTTCGTATCCGAGAGAATGGGGCTGAGATGCAAACGAGCGCTTAAACATAGGGTTATGCCCTCTGCTATGGCGCCATCAAAGTCGCTATTTAAGGACACAGTTGGTATGATGCTCGGTGCTTAGGTTGACCCGCGCTGGAAGGATATTCTGATCACATCCAAATAGTCCTCGTGCTAGCCAAGTACTGAGCTGTTATCAGAAGCGAAATTTTCTTTTTTCTTGACTAGTTGTTCTGATCATAAGATCAGTGATATCTAATTCCCTAGATTCGAATTTCCTTCTCTCGCTTTTATCGGTGCTCAACCTAAGGAAGCGTTCGGAGCAGTTCGGAGACTAGTTAAGGAGGAGTCTAATTTCTTCGTTTCTTTGGGATCAGCTGTATAATAACCATAGCTTGATACTAATATCTCCCAGTCGTAGGTATTACGGTAGGTAGAATTAAAGCCAAAAAGTGTTCGAACAGAGGAACTTTATATTTCAACCAAATTCTTCCGAGGATGGTTTACAGCAGCCATTCTCATAGAAATCTCTAACAGACTATACCTCGTTAGTGCCATCGTTACCCACAGCACCGTGCTTTCGAGTGGAGGCGGGGAAGACCGATTATCCCTGGTCAAGATCGAGGGCAACCCATTCTCTCTCTAGATGATCCATCTGCACGGTGGTGTGGGGTCTCCTCGGATAGCGGTCACATGACTTCTAACACTCTTGTTCGAATGATGAGGTATTATGCTAACTATCACAATTTATTCATGGTAAGACAAAGAACAGGATAAACTAACTTGCTGGGTAGATAGCACTGGATACAAACCCTGTCTAAGTCATAGTCCGAGTCGGAGTTTCAGGCTCCCAATTCAATATTAACGGTCCTACTTAGAAAAGTCCATTTCACAAAGCCTTTTTCCGCCTCATTTGCTGTCTACCTAAAAGACTGATAAAACATGTTAACAGAATGATGTCTGAAAATACCACTGAAAAGACATCCCAAGGCCGCATAAGCAGCCAACTCTTCTTATCAAGTTAATGACTAAACTGTTGCACTGCTGCATTAGTTGCTCAGGCAAGCTTGTCAGACCTCCTGGCCTTTTTGTGATCTTTCGGGCCTTGGTTTCTTTGTCCATGAGGCTATATATATTACCTCATCGCGGCACTAGTGTTGTCCATGTATAGTCGAACACCCTCGGTCAACGTAGTTCTCGTATACCCCGCAATGACTCAGAAGATTAGGGTTAAACCGGGTTGGTAAAGGCTTACTTACCAAATCAATTTATCTTTACAAGGGCATGAATGATCTTATGTATTCGTCTGACTTCATTTTTCATACCATCCTCAGAGCTCACAATTTCAATTTCAATGCGCATGCACCCCGCCCCAAAATAGATACTCTAGACTGCCATAAAAATGGAACGTACTCTAACACCAATGCATGTGGATGGAGGTAGTCTGGTAATGCCACAGGCTCGTCTGTATGTACTGCGGTAGCCACCATAAGAACTAGACTAACCTGGCCGCAGGCAGCCCATTATCATCATCATCGCCTCAACAACCCTCGTCTTTACAGGATGCGGAATAAACTTCGCATTCGGTGTCTTCCAAGAGCTCTACGACTCAATGTCAAAGGAACCAAATACACCGTTCACCGGTGCAACACCTGCACATATTGACCTGATTGGCACTCTCTCAATTGCACTGATGACAATCGGTGCCCCATTCGCAACAGCTTGGACAAAGCAATATCCGCCTCGATATGTCATCTGGGCTAGTGGAATCATTCACTCCAGCGCTCTGCTTTTTGCAAGCTTCAGTCAACACCTATGGCAATTCATCCTCACCCAAGGCATTCTTCTCGGAATCGCCACTTGTTTAACTTACATGCCATCTGTAACCGTGGCACCGACTTGGTTCTCCCAGCACCGCGGATTAGCGATGGGGATAATTCTCGCAGGAACCGGAATCGGCGGTGTTGCATGGCCACTCGCTTTTCGATACCTAATTGAGTCTGTCGGATTCCGCAATACACTCCGCGTCACAGCAGGCATCTCCTTCGTACTAATTTGCGGCTCGGGAACATTTATACGCTGGCCCGCTAGTCAGATCACTCGCATTCAAGCCGAGAACGCCGCTTCAACCCGTTCGTCAACTTTCTTCCGCCTTCCGCTAGTTGACTGGCGCGTCGTTCAAAGCCGCAAATTCGTCGCTCATGCTATGGGTGCAGCGTTGCAATCTGCTGCATACTATACGCCAGTCTTCTTTTTCGCATCCTTTGCCCGTACACTAGGCTACTCACAAGCAACATCGGCAAACTTCATTGCCATCTCGAACGCTGCGAATGCGCTAGGCAAGGTCGTTATCGGTCACGCAGCTGATCGTATGGGAAGACTCAATACTCTGGTATTAACAACGCTCATTTCAGCCGTCTCTGTGCTTGCATTGTGGCTTCCCTCGTGTCTATCTACCACACAATCTACCGGGAGTACACTCTTCATTACATTCACAATATTCTATGGCATTTTTGCGTCCGCATATGTGGCTCTCTTTCCGACGAGCCTGGTAGAGTTGTTTGGTGTGCAGAACTTTGTTAGTGTTAATGGCTTGTTATATATGGTGCGAGGCTTTGCGACATTAGTTGGAACCCCAGTTGCCGGTGCGCTGATCCGCGGAAATGGCGAGAAGAGCACCGGTCCGCGAAGCTATGAGAATACCAGTGTTATGGTTGGTGTACTGCTGGCTGTGGCGACGTTGGCTGTGGTTTGGGCCCGGCTTGAGGCTACTCTTACCCTCGACGCTACGGCAGGGCGCAGAATGAAGTGGTTGATGTAAATATTCAACCACGTAGAGATCCATGGGGATCCTAAGTAAACTTCCAACAATATAGACTGTAAATTAATCAAATTTAATAAAATCTCCTCTCAGTTTGATCAAAATGGACATCATGAGAATCTTTCAATGCATCCATCTGTGCATCGTGTTGGCTGTTCTTCCCTCTCTCATATCCATGAACACAGAAATAGTGTAAACACTCTGGTACCCAATCCGCAAGTATGAACTTTTCAGGCCTTCTTCCTCCCCTTCGGTGAAATACAACAAAGTTTGAATTCCCATGCTTGTTCGTCTCAGCACCACAAAATCCTTTAGTGACTGAATTTCGTTCCAAAGATTGCGAAGAAACACACGAGTCAATTCATTCTCGGACGGATATAATGGGCCACCCTCGCGATCCAGCAATCCTACATCGTGTTCCATCCGTTCAAATTGGCGCTCACGTGCAACCTCAGTCAACGTCGAGAACCTCTAATATCGCCTTGTGTAGGTATATCGCTTTGACAAACGCTTTAACGTTAATGTCAGCGAGTCCTCTTTCCTAATACTAGCGGTATCTCTACTAGGTGGATTGGTATTCCGCTATAGTAGTAAAAGAAACGATCATTGGTAAACGCCTATAACAATTTTAGTATACATATTAAATGTAAAGATATTTACTTATTTATAACTAGTATGATTAGGTACATAAGAATGTAAACGTTAGTATTCCCTCTCTATAGATACAGCATTTTCCATACTGCGTTGGTTCTTCCTTTTTCATTCTTTCCAGTGTATTCGCATGCCCTCTTTAAAGAGACAATGAGAATTTTCTTGATCACCGAATGACAGCCTCGCCTTTCAAAGATCAGTGCTATCAGGGATACGCAATACAGATGTAGCCTTCAAAGTAGAGAAAACGATGGTCATAAGTGAATTTTATGCTTAGCCAGAAAGGCTTCTGAGATTGAGAGACATTCTGGGATGCAACCCAAAATACAAACGAAAGAAAAAGAATCACGGCCCGTACATCTTGGTTCCGACAAAAAACATAACCCAACAGATTTGTGCTCAAGCTCTCTCCCAGGGCTGCATCAGGCATACGCAAGACCTGTGAATAGTCCTCTGGCTTGAGTCGACCTTCCCACCAAAAATCTTGGCCGGTGACTCTCAACGATCTGGTGACATCGATTTTGGGGAAATTAAGATTGGACCCACCAACTTTCTGCTGGTTGTAACGATCTAATGTAACATCCCGCCCGAGGGATACAGTGCCCGATTTTAGAGAAGCGATTGATTCTGCGTGCGACGCTGAATGTGTGGATATAGGTGATGACGATGTTGATAACTCATACAGGTCTTGGACCTCAGGAAGCTCCGAATGTCTGAATGAAAGGAACAGACCCAATCAACTAAAAAAAAAGATTGCGATACTACAGATAGACCCAAGCTCGGTTGTCCGTATTTTCTGGGAGAATAATAAAGGTCTGAGGGTTGTGGTGGATGACGATATGGCCCAACAATTCCAGAGGCCCAAAACTTGTTCGCAGAATAATTAAGTGAGCCCTCGCGCATGGAAGTCGCAGCCCCGGGCTCAAATTCCTCTGAGGTAGAAGTAAAGCCCGTGTTTTTCAGTTTGTCAAATTATTCAGTTGCTTGGGTTTATATACCACATTATTTGGTCACATACTAGCAATACCGAGAATTAGACCGATGTATGGCTGTAAGTTTACCAAAAAACGGCAGATCAACAGCCGACCTTCCATCACTAACATGCAAGGGGCTTGATGCAGTTTGCCATGCGAGCAGAATGAGGGTGTCAAGTGAAGCAATGGAGACAGCTCCACATTTGGCCTGACCCGTCAAGTGAGGTCGTAGTGTTGATCGCCATCTTCCAAGTAAATCATTGACTCCTAGGAAATCATATTTGAATCTTGGCCTGCTCAGCGGAAGGAGATGTGGGACTGCTCATATCCAGTGGCTGGGATAGACCCACGATATCTCATCCGAGTGCTGCGCTCGGAGCTGTGTGGCCACTAGGCAGTGGGGATTGAGGTATTATCAACCTTTTCATACCTCTAGTTCATGATAGGTTGACAACCGAGATCTTTCAAGAGATTGAAATCTGCATTCAGCTCGCTAGGTTGCTCCAAGTGGGGAGAGTTCGTGCGAGAATCGATCCATGATTGACTTGATTGAGCTAGGGCCCACAATCTGAGAAGATTCTCTTCTCCATACTTGTGGTTAAGGGCCACCTATAAATGCCTGCTGAATTCCCCAAAATAATCAAGGTTCATATTTTCCAATGACATCCATCTTTAAAGGGGGCGAGTATTATGCATGGCATTTGGGTAAACATATTTCTTTTCAGCTTTATCCCCTTGGTAACAGCCTGCCACCATCATTATCGTCAGGATGAGATCTATCTGCCCGGCTTCGGTCATATTAGGGGAACATTCGACCAAAAATGCCACTCCGACGATGACTGTGTCTCCCTGTGCCACGAACCCGACTGTATATGGCTAGAGCCGGCCTATGCTCGGTATATGAACAGGGACCTAAATCAATACATGTTTTTGACGCAGAATCGACGCCGGTACAGGTACGATGACGCCAATGAAAGGGGTCGTAAAGATGGCCAGTTCACTGCCTATGGGACCGGAGTATGCAAAGATAATGCCTGCCATCGAAAATGTACCCCGCGCTGCCCTCATTTTGAATTCTGCCGGGCTTCGGATGGGTTGTGCTCGCCACCACAATCTGACGGGGCAGCCTGCGCTAAGGATACTGAATGTCTTAGCTTCTGTGTGGATGGAGTTTGTAAGGGGAGGGAGCTCGGGGCGCCTTGCCAGAATCGCATGGAATGCGACTCGAGATTCTGCTGGGATGGGGAATGCCGTCGGGATGATCTGGAGGTCGGTGATAAGTGTGATGTTCACTGGGTGTGTGCGTCTAGGGCCTGTCACAATGGAACTTGCAAACCGGGGAATCTGAAAGATTACGAACAGTGCTACATTCCAGAGCAGTGCGCATCGAGGTACTGCCCCGGAGAATGCAGACCATTGGCGGTAGACGCCGGTGGCAAGTGCCACGCGGGCATGCAGTGCAAATCCAAGCTCTGCCTCGACGGGACCTGCGGCCGGACCAAAGTTGATAATGGCGGAACCTGCCGCGACGATCGAGAGTGTGCGCGCTACCGGTGCATTTACGGGAAATGTGCCGCAGAGAGGGTCTCGTTAGGCGGCCGGTGCACCCTCGACAGTGAATGCGAATCAGGCTACTGTAACGAACACAACAAGTGTGCCGTATCGACCGGCCAGCCCTGCAAGTCGAAGGACGATTGCCGAGGCCGTGGTGAGACGTACTGTTCCTCCTCGACGAAGAAGTGTGGACATAGTCGCCTTCATGGCCAATACTGTTCTACTACCGAACAATGTCTTCGCGGCCTCTGCTGTGTAGGAGGGAAATGCGATAATTGCCCCGGGAAAGAATTTGCCGCGTGCTCCCGCCATTCGGACTGTGAGGCTGGCCTGTCCTGTTTCCAGAGCGTGGAATTCCCTGAGCGCAAGCAATGCGGCCCCCCAGATGGGCGCCTGAGATCTCCTTGCTCGGCGAAGCACCCATGTCGGGGTTCGCTGCAATGTCGGGGAGGTCAATGTTTACCGGAGCGATGGAGCCCCAAGTAAGTGAGCCGCCGACGAAAAAGTTGAATATGTTCGCTAATATGAACCCAAGGGATGGTGATCCCCTCTCATACATTGTGCGTCCTGTCTCGTTGGCAATCTGCAAAACTGCTTGCGCAATTGATTATGATTCAAAGGACTGTCAAGCGTGCATTGCACAAGGAGAAGTCCATCGATAATGATATCTTGACTCTGGGGCAAAACTATCCGTTGAAGACTGTTATTCCTCTTCCTCCTTCTATTCCTTAGTCTTTGTAGAGTGAGGACCTGGGAGAGGCAGAGAATGTATATATACGAATGTTTTCCTGGAACGTGGTATAAGCTTTTCTGGATTCCAATTCCACTGGACCCAATGAGGTAAAACTAACTCGAACAGGCAATTCACAGGTCCGCTGTTTACAAAGACTGGAAGACGCGCGCGTTGCGCGTGTAGGGTAAGCAAAGAAGCAGACCTTCGAAAGTAGAATCCGTGGCAATAGGCAAAAGACTCTCCCGATGGAAAAATAAGAAACATGCAGAACAGGATGCAATGAGAGAGGCAGAAGTTGCAGATATCTGCAGATGTAACCTCAAACCCCTAAAGCCACGACACGCCAGTATGAAAAGGAAACAGAGTGGCACCGCAAGAGGCGAATCAGAGAAGTGCGTGGTAGGACAGTTCATTCATAGTCTAGCAACCTCTTTTAGCGACGTTTCGCGCACACGTACATCCGTGTTGATTTGGCATTTGTGCGGTCTCACCACTTCTTTCTATTCAAGATGATTATAATTGTGAGTATATATATATTCAAGATGCGGCATGTACAGGCAAAGCACAGTGGTCTGATAATTGTATGAGAAGTGGACAGTTACAGCTTTCGAATTCCCCCGCCGATTTAGCTGACTAATCGCTGTTGGATCACGCGATACAAATAACGTCATAGACGTTCAGTTCGAGAATGAGGATCCCTCGACAGATGCAGTCCCCATCGAAGGCTTCGAAATCATCTGAATTTGAAAATTTAGGACTAATCTCTCAGAATGCAGTCAGAAGGACCATATCCCGAAGTAGGTCCCACCCTTCCTAGAACGAACGACGCTAATAATCCTCTCCACTATTGTTTAAATCCGAGAACCATCCCAAAAAGTACGGAAAGCTGCCGCATGGAGGCTTACTAGCTCCCAAGTCCAAGGTATATAGAAAATAATTCCTTATCACGCGCGCTAGCTCATAACCGACAGGAACGGACATACTTTGACTCTGGCGATTTCGCTCTTTCTGCCGCTCATCACGAAACCGATAATGGCGCTATTCAAACGGGCAGAGCCCATCCTCATCGGGAAAGCATTTCACACCCTTTTTCCCCTATCCCAGCCTCTAGTAATGTTGGCGAAGATGCCAACCAAGATACACATAGGAAAAGTGCGAGTACCGAACAGAGTCCTCTCCTTCATCAGACAGATACTAAAGATGACCCGACAAACAAGGAGGGACAGGATGATCAGATCTCTCGCGAGTGCTAAGATCAAATTGTCGCATTGGAATTGAAAGCAAATTGTATATCATTTAGTAGGATAGCAGGAGCAGCACAATTCTTAACGAGGCCTAATACGATAGTTTTTCTATTTGTGAGGTTAGTCTGTCCGGTAAAGGAGCATGATAAAGATTATGTGAGATTGAACCCAAAGTGTTTGCATCTCGAACGATTTCTGAACCTGCGGAGGGAATGAACATCGTATCAACATATTACTTCTATATATTGGAAGGCTAAAAAGACTTTACGTCTACCATAATTGGATGTGATAGTCTGTATGCGAGGATTTCCAGGTACTGAGATATATCCTACTAGATTGTCTGATATATGTGACACTCCACAACAATGGTGGGCTTAATCTATCCGGATAGCTCAAATACCAGAGGCCTAAGTGTCTTATCTATCCACATGTTTCCAGAAATAGGCAAACCGCAACAAGGGTTAGACCACCAAGGTTTACTACTTCATATGCCAGTTTTTATTCTCTAGACTTAAGGATCTAGCCTTACAGCACCTAACGCTAGACCTCTGTAATGGGCCGGCCGATGCGGAGGTCTACTGTTTAGATACCTCGTCAGGCTCATAGGTCGACGGTAAAAAAAGAGTTCATGAAATGGACTTTTCTAAGTATAACCTTTGATATTCTTTTACACAATTTATTATTCCACACGTAGATGGACTGCTATAACAAGACATAAAGAATGCCCCAGAAGTATCCTATTCCCACTGAGCGAAACCATCGAACATCTTCATGACCTTGCTAATCGAAACCAGATTCAATTTCAGATAAAAAGCATATATTTCTAGAACACAAATTCATGATCTCTAAACCATAATCAATCGATCAATCGTAAATCATAACTCCACCCCCGTCTCACAACCCAGGAGTCTGAGCCCCTTCCCCAATCCCCATCAACCCACCAGCAAGGCCATTCATTCGACGATCCAGCAAATCCTCCTCGCTATCAAGAGAAGCGATACTCCGTCCTCTCGGACGAACCGCACCAGGACTTTCAGGTGCACTATTCGTCTCATCAGGATCGAAAGTGTCCCGCGAACGACCCGCTCTCTCCAAATGTCGAAGCTTAGCGAGGAAATCCTCCTTAGCTTTGCCGTCATCTCCCAACCATGTAAGCCCAGTGACACGCGAGGAAGCAAAAGAGGAATGCGATCTCCTCCGCCCTGTGCGGTGTTCAGCCTGTAATGTAAATGCATCATCACTACCAACGGGCGGGATCTTGCTGCCCATTTCCAATGGTCTCTCCTCGTCACCCGAGGACTCGCCAGTAAACTTGCGATGGTGGTTACGACCACGTAGAGGCTTTCCTTCGTTCTGTACAGTAGACCATTTGAGGGAAGGATTGGTATTCAAAGCGTTCACATCGCGGTCAGGATAAGAATCCGCCTCCAAGTCATCTGTCTTGATCTTCTGGAACAGAGTCTCGAGCCAGTCCGCGCTGCGATGGATATACTTCCACGCATCCGGGAAGAAGCCAGCCATCTGCATGAATCCGTGTGAAATACCAGGGATCAGGGAGATCTCGACGTAGTTTCGCTCGTTGAAGGGGCGGTTAGACCTCTCCAATCCAAGGTCCTGGCGCTCACGGAACTGATGCAGCTTTGCTTGGCGTAGTCTTCCTGCAAATATGACTGTGTCATCAACCAGAGGGTCTCGCTCGCCGGTCATAATATATGTTTTTGGGAAGCGGGCAAGTAAAGCCTCTGGAGCTAGAACGGGAGATAGGAGGAAATCGGTGTTGAAGTCAGGGCGATGGTGGGGTCCAATGTATAGAATGATCATTGCACGCGTCATCTCTGGTGTTAGGATTCTGTCGTGGACGTAGGTGATCATGGACGAGACGGCTAGTCTAGTCTTGATTGGCTTGACTTCGTCTTCTGCTTTGACAACAGGTTTCGGAGCTAGGTCCTCGCTCTTTTGGAGTTTTCTCTCCAGTGCCTTGGCAGCTTCGGCAGCCACATTGGTTTCTTTATCCTTTGCCTTCTCGGGTGGTGAGATAGCAGTGAGATCCTCGACTGAGCGACCTGGCGAAGTGAACGGCGTGAGTTTACGATATTGATCCTGTTTCCGTTGCAGAACACTGCGGTTTGTCTGACGGGTGCTCTTCTCCTGGATCAATGCCATCTGATCATCGCTCATCCAGCTCTCGACTTTCATGTTCAACGCGGGATATCCCAAAACCACACCATCCGGGGCCGGGAGCACATCTTCCCCACGCCAGCCTTGAGCCATCGCAGACTGCAACACCATCAAGGTCATGCCCACTGCCAGATTTCCACCAGCACTCTCGCCAGTGACAAAAATCCGAGGACGGGTCTTACCACTCAAACCCATACAACGGCCATTCGTGGCAATGATGCTATGATAGACATCGTAGCATTCGTGCAGCGCATACGGATATGCGAATTCAGGTGCCTTCTTGTAATCAATACTGAGGATGGGGACCTTGAGTTGTCCTGCCCAAGACAACAACTTGTCTTCTGAGTTTCTAGGACTCATAGCCACAAAGCCACCCCCGGGTACATCGAACACGACGGAACTCTGATCTCGGAGCGCACTTAACGGACCATCAAAATAAAGCCATGCATGCACTGGCTCGGTGTAAACCGACTGCTTTGGACGAGGAATGCGAATCGCTCGAGCCGGGAACTGGGTCATTCGCGGCCGTAGCAGTTTCGCCAATGACCACAGGTAGGGGCTGGTGGCTTTGTTCCAAGACACGCGCAGATGCTCTAGCGTTAGGGTAGCACGTACGCGACGAACTTTCTCATCGGCCTGTTCAGCCGCAATCAGATAGTAAGCTGTGAAGACTAGTGAGGCTATATCCCGTAGCCATTTTGGCTTTATGTTCATTGCGGTCCAAAATCCAGCGTCGAGACCAGTGGTGATCCATGTTGCTCGGAAAAAGGACCGTGAGTACATATTTGCTAATGGTTCAGGGCATTCAAGCCCGACGATCTTGGCGAAGTTCCGGCTGAGGTAGAGCCAAAGGAATATAATAACCGTTGTCTGCCATGTTGTCAATTTTCCTGTGAAGCGAGATGAGAGGGACCGAATAAATGGTGGGCCATGTTTATCTGCTCTGTTGGGAAGTTCAGCGGTTGTGATTCCTTGGGGACTTGACATGATGTACCTCAATAAGTAAACAGACCAGAAAGAGACAACTGCAAATACTTGGATTTTGCGGAAGCGGGTCGATGGTCTCCCCAATACGTGGTCTAAACAAGGATTAGACTAGATTTCAAGCGGGATGCAGGTTGCATACCTATCATTTCTCCCAAGTTAGGGCTGAGTCTAGTCTAACTAGTTCAGCCTTTAATGTGTAGTCTATATGGATAGGAATGCATGAAGGTCATGTCTAAGAGTAAAGTCAAAAAAACAGACAAAGAGGCCATTTTTGCTTTGTAGACACGGACATAATGCCAGTAATGCAAGCTTGTCATTGGAGAGAGAAGCCTTGAAGTTGAATCACATGCCAAAGTCCCACCTTTCACATGCCAGTGACATCAGCTGACTTTCCCCGACTTTTATGTATTGTTGTATATTTCGGCGACTTAATATTCTGATATGCATCACACTCTATGCTACGTCATTTGTCGGCAATAATCACGCCCATGTCCAACCTGCCAACTGCATAACCAGACTTCCCATCCCATACTAATGAAACCCGCAATACAAATACCACCCGAGTCACTGACAGTGGTAGCGCCCAAGGAGAATTCACGGTCCTCCTTAGGAACACGATCAGCAATCTCAGCAAAGGTATTGACATATACCACTCCACCAAGGAGGCCCTCCCAGAAAACAATGATGAACACAAGCCATACACTGGGGATAAAATTAAACATAGCATGGAGGCTCAGCAACACAAGGTTGACCACCTGCAGGAGCGATGGCATATACAAATTGCGGATGCGGTAGAATGGGGTCGAGGAGCGGGATATGAAGACACCAATCTGGTAGATGGCATTATAGGTGGGGTAGAACGAGCGGAAGTGCTCGAAGGGCGATTCACTCAGCGGGAACAGTAGAGTTGGAGCCACACCTTGGTTGATCACATACTCAGCAATGTAGACCAGCAACATTGGGACCATGCTAGATACCTGTCAGCGTAGACATGGAAGAATCCAAAGATTCGGATACTCACAAAGGAATAAAAAGTGCCTTGACGCGACGTAGATTATTGCGCACCTGGTCTTGCCAGGGGCCACCTTCGTTGACATGGATAGATTTATGGGCGGAGGAATCGCGCGACACTCCCAAGAGCCCCTCGTCTTCCCCGCCAACGCCATCATCCATTTCATCTTCTTCCACCTGGGCCCCGACCTCGACGACACGATATCTATCAGGGCTAGATTCGGCAGATCTCAGGTGGGATGTGGGTAGGACGACAAAGAAGCTCAAAACCATAACGGCCGGTAAGCACGCCGAGACCAACAATGTGACACGAACAGAGAACCCCATCGCCGAAGTCGCGACGGCATAAGCACCAGCTCCGATCAGCCCAGCGGCACCAGTACCACTCCCCCACGCAGCCAGACTGAACGGGCCATAAAAGTGCGTGAGACCCACAAAGCTCAGCTCCCCAGCACCGCAAGACAAGCTAGCCAGGACTATTCCCGCAATCTTAGACGATATCGTCCCTCCAGCGGTATAACCTGGACTCATAGCGACGACCAGCATACCCACGGATGACAGAAAAGCGAAGACGAGGATGCGCATCCAATATGGAACCAGATGGATGAAATAGGGGGCGACGAGTTTGGTTGCGAACGATGGGACCACGTCCGCGAGGAGAACGAGGCCTTTGGGAACATCTGGTCCGACTAGATCTACAGCCGCGGAGAGGATGATCACGTATAGAACATTGTTGATAAGGCCTGTCGGGTATGGGTGTTAGTTAAACTGATTAACGGGTTGGCTAGGGGGTTGTGCACCAAAGAGCCAGAAAGCGACGCAGACTCGGGGGTCTGCGCCATTGAAGGCACCGCCAACACGGGCGCTGAAACGATTCCAAATGGAAGAATATTGCTCTTGGGAGGAAAGCGTTGCATCCTCATCAGATGCTGTGAGAGGCATTCGGTAGGATGATTAGCTACAGAGTAACAAAATTTATCCAATCCATAATTTTAATTGAATAGGAGAAACAATACGGGTGGATCAAATCAATGGCGAAGAGTGACGACTATCCCCACAGAGTGGGTAAGGAGATGCAATGACAGCGATTGGTAAACTATCAAGTTAAAAAAACGTGACCAGATATAAATGTCAAACTCCATACAATGATCAATGGGGCGTCTTGGTACCCCTGAATTTCGTCCAATCTGATTTAAATAATACTAATGAAGTACTAGTCACATAATTTTCCCAATCTGAACCCAAAAGCCACTGAGAGGCCTATCTTAGTAACCTCAAAGGACTCAGTTATCAAGTGCATCTTGATCATATAGATCTTTCCAAACTGGATCATCATACGGTCTAGCCTTGCGATGAACTTCCTTAGCTGTGTTCCAACCAAAGAAGCCAGCCATTTCCCAATCAATAAGCCCCACAATTTTATCATCGTCAACTATATAGTTGGATATATTGAGATCGTTATGCATGAAGTTGATGTCTGGGTCGGTATTGGTGTCTGAGAAGAGAATATCATATTCTAGGCGTTGGATACGGCCATTGGTTAGAATACCGGGGTCAGGCACGATGTAAGAGCGGATCTGGCCATCGGGCTTAATGGAGTGTAGCTGTTGAAGTATCGCTCGTGCTTGCTGTTTGAAGGACTCCTTTTGATGTTGCGAGAGGTATGGCCATGCAATGGCTAACGCAACACCTGGAAGCCTTTCCTGGACTAGTACCTGGCGATCCTTAATCTAATAGGGCATAAGCGAGAGTATATATTAAGGAGAAGGGAACAAGTACCTTTCCGTTAAAGTAAATATCGGGCACTTTCACGTCTTTTAGGACGTTCTTCGCAATAGCAATAGCTTGTACTTCATTGGCATCGGCATACGAGTAGTCGATCTCTGTATACTCTGCACGGTGTAGATGGCTCGACTTAATGATGACTCTGCCAAGGGCAAAAACATCGCGACCGCCTTCATCGGCTGGATAGATTCTCACGGCTTCATTGCAAAGATCGACTACTGAAGCCCAGTATTCCAATGAGCCTGTGGACTGAGAGTTGATATGTTGTACATCAATGCGGAAGTCATCTGGTTTGGGAAGATATCGACCGTAAAACGGCAAGTCCGCATATAGGTCAGACGGAGGGATATTGTCTGGGTTCGTGATATAGGGATTCATGATAGTAGAGAAACAAGTAGTAGATGATGGGTGAGATTTAAGGTATTAACCTTTTTCTTCAAGGGGTTGAATCTCCTGTCACCGAGCAACCGCATACTGTGCTTGAACATTGAACTATGTAACTACATAATTATTTCTAAGTAAAAAGAAAAAGAAACAAGTTAAGATCGGCACTCCCCGAGACATGACTTCACTTAAAAACATCGGAAACTTTTCCTTTATTGCTCTGATTTCTATATGAAAAATATGTCTCATATCCAACGCAATACATGGTATAAAAGGAAAATAAGATCATAACCGGCATTCAGAACGAGACAATTATGACTTGGTCACGACCGAATCCACAGCCTGCTCCAAAATGCGCAGACCAGTCTGAATCTGGTCTTCGGTGATTGTCAGGGCAGGAACAAATCGGATGCAACCCTCACCAGCAGTGATGATCAACATGCCACGCTCACGGGCAGCAGTGACGATATCACCAGCCTTAGCGGTGTACTCTGGGGCAAGCTGAAGACCCAGGATCAGGCCGCGCCCGCGGATCTCGGAGATCACACCTGGGAACTTCTGCTGCATGGCCTTGAAGCCCGAAACAAAGAGATCGGACTTGACCTGGACAGACTGCTGGAGCTCCGGCTCAGCAAGACGCTCGACAATGTGGTGAGCGACACGGCAAGCCAACGGGTTACCGCCGAAGGTGGTGCCGTGGTCGCCGATCTTAATGTGCTGGCCAACCGTCTTTCCAGAAACAATTGTGGCGCCGATAGGGATACCGTTACCAAGAGCTTTGGCGGTAGTCAGGACATCAGGGTGGGCAGCCTCGCCAGAGGCCGGTGCGAGAGAGGGGTGGGCATGGGCCCAGAAAGTACCGGTACGGGACAGACCGCACTGGATCTCGTCGTAGATCAAGACGGCGCCGGTCTCATCACAGCGCTTGCGGAGAGCGGCAAGGAACACGGGAGTAGCGATATTGACACCACCCTCACCTTGGATAGGCTCAACAATGACACCGCATGTCTTATCCGTGATAAGAGTCTGGAGCTGTTCGATCTGGTTGTAATCTCCGTACTTGAATCCGGGGAGCATGGGCGAGAACGGAGTCTGGTACTTGGGGTTGGGGGTGGCGGAGAGGGCGCCCATTGTGCGGCCATGGAACGAGTTTTTGAAGGACACGAACTCGTGCTTATCACCTGAAGGGTCCAGGGTGCGGCCGGTCTTGCGAGCGAACTTGATGGCGGCCTCATTTGCCTCGGTTCCGGAGTTGGAGATGAAGACCTGCGAGGCATCGCGCATAGCGCCAGACTTCTGAGTCAACTCAATCAACAATTTACTCAGAGCACCGGTCCAAGGGTTGTGGTAGAGGTTCGAAGCGTGGATGAGGGTTTCGGCCTGTAAGTGAGTGCTTTTGGTTAGCAATTGACCACCATACAATATAGTCCGTGAAAGTTCTCCGCACCTGCTCCGCAATAATTTTGGCGATCTCCGGGTCACAGTGACCAAGAGAGTTAACTGCAATTCCCGCAGTCAAGTCCAGATAACGTCGGTTCTCCATATCCCACAAGTAGCAGCCCTGTCCCTTCATCATCATCGGAGCCGGGCGAACGTAAGTCGGGACCATGAAAGGAGTTCGCTCATTAATGAAGGACATGGTGACTGAGTCCGCCGAAGGGTCTGGGTTGGGGAGAGTTGACTCCTTCTATGCGATTGTTAGTCCCGAATTTGAACGTTGTCTTGGATACTTTGCATCACACATACCTTGACCTGGGCCTTCACATTTTGAGGCGTATTGGACGTAGTTGCAAATCGGCGTTGTACTTGTGACTCAAGCGCAGGGACGAATTTGGATCTGCGAGGCAGACGGCGCGCGGCCACACGGAGGGCAGACATGACAAATTTTTGATTTATAAGAATACAAAACAAATACAAAAAGCTAAATCCGCAGCAAAAGAGAGGTGAGGATCGTAAGAGAACTGTCTGATCTGATCCGCGCGGGAGAAATAAAAAAGGCGATATCGGGATCGGCAGTGTTAGTCACATCTATCAGTGGCCCCGGGAGTGCTAGTTAATATTGGGCCCGAGGTCCCGAGATCTCCCCGTACAACTTCAAACTTGCCTCATTGGACATATCATTCCCCTCATCCACACACAATGTTGTTCTCTCTCGCTATTCGTCGCTCAATCCCCTCGGGTGTCACTGCCTGTGGCGCAATCCGACCACTCTCCACAACTCGAATCCTGCGTCAGAGCGACGACAAGCCCATGCCATTCTCAGACTCCCCGGCACCCCCGCGTCTCCCAAAGGAAGAACAGGAGATCTTCGAACAGCTCCAGAAACGATCGACCGGCGCTTTCAGTACACCCCAGGTCAACCAGTCCCCACAGGCCGAGATTCAGGCGGATGGCAAAGGTGGCGAGCTTCACCCCGATGCGCCAAAGGGACTGAAGCCTGAGTTTGAGGGTGAGAAGAACCCGAAGACCGGTGAAGTTGGTGGACCAAAGAATGAGCCTCTGCGCTGGGGCGCAGCGGGAGATTGGAGCTACGGTGGTCGCGTCACTGATTTCTGAGTGACTCGTGACAAGAGAGATTTGCATCATGGCGTCGGTGTTTATTGCCTAGGAATATAATCCTCCGTAATTGGAGACGGAAAAGTGGGTGTATGGTGTTGATGACATCTACAATGTACATAACAAAATGGTGTGGACTGACAATGCAAAGCATATTTACGAGTCATTGTGGTGTTGGCAAATGTATGGAACCCGCTGGGAGCTAATAAATATGTCAAACAACGACAAGCACAGGCTATAGCACAAATCGCTTAAAGCGACGCTTTTTCTTCCGCGAGACGAGCGAGAGTTGCTTTTCCAGCCCGGCTGCCATTAGCTCGGCCCAACTCCTCACTAATCCAACCTCCAATCTTCGACATCTCATCCAGGCTGATCCCCGTGTGCATCCCCAGGCTGTGGATTGTGTGCACGAGGTCCTCTGTCGCCACATTTCCCGTCGCGCCTTTGGAATACGGGCAACCACCAAGCCCACCCACGCTGCTGTCGAAAATACGGACACCATGCTCCAGACCGACGATTGTGTTCACCAAGGCCTGTCCATAGGTATCATGGAAATGCAATGCCAAGTCTGTATTTTGAATGCCAGCAGCCTTGAGCGCTTTCAGAAGCTCCATGGTCCGGGGAGCGGTGCCCATGCCCGTCGTGTCCGCCACCGAAACCTCATCCGCTCCCATCTCCAGCAGCGTGGCAGTGATATCAGCCACCTTGACAGGATTCACATCCGGGCCTTCGTAGGGGCATCCTAGTGCAACAGAGACATATCCACGTACACGGATATTCTTGGTCTTTGCTAATGAGACAATCGGCTTGATGCGCTCCAGTGACTCGGCAATGGAGCAGTTGGTATTAGCTTTCGAAAAAGCTTCGGTTGCTGCTGCAAAAAGAGATACCTCCGTAGTTGTCGCTACCTTTGATGTCTCTCCAGTTGCATCCGCGGAGACTCCTGTATCATCAAGGATCTTGACCAGACTCTCCAATCCTTTGATGTTAGGGACAAGGTAGTTGTATGCGATTGTAGATTGTGCTTGGGGTGGGGTTGTGAGAAGATGTTTGCAAATATCGGCTGTGCTTGCCATCTGCCATAATGTAACCAAAACGTCAGTCTTCTAAGACTGAAATCGCCGTACTGCACGTCATACCTGTGGTACCCATTTTTCAGGTACAAATGAGCCAGCTTCAATGGTAGTAACACCCGTCTTAGCCAGTCGCTCGATCAACTTAAGTTTTGTTTGCATTGGGATGGTCTTCTTCTCGTTTTGCAGTCCATCTCGAGCGCCAACCTCCACGATGCGGACATGGTCCGAGGTTAACCGCGACTCGGTTGCGAAACGGCGTGCAGAATATGGAGACCGCAGGGCTGAGAACAGACTCAATCTGGGGCGAGCAGTCATCGTGGTAAACGTTTGGTCGAATTTTATGATCCAAGCAACCAGAATTGTAAGGGAAATAGCAGATGAAGGAAGGGAGCTTTGAGAATGGAACAGTAGCAGGCCGAGATGCGGAGAGCGCTTTACCCCTTCCGGACTAGTTGATCACCCCACCTGCTGCTGAGTCAGTCGGCAGAAAAAAGAAGTGGGATGTTATCAATTCCAACATTTCAAGGTTATGAAGATCAGTGAGAAGTCCAGACTTTGATATTTTTGACTCATATTATATCTGAATATCATGGATCCAACTACTACCCCCACTACTGAAGATGGCTCACAAGCCGCTAGCCAACTGCGGCAGCCAAAGAAGAGATTTGTCGGCCGACGAACCGCAGATGCTCAAGCCCAGAAGGATACGACCAGTCAGACAGATGTCGAGTCTACAGCGGTGCAAACAGGTACATATCATCTTCTGGCTCATGTAAAACACATATACTAATTTCTACTTCCTCCAGCCGCTCCTAGACGCACTCCCCGTACCCTTAACCAAGTGCCACCAGAGATCCTAAACGATCCCGATATCCAAGAAGCTATGGAACTTCTCCCCAAGAACTACTCATTCGAGATCCCCAAGACAATCCACCGAGTCCGCACATCAGGAGCCAAGCGCGTAGCCCTCCAATTCCCAGAGGGACTCCTCATCTTCGCGACCACCATCTCCGACATCCTCACCCAATTCAGCCCCGGAATCGAAACCCTCATCATGGGCGACGTCACCTACGGTGCCTGCTGCATCGACGACTACACAGCGCGCGCTCTAGGCTGCGATCTGCTAGTCCACTACGCACACAGCTGCCTGATCCCCGTCGACGTAACCCAGATCAAGACCCTCTACATCTTCGTGGACATCAGCATCGATACAAGCCACCTCATCGCAACGCTAGAGCGCAACTTCAAGCCAGGCCAATCAATCGCCACAGTAGGCACGATCCAATTCAACGCAACACTCCACGGATTGAAACCCGTGCTCGAGCGCGCCGGCTTCCGCGTCATTATCCCCCAAATCACCCCACTCTCCAAAGGCGAGATCCTGGGCTGCACATCACCACAACTCTCCGAAACCGAAATCGACGCAATCCTCTACCTAGGCGACGGACGCTTCCACCTCGAATCCGCCATGATCCACAACCCCTCCATCCCAGCCTACCGGTATGATCCATACTCACGCACCCTAACACGCGAGAGCTACGAACACGAGGAGATGCAGACGATTCGGCGGGACGCGATCGCTACGGCTAAGACGGCCCGCAAGTGGGGGATTATCCTTGGTTCGCTTGGTCGACAGGGTAACCCGCATACTATGGCGATGATCGAGCGACACTTGCGCGAGCGCGGCATTCCAATTGTCAATCTGCTACTGAGTGAGATTTTCCCCGGGAAATTGGCTTCTATGGCAGATGTGGAGTGTTGGGTGCAGATTGCTTGTCCGCGGTTAAGTATTGATTGGGGATATGCGTTCTCGCGGCCGTTGCTGACGCCGTATGAGGCGCTTGTTGCGTTGGGGGTGCGGGAGAATTGGGATTCGGGGAATAAGGGTGTTTATCCTATGGACTTTTATGCGAAGGAGGGGCTTGGACGGACGAAGCCGCAGGCTTAGAGGTCGTTGAAAATAGAAAAATATATATATACCCCATTATAGACTCAGGGCAGCGGGACTGGCTCTGGTTGAAAGGTTATGAAAATGATATACACGTTGATATGTTTCTGTTTAGGTGGTTCATTACCACGAAGAGAATATACATAAGGAGCAGGAGTATTAATAACTGCCGGGCTATCGAAGGCACCGACTCAAGACATCATGGCATTTCATTTCCAAAACCAAACCGATCCTAATCAAATACAAAGTTCATAATACAAGATGGTGAACGAATCACCCTTTCACATCATCAGTACTGTCAGTGTTGAAATCACTGGCACTTCCACGCCGAAGGGAGAGGACGTTCTTATTAGCCAATTCATCCGCAGTACGTTCAGCAGCGCGCCATCGAGTAACAGCCTGCTGAACATCCTCAAACATCTCTAGTGAGTCCTGGATGATACCACCCTCGTCAGAATCGCCCACTTGGGTACTCTCGCGTGAACCACGGTCACTAGACATGGGGAAGGCGGGTCCGAATCCTCGCTGAGGAATTGGGTTGAACATGATAGCGTTTGCGAACATGCGAATCAACTCTTTCTCCAGTTGTGCGGAGTTCACAATTCCCTTGGGTGGTACGAAATCCTCACTCTTCTGTAACATCAGGATGCCACCTTTGGACGGTGTGCCAGGAATAGGAGACTCTCCATCCCCAGCCGGGGTGCTGGCTGATTCTCCTGCGGTGGCGACGGCTTTGCTTCCCTGGTGAATGGCAGATTTTATTGACTTGAGGTCGGATGGGTGATAGATGAGATCCTGGTAGCCAGGGGCGTCACGCTCGCTGATTGGTTTTGCAAAGATGGACGCAAGCTTGTGGGTGGCTACATCGTTCATAATCGGTGCCGCGGTCCGGTGGAAGTTGCGCGTAGCCATGACATACTGAGTTGTGTCGAATCTTGGGATATCGGCAGGGTGTGGTTCAATCTCCAATGCTTCACTTACGCCGCGTTTACGTTTTATCCGCGGTTTGGGGGTTTCTTCGTCGGCGGTAGCAACTGCACCCTTGCGGCGGCCTGTTGTCCGTGATTCACGTACAGTATCTTCCGATGGCGCAACAGACCCGTCGCGCGAAGCCATGGATCGCCCGCGACTCCGGGAAGAGGCTGAACTTACGGCACGCGTCCTCCGAATTGAAGCTAGTTTCTCGGTCTTGATGACCGGAGCTGGCTTAGTGTCAGCCCGGCCGCGTCGTGGTTTCCTGTCTTCTGTAGATGGAGCACGTTGGCCAAGATCGATTCTCGGAGGAGGTGACATTTCCATAGCATCAATGGGTGGTTCGCCTCGTTCGCTGATGGGGCTGACGTCCTCAGGCCGCGGCCGGGGCGGTGAGGTTGGAGACACCGAAACCCTCGGGCGAGGAGTTCTCTTCCACGGTGTGGAGGAGCCCTGTGTGTCAATTGACAGGCGTGGATGGGAGCCGCGCGATTCGGAGAAAGAGGGGAATGTGGCACTCGGGGTTTGGGAAACACGCGGACGGCCAATAGGGACAGGTGTTTGAGCTGCAGATGGGACGGCGCTGGGTGTTTGCGGAACAGAAGGATGGAGGGGAGTCTGGGCTTGTGACCCTGGGAGAGGTGGGTTGGCGGAAAGTGGTAGTATAGGTTGCTTTGTAGTGGGCTGAGCTGCTTGGGGTGTAGCAGTACCCGGGGAGACAGCCGGGTATGGTGAGTGGGGAGAAGGATCCAGCTGCCACTGCTGGAAACTCGGCTGCGCCGGGGTTCGTTGGGACGCCGGCGCCAACGGGGCAGCCTTACCCGAAACAATGGGCGCAGGTTGGACGGGATTGGCACGAGGTGCGATTTGGGACGGATGCGCCGGTGTGGTTCGCGACCCGGCTGGTGTGGTTGGAGGGACCTTTTGGGTAGCTGGAGCAAGTTGAGGTTGGATAGACGGTTTTGGTAGGGGTTGAGTGGTGGCCGGCTGCGGTTGAGGTGCTTGCTCAGCTATGTCTTGCGGTTTGAGTGTTGGCGTTTGCGCTTGGGAAAGTGAAGCTTGAGGATGGGTCACAGGCGGGGCGTGTGTTTTCAGAGGCTCGTTTGTCGTAGGGGGCACATCTATTGCGATAGGCTGTGGTTCAGCCTTTTCCTTGTCCTGGGCGAGTGGGACGGCTGTCGCAAGAGGTTGACCTGTCGGATCTTGCACATGTGGGCGAGGCGCCTCTTTCTTCAGACCAGTATCCTTCATTTCGATAGATGGCGGCTTCACCAGCGTGAATGCTGTAGCTACCGCAGCCGCTGATTTCTCGTCCTCCTGCTGTAGCCGCTCCAGCTCAGCCCTGATTTCCGCGTACTTTTTCTCATCGTCTCTGATTTCCCTGGTGACTAGATCTTTGTATTTGGCGTAAAGGTGTGCTACTATCTCTGGGACGAGCGTGGCATGAGTGAATCCGGTCAACCCATCAGGTCGCGGACTGGAGATCTTGCGTTTCTTTGGATTAGGCGGACTAGAGGTATCTGAGGGTCGTCCATTAACCGAGGGCGCACTATCACGGCTGAATCCATCGCGCATCAATGTCGCATAGAGATCTTCTAGCGCCTCCGGGGTCAGGCGATCGGCATCGAAATCGACATTCTCGCGCACGAGCTGGTTGTTGCGCAATAGGGTTGAGATTGAGCCGAAGCTTGTCGGTCGGGAATCCGAGGTCGCTAGAGACTGGAAGAACAGGAGAGACTCAAACGAAGTGTATACCGAAAGAGGAGGCATCCCCCATTGCCCGTCCGGTCGGCCACTGGGGGGAAAGGCTTTGAGGATGGGGGCCACGGTGGTCGGCGATCAGAGTCACGAAAAATGTTCTGCGTTGCAAGTTTCGGGGAATTGGCTATGGCTAGAGATAGCGAACGCGACAGGCTTGAAACGTAATATAGCCAATGAAAAATTGAGGGGGAAAATGAACGGCAACCACAACAGGCCAGATAAAAAAACGCGTCAAATTTAGAGTTAAAAGAAGCAAAGAGATGGAATCCGTAGAATTGAAATGAGGATGGAAATGGGAATTGGAGAAGTGCGCTGTACTGTATGGTATAGGTCATGTGACCAGTTGCCAGGGAGAAATCTGAGCAATGCAACGTACGATGTACTACTATACTTAATATCTATAGAAAATACTGAGAGATATGTTTAAAAAGCATGGACATTTTCTACCTTATATTATAGTCCCAATAAATCTGAACTTCGGTAATAGGTAAATAACGCATATCCCCCTGCTTTGAAACCCATGTCAGGGGTTGCCCTTATAAAAAGGAATCCAATTTCCCCAATTTCTTTGTACTCCACGCATATACAGACATAATATATAACTATCCATGGATATTATACATATGTATATCGTCAATGGAATGGGAAAATAAGAATAGAAGTATAAAACCCCCTGAAAACAAAATAAAAATGCGACACATAATGGCGTCGAGCCCCTGTAATACAGTTGTAACACTTACGAGCTCTCTCCTTGCGGTGGATATATGGGGACAACTAGTAACATTAGGTGGGCTATGATCATCTCTCACCCTTCTTCTTCCCCTTTTAGCTTCTGTTCTCTAAAGTTCTCTGTTCATCGCGTGTTATACGGTATTTCTCTCACCTCCCCCGATTGTGGCTTATCTTGAAGTATAAAAACTGACTCTCCGTTTTTTCTTACCATTATCAGAATCCTTGATTCAATTTCATCTGTGCTTGATTCTTGGCTGGTCCTGGTCTCGACGATACCTAAACCGCCTAATACCTTAATTCTGCGACTTGCTCTTGCCCCGCCTCAAGGTCGCACACCCCTCTGTCGCCGTTCAGCTGTTAGAAACTTGTTCTGTGACAAGAGAGATCAAACAGTCCCTACACGATGTCTGATATGGATCGCGAGTGGAAGCCGAAGGTCCGGCCTCAGTCGTTCGTTTCCCTATATTCTCATCGGATCTCCAAATAACAGTATTAACCGTGACTACAGGACCATGGCGCAAGCCTTCTCGTCCGCATTGGACAGCGCCTTTATGCTTGACTCTGACGTCAACAACCTTTCGCAAACCATCGACCAGAAGTGAGTGACATCTGAATCATTCCCTTTACTATCGATATCGCATGCGACTATCCCGCCGTTATCACTCTTCATTTTCATGACGCTAACCTCACCAAAGGAAGCAACAGGTGTTGATCCAGAACCGCGAATTGGAAGAACTACAGAACCGAATCCGCGAGGCCGAGAGACGTCTTCAGTCCCAGTTTGCCGGTGAAAACACATCCCAAAACCGGGGACAAGCCCAGTCAGCTGGTGAGCGCTCAATCTGATCTTTTGTGGGCCGATTGATATAGCTGGCCTGGTTTTGCGCTGTAACGGGATCTGACTGTGTAACAGCTTCCCAGGGATCCAACGAGCAGCAGCCGGATCAGTCTAAGGAGGGGAACAACTGAATTTCCGAACAAATTTCGAAATCTGGAAAGGTCAAAGCAAGGCCATCCGGTCGTGGAGTCGGGAACTAGAGGCTGGGACGAGCGCAGGGCAGGATTCTCTCTATCCGTGATATTGGACCCGCGCCGCGTCTGATAGACGCAATATGTTCCAGCAGTTGTTTTGTTGGGATGATTCTTTTTACTGTTATGTTTTTTTTTTCTGGCATCCTTTGAGAACCCCCCTATTGTATGGATCTGAGGGATTTATCCCCAAGGTCATCCCTTGTTTGCACTGCTACGGCGCTGCGCTTCACCCGTTTCGTTTGGCCTTGATATTGAAACTCTTTCAATCAGACTTCCCGGGATATATTTTGATACTGCGTACTCGTTTAGTTTTGGAATGGATATTCAGGCCCGGAAAATGACGGGAGTAATGGGCTGATGTCCAATCAGAGGCCAGAAATTGGACACTTCCGTTGTCTTGAAAGAGGGGGCGGGGCATAAGGGTCGATTTTCTTGAAGCTAGTCCTTTCTGGGCACTCGAAGGAGCCTTGTGATGTCTTTTCGGTCTTTTCGGTCTTTTCGATGTCTTGTTCTGAATAGCTTCAATTATTCCAAATGTAGTAATCTAGATAAGGGGTGCATAAGGGGTGCATATCACATAGCCCGAGATGGCAACCCGTCTACTAAGACCGGATCCAAAGTTCAAGTCGTTCCTTCCTCTCCATGTTCCTTCTTTCCCACCTCCCCTCTTGCCGATGGACATAGCTGATCTTGACTATATCTGTATCAACACACCTAGCTTCGCACTTGAATGTTGGCGCCAATTCAATGCTATATCTGATGACAACGCGCTCTAGATTTTCTTGATATGCCAACCTTTCCAACTTTCAATACTAAGCGCTCAATTTGAAATTGTACATGTGGGTAGCTAACGTTACTATTGACCGCCACCCAAAGCTCCGATCAGCAATGTCTCAGAGCCGACATGTGCATATGTAGGTACTACAAACGGTGAGGGACTGATAACGGCAATCCTTCCCGATACCAATAATCGGGTAGAAGCCGATTTTTGGGGCTCCGATCAGAAAGGTCTGAGAGACAATGGGATGCTATTTTCCGCCTTTTCCTAAGTCAAAAAAAAATAATACGCCGAAGCAGGTATATTAGGTATCTCCTATCTATAGCTCTGGAGGTCAAAGTCAATTCAAAAAAAACAAGGACAGCGTCCAGGCCCGAACAATTTGAACCAATCAGCTTCAATTTACAATCTCACCTTCCAGGGTTATCCACCTGTGGACCCGGTTCATCGGTGGACGTCATTCTAGCCCCAGGTTGGCACGGACTTGGATTCCCCTCCATTTTCTCCCCTCTTCATATCTCTTTTTTTTGGCATCTTTGCGCTATCATGGTTTTACTCGATGGGAAAGAAGTCATTACAGAGGAAGAGAAGCGTCTAAAGGAAGACCGCGAGAGAACTAAGTATTGGAAGGTATGATGTCCCAACTTCAGAGCTTGTGAGACATTCTTGCTAACTGAACAAAACAGCGTTGGGGACCATACGTGGTAAGTGGAGGCCGAGGATAGCTTGGATTTATATTGGCAGTGCTAAAAGCGATTGCATTGGTATAGGCCGAGAGACAGTGGGCCACAGGTAAGAGCTTGATCGTGCCAAAGAAACAGTAGGCTAATGCCCGCTTTTCATGGTATAGTTAGAGAGGATTACAGTGAAGATGGTGACGCCTGGAGCTACTTCACCCACGATCACGCAAGATCGAGAACTTTCCGCTGGGGTGAAGATGGAATCGCCGGTGTATCTGATACACACGGCATACAGAACATTGCCTTTGCCTTCTGGAATGGTGAAGAGTAAGTTGAGACTCTGCTTGAACGCTGTGACTCCCATCCTCCGCATGGAATCTAACTGGAATGTAGCGACTTCCTGAAGGAGCGGCTGTTCGGTTTGTCGAACCCGCAGGGTAATCACGGTGAAAGTGTCAAGGAGGCACATTTCCATGTGGACAATACCCCGACGGTAAGCCCATCTATAAATCCAATTTTCATTTTCCATCCTGCTGACCTCGGAGTATAGCATTCCTACATGAAATTCCTCTACAAATACCCCCAGAGAAAGTTCCCATACCAAGACCTCATCGACGAGAATGCAAAGCGTTCACGCTTGGAGAAAGAGTATCAGATTCTTGATACGGGCATCTTCGATGATGACCGCTATTGGGATATCTTCATCGAGACTGCCAAGGATGCTGATGATGAGGAAGAATTGAACTTCCGTGTCATTGCGTATAACCGTGGCCCGGAGCCAGCTCATCTACACATCGTTCCTCATGTCTGGTTCCGAAACACCTGGTCCTGGGGAGATGAGAAGAAGAAGGAAAGACCATCTATCAAAAAAGAGGGACCGATGGTGGCCAAATCAAACCACAGCAAATTTGGCGAGCGATATGTCTCCTTTGCACCATCGCCTCCAGTTGGGTCTAGCGATGAAGATATCCAACCTCAGATGATGTTCACCGATAATGAGAGTAATAACAAGTTGCTATGGGGTACCGAGAACAACACACCCTATGTCAAAGATGCATTCCACCGCCATATCGTTCAAGAAGAGAAGGATGCTATCAACCCAGACAACGAAGGTACCAAATTCGCTGCCTGGTACGCCTTCAACAACGGCGAGGGAGTCCCTCCAGGCGAATGTGCCGTCGTTCGTTTTAAGGTGTCCCGTAAGAAGGAAGAATTCATCGACGAAGAAGTCTTGGACGATGTGATCGAACAGCGCCGCGCTGACGCGGATGACTTCTACTACCACCTCAACCCTCTCCCCATGAGCGACGATCTCCGAAACATTCAGCGTCAAGCCTTCTCCGGAATGATGTGGTGCAAACAGTACTACAATTTCGTCTGGGATCAATGGGCCAACGGTGACCCAGCTGAAATTCCTCCTCCGCCGGGTCGAAAGGGCATTCGTAACGAGGAGTGGCGTCATCTATACATTGATGACATCTTGTCCATGCCGGACTCTTGGGAGTACCCATTCTTCGCTGCGTGGGACACTGCATTCCACTGTATCCCACTGGCTATGATGGATCCCGATTTCGCAAAGAAGCAACTCGACCTCCTCACCCGCGAGTGGTACATGCACCCGAACGGTCAGTTGCCAGCGTACGAGTGGAACTTTGGCGATGTGAATCCTCCTGTGCACGCATGGGCTGTGTTCCGCACGTTCAAGATTGAGCGGAAGATGTACGGACGACAGGATTTGGACTTCCTAGAACGGGTGTTCCAAAAGTTGCTGCTCAACTTTACCTGGTGGGTCAACCGCAAGGACTCTGGTGGCAAGAATGTGTTTGAGGGCGGCTTTTTGGGGCTCGATAACATCGGTCTGTTTAATCGCTCGGAGCCATTGCCCACTGGTGGTGTGCTTGAGCAAGCTGACAGCACTGGTTGGATGGCCTTCTACTGTCTGACCATGCTCAACATCGCTCTAGAACTGGCCAAGCACCGTCGCATATATGAAGACATTGCTTCCAAGTTCTTCGAGCACTTCCTGCTCATCAGTGATGCAATGACCTTCCGTTCGGGTGATGACACTGTGCAGTCACTCTGGAATGAAGAAGACAGCTTCTACTACGATGCCATCTCCTACGGCGGGCCATGGACCCAACAGCTACCCATCAGGTCCCTCGTCGGTTTGATCCCGCTGTATGCAGTTCTCACCCTGGAGCCCGAGCTCATCAACCAATTCCCCTCGTTCAAACGACGGGTGGACTGGTTCATCGAGAACAAGCCAGACATAGCCGAGCGCAATATCGCCAGCATGAAAGACCGCGGCAAAGACGACCGACTCCTACTCGCCCTAGTCAACAAAGAGCGTCTCATCAAGATCCTCGAGAAAATGCTCGATGAAACCGAGTTCCTCTCCGAGCACGGTATCCGCTCCATGTCCAAGTTCCACCAAGACAATCCCTACTCCATGGACGTCAACGGCCAAACCTTCAAAGTGGGCTACGTCCCCGGCGACTCCGACTCCTCCCTCTTCGGCGGCAACAGCAACTGGCGCGGGCCCATTTGGCTCTGCGTCAACTTCCTCCTCGTTGAGTCGCTCCTCCGCTTCCACATGTTCTACGGTGATACCCTGCAAGTCGAGTGTCCCAAGGGTTCGGGTGATTACATGCACCTGGGACACGTAGCCGAAGAACTGCAGCACCGCATGCAGCACCTCTTCGCTCGAAATGACGAAGGCCGCCGCGCCGTAAACGCCGGGTCAGACCTCCTCGATTTCGACGAGCACTGGAAAGATAATCTCTGGTTCCACGAGTTCTTCGACGGCGACACCGGACGCGGACTGGGGACATCGCACCAGTGCGGATGGACAGGCCTAATCGCCAAGATCATCCACGACACCGGTATCAACTGTCGTCTACCACAGACGCCGCGGTCGCCATTCGCCGCGGCATCGCACTACTTCGACGACATCTTCTCCCGATCTGGACGACCGCGCGGCTCGGGCCGTCCGTCTATCCGTCGTTCGTCGACTACACGTTCCATCGGTAACCGTAGTGACTTCTACTCTGGCGCTGCTACGCCTGCTGCGGACTTGGATGATGACGGTCAGAGTCGTGGTCCTAGTCGTAGGGGTAGCACTGCGGATCCTGATAACCAGGATTATGTTGACCACTATGTGGAGAGTCAGTTGCAGCGGGTGCGCAGCTCTGCTTCTATTGCTGCATATGAGGATGAGTTTGAGACGAAGGCTGAGAGGGCTGAGAAGGAGAATGGGCAGAATTGACAGTTTTGACGGTTTTGATTCGGCTTTGATTGTTGTTCATCTCTTGCATTTCCATTCTTCTTCCATTTGATCATGTGCGTTTCACCTTGGCATCTGTTTCTCCTTTCTCTTCTCCTGTCATCTTCCTATTTGGCAGCTTCTTGGCATGATAATACCGATCTTGTTGTCTGTGATCACGACTGTTTCTATCATTTCTTACATGTTTCATCTGCTATCTATCATTTACGACCTATTTATATATACATTTTTCGGGTATAGTTTTGATTTATGGTGCATTAGATGCGAAGTAAACGTTAATAATACCATTATCTCAAAAGAAAACAACCTGTCGCCCTGTGCCTGAACATATGGAACTGCACCACTAAATAAAATAAAGTCATTGCGCAGATTGTCCGGCGATCAAGACGGCACGCTGGGTCTGCACAATACAGAAGGCAGGTAAACACGAAGGCAAGCAGAGAGATACACTGCAAACTATCAACCCGCTAGACCAACATGTCCACCGTACCTTGTATGACTAGGACAATAAACGATCTATAAGACACCAATAATGGATGAATTTGTGCAATTGACAAGTAATTCGAACAAAACAAAATGGTAGAAAAGGGAATGCTTAGAATCCACCCTTCCACCGAACGCTACCGTTCATCTGGGACGATATGCTATAGTTTAACCATCCCCTTAAAACGCAGAGGCTAATTTACATTTACAAAGCATCAGAAAGAGCCTTGTTCATCTTGGCGATCTTGGAAGAAACGCTAAGGTCAACGGTGCGGTCACCGATCTCAACGACAAGTCCACCAACGAGGTCGGGGTTGACCTAATCAACAAGTTAGTAAACATCCACTCAACAAAAGTTCGATTCAACGCACCTTGGCAACAACCTTGAGCTTCTTGCCCTGGCTGAACTGAGACTTGGAAACAGCCTTCTCAAGACGGGAGAGAGTCTTGGCATCGAGCTCCTATGAAAGTTTTAGTATTTATATACGTTTTTTTTTATAACAGTTCAAAGAGATCGTACCTGAGCACTGGTGATGTTAAGGTCGATCTCGCCGCGGTGAGCACCCATCAAGGTAGCGAACTTCTCACAGACACCCTCGAGGGCACCGAGACGGTTGTTCTCAGCGAGAGTCTCGAGGAAGTTCTGGAGGATACCGGCCTTATCGGCACCAGCGACCTTAGCAAGCTCTTCGACGATAGACTTCTTGTCAGCGACGGTGAGCATAGGAGCGCCCAGGATGGAGACGAGCTTCTTGTCAGCCTTAAGGGTCTCGCCGAGGGTAGCGATAGCACGGGCAGTCTGATCGAGAGCAGCGGACTTGGCGGAAGCAGTGTACTATAGAAGTGTCAGGGAGATTCATTCCGGGGTTTGTAGCGGATTTGAAGATTGGTTTTGAGTGGGAGGGGTCCGGGGAAAGACGGGAGATGGTTCGTGAAGGTGAACGGTCGCGACAGGACCGTGGCAATGGAGGTGCGTACCAGAGCAGAGGCGTAGGTGCCATCAACGCCGAACAGGGCGATGGGAGCGCGGGTCTCCTGGGCCGGGGTGGCATAGGACCTGATGCCGTTAACGGCGGCGGTGCGAGGGATGGAGAACTGGGTGGCACGCAGGCCAGCGCGGGCGAAGCGAGCGGACATCATTGTGCAATTGGCTGGAGGAGGGCCTCGGAGAGGGAGGGACACAGAGAGTTGAATGGGGAGGTGATATCGACGTTCCGAGTGCTTGCTTCGTCAAGGATGCAAGGTTGAGACCTCCGGGCCGAATGTTCCCGTGGTCACGTGGACGCACACAAGGAAGGTATCACGTGTATAATTACTTGGCGGCTTCGATCTTCGACATGTTTGGGATAATCACCACAGGGCAATATTAGTCGAATCCGGCAAAGTCTTTGGGATATAAAATGGCCCATTCCCGGGCTGTTTGTTAATTTTGGATTCGAGTTTCGGGACAAACTACTCAGACGGAGCTATGAGATTAGAGCTGCTATATGCTACACAATAACCATAGAGATGCCCTCTTTACAACAAAAAATCAAATAATGTCCATGAATTCATCGTTCCGGTCTTCGCGTCAGGTCAAGCCCCAAACGCCAAAAAGCCCAAGCTAAAATACTTCAATTCATGCACCGCACCCGAAACGCCGTTAGGATATCTTTTCTGCAGTCCCCAACTACGGAGATCAGATGCAAAACACAATTACTACCCGAATTCCCGATTCAACCCTTAATCACTGCGCAACATACTATCCACTAAATCACCGAGCGGTCCCCAGAAATCCTTCCCACTGGCCAGCTTGTGCTCATCAATGAATAAGACATAGTGCTTGAAGCTGGTGTTGAGGTGAGGCTCGAGACCGAGATGCACTACCACCGGGTAATGGTGGCAGTAGATGTGGGCGTAAACACGGTATAGACGCTTGAAGATTTGACGGAGAAGACTGGGGAAGGTCTTTGGGAATGGGACACCTGGAAGGAAAACACGCATGAGCAATAGATCTACTATACGGGTGACACCTGAGACATACCGATCCGACTAGGGAACATCTGTTCGTTGTCGACATTGCTTTGAACCCAGGTCATTAAGTGTTCAATGTATTCCGGGGCAGACATCTTGGTTGGTCGTTTGAAATTCTCCGAGTCTTGCCAGAGGTACTCGAACCTATCGAGGTATATGTAAGCCGGGTGTCAACAAGCTGCCGAGGAAGCACCATACTCATCTGTAGCCTTCATCTCTGGACATGTCTGCGGTGAGCAGAATTCAGTTATTGAGCCGTAGAGAAGGTTAATCTGGTTGTAGAAGTCGACAACTAGATCACCCAAAACATTAGCAGATATACTGAGTACAACTCCGCAAGATGTGCCTTACTATTGACGGCTAGCCATTCATTCTGATCTTCGCCTTCGGGTAGTTTCACGGCCTTGCGCAAGCTACCACTTCCAAGTGTGGCTTCGGCGAACTGTCGTAGCTGATAACTGCTCGTGCCTTTGGCGGCTGAGCGGGGCTTGAATGGGGCGCGTGAGCGTGCATTGCTGGGAGGTGTTAGTCCAAGGCAGCCTTGTTTGAGTGCGCGCACCGTCGGCGACAGGTAGGATGGAGGCTCCGAGAGGGGGTTGTGCGAAGTGCGAGTAGTCTGATACAGAGCGGAAGGGCTGATAACGGAAGGGAGGTGTGATTGCGCGGAGAGAGAGGCCTCTCCAGGGGAAGGGAAACGAGCAACGGGAGAGGCAGCAGGGACAGACATAGTGGTTATGAACGAAGACATATTCTTTCAGGCTCGAGAAAAAAAGTGATCCCTTTCGCTAGGGGTGTATTTTGGCGGGGTTTGCGCTGATCGCGGTGTGCCTACATTCCAATGTCAGATTATCAGTTGCTATCCAAGATTTGGGTAATGTTATGAGATATGTAGACGTACAGACGATCTCAATGGGGTATATCTGACAATAGTGAATGATATGTTTGAAAGAAACGGGCAACGAGAGAAATGTTTTCGGGTGTCAGCTCCCCAAATTCATAAAGTGAGATCTGATCCGTTGACCACGTTGCCCCAGTTACCGCATCGACGTCACATCTATAAGAATCTGTAAGATATATTTTAAATGTAGTAACTATATACTCCGAAGTGACAAGTCATTCAATTTTATCAATTATACATGGGAATCCAGAGCCTAGTGAGGCCTATATCTGCGGGAGTTTCTCGATGGCACAAGGGGGATATTTAAAACGAAATAAAAATCAAGCATAACCTGCACGGCAGGCAAGCACATGTGTAGATCTAGAGTTCTAGATCGGGTAGCCTTCATTCTCCTCGGGCAATCGTTCTCGAACAGTCTCTCCATAAACTGTCAGCGGGATAGCGATCTCGAATGATTCACAGTTCAAATGCTCCATGGCAGAAAGCACCGTGCCGCGATCATCCGACGACAAAGCCTCGAGTAAGCGCGTGCCTGAGGGTTGGGCCCCTTGTTCACCTCGAACACTGGATGTGACAAACTCGAATCGTAGTTCCCAATCGAGAGTAACACCGCTCGTCAAGATTGAGGGTGTGGCTGTGATAGGGATAGCAGGGCTGAAAGCCACTCGGGTGGCATGGAGTGTGTTCTCAAACAGAGAAGCATGGATACGCCGCGTAGTTCGGTGGATGCTAGCATTTGACCGGATGGCTAAAGTAGGAGTGACCTTTTCGGACGTCTCTAGCGAGGCACGTACAGCGTAGCATGGAATTGTAGCATCTCCAAAATCCATAGTGGCGATAATGGTCTCTCCAAGTCGGTGAATCGGTCGGTTCAAGATGACCACTGCGATACGTTTACCTTCGCGGGCAATCTCAAAGCGATTGGGGCTGCGGCGAGAGTTCACGGCCTGGTTGCTGCGAAGGATAGCAAAGTCGATGACATCCTTGGAAGTAAGCAACTGAGGTAATCCTTCAACGCTGGGTCGTCTCGAGGGCGTAGCACCAGGTGGGAACAGCGTATTGGAACGCGCACGTTGCTCCAAAATTTCATCCACAAAACCAAGGAAGTCGGCCGCAGAATGATGGGATTTGCTGATACTTTGGTTTTTCGTTGTCACTGGCATCACTGGCCCGACCTTTTGCACCTTTGCTTCATTCCGTAGAAGTACATAAGGTGACATCAAGTCATGCCCAAGAATATCTCCCTTTTCTATAACAACGTCAGACATCGGGATAGAACGTAAAGTGAAGAACGTGACTTACCATTCACGCCACTGAAAACGCGGAAGGGTATATTGATGCGGTTGACCTTTTGGGGCTCATTAGGCCCGCTAGGCCGCTGAGTTCCAATGACCAAATTATATGAGATCTTGATTGCTTTCCCTTTATGACTCGCCGGGAGTCCTTTGGGAAGGGCAAATGAGAAGGAATATGACTGTTCCTCCCCTGGTGCCAGTCGGAGGTCAACAAAAAGCAGTGACTGTGAGGTAGACAACAGCGGAATTGATTTCGACGATGTTACACCACGCATTTCTCGAAGTCCATCTAATTCGTTATTTGAAAGAAGGCCATTTATGGATTCCTCAATAGTGTTCCATTTGAGTGCGCCCCAGAACCCACCAGTTTTACGTGGTCGCTCGGTTGTTGGCGTTGGCCGGCCAGGAAGTCCGCCTGAACCTGGTTGGCCACCAACAACTCCCTTTCGCTTGACTTCGTCGAAGGCTGACTGGTTCACCAATGAGCCATCGACCGTAAATGATGCACTAACCTGCGCATAGCCCATCAGCAGCGCCTGGCTGTTGGAGGCTTTGGAGGGAGATGGAACCACGCTCGAATGATGCCGCGCATGCCGCATAGAAGGGGGAATTCGCGCAGCCTGTACCGAATAATTTGTGTATTCGGACCCGACGGTCTCTGTAGAGTGGTCGCTGATGGAGTAGAACTCCCCGCTGCTGCGGCTGCTCCCATTCACGCTTGTAGCCGATATAATCCGGGTTAGTTGCTGGTGCGCCGGTCCAGTCAGACCCTGTGCATCTCTGGCAGCGGGTCTTCCTCCGGTTGATGATGTACCGTTCGTTGTCGCCGACTTTGGTGATGGAGTGCGCACGGTGCGATTGTTAGTTGAATCGGTCGAAGGCGCGGCGGGAAACTTAAAATCGAGGGAAGGTGGTTGGGGCCGTCGTGAAGGTCGACGTAATGGCTCCAGTGCACCTATTGGACTAGTTGCTAGAGAACCAGGGTGGCTGGCTCGCCCCAGGTGGGAGGTATCAACTCCCAGGCTGCCGTTGGGATGCTCGCTAGGAGCCTCTGTCAACGGAAATGGAAAGGCATGAGAGGGCGTTCTCGCTGATAAGAGACAGTCATTAGTTGGAGAGCCCTAGGTACATATTTTCACTGTCCATCATCTACCTTTCTTATAAGCATCCTCGCAGCTATTGTTCCTTCGCGGCAGAACCTGAAGACTCGCTGAGCGCCCATGACCCCTGGTTGGCTGATGACGATTGTAATTGTGCGGGGAAGGGGTCGGATCGGTTTGGCCTTCGCTATCAATGGAGAGGATGGAGATGGATCGTTTATGGTTGTGACCTGATTGCCATGCTCGCGGTGTAGAGGGGCCGTTGTTCGGAGGAAAGCTATGGGAGCCGACGAACGGAGAGCTCAGGGAAGACGATGTCCGGTGATAAGGCTTTCGTTGTGAGCTGGTCGAATATGATCGCCGACCAGAAAAAAGAGCCTGGGGTGATTTAAATCCGAAGAAAGAGTCCGAGTTCGAGTTAGGTGTGTGATTCGCGACTCGAGAGATCTTTCGTGAATGTTGACCTCCTTCACCAATATTTGCATCGGTGCCAGTATCTGCCACGTTCTTGAATGTTATAGTACATTCAACATCTTCCCCTGCAAATATAGTCTGGTTCTTCCATTTCACAAAGACTTGGATGTTGGATGGCATTGTGTGAGCATGTGGGCTGCAGTTTGAGGGGGGCCAAGGCCTGAAGGGAACGATGAGCTGTAGTTAGGTCGAAGCTTGATGAAATATGTCGACACTAGCATCCTGTCAACCCGAATGAGCCATGCTGGTTGTAGAGTTGAAGCTGTGTAGGGAGTTGCGTGGCGAGGTCCTTGCTCCTAGCTCCCGAAACTACGGGCTAAATGACATATGTTACCCACCTCATCCTACCGACGATGTACATCGATATATAGTAAATTATTTTTTTTTGACCAAGCTTATAACAGAAAAAAAATCATAGGTAATATTATTTATTGTACAGGTGCAAATTAAACCCATATCTAAGTATAATGTACACGACTATCTTCGCTTGTGATTGTTGTCATCATACAGCACATGGAAATCTGAAAGAGGCCGTGTGCGATTCGTCGAAGGACGAAGACCAAGCTCAGCCATACGACTCCAGATTCTGTCGTGTCGGTTCTCCCACCGTTTGCGCCGACTCTCCATCTCGTCCTCTGATGGGCGCCATTTGCTCTTCAAAATTCGGCGAATGGCTTCCGGGGACACCTCAAACTCGTCTGCGAGGACAGCGGTCGTGAATTGTTCGGGGGCCTTTGCATGAAGATGACGAATTCCATCGAGGGCATCAGGTGAAAGCTTCTTAGGTGGGTTCCAACCACCAGCGAACTTCTCCTTCAAAGCCGCTTTTTGCACTTGCCAGCTCTCGGGCTTCTTCTTTCCCCTGGTATCCAATAACTGTTTCGCTTTTTCGGCTCTGTCTTGCCAACGCTTGCGAGGTTCCTTGTCGGCCTCCCTGCGAGTCTCGTTGCGGAAAGCTCTGCGCTCTCTGTCGGTTCTTCCCTCCCTATTTTCCGGGCCCCTTCGCTGGTCCTTGGGGTGACCTTTATGGGTTTTCCACCCGTCTTCCTTGTCGAATGAGTCGTAATCTTTCTTTTGCGGTGTTTTGCGTTGAGAAGAAACGGTATCATCGGCGACGGCCGAGGTTTCAGGGGCTGCGGACTCTGGTTGATCATTGTGGGAATCACGCAAGCGCGGCATTGAACTGAAGGATCGTTGGAGTTGGATATCCGAAGAGAAAAGAGGACCAGAGGCAACCGATCGGTGATGGGGGATTATTGATGAAGCACCCAAGTTACTGGGGAACTGGGAGCGGAAAACATTGCGAAGAACGGCAGGCAGGGCCAGCCTCGAAGAGGCAGCACATTTGGTGGCCATCTTAGGAACTGCTTGTAGATGGGAAAAGAGGAAGTAACAAGCAGAGCAAAGTTGACAATGGATAAATGTGAGATCAGGAAGTTCAACGAAGGGAAAATATCCGGTGGCGATAAGAAAACACGATAAGATTACCAATGTTGGTGGCCTGAGAAATATGGCATGATCGCTCTTTCATTCTATCGACTATATAGAGGACTTCTTTGGAGGTCTGTATACTCATGTACTATGTGTCTGGTTTAACACTAATTAGCTCTAGCTGTACTGGATGACATGGAGAAGAAATATGAATTAATAGACGTTGCTTTTTGAATTCACAAAATATATATCGTTGGCATATAACTACGAACCAATAACTAGTTATATATTGAGCTATCGCCGTCAGAGATCTTCCAATACCCGCTCCCGAATTGGCTTCATATTAATCGCCGACATAGTATCCCTATATTCTATACTGGATGCATCCGTCTCAGAGAGTTCCAGTAAAAAGCGACTAAACAGATATGAAAGACACAGATGAAGTTCAATATTTGCTAGTCTAGAAAACCACATCCGTAGTCACTGCCCGGCGGAGAAATGAGGCTTGGGAGTACGTACCTAAGTCCAATGCAGTTATAACGACCTTTGCTGAACGCAATCTCCCAGTCTTTGAGTTGCTTGCCCTCCTCCCCTAGCCATCGCTCGGGCCGGTAGATCTCAGGCTCATCAAAGATCTCCAGGTTGGTATTCAGTGAGTTTTGGCTGGTAGAGACAAACGTCTGAAGTTGCTTGTGTTAGAGAAACTAGAGAATTCTTAGGACTGTCTATCCCTTAACCCTCACAGTTACACTTGCGTTGGGCACAATTTTAGAGGAAAAGCCGGGAACAGGAGAACGAAAACTAAGAGCCTCTTTATTCACAGCTCCCTGTTGGACACTACCGTTAGAGGATCATTTGAAGATTCATGACAAAATTCAACCGAGCAGACCGACCAAGTAAGGTAGATTCTCCATATATCTCCGATCCTTGCCCTCGATATGCTGCTCCGATTCCCGAAGTTCTTGTTCTAGTTTTAAAACCACATCTGGATGACTGAAAACAAAGTATACTACATGTGACAATGCATACACTACTGTTCCTCCGCCTGCAGCCACAAAACCAATGGCCGTATCAACTAAGCTGGCTCTGTTCAGGCGCGCCCTCTTGAATTCTTTGTTTGCTTATCTTGCCAAGAAATTGACTCTTTGTCTAGCAAACAGACAGGACTTCTAGCTATTGACGGAGAATAATTGAAATGCCCCTGATCTAGCCCTTTTAGTTTTGACCTTCTCACATCCCTTGATTTTGTTCTCATCCAGTCCCAAGATGCCGAAGAACCAGACCCTGCGCCAGCTCCTGCCTGCGGAAGAAAACTACTTGCGAAAATCTTCCCAACCAACAAGGAAGCGATGTAACGTTTCTATTGCCTGTACTGAGTGCCAAAAGAGAAAAGCGAAGGCCAGAGCCACCAATCTACGATTGATGATGGCGCTGATGGGTCCTTTATAGTGCTCTGGTACGACGCCATGCGCAAAATGCGCAAATGAAGCACGCCAGTGCACATACGTTCCACACAGTGATCGCAGACGTAAAGCTCATACTGCTGAGACTTTGAACCTACATGCTCTCTTCGAGAACATCACAACCCCCTAGGCATTGCCCTGGTACATTCTATCAACGGCGATCTCTCATACTATTGACAATAGGCCTTGCTTCTATCTCTACTGTTATTGTTCTTATGTTAGCCTCAGGTTGCCTTAGATCCTGTTCGGATCATTGTACCATTGCATCAAGTAATATAACTGGTCGCTATACTAGGCAAGTATAAGTCTATAGGCCTGTTTGGGTATAGCACCCAAACCCCCAAAGTAATGACCAGAGACGGAACCCAGGGTATGACACCTCTATGCAGCGGAACCATGCGGATTCTCACTATACTAACTTAAGCTTTGCACTATCATTAAGGATTTTACAAACACTGTTTTCGGAAATATCTAATATCTAATAATTGTAATAAATTTATAAGCTAGAATCACTAGATATCCATGGCACATATAACCTACATAGAGACATTGACCTCACTCTTTGACATCTAGCCTTGTCAATTTGTCATAGATTATCCAGATATTTCCGAAAACAGTATTTATAAAATTCCCGTGATATGTGCAAAGCTTCAGCATCCGCATGGATCCGTTACATATAGACTGTTAGGCCTAATTTTAAGCTTTGAGATAGGAGTATGTATGTAATTATTACATATTACGGACAGATTGGTTGCAGGGTTAAAAATATTTAAGTCTAGGATGACCTATCTTTCTTACCCTTAAATGTTAGTCACTTACAGATCAGAAGGCATCTCCAAAGGTCCCTCTGCTATGTATTTTATCTTGAAATCTTCATCTTTTTAATAACCCTCTCTATTACTAAGCCAACATGAGTGCCCCTACTGGCCATACCCATGTTGATAATGGCAGTATTGAGTGGCATGAAGCAACAAGTAAGAAAGGGAAGCCTTATAGAATTGGGGTGCGTAAGGCTGGAACAGAAGCAGCACCTAAGCCTAAGGCAGGTGAACCTGATGTGGGAGGCATCGACGTCTACTGGCCACCAACAAACGATCCTACCTGGATCGACACACCACCTCCGGTTCAAAATATAGCAGCCATCTCGAGATACTATCTTAATTATACTGAGGGGGGGTTTTATCAGTACATTTTGTTTTTCACCAACACTCAACACTATGACTACCATTTTCAAGATGAGACTGGAGATACCTATCGATGCAACACATTCCGAAACGACGATCACTATGTTCAATACAACTCTTCAAACCCAACCATTACACATGTCTCTGCGAAATAGTTGTTACGAAATCACCAACGCAAACTGGACAAGAGTGGCAGAACTATGCAAACCACCGCCAACCATTCCCCATAATTACGATTATTATGGAGAAGGAAAACAAAAAAAAAAAGAAGGGAAAATAAATAACAGTCTTCATGTGGTTGGAATCCCGTTTGGGTATTCTATGTATTTTTACTTCATACTATCAGATAGGCCTTGGTATAGGTTTTCCCTATTGCGTCAGGCAACAGGTTTTCCTTACTGTAATGCGAATGCAGAGGCCCGTATACAATGGCACTATATTGGCTTTTCTACATATATACCTAATCAATGACCCAATTACAAAGGAGAGCACAGTCGTAAGATAAGAACAGCTACCGCTCATATTGGAGCGTTATGCAATTTGAACACGGGACCGGCCAGACACTCGAGGCATTTTACCAACATAACCAACACCGACCCTCGTATACACAGTATGGCTACCATCCCAAGAGACGGGGCTAATAAGTATTGCTCGACGCAGACAAGGCAGATTTTCTCTTGGCTTGTGTTTGCTCGTGTTTCATGTTTATTCTCTTGAATGATCTTCTTTTTTGATTCTCGTGAATTAATCTATGGCCGTTGAATGAAGTTGTAGTGGCTGAAGATACCTCGCATATGGCCCGTACTTGGGTGCTCCTCCAATGAGTAATAATGCTCCGTGTGATTCCAGTAAAAGCGTATAGATTCACAAACGCGCCATGCCGCTGACGGTGGAAAGAAAAATTGAACGAGCCATGAAATTGCTGCGTGGGCCCCTGTTAGCGAGGATCGGCCATTGAGAAGACCTGTTCCCCAAGGCACCGATAACAGTGGCTGCTATCACGGATCAATTACTCGACGAAGCTTGTTGTGTCAGCGAAAATTGAGAGAGCAAGCATCAACCGTCGTGTGGAGAAAGGCCCTCACTACTACAATGCGCCGAGAGAAGCGCCAACCCCCTCTCCCAAATCCTCGAGGGTAGAGACACATCTTACTTCCTGGCGATGTGCAAACCTCTCTTGTAACTCTACCCACCACCATTAAATATAAATTCTTGACTGAGACTGAGTTAGCCCTTTTGCCGCCCATATACTTGGGGAAGCCCATGCGTCCATTGAAGAGTGCACTCCGAATCAACATGGAAAACCGAGGTCATTTCTATTTCGGTCATGAGGGGTTGGGTTACTCTTATGCCTCACCACAGTACCCTTCAAGACATGCTCCAATAGTAGGCGACAGGTTACTTCAGACTGATTCTCAAGTTTGCAACTTCGTCTACAAACAACCTTCTCTAGCACCCTTTCTGGTAGCACTACCCGCTCCGTCTCCCTGTCTTCCACCTGCGTCCCCAAATAGCGCGCGATCCAACCTTGACCCAGTGAATACGGCCCCGACGCTGACAAACCTGGCGACACGCTGCAAGTCAAGCCTTCTAAGTGTCGAAAGAGAAAAAAGCCTCAGAAGCGAAGCGCCAACGGCCGCCACAAAGGAGGGGGGCGAGCTAGAGTCAGCCCAAGTCGAGAGGGATGCCAACGTTTCCTTTTTAGTTAGACCTGGGAGAAAGAGGTTTGTTGCCAAATCTTTCGATACTTCCACAAATCCCTAGGCTGACTCAAATATTAAAAAAATATCGTTTAAAAGGCGTACACTTCAGCCAATATGCGGATTCCGATCTGTGCACGAGCAGCCAAGAATCCCCTCCTTTCGCATCTCGTCCAATTTCATCTTCAAACGACTTTTCAAGTCCCGCGGGGAATCGATCGTCACGATCTCCCAATGATGCTTATCGCCTGTTAAGAACGCTTGAAGATTTCTTTCCGCTGTTACATAAGTTCTTTGTTGTTAAAAGAGAACTGCCGTAGGACGAACATAATACCAATCCATCAAGTCCAACAACTTGTCATTAAATAATCTGCCCTTATGACTTAGTAATGATAGCCCCCCAGTGGCACCAACTGCCAGCAGCAACCATTCTTGTGGTTTACCCTCAACAAATGCTGATCGGGAATCAGTTTGCGTCTTTTCTTCATATATTTTTTGCAGTTCTCAGGACTCACAGACCAACCAATATAGTGACACTACATTTTCAATCAGTCGCGTCGCATTGCATAGAACCAGCAAGCACGATGTGCGTGGCCAGGTCTGAAAGGTATGGCCAATCAGAGTCGATATATGACGGACGAACTACCAATAAAATTGCAGCTGCCTGGTCAAAGTGGGTCACATCCTGTTCCTCGCGAGGCCATTCATCGAGTAAAGATCACGTATGGTCTGAAAGCCAAATTTTGATGCAGCTTTTCCTCTCTCTCAGCATTTCCCGACTTGAGCAATTCATACTTCGCATTGCTGATAGGTTTGAAAAGTGTGAGTCTGGGGGAATATTCAAAAATGACGTCGCGGATAGAGTTAGGCACGAGAAATAACTTACTTTTCAAAGCCTTGCATACCCCGGGACTGGCTGTAGATTATAGAGTCTGGTAGTACTCGGATCAGCGGCCCCAACAATGAAAATGCTGAACTGCTCAGTCAGTCATGTATTGGGCCAGGCCCTTCAAGCACCGGGGAGTGAAAAGCCCTACAAAGCTGTGCTTGCCCTAGAAACTGATCGAAAATATCTGCTATATCCTTGAGATCACCTTGATGCTCGATGATACTTTCAGAAAGTCCCAATGCCATCTCGGAAACTAGATTGATCTCTGTAATGTTAGTAAAGGTCAGTTATCTCCATAATGTCGGACTTACTCCAAGAAGATGGAAAAGAGCTTGAATGTTGACTGGGTCGCCTGATTTATGCTCTCTGGCAAGCAATTCACCGAACTGATCTATATTTTCTAGCAAGCTAGGAATTACTCCATCGATAGAAGCAGGAGGGAATAGCGGATTAAACAATTTTCGATTGGCGGCATGCTTTTTAGGATCAGCCAGGGACACAAGCGAATCTGGGAATGGCATATTCTCATAGAAAAAGGGAGCTCAGGAGTATTTGTCAGACCGGAATCTGACCCACGCTCCCCGTGGCAGACTCCTAGGTATACTGCTAAAGAGACTCTTGGTTTCTTCGAGGAGCTTAGGGTTATTGTGATAAAATGGCCTGCCTTTTTACCTGATTTGAACCCTATTGAGGCGGTATAGAACTAGGTAAAGGATTATATCGAGAGAAAGTATAGGGATCAGCACTTTTCTTTGTCGAAGCTTCGTAATGTAGTTTAGGAGGCCTAGGATGCTGTACCGGAGGAATTCCTATCTGGTCTGATTGATTGTATGCCATTGAGGTGCTTTGAAGTTATTGATGCTCAGGGCCGTGTTACTGCTTACTAGAAAATAGTATAATATATAGCAATTGATAGTTGAAAATATAGATTACACCTCTCCTATATTGTAGTAGTAATTTGACTTAGTAAGAATGAGAAGAATTGAGGGCTGAGAACCCTGTTTTTTAAATAATATTATAGTATTTATTTGTAAAAATTAGTGGTGGGTGAATCTTTATAGGGTAGACTGTTGTATTTCCGGTAGATCAAAATTACAGGTTCCGGTATTCGGCGGATCTTATTTGCCAAAACCCCAACGCCAAGATTTAGTTTGTATCAAGAGCACAGTGACATAGCAAAGTTTGAACATGGGGTTGGATAGTGAGAACCGTAACATAGTTAGACCTGACAAGAGGATGCAGCAATTTGGATGTGATAATCCGGATTGCGTTCAAACGAACGGGTTGATTGAGGCCTCTGCTTCCACACTCCAATTCCATAGCATCTCTCCAAGATGCTCATCCTTTGCTAGATCAGACAGTTTTGAGTCTGTGGCATCCCAACTGTAGCCATAGTAGAACTTTCCAGCAAGCGGTCCAACGTCGAAATACCGCCCACTCAGTGACTTTGATTTAATTTCAGGGTCTGTAGCGACCAGCAGCGTCGTCAGAGCCCCGTCTTCTGGCGATATGCTCATCAATCGGACGAGCGAAGTGTTGATGAACTTGAACGCTGGCGGCAGTGCAGCTGAGTCAGTCCCCGGAGCAGCGCCGACAGTGCCTGTAAGAGCCTAATTAGCACGTAATCAATATTTGGTTTTAAATCCCCTACCTGGATTGAGGCAATTGACAAGAATGTTGGAGTAACCTGTTGCTTGAAAGTGTGCGTGGAGACGCCGGGCAAATAGTATATTAGCTAGCTTTGAACGTGCGTACCTATAAGGATTTCAGCTTCGTTCATTTTTGCCTCTAGCTCTTCAGTTCCCGAGATTTGTGTACTCTCAAGGGAATAGCAGCCGAAATCGCCAAATGGAAGGTTAAACCGACCTCTGCAAGCTAGCTTGTACATCTCCAAGGCTCTTTATTGTTGGTAGGCCCTCCGTCCTTAGGCCTTCAAAATTGATTTTGTCCGGTAGAACCGGATTATACATGGCATGAGCATGCGATGCAACAATGACAACCCTCGCCTCACCAAATGTTTCGGAAGTGTGTTGAATCAGGTTCTAACAATCAGTTAGTATAGATGGAAGACAAAGAAAATGTAATTATAACATGTTTATACCAGAAGGTTGCGTGTGAACACGAAATGACCGAAGTACTACCAAGACGGAAACACGTTGAGCTTTTGTCCAGCAGCAGACATATGTTCTCTTACATTTGTCTTCGTGAGTGTCAGAAAACATCAACCAAGCCAAGGGAATAATTAGAACCTACACCAAACTGTACTTCAATTCCATCACTTGTCAGTGTCTCTGGCTATGCCTGATTAGCATCGGTCCAGCCCTTCTCAGTGCTCAATCTAGTGCCCACAAGAGGTAACTCACTACAACAGACAATGCAGCGTTCGCAATAAGGACATCAAGTCTTCCCTCGAGGTCAGTGAAGTGCTTTGCCGCAGAGATGCAACTAGTTGCATCTGACAAGTCAAGCTCCAGAAAGCGCAAGCCTGCAACCATAAGTGGGTCGATTAACTCCAGGTGGTTTAACAGTTGCTCAAATTTCCCCTTCGATCGAGAAGCAACATATACTTTGGCATTGTGCCTCAATAGCTGTTCCACCACTTGTTTCCCAATTCCAGTGGCACCACTAGGGAAAGATCCTTGTGTTAGCCTATATTAAATCTATTATAATATTAGTAATTCTCACCCGGTGACTATGATGACCTTGCCGGATAGTCTAGGGATGTCATCAACTGAGAATTTTTTTCGAAACGGATCCATAAACGTTGCGTGTCCTAGAGTGATAACTGTTGGATTTAGATGGGTGAATTTGGTTGCCAAGTCAGTTTATTAGGAATTCTTTATGATTTATAAAGTCGATTCTGAACGGAATTAGGAATCGTAACCCCTATCTCCGCGCTTCGTGTACATCGGATAACGCCAATGCCGTACAAAATGCACATCTTTTGATGAAACTCCACAGCTCACCAAAAGCCCAACCCGGCTCGCGAGAAAAGCTGGTAACTAAGTTACTGGGTTCTTAGTCACCAGATCCGTTAGCGGGTTTCGACCTATAAAACCCGGCCTAGAAAAAAAATATCTCACACCAAATAGAATAGTGCGCTAATTCTTGCAAGAGACCCGCCCAACCTAGCTGGTGAGCAAGGTATTTGGAAACACATATGATATGCTGTGGAGATCGGCTGGCGAATTTGAATGCTCGATTTTCAACTGTCTAATAACACTTAGGCAGTGACGATCTAGACGCGAAGAGGAGGACCGAGTTTGTCACCATTTAGGTTCATTTTGAGATCCCATAATATAGCGGTATAGCTCATGCTTCCCTGGAAAGGGCTGGGCTGAACGTCTACCTTGCCGGTAGCGTTGGGAAAGATGATCGGGGCAATATGGTGCAAGACGAACTGGTGACACGATATCTGGAAGAGGTTTGGCAGTGGCTCAATTCTTCGAGCCACGACGAGTGTCTAGTAATGGTCCATTGTTAGAGCCTACCCTCTCCTGGCATAAAGTTATCCTTTCTGCCAAGCGTGAACGCGAGGACACTGAGTCCGCTATATACGCTGCTGTATTGTTGTCGTTCAAAGGGAGATACTGTTACGGGCCAGTTCTTTCAATAAAAGAGTGCATTTAACTGAAATGTCAAATACTAAGGTCGAATACCACCCTGGATACTGGGTAACTACCCGGAATATCTAAGGCCCGCCTAAGGAACATATAACAAAAGTCTATTTGTTGCTTAGTCATTTAGTCCATTTACCTACGCACAGAGTTCTATACCTAGAGAAATACTATACTTGTAAGAATATACTGTTTCTAGGTGTATGGCCTGTCAACCGGGTAAGATATAATGACTAAAGAAGGGAAAGCAATGATTTTGTCTCTGTATACCAAGACTAATTCTTGTAGAATTAAAAGGGATCTTAGGGGATTCCTGACTATAGGAAAATCATTAGGAAGGCTGACGTAGCGATTACCGGCTCAGCCAATCTCCTCCAAATCGAGAGCGCGGCAAACACCATTTCTGGGTTTGGTGAAACTTCGATGCAGCTGTATAATGTGCGATAGCGTTTCCTAGTGACAAAACTTTCAATTCTTAAATCCACTACGCAATTAAGTAACCCTATCATCCTATCTCCGTTAATAAATTAGAGATTACCGTAGTGTATTATCCCTATAACCACTAAAGAGATATATCATAGAATCCATTAACAAAGAATGGCTAAAACTAACTTTTAGGGATATTATTCCCACCGAATACACCCGAGGGTCTCCCTATAGTATCTCCTCAAAACGGCCTCATAAGCCATTCGTCTGGTATAATTTCGTTTGACGTGGCTCTCACTTCCGGATCCCAGGTCAAGACTTTCCGTATAAAACGCAAAAACTGGTCTTTCTCCTCTCCCGGTGGGATTGTTGTGACAAAGTCCTCGAGTGAGGTTCTTGGTACTGGTACTTCGGAGACCCAATTCCCTGTCATAGCTTTGAGTGAGAATAGGCGTTGACCGCCGCGGGGGGGGGGGGCTTACCCTGTGCATCAAAGTAGGCTGAGAAAAGCGGGCTGTTCTGGATAATATTCAGGGGAGGGGGGCCAAGATATCCGATATATTGTGCTAAAGCCAATGGAAGTACATACTGGCCATGAACATGGTCAATCGGATCGAAGAGGTTTTTTCCCTCCAAAAGTTCGAGTTGTCTATAAATCTAGACCTACCATGTTAGCACTCTCCGGCCACCCTATTCTTACAGACTATGGTCAAATGCGACTGGTGGAAGGATGCTTGAATCAAGACTGGTGGATGTCTGATCTCTACCGCGCTCCCGAAGTGCTCTTGCACCTACCATGGGGATTTCTAGTTGATATATGGTCAATTGGCGTTATGGTGAGTTGAGTTGAGCACATAATCGTCGGCTATAAGTAAGCAAACTATTAACTAGATTTCATACAGACCCTATCGGCGTAGCCCCGTAGATGGTGGAGGTTATCGGCAAACTTGGATCCTGGGATTCCTGGTTCTCAATGTCTTGCAGGTTAGTGTCGTCATCAATTTCCATTAAGACATTCTGGGGTGAAATATCTATTTCTCCGTAAGTAGCTAATTAAGATATATATAAGTGGACATACCAGTATGGGCAACACGGCATGTTGCATGTAGCCAGTTCACAGAGATGAATAGGCGGTGTATCAAGGATTTCACTAAAGTCTTAGGGATCATTGCATTAGGCAATGCCTCCTGTAATGTACGGACGCTGTTGCCTTGGGACTTATATGCAATGCAATGCAGTGATGACGACCAGCGAGACTTTCTGTTTCAAATATATCACGCGCAAGCCTTGTAAAGTCAAGCCCAGGATGATCCTTATCAGCGAACTGTTTCAAACGCTGGAGCATGTTGATTTCGTTGAGAATGGGAGAGGGCTCGGCATTATTGTTGTCAATCCGCACAGAAACCTTCAGTGAAGCATATTCATTCGCCCTATATTTCAAGTCAGCAACAGGCGCTGTTATCAAAACAATTCTAGCGGGATAAGACCTTTCATCCCACGCAAGCCAAACAGTCGAGTAGGCACCATAGCCAAGCTTCGCAATTATCCGATATCGATTATTAAAAACCTGGCCAATTTTGACAGGGTAATAATATTTTCCATGATAAAATGGGAGGGTCTGCTCTTCGATTGCTTGACTTGGTGCTGCCATCGTATGAGTCAGTCGATGGACGAGGGGAAGTGGTTGAAAACAACGTGGTCGGACAGTGAAAGAGAGCGGGGACGATGAGGTTGTGTGGCGCATTCGTAGACCGGTCATCTTTTACCTGCTTCACTTTGAAACAGCGTGGCAGTCATTGCTCATCACGGCTGAGGTTGCTGGGTCTGGCTGGCTGCATGTGACCCTGTCGCGCTTCGATTTTTGCGTAACAAACCAGGCGCCTGCTCAAACGCGAGCTTTGTATGCATTCCACAGCCCCCCTTTCCGGCCAATCGCCCTACTTGAAAATTGGTTGTCATAGCTTCTGCATGTCTCACTTTGTCGGAGATTGGTTGAACGAAGCCGCAGCGTTTCGTAGCTTTTCTACAGGGACAAAAAACGACCAATTGTTCGCCAAGGCAGTACGCATCAAGCATGAGGTCGCACAGGAGTCACAGAGCAAATCCATAGTTATATATCAGTCCGCACCTACAAAACGGATTGCGGGCTCCAATCTGCCGGATGACTTGCACATATCTCATAACGAAGGGCTATCATTACTAGGACATAAGCAATATTCAGATGCCACGAGAGCGCTGCAGACGGCCCTCGAATTGCGGGAGAATGTGCTTGGTACCTATAAGGACACGATGATTTCTCTTAGTGTATTAGGCGACGCACTTTCTGGCCAGGAGAAGTATATCGAGGCCGAAGCCGTATACCGAGATCTGTGGATGAGACGAAAACGAGCTCATGGCGAGAAACACACCGACACTTTCAAATCTTTACACAAGTTTAGTAACGCTCTCCGCAGACTACAGAAGTATGCCGAGGCCGAAGAATTGGGTAGGGACGCCTGAAAAGGTCAGAAGACTCGTGGGAATGATAGTGAAGACATACTGGATTCTTTTTTTGAATTAGGTGAAGCACTTTTGTGTCAAGACAAGTGGGAGGAAGCAGAAGGCTTGTACCGGGATGTCTGAAAAGGTCGGAAGCGGTTTCTTGGGGAAAATTCCAAAGACACGCTGGATGCTCTGGGTTCGTTGGGAGAAATTATTGCCAGCCAAGAGAAGTATAACGAAGCCGAGGCAGTATACCGAAAGCATTGGAAGGTCCGCAAGATATTGTGTGGGACAAACGATCTGAGTACACTATTCGCTTTTGTCTCCGTTAGCGAGGTTCTTCAGTCTCAGGAAAAGTACAACAAAGCGGAAGCGATATATCGACAGGTTTATGAGGGGCACATAATAGGCACGTGAAGCAAACGATGATTTCACACTCTGGGCTCTCCTATCCCTAGGCAACCTTCTCCAGTTCCAGGAAAAATACGCCAAAGCCGAAGAAGTATATCGACAGGTTTGGGAGCGGCGTAAAGCAGTGCTTGGAGGCAACTATGAGAACACACTTATGGCTCTTGTTCGCCTCGCTTGCGTCATCTCTATGCAAGACAACCACGCCCAAGCTGAAAGATTACAATGTCGGGTTTACGAGGGTCGCCGGGAACTGCTTGCACCTACCACAAGGATACACTCGACTCTCTTCACAACCTAGACATATTTCTAAATTGCCAGAGAAATTATGTAGAGGCTGAAGCTCCATTTCGAGAAGCTTGGAAAGGTCGCAGTGAAACGTAGGGCGCAAACCATACAGATACACTCGATTCTCTTCAGTGGCTACGCTATACCCTTCGAGACACTTCACCGTTCAATAAACCGACAGACAAGACCGAATATAGTCTACAAAAAAGCCTTTGGTTATTCTGGAGATAATGCAACGCTATTTTTCTATATCATATTGTGTTGTGATATCAGCCCTGCTGTTTACTATGTTTGCCAGTTTGTTTGCTGGGTTTTTACCTTGTCCCTTCATACGTAGATTCTACAATACATCTCCAGACCTCTTTTATTCCTTCATCTCGCTGCATACTCAATATATAGTTCCTAGTATATTACTATAAAAGAAGCATATAAATCGATAATATTAGAGAATCGGTTAGGTCTACTATATATCCTATTCCGGTGATATTACAACAGTTCAGGATATGACAGTTAGCCTCTTCTCTCAACAAAATTAGTCGCGCAAGGAGCGGAAATAAGCCGCCTGATGAGAAATACAGTATGTCTTTATCTCCACTAACCCATTATTGTCTTTGTAATCATCCGGGATATGAAATCCGAAGACGAACACCATGATCAGCCTCGGTGACAAAAAGGATTTAAAGACATATCTGAAGACTCGTCTGAGTCTCCTGTGCTGTCTAATCTTTCAACACTCCTCTACACATTTAACATCGTCATGGCCCAAACTGGAAAGCATGCCCTTATCTTTGGAGCCTCTGGAATATCCGGATGGTCTCTTTTGAATCAAGCCCTCCAATACCCAACCCCGGCGACCTTTAACCGCGTGACTGGCTTGTGCAACCGGCCATGGAACAATAAGGACGCTTATCTCCCTGACGATCAGCGCCTCAATATTGTGTCGGGCATTGACCTTACACAGTCCGTGGAAGCGGTAAAGGCTCAGCTTAAAGAAAAGGTCGAGAATGTAGAGTCAGTCAACGTGGTTTTCTTTTGTGGTATGTATTGACTGGTTCTTCTTTGAAACCAAATATACTAACTGCTGTCCAGCTTACATTCAGACGGGCGACTTCAACTCGCTGCGCAGGATTAACACCGATATTCTCCAAACCGCCGTTGAAGCCATCTCCGCTGTTTCACACACGATAGAAGCAGTCATCTTGCAGACTGGTGGCAAAGGGTATGGATTGGAGTTTCCTAAAGAGCTCAATATCCAGCCTCCTCTTCACGAGAAGATGCCCCGCATTCCTTCGCCATGGAGAGACCATATCTTTTACTACGACCAGTACGATCTCTTAAAGAAACTATCTGAAAACCAAAACTGGACTTTCTCCGAGATTCGACCGGACGGCATTGTCGGCTTCGCTCCTGGCTACAACGTTATGAACATGGCATATGGCATTGCCTTCTACTTGACTCTGTACCGAGAAGTCAATGGAAAGGACGCCAAAGTTCCATTTCCCGGTCGTCCGCACGGTTATCACACCCGCCACACCGATACCTTCCAAGATATTCTTGCTAAGATGGAAATATTCGCTGCTCTTAACCGCGACAAATGTCAAAACGGATCAAGCTTCAATTGTGGAGATGGGGAGCCTGTCATCTGGGCTCAGGTCTGGCCAGGAATTTGCTCTTACTTTGGTCTCAGTGGTGTCGAGCCAGATGGCAAGCAACAGAATATACAGGATTTTGTCTCCGAGAATAAGGCGATTTGGGACCGCTTGGTCTTGACTCGTGGTCTGAAGAAGGGTCTCATTGAGTCACAGAACTGGGGCCATGTGAACTTCATGCTTATTGATTTTGACTTTGGCCGGGAGTATTCTCTTGAGGCGGCTCGATCCGTTGGATTCAACGAGCAGATTGACACTCTCCAGGGTTATCGGGTTACATTTGACCGGATGGTGAATGCGAAGTTCATCCCCGCGCCCGCTCTATGAGTGATTTTTGTTTGAATAGAGACAGAACAAGATTAAATGAACGCGTTGCAGAGAAAAAAACACAGATTCGAAGTATTGTTAGACAACAGGATATAATTCAAGCTTTCCTGCCACACGCATAATAAGCGCCATGTTGCTAAAAGGTTGTACCTAGCAAGACCAGATTCAGCGCTGTTATATACTTTGTACTGTGTAATTTCCCTCGAAATATCACTCCCGGCGACTGACACGAGCTCCTTCCGAGAAGCCCTTCCCTGGGAATTGGGCTCTCGTAATTACCGCTATAAAGTTCAGAGTTAAAAACATGATGCTTACACTTTAGAGTGTTGTTGCTCACCTTGTTCATTTACGAGCGCTTTATGGGGAATAGCAGCGGACATAAGTTGCCGAACAGCAGTGTTCCAGGAAGGTTGACAGATCTCTCCGAGATAGCGGGGTTGATGCTGGTCTACGGCAATTTGTGGAATTAGGTTACTGATTTTAAGGAGCCCATGTCAGAAAACTGTCAAGGCAAGAGGCAAAGCTCGCCATGAAAGATGAAACTGCTAGTGACTTCTGTAGTGAAGATGAGACTGTAGAAATGGGCATCGGACAGGTCGAATTGAGATTAGGGCATCGGGGGGCACGAGATCATACACGTGAAAAGGTGTAAAGATTAAATGCAAATCCACCTGTGGACCTCCCGTGGACCCCCGGTGCGCCTTTCGATCCGATCCGATCTGTGATATCCGTGGACTACTTTGTATAACTACTTACTCCCAAGCTCACCCCGGTTAGTGCGGCGAACTGTGCGTATACGACCCACCGTTCATCGCTTTTTCGCAGATCAAGGGAATCCCAGAGATCCCAAAGCTCTCAATAATTGAGGATTCGGTAATTCTTCAAAATCCAGGTCAATCGGAAACCAACCTGAAACCCATATAACCCCATAGAGCCAGGGGCAGTTAAAAGGTTCAAATTCCTCCGATCGACTGGAATGATCTGCTTTAGCGCGGAATGAGCTTTGTGTTTGTTTGCTTTTCTCCTCTTACACGCTCTTTTGGTGAATTCTATATTTGTGAGAGATCAGACTTGGCTGATCAAAGCTTCATTTCAGCTTGCCCCCACTAATTCCACCATCCCTCCACACTCTCTCCTGACCACTCCCCGAGATAAAATTTCCGACTACAGCCTGACTGGCACCAACAAACTTATATGAAATTGGCTTGAAATGCAAACATTTCGCGCTCTCAGCGAACCTTGAATCACCGACCGCCTCCTCCCCGAGGAGATGGCTACCACTGCCCCCCTCAGTGCGAAAAGCAAGCTTGCTGGACCCGGCGCATCCTTGAAAATCACTCCTTCGAACTCTCCAATTCTTCGACCGGGGACACGATCCCCCAGCAAAACAGCCTATCAATCCTCCCTATCCCTACAAACCGTTATCGGCACAACAACAACTACACCCAATGGCTTTTCAAGTCATGATCAGAGCCGAAGCTTTGCGCTATGCGCTGGATCAGCAGCGGTTCTTGCAGAATTAGACGAGAACGACAACATAACACAGCGCTTCTTTCGGGCCCGGCCCTCCGCGACCAGCATTAACCCACCAACTTCTTTTTACAACCAGTCGACTCCACCGGCCACCCCAGACCCAAGATCTCGATCCCTTTCCCATATTCGGTGCAATCCGCATCTCAATCTTTCCAATGGGTCTCCGTCAAGCGAAGTTATCGACAGCGGCAGTCCGCGTGGATGGTCTTCGAGGGAAAGAATCAAAGCAGTGACGAGCGTTTCGATCAGCCCGAATGGAAGATTCCTTGCTGTAGGAGAGGTAAGTGGCGGAAATTGAGATAAAGCATTGCAACGACAGCAGCTGACGACATCAAGACCGGTTATAATCCTCGAGTTTTAATATTTTCGACAGCGAGAGATGCTTTGCCGGATGTTCCTCTGTCCATTCTGAACGAGCATACGTTCGGTGTTCGCAGCCTGGCGTTTAGCCCCGACTCTCAGTATTTGGCAACTCTCGGCAATCCGAACGATGGATTTCTTTTTATCTGGTCAATCAACCTCAAGAATGGGTCGGCCAAGCTACACTCCGCGAATAAATGCACCTCGTTTATCAAGGATATGTGCTGGGTTGGCCAGAGCTTAGTTACGTATGTTTGATCGGACGGTGAAAACTAGTAGTCAACTAATGTCTTTGTTCAGGACCGGCTTGCGGCATGTGAAGGTATGGCGTCTTCCAACGGTGATTCGGCCTGTTTCACCAACCAAGACGCGTTTGAATATTGAGGGAGCTGGCCCCTCGCCAAATCCCGCCCCGAAAGCACTTTCTGGCAGGAATTGTCTACTAGGCGCACTGGGCGACAACACTTTTACCTGTGTGAACAGTATCTCCTACAATGAGGCTGTAATCGGCACAGATTCGGGCGCAGTTTGCTTTCTCGATGATCGCGAAGGATCTCAAAAGATGATCACTGTAAAGCAAGTCGGATTCAGCATCACCTCATTGGCTGTGGATTTCGACCAAGAGTCCATATGGCTAGGTGGACGGGGTAGGCAAATGCAGCAGTTGCCATTTGAAGTTCTACGATCATCCGGCCCATCCACGCCGATGTCTCCTGTCCGTCTTGACAAGAGTGCGCTTGACAAGAAAAGCAAAACACCGGCTATTACTTGCATGGGGTCTCTTAATTCCCATCTGGTCACTGTTGAATCCACCCGTGCGATTCATGTCTATCCGATTGATACTTTAGGAGAAGATGGTGAACAGGAGGAGGGTGAGGCTTCCATGCCGGCCCACCGGGACCCGATTCTCGGTATTTGTCGCATGGATTTCCCCAATGCCTTGTCTGCGGACTTCTTCACGTGGTCTCGCAATGGTTCGGTGAACTTTTGGGATGCGCAAAGGAAGTGTCGAGGATCGAAAAGTATCGATCTCGACCAATTTCCAGGAAAGGAAGACGATGCGGCAAATGAACTCAAAGTTTTGGAGACCGCTGAGAATGCGGATTGGTTTGTCTCTGGCGACAAGTTTGGTGTGTTGAGGTATGTGAAAATCTGACATAGTAGCCAAGTTCTTCAGCTAACTCTGATTGCAGAACCTTCTCGAACTCCGACTGGACTTGCCTGGACCAAGCGCGCGCCCATGGAGGAGAGATCACAGATGTGGCCATCCAACGCATGGACGATACCTGGTTGGTAGCTAGTTCTGGGCGTGATCGGATGGTGCAACTATTCGAGAAACGAGACACCGAGTTGCAGTTGATTCAAACCATGGACGATCACGTCGGGGCTGTTGGACAATTGATATTTATTAATGAGGGCGAAAAGCTGCTTTCATGCTCCGCAGACCGCACCGTTGTCATAAGAGATCGAGCGACACGCGAGGTCGATTGTGGCCCCTCTGTTGCCTACCTCATCTCAAGGGTCATTACCCAAAAGGCTTCCCCCGTGTCGATGACACTTTGTCCAGATGACTCGAACATTTTATACCTTTCTACCATGGACCGTTGTGTTTCGAAGTTCGATATCCCCTCCGGGCGCCAACTTCATTCTTTCAAGGCATCTGATTCAGAGACAGCGGATGCTGTAGTTTTGGGCTCGTTGACAGTTGCCTCAGAAATCTCGGGTCAGACTCCGAAGGTTCTCATAGGTGTCTCAAGCACCGACAAATCTATTCGCGTCTATGATCTGGAGCGAGACCAGCTCCTCACTGGCGAATTCGGCCATACGGAAGGCGTGACCGATGTGTTACTTCTTGAGGAGCGTGATAAATCCGATGAATCCCAAACCAAACGCACAGTGGTCAGTGTTGGTATGGATGGTATTCTGATGATATGGAACCTAGCTGTCCAGCAACAGGTCTCTCCAGACCTCATCGGGAACACACGCGAGGACGACGAAAACCCAGTGAAAGAAATGACAGCGGCGAGGCCCCCTCTCCGAAAAGTCCTTTCCCGCAGCGAGCTCGCCGGATTTCAACGACCGGATAGCCCGAATCCTACAACACCAACACCTATACGCGAGCACTCTCCAACCCTACTCCGAAAGCTATCTAGACTGTCTCTAGCACCATCATCACTCAAAAACCACTCCGTCTCAGAAACACCCTCGTCCCCAAACCGCCTCTCCCCAACACAACGTACCCCACAAGACCGACATCGCCGGTCCCCGTCCCCAGTCAGCCCGAAATCAAGGACCTCAACACCGCGAAAAACCCACAGCGCAAGAACAACCAACCGCCGCACATCCCTTGACTTCCGCAGCCGCGGAAAAACAACTCCGCGCAGCGAGTTCGGAAGCCTGGACATGTCCACCGAGCAGCTATGCCGGACTCTACGAGTGTATCGCAAGAAACTCAACGGCTCGACTCAACGCATTCAAGCGCAAAAGGAGCTCGAGCGCGAACTCAGCCTCACCCTTCGTATTGTTGGTGGTCGTGGACAGAGCAGTGATGAGAGCGGCGAGAGCGGCGAGACAGAGACGGATAGTAGCGGCAAGGATACGGAGCGGAAGCAGGAAAATAGTTACTCGGTTATGTCCAAGTCGCCTCGTATTCCTCACCGTATGCCGTCTACCCCGTCATTGCGGTATAAGGGGACACGGCAGGTTTCGCGGAGCCATTCTTGTGATACGAATGGGGAGGAATGAACTTCTCTTATAGGGAGAGGCATTGCATCTCTGGTGTTTATTGCTCCGGCGCTTTTATATCGCATTCTCTTGATCCTGTCTTTTCCTTTCGTATTTACCGGCATTTTGGTTTGTGCATTCTCTTGGACTTTTCTCTTTTTTTCCTTGCATCTTTGCATCATCTACTTTTTGGTGGGCGATTTTCCTTTCTACATCCTGATTTCTTAGAAATCATTTCCCTTCTGATGATACCCATATTTACCTTTCGAGAGGCTCTATGCCATCTCACCATGATCAAGATTGAATCATTTCTTTTGCTTTTCTTTAATCGGGAATAACATAGGAATACTTGATTCATTTCAATTTCATCTCAAAGAGTTAGCACTTCATTACACACACGCACACATTCCTCCATCTGGCCACAACCCGTCGGGAACATCATCGAACATCTCCACCCATTCCGTAACCTAGTCTCGATCAGTAGCGTCTTAATTTTGATAAACGTTTCTTGTCCACTGCACACATCATCACCAGATCCACCGGAAATATCCATATCAAATCATATCGCAACCCAAAGCCTCAGACTCCAATCAAGCTCCCCAGCCTAGCATGAAGCGTCTGGACCAGCTCCATGCCCTGAGGACCAGGCGCAAGCTGAGCAATACGAATAGCTTTTTCTGCCCAACGCTGACAGTCCTCGTCTCGTGTAGCACGGTAAAAGTCAGTAGCTTTGTTGAAAGCCACGGTAGCAATCTTGATCAATTCCGCAGCTGGGTATGTAAACTCATCACAAAGCCTCGAGTCGGGCTGGTCGGAATTCAGATCCTGCTGTTCATTGTATCCAGGCTGTTCAACGCCAGCCTCTTCGCTTGCTATTTCAAGGACCCTGTCGAGCACATCTTCAGCAACCTCAGCGTCGGCCATATCGATATCGAAAAAGTCCATCGTAGGAATGTCCATATCTCCGACTGGTTCGATGGCCAGAGCGAATAGGCAATGGAGGTAGCGAGGCAAGGAAATCCGGAAATCACGTTGCCATGTAGTAGGGGGATCGTCCTGTAGCTCGCTGAGTTTTGACACGATGCGCTATTTAATGGATGTCAGTAGTTGTTCAGAGAATGAAGTCTCCCACCCATGATTGAGCGTACCCTGATGATCTGGATCGCTAGTCTGGGTGGTAGGTTAAATTGGAAAGTCAGATCCATGATTGGTGCATAAAACTTCGGTTTGGGGAATTCATCGTCGGATGCACAAATTCTGGCAACATCGTCCCAGTTTGCGAGATATATGGCAGCCTCGAGATCAAAAAATTGCGCAATGTCATGGTGCCTGTCTTCTCTCTCATTCGTATGTTTATCTGCCTCTTCCTCTCCATCGTCCCAACCGTGCAAGTCATCAAGTTGCCGAAAATAGGCGCGTACGTTCTCGTACAGCGTTATCTACAGATGGTCAGTATGGTAAACATGACCTGTGATGTTATGACATTGGCGGGTGATAGTCTAGTATAAAAAGACTGTTCAAACCAACCTTTTCCGTCACATCGATTACGCGGCGGGCCTTAAGGGAGGCAGCAAGAAGAAGGAGGTAAAAAACCGCAAATAAATGTGGTCTCGGTGCTTTGGAACCCATCTCAGGGTATGCAATCTCACGATATTGAAGCGCGAACTGGAAACATGTTAGTATAGCCAAACAAACACTCTGCATGGATTTAAAGCAGACTTCTTTGGAGTATTCTAAAACAGGAACAGTCCACAGGAATCCGGAAGAATTCATAAGTTTCAAAGCAAATTTGTAAGTCGCAAAATACAACCATTGCAATTGAGTAACTGAGACCTCCTGGTCACCACCTTCGAACATGCTGTTCTTTTTTGCATAAGACAGTGCTACTGGACAGTCAGCATCAACAATTGCCATAGTTCGAGGGGGAAACGTACCACTCTTGAGTACAGTCTGGATACAGTTGCCAAGTCTCTGGCTAAAGCCTCTAGACAGCTCTTTGAAAAGAAGAGTAATTGCAAATCTGTGTAGCTAAGTTAGCCTTGTGGATGAAGCCACAAATTTGGAGCATTCTCTCACATGTGATGTTCAGCGGCGGGAAAGTCGTGATGATAAATGTCATCCGAAGTCAAACATTTGATAAATTGTTCAAGACAGTTCAGTACCTCTTCCGGTTTCCCTTGTCTCTGAGCTTCCATTGCGCACGATAGGAGACTCATTTGCTTGTGAGGCACGGGTTGCAGTGGAAAGCCGAGGAAAAAATGCCCTTCCAGTAGTTAGAGTAGTCCAGAAGTGTTGAAGTTCCGTGAATTATTCATACCAGAGCCGTCTTTCCCCTCCAACAAGGTCAATTTATAGGACAAGTACATCCTTCCGCAGTCCACCTGGCTTTGGACTAGACCCCGGTCCATTAGCTGGCGAGCGGCGTCAAGGTTTCCAGTCTGTAGATAACATGCCAGCAGCTTCCTGGAGGGAAGTTAGCCCGCGACGCAAGTTGAACCTCACTTTTGTTCCACTGACTTTTGGATCGCAATCTGGATATACTGGGCGCAGTTCTGGAATATCTTCGGATCACTGCAGGCCTGAAGCCACAGATGTGCAGTCCAGTAGTCGTTCTTGAGAAGTGCTTCGCCAGCCATTTTCCAGATACACTATACAATCAGTCAGCTCTCTTTATTGACCATGATTAGGACTTGTCTTACAATCACGCTAGCGTGAGCTGCGCCGGTGCTAATGGATGGTAATCCACGTTGCTCTAGTGCTTCAAGCACACTACGGAGGGTGCAAATGCGCATAGAGTGAGAACATTGCAATCTGCTTAAAAGTAGCATGAAAGAAATGAAGCATTTTTCAGTCCATTCTGTTGTTGGCAGAGGGCGCATGAGCAACATTCGAAGTGCTTCCATCCCGTTATCTGAACCACTATAAGCTGTCAGCAAATTCCTCATCAGATCAGCTGTATCAACGTACCCTGCATGCCCCAGAGAACGGGCAAATTGGAAAATTCTAGATCAACTGTTAGCATCCATAAAAAAAGTCTAGGTTGCTACTGGCGAGATAACTCACATCGGCATGTTCGTAACTGTGAGGGTCGTCTTCTCGACCAAACTCGACAGAGCTACAACAAGATGGTTAATTCAACTCCATTCAAGGCAAATATAAGTCATACCTTGGAGTAGTCCGTTGTTACGAGGATTATATCCCATGGAGAGATCAAAAAGGACCACAGCAGGGTGCTCTGGGTAATTCTAAAAATGTCAGCTTCAAGTCTAGTACACTGACCACAAAACATACTTGTCTCAAGTAGATAATTTCAACATCGTACGTGGCGGTTGACTCGGGGCTTTTGATTTGAGTACAAGCCACAGCTGCAGCATGTTAGTCCAGGTCATCAACTTGATTAAACCACTGACCAATGGAATGTCGGACGACCAAGTTCCAGTTATGGTAATTTGGATATTTCATCTGAGTTTTAAGGTATAAGGCCTCCAAGTGATCCCTCGCTCTTTGCAGCCATCTGACTGCGACGTCATACTGGCGCCGCGCGAGGGCAGAGTCACCAATGGCAAAACAAGTTTCGAAAATCAGCTCTGCATCTTCCGACAATCCAGGCACTGGGATTTTGGCAAAGAAATGCTCGGAAATATCCACCCGGTCTTGTAACCAGCACTGGAGTAATATGTCAGTTCTGTTGACACACAAAACAGTGTTTGACAATACGACTCACCAGTCGAGCACGAAGCAAGTTGTATTGGGTGGTTAGAGTGCGGTTAATATCAGGATCAAGCTCGAGTTCAGGAGGTTGGATACTTTCCAGCCTCATAGCTGCAACTGACAAGATATTGAGTGCAATTTCACGTTGCTCGTTCACTGTGCTTGTTAGATCTGACAAGGTTAACAATGCGGAGATGGGGTGATGTACCAATGCAAATAAGGGCCACCTTGAGGGCTAGGTGGAGTGATCTGAGACTCCCTATAAAATGTCAGATAACTCACTTCAATATATACCAAGAACCCATTAAAAAACCTAGGAGATCAGGCAACACAGCCATACTCAACAGGGCAAACGCGAGGGCCCTCACTTTGCCGAGCAGAAGCACATCGTCCTGATTATGACCACGCGACACCATCAGCTCGATGCAGTCATTCCACAGCATTGTGCCAATCACATCCAGTTGCTCGTTACCCGATGTTGTTACCATTGCAAACGGGTTCCTGTTGAGCTCGGCATCCAGTCTGAGAATGTCATTGGGAGAAAGAAGAGGGCCTGTTGAACGACCGGCTGTAAATAAGGCTGCATGTAGATTGTAAGCAAAGTCTAAGGCAGAAGAACTCGATGGTTAGCTGCAGTACATAGCGGGCGATACGATATGCGGCTCATACCTGCCATGGCCTGGTGTGGCCCGGACGGTTGTTCCATGGAGAAGACTCGGGGATTGAGAGATAGAGGAAGAAAATGATGGGGGGAAAACTCGAGAGGAGATAAAAACAATCGAATCAAGATTGACGAAAGGATTAAGAGAAGACTGAAAGGAAGTGAGAGGGAAGATGGTTGGAGTTGGAAGAGCGTGGAGGGACGAAAGAGACGACTGAGTCGTGAAGGCTGCGATTCAAACACCAGGTGTCTGTGTCGTCTCTTCACCATAGCAAAGTTGGAACATATACCCTACTTCGAGAACTATTCTTTTACTCCCAAGATATCATTGGACTCAAAATATACTATTTGTGTTGTACACATAAATCAAGCACTATACATTTTTCTGTGAAGAAACAGCCAAAACACGGGAATCACTATACCCAAAGATGATACCAAAGAAAAGTCCCTGCGTGACATGAAATAAATAACAGTCTACTAAAAAGTACTATTTATTGATGGGGAGGAAGTTCCCAACGATGAGAGATGGGCTGTATAGTGTTAGTTCCGGGGCACCATCTAGTGGACAAGTAAAAGTGAACACTTACATGTTGTGGTTATCTCGTCTGATCGTAAAAGAGAAGCAGCAGGTAATACCATCCCCCGTTGAGTTAGGGTTAGGACTCTTTAGCGTGCAACTGGTGAGCATGGCCTTTTGGGTATTGTCGAAGGCGATAGCGCCGAACTTTTCCCAATAGCTGACCAGCTGATCTTCGACAATGATCTCGTGGATAGCAAGTTTGCCCTACAGAGTGTAAACATATGTCAGCTGGGTGTGGTATGACCTAGGTAGTTTCCGGGTTTGAGACTTACATCTCGCAGACCTTCCACCGGGACATCAATCAGCTGTGCCATCTCATTGTTCCCTCGGAAGATCTCGCCCGTTCGACGCCAGCAGCAGGCCGGTATAGCCATACTGGCAAAGACACGGTCGTACTCCATAAGACTCCGCTCGAACCACATCTCCACCAAAATCAGTTCGATATCAGTCAAGCTCTGCATGCGTTCCCGGAACTTGGGCCGGAACTTGTCGAGCTGTCGTAGAATCTTTTGGCGAGATATTTGTTGCATGTTCTTTTCCATGTACTGGTTTAATCGTGCATATCCCTTGACGTAATTGAACGGTTTCAATAATCCGGCGTCATATTTCGCCTTGAGAAGTTTGTTCATCCGCTCTTCTGGGGGGTCAGTTCCTGCCGGGTCGGCGGCAGTCATGTAGTACGTTTCCCGGGCTTTGTCATTGCCCACCGTGGAGGTTAGTCGATGGATCGAGTCTCCAGGTGGTATTTGGCTTTGTGCTGGCGGTGGAAGTTGTGCTGGAGGAGGCAACCCATTCGGCATACCCATACCGATCGAGTTCATCAAAGATGAATCGGGGTAGATTCCTTGCATATCTTGATTTTGGAACATTGCCCCGTCGTCCAGAAGACTATTACTGAGGAAATCTCCGAGAAGATTGTACTCGTTGGTCACCTCGTGTGCATTAAACATGTAGGATGGGTGGAGAGAATGCATATCCTGGAACTGATTCTGACCACCTACCCAGTCGTTGTATTGCATGACTGTCGTACCATGTCAGCTGAGGCCCGGAGGCAAAACAGGTTTCTTTGTGAACTCACGATGAGAGTTAGCCTCGAGACCCTGACTGGATGTAGAAAGATTTGCAGGCGGCACCGTTGAAGGCGGGTTCACAGCCGAGGGTACAATTCCAATCGTGGTGTCAGGGAATGATTGCTGACCAGCAGCATCGGCGACGTCGACACTCCTAGGCATGCTTTGGGCAGTGCCCAATTCATTGTTAGACGAACCCTCGTCGTCTGCAGCGGAATGTTCGTGTTCACTACGTCCCCGTTTTGCAGTTTCCCTCGGTTCGTCATGACACAGGTGACCGATGTTTCGCTTTATACACCGCGTGCAGGGCCGTTCCTTCATAGATTCAGACAGGTCAGCTGATGCAATTTATTTTCCGCCAGTCTGTATTCAGGGTTTCAGATGCGACGGGTTGCGGACAGGGAAAGGGGAGAGAGAGGCGTCGTACCGAGTCGCAGGTCATATGCTGTCCCACGCGAACAAAATCCCGTTAGCAAAGCCAGTTCTTCGAATATATATGCAGCAGCACTCCATGACACATGGCGTATAATGGGCAAGTATGATGACACTCCCAAGAGGTAAACTTACTGAGCGGCGGCAATATACACAGGCTGAAATTGCGGGAAACACTCGTTAGCGATGTTCTTATCGTTATGCGCAACAGAATCGGCCGTGCCCAGAACCCTGTCGCATGCTGCGCAACGGCTCCTTACCGTGATTCACCTTCCGGCGCTTCTTAGGACTAGAATGACTCCCCGAGCCGGTTTCGGCTTTGGCTGCAGTTTGCGAGCCTTTAACGCTCGTATCCTTCCCTGCATAAGATCTGGATTTTGTCGCATTGGAAGCGCCCAACGGCGCATTCTTTTCGGTCATTGCACAAGAGTTCAGTGAGAACCACCAGGGCCGGAGCTAAATGGCTGCCTGCAGACCAGTTGGTAGTTGTTAAACGTCAAAAAAAGTTCTAAAGTTGGGGATGGAGAAAGCGGAGTCACCCCTCCGAACTGCTCCGCATGGGGTTGGCTGTTTGGGCACACGCCACTTTTCGGGGCGAGACCTCGGTCGAGGAATTGCTTTGTTCTATTCTTATGGATTTTAATTGAAACTACATTATGTACAAGGTAGACTCGGGTTTTATTGTTTTTCAACTGTCTTTTTCTTACATGCGGTGGAGCCTCGGATTGTCTGATGTAGGACTTCGCAACTTGGACCAGGTGCGCATGATATGCTCTCCTGATTTATGATTCATATTTACCCCTGCAGTAGGATATCCTATGCCGATGAGAGTGTTCAGCCGTGCCTGGTTCCACCGTATGCAGATATTCAGCGAATGCATTGCATTGGGATGCGATCACGCGACAAGGATTGCCTACGTAATTCCTGATCGCCAAGCTCGGTCGGTACTTGGCTTGTCGGTTTTTAAAGGGCGCATATCCTGATCCCGAGGCCCTTCATGTGTCACTCATAACCATGAAACTATCAGGATTGGTGGCTTATGTGGTAGTTGATGTCCAAGGGGGAGGGGGGCGATCAGTCCTTGGGCATGGAGTATAGATCCAAGGCAGCTTGTGAACGAGTAATGACGTCCCCAAGTCCTGCAAAGGGGGCGGTATTGCTTTGCATAGATTGAAGATGGCCATGTAGTTGTTTCATAAGTCCTTTGACTTCGGGGTCGGTGTCCAACTAAAATACAAAACAATAGTAAGTTAACAAAGTGAGCACGCATAGTTCACAATCAATCCATACCTCATCTAGTGTCACTTGGCTTTCTTTTGCCCCGAGAAGCGTGAACTCAGAGGACCCAGAACCCTCGGTTTGAGGAAGTGCATCCAACTGTCTGAGCACGGGGTGTTCCTACAGTCGTAAAATATTAGCCCGTCACACTTGGAAGCGAGATCGATTTGCTGCATACATTCTTAGTCTGTCGTTTCCTTTCAGCCTCGGCTCTTTTGGCATTCTTGTCCATTTCCTGGAGCGACTTTGTTTCTGCAGCAAGGAGCGCGTCTTCTTTTGCAATCTCGGCTTTTAATAGATCGACACTATCATTCATCGTAGCTAATTGGCCCTCGAGCGAGCGCTAATCATATGATTAGAAGGACTTATTGATAATCGCAGAGGGTCACGTACGTGCTCATTCAGTGCAGATTCGTAGTCGAAGTTGGATTCCTTCGTTATGGGCGGAAACGGCATTCGCGGGAGTCGTTTGCCTAAACTGAACGGAGTATACGGTTAGGATCATCCCTCAAGACAGTAGCTCCGCGGAACTAGCAGACTGAGAATGCCTACTTGCGCACGACCGCTTGTACGGCGCCCTGCGCCTCAATGCGCTTGCGTTCATTTTGATTCCGCATTATCACCGGTCGCTCGAGGGAGTGGAACATATCCTTGACCTTTTCCTGGACAGGTTCCGGTAAAGGGGCCCATTTCGACTTGATGGTCTTCTCTGGGACGCGGCGGACATGGGGTTTGAGATAGGCGTAAGTGGAATCATCCGGGGTATCGTCCGTGTGTTTTCGTTTCGGGGGCATGATGAGTTCAATGTTGTTAGGTCGAGGCCCACAATTAAGGTTACGTCGCGTCTTCACAGGCAAAACAGAGCGGTGGAGACGAAAACATGGAGATCAATCCACGAAGTAGTCTTGGCCTTTACATATTCGTACTATACAATATTCAAATGTTCTAAATTGAAACATAATCCCTGTTCAAATGTCGAATTGTAATCTACGTCAGCTTCAAGTTTGAACCTATGCTAGACGGCGACAGCATCGCTTTCTCAGGTCAATGAATCATTTATTCTCTTCACTCTAAGCTACAGAAACCTACATCTTAACATACAGGCGAAAACAATTGAAAAAAGACTCAAACTATATTCTGCCAATACTCCGTACAGGCCTTTCGAATTATGCACCAGGGTATCGATGTTTGCCGAGGACCAGCCGAAAAGTGACTCGTATCGACGACAGCGGTTAGATGGGGGAAAGGAACAAAGAGTATGCAGAGGAAAATATGCAGAGAAAATATGCAGAGAAAAAAATGGTATCTTGTGGCCCAGATCTGCAAAGATGATATGCCAACTCGGCATCCATACACAAAACTGTCCACCCGCTGAAACGCTTGAAATCCCCGCGAACAAAGAGGCAAGGACTATCCATGAGATCATAAAGTAAGGCTGTGATATTGTCATAGAAGTTATCATCGCGGCATCACCAAGCCATTGATGCCCTTCAATTCACGCAGCTGGCTTTGGAGTATGTCATTTCCCTGGAGAAGATCTTCAAGCCAGTCAGCGGCTCCAGTGAGCATGGCACTTTTGCTGAACCCGCCGCCTCTGAGTGCAGGTACTAGCGTGCACAAGTCTTCAAAGCCTTGGCGAATGAGATTTCGGCGTTTCTGCTCCGAAAGAATATGGTTGGTCCGTTTTTGCTCTTCGGTGAGATTCTCTCGAGCAGCTTTGGACCCTGGCTGTAGTCGGGCTTTTCTAGACATGTCCATCGATACCCGTCGGCCTCTACTGATAGATCCTCTAGACTTTCTTGAATGAGGTCGTGCATCATCATCATCGGAGTATTCATCGATTTCCTCTTTCATGGCTCTCTGCCGTTTTCGAGGATGTAAGCTCTCGTCCAGGACAGCACTACCTCGGAAGGCAAGTTGTTGAGGGAGAACCCCAGGCATGCACTCTGGAGTAGGTGCTCGCGTGTTTGCTGCACTGCTTTGGGGTTCCAAACACCCGAGATTATCGAGCATGTCATTTGTTCGTTGTTCCTCGTCAGGCTGGTCAGGTGGGCGAAGATAGCCTTGGTCCATGAAACTGGCATCTGAGCCCCAACGCAAACTGCGGGCCTTTCTTGATGGATGCTGGTCCACAGGAATGGGGTCACGGACATCAAAAAACATCTCTGATGTATGATATCCAGCCGGGATATCCGCCCGGGGTGGAGATGAAGTTAGGCGTGCAGTATTGCCAGTATGTGAATTATTCGTTCGTTGTGTCCCATGGATGGGGAGAGACTGTCCCGGGAAGGCTTGATGTGCTAACGTGGATCCTAACTCTGATCCGTTCAGACCAGTATGGTAAAGCATGGAGGCTGCGGCGAATATATCCGAGCTTGTAGGATTGCTTGTCGTCATTGCGCCGGCTGTTTTGCCTGACCCATGCTGCTGAAATGAAGGCTGCGATAGTGAGGTAGTTGAGCCCTCGAAGTTGGGTGGCAGCTCAGCTGACCAGTCAAAGCTAGGTACTCCGGGTTTATGTTCTTGTCGCCAGAAATCATTCGTAAAGTGGTTTGCGTTCATGGTAGTAAAGAAATTGTCGAGCATATTGGATTCGTTATCATCAAGAAGAGAAGGCCCCGGTGGCAAAGCAGGTGCCTGTTCAAAGGGGGTATCCATTGGGGAGAGAAAGGAGTCTGGAATCGGGTTAGAGAGTGAACAGTACAATACAATGCCCGGGGCAACTCACATCCGAAAGGAGCAGATGGAGGGGATGTGCGCTCGGTTTGAACTTCAGTCCCATGCCCATTCATAGTGAAAAAAAGTTCAATATCAAGAAGGATTTGTATGCCGGAGTGTCGGTCAAGGACAGGGTTGCTACTCTGATGCCAAGAGTAGCGCGGACCAAGGCTATACTGTCATGCCTTGAGACTCGAATGCAATATGTATGTGCTCAAGGTGTTAATGCAGACTCGACTCCACAAAAGAGGGACGCGGGGGGGTCGAGGCCACGGGGGTGTTCTTAATGCGACTCGACGAGGAGCCGGTTCAGTTCGGTACAATGGGATAGGAATAAGAAGGTCAGATAGAAGTGCAAAGAAGGTCAGCTAGAAAATCAAGAGATGAAAACAAGAGAGATCCGTCCTGTAGAAGAAGGAGAGTTTCGCATCAAAGCAATCGTCCTATTCGGACAAGGACCTGATCACATGCAAAATTTGAGCGCGTGACGTAACAGTACGAAAATTACCGAAATTACCGCAGTCCCTGTGTGGCTTAAAATGTACCCTCGGTATTTTAGTGCGTTCCTGGGGAGAGCTGTAGACTTCCATAGAACACTCGAGAGACCCTGAGACCCTGAGACTGCAAGTACACTGCAAGTACCTCGTGTACATTCACTTTCTCTTATTTTATAGGAAACATCTTCTTCTTCTTCTTCTTCTTCTTCTTTTGGATTGTCCCTCCTGAGATCTGCATTTTTGTTTTAATTTAAAAAGTCATCCTTGTTCAGTGAAAAGGGGCCCCGCAATCCCGACTCTCTCGCTCCGAAAGGCCCATTCCTTCGGATGATCGTCCTCGGTCTTCTCTTAATCGGTCCCTCCCCCGACTTTGGATCTTATTTGCGGGGACTTTTCTGAATTTCCCCCTTGAGTCAGGGACCGAGGTCCAACCAAGCCTCTAAAAAACTGACCCCTAACAAACCATTACACCGGGATCCACAGTTGGTTCAAAAAAACGATCGTTCAAGGGTCAAATTTCCAACTGCCGGAGAATACTACCCAATTTTCGGGAGGTGCAGTTTGTAGGTCACCCCCAAAATATATTAAGCTCTTACACCTCCTGATTTTCTGATTGGTGAGGAGATTTTTGTGAATCCCACCAGAGTTTACAGTTGACTGACCCCTCGTCGACTATTAGTTCGGGGAACTGTGATGTTGACACCTCCCGACGGATCATGACATGAAGGTTTCCGGCAGCATGGAACCTGCACTCCGGAGACGTCATGGAAGGGACAACATCCGGGTATTCAAGCCGTGAGTCCATGCGATCTGTTACCCTTGTGGCTTGGTGCAACTGTGTGATCTAAAGACTCATTGCTGATTGTGACTGTAGCCTCCTTCGCGCCTATGCGCTCGGGTACCTGTCTTCCGTTACCCCAAAATTGGTGTTTTATGTACGCCGTCTGCGCAATAAGGACTGGACAGCGCAACAGAAACTACAAGAGGTATGTTGTGGCATTACCTAGTGTGGACCTGTTGTCGTGACTTATCATGTCACCGTTTTTCTCTGGTCTACCGCGCAACTGACGGGCTATAGCTGACATCGATTTGAATAGCTAGCTAAAGTCTTCACTGGTCCTTTGCGTCTGAACAGCTTCCCAACGGCTTGTGCTTACCTGGTCGGTGGCTCAACCTTACTACCAATAGGATTGTATCGCCTGTGTGCATTGATCACAGCAGGTCTCTTCAAAGGTGACATTCAGATCTCACAAAAGCTCGACCGCCTAATCAGATTCGTGGTCACCTTTCTATCTGGGTGGTTCAGTTTTCAACTGCTCAACAGAAACCGCATCTGTCTACCAATAGAAGATGTCAGAGCTATCCGGGACTCCACAGGTCAGGGGAAAGACCTTGGTCAAGGTATGGCCAATCCGCTGGAGCATCACCGCCCGGAGTTAGCAGGGAGGACAATGGACCTCACCATCTACATGGTCACAAGAGCCGTAGATGCGGTCGCGTGTGTTGCATGGGGTCGCTGGTCCCGTCGCCGCCGCGCCCAGAACCGCTGGACCACTGTCGAATCACTTGTCCCTGGTTTTGTCGACGCAGCTGTCTTTGCCATGAGTGCCTCTGTAGTCATGTGGGCATGGTTTTATCTCCCTGAAAGACTTCCCAAATCCTACGAGAAGTGGATCAGGGAAGCCGCTCAGGTCGATTCACGGCTAATCGAAGCCTTGCGTCGTGTTCGACGAGGGGTCTTCGTTTATGGGAAGGATACAGGCCAGGCACCTCTTCTCCAGTCAATGTGCAAAGATTACAACTGGCCAGAGGTGTGGGGAGACCCAGCAAAGGTGGCCCCGATCCCTTGCGAAATGGTTCACATGGGTTGTGGCCCCAGTTGTGAGAAACACGCATTGTATCGATTTGCTATAACCTTCAAATTTGCCTGTGCAACGTATATACCCCTGCAAATTGTTTTCCGTCTGCGCAGGATGAAATCTGCAACTGCTTTCCGTCGGGCCCTTTCTGATGCAGCACAATCATCTGCCTTCCTCGCATCTTTTGTGAGCTTATTTTACTACGGCGTCTGTCTCGCTCGGACACGACTTGGCCCAAAGATCTTTGATGCAAAGACAGTCACTCCAATGATGTGGGACTCTGGGCTCTGCGTCGGTGCGGGATGTCTTATGTGTGGCTGGAGTATATTGGTTGAAAAGACGCGGAAGAGACAGGAGTTAGCGTTATTTGTGGCACCCCGGGCTGCCGCCACGGTTTTGCCACGGTTGTATGATAAAAAGGTATGTACATCGGACCCTCGCATCCTCTGTCCACAACAGGGTTACACCCACATCCACTCCACCCCCTACTCAATGTCTTCAAATTAGCCTGTGACAGGGTTCCATAACTATCACGAGATGCTGACGTGTGTCGATGTCTCCCAGTATCAATACCGTGAGCGCGTTGCATTTGCTGTTAGCGCTGCTATTCTTATCACTTGCCTCCGCGAACGACCCAGCATGGTACGGGGAGTCTTTGGTCGCATCACATCGAGCGTGTTGAATTAGATTTTCCTTCAGTGAGATACCTCGAAGACATCAAACACTTGTATTAGTATTCAGTTATCTTAGACTTCGGGACTGGCTTTTGGGAACCACTACCCTACATTATCTTTAAGAACTTTGTATCATTGGTCATATATGCATTCAAATTCTCCCTAACCCCCAGTGGCACCCACTAATACCATGTACAAGGGCAAAGTATCTTCATACCATCAGTGTTGTGATCTGAGGTCTGCTTCTACCCATACCGGTAAAGTAGTCAGTGGTTATGCCAACTCCTGGACAACCTGAGGGGTGGCTGAAGCTTTCAGCTTGAGAAATTCATGACCTAATTAATCCCCATTAACAAATCATGAATCAATTCAAAATCTTCACCATATCTTACTATCTCTCGCCGTTTAGACCTCTGTCCAGTGGACGGGTCACGGATGGCCGCGAGGCTTAGGGCTTATCGATAAGCCGTTGAATCACGGGGCTTATCACGTGTTGTGGAAACGCGGGATCTCATGCAACTCAACAACTGATCCCATTGAAGTCATAGAACAATGTTTTCACGATTAATTCCCTCGCTGGGGCGCTCTGCCCTGACGGGTACAATCCCCCAGCAATCAATATGTCTTCGGAAGAGCGTCTTCGAGGTAGAGCGGAGGTATTTCTCGAGAAATTTCCTGCTTCATGAACAACGCAATTCATCTGCCGCTCCTTATAATACCCCAGAGTCGCAAAAGCGAAATGCCTCTACAATGTGAGCTGCAATTGACCCTCATTTGAGGGACCCATGTGCTAACAAAGCCCTCGATCAGGTACTATGCCATCAGTATCATCCTTGGAACGGTTGCGCTCTCATACGGATCTGTCCCTTTGTACAAAATGGTATGCCAAGCTCATACTCTGGATCGAGAGTACATTATAAACTGAATCTCATTCTAATCTCAATTGCAGATCTGCCAACAAACCGGTTGGGGCGGTCAGCCGATTCTCACCCACCGAACCGGGGACGGCGATACCTCTGCACGTGTGACACCAGTGACAGATTCTCGTCGTCTGCGCATTACGTTCAACGGCTCAGTATCAGATGTCCTTCCTTGGAAGTTCACTCCCCAGCAGCGCGAGGTCCGAGTACTACCCGGCGAGACAGCCCTAGCATTCTATACCGCAACAAATAAGGGTCCGAATGATATCATTGGAGTCGCAACATACAGTGTCACGCCAGGTCAGGTTGCGCCATACTTTAGCAAGATTCAATGCTTCTGCTTTGAGGAGCAGAAGCTCAATGCGGGAGAGTCGGTCGATATGCCTGTTTTCTTCTTCATTGACCCCGACTTTGCCACCGATCCTAATATGAAGGGTATTGACACTATTACCCTGTCGTATACCTTCTTCAGTAAGTTCTGTGTCTATGCGTTGCTTTCTTGGCCTGATCTAACCCAAAGCAGAAGCGAAATACGATGACAACGGTGTTCTAACGCCAATCGCCTCATAAGAAGCTCATATCAAAAGCGGATTGGGTACCGTATTTCAGCTGTGTAGATTTGCATAGACTTGGACATTCAACAGTGGGCAAAGAATCATGCGCGGTGTTGTGTCTGGCTTTTTCGTATTCATCTCATCTCTCAACGCAAATCTGGCATGTATTATATAGCTCGGAGTTTGGCGGAAGGCTGCCAAATGCCTAGAAAACTATCTGCTGGTAAATATTGTTGAATTTATTCATACGGAGTATATAATTGTACAACCTAAATCGAAATGAGTTCTTCAAAGCCTCTTGCTGCATCTATCGATATGGATTAGAAGCGTGCACGGACCAGTGATTAAGTAGGCGCGTGTCTGGACGCGTTCTCCAATCCGCATCCTCTATCGAAAAACCACAAGCACCTCGATTCCTCAATCCTTTCAACGGCCTTACAAAGTTTTCAAAATGGCTCTTCTTGTGGACAAGCTGCGTCCACGCACCCTTGATGCTCTCTCGTATCACCCCGAGCTCTCTGATCGCCTGCGTTCATTGGTAATAAAACCTGACCTGCGGAGAATGAACACCATTTTGACACAAGGTACTCTTGATAGGCACGAAGCGGAGATTTCCCCCATTTACTGGTCTATGGACCCTCGGGTGCTGGCAAGAAAACACGAGTCATTGCGACACTAAAAGAACTGTACGGCCCCGGTGTCGAGAAGATCAAAATCGATGCCAGAGTCTTCCAAACGACGAGCAACCGAAAGCTAGAATTCAACATTGTCTCCTCCGTATACCATCTCGAGATCACCCCCGCAGACGTCGGAAACTATGACCGAGTAGTCGTTCAGGAATTGCTGAAAGAGGTTGCACAGACGCAACAGGTGGATCTCGGCGCGAAGCAGCGTTTCAAGGTTGTCGTGATCAACGAAGCTGATCATCTCACACGCGATGCCCAAGCAGCTCTCAGACGGACCATGGAGAAATACAGTCCCAATCTGCGATTGATTCTCCTAGCCAATAGCACTTCCAACATCATTGCCCCGATTCGTTCTCGTACCCTGCTGGTCAGGGTTGCAGCACCTAGTGAAAGTGACATTTGCTCTGCGCTTCATCTTGCAGGGAAAAAGGAAGGATGGATCGAGTCGGAGGTGCTTAACAAAAGGATTGCGAAAGAGAGTGGGCGCAATCTGCGTCGTGCGCTGCTCATGTTCGAATCGATTTATGCGCAAAAGTGAGTTTCCACTACAATTCTTATTAAACTAGATTTTGAAGGCTTACGTTGTTGGAAATCTAGTGAAAAAGTTACGGACAAGACCCCCATCCCGCCTCCGGACTGGGAGGCCCTTGTTACTCTGATGGCTGATGAGATTCTGGCTGAACGGTCACCGGCTCGGCTGTTGCATGTCCGCTCACGTCTTTATGACCTTTTGACCCATTGCATCCCACCGACCACCATATTGAAAGTGTGTATCCATATTTGCAACGAATATGCTCCGGATACTAACTGTTGGTGCTAGACCTTGACATTCAAGCTCGTTGCACGAGTCGACGATGCATTGAAGCCAGACGTTATCAAGTGGTCTGCCTTCTATGAGCACCGCATCAAGCTGGGAAGCGTAAGTCGTTGATAACCACCATTGCCATCAATACAAGTCCTAATGGAACATCCGATACAGAAAGTAATCTTCCATCTCGAAGCCTTCGTGGCCAAGTTCATGCGCATCTATGAAGGGTAAGCTTTCCCTGAATAACATAACGGAGACACAACTAATAATACATTAGCTACCTGATGGGCATGGACTTTTAATTACTCACTGCCAACAAACCAAGACAATGGATTAATGACGACTTGTACACTAAGGTGGTTTTCAGTGAGTATGGGATCTAGGAAGTTATGGTCTGCGATCATGAAGAATCACACTCTCTCGAAACTCCCAGGTATCCAATTTATTTTCACTTTTCACAGGCGCATGAAGGCATTTGCTAAGATGGATTCTGGCGTTATATCACTTGTCATTGTGTACTATCTCTGAGGTAGTACAAAGATCTTTGCATTCATCAACCTCTCAAACTCCCAGCTATGTCTGCACTCAAACAGTGAAGCTGCGATCTGTATTGTAGCAACAGCCGAATATGAGTAGCGTAGTTTTAATACAATAATATCAAATCCCGAATGTATATGTCAGAGATCGTCCTCTAACATGGATACGTCATCACATACCCGGCCCGAGGTCATCCATAAACTGAGCCACCTACTTGTAACATCGGAATAGCTTTCATATGTTGATCAGATCGGGGCTCTCTGCTATATTTTCGCATCACCGTGTCTATCACTATACTTATATCCCATACGAGCAGCACCAGAATGTCCGACCCCAGACTTATTGATATGGAACCCGGTGGGGAAAGCACTCAGTATGGAAAGACCACCTTTCGTAATAATTCTTCGCTAATATGCATGGTACAGATATGAGTCTATCCGACAATACACTAAGAGTCCCTCGAAGCAGACTGGGCAATTGGGAGGTGTGTTGCTATCCTGGAGATAATTTTGGGTGCACCACAGCAATGACTGACCTCATCCAAGTCCACGATAAGCACACTAAAACCGAAGCGACTCCCCCTCTAGGAGAACAAGGCACACCATCCTACAATGACGAGGATTTTCAGGCACAGAAGCTGGGCATGGGAGTATTCGCTGACTCCAGTAAAGGTAAATGCTGAATAAATTTTTCTTGTCTAAACTCCTAGTATCAAGACAAAGGACCCACCGGAGGAGCCTGTGCCTCGATGGGTCCCAAAGAGACGCAAACAGCTGATGATAATATACAAAAGATATAACACATGACGAGGAGGATGCCGGGGCCAAGGCCCGCAGACTGCAAGGGTATGGGCCTGGGTCTGGTGTCGGGGCTTAGTCGGCAAAAGCGAAGGACATGACCGATGAAACAAAAGGGAAAACGGTATCATGCAGGAAACGACAATTTATTGGGTGGGTTCGGAGCTGGAAGAGGCGCTCTTAGGTGAAGCATCGGTACCAAGGGGCGGGTTTCTACGTGCGCGCTTGAGACTCTCGAGGGTGACACCGTTTCCGAGTTTTGTGATACCGACGACAGGCGGGTCATCCTTGTGGACGAATTCCCAGAGACCTGAGAAAAGAGAATGAGCATCTGCCGTACACAAAATCATAGTATATGTATAAAATGCAAACCTACCTGGCAATTTGTGGCCCGCCAATCTGAAAGCCTCGCGGGCAACCTTCTCGTGGACATCTCCCTTCAATTCGAAGACGATTCGGCTCACGGGCAGTCGGACAGTCCAGTAATCAAACTTACCCTTACCCTTACCCATACGCTGCTCGTTACCCTTGGTGTAGACACCAATGTTGGCACTGACACGCTTGTACAGCTTATAGTTCATTCCTCGTAGTCGCCGCTTGATAGTCTCTTCGGCGATCTTCAGCGCTGATGCAGGCATGCGGCGGTCGTGGTCTTTCATGCGCAGACCGAAGTCTCCCCACACGACTGTTGTTCCTCGGGTGGATCCGCCAGTAGCGACGTGAGGGCGACCCTTGGGGGATTTGGATTTTTCTTGGAATTTCGGGGTCAGCCAATCGAGGGAGCGTGAGGTGGTAGAGAAGCATCGTGATAGAGAAAAGGTGGCCAGCGGTCCCGACACTATGTCGCACTATTAGTCTTCGGTCGAATGGATTTTCTGGGGATTAAATGGTTCGTACGGGTTGGCCGCGTGCAGGCGGAGAGCGTTCCAGTAAACATCTTGATCTGTGGACCCATTGTGACGAGGGAGGCGGCGGAATATACCAATGTTGCGAAAGGCTTCGTTACTCCGGCACTTTTCGATGATTGGCGCTAGTCCCAACGTGGAAAGGTTTCATACACGTGACATTACCTGGTTTATGCCTTGCAAATCAGGCCGTAATTTCCGCAGCACTTTTCATTCTACAGTAGCTCTAAACATCTTATTGATGTGAAAATCATCAGGATGTACAAAAAAGGCAAGTCTGCGCAGCAGGGCGTAATCATCAAAACTATATGTAGTACATATATACAAAGTACCCATGTAGTATGTTGTCTGGCTGGTAATCCTCTTCCTTTGCCCAAGCTTTCGTAACTGTACTTGGTGGCTCCTCATACCCTAAAGGTATTACATGTATATAATATCCGAGGAGCTTGGTAATTGTACTCGTATACGGGATATCCTTTCAAGCTAGCTACAGCTACAGCTTATGTATGCTAGTCCTAAAAGGGAAGAAAGTGCTGCCTTACGTCAGCTAGTCACGTCTCCCCGGAACGGCGCGTCGTTCGCGAGCTACCAACCGCTGCGGCAAGAGCTCGATTCGCCTTAAACCGTATACTGTTCTGTGCCGATGTCCAAGTGACTGATCGAGCCTCATTATGGATATCCGGAATTTCTTTGGCGGTAAGCCAAGTCAAAGCTCCAGCAATGCGCCCGCGAAGCCCGCGGCCAAAAAAGAGGTAAGCTGGTGCCTTGCTCAAGAGAGGAGGTCCTGGTCACTTTATATGTGGCCCGGTGCCTTTTGAATCACTCGAAAATATATTCTAACCTCAAATCCGACAATGCAGGACTCCTCTGCCACAAGAAAAAGACGTATGCTCTCCGTAATCCCTATTCTCGTGCCACCAGTCTAACGTGAAAACAGGCAGCAGGAAAGTTGTGGATGACAGTGATGATGAAGAGGATGTAGCACCTGTCAAAGCATCCTCTACTAAAGCGAGGCCCAAGAGCCAGCCGTATGTCATCGCTTGATTGAGATATCTATAATTTAACTCACCAACTTTGCAGAAAACCCGAAGAACCTAAAGAAGAACCTACAACTTCCTCCGACTATTTTGCCTCCAGCAAGAAGAAGACACAGCCTGCTAAAACGACAGAGAAAGTTCAGTCCGATAAAGCCAATACTGTTGCTGAAAGTCCCAAACCCAAGAATACTGCCGAAGCACCTACGACCAAGGGACGAGCCACTGCTCGGGGATCAACAAAGCAAGCCACAAAGGTCCTTGAGGATGATAATCTCGGCGCCGATGACATTTTCGCAACCGAATACGGAAAGGCTGGCAAAGAAGAAGACGCTTATGTGGCTGGAGACGATAGCGATGAGGACGATGACTTCGAAATGCTTGAGGTAAGGCCAGCTGCTGCGGCAGCGAAGAGGACACAGAAGAAGCAATCCCCTCGGGATGACGAGGATGATGTGGTCATGAAAGATCTCCCCAAGATTCCTGCACCAAAGGCTCGACCTGGCCGCAAACGCAAGTCGGAGGCTCTCATCGACGAGGACGAGGACGAAGATGATGATTACCAAGAACCCAAAAAAGAAACAAAAAAGGCAGCTCCGAAAGCCAAGGCCGCGGCATCACCAACTGCGAAGAAGCAAAAGGCTAGCCCTAAGAAGGCTAAAAAGGAGGACAAACCAGAGAGCAAGGAGCTCCAAGATATCTTCGACAGCATTCCTACGATTGAAGCACCAGAACCTCCCAAGGGAGAGCCGAAGAAATTCAAATTTGGGGCGCAACAAAGCCGAGACCCTGAAATGTCTGGGACCAAGGAGCTGCCCGTTGGGGAAGAAAACTGCCTTGCGGGTTTGTCATTTGTTTTCACCGGTGTTCTGGAATCCCTCGGTCGCGAAGAGGGTGCGCAATTGGTGAAGAAGTATGGTGGCAAAGTCGTGGGAGCTCCTAGTTCTAAGACGAGCTATGTGGTCCTCGGCGCTGATGCCGGCCCAAAGAAGCTTGAGACCATTGCAAAACATAAGATCAAGACCATCAACGAGGACGGTCTCTTTGAATTGATTCGACGGCTGCCCGCCAACGGCGGTGATGGAAAGGCTGCCGAAAAGTACGCCGAGAAACTAAAGGCCGACGAGGCCAAGGTCCGTGCCATGGCGGCCGAGATTGATGCCGAAGAGAAGAAACGAGAAGCGGAAAAACGAAAGACAGCTACGACTTCTCAAGGACCCAAGACCACCGCCACCTCATCTCAGACGCCAGGAAGCTCACAAGTCGTATCATCTAGCGATCTCTGGACTACGAAGTATGCCCCAACATCGACGAGTATGATCTGTGGTAATAAGGGTGCAGTGGAAAAGGTTCAAACCTGGCTGCGGAACTGGCATGCCAATGCCCAGGCCGATTTTAAAAAGGGTGGTAAAGATGGCTCGGGAATATATCGTGCCGTCATCATTCACGGTCCCCCAGGAATTGGTAAAACTACAGCAGCCCACCTCGTGGCAAAGCTAGAAGGATACGATATTGTGGAGACCAACGCCAGTGACACCAGAAGTAAGAAACTTGTGGAGAGTTCTACCCTGGGTGTGCTAGATACAACATCATTGCAAGGATATTTTGCCGGACAAGGCAAGCAGGTTGAGAGTGGAAAGAGAAAACTCGTACTCATCATGGACGAGGTTGATGGCATGTCTGCTGGTGATCGTGGAGGTGTGGGAGCTGTCGCAGCCATTGTCAAAAAGACCAAAATTCCAATAATCCTTATCTGCAATGAGCGAAAGCTTCCCAAGATGAAACCTTTCGACTTTATAACCTATGACGTGCCATTCAGACGCCCGACTGCTGAGCAAATTCGCGCAAGACTGTCCACTATCTGTTTCCGAGAAGGCCTCAAGATTCCACCTCCTGTACTTGATGGCCTCATTGAAGGAACCCACGCCGATATCCGCCAGGTCATCAACATGCTTTCCACCGCAAGACTGGACCAGAAGGGTCTCAATCACGAGGAAGGCAAGCAGATGTCAAAGTCGTGGGAGAAGCATATTATCCTGAAGCCATGGGATATTGTCAGCAAAATTCTTAGCGCCCAGATGTTTTCGCCGAGTTCCACTTCTACCTTGAACGACAAAGTCGAGCTTTATTTCAACGACCACGAGTTCAGCTATCTGATGCTTCAGGAGAACTACCTCAAGACCAAACCTGCTCTTGTCGGCAAATATCATGGCAAGGAACAGCGACTGAAGTCGCTTGAATTGTTGGACAATGCCGCCTCGAGTATCAGCGACGGTGACCTCGTCGATCGCATGATCCACGGCACCCAGCAGCAGTGGAGTCTTATGCCCACTCATGCAATCTTCAGCTTTGTGCGGCCAGCCAGCTTCCAGTATGGAAACTTCAATGAGCGGCCCGCATTTACTAGCTGGCTGGGCAACAACAGCAAACATGGTATGTTTTGGATATTCACCAATTCTTATATAAACACTCTAACTGATTTCTTCTCTAGGCAAACTGTCTCGATACGTCAAAGAAATACAGGGCCACATGCGTCTTCGTACCACAGGTAACCGCGACGAAATCCGTCAGCAGTACATGCCTTTGCTCCAGGAGAAAATAATCCGACGAATGATGGACGAAGGCAAGGAATGTGTTGACTCGGTCATTGATCTCATGGATGAATACTATCTCACACGCGAAGACTTCGATTCCATGGTTGAACTAGGACTCGGTCCAATGGACGAGTCCAAGGTCAAACTTGAAACACAAACCAAAGCCACGTTCACACGTCTGTATAACTCGCGCTCGCATCCCATGCCATTCATGAAGGCCAGCAACGTCATTGCACCTAAGCAGGGGAAGAAGGAGATGCCTGATATTGAGGATGCCATTGAAGCATCCGACGAAGAAGAAGTTGTCGAAGATGTCAAGAATGAGGATGACGAAGTACTTGATCTCAAGAAGGACAAGTATGTGAGCCTGCCTAAGAAAAAGAAGGCACCGGCCAAAGGTAAGAAGACGAAGAAGGCCGATGATGATGTGGAGGAGGAAAAGCCGAAGAAATCTCGTAAGAGTAAGGCCAAGGCCAAGGATTGAGAGGCTATCCATTTTGTAACATAGTATCCATTTTGCCTAATGTGCATTTCAATCTGATATCTCTAAGCACACATTAATTTACATTTTCAACAATTTTAGTGGAATCTCAAATGTCATCAGCCCATGCCATTGTGGCGAAGTAGTTATAGTGGTATATACGTATGATATGTTCCACAAATAAAATTCTTAAGATGAATGGCATAGTCACCTCGACAATAATTGATACGCCAAGTGTACACCTGGACATTCCAAAGGCTGATGTAACTACATAGGGGAGAAGTTCATTGATAGTCAGACCCCCTTGGCGGGGAAATGATCTGCGGAGAACACCGATTTCCCTCTCTTCTTGCTTCTGATACACCCTCCTTTCTCTACTTTCTCTCCTTCCTTGATATCTTTATCTTTTTTGATCTGTTTTTCAGGCTGGCCCTGTATGAGCTAGTCTCATTCGCTTTCATCTGGGCAATCCCCTTATTCCCCTCCGAGCATGCGCTTTTAGTTCGAGCTGTGCGATTATCCAGACCTCGGTCGCTACTGTGCAGCACAACCCTGGGATACTACAGGCATATGCCCCCGCGGAGCTGAGAAGATGTCTCTTCTTCACAATGAAGAGTAAGTCGCACCCGGAATTGCAGACCGGCCCTCAAATCGCCGCGCAAAGGTCTCCAAGGACTAACCCAAGGTATAGCTTTACAATATGGCAATTACGTTCCTCATATCTCTCGACAATCAAAGATGGAATCGGAGACCGGCTTATCAACGTCAATGACTCTGTCCTGAATACCCCTGGCTTCCGCGCGGCGGGCTGGTCAACCGCCGCCGCGTACCCCAACACACACAGCTCCTCCCACCTGAAGCGCACTTACTCCCCGCCGATTCCAACCACGGCAAACGTTTCATCCGAATATTACAGGCTAGCAGAACGAAATGCAAAACCCCAGCAGCACGAATTGCAAGGCCTCGGCCTGGAAGACGGCGAGGATGATGGCGGCATGGTGACCGGTAGTAAGAGCCATATGGACATGACCGCGCGCAGGAATCATACACGCGGCGGAAAGAAGAAAACTCGCCGTGAAAGGCAACAAGAAGTCCAGAGACAAGTGGAAGCAGAGGACGATGATAGCAGCGATTTGAGTGATGACAGCGAAGACGATGGGGACAACGTTGGCAGGTTAGTGGATTATTGTGTGGTATTCTACTTCCATATCTGACCGAGAACAGTGCTGTTGATCAGATCAGATTCGACAAGATGCCCATCCGCCGAGATCGAGCCGACTCCTCTCCGTTGCGTTCTGGAGACCAGAGGGAACGACCAGAAGTGATGGTTACATCTGCGTCAACACAAAACGTTGCAACTCAATATCGCCAATTAAAACCACGCCCCCGTCGAGATACGACCACTAGCAGTGATCTGTCGACGGATAACGAAGCCGACCAAAGAAGCTACAAGCAAGGACAGGTTCAATTTTCCGGGAGTGACCAGGTCGTCGAGTATCCTCGCAGACGGCGTGAGCGAACTGGCAGTCGAGGTGCAGAGAGCCTGGCCCTTGGAGAACTCCACGAGGTGGACGAGGACGAGGATTCCGGTGCCGAGTCTGTTGAGTCTGCAATTTCATCTGACTTTGACAATACAGCTGGATCTGGCTCCTTGCTTCTGGCCGGCGTGACGGGCGGTTTGAATTTGTCCTCGCCCATGGCTATGATGAACAAGTTACCCTCTGGCACAGGGCCGCAGAATAATTCACCGCGCAAGCATCGCACACCAGCTCCTGCATTGCAAGATCTTCCCCCGCCACGGCCGATCAGCATGATACAGCCAGTCAGCTTATTGACCAGCCAGCTTACATCCCGGAAGCGAGCACCAAGCAATCCAGTGGACAAATTCGTTGTTCTCTCTGGGCGAGGTCAAGAGGACCCGTTGTATTTGAAGATCTACGTTCCCTTTTCAAGCGACCCTGAAGAACCCCTGGATCTGCCACTTACACGCGAGTCTAAACTTGCAGAGCAGCCCGCCCAAGTGACTGTTGCTGAGACGATTGGTCTCGCCCTGTGGAAATACTCGGCAGACGCTCGCGGCCCAGCAATTGATCGCGCTCATTTGAACGTGAACCGATGGACGCTACGGATGGTCGATGATGGTGAAGTTGAGTATGACTTCCCAGCGCTTGGGCGGACACTTCCGATGACGGATTTTACGTCAAACAACAACCAATCTGCCAAGTCCCGAGGACGGTCAAGAGGCAAGCCGTACGATGAATTCGCACTGGTTGAAGCATCGGATTCGGAATTTGAGGAGAATGAACGGTTATATCCACAGTTTAGTTCGAGCGTTGGGTCGGAAGAGGCAGATCAGCCGGCGAATCTTGCAGCCCCAGGGGCTCAACCCGCTGCACAGAAAAAGACCCCTCAGACCACGCCAGTCCGAGCAAATCCCATCTTAGGCCAGCCATTCTCGTCTGCGCTCAACCACAGCACTCTGACTCCTGCTGACCGCCCCGTGGTACCTATCTCGCATGCCACCCCCCGTCTTGGTGTTTCCAAAACATTGAAGATTCGCTTTATCAACATGGAGGCTTCCGCACATGTCATGACCATCAACACATCTACCGACAGCTATATAGCCGAGATCCTGGACACTGTATGTAAGCGATGGGGCCAGGATAAGGGCAACTATCTCTTAAAAGTGATGGGGTCGAACACGATTGCACCACTTGACCGCACAGTGGAGGCTTTGGGCAGCATCACCGACCTTGATCTGGTGCGTCGTCGCTTCGGTGGTGGCCCTCTCGCACTGGGAACCTCACCAGGCAGCTCATCACCAAACGCACCTTTGATGGTGGAAACCGCGGACCCGACAACGTCCAAGAAGAGCAAGAAGGAGTCCAAGAAGGGCGCCCAGCGCATGTTACCCTCCTCTTCTCAGAAACAAGACCACCTAGGCGGATATTACCGCCGATACCACGTGTTCCGCAAACAACCCATGTCCTTCACAGCATCTAACCATCGCATCCTCACGTTCGAAAATGATTACATGCATATCGTACCCGGTGATACGGGCAAAACGGCGTCTGGTGGTAAGACCCGTTCGATCAGCTTCAGCGACGTGATCGGATCCAAGGTCAGCCGACGGCATCCTAAGAGCTTCCGGGTGATGATTGTGCGCGGCAATGATGCTACAGAGCAGAAGCGCTATGACTTTGAGGCAAGGAGTACCAATGAGGCTGTGGAGATTGTGGATGAGATCAAGAAGAACATGGCACATTATCGCATTTGATTAGCTGCTCTTTTGAGCGTGGAATCTCGTTTGGGGGGGCCTTGGAGTTTAGGATGGCGTACATAGTCGTTCCCTTATATCGTCTCAAATCAAATGAATCAGATTATTGAACTACGTCAAGGATAGATGTTAACTTATGTCCTAATATACGTCACTACAGTGCCGCATAAGCCGACTATCGTTGCCTTTGAGAAGTGACTTCTGCCAAAGTCGCTTCCTTCCTCATTTGTGGCAGATGTCAGGGTTATCTGACGTCTCTTCCCTCTCTTCTCTCCTCACTTCTCAACCGTTCCCTCACTTCAAGAAGAACCTTGAAGATTTGGCTACTCCATAATATCAACCTGGCAGTCTCTAGAGTGCCGGACTCTATCGAGTTCGCGGCACTAGCTCTCTTACCAAGCTCTATACTAGGTATGACCATCCACAAAGTGTCGACTACGCTTCTCATGGTGCGGTGAACCTCTTCCTTGCCCTTTCGGCCGCGGACCGTCACTGAGACGACCTTATGCGGCATGGTGACGAGCTATACGCGCCCGAGGTCTCTCTCTCTTCGACTAGCCCTCATCCTCAGTCGAGCCACCCCGTATACGCTCTCTTCCATATAGGGCCATCAGAAAGAACCAAACAGACTCTCGAAATTGCTTTACGATATCGGTGTGCGCAATAAGGATTATGATGAGGCAGGCCTTGGGCACAGAACAAGACTTCACTGCCCGTTTAGACATCGAGCACAGCATAGCGTATGCATTCTTAGCTATTAAGCATTACTACAACAAAACACACGTCCGGGAATTGTTCAATCCTGAGACTTCGTTTATCTTGAAGGGCACGGGTCTGCATTTGGCAGTGTATGCAACTTTTACCTGCTCAGTTCAGTGATTGTTCGAGCATGCTGGGCGATCTGGTCCACAGAGATCAAGATGGAGGAGACTCTATGATCGTCTAGATCTATTCTATATATATGTTTTTTAGATCTCTCTTTTCAATCTTTTCAAATGTCTTTCAAATGTCTTTCAAATGTCTTTCAAATGTCTTTCAAATGTCCTTCAGATTTCTTCCAGTCTCCTTTGGATATGTGTGGAGCTTGACTGACTTCTGACCCACTCTATGACCTTAGATATGAGATCTTCTGTATTCCAATATGATCTCTCTTTCACATCAAAGATGGTAAAGATGGTCTGATTCTTTTTGAAAGCAATGTAAACAACGTTTACAATGGATATGGAAAGCGGACTGCTGCTTCTCCCACCGCATTTGCATAAATCTGGCAGAACTCTGTGGAGATAAGATGACTAAGACCCCTTATCTCCGCGCTTTCCAGATTAGCTCATTTATCTTTTTGATGCTTTGTTTTACCTACTCTCAACAACTTGACTCTCAACAACTTCACCCACAATGAGATCTGCCCATTGGATCTGCGCTGCCATCTGAAATCTTTTTCAATAATGAGCTCAAAACCCACACCAGCCGAGGCGCCTGGGGCATCCCACCCCTCAGAGCACTCACCAACCAACAAACCCGAGCCCACAGAATCCCACCAACAAAATACCCCTCATAAAGAGCACGACTATCCAAGTCGTAGCCGCCAATTCCGGTTCAAAGATGGCAGTCGCCCCCACCGCAAACGAACCCACCGTCACCGAGAACGCACTCGCGACAATGAACCCTCCAAACGACGGCATCGCGAGGAAGAACAACCAGAGTCCGCATCTGAAAACCCTTTCAATTCGACTAGAGACACATTCCGAGAATCCCTCTTTGATGCGCTCGGCGACGACGAAGGAGCTGCCTACTGGGAATCCGTCTACGGCCAGCCTATCCATAACTACCGTGTACCGGAGGTACAGCGGGGTCCGGAGGGCGAACTAGAGCAGATGACGGAGGAAGAATATGTGGATTATGTGCGTCAGCGGATGTGGGAACGGACGCGCGAAGGCATGCTGGCAGAGCAGGAGCGACTACGTGCTGAGCGGATGCAGAAAAAGAAGGAGGAAGCTCAGCGACAAGCGCAGTCAGGGAGGGAGGAGTTTGAGCGCGCGATGGATGAGAGTCTGCGGCGGGGGGCGGAGCGGAAGAGGACTAAGGTCGGGTGGAGTGCACCCTGGGCTGCGTATCTGGAGAGTTGGGAGAGTATTGGGAAGGCCGCGGAAGGGTCTGCTCCTAAGCCCCTGCGCAGTCTGCTCTTCTGGCCTGTTCGTTCTGGGAAGAGGGTTGATGTTCGGCCTCAGGCTGTTGAAGAGTTTATGCGTCATGCTCCGGCGCCGGCGGAGTTACTTAGTACGCTGAAGGCCGAGCGGATTCGCTGGCATCCTGATAAGATCCAGCATCGGTATGGTGCGCTGGGGATTGATGATGAACTTATGCGCAGCGTTACCGAGGTCTTTCAGATTGTGGACCGCATGTGGAATGAGGAGAGAGCGCGACAGAAGTAATGTGGGGGCAGGCGGAGGCGACTGACTAATGGAGCTGATCAAACTTGGCGAGAATCATGGTATACCGATGATAAGAAAGATCTTCTGGGAGATACTGCGATTCATGGTAATCTGGGAGATTAGCAAGAGGTGGGAGTCTACATTGGGCGGCGTCTTGATTATTTGTTTCCTATCGATACCCCGAGCATCACGCTGCATATCATGGCAATTTTGAATGATCATGACTTTAATTCATTTCAAGGACGAAGAGAAAAAATAACAAGAGCTGATGTGGGAGGTGAACGTAGATCAGAGTAAAAAAAAAGAGCTTCAAAGGGGCTATGTATGCAAGATCTGTTTCGTCAGATAGAAACTGGGCAAACCCAAAGACCAACTTGAATCACACAGAAGAAAGGCTTAGGATCTGTGCTTTGCCAAATGTCCATACAACGTAAATTTAGAAACGCGATGACCGGGCCTTGGTCCGGTAGATCGTCCAGCCAAAGTAACCACCGACAATGACAGCGAAGAACAGCACGGTCTTGAAGAGGAACCAAGTCCAGCTACTCTTCTCCTTGGGCTCCTTGATAGGCTTGGCTGAGGAGCGACCACGGCCCTTGGACCGGTCTTCCGTGGTCTTGCCTTTGTTAGCATTGCTGCGGTTAAGGGAGTATAGGTTCTCGGCCTTGAGGGAGATGATGTCGTGGTTGTCGCTCAGCTCGCCAGTCTCGGCAGAGAGACCCAAGTATGCGACGGAGGGGATGGCGATGTTGGAATCCTCAGCCGAAAGGTTGAAGCATTCGGTCCATGTATCTTCGCTCTTGTACTGCAGCTCCAGGGACAGGGACTTGTCCTGGAAGTAGGTAAGGCGGGCTTTGGTGGCAACGGGGGCGCTGCGAAGACCACGAGCCTGTAAACAGTTAGAGACATAGCCAAAGCATCTGCGAATCAAAGTTAACTCACAGAGCAACCGGCGAGCTCATTCGCTTTGCCGTCATGTGCTTGGTCGTAGGTGGTCTGCCCATCGCCCATCATGGCCATGACGTAGGGGAATGACACACCGGGGCGGTTGTTCTTGTAGGTGTCGAAGAAGATACCGAGACCCTCGAATTTGTCCGTGGAACCGAAGACGGGGCCTTGGGTGGCGCGCTCCTTGGTAAGCCAGAGTGCAAATCCATCACCATGCAAGTTGCCGGAGCCGTGGATTTCGAACTCGAGCTCAATCTAGCAGGGGGTATGAGTGTTTGGCGTAAATTTTGATTCGCAGGGACCGTGTATTTACCTGCCAATTGGTTGCGGTCAGAGGCACGCGGGAAGAGATCCATCCTTGCTGCGATGGCCGGTCAGCCGTGAGGCGGACATATCTGAACACAAAGACGAAAATCAGCACTGCTGAGAGAAATTCCAGCTGATTGTCCGGAGTATCCTTACTTGTCAGCGCGGACTACTGTATCTCCTCCGAAGTCGAACCAGCGGCTTTGGAAATCCGAATCGAGGTATGGCTGTTGATGGCGGTTAATACTGATATTCCTCCTCGGGGGGCGAGCTATGCACAGCTTGTTTTCGGAATTCGCCGACAAGCTGGGCTCAGACTATAATCATACCGGAGCGAGACTGTGGGTACGAAGCTAACAGACATCCAAAGTCAGTACCTCGGCTTGAAACGGAGTCAACATGCTGAGCACATACGGGGATGCTTTTGATATTTGGATCATCGTAGGCATTCACGGGCAGGGCGACTAGGCCCGCGAAGCAGAGAAGCGAGGAAATAGACGGAAGACGCATTGTGGAATTGTATTAGGGCTCAATGGAGGGGAGCCCAGAGTGTTTCAAAGATAGACTGGAGGTGGGATGGACAGGGTACGGTGTCACCAGGACCCGAAAACCCAGCGAGTACAAAAGAAGAAAAGAAGCCGTAAAAAAATGTCGAGGAAAGGCGACAAGAAGGAGTGAATAGGCGAAGTTCCTGAGGCGCGGAGACGAGGAGGTGAAGTATAGAGCTTGTTATGCTAAGGTGTCCACATCGAATGTGGCGCAGCGAAATCACCAGCCACAATCCTGTACCTCAGATCCTGAAGTCCGACTTTCTTCGATTCGATCCAATTCAACCCATTTCAATACACCTTTCCCACCCAATCCTACCATTTCATAATGTCGTCGCTTTTCGGTTCCGGCTCCGCCGCTCCCATTCAGACCTCCGAGGAGATCAAGGCAGCAGTCATGCGCCAGCTCCAGCAGGAGGCCGCCATGTCTAACGCCCGCTCCCTGATCGGAGTACGTCACCACCCTTGATATCCAAATCCGGCAACAAACTGACAACAACCCCAGAAAATTAACAAGCACTGCTTCAAGGCTTGCGTTCCCGCCCCCGGTACCTCGCTCTCGGCCAAGGAGAACACCTGCCTGTCTAGCTGCATGGAGAAGTACATCGCCATGTGGAACCTCACAAGCAAGACCTATATCGCCCGTGTCGGCGTGGAGACCAAGCGTCTCGGCGGTCATGATGCTGCTGCCATTGCCTCCATGGCTACCGGCATGCCCGAGGGTGGCAGCGGAATCCTTGGTTAAATTCGTCCGTTCTCGAATCAGATGAAAAGCAAGGAAAATGAAGGACAAAAACAAGCAAAAGAGACACACACATCTCTGAGAATGAACTACTGTACGATAGAAGCGGCCTGGTAGCCCGTGTATAATATGGGCGTGGCTTTTTGTGCCCCAGTGGTTGGAGAGATTGGGAATAGAACAGGGTTCACGGCGAATCCATTTGTACATCGAGCAGGCGATTGAAAGAGAAAAAACCACAAAATTTCGATTGTAATTGCTAAGAAAAATGATGTGCATATAGAAAGTATAGATTTTCATATAATGGCTCCTGGTTTTTCACGACTCCTCCCGGGGTCAATCAGTTCCGGCCCTCCCCCAGAGGACTTTTCGTCGCGTCATAAAATCATACAAGCACCTTAGAAGTCGGGGAAAAGGTGGCCATATCTAGAAGGAGTTAGTCAAGTGTGTGAGCGTGGAAAGAAGTACATACGCATCGTCTCCTTCCTGGCCATAGTGCTCTGTCTCTTCCGGATACTTGTCGTATTGGCTTGCATCGCCTTGTCCGCCGCGAATGGGCGGGATATATGGCGCATCAATATCCTTACGAGCTAGTCGGTCCCAAGTGACCTCAGCGAACCAGGCATGGTTTTTGACATCACTCGGGCCACCGTGCAAGTTACCAAGGCGCTTGGTGAGGTCGGCTGTGATCAGCTGAGAGAGCAGATCGACCGCGTCGGCGTGCAAGTATGGAGGATACTTGACTTTACCGCGCAGGATATTCTCGTAGATCTTGACTGGAGATCCACTATCCCAGAAGGGTGTGAATCCACACAGCATTTCAAAGATTAAGATTCCCAATGACCACCTTGGAACAGTTAGAACAATTCGACGAAAGAATTGAAAGCAAGCTTACCAGTCAACTGATTTGTTGTATCCCTTGGAAGAGACAACCTCAGGTGCTAGGTAGTCGGGGGTACCACAAAGTGTCCACGTAATATCCGGCACGTCCTTAGCAAATCCAAAATCTGTGATCTTCAGATGACCATGACGGTCCAACAAAAGGTTCTCTGGCTTCAAATCACGATAGATGATCTGATGTGAGTGCAAATACTCCAGCGCTAGGGTAACCTCCGCAGCATAGAATTTGGCCACCGGGTTCGGGAATCGCTAATGACAAATGAGTTGTTTTGCTTTCACACATAAGAGAGAAAGAAGTGGTAGATCACTCACTTGTGACTTGCGCAGGAGACTGAACAATTCACCTCCCTCCACGAAGTCCATGACCATATAGAGGTTCCGGGAATCCTGCCAAGTTCCCCACAATGTAACGAGGAATGGATGGCGGACACGATTTAACATACGGCGCTCGTCATTCGTGTGCTCGATTTGCTTCATCTTGACCACCTGGGCCTTCTTCAACACCTTCATTGCATAGAAGCGATGATTGTGGTTCGACTGCACCAGGTGCACACGGCCGAAGCTCCCCGTTCCCAAGGTGCGCTGAAGCTCGAAGTCCTCCTGAGAGTACTTCCCCTTAGTAACACGCTCCTGCTTCACCTGTGGCTCCTGGTTTATAATGTTGTCGATACTGGCGGCATTGTCGTGTGTACCGGTACCCGTGTTCTGGGGCGAAGCGTGCGAAGCTTGCATGGATGCGCCTGAACCGTCGTGGTTCTCAGAATCTGGTTTCCCTAGATCTTGCGAATCCTTCGTTCGCCTCTTCTTCAGTAAACCTCCTAAACTCGGCATAGAGGGAAGATTAGACAGGCTTTGGGGCCATTTGGGGAGGAAGAAAGCTGGAATGGGAGGTCCGGATTAAGTGGGGAGGGGCAGCGGACAGAATGACGCATTGATCTTTCATTATGGACTTTTTCCATTAAACCCTTTTTATATTAGATTGACCTCAGATCTATTTAATTAGATCTTATTTGGTCTATTAATTGGATTTGATCTTATAGAATCTACCTATTCAACTGAATATCTGCTGTTAATGTGGCTGATTATTTCATTTCCCTTCTATATCACACTCCATACTATCTATATCCCTGGACTATATAGAGTACCATCAGAGCATACCTCAATTCAATTCCATGTCTTTTCACTACTATGTCCAATGTGTATGATCCTATTAACTCTCCAAGCGGAGATCCCGGACCGATGACGTTACAAAGTGATGCGATCATCCCTGCTGTTTCACTATGAGGAATGACATCTGGAGCTTTAGCTTAGTATTTTCGGACATTTTCCTCTTTGGCCCATTCCACCCCGTCTCCTAGTCCACTATGTAATGTATTTGTTCGATCTCCCCCACCATAATCTCGATTTGGATCGTATGCTTATGTAATAAATATTGATGCCTCAAAGATCAGGTGTCAGACAACTTCCAACTCCAATCTCCAAAAAATACCCAAAGCAAACAACAACTCCAACATAACTCTTCCACCATGGTGTTAGTAGGCTACTCAGATTCTGAAGGCTCAGATGCCGAGCCAGATACTACATCCGTACCCCAGATCACCAAGGCAAAGAAGTTCGACTCCAAAACTAGGTTCCAGGTTGATCCCAACTCGCGCAAGATCCGTATCGCGATTCCAGAAATCAAACCCGAACACCCACCCGGCGAAGACACCGAAGATGGTCCGCGCAAAAAGCCTCGGCTAGGTGGAGGAGGATTTTCAGGATTCAACTCTTTCCTCCCAGCGCCGAAACGGACAGTTGAAAATAAAGCACCAGTGGCGACAACACGAAAAGCGTTTAGTCTCAAAACAGGAGCAGGCCCTGGATTTGATCGCTCAGCTGATGCGGAGATGAGGAATGATTATACATTTGAAAATCTAGCGGGAGATGCGGAAGAGACCACTTCTGCACCTAGCAGCTCAAAAACCGACAATACATCAACTGCATCAGCGGAGACAATGAAAGATCCAGTGGAGGTCAAATTGCAAGGAAATCCGATGATGTTCCGACCGTTATCCGTCGGACGACCTCAAAAGAAGAGAAAGACCACCAAGATCGCTGAGCAACCAACTCCTTCCTCATCAGCAGCGCCAAAGCCTGCTCAACCTCTACAGCAAGCCCCTGCATCTACATCTTCATCTGCACCTGCACCTGCGCCTGCGCCTGCGCCACCGAAACCCAAAGTCAATCTCTTCTCTCTTTCGTCGGAGGAGGCCACTTCTCAGCCAGACCCGGCACCTGGGCCTTCAGCAACCTACCAACCGCTGGTATACAACGCCGAAGGCGAAGAAGAAGAACCAGCAGCTGGTCCAGCAGTCGCCGAGCCTACACAAATCCCCTTAGACCATTCAACAGCAACAGTATCAGCCAATCCTACATCATCCTTGGATAGCATCGCCAACGATCTGAACTTATCCAAGTCTGAAAGACGCCAGCTCTTCGGTCGGAATGCCAATGCCACCTCGTCGCAGTCACAGGTGCGTACTTTCAACACAGACGAAGAGTATGCGTCGAACAAGGTCCTGGCGGAAGGCGAGCTGGCCGGAGCACAGCACCAACCTGTGCGTGCCATTGCGCCGGGAAAGCATACCCTTCAGCAATTGCTTAATGTTGCAAGTTCGCAGAAGGAGGCACTGGAGGAAAGCTTTGCAACGGGTCGGAGGAACAAGAAGGAAGCAGGATCCAAGTACGGATGGTAGTTTTAGCATACTTAGGACCATTCTGAGGGATTTTTTGTCCAGCGCATTAGCATCGAGATACCATACCATTTTGTACGAAATGACATACGGGAATTTGAATAAAACAAAGAATGTACATTCAACTGATATGTATCACATCTATAAATTCTATCATGTACAAAAAAAAAATGTCATCCAGAACGCCGTCAAATGTAACAAAATAACTCCAAATGTTCCAGCTCCTTTTGATTTTTTGGAGTATCAAGACGACACATCCACAACTTCGGCGAACCACTGCTTGAGTGCAGTAGCCAAAACAGAGGGCAACTCCCTCACATCGCGAACAACGAGGTAGTAAGGGAAGGGGAAGTCTTCGAGGTAACGCTTCATCTTGAGCTTCATCTCACCACCAGAGTTAGGATCAGCCTCAAAGCTAGCCTGCGAGAGGTCAAGGATAGAGCTACCCTTAACAGCATCAACGATAATAAAGACAACCATGATGCGCTCCTCAAGCGCCTGTCTAACGAGACGGCGAATAGTATCATGATCTTCACAGATACCATCAGAGATGATCAACTGAAGCTGCCAGAGATCGGCAGAGCCAGATCCAGGCGAGCGCTTCCAGCGAGCCTCGCGGAAGAGAGCGATAGAATCGGCGATCAGCTTGCGCACATTGGTACCAGTTTGCTGGTAGCTGAAGTGCTGGAAGACCTGGGAGCCGGCCTCGGATGAGAAGGGCTTTCCGAACTCGTGGGCGACACGAACATGTTCCTCGTTGCCGAAGCCGAGGACGCACAGGTCACCGGCTTCCAGCATGCTCAGACTCTTCGCAACAAGGGCTAAGGTCTCGAAGGCGAGCTGGCCGCTGCCGCTTTCCAGCATAGATTTACTGTCGTCGACAGCCAACATGATCTGGTAGTTGCGCTTTGAGGGGATAGAGCGGCGCATCCAGATCTTATCGCGCTTGTACTGGGATGCGATGTAGGGGATGATACGCTTGATGTTCAGCCGCTTTCCGGTACGGAAGTCACCACGGAGCTTGGTGGCCATTGTTGGGGCGAGTATGAGGCGGAGCTGTTCGGTCAGGGAGAGAGAGAGATCATTCGTGGCCGACTCGTAGTGCGACCAGAGGCGGCGGGCTTCGTCTTGTGGGGTCAATGGTGGGAGCGAAGAAGAGAGGTGGATGGCTGCGAGTTGTGAGTCGACTTCATCGAGCTCCTCGTCTATTTCTTCAGTGCCCTGCGCTCCATCTGCGCGATCGTGGGATGATTTACCGCTAGGGATAAAGGCCCCAGCGGACTCACCATCGGCGGGAACGGTCTCGCGGTCGATTTGCATTTCATCCTCAAGCTGGTTGTCCACGGCATCTTGCTGCTCGTCCGACACGTCCGGGAGAACATCGTTCTCACCAGGCTTGATGTCGGACTCGACACCCTTGCTTTGGTCGAGGGCTTGCGTTTGATCGTCGTTTGCTTGTCCAAGGGCCTGAGTGTCTGCAGCATCGTCGTCATCCTTTAAGTGCTCGAAGTCGGCGTCGGCCATATCGGTGTCTTCGGGCATCGCCTGGGAATCTTCTTCCTCTTGGGACGGATTGAGGATCTCTTTTTGTCGTCGATGCCATTGCTCGAGGATATCACCAAGTTTCTTGAATGCCTGCATCTGAGGTTCATCTGGCCCGTGGTCTTCGCCACCAGCAGCGTCTCGGCTAGGCTGGCTCTCCTCGCTATCCTTTGCAGCACCTGTCTGCTGGTCGACATTGGCACTGGGATCAGTCGAGCCGCTCTCCTGCTGAGCGTCACCCGAGGCACCCTTTTCTTCATTCTGGTCTTGCTCGGCTCCGAGACCGCCAGTGACAGCTTCACTAGGAGCGACGTTATCACCTGCGGCATCATTCTCATCACGCTGTGCGAGGAAGTCGTCTTGCTCGGGCTCCTCGGGATCTTCTCCACCAGCTTCCTCTTCTTCTTCCTCTCCGGCTTCGCCTTCGTTGGTTTCCTCCGCATCATCGGCCATTTCTTCATCTTGCTCACCTGGCTCTTGATCCTCTGGGGCTGCCTCGGCGTCTTCTTCGCCAGCATTATCATCGGCGTCTTCGACCTTCCCTTCTTCTTCAGGAGCAGGACCGAAATCATCGTCAAGTTCATCCATCTCATCGTCATCCTCGCCATTGTCGTCCTTGCCTTCACCATCATCGAGTTGCATTTCCTCAGGAAGTTCAAGTGTTTCCTCTTCCTTCGCTTGAGGATCGGTGACATCCATTTCCTCACGGCCAACTGCCTCACCCTCATCTTCGGGTGCCTCTTCATCTTCTGTTTCTTCCTCTTCCTCGTCCTCTCCTTTCTTTTGCTTTTCTTCGCCCTTTTCGCCATCCTTGTCCTCCTTCTTCTCTTCCTGGGCAGCAGCTTGTTGCTCGGCCTCTGATTGGCCCTTTCCTTCTTCGTTCTCAGTATCCTTCTGCTGCTCATCATTGCCACCGTCCCAGAGCTTTTCGTCTACAGCACCTGGGTCAAGGTCGTCAACGCTTCCTGTCTCTTCGTCGATATCGTCATCTCCTTCGTCGCCACTGTCGTCGTTCTCCTCTTCTTCGTCCTTGCGATCCTCGGCATCGCCTTCCAACTCCTCCTGATCCATGTTGACAGCATCCTTGGAATCATCCATCTCATCATCACCGTCCTCTTTCTTATTCTCTTGTTGCGCCAACTCAGTTAGATCTTCGTCATCGCCAACATCCTTGCTGATATCTTCCGCGCCTTCGCCTTCACCAAGACCCGTTCCACTTTCCATCTGACCCTCCTTGCCTTGGTCTTGGGATGCTTCGGCAGGACTACAGAAGCCTTCAGAGGCAACCTGTTTGAAGGTCTTGGTTAGGATGTAAGATGTCTTACAGATCTCGCGATGAACAGCGATGAACCGATCAGCCAAATCCCGGCAGATTTGGTAGTATCTGTTGGCGATGGGCAAGATACTGGTGATCAGTGCGGCTGCAATGGAGAGGCCGCCAGCGGAGTGGTCTTGTAGGCAGTGTAATTGATCAAGGACCTTCTCCAAGGCGGTGGTAATCTCAGTGAGATGGACAGCCTTGATACCGCGAGAGAAAAACTCATCACTCCTCGACAGCAATCCATCAAAGGTGATGGCAGAAGGCACATCCTTGAGCTTCTGGAGGCCGATGAGCATTTTGTCAACGGCGGTCAGGAGGCTACTATCGAAGGTTTGGATGGATAGGCTGTTCTCATCGTTGACCTCAGGGAGAGCAGCGATGTTTGTGTTGACCCAAGGTGTGATCTGATCCAGCGCGAAAGAGAGATCAGGGCGAGCTTGGCTCCATTGCTTCAAGTCAGCAGCCAATTCATCGAGCGATGATTGTGCCTGCTGCGCGATCTCGTAGTTTGCGTTAGACACAATCCCGGTGGGAAGCATAGGAAGGGCTTCATGAGACTTGCGTAGGCTATCGAAGGATGCCTTCTTGGCGCGGAGCTGTTCCACAATCTTGGAAGCATCAATTCCAGAGAACTTGGAATGCACTCCAATGATCATTGCAGCCAGTCCAAGAATAGGAGCCAGCCAAGCCACGATTCTGGCCAGATTGGTTCGCTCTTCCGACGCAGAAGCACGGTCTTGTGACAGAGAGTTTGAAGCCGCTGTCCAAAGGTTCTGCACCTTGTCAAGCGTGGACTTCAACTTGCCCAAGCCTGTGAGGGCAGGCGAAATGACACCTCTCTGACGACGGACAGTGAAGACAAGATGCTCAATAGATCCCATGCTTCTGTGAACCTCGACATTGCTTAGCTCCTCGGAATAGTTGCGAGATGCCAGGCGGGTCTTGGGCAGGAGATCCAAAAGTCTGTGGAAGTACCAGTCGGCGCTCTGAACTGCGGTTGAGGTTGCCGCACCAGCCTCAAAGGCGGCACTGGTGGCGAGAACCTGCGGAACTGTTTCTTGAGTTTCGATCACACTCGATCCAGCATTACGTTTCACGCCCATCTCATACAGTTGCTTGAGGGTCTCGGCATAGAGACGGCGCTTCTGGGACTTGAGGTGCTGGACGTCCTCCTTGTTGTCTTCATTCAGGACCTTAGGTGTCTTAGACTTGTACTCATTCATGCTTTCAATCACCGAGACAATGAAGCTGTCGAGGTCCTTCGCAATGTCGAACTCGGCTGGAATCGACGAATAGAGGTTCATCATGTTGTTGGCTGTTCCATCCGGCTTCTGGAATCTGAGCGCTCGATTGGACCATAGGCCCTTGTCATTTTGACAAATGGCCATTGCCTCGGGGAACGTGGCAGTGGGGCGGACTGGCTCGGATTGGGACATCGAAGTGATCTCCTCGGTGCTTTCCGGAAGGCCTGCTTCGAGGATTGATTGAACTGGTTGGCCAAGGGCCGCGCGGTACTTTCGGACCAGCTTGAATAGCTTGACGTGCGACCTTCTGGCGCTTTCCTTCAAAGCCACGATGTTGACATCTTTCCAGCTCGCAAGTTGGATCTGCTCCTTGATATCCTTCTCGAGAGTGGATCGCTTCTCCGTCAGGTACTTGTCCACTCCAGGCTGGAAGGGCCCGTAGTGGTGGAGGAAGTTGTCCAAGGCAGAGACAATCTTCTTGAGGCAGGGATAATCTGTGGTGAAAACTTGAAGCAGTGCTTGGAAGTTGGCAACAAGCTGTAGGCGGCGGGCAAACTGACCCGTAGTCGTAGACTTGAAGAATTGCTCCAGAGTCAAAACCAAATTCTGGGTGTGTTCGGTCATGTCCTGTTCTCCTGCCTCGACCATCATGATGGGAGCACCGATAAGTGCTTCGTAGGCGATAAACCACCAAGCACTCACCTCGTCCTCGCATCGCTCTTTCTCGATATCCAAGAGCTTGGCCCAGGTTGACAGCTCAAGACGGCGCCAGCTAATGAGAGTGCTTGTAATCTGATCGTAGACAGTAACAGCTGAGTATTCTCTGCTGGCCACGGTCTGCCACTCATGCACGAATGAATGAAGCTTTTCGACCTTAGTCATAAACTTGGCAACAGGTTCAGTGTGTTTGAACTGAAGAATTTCCACGCAGCATTGAATGGTATCAGCGAGGACAACATGTTCAGGCCAGGCGGTTTGGATTTGGGCGAAGCGGGCTTGAACAGAAATTGCGAGAGCGACCAGCTTCCTTGCTTCTTCAAGATTTGAATCGGTGTAGAAGTTGTAATTCTTCTTGTGATTAATGGTTCCCTCGCCTATGGCGTCATCAAGAAGCAGAAGGACTGCAGGAAGATGGTTTTGGGGTGACATCGGCGAGAATGAGGCCTTGTTGTCAGACCAGATCGAGCCCAGAAGATGGGCAGATTGTTTGACAAAGGTAATCAACGCAGTTCCACTGCGCTCATTGGAGACGATATTTGCATGAAGCGAGGCAAGCCGGAGAGCGATGCTCTTGGGGTCAATACGGGCAGCGGCATCAGTCGTTTCTGTGTCTTGGGCCGACTCTTCATCGAATGTAGGGAAGAGTGCGTGTAGCTCGGCTTCGTTGACTTCTTCTTCCTCTTCCCAGGAACCCTTGAAGCGGTACAACTCTCCCTTTTCAGCTTCCTGTTCGCGATCTTCTTCCAGTTTGGCCTTCCACAATTGATGGAAATCGGCAAAAACACGGTGAATAATCTCTCGTCCAGCCTTTGTATCCAAGATTGCGGAATCCGCGTCCTTGGCGGCCCAAAGAGCCGATAATTCCTGAAGGCGCATTTCATTTGCATTCTTCAGGGTGCCTGAGGCCTTCTGGTCATTTTGAGCGAAAACGGGGTGGTAAATACCTCCTAAGAAGGGTGTTCGCTCGCTCAGAGACTGAATATCAGGAATATCGCTAGACTGTTCCGGTTGGCTAGAGGCCAGGAATACACCAAGGTCCAAAAGCTGCAAGAAACGAACCACGGGCACTGTGATATCATCATACGATCTGTAGTGAGTGCTGAGGCGACTGCTCAATTGTTTGATGTTGTTGCGCAGAAGCTGGATCATATCTCGGGACTGTGAAGATTCGGTAGAGCGGATCATCTTCTCGGGGTCTCTCTTCAGGACAGAGTTGATCAAGTTGACGAACTCTCCCTGCAAGAGACTCAATTGGGACTGCTGGGGCCGGTTGACCAGTGAAGGAGGTGGAGCGGAACCCAAATCACGAATTTCATTATCCAAAAGTTCAGACCGGAGGTTGGAAACCTGGCTGGTGAAGGTCTTCTCAAAGGCAAGAATTGCTGCAGACTTGGCAGTGAATTCTTGGAGGCGTTGAGAGTGGCGTTTGCGCTGAACAACAAGGCCGAGAGAAGGGTCAAATGTCTTGTCAGGCACGAACAGACGCAGAAGAATGACTGCCAGCTGTACTGCTACCAGACCAGTGGTCCGAATGCTCTGCTCCTGGCTTGATGGCTGGGCTCGCAGGGACGAAATCAGAGTAGGTAGAGCCTGCTCAGCAAGGGGCTTGAGGAAGTGAGCATTTGGCAAGCTTTGGTCCAGTTCAACCTTGATAAATGGCTGTTCAGCACAAAGATCCCCGTTTTGGATTGCTTGCAAAACCGAAATGAGATGCTCCGCAGAGCGAGGTTCGAAGAATTCCCGATGACAACCCACCAGTTCGGCTGTAAGCTTAGCGATAGTACGTCTGAGGTCCATGGACTGATCCGTTGCGATCTGCTGACTGCTCAGGGAAATAGCCTTGGAGAGGGTCTGTTTCTCTGCCTCAAGCATGTCCATCTGTCCCAACTTTGTATTCCCGATAGCTGTCAGTCTATCCAAAAGCGAGAGAGAGACGATGCCACCAGTAGCAAGCGCGGACTCAGATTTGCTTGAAGAACCCGCAAATCGTGAGATTCTGTGGAGAATATTTGGCACGTCGCTCTGGAAATTCGAAGCGTCCAACGGACGAGCTGCACGGCCAGCAAGGAGTGGCATCACTGTCTGGATGACTGTATCATCGACTGGGTTCTGGAAGAATGAGGAGATGTCGTGGTACTGGCAAAGAGCCTCGAAATCGTCAGCAAAGTATGGATACTCAGTTGACTCTGAGCGTCGAACTGCATGAGATAGCTCAGCCACTGTTTGCTTGATTCCCTGAACAAGTACGTCGCCATCGGCGCCATCCAGAAGGATGAATCGCTGGGCATCAATCAATGAGTCGCGTACACGACTCAACTGAGACAGTGGCACACGGGTTTGCAAAGCCAATGTTGTAAACTCAAAGACTGTTGACTCCAACTCGGTCAGAGAATCCAACTTATCTTGAGAGATAGGAGTGACATGTCTCCAAGAATCCCAGATTCTTTGCATGCTAAGACCGGAGGTCAAAGCCCAGCCTTCCTGGAACCGATCCAGAGCTTGTGATAAAGCGACTTGGAGCGGTTTGAGGAGAGGCGGCGAGTCGAGCAACGACCCACAGATCTTCCGGCCCATCTGGAGATAAACTTGGAATTCTCCTTCATCAACCTGGCTCACCTCTGTGGCTCTATAGATGTCCCAGCATAGACAGATGACAGCCCGAAGGGCTGTGATTATCATAGGGCCTTGGAGAGAGATCTCATCCAGCGACTGAATGTAATCGTACAGAGCCTGTCCACAATCAGACAGGAACGAGGCAACAGGCTGCGTCGTGTCTTTCATCAACGCAGGGATCCGCTCAGATGCCAATGACCGCTCCAAACGTGTCATTTGTCTAGGCTTGAGCTCTTTTCCAGATGCGTCGGCTTGGATCAAACCTTCCCTGAGGCGATGAATATCAAGTCTCAACTCCTGGAGATAAGCCAAGACAACCAAACTAGACCGGAAATCACTGGTTCCTGCAATGGCGAGCAGAGGCTCATTTGTAAGCGGGTGAAGAGGCTGCAACATTCCTCGGATACCAAGGCGAGCTCCTCCAAGCACAATCTCGCCGCTGGCGATATCAAGCGGCTTCCATTGGTTGTTGTCATGGAACAGAGAGGTATAGCGCTGCAGAACGTTGGATGGCTTCTCTTCTCCGTTGTTCTCGGAATTGATAGCTAAACAATTGCTTGGCGATTGTTGAAGGTAGGCTAGATCTGCTGGTGAAAGATGATCTAAGCATACCTCGAGAGCGTCTTCGAAGGCAGACGATGGCAAAGAGGTATCCAAGTTCCAAATATGGCGAAGCCGGTAGAGGAACGATTCACAGGTGTAGGATGGGCCTATGGTAGGTTTGATGTTTTGCAGCTCACTTGGCAAGAAACAGATTTCGGTACATCGGTTCCTCATGGCACGAGACAGCTCGCCATTGCGGGGGTCCATGGTCAAGAAGATTCTAAAGTTGGGATGGGGCGTGATGATCTTGGCAGATCCATCCTCAGTCCGTTGCTCATTGAGAATGAGTGTGCCATTCGGTTCTGTCAAGGAATTCAATCGGTCGAGGACGGATGGGTTGCACAGGTTAGCATTGTCAAGAATAACCCAATTTCCATTTTGAACGGCCTGTGTGAGGACACCTTCTGTCCATTCAAATCCAACCTTCATCTTATCCGACTGTTGAATGGCTTTCAACAAGTTCTGGGCTCTCTCGAGGAATTGTTGGTAGGCCGGGTCAGAAGAAGACTGGCAAAGACTGGAAAGCGCCGGGATGACATTTTCCAGTGCGATATCTGCAGACTGTAAATGTTCGCAGATGTGGAGTGCAGCAATCACAACATCAGATACATCCCCTGAAGCAAAGCATTGGATGAGCTGGCTTCGCAAGAACATCTCAATATCATGGACAAAGCCTGAAACTTCTCTGCGATGGTCGATTTGTTCGAAGCCACCAATGAGATCCATAGTATCAGTGTCAGCACTCAGAGCCAGCTCGACGAGGTTTGCACCGTTCACTGCTGCCAGCTTTCTGATAAGAGTAGTTTTGCCACACCCCGCAGGTCCGACTAGGATGCTCGGCCAGGAGTTATCGATACATAGAATGAGCGACTCGACAATGTGAAGATCTTTCGGTAGAACCCGCATATTTGGCTCAGCCAAGCGCTGTAGAAGAGGATCACGGGTCAAAATGGCAAGGCCGACCTGCAAGTACTCGGGTGTGAGATTGTGGAAGTAGCTCTTCAAGCCAGTGTCAGAGTCCGTGAAAACACGGTCATAAATCTGAGCAACGACGTTACGATCCTCTTCACTTCTGAATCGCTGGCTGATAACAACATCAAGGAAGTGTTTGGTCTGGATCTGCAGGTTTCCTCGATCAGCGAGTTGAAGCCATCGCTGGATATCACGCAGGTTGACTTCCCATGGCCCGCCAATGGCTCCCAGTCGACGATCTCGCGTGATAGCTTGGTTTAAGAGAGAAATGAAATCGACCAATCTCTCGGTTTGCACAGAGGGACTGCCAGGGAAAAGCCTGGCACAAATCGTCTTCAAGTCATCATCAGTGAAACTGTCTGCGTAGACCACTGTGAATCGGTTGACGAAAGATGCAGGAAGACCCTTTCTACCACCACCCTGGTGGTGGGGGTTCTGAGCGGCAAAGAGAACGAAGTCGGGGTGTCTCTTGAATGTTTGGTCCAGCTCAGCGATGTACACTTGCTGACGATGATCCAAACAAGAGTTGAGACCTTCAAGGACAGATTGCGAGGCCAAGTTCATCTCATCCAGCAGAACCCAGTCACCACGCTGCATGGCTCGAAGGAATGGCGCATCGCGCCAAGTAAATTGGCCAACATCCCCTCCTTCCACTGGAACGTCTGAACCGAACAAATCTGTGAGATCTGTCTGTTCTGAAAGGTTGATTCTAGTGAGAGGTTTGCCAAGAGCTCTGGCCAGGGCCGTGACAAGTGTAGTCTTACCCACACCTGGGCTTCCTTCCATAAGAATAGGCTTCGAGGACTGCAAACCACGAGCAATTCTCACGGAGTTGACAATTGTGGTTGGGGCATCCATTGTGAACTGAGGATCGGGGTCTGCTGTGCCACTCGTAGGGAGAGCGAATGGCCCGACGCGCAGAACGCCAGGTTCCGCAGAGACAGTGGTCGATTCCCAGTAGATCTTGGAAGCATCGACGTTAAACAATTCGCTCAGCTTGTCGAGACATGACTTGCGGTTACCCTCGAGATTGTTGAGGGAGATGGCAAGCATTGCAGCAGGGTTGGCACCCAGGGTGTCGACGAAGACCATCGCGGCACCTTGTACGATAGCGAATTCGGTGTCTGTGCTTTGACAAGTGTTGACAAAGTCAACCCAGGCAAGAAGATCACGAATGGAGAGTGACGTAGAAGAGGTATTCTGGAAGGTTACTTTGAACCACTTTGCGAACTGCAGCATAGCCTTTGCCACCTTCTCTTCCTTCAGGTTCAATCTCTGTGAGAGAATTGGCAGGATATCTTCATCCTCAGACAGCTGAGGTGCCCAAATTTCTGTCATACGATTGCGAAGAGCGGCCGAAAGCTCACGTTTTCCGTAATCACCTCCGGGGTTCATGGTGGATAGGAACTGGAATCCACCATCTGCCACAACCATTGAATCAACGGGGCCCTTTTCGGCGAGAAGAATCGACCTAGCAGGTTCCAGAACACTGTTGAGTCTCTCAAGAACGGAGTCGTCCGCGAGAGAAATTTCGTCAAGAAGGAAGAATTGACCAGTCCTCATGGCGGTGATCAGGCTTCCGTCGGACCATTCAAACAGGGCATTGCAACGAATAGCGTTCTTCTCAATTTTCTGCAAGAGTAGTTGATCCTTGGCTTGACGCTGCTCCGCAGTCAATGCTGTGAATTCCTGCTTCAAGTCATCGAAAGACGCGCCGCTTAGCTGCCCGTGAAGGAGCATCTGAAGGTCATCTACAAGCTGTTTCTCTATTGCAGCCCGGTTTCGGATAGGCCGTTGAGCACCAATCAAGTCACCGGTTTCCAAATTCACATGAGCATTGACAATGAACAACTCACGTCGGAAAGCTTCAGCAACAGCCTGGCATAGCTGCGTTTTACCGCAGCCAGTTTCTCCGACAAGAAGAACAGGCTCGTTGTTCTTGAGAGCCTTCGAGACGAGAACGAATAGACGTCTCATGGCTTTGGTCCACACAATACCGGCTGGAAGCTCGCTCATCTCAGGGGCATTCTTTTCTAGCTCTGCAGAGCTGTACAAAGTATCCTCGTCCAATTTTACCTTCATCACTTCCTCGATCACGGCTTTGACGGCGGCTTTCTCTTGGGGATTGCGAACACGTTCGCCGAGAAGCATATAACCGTTGACTGCTAGCTGCTCACGATCATCGGCATCACGAAGAGCCCATCGGAAAAGATCACGCAGAGTGGCAAAACTGTTCTTTTGCTCGAAGAGTCGATTAGACTGGCGCAGCAAGGACAATTTCCGGTAGACAGCAACAATCCGCGTGCAGAAGGAGGGTGCAATTTGAGAACGTTCCTTCAGGATAAATTCCAGCTCGCTTTCTGGAATATCATCGAAGTGCAACTCGAGGAAACGGTTCCTGAAGGCACGGGACAGGACCTTTCGGCCACCGTACAGGCCAGCGGGATTTTGCGTGGCAAAGAGCATGAAGTTCGGGTGCGGGTGAACAATTTCTTGAGTCTCGGGAATGAAAAGCTCGCGGTTGTCGTCGAGGAGTCGATTAAGGGCTTCAAGAACATCGGAAGGTGCCAGATTCAGCTCATCCAGCACAATCCAATAACCGTTCCGCAGCGCCTCCACCAACACACCCTCTTGATAACGCAGGCTTCCATCGTCCGAGGAGACATAAGATCCCAGATATTCTTGGAGATCCGTATGCTCGTGGTTGTTAATTCGTACAAATTTGTTTCCAGAGACCTTTGCCAGATACTCGATCATACTCGTTTTTCCGGCTGAGGTCGGACCTTGGAGCAAAACAGGGAATCGCCGGGTTGAACTGGCCCGAACCAAGTTCTTCAGATTCTTCTCAATGAATGGGGTGATAATGTAGTGAGGTTGCTCCTCCGGAACCATAGGACCGCGGCGCATCCAGTAGTGCTTGAATTGCACATAATCATTACCATCCGTTGGTGGGCGAGGGGTCTGTCCGAGAAGAGACCTGGCATTCTTCGCGTTGCCGAAGATATGAAGCTCAAGCAAAGGGATCAAAGCCTGTTCGGAGTTCAAGCTCAGCACAGTCAAGAAACTCATACTGAAACCCTCAAACATTGCCCTCCGTAGGCCATAGACATGTGCGTGGTCGATGACATAGATTAAAGCACGAACAAGGGTACGGATGCTGAAATGGGGCCGCTGTCCAGCTCCGTCGGTAAGCTTGTTCTCATTGCTGAGCTTCTTGGTAATCATATAAAGCTGTGCGAGGTCTGGCACAGCCCGCTGGTCACTGATCGTCAAGTCTCCGAGGTATTTCTGAATCAAGGCCAATAAATCGTCCAAGTCGCTATCAGGCGAATGCACATAGAATTCGGTGAACCGGGAACGCAGACCTGGGGGTAGATCTCTCTTTCCGGCATCTGTTGCAGGGTTCATAGCACCGAAGATACGGAATTCCGGGTGGCCGAAGACTCTCTCAACATCACCGGCCTCGGAAAGGAGAACAGATGGTGTTCCCTCACTGCCATAGTGCAGAAGACTAGCAATATTCTCAAGGGTATCAGGTGAAGCCAAGTTCACTTCATCCAGAAGAACCCATTCACCGTTTCGCAGAGCTCTCACAATCTTACCTTGGACAAAGGCAAAGGCAAATTTGGCATCACCTTGTGAGACCTGAGCCTCAAAATCTCCGAGCTGGGCCGCGAAGCTCTCCCATCTTTGCCGCAAGTGCTGGTATTTGGGAGAATCCAGCTTCCGCTTTTTGGCTGGTTGCTCATCACCATTCTCAGCTGCGGCATTCGGGGGGTTGAACACGCCATTTGCAAGACGAACGGCTTCATGCCACAAAGTCACCAATCGTACCCAATTGGAAGATGCAGCACTCTTCGATATCGAGGATAAAAACTTCTGGTTCTTTTTGGCCGAGAAAGTGAGTTCAAAGAGCTGAGTGAATTCATCCAGCAGTGGAACTGCCATTGTACGGATGCTGACGGGCTTGAAACCGCCCAGTAAATCGGTGCTTTCACTCTGTTGAGACAAATTAACTACTGTGAGTTTTTGGCGCATCAAGGATGCAAGATGCTGGATGACTGTGGTCTTTCCGATACCAGTTTCTCCCACAAGTAAAACAGGCTCTGCCATCTGGATTGAGGCAGCTACCTGTTCCATGAGGGTCAATGCCGCTCGAGTGGGAGCAAATCGCGAAGCTGCTGCGGCAAGCTTTAATGCAGATCCACTTGGTACTTTGATCTTGTTGCAGGTTTCTCTACCAAGAATAAGGCTATTGTTCTTGTCGATATAAGAGGGAGTGCGTTCATTGAGACAATATTGGGCCCGTTGGGGAGAGATCTGAAGCGCTTCGGCCACAACGGCAGCGAGAGCGCTCTGCATTGACTTCTCTGGCAAATATTTGAGAAACACGTCAACAACGTCGAGGAATATTTCATCCTCGGTGCCTTCTGACGTGGGCTCATAGCCAGTCTTCGCACCCATGCGGTGTAGACGATTGTGCAGGCGGCTGCACAACTTGATCAAATCACGGAAGCCCGGGGTACGACCTTGGGAGCCCTTGATTGCAAGACTTCCATGGAATGCAGAGCATACTCGTCCGTAGACGTTCATGAGAGTTGGTACACGAGACTCGAGCAAGGAGAACTTTTGCAGGATGACATCGCGCATCTCATCCACGGGGAGAGACTTGACTTGCACTCTCTCCCAAAGTCTGCTTCCAAGCATTGAAGTGCTCGGTGCGATCTCCTCGCCAGCAATGTTGTACGATGACTTCATGGTTGCGATGATTTTGAAGCCCTCGGCACACTTGATTCGCTCCCTCCGGCTTGGAATGGTGAGTTCCCCTCTCTCGATGATCGGAAGAATGAGGCCCATTACTTCAGAGGGGGCACGATCAAGGTCTTCAATCAACACCCAGCGGCCTTCGCGTGCGGCCTTGGTCAATACACCGGGCTGCCAAGAGAAGGATCCAGAGGCCGATGAAGTAGCATACATTCCAAGCAGACTTTTTGCATCTGTCTGCTCATTCAGGTGAAGAGTGACCATAGTTTCAGCTTGGCCCATCGTGGCAGCAATGTCGTTAATCAAAGAGGTCTTCCCGGAGTTGGGCAAACCGACCAGCAGGATGGGTTTGTATCCGAGTAGCGACCCTGCAATCCGGCGCAGGTTCTCAACTGTGGTTGAGGTTTTGACGACAGACGAAGGAGCTGAGGGGGTATCTTTCAACTTGGGAATCAAAACTCCGCAGATCTCTGCGGTCTTGCTTGTGAAAGATTCCCGTGTCCTCTCGATTAACGCCAGAGTATTAGTTTCCGTCCTGGAAGACCTCTCGGTCTGGATAATTCTTCCAAGAGTCTCCCATCGCTGTTCTTCCCACAGTCCCAGCACACGGTAATCGATCAGAGTGCCTTCCCACTCTCCTTCTATAGGTTCAGTCCCGGTATTGACGCGGACCATCTTTTCGGTTGCGGCATCTGCCGCATGCATATATAAGGCAAAGCATCGTACAGCAAGGTATCGTGTCACTCGGTCTTGGGATTGGAAGAGGGACTGGAGTTGAAGCGGTGAAACAATGGGAGAGAAGGTTTCAAGGTCAAACGAAAGAAGTCGGAAGAGGGCGAGGAGTAGAAGTCTAATGCTAGGTTGGTCCAACTGTAGCAGTGTTAGTTCCTTTGACACGGCCAAAGCCGCCAAAGGTCCAGTCTGTGATGAGGCATATTGACTGGCAAGCGAGCGTAGATGCGGCGCAAATGGTAAAATCTGAGCGAATGCCGCTAATACATGAATGTAGTCGGCATGTAAATCCGATTGAAGCCATCGAGCTGCAAGATCGACAAAAATCGGTTCATAGAGTCTGAAAATGCTCTCTGTAAATTCGTTGTTTAATGCGCCAAGCGCAAGAGCGTGGAGATGTTGAGTCCCCGATGCAGTCCGAATGAAAGTCGAGATTCCACTCGGAAGCTGCTCGAGCAGTTCGGACTCAGTAAGAGTCCTCTCATAGACCGGCCTCCGATCCATGTTTAATCCGGTCGTAAGAGGAACTGTGAAGTTTGAAATAAAAGAAGAAATCCCGCTTCATCGGCTTTCGCTCCAACTTTTTTTTCTTTCTGCCGTCTGTGGCGCAGCCCCGCCTAGACTTGTTCCACACCGCTTTCGGACGTGGAGCTTGCGCCACACCTGCGCGTCCAACAAAGCTGTCTGAAACAAGGTCATTTTTATGAGGAAATGCTAATATCGCGATATCGCGGTTCATATATGTTTCATAATGCCAATGAGTGGCCAGGGCTCGGGTGGTGAGGGCCATTCTGGGACGCAACCAGGAGCTAGTCAGCTTCAGCCTCAAGAAGTGAATCGGGAAGCTGAGGGGCTACATGAGCCGTATGTCTTGAAAGCTCTACGTTTCGTTATGGTGCTGACGAGGTTATTAATTTAGAATCTCCTTCAAGCGAAAACAAAAACAACGATCACGGTTCAGTTTATCTAGCCTTCTGTCCCCTCCCGCCAGCGGATCGGACACTGGCTTTGGCTCTCCGGCGCCGCAAGGTGGTCAGAATGGCGATGCATCACCCCTCGATCCTTATGCGCCCATGGGGTTCAATGGCGGTGCTGAAGGGTCAAAAGATGGCGCGCCACTAGACTGGTACGTGGAAGGCCCGGGACGACGTGTGGGCTACGACGACTTCACCGCTATCGATTGGATCTATGAGTATACCAAGGAGCGGCAGAGGAAGCGGCTTCTTTACTCAAGTGGACAGGGTCTATTGGGCCATGCTCGTCGACTCCTTGACGCAAGCAATGTCTGGTTAGTGTTAATTGCGACAGGTATTGCTGTAGGAATAATCGCTGCTTCTATCGATATTGCGACGAATTGGCTGGGTGATCTTAAGGCCGGATATTGCAAAAATGGAAGTGGAGGCGGCAAGTTCTATCTGAACAAGAGCTTTTGCTGTTGGGGTCTCGATGGTAAGCCGATGGCGTCGAGTCTATATAAGTCTCACTGCTGAATCCATTTGGTATAGATCACTCCAAGTGTCTGGACTGGACACCTTGGGGGAATGCATTAGGAGCGAACTCCAGTGGAGGAACATATACGGTTGGATACATTTTCTACGTTGTATTTTCGGTAATGATATCTTCGTGTCTTACCTTTAGGGCTCTATTAACAATATCTAGGTTTTCTTTGCTGCATGCGCTTGCTTTCTGGTGCGAAATTATGCTGTTTACGCTCGCCACAGTGGTATCCCCGAGATCAAAACGATCCTCGGCGGAACTGTCATTCGACATTTTATGGGGCCCTGGACGCTGGCCATTAAATCATTGGGCCTGGTGAGTCAGGCTTCTTCCTATTAAAAGACATCTTTGCTGACAATGGTGAGTGTCTCTCTGTCGCATCCGGCCTATGGCTAGGTAAAGAAGGTCCTCTTGTGCATGTTGCATGTTGCTGCGCGAATATCCTGATGAAACCTTTCGAGAGCTTGAAAGGCAATGAAGGTACGTCCCTGGTTCTCTACATATAGCTCTCCCTATGCTCACTCATCTCACAGCACGCAAACGAGAGGTCCTTTCTGCCGCTGCCGCCGCAGGTATTTCAGTCGCATTCGGGGCGCCCATTGGAGGTGTTCTTTTTAGTTTGGAGGTATGAGCTATTGTCAATTTCATGCTATGCAGTTTGCTGATTTTTCCAGCAACTTTCGTATTATTTCCCAGACAAGACGATGTGGCAAAGCTTTGTTTGTGCCATGGTAGCAGCTGTTACTTTGCAAGCCTTGAACCCATTCCGGACAGGTAAAATTGTGCTGTATCAAGTCACCTACACTCGAGGCTGGCACCGCTTCGAAATTATCCCATTCATTATTCTTGGCATCATTGGCGGTCTCTATGGTGCATTCCTCATCCGCCTGAATACGAGAATCACTAAGTGGAGGCGAGCTCGAACTTCCTCCCGGCCAATCATCGAAGTGGTTGTCGTGGCTCTCATTACAGCTTTGGTCAACTATCCAAATCACTTCATGCGGGCTCAGAACTCGGAGCTTGTTCAGTCGCTATTCGCAGAGTGTAACAGTGTGACATATGATCGATTTGGCCTCTGCGCAACAGGATCTGCCTCAATAGGTGTGGCAATTTACCTGGTCATAGCTGCTTTACTGGCCTTTTTCCTGGCTTCTATGACATTTGGACTCGAGATTCCTGCGGGTATTATCCTTCCTTCAGTCGCTATCGGTGCTCTTTACGGGCGTTCCCTAGGCATCATAGTCCGCTTGTGGCAAGAATCTTATCCGAACGCATTCATGTTTGCTAAATGCGAGCCAGACATTCCATGCGTCACACCTGGCTTGTACGCAATTATCGGGGCTGCTGCTGCTCTTGGCGGTGCTACCCGAATGACTTTGTCAATTGTTGTGATCATGTTTGAATTGACCGGCGCGTTAACCTATGTGATCCCGATCATGATTGCCGTGATGTTATCCAAGTGGTGTGGTGATATCTTTGGAAAGCGAGGTATCTACGAGTCATGGATTCGACTAAACGAGTATCCTTTCCTCGACCATCGCGATGATGCCACTCCACCAGACGTATCTGCCCATCGGGTCATGACAACGGTAGATGATATCAGCATCATTACTGCCACCGGTCATACTATTGCCTCGATCCGCAATCTGCTAGCTAACACTACGTATCGCGGGTTTCCCATAGTCTCAGACGCTTCAATTCCCACCCTTCTAGGCTACATTACTCGCAATGAGCTTTCTTTTGCTCTGAAATACTCAACAACTTCTACCACACGGAACCTCTCGGACGAAACACAGGTCTTCTTTTCGCATCAACCTTTTGCGGACCCTATCGATACCCTTGATCTACGACCTTGGATGGACCAGACACCGATGACCTTGAACAGTAACATCACTTTCTTGATTGTTTTGCGAATGTTCCAACGCCTTGGCTTGCGTTATGTGCTATTTGCCAACAGGGGCATTCTACAAGGTCTACTGACCAAGAAAGATGTCTGGTCAGTGCTGAATGGCGTGGAGTTTCACCGAGAAGAAGCCCTTCGAGACCAAGCATTCCGGGATTTCCAAAACCATACTGAGGCTGAAGAGGCTGGTTTGCTTGATGGGAATGATACGTCCAGTCTTGGTAGTTCGTTGAGGCGCGATTCTCTTTGATTATGTTTGCTACCACATTGCTCTGTATATTCTGATTCTGTCACTATCTGCATGGATATTCGATCTGAGTAAATGTCAAAGAACTTACTTCACTTTTATTCCCTACGTTAAGTGACGTACAATTGTGTCTTTTCTCAGGGCTAAACAGAACCCCACCGCCCTTTCCAACCCCACATCTTTCTGTCATTTTTAAAACTGACCGCCCTGCGGTCCACCTTTCATGTCTACGACTACTGATCTTCCTGCCCTCGACAAAGCCAAAAATCCCGAAGATACAATGATGATCGATCCTTTTGAGGTGCGCATGCGCTTCACTACGCAGCTGCAGCACCTCAGCGCTGCTGTCACATCATCACAGAAGGCCGCTCATTATGCGCTCAAGTACCGTGACCTTGATGAGGATCTTCACTCATGCATCTTGGAGCAACTTGAACGGGTAAGAGTTCGAATTCCCATTGTGTTGATCTATTCTGACCTTATGTACCATAGAACAACATGAATAATCGCGCGAACATCATGTACTTTATTGAACACCTCTGTGAAATGGCCATCAAGGAAAACTATCTGCCATACGTGCGCATGATGCAGCGAGACATCCTGCGCGTGGTGGACTCGGTCGTTCCCCCCGATGGCACCGGTGCAGCCAATGTCAAACACGTCCGCCACGTTCTGAACGGTCTCCAGGTGAAGGAAGTCCTCAGCGCCGAAACCGTGGCCGAGATTGACGCCGCTCTGAAAGACCGTGATTCCCACCCTTCCCACCTGGAACTTGAACAGGAGGAAGGTGCCGAGGGAGGCAGCAAGTTGAAGTCCGAGAAACCCCAGCTGCGTCTTGACAAGAAACAGATCGAGCAGCGCATCGAGGAGGACCGTGAACGCAACAAGCGTCAGCGTGAGAGCATGTGGGCCATGACTGGCAGCGATATCGACGAATATAATCAGATGTGGGACGAGCTCAGCCCCACTGGAGAAGATGACTTCATCAGATCTCGTGAGGAGGCTCTGGAACGCGCCGAATGTGTCCGCAAGCACGAGGAGTTCTATAACAACCTATACGGTATCAAGGGGTGATGATTCGGTGGGCACATTGCTTACTATGCTTTGCATTATGATTCCCAGGGTTTTGTTTACGGTCTAGGCGTTCAACTCGGGACTCTGCAGCGTTTGGGTCTATTAATGGAGTCTGTACACAGCGTGGTCGCTTGCATCTGGTTGCACAATATTCAAGGGTCATTCCTCATGCCATATGACTGAATTTTCCACTTTTTCAACTCTTAACTCCTTGCCATGTTTATTGCAATTCCACCTTAGTCCATTCAGGGACCCAAAGGATACTTTTGCCATAAGTCTTATCCCAGCAGGCTTGTTATTCAATCAGTATATAGAGCGTAGGGGCATATTCATACAATTTTGGCAATCCATTCTTAAATTGGCTTCTACAAGATCTACCACCTGCAATAAATTGCTTCTCTGATGAATGTCTATCTGGCGGGATACGAACAGGAAACACCAGGTAGCTTGTGTTATTGTGCGTGCGGTAATACATCCATTGGACATAAGTTTTAGCGCTTGCTTTGGAGACTGACACAGCTATTATATATTTTTGACCTTGTAAGACAAATCTATTGTTTCCACAGATATCTGGCGCTAGATGATGTTTGGCAAAGCATTTGATTTTCAATACCAAAAGACAACTTAATTAATATAAATAAAGATAGACACCCAATGAAGCCCTGGATGTAAAGTAGATGTCGAAGAAGTGAAAGTGATAGCGGAGTTGCTTATCGTCTCCGCTCTCGGGAAATCTTGATCGCCGAGAGATTTTTTATTTTTGCTTCACTTCTTGACCAACACAAGGAACCATTTCCCCCATTTGGGTTTATTAATTTATTTCTCAAATTTCTTGTCACTCTATGTTTGCTCACTTGGTCACTGCTGCCAAGGGTCTATTTACGCGACAGCCCGAAGAACAAGAGTCCCAATCCACTGGCACTGCCACCAATTCCAAGATGGTGACAGCTACTCGACGAGGAAATGTTGCGCCTGAGACGAGTGGAAAGCGCAAGGCACAATCAGCAAGTGCTAGCAAGACCGAAGACCAGCAGACTAAGCGGAGAAGAAGAAGCGATCCGAAGGCTACTGGAACTGATCGAGATGCTACGAAACATACTCCAGTAGAGGCATCCAGCGTAAATGGAGAGAAAGCACCTGCGAACAAGAAGATCCGATTCGATAGCGAAGAACCCGAACCACTCGAAGCACAGCCGGAAGAAATCTCGGAAACACCAACCCAGGATGACGACGACGAAGAAGACGACAGTGACGATGATGCGCCAGAGACCATTGATAACTCTGCCCAGCAATTGAAAATGAAGGAGCAGGCTAAGAAGCAAGAAGCAGCCAAGCAATTGTAAGTGTGATTTCTTTTGGAGAAGTCAAATTTGACTAATGATTTTTACAGAGAAGAGCAACTGAAGAGAGAGAAGCGACGGAAACTCGATGAGCGCCGCAAGTTGCAAGCCAAATCGATTGTCAAGTCCAAGGAGGCTCCAAGCGATGACATGCTTTCCGAAAGCACGGCTACTGTCCAAGGCACAACTACCCAAGATGCACGACGAGCCGCTCTTCCTGCTTTGCTTCCTGATGACATTTTGAACGCCGAGTTTGCTATTCGCCCTCCCACACCCCCTGCGGAAGATCAATTCGCCATGCCGAAGAAGTCAAATAAGTTGCGATTCCTGGATAAGCAGGACAAGCTCCCCAAGGATATCAACCTGGGAGACGTCTCTATCCGGGTGCTGGATACGCCGTCCACAAAGAAGTCCTCAAAGCCCGCGCTGGCCCCTAAGATTTCCAAGGCCGGACGGAACCTCAAGAGTAGCATGCTTCAGAAGACCCGCACCACAGCTCAGGGTAATGGGCTCCGACAGAAGGCAGGCGGTCCTTCTGGATTTGTTCGCCGGTGAAATTGACAACGTTGTACGGCCACCAAAAGCAATTATTGTTCAGTGTCACATATCTTCAAATATAGCTGGAGGTTACATTTACGACCTGCCAGTGTCAACGTGGTGGCATGCTCACTTGCATCGCTTGATGTTCCTGTTGGGGGGTTTCGATGCCCTATTGGTGTAAATTGAAAGTCGGTGTCGACTGGGCGTGCAATCAACCCCGCGTCTACTGCAGCCATGTTGTGATCAGTCATTGAAAGAAGGATTTTGTCCGAGTGTTACTAGGTTTGCATGGTGTTGGGAGTGGAACATGGTCTGCAATTCATGGGAGTTATGTATATAGGAATCAGTCAATTATGCCCAATAATGTCTGGCAATAAATTCAATCAAAATGAAGATCTGTAATCTAAAAATCTGTATATAAACATGCATGTTATATTGAAACATCGAAATATAAAAAGAAGTCCAAAGTGAAATTCATACAAAAGCGCCAAGGACCGGACCCGGACAGATTCCAAGATTATTAAGGCGGAACATGTGCGAAACCTTCCAGGTTGGAAGCTCCCAAGGCTATCTTGACATTTTATTCTCCCTTTTTTATCCCCTTCAATGGCTCTTGTCGTCTAACTCTTACACATTTCATTCCTTCTGCCATGGCGCCTGCAGAGAATTCTCCTCTGCTGCCGCAGCATCAAAACTCGACCTCCAATACGTCACCACGGGCAAATCGGACGCCGCGGTCGGTATCCTTCAATCCGCTCACACAAATCAGCACCTATGGCAGCAATGAATCTACCTCCGACCCTACATTCCGACCTTTACAAACAGACTCACCTCCCGTGCAGAATGTCAACGCTCAGGGAGGCCAGCCCCGTCCCGGCAGCCAGCCCATGCTCTCAGCATTGAACAGCAAGCTTCGTCGCCGCAATAGCCATGGAGCTCCCTTCAACCCCATATCGAATCCACCACATGCGGCATCTAAGATTGGACCGCAGCGAACAACCAAGAAAGCACAAAAGCTAAAACTGCTGCCGGACCCTGTGACGGAAGAGGAAGAGGGGTCTGATGGAGATTTCCCTCGGGATGTCTATTCACAAATCACTCGCATCAAGGACCCTGCTGCACGAAGCCACGCTGCAAGACTGGGTAAAGCCGACCGCGATCGCATACCTCGAGTGACAGCTTACTGCACAGCCAATTCGTATCGACTTGAGGGCGTTATCAAGTTCCTCAAGTCGCGGAGCAAGACTCGCGGAGCCAACCCTAAGCTGTATGATGAATGCGTTTACTCTCCTTTTGATTACCAGTACGAAGAAAAGCTGAACGCGCGGTTGTTTCAAGATCCAAATGCCAATGGACATCATGAGAGACGACCCAGTGAAAGGAGATACTCGGACAGTGCGGTGGAGGTTGAAGACAATAAGAAGACCAGAAGAGAGGACTTGATTGATCTGCACGAGGAGGGCAGTCATTCAAATGATAACGATCAAGTAGTTGTCAAAGACACTCCTGATATCGACACCACAATCCACACACCCGAGGTATTCCTCTTCGACTACGGAACGGTCGTAATATGGGGAATGACGCCTGCCCAAGAATCACGATTCTTGTCCGATATCTCCAAATTCGCAACCTCCATATTGAGTCCCGATGACACACAGATTGAGAACTTCAATTTCTACTATGCGCGCGAGTATCAGGCCAGGATCTACAACGACTTCATCTCTCTTCGCGATCCGCGCAACAGCATGGTCAAATTGGCCATCTCTCATGCTCTGGCCCAATCAGTCAAGACCTCTCTTTTCGAAGATCTTGTGTCGGAAACAATCACCGACACTGCACCGCTACCAGCCCAGATTGCGCAAACTGGTAGCGTCAATCTCACTCGTCGGCAAATCAATATGCAGATTGGGGAGCTCTTCATTCTCCGCATCAATATTCACTTGCAGGGGTCTGTCCTCGATAGCCCGGAACTCTTCTGGGCAGAGCCGCAGTTGGAACCTGTCTATCAGGCAGTTCGAAGCTACCTGGAGATGGATCAGCGTGTTGGTCTGCTGACGGAACGATTGGATGTCATTGCGGATCTTCTTGCGGTCCTGAAGGATCAATTGACACATCGCCATGGGGAGTATCTCGAATGGATTGGTAAGTCTCCCCGAAGTTATGATCTTTAACGACCCATCTAACGAATATCAGTCATTGTCTTGATCGCCGCCGAAATTCTCGTGGCTGCACTCAACATTGTTGTTGATCTCTACGCTGGAGTAGACTAGAGTGACAAAGAATGTGTGCTCATCAAGCAGTCGCTCGTCTCGACCAACCAAATGTGCCAAGAATACTAGTCTTCCTTGGTATGTATTACTGGCATATTTCTATGTGCCTTGTGATGCAATCAATTCCGATTCTACATCGACAATCGCGAAAAGGACACATGCCAGGCACATAACACCTAATAGAACTCACCCGATGACATCCCAACTGCATCTCGAACTCACCGAGTCCAATACCCCTTATCTGTATCATCTTTCCAAACTCGTTATGTCTTCACCTGTACATGACAGAAGACATCCATACCCAGATAATCATATCCCATTCTTGTTTCCAATAGTGTGCTGTCTTTCTTTACTGGTATTGGAGTTGACGTGGGTTCTTTCATGGGAAAATGGAGTTTGGAATCTGTACAGATCGTTTCAATCAACTCAAAATGCTATTGACCTTGCGGAATGACGCCGTCGGCCTTTGTTGGCACTTCCTTTCAAACGGGACCCAGTATTTTGTATATTCTATCAACCCCAAATAGTGGTGGATTAAGGCTTCCCAACTATCAAACAAATAGAAACATACAAAAATGCACCTTTCCCATTGTCATCAGCCTTTTCTCTCTTCCCCTTGCTCTGCTTTTACCCACTGCCCCGACTAATAGTAACTACGTGTATAATCGAAAAAGCTAGAAAGGAGGAACTACTATGTACTATGTAGTTACTTCAACCATGCATTCAGCATGTGATTTCTCAGATGAATTTCATATCAGACATAGACACCAGGAGACCGTAGAGTAGTAGAAAAGCCCAATAAAGGCCAAACAAAGAAACAAAAGTAAAAACATATGAGCAAAATAGACCAGCACCGCATTCAAACCCGTTGTATAGAACCCTCACACAAAATAAACCGAATAAACAGCAGGGTCTCACCCACGACCCAGCAAAGCCCAAAAAGACAGAAACGAAACACAATCCAGCAACTAAGACTGCTCGACCTTAGCCTCCTTATCTTCCTCCTTATCCATTTCCATCGGCGTAGTCCCAGACTCAGGACCAGCTTCAGCAGCAGCAGGGGTCTGATCAGCAGAGCCACCACTACCCGTCTGCACACGGAAGGAGTGAGTAAGAGATTCCTGTGTAGGAGCAGGCGCAAGACGGGGCAAGGCTACACCAGCGGGATCTGCAGATTCGGGGTGTCCATCATGAGCGGGGAGATCATCATCCTGGCCTTCAATGCCGGTGGCGTTGGACTTGCGTGAGCGCTTAACGCGTAGGGGACGTTCCTCGGGCTATGAAAAAAAAACAAGTTAGCTCAGATCCGGCAGATAGGGCTAATTGAGAGAAGGGAATATAGACTAGGCAGCAGAAGGAACGAGATGGGGAATTACGCAGATAACGTACCGTGCGCGGCTGCTCATCAGAGCTACCCTCGGTATCATCTTCCAGAAGCACCCCAGCTCCACCCTGTGCACCTGTATTTATCATTTCAGCGGCGCGGGCACGCAGTTCTGGGTTCGCGGCGCTGGTCTTTGCCTCGTCGGCCATGCCGGTGACCTTTGTCAGACGTTCGAGAAGCATGCAGGTTTCCAGGCGCATTTTCTGGATGTATTGAGTGCCACGGCGGTTGCGGGTGCGCATGATTTCATTTTCGGCTTCGACTTCTGCGAGGCGCTTCTTCAGCGCTATGCATTTGCGCTTGTAGGCAATCTCCACGCTGGGGGGATTGGCTGGCGGGATGGAGGGGGGTTGGCGGGAGGCTTCCATTTTGACTGGCGTAAAGAGGGACTAGATTTTGGACGTGGCGGTATTTAGTTTGGATCTTTGGTCGGAGCTGACGCAAAGCACACGATGTGAAGGGGGTGATATGAAATACAGATAGAAGGAAAAGGATCGGATGGAAGGTAGCGGAATATAGTATTTTTTTTTAGCGTCGATTAGGCGTTGATTGGTCGTCGGTTACGCGGTTGCCCAGTCGATTGACTGAAATGGTAAGGCTATTGAGGAAGTGCTAAACGTCGTCGGCAACAATGCGATGAGCTCCAACATTATTCTGCCCCGATATCAAAGGCGGTCTACACAATATTGTTATGAAATGTTTATCCATTGAACTCCTTACTATATACCATTGCTCCAGAAAAACAAGTATCCCCTAAGAACCATGACTATTTAGTGGCCTCCAGTGGTGGGAAGACCAAGGAACACCTTGAAAGAGTCATAACTGAAGAACGTTAAGCCTCACTGTACACGCAGATCAGGACGGAGAAAACACTCACATGAGCCATTGGAATCCGGTCAAAGTGCCCAGCATCACAATACGAACAGGCAGACCATTCCATAGACCAGAGAAGCCAATATTTCCGTAAATCCGGGACACAGCAGTCATCGCACCTTCGCCGGCTACAAACGAGCGGTTAGCATACATCAAAACTGCAGCCGAAAGAGAAACAAACTCACCTTTACGATCAGCATTCAATTCGCTGACCATGACATCTGCTGGATGGCTAACAATAGCACAGAAGATTCCAGCAATATAACCACCCAAGAAGCTAACACCAGTCTGTGTCAATTGACCATACTCCTCCTTGGGTTTGCCCATAGTGCGGTAGATGATCTTGACCGTCTCCTCGAACGTGGCAAACTTTGTCATGGTATACGGGATCTGTCTGGCCCACAGAGGGTACAATCCCTTATACAACCCACCAAAACCCTCCTTGGCGACGATCTTGCCCCAGCCCTCACGCATAGTGGAAGCATATGGCGGCAGCGTGGTCTGCATGCGGACCTTGATAGCCTCCATGGGACACAGGGCCATATCAGCAAAGAACTCAGCAGAGGCACTAGCACCGAGGAAGACCAATGTGCGATTGGATTCTGGGAACATCTGGTTTCCGTATATATGCTTGAAGTACTCGTACAGACCGTACTTTCCGGCACCCTGGAAGGAGTAGCCCAGGAAGGTTGGGGACCAGCCGAAGAAGACGCCGCGTAGGCCTTCTTTGGAGAAAATTGTTCGCCATGCTTGGATGTTGGAGCTGTAGATCTTTGGATCAACCTGGCGACGGCATTTTACGAGGTCAAGAGGTGTGACGGCTGTGTGAGTTGGTCCTATGTGGGATTGGATGTCAATTGTGTGTATTAGTTATATACTCAAGAGCTATTCCCTACCACAAGCTGGAGTAATATTGTTAGCGCGTTCCTGAGATGCGAAGCTTGGGACATACCGATGATTCCACCTAAACCACAGCTGAGAAAGTACTTGAGGGAGTTGGGCTCAATCTTCCCAAGGGGAAGTTTGCGTTCTTGTGTAGCCATGATGTGTTTTTTTTTTTTTGATGAACGTAAAAATACCCGGAAGAGGGGAAAGTTGTATAAAAAAAGAAAAGTGTACCTTAAGAGGAACTATGTCGTCAGTGATCGACCTGGGCTTATCTCCGCACAACTGGACCTTTGAGCCCCCATACAACATATGTGATTTTCGTACTCCGGACTTGGTATGTCTACGTCTTAGTTTATCTTACTATTCTCTGAATATTCCTCAGGATGTATATTATTTCGCAAATATTCAGAGTACTCCCATATGACGTCAATGAGATGTCCAGCATGTGTACTTAAAGCCGAATTAGCCGTTCCACTGCATAAGTACACATGGCTTTGATGCAAATAACCAAATCTGGTTTGATATATTTAGCGACGTCATAGAGATTCTTACAATACATAGTAATATAAGCTGTGAAAAGTAAAAGACTAAAAATTTGGCAAAGTATACCTAAAAATAGTAGTCCTTGTACCTGTATGGCTGAGGCAAAAAAAGACGTGCAACCTGTGGGATTCGAACCCACGCCACTTTCGTGACCAGAATGCTCACACATATATCAGTGAAAGAGAAAACTCTTGAGTCTGGCGCCTTAACCAACTCGGCCAAAGTTGCTCGGATCAAAGTTTTTCTCAGCTAACAGCCCTTCCTACAACTCAGGCTAACTCTTAAAAAACCCTGCAGTGTACCATATAAATGATAAAGCATATGGTATTCATACCCATAACGATCTTGCCGAAGTCGGATGACGAGGAGTCTGAAGAAGAGAACGTGCTTGCCTTAGTGTGAGCGCGCATCTAGGGGATGTAATGTTTCTATAATTCTGAAGTAAAATCGATAGCCGCAAAATACAAACTATGTACGGTAAAAAGTACAAATATCATATGTGTTGTAGTATATTCGGAAATCCAACCCTTTTTTCTCTACCTTTCCCTATTCGGTGCCCAACACCCGGACTTGGAAGTTTTTCAATTTTCTTTCTTCAATTTTCCAGATTTGATGAGCCAAATTACCGAAAGCTACATAGTCAAGGCCTGCTTATCTATTCATGCATTAGGCACGCGACCCCAACTGGTAGATAGATATTATGGTCGATGAGTAGATCATGCTAAGCACCGTGGCCATCTACCACCGATACCATCGAGGACAATTGGATATACACATATATTTAGTTCTTCGCGATCAATTAATCTAAGTTACTACGGGATACCTTTCGGGTTATTCTTCATTCAGTTTCATCTCTTATGACAAACGTCCCACAAGTAAAGGAGCTCTTCAGGCTGACCTACTTAACGTACTAACTAGCACATCCTTCGAAGTTATTAAATAGGATCCGAGCATATGTAAGACTTAGCACACCAACGGTATGATTGTGAGTGAATACTTGAGGACTACCTAGTTGTTCCAGAGACGCCGTTTCTGTACCGGGGATCTTTAAAGAAGGCTTAGTGCCGGACAGATATCAAAGGACTAGGGTATGTATCACGCAAAAGGACGTGGTCAGTATCCAAAGAGGGAAGTATTATCAAAGAAGCGGATTATTCTCCTCTGTATCCCCGCTTCTTTGCAAAGAGGTCGAAACAAATAAGACAGTCAGGTGAATTAGAGACGAATGACCTTGGTCAAATCGCCTCTGATTCTTTGAAGTTCTTCAAGAATCAGTATACAGAGTGCAAATATGAAGCATGTGAACGTATGTGATATGTGTGGTGCTATGTAAGAGGTGCTATGAGGTGAGAAGCTAGTTATGGATACATGCTGACAAATAATCAGTCTTGATACTATTCGTAGCCAAATGTAAATCAAGCCTCCTTCGTGCCATTGACCCTTCTTTCCTTGCCACCCTTGCAACCCTTACAAATTTTATTACCGAATATATTTGCGAGGTTTTAAACCGGCAGAAAAGGTGGCAGAATGATTGTAAGCAAAGTGGGTCAGACGAGTCATGTTAGCGCCCTCCTCCCCCCCCATATGCACCTCTGTATCGTATTGTCACAGCTACTGCATCCATGGGGTTTGATTTGGGCCTATACATAGAAACAACTCGCGCTCGTCTACGAATCCGCCTATCAGGGCCAGGTGGGGGCCGCTCTGATTCCTGGAAAGCCTTCGTTGACTCGTCAGCTATGCCGCTGTGGTGGACGGCATGTGCATTAGCTCAGTTTTGTCTGTGAACAGACCTCAATTGGCATGGAGCGTCAGGGGTTGGGCCGACCGGCCAGACTTAATACCGATGGTCACTTAAATATTAGCTTACCTCCCCTCTGATTCTTGACTGTTGATCAATTATTGCATATCCTGCCCAGAATTCGCCCCAAAAATTCGATATTGTGAAGTTCTGCATAGCTCACTTACGGAGATAACCCTGACTGTATCTTCGAATTAACGGCGGGCTTTAACAAGCCTTCACATTCCAGTGTCGCTTTCTATGTCAGACTCGGCCGTACTCTACCCAGCGGAGACGAATAGTGGCACTGTCACATCTTATATCCCGCTAATAACGACATGGACGCCGCCCTCGAAATGTTTCACCAAATATCGTCTCAATGGCCCGAGCTTGATGGTGTTCGACCCCGCATATGGGCTCGATATTGAAACTGGTCTAGTTTGTGGACCCCCAGCCATGACAACATGGTGGGAGCAAGGGCTTCTAGGTGACCATGGCTCGTACGCGACACGACTTAGCATCGGACCAATGTCATGTCCCGACAATTGGTCCACACTTGCCTCTTCCACAAAAGATTCGTCCAGTGTTTTGGAGATGTGCTGTCCATCGTAAGTCCAAATTGCTTTTGCTCTTGCCCCATCGATCTATGGCGGAAGATCTCACTGAAGTCAACTACAGAGGTTTCTATCTTGCAGATGCTATTCCTGGTTCTGTTGCTGGGAACTGCCTGTCGAAAATTTTCTCGGGCATGACTCTTACTTACGGATCCACTGCAAGTGATGACTCGACCTCGTGGTCCATGGCTACAACAACCATGACCTCCAGCTCGACAGTCGGTGCAATTGGCATTGTGGGTTGGAACATCAAATACCCTTCAACTGCTACCGCTACTTCTATGACCTCGGCAACAGCCACAACCCCTTCAACATCGACTACTTCTATGACCTCGGCTACTTCTCAAAATTCCAACTCAGGCTCTCCCAGTAGCCTAGATACAGGAGCAAAAATCGGAATCGGCGTCGGAATCGGCGTGGGTGCGATAGGTGTGATCGCATTGCTGACTACCTTGTACCTCTTCCGTCGGCGGAAGCAGCGAACAGCAGCAGCCGAGCACTACTCCCAACCCCCGGCTATGGCCGTACCCCAGGCACCGTACCAGCCACAATACCCCGCAGAGTTGGATGCGCCTAAGCTACGTTCTGGTCACCCAGCAGAGCTCTCGTCGAGAAATTATGCTTGAGAGATTTTGTGTCTTGGGAATGATATTTTTTTTGCTGAGAATTCATTATCAGCAAGTACACATTCTGCTTTCAATTATTTTTGGGTAATTTCTCATTGTCCCAATTCACCTGTTCCCAATAATGAAGCATCAGCTTTGCCTAATGAATCACTAATGTCGTTCGATTCGCTTTGATTTTAACAGGGTCTCGCTATGAGTGAAATCAGATAGTGGGATAAGATAAATAGTCTATACTGAAGAGAGGGGAATGCGCGAAGGCTGTGGAAACAGGCGTATCGACGAGCGTGTGACGAATCTCCATGTACAGCCTTATCCCTTGATAGTATCCAATTTATCCCTTGATAGTATACAATTCTACCATGGCCCTTCGAGGTTAGAAAAACTGCCATTCTCTGCTTTTGACAACAACCAGAAATGTTCTAATACCTTTCTTCGAGTCTTGTCGCCGACCAATGACTCGATCATCGCTTCGAGTTACTTCCTTCTTCCGGCGGCTAATGCCGATCAAAACGCAGATAAGTCACTTAATTCATTTGATCTTGAACTGGCTAGGTCCGAACAGGCGGCAACGTCATTATCAACTACACGAGCTGCTAGTGACAGATCCCTATGATTCGCTACAGAAGCTTGACTGCCATCGACAAGAGAGATCAGATGAAAAGATGCCATGCAATTGTAAGTTTAAGATTTGAGCCCGTATTCTGTACATAGTTAAATAGAGTTTGATGATTCGACCTTTTTACTCATCTCAGAAGAAACCATAATCAAACCAAAAAGATCTACAGAAAGCGATATAATTTGTCTTTCACAATCAATCTTTCACAATCTTCAAGAATCACAAGATTCATCGAATCGATATGTCTGCTCGGCCAATTCCACGATGTGGACTCTGGAGGGCGGAGGCTCTTATTTCTTGGCGGTGTGCGACCGATGGCAAGGCGTACTATCCCCCCCCCCCCCCCAACCTTTTTTACGATTTCTTTTGTCTTCTTCGTGGGAGGAACCTCTACCTCCCTGTTTCCTTTTGTTACCTGATTTTTGTACTCTACTACCTTCTCACAGTGGTGAGGTACCTCCCCGAATTCCCGCTGGGGCATCGGAAGGTACTTTTCCCGGGCGCCGGCCGTCATTTTCGCATCCCAGGAGGATTGCAACACCCGCATGTCACTTATCACTTAGAGATAGCCAGATCGGGTCAATTGATTTCTTCTACTACTAAGGACGGTAAAGAGAGCGCGAGAGAGCGCGGTCAAATAACGAAAGAAAATAGCTACTTTGTAATCGTGGGATAGCCACCTTGAATGAGAATGATCGTACATCTCGGATTTTTGACTATTAAAACCACTGAGCGTGTTTTGTCACATATTTCACGCCTTCTCTGCCTTGTAAAAAATGTTCAGCACTCTCTTGAGGAACTACTCACCAGATTTGGCTGGTGAGACGTGCTGTGCTGTAAATCACTTTGACAGGATACATGGAGGACATCACACAGATGGGCAATGTCACTGCCCAGGTTTAACGCGATATACAGTAGTCCCAGTAGAGGATGTAAAGTATGCTCCCATCCAAGGGGATTCTAATTTCTAATCTCCATTCATCCCATTCAGGCTGTCTGCATACCTTGTTATGCGTACTACTACCTCTGACTCGGAACTTGAATATAAACCTCCTCTCCCTCAACAAAATCCTGCCAATATATGTATGCGAGAGCAACTGCGGTCTTGTGAGCTTCCTTTTCAACATTTCTTTCGCTCCCAGCCGGTTTGAAACTTGGACTGCTTGAATCGAGGCAGAACATGGGCCTCCGTGTTGAATACAACATCAGTGAGTGGGAGATACTCTCTCGGTGAGAAGAGAAGGTATAGATACTTCAGAGTTTCAGCCTATATTTGAGGTTTAGCAGTCGTCATGGAAGCAGAAGACACGATTAAATATCTTACCAGCCAAAAACTTTCCATATTATCACGATAGGGCGCAGGAACCTTGGTGACATCATTCAAGGAGGTATATGCTTCGCCATCGGGTATAAGCATGTGTTGCTTGAAAGATTCAAAAATCTTCCATCCCCATTTCCGGTAAATGGGATCTTCTGTGACTCGGAACATCAAAAAGAGACTCTCAACAGTTTCCGGGCGTTGCAGATTGTGAGCATCGAGAGGCTTAATAATAAGATCCTTCTTCCACAAATCTACGTCATCCTTGCTTTTCTTTTGAGGTCTTGACCCTGGCTTGGGTCGGAGATCGGCGTCGTCAGCCTCAAGCCAGGTAATTTCGGGCGACAACCCGGTGTCTGTCACTGCATACATCGCCCAACAGGTTTTCATGAGCTCTCTTGCTAGCTTCATCTGCTCTTCTTTTTTAGCACTCCAGGTTGGCAGCTTGCGCGCTTCGGCCTCAGTCCGTCCTTCGGTAGCGGCAATTGCAATTGAGCCAGGTAAGAAACAAACGAGGTGGTCCATTTTTGGAGACAGCTTCCCACCGATGCCATTTGGAAGCTCCGCAATAAATTGGAGATTAGAGTACTTGGTGGTAGTGACAAGATGCTTTTGGATGCCTGCCAGAGCCTCTTCCCACATCTCGCTATAGATTTGCTCATCTCCGGAGGTCTGCAGATATTGCTTGACCAAGTACTCTGTGACTTATTAGATTTTTAGTTCCATCGCATAGCGGAAATGAAGGACAATACCGTAGTAAGAGTCCCCGCGGCTTCCAAGACGGATCTCCTCGTAGCGGAAATTTCCTGTATCAGGATGCACAAAGATAGGTAACAAACCATCTGGCATGCAGTGGTCGTCGATCACCTTCATAACATGTTCGGCCTTGCGCCAGTAGACTTCTTTGCCTGTGATATGAGCAAGGTACTTCATTTCCAGTTGGAGGGTCGTAGCTTCGGCAGTTGACGAGGCACCGCCATCTGCATGAGATGGAATGCCTTCTCGAGTGGCTAGTTTCACACTAGCATATGGAATTCCGGAAGGAGACTCATAAGCGCTGAGAAGTCGGTCTGCCAGGTCAACCGCTGTTTGGAGGTAAACGTAGTCCTGGCGAGATGCAACATCAGGAAGTTGACTGGACAGATAGTGCGCCGACAGAAGCCCGCCTAGCATGCGAATGGTAGTCTCAAAAGTGTTGACATCTTGATCTTGGTCGTAGGTCAATTGGGAATTGACCCAGTCTCGAGCATCAGAGAGCTGAGAAGTTAGATTCATGATCATTAATGTGTCAAGACTGTCGACGATGATCCATCCGAGCCCCTTAGGACTCATTTGGTCTCCAGTTTTGGCAATGGGATGATAGACATCCTTTCCTAAATTTAAATGTCAACTTTTACTCGTGGTGGATTTGACGTGACAAAGGGTCTCGACATACCCCAGGCATGTCGAGAGTATGCATCCCAGCTTGTGACAAACACGTCCTTGACTTCCTCTCGATGATTCTTCCAATAGCTATCCTGGCCAATGGGTCGAAAATTATCCAGTATGGCCTCAATACTGGGGTTAGCCATATAAAGGCCCGTGGAGAGTACCAATACGCCAGTAAACACCGACTTGAGACTCCAGTTGCGGCCAAGCCAGCTATGCAGCCGCCCCTTGAAAGTCTTCGACGCAGAATTCGGCAAGGGCCTTGTTTGCTTAGGGGCCTTTGAAGGCATGATTGTGTCGAAAGATGAAGTTGACAACGAATAGTGATTGACGGCGCGCTGGTCAAAAAATAAAGAGGGGGAGGCTGTGTCAGGGGCTGGGCGGTACGGCAAAAGCGGAGAACAGCCCAGAGCTGATCATGTCAAGAAGAGAGTGGCTATATTACCACCATCCCTATATAGGGCTAGCCATTGAGATCCACCCTATGCTTTTGTGTTATGATCTTGGATCAGCCCAGAAGAATCATGTCGTAAAATATAGCCATATACTGTAACCTTGAAGACACTTTCAACTGATTTTCATACTCAGTTTAATCAATCATCCAGTTTCACAGTCTGTACAGTCAGTCCAATGAGACCACAAAGTACCAGTCCATACGGAAATAATTATTCCTGAAAAATCATGTATTCCTGACCAAAGTTACCTGTAATTACCTTGAAAAAATCAACTCTCGCGTTGGGTGGGGAACTCCAGGCCATGCTGTGGCATTAACCGACGCACGGGTAAGTGGACCAACACGGGCAAGGCTACGGGCAACGCTCCGGCCCGCCCAGCTCGGTTGAGAAACAAGTCTGTACACACCCGTACCGTGGTATTGTAGAACTTGAAATTATCTTCTAACTGTCTTTTTTACTGTCTGGATACTCTACTAGATTAGGTATATTAAATAATTTATATCTTATTTATATAATACACTAGTATATTATTATAAGTTTTAGGGATAGCAGGAAATATAGCAGAAAAAGAGAGTAATTTTAAACCACTACAGCATCACTGTGTATACAGGTGTATTTCTTAACCGAGCTAGCACGGTGGGCCGGAACCTTGCCCGTAGCCTTGCCCGTGTGGCCCACTTACCCGTGCGTCAATTAATGCCATAGCGTAAGCACTTAGCGGCCAGTTTTGGTGCTATAGCCTGGAGTTCCCCACCCAACGCGAAATCTTATTGGAATCTTACGAACCTACTTGTAACAGACAGAGTCCTGCTGCTCTAATTCCTGAAATGCAATGTAGCGAGCAGTAGGCGCATTCAGAGTGCTATAATATAGGCAACGCGCTACCATTATGATGCTACCAGGACTGCAGACACAGGTCAAACTCAATTTATCAACAGAGACACGACAAAAAGTCAAGTGAAGCAGGGGACTGATGGCTATTCGAGCCTTGGCTGAGGAACAAGTCATAAAAACAGCACATATTGGCATGCCTACCCTAGAACTACGAGTGCGCCTTGTATGCGGAGGACGGGAAATGCCGGCCCTCTAAATATTTTTAATGAGGTCTAGACCTACCCGAATACAATAGGTAATAATAACCTATGATTCGTTAAAAATGATACTTGTCTTGCTCTGAGTTAAGAGCAGAGGGCTGTATAACGTAATAACGGGACAGGCTACGATGATAGAGATAGAAAATCCCAATATAAATGATATTGGTGATGACTGACTAACTAAGAGAGAAGAGGGAAGAAGAGTAGGTGAAGATAGGGGATAGAAGTCCTGTGCCAAATAGGGTCACATGACCCATGCACCCAACAGTAACCTAGCGAAGAGCCTCTGTCGGATCGTTCCATTTCGGAAGCGCATTAGGGGTTTTGATCTTCACTCGGCAGTACCTGGTTATGTCAGCGTACATCCGAACGCAAGTTTGAGAAGATTCGTTTACTTGTGCCAGCGTTGCTCAATTCGAACTCCGCAAACCTTAGTTTTCTCGGAACGCCCATAGATAGTCAAGAGGAATGTTTTGCAATGTCCTCGTCAGTGTCGTCGTCTGGATCGTCGCTGAAATCTGGCAAAACCCCAGAGCGGACCGGGCCGCGCACGAAAGAAAGGGTAGCGATTTGGTAGTGACTGAGTGGAAGATCATGACAAAGTACACCCAGGCAACGAGGACAACAAGGGGGCCATTTTTAGCGTCAGAAAGTGCCAGTTTCGGCCGTCCCAGCACAAATAAGTTTTGTTTAGGGGGACTTTTCCATGTATAACATGTGACTGGCCCGAAGTCCACCCAGCCATATTGTAGACGACATGGGTGCTCGTCGAGCGCCATTATGCGTCTAACATAGCATTTCGCGGCAGCTGTCCAAATAGCCTGTTTTCACCATGAGTCCTGATATATATCCAGAGCATAGCCCCCAAATCCCGGACAACGGCACTTCAAAACCCCAAACATCAAGATTGGTTACCGAGATTGTACGCACCGCGTGGTAAGAATTTCGCCTTGCACCTCATCCTGCTCTCGACGGATACGCTCCGCCTCACGAGCAAGAACCAACGCCAATTTAATCCCCAGCGTAGATCCGACACGTGATAGCACAGTGCGGATCAGTTCCGCCTGCGCCGGGGTCGGCATACCAGAGGAGAGAATATACCAGAGGGGCCAGAGCAAGCCGTAACCCTGCACAGCGCGCATTTGCCACGGGCTATCTGATTTATTCGGGCGGCCGAGGCAGTCGACGTCAGCCAGGGCGAAGGGGATGCTGCGGCAGACGTCTGTGGTCATTTCGCGGATTATAGCTCGCAGAGCTGGCTCGTCGAGCATGCATTCAGACTCGGGTCTGGGACTGGTATCCCGGGAATCGGAGAATTGCTTGGCCGCTTTGATGGAGGTAAGGGTGCTGTTTAGGCTGAGGAGGAGCTGTTGTACCATTACGCGCACTGAGCGGTAGTAGTTCCAGACCACGGCGTTGGAGATGCGGTTGTAGGCTAGGAGGGGTTCGCCCTGTGCTGAGTAGACGACTAGCGGGAGCCAGCGGTCTGGGAGGGTCTGTGTCCACTGGGAGAGTTCGATATCGTACTCGCGGCCGGCTGTGATCCATGATTCGACGGTTGCTTGGTCTGGGGGTTTTGGTGCGGATCTCATGTGTAGGAATAACTGGCAGAGCTTTGATGCGTTGAGCACGAGCCTCTCGACTGGCTTATTGATGTCTAACATGCTAAGGACCCAATCTATATCGAGGCGGGGCTTGTCTCCCAGTGCGAGGATTTCAACATACTATACAACAGTCAGTCTCGGACTGATATTTAGTTATATATGGCAGGTCCCGATGTCAGTCGCACGTTGAACCTACCGTGTGTACATAAGCAAACGTAAGCATATCGCGACCACGTTGATGGTAAACCTGCGTGTTTCCACGGAGCTTCGTCAAGAACTCAAACCCGGCCGAATGCGAGCTGAACAATCCGTTCCGCTCACCCGATATATCCTCATATAACGAAAGTAGAACAACCGAAGCAAACGTTTCATCCTTAACCGCATTAGTCGGCGATGCCAGCGCCTCCTGCAACCCCCGCAGAGCCCGCCCAAAGCCCTGCCGCGCCTTGGTCATGAGAGGCGGCGCATTCTTCGCATTAGCGAGAGTCATCAGCGCCGTGGCATGGACTGCCCACCGCAAACAGGAAGACGGCGATTCGTCGCTCTGACGGCCGAGTTCGTGCGCATACAGCGAGGGCAAATAGGCGAGATGTCCATCCTCCTCGGAATCAGCTTTGATGGTGTATTGGTCGAAGAAGTAGCACAGAGCTCGTTGTTCCCAGCTGGAGTCAGCGGGTGAGTATAGCGTCAGTGCACCCTTGCCATGGTGTTTCCCGTGTGAACTCGCGCGCCGACGGTGGACCACTGATATAGATGAGTCCGATGTTGAGGGGCTGTCTTGGCTGTCGGTATTGCTGTGGGAATTTACCATGGCATTGCTCTTCACCAGTCGCTCAACTTTCCTAGTCTCGTTGCGGAAGACAGCATCCGGCCTGTACCCTGGACATGGTCGGCCATAGATGATGCAGTTCCGGCATTCCGGGTGGGCTTCATCGCACTTGAAGGGAGTTTAGCATTCGGCCCTTCAATACATGCAAATAAGATTACATATACAGGCTCATTGGAGGGATAAATCGGAAAAAAACTCAAATATTGAAGCTTGAGACATACCTTTATCTTCCGCTTCCGACACAGGTAACATCCGGTACTTGGCTTGCCCCCATAGACCATTGTTCACCCGCGGGCAGTCGTCTTGAGGAACCTCCAAGACTTGCGGGTACTTCAACGAAACCGAAAAGGGTCTGCAAGTTACAGACAGGTCTGATTTGATCTGGGTTCCACAAAGGTTAAGGACGGCCGTTTGTCATCGGTTGTAGCTGGATCAACTTGGCTGCCTAGTCGGAGCGAAGCACATGCACATCTTAAATGATGAGCGAATGGATTTCTAGAGCTAAGTTCTCGTATATTTCAGCAATAAATGCTCGCGATAACGTCTAAGAGATGTCTGGTTTCATTCAGGATATTTCTCAAACCTTCGGCACCCGCGGCCCCCGTAACCCGCTTAGTCATTCTCCATATTGGCTCGGGGCCGGGGCGAGCAACCACCGAGGTCCCAGAGGACATTGGGAATGTAAATGATATAGATTTCATCGGACTAGATGGTATATAAATCACATTCCAAGAGTTTCCAGAAAGGTATCATGTACTCAACCACAAAATACTCCGAAATGGCTGATATGAAATAGAAACAAGGTAAAAAGATCTCACAACTCCAATATGGCAACTTCACCAGTCTGGACAAGGAACCCAAGACACAGTAACCAAACAGATTTGCAACACCAAATACATATGCAGCCGCTTGGTGCTCTAGAAACACCTAGGGAGGAACGCCGGTAGCTCATTCTGAAGGCAAATCACCCACTGTTGACAAAAACACACTGCGCTCAAAAAGATGGAGAGATAAAATGACAAAACAAATGGATATGCGTAATCGTTAGATGGCAGGATATCAAACCAAACAGACTGGTTTAGACCAAATCAGACCAGTGAATGCTAAGGGATTAGGAGGAGGGCGCGTCTGGCATAAGTGCATCGCTATCAGTGCCTAAAGAGATCGATAATGGGGGGTCGGAGCAGAGGGTGCGACGTCGAGGTTGAACGGCCAGCTCGCTCTCAACAGTGCTTAGACCTGGAGTGCTTAAAGCACTCTCAATGGCTGTATCATCGTAGTCTTCTGGCGGTGGCGAGAAAGACCAGACCTGAGATGTATTAGAAAATATACTCTCATAAAACGGAACATCGCCACGTACCTCCATAACTGTGCGGCCAGATCGACTCGCCATAATTACTGCCTTTTCGTCCTCAAAAGCAACCCTCCAGACCGCCTCTGCCGGAGTAGAAAGCTCCCGCAATAGCTGACCAGTCTGTAGGTTCCAAACCTTGACACGGCCATCACTGCCACCACTGACAATGCGGGTCTTATCAAACTGAAGACTGGTAACACTATTATCGTGGGCCGCAAGACGGTGAATCGGTGCCATCTTCGTCAATGACCAAACGCGGACAGAGCCATCGGACCCGCCTGTCACTAGCGTGTCGTCCCGCATCTGTAGCTGACCAACCAAAGACGTATGACCTTGCAAAATGGCGTGGCACTGCCCAGAGTGCGGGTCCCAGATCCGCACGCTAGTGTCCAAGCTCCCCGTAGCGATCCGCCGGCCGTCAAATGCAATGGCATAAATCTGACTGAAATGTCCTGAAAGGGTGCGAAGACAGCGTCCTTGGGAGATACTCCATATTCGCGCAGTCGTATCATAGCTGCCCGACACGACTAGATCGCCATGGATTGCTAGACATCGCACGCTGGCTTGGTGTCCAACGAGAACGTTGCGACATGTCCCTGTAGCCAGGTCCCATATCCGAAGGGTGGTGTCCCTGGATCCTGAGATGGCTGTGTTCCGATCCGACATCTTTAGACAACGGACGGTTGATGTGTGGCCCCGAAGGAGATGGATCCCCGCCCTGTCATGCGTTAGTTTTCGTTTGTGCCAAGTTGTGGGGGTTCTGTCCTACCCAGTGGCCATGTTCCATACTCGAACTTCGCGATCGCAGCCTCCACTGACCAAAATATCATCCCATGGGACCATCGCCCATACTCCCATCACATGGCCTTGGAGCGTCTTCTGGTTATCACCGTTCGTATCATATACATGGATCTTCGCGTTATCCAACGCAACCACAATATACTTTGGAGTGAGGTGAAGACTTGTGACAACACCCTGGTCAGGGGTGATGTGGCGCTGGGTGCAGCGACCACCTTTATTCCATGCCGATTCAACCATGTATTTTTGCTTGAACTGTGAACGATAGGAAACAGGCCGGGTCCGACGTCTTCGAGAGAAGCTTGTGGGAGGCAACCATTCTCCGGAAAGCGTGCGGGGAAGTTCTGGCGCACTCTCGGTGGCTTTACCATTTGACGCCGTCAAGCGCCGCTGCAGGCCGCCGAAGGTACGTGCGCCCGAAGCCGAGTCTACGGGATGGGCGGTGAAAGGGTCGACGAGGTCCCCTTCATCTTCTAGCACCCGTCGCACCGAGTATGCATGCTTTTCGCATAGGTTTTTCCAAGTAATGTCATCGTTTAGTAGTTCTCGCCAACGGCGTGAGACTTGTGAAGCTCGGGCGAGCGTCTTGGGATCGTCGATAAAGGAGAGAACCTAAGTAGACTCAACATTAGTACTGAATGAATAGTAAGAGACTCGACAAAAAAGCTCACTCTTAAGCATAGCTCATTAGGAAAAACCTGGAATGGGTCTTTCCTTAATCGAGGACCGACGTAACTCGACACAAAGCTCAGCTGCTGGCTGTCGCATACGTCCAGAAGACCCTCCAGGAGTTTTTGTTTTCGGGCGTTGGATAGAGTACTGAAGTGAATGCGGAGGTTTAACAAAAAGCTGGCTTCTTCATCGTCGGTCGAGTGCCAAGTTGGTGGTCGTTGATGGGGGGTAGGGCTGGGCGCGGGTGTCGGGGGTGATGCGGGCGCTGAAGGAAGTAGGTTGGCGGGTAAAGGAGTAACGGTTTTTTTGGTGCTGAGTGATCTAGATGGTGTACTGGCGAAAGTACTGACTGGGTCGTGGGACGCTTCGTTATGAATGTCTAACTGGTCTGATGTGTGCGCATTCGACCCATCTCCCATGTCGCTGAATGATGCCCGATGGGAGTCCATGGCGACAGAACAGGGGGGAGACCGCCACAGTCAAGTATAATCCTCCCACTTGTCTTTATAGTTGATATAACGCACTGATCCCTCTATCTTCACGATCGGCATAGAGTTATAAGCGAGCCGGAAATCGGGAGTTTGGGGTTCGGGGGTATGAGGAGAAGCTGGTGAAAGGCCGAGGGAATGAGGGAGGTGAGACCAATATAATCCTCCGAAGGGATCGAGGCCACCCAGTTTTCTCTTTTTTTCAAAAATATCACTTTTTTTCTGTTTCTTTTCATTCAATCAAAGTAGGAAATAAACTTCCAATGAAAAAAAGACAATGAGGAAAAGGGACATTTCAAGCGGAGGCGCCGGGGTGTCGTGATTCTGACAAAGCAAAGGCTCTCCGGACTAATCAGATGAGAATGATATGGATCTTATGCATCCAGCACAGATTTCTTTTTCTCTGCATTTTCTTTTTTTTTGCCTTCTGATTGCCTGAGATTTCCTTTTGGGTCACGGCAAAAGAGGCAACGGGGAGTCGAGAACTCAAACCCGTTTGGCCCACCAAGTCGATCTACAGGGCTGAATATTGAGAAACCTGTTCATACTCACAACATTTGAAGAATATAGATCCAAGGCCTTGGATTAGCATGCGGCTATCGGAAATTGGACCATGGAACCTGTGAATAACGGGATGATTCAGACTGACGAGATTGACGAATCTTGTCATCACCCCCAAACATTATGAAAAGACTACCCCTCTGGGGGAATTTGAACATTGGGGGGAGGGACCTGTCTTTAAATATGGCAACAGTGACGCTACGTAGATGTGATCGTGAGATAACATGCAATTATGATCATAACACCATCTATTCAAACATATCCTCCATTAATCTCAATTTATCTCAGCTACCCATCTCCAAACTATATCTTGCAATGGGTATAAGCCCTCCAAAAATCTAGTTGAAAAAAAAAGCAAAAATGTAAAAAGCATACTCCCCAATACATACGGTACTTGCTCAGTGAGCATGTCCAATTTGCAAGAATAGTGGCAAGATCATACCCAAAACAGACGCAATCAAGTCTCTCATAGACTTGCCGGATCCATCCTGGTCTCGGTCACCATATCCGTTGGTAGGAAGTTCGCGCGAGGACGAGCCCGGGCCATTTTCTTGCATAGTGTGCATAGCAACATACCTATAGAGATTAATAAAAAGATCAATATACTCGGCGAATGAAGACTCACAAAAAGGTACCCCCAGAGAAAAGCAGTAGCATTCCAGTGCGCCAGTGAGTGCCTGCCTCATCGGCACTGGAAGATCCCATCATCTGTACAAAGAGGAAAGTTGCCAAGGCACCGAAAGGAGCTGCAAGACTGAAGACCAGCAAATGCGCTCTTGCGGTACGACTTGACAGCCCTTGCTTCAGCAGGATGGACGTTAATCCAAAAGACGCTGGAGCCTTGTGCACCATGATCGCTAAGAAGATAATAAAACTGAGGCCGGCATCCGAGCTAGAAGCGCCCAGAGCAATACCATCCGCCGCGGCGTGGATCACTAGACCGGTGGTGGTCGCAAAGCTATGACCACGTCTGGAGGCGTGGCTCGCATCGAGCAGTCCACCATCGCGCGAAGGGGAAGAACCCCGCCGCAGCCCAGATCCAAGGTTATCCAAAGAGATATGGTAAGGTGTCCGTTCGTGCTTAGTTGGCGCTGCGAATTCGGGCAGTTTATCGACGAGATACATTAAAATGAAACCACTGATAAGGGCGATTCCGACCCACGCATGTGGCGAACTCTCCTCCTCTCCGTGAATTGTGTCCTTGTCCGTTGATTCACCAGTTGAATCCTCCGTTCGGACATAGACGGTTTGCGGCTTGGAAAGTTGGTCTCTTTCCAAAAGGAGACCGGGAACAGGGGTATCGGAGGGTAGGTTTGAGGCACTGTCTCCATTGGCGCCGAAAGTAGCCACGGCCGAGGCCTGGTGCTGCCATTCGATGGCGGTGGCCCGTGTACTGTGTTGCTTGCGAGTGAGGGAGTTTGCGCTGTAGAGAGTTTCGATGCCCTCGGGGATGATCACGATCAACGACGTCCCCACCAGAACGCCCATCCCAATGGACGATATTAAGCGAAGCTGAGAGGGAGACAGTGTAAATGCGAGAGGTAATGAGCCAACGACAAAAGACCTGCCAATAATTCAGAGCATTAGCTTGACTCCAATGTTTTCCAATGTTAAACTCACGTAATTGCCATCACAATGCTCAGAGCGAGCAGAGTGAATAGTCCCTCCATGATGATCTCCTTCACTCTATAGATTTTCTATCATGGTGATGGGAATTGAAGATCCAGAGAGAGTCTGGGAGAGTTGTGTGGTTGCGTAAGAGGCCAAGGTGGTGGAAGGATCCAGGACCCACGTCGCCCTAGACTCAGGTACCGCTTTCATTACATACCAGGGGGAAGTATGGAGCAAATGATGTGTAATGTACGGAGTATTTTGGAAGGGATTTTATTATTATTGAGGCCCTTAACGTATAGGGCTTAAACTAATTTTAGAACATGTTGTCATTCTGTCCCAGCACATCTGGCCTCACTGGGCTTGGTCTATACAGGGCCGAGTGCAACCACCCTTGCTAGGATCCTTTTTGTTCCTCTTTTACTTGTCTATATTACTTTAATTTTATCTCTATAGTCAACATTCAGAGTTATTCTTTGACAGTATGATTTGTTCGAGCTACGCAAGCCATCATCGGCCCGCATATTGATACTCCATGCTGATGTGAAGAACACACCAGTTATATATACCCCACTAGAATATGCAAAGATGGCAGATGGCAGATCGAAGGCTAATCTACCACGCGCTTCTTATCGCATCAGAAAACCCGACTCACAGCTACTGTATGCATCCTTTGGCAGTCGAAAGCCCATGTACGGCAAATATTTCCCAGGATGCCAGTAGACAAAAAGGGCAACACACGGATAGATAACCAGCGCGTCAAAGACATACAAGGGCCACTCATGAGTGCCCAAATATCCCGTTGTGCCTTCGGTAAATTCCACGAGTCGATAGACAGACCGAACCTGGTACGAGTCAGTGAATTGAACAGCGGCTTAGGGTGAAGAACTGACAAGAATCAATATTGTGGTGATATTGACAACCCTCAATAGAGCAGGCCAATGCTTGTTTTTGATGATACCATCAATTCTGTACCCTGTCTTTCCAACGTTCTCAAATCTTTCACTCAGGGAGCTAATGAAGCGCTTAGAAGTGAAGTTGAAACGCACAGCTGCGACTGCGAACAAGCCAAAGGCGACCAGCTGGATAACAACACCTATTTGTGCGACATGTTTTCCCGTGTTGAGCTTGTTTTTCGCATCCTTATCTGCGGCATCAACCGAGGTAATCATCACTGCACCGCCAAGCTGGAGCAGCAGAGCAAGGATATCGAACCCGACGAAGATAGGTGTAATGAATTGGGGAGGTACCCAGCATAGTCGAAATGTGCGTGCCTCTCGGGGAACGATAAGAAACAGAATGCGACTGAAGAGAATGTAGCAACACGCTGCCATGAGGACGGGTGCAAGGATGATGAGAGAAAATTGAAGCACGTAAACAGATTTCTCCAATTTATTTTGGACTGAGACGCATCGGCCAATGTAGCCTATTGCTTCCACTAAACTTTGGGTTAGCTTGAGTAAATCACAGACCAAATGCGTACGTACTGGCTGCTGATATTACCATGATGCTCCAGATCCAGGCCCTGTACCGGATCCATTGTATGGCTGTCAACACAAAAGCAATAGTGTACAAGACAGCAGCAATAATTGACACTGCCTGGGAGGGGTCATAATGATAAAAGGAGGTTCTCCTTTCACTTTGCACAGCACGCTCGATGAGAGACATTGTAGATGTTTGATCCAGAAGCCCACGCCTGGGATGATTGAAAATAGCCTCTCTTCCTTCTTGCTCGCGTCTCTGCTTGTGAAAGAAGGAAACAGGATAAGATGGGAATTGCACGACTTCTTAAAGGGATATTTGACAAGTACTGAATTCTCAACCGCATGACACTTTCACTTCACTCTCTTGGCTCTCTTGGCTCTTCAGTCCTGAAGTCTCTTCACTCTCAACTCACAATAGAAATTATGGAGATGTCTCAAGCCTTTCTCAAGGTTTCAGATAATTGGTCTCACCTCAGTGGAAGCTAATAGAGGTTTTAGCAATTTAGTACACATGTATGTTTTGATAGACTAAAGGATGAAACAGATACCCAATTAGGAAAATTTGCCAAGCAAAGTTCTACTCGAGTCCTGGGGAGTTTACCCCCAATCATCCTCATGTGCTCTCACAAATTCTTTGCCTATTTCTAGGGTTATAATTGAGATAGAATACCATACCTGCATCTACTCAGAAACAATACCAATACCCTTCTACGGTCCCAGCAACAGTAATCACGCTTTTAGCACGTTCAATGTGGGACATTGAATGTTTAATCTAGGCAGCTATGTCTGATTGAAAGTGAGATAGAAGCTCGGCGCTTATTTACTAGAAAGCTCTGGTAAGTACTAGACATAGAGCAATTTTAACAATTCGCTACATACTGTAGCTGTCAATTCAATGAGAATTGTACCTATTGTTATCTTATTGTAAAGATAATTCACTTTTGATAGAGCTGGTCTCTGCAAAGTAACATACACTCAGCAACTTAGCCTGTCATGTCAGAAGCGGCGCAGCTCATGAACTTACATACTTTCTTGCCCTCGTGAGACATAGCCCCCATATGGATAATGGCCATTAGTACTTAATTAGGATAACAGAACGCCCCAAATAATCACAGCTGTTCCGATAATTAACGTTAGTGGGAAATATTCCAGAACAGAAACCGCCCACATAGGTGCTTATGCGGCCAACACTTGGTAGAGCGCAGAACAGTTGATATAGATCCTCAGATCTATGCTAAGTTCATTCCACAAAGTTTGATCTAACATCATTTGGGGGGAACCCTGGGAGAATTCATTTTAGCTTCAATCTGTTATTTACTCTACAGAGAAACCAGGATCTTTTATTAACATTGCTAGGCTGATCCTACTCGGCTTCAGTTTTGTACTTGTTCGTTCCTTTCTCTTGCCTTGTCATATTTTCATTCCTTTCTGTTACCCTTCTCTTGGCAATGATCGCCTTTCTTCCTTTTGTTATACCTATTCTCCCCTTTGTAGCAGGTTTTGTGCACCCTGGTCTGCTCGTCTCCGATAGCGATATCTCTCGCTCCCAGAAAAAGATCAAGGCCAACCAGGATCCATGGATTACATCTTGGAATACCCTGACTAGTCTGTCATTCTCTGACGCCAGCTATACTCCTTCCCCAGTTGAAGTTGTCTATCGGGGTACTTGGGATGGCCATATGGAGAACGCAAAACTCCTCTGGCATGACGTCGCGGCAGCATTCAATCTAGGCCTACGCTGGAAAATATTCCAAAATACGAGCTTTGCCGATGCCGCTAGTAATATCCTGCATGCATGGGCGACCAATCTCACTGCAATTGACGGTGGTGACGACAAGTACCTCACAGCTGGTCTGCAGGGGTACGAACTTGCCAAGGCAGCCGAACTTCTTCGCGACTATCAGCCCTTCGTAGACAATGTTCTCCCAGCTGTCGTGGAAATGGCTAATAATATTTTTATCCCGATGCACTACAGATGACTGAACCACGAGGAGGCCTCGGAGCATAATATTCTTCATTTCTTCGCGAACTGGGAGTTGTGTAATGTCGCTTCGGCTATGGCTATGGCTGTCGTAACCGACAACCAAACAGTGTGGGATTTCGCTGTGAATTACTTCAAGGCCGGGGAAGAAACGGGTGGCATTAATAATGCTATCATTAATATCGTTGAAGAGCCTGGTACTGGAGCTTTACTCGGCCAAGGCCAAGAATCTGGTCGTGATCAGGGCCACTCAGCATTGGACATACAACTTCTCAGTGTTATCGGGCAGTAGGCCTGGAACCAAAGAGAGGATTTGTTTGCCTATAATGATAGCCGGATTCTCCGTGGGTAAGCACCATCCAATCGTTCCAGTTTTTTGCCTTGCCATTTACTCATATCTCGCCCTAGGACGGAGTACTTCGGGCGATACAACCTTGGAAACGACGTTCCCTTCGTCCCCTACACGAACGGTATAGTCAGCCACCCAGAGATCAGCAGTGCCTCTCGTGGAGCCATTAGACCTACCTGGGAGCTTCTCTACAGCCATTACGTTACCATGAAGGGGATGGATGCACCTTGGACTACTCTGTTCCTCAACAACTCTCTTGAATATTACGGCGGTGCAGAAGGCGGTGCGGGCTCCTGGGGAGAAGGATCTGGCCATTACGATGGTTTGGGCTGGGGATCATTGCTCTACCGCATGGATGAGTCCGATGTGAAAGCTGCATTCTCCGAATCAGCTTTATTTACGGCAAACCCCACACCAGGGGCATCCACTACATCTCACACAACGACTACAACTTTTGACGTATTCGGCAAAAGTGCGCTTACTTCGAGCTCAGCCACCACAGAAGTTTCTGCCGCCTCCACTACTTTCACCGAACCATTCGCATCGTCAACTATTGCAACCATTTGTGGGACACCCCAATCTTTTATTAGCAGTACAACCTCGGCCAGCATATCAATAGCTTTGCCCACTGCACCACCATCACCATCATCACACGGAGGGTCAGCCACAGAATGTCTGCCCCGTACAATATGTCTACGTTTAGATGCCCCAAAAGGGCTTCTTCAAGCGTTGACCCTGTCTAAGTCCTTCGTACCATGTTTATTTCCTAGTTTAGCTAGTCAGCCACTTATTGTATGTATTTAATTTTTCCTATATTTGTCAAGCTGGTCCGTTGGTGTTGTGTTTGCGGGAATATTTGCTGAAGGGTTTCTAAGGAGAGCTTGTGTCGAGAATCACGCTTAATTAGCCATTCTAAAATATTAATAAAATAGCCAAAATCTAAGGTAATATTCAAAAACTATGTATGTTTTAGACTAAATGATGAAACATAGACCCAATTAGGAAAGGTGCCAAGCATCTACTTAAGTTCCAGTGGAGCCCTAGGGAGGCTAAGCCCCAAGTCATCGACTCATCTCTGATTCTCACGAATTCTTTGCCTATTTAGAATGAATATGACACCCCTGCATCCACTCAGAGACAATGCCTTTCTACGGTCGTCCTAGTAAAGGCTGCTGCAGTTGTCGGAAAAGACGGATAAAGGCAAGTGGCGTGGCTCGATACCCAACCAATTGCAGACTGACATGGTCTAGTGTGACCGGCTTAATCCCGTGTGTTCTCAATGCAAGAGAGTCGGCAACCCATGTGGCGGCTACCGGGACCTACCGTCTTTCATGTTCCGCGATGAGAATGACAAGGCAGCTCGACGAAGTGCAGAAGCAAAGGCCAGAACCGAGGCCCGTCGAAGATTGGAGGATAGTGCAGCTCTAGAACCTGATATATCCACCCCCGGCTCGCGAGCCAATTGTTCGCCGTCAGATGCTCTAGTATGCAAAAACAGGGGCCAATTGATCCTCACTCCGAGAATTACTGCCCCGCTGTCCACTCCATTGGAGGACCAGGGGTTGAGGTTCTTTATTACCCATTTTGTGATACGGATGGCCACCGGACCAGATGGCTCTCTAGATGTAGGTAGCTTGCCGCCATCTCCTCATTTTGGGGCAATTAATATCGATCAGTCGAGTCGGGATGCTGTCATCTCGGTTGGACTTGCTGCCTTGTCCAATGTCAGTAATGACAGAGCACTGCGGATACTGTCTCGAGAGAAACATGCCATGGTCATCAAAGCTGTACGGGAAGTAGTAGAGGACCCCGCTCAGGCCAACCCCGACACAACGGTCTCCTTGATCGTAATGCTGAGTCTATACGAGGTCCGTTCTTCAAGTCGATGATCTCTATTTGCACTTGAATCATTGCAATAAACTAACCCGCGCAGATGGTCAGCTGTGCTCCAAACCAGATTGACTCTTGGATAGTGCATCTAGATGGTGCAACTGCCTTACTTAAACAATCCACATTTCGGCTCTCACTCACGACTTTGAACCATCGAGCCCACATACAATTCTACTTTATTTCAGTTGTCAAGTATTTCGCCGAGAGGGTTTTGACACCGGATCTACTCAACTGGTCTCTTGATATCGTACCATCTGCGCCACCAGATATCTTACCAGGCCTTGGCCTTGTTGATATACTCGTAAGATTCACGAAGTTTGATGCATGTCTATATCATGAAAAAGCCGATGCCAGAGCAGCGGTGGACTCAGCACTATTGTTTGAAGACCAACTTCACGAGTGGGAAACTCACCTGCCAACATACTGGTCCTTTATTGTGAAAAAATCTAACACATACGAATACACCTTTCGTGGTCAGTATCATGTCTACAAAAACATGTGGGTTTCGAAAGTTCTCAACCACTACCGCTGGGCACGACTGCTGGTCAACGAGACCATTGTGTCCCTAATTTCGAGAATGGCACGACCCACAGCAAATGATATAATTCAACGGCAGAAAGCATTGAACACAATTGCTTGCATGGCAATTGACATATGCGTCGGAGCTGCAAGTCAGGAAGCTATATCCGAGCAAGGGGATACCGAAGACTCACCACCTATACCCCTGTTGAATGGCATCTTCATGTTGATTTTCCAATTAGGAGTGGCCGGAGGTGCGGCGGGGACCCCCGATGAAGTCCATGATTGGGTTGTTGGCACGCTTGAGCGAATAGGATATACGAGGGGGATTCGGCGAGCTTTGGAAATGATACCTCAACTGAAGAAATCAGCCAGGAAATGGAAACTAGATCAAAAGCGGTGGAACAGCATACATGAGTATAATAGAAGTCAGACATAAAGGATAGCCTTCGACATACGTATCTTCGTGGAAGAGCTTTGGTACGGAGAATAGATGGTTTATGCATTTTCTTAAGGAAGTAGACAAAAAAAACTTGGGATCATGCAAGCGACGAGATTCGAACTCGCGTAGTAAATACTACTACGGTGATATTAGTACCCATACAGGCTTGTCCCAAACGTAGCGCCATAATCACACTTGCATATATTCTGTGTAAATTCTCATGTACGGGGCCTATTAGTAGTGACTACTCCCCTATAACAAATCAATCTATGCTAGCTATATTAATTTAATATATTCCAAAAAATATGATACAGATTAAACAAATGTTCTCAAGATTCATCTCTGAAGTTCTTCACCCGAAATCAATATGCGGGCCATAGATCCAGATTAGGTAATACTGATGCGCGCCGGAGCGCGTATTCGCGTCTCTCTTTAGACCTCAGACCTTCCATTGTCTTATTTGACATTCAAACTCCATATATCCTGTCAAAATGGCGAGCGAAGCTAAATGTAAGTTCCTAGTCTCCCACTATCTGACGCCCTAAATATATAAGCTAATTAGTATTCACTTTAGGGTCTTGCGACGCCAACGATGCGGTCCATGTTACCATCATTCAACCTGGCGAGAAAAAGCCGAAAACACTTTCGACGTTCCACCCACAATTTACCTATCCTATCTTTGGTGATGATGAGCAAATCTTCGGTTACAGGGGCTTAATTATCCGGTTACGCTTTGCAGCCCATGATTTGCGCCCTCATGTTCACATTTCCTACGACGAGAAGTTCAAGCCGGTCGGTGACACAGTTGCTGTCGATCTTCTCGATACTTTGAAACCTTTTGTCCAGCAAGGTGAGTTCAAGATTTGCGACAATATATGCGATATATAATCTAACCACAATTTTGCGCAGAGGCATTCGCCAATCTCCCAGATTATGAGAAAGCTGTTCAAAACGACCCGGACGCGAAAGATTTCAAGCCCCCAGGCGAGTTTGTCATCGGTTACGAGGTGAATGATAGAGAATATGAGGTCTGGGCTGGATCACTCGCAGATCCGCAAGTGCGGAAAATTCTGGATCGCATGCAGATTCTCGTCTCCCTCTTCATTGAAGCTGGAACTCCCCTAGACACAGATGACCCGGAGTGGACGCTCGACCGCTGGAGGGTATATTTCGTGTATGTTTTTCTTGCTGTGCTGGTATCCTCGACCTGACGCTGACCAAATTTACAGATATGAGAAGGTAACTCCTCCAACACCAACAGGATCATCATATTCGATTGTCGGATATGCCACAACGTACCGCTATTGGTATTACCAGCGGGATCAAACACAAATTCCCACAGTCAAGAACGACGAGTTCCCGCCACCAGAAGTCAATATTGCCGAGCTTCCTGCACGGATCCGTCTTGCTCAGTTCCTTATTCTTCCTTCACACCACCGCGCCGGCCATGGCACACACCTATATACCACAATCCACGCAGCCTGCATCGCAGACCCAACCATTCTAGAATTGACCATCGAAGACCCTAATGAACAATTCGATGCGCTGCGGGATACAGCCGATTACTGTCTGCTGCGGCCGGAGTTCCTGAAGCACAATGTGAATCTCAACCCCGACCCTCTCGGAGCGTATTCTCAAAAGAAACGCCCTCGCAATGTGCCCACTTCCGCCCTCATTCCCACCAAGCTTCTCCACGACATCCGTAAATCGTTCAAGATCGAACCCACGCAGTTTGCACATGTTCTGGAGATGTACCTTCTCGGCCAGATTCCTCAAAGCCATCGCCTGGCCGGCGGCACAAATCTCGCTCGGCTGTTGATCAAGAAATTCAAGGCTGAAAATGAGAATGACCGACGCTACTACTGGTGGCGTATGTTAACCAAGCAACGTCTTTATAAAAAACACAAAGAATTGTTGAAAGAACTGGAACTTCTTGACCGGGTGGAGAAGCTTGATGCTACGGTCCAAAATGTGGAGGAAGGTTACGAGATCACATTGGATGCGGTCGAGAGCCGCTTGCCAGAAGGTGAATCGGAAGAAGAGGCAGAGGCAAATGAGCAGGCTAGCAAGGCTCCTACGGGTAGCCGAGACAAGCGCATCAAGCGGAAGCTCACAATCATGGATGATGACGATGGCGAGGATGAGACAGAGCTAGCTAAGCGACCAAGAATTTGAACTCCTTGCGGTAGTCAGCTCTCCAGCTCTCTTATGTACTATGTAATGCATACCCGTGAGCGAGGGTGTTATTGAAGCATAAATTAAGTCTCGCCATTCTCCGATAACTGTGCAACTTGAGAAAGCTCAATTCTAGTCGATACCCACTAATTTATGTTACCGAAAGCTCTCATACTGGTAAATCTATGAAGATTTGATATATGGAATAGTAGATGTAAATGGAAGAATACCAAAAAAAAAAAAAAACCATTTGAGAGTTCTAGAGTTCTGGGTGTGTAGATGGTCACCCAAGCCACATTTGGGCTCGGCACTTCCCTTTTTCCGGCTTCCTCATCGCATCTGTTGGAGCTTGAATCCATTGCTATTCTCAACAACCCCGGATAAATCAACAGGCTCATTTATTAGGGTTTCATTCTACTATTCAATCCATAAGTCGCAGACTTTGGACCTACACAGCAACCCACGCCCTTCCAACTTTGTGCGCCAACTGACTCTCTCACCTTCATCCACCTCGTCGATCGCATTCCAAAATGGTAAGCTCCAGCTTTACCCAAACGCCCTTTCCGAGACCTGTACTAAGTAAATTTCTCCTCAGCTCCCTCTCGGTCTTCTCACGGCCGCACAGGGCCACCCCATGCTGGTGGAACTGAAGAACGGCGAAACTCTGAACGGCCACCTGGTTACCTGCGATAACTTCATGAACCTGATTCTGCGCGAGGTAGTGCAGACGAGCCCCGAGGGCGACCGCTTCTTCAGATTACCCGAAGTCTACATCCGGGGCAACAACGTGAGCCCTCCGACGAGCAATCAACTAAGAGCCCCGCTATTTGGCTAAGTGCTAACAATCCCCAGATCAAATACCTACGAGTTCCCGAAGAGATTGTCGAAATTGTCAAAGAACAGCAACAGAACCAACCACAAGGCCGTCGCGGCCGAGACGGTGATCGTGGCCGCGGTCGTGGTCGGGGTGGTGGCGGCCGGGGTGGACGTGGTCGGGGACGAGGCGGCCCCAATTAGACATAAACTTGTTCTGCATCAATGATTTTAAGACGGCAAACGAGATACCCCCGGAGGAGACGGTGGTAAGGTCGCTCAGAAGGTCCGGTGGAACGGTTTGATCGAGCATGGCCGTGGCGTATCTGGCTCTGTATTTTCACGGCATCTGGGTCACTTGGTCGATTTACAACTACCTCTAAATGTTATATTCCAAAAGCCCAAACTAGACTTACATATTTCTCAGTAACCACTCAAGAATAGTCGGCTGCTTATGCGGTCTTGCTTGTCTTTTTAGTAGTCTTTTGGATGTATCTTTCTTAGCTGTTTTCTACCCTTCTCGGTTTTATAGGTAGTTAAACGGCAGGAAAGGCAGAGAAAAAGCATAAACTTTACAGTCGACTTTTCTATGTATAAACCTTCAATGCAATCTAAGAAGCGAATATTCGTAATTATCACGTGATATCAAGCTCCAGATCAAATCCGCGGAGGCTTAGCTTCCGATCAGTTAGCCACAAACGGATATGTCGCGGCGGGCATTGGTCCTCGATGGGCTATGGTACTCTCTGTGTCCGTCATTCACAGCCCTGACCCTCGGCCGATCAACAGCATTCCCCAAATCCAAGGGACGAAACCCGAGACTATATCCACTACCTTCGATTTCTAGCCCGAGCGCTGGTTCGCGCCGATGCTACAACACCTCACGCGACGATAACTTCAAAGTCGCATATAATGCTTCACATCATAATGATCGGAGCGAAGCACGGGAGCCACGCGAAAATGAATACCGTGACGCTCGCCTGTCTTCAGATCCAACCGCCAGGCCACCCATACGACGAAAAGCCGACCCGCTATACACACGAACACATAGGGTGCAAGACGACCTTTTAGGAAAAACGAACGAATGGCTAGAGTCCCGATTGCAATATGTAATGGACAACAAGCCGAACATTCGACACATAACGCAGATCCTGCGATTACTCATTCGGGACCGTCATATGCAGCCGAATGCTCGCCACTACAAGGCGCTGATCCTTGCAAATACCGATAACGAGAGGGGCTCTCCGGAGCTTGTGCGTGGTCTACTGGAGGAGATGGAGAATAATGGCATTACTGCGGACTCTGGTACCCTCCACGGTGCATTGCAGGTAGGTTATGCATTTGAACCGATTCATGCAAAGCGAAGCTTACCATTCAATCTTTAATGCAGGTTCTCGCTGTACACCCGGACTATCTCCTACGACAAGAAATTCTCAACAAGCTACGAGACCGATGGCTCACGCTGAGTCCAGCCGGGTGGCATTTTGTGGCGGCTGGTCTTCTCCGCGAAAACCAGATCGAGCTTGCACTCGAGCATGTTGCGTTGATGGAGCGAAAGGATATATTTGTGGAAAACTGGCTCCACAGTATCATTGTATATACGCTCTGCGACCATGGAGAGTTGGACGAAGTGTACAACGTGATGCGTGCGCGCGTCGAGCAGGGCCATGACATGACCCATCGGCTTTGGATGCACGTGTTGACCGAGGCAGGGAAACAGGGCCATTACCCCATGGCACACTACGTGTGGCGAAGGATGGTTGAATTGGGCTACATGCATCCCCTCATTGAAGTCTGCGATGACGTATTGAAAATGGCCGCAAAGGCTGGTGATACAGAGCTGGCGGCCTCTGTATTCCGTTACCTCCGTGAGAGCGGGATTCCGCTCGGGCGCACACACTATGAAGGACTTGTTGCGACACACGTGACAGCGGGTGATCTGCCTGCTGCATTTGAAGCGCTTTGCACCATGCACGAAGCTCGGATTCCTCTGTCGGATACCTCAACAGAGCGTGTTCTTGCGCACATGATACAGAGTAAAGTTGATCGTCGGGAGGCATGGCAGATTCTCAAGCGGTTGAAGAATGCGAAACGAACCATTCCCATCGACTCTGTCCGTGTTATCGCGGATCTCTGTGAACACGATGCCCATGACGATCCATCCGTGGTGGATGACGGCGTTGGGTTCTACAAAGAGCTCTATACTTTATGCCCCGAAGGCGCTGACGTTCGAGTGTACAACGCGTTAATTCGGATGTGCCGAACGGCCCGCAACCGCGAATCGGGCATGTTCCTGGTGAAAGAGATGGCGTCACTTGGGGTTGTACCTAACAGTGTTACTTTCGAGTCTATCATCCTGATGTGTCTGGATGCGGGAAATTTCCGATCTGGTTTCATGTACTTCCAAGATCTGATGAAGCGGGACGCCAGACTCAGCCCTGAAACGCAGCAGGAAATCCGTGAGATCTGTGCCGGGTCTGTGGACGAGTTTGCGATGCGACTACAGTATCATCCCTTCATTCGAGATGACGTGAGAAAGCTAGACGAGGAGCTGCAGCAGAAACAGAGGGATAAGGAAGCGAATGAGAGAGTTGGCCGCCACCCTGTACCACCTGCGGTTCGTCGACTGAACATGTCAGACGAGCAACGACGTGATTACAACAAAGAGCGTCGAAAGAAGAAACGACGACGCCTTGCCATTGAGCAAAATATGAGAGAGGAGGGTTGGGATGAATGGGAAGCTGGCGGCACTGACAATGGCTCTGCCAAGTCTGAGTGAAAGTCGAATCCTCCCAATGTCCTTGGGCATATTTCAATCTCAGATTATTCATTTCCTAAACGGCATGTTGCCTGGAATATGCAGCTAATCTGCAAGCCACAAGCCTTCCCAGGAACAGAACATCAATTCCCTTTATGAGCATGTCACACAACTTTTCGACCTCGGTCAGTGTGTATATATCCTGTACTATAAGCCTCCCACTTGTATTACCCAAATATTTGCCCCAGCATCATATCAAATGTTATTTCAATATTCTCACATAGAAAACAAAAGCAAATAAAATATAACCCCTGGAGTTGAAAGACCTAGTTCTCTGTTAGTGGATCCATGTACTATAAATAGTCGACCCCGGACTGAAAGAGATGACAATCATATGGAATAATTGTTGGACAAGTACAACCTTTGATATCCAATAGTCATAACTCGAAGGTAATAGAACAAGAGTTTGATCATAATATTGCATCTTGAAAGGCCATTGGCAACATTCCCCTGAAAGTGATCGGCGTTGGTTTCTGCCAAGAACACCGAGAAAGGGAAGTGCCGTTAAACGCCAGCCTCTCTCAACTATATAATTCCCCTCCCTCCCTTACATATTCTATCTATCCAACTATTAATTTATACTCTCTATCCAAAAGAAAATCCAAATTCAAAGCCAAAATGAAACTCACCACCATCCTCTCAATCGCCCTAGCAGGTTTTACCACTGCACGCCCTGCTGTCCTACAAGCCCAAACAGCCCAAACAATCACCGACGACCTCATCTGGAGCGTATCCGACTTCGTCATCGGCTGTTCCCAAGGCGGTTGTGTCTTCAGATACGACATCGTCGGCAACGAGAACGCAATGACCCCTAAGTTCAGCACCCACTGCGATGGCATTGTAGGCCAGGCCTCTCTCTGCGAGGACAATAATATCACGACCACCGTTTCCCCTGCCGGTTGGACTACTGATTCGGAGGCGCAGTGGGAGGTCGGTGTTGTCCACACCTGGAAATCCCTGCTTAGCGACAAGTCCCTCGCGACTTGGTACCAACATGGCGTGAAGAATGCTACCGTCCCTGACCGCAACCCTGTTCATTTTGTTATGAAGCCTACGAAGGAGTACGGCATTGCCTAAATTGCTAGCCATCTCTACTTGTTTTGAATTGGGAAAATTTGGCTGTTTCCTTTCTAATGTAATGGAGGGTCTTAATGGGTCTCTGATGAGCATGCGACATGTGGCCCAATTGGAAATTTCCGGGAATTTGTGATGGAAATATTTGGCTTGTATAATTAGTCTGGAATCGTACAAAGGAATCAAACTTCTTGCTACAACATTATATACTACATGTTAGTAGAAGATAGCCCTATGTTTATGTTGTAAAGAGTAAGGGCATTAATTTACCCGGTGACATCACCGCTACGCCTCAAAAACAACTCCCGGTCTTTTCCGCATTCACATAATTCTGGTGGATATATCTTATAAACAATTATATACTCTTGCAAATGGTACGTCAGCTCCATCTCAATAAATTTCCAACGGTTAACCTTGGAATATCCCAGTCATCAATCCTCCGCCAGATAGTGGCAGGCCCAAGACAAAAACACCCAGAAGCAGGACTAGACCTCTGCTACGTGACAGACAATAGTAAAATACTCATTCCACACCAAAACAACCCCCATTAACATAATCTCAAAGTCATCGCAACCTCCGGTCCATCAGCAACATACCCACAGCGCGCCTACCGCAATCCACTAGACGCACTAGTCAGCTTCCTCGACACCAAACATGGCGCAGACTGGTGGATCTGGGAATTCCGCGCCGAAGGCACAGGATATCCAGACTCGGAAGTCTACCGACGCATCCATCATTTCCCCTGGCCCGACCACCACCCACCGCCATTCGCGCATATCCCTAACATAATGGGCAGCATGCGGAACTGGCTACACCGACTGGACGAAACAGAGTCACCAGACACGGATAAAAAAGAACGCGTCGCTGTCGTGCACTGCAAAGCAGGAAAAGGGCGCAGCGGGACGATCGCGTGCGCATACCTGATCAGCCAGGAGGGGTGGAAGAAAGAAGACGCGCTGCAGCGGTTTACGGATCGGCGCATGCGGGTCGGCTTCGGGAACGGCGTTAGCATCCCCAGCCAGCTGCGGTATGTCGGATATATCGATAAATGGGCGAACGAGCTGGGGAGGCAGTATGTCGAGCGACCGGTGGAGATCCTGGAGGTTCATATCTGGGGGTTGAGGGATGGGGTTAAGGTTGCTGTGGAGGGGTATGTGGATGAGGGGAAGAAGATTAAGTGTTTTCATCTGTTCCATCGGAATGAGCGTACCATTGTTGAAGATGGGGGCTCGATGTCTGAGGAACAAGATGTCGGCAAGGGGAGTGATATCACCAAGCCGAATCCCAACATTAAGAACACACTCCCTTCGTCTGCGACCTGGTCCCCAGCAGTGTCGGGATCGGACGTCTCCAGCTCGTCGTCCGCGCCGGGCCACAGTGTTTCGGCAATAATCTTCAAACCTAACAACCCAGTCATTGTCCCCAGCTCGGATGTGAACATTGACTTTGAACGCCGCAGCAAAGCATCCTATACAGGATTCGCAATGGTAACTTCCATCGCGCACGTATGGTTCAATTCGTACTTCGAAGGCGGAGCCAAGCACGACTCGGGCGTCTTCGAGACTGAATGGGACGCGATGGATGGGATCAAAGGGAGCGCGAGGAAGGGGATCCGGGCGTTAGACAAGCTTAAAGTTGTATGGCGGTATCCTGCGGCGGAGAGCGTGAAAGCCAGTGCAGTCAAGATCAATGTGGAAGGGAAGAAGGGCGAAAATAGCGCACCGGCAGCGGGGAAACCGATCAGTGAGCCCAAACCCGGCGATCCCATCCACGAAAGCGAGCCGCCTGACTGGCGGGGAGCGCAGGGAGATAAGAAGGAGAACCGACGTCCTTCTGAGAGCTCATCGCAGAAAAGTACTGCTGTGAGTATCTCGGGCAAGACTAAGGAGATGGGACATGCGCTGGAGAAGGAACTTGGACTACGGAAGCAGACGGGTGATAGTCGGGATGTTAGTTTTGCTGGGAGTAATGATGAGACGACTACCGATGATGAGGGCCGGAAGGTCAAAGCCAAGAAGGTGCATAGTGAAGGGCTTGAGGAGGTGAAGACGAATTATGGGAAGAATGGGGAAGCAGTGTAAAATAGATCGAAGCTCTGATCAGTCAAGTGGGAAATAGTATTAGCTAGGGCTTTTACAAGTGTATAGTATAAGTAATACATGTACATAGTGCATTTATGAATATACCATTGAATCGTATTTTATATGCTTGTTATTGTCACAGGCCGCTTACTCCGTATTATACATAAAAAGTATCGCAGCTCGCTAGGAACGTGATGAGTGTGAAGTCTAGATATGTCAGATTTTATCTAATTAAATCAATAGGAAAAATGGAAATGAAAAGGAAGGACAGGGGTATGCGAAGTAAAAATGTCAAAAAAGCGCCATCTATATTCACGATGATAGCGTGGTATTCAATGTAGCTTCAATCAGAGTCAGTTTTGGTGAGAGTTGACTGGGGTAAAAGAGCGCAGCATCACAGGGGCACAAAGCCTTCCATCTTCTTCCGAAGCTCTGCCGCCTCCTTCTCCAGTCGATCGGCTTTCTTGCGCTCATAGACAGCACGGACAACACGACGAGTCTGCTCTTCACCCTCTTTGAAGTTTGCCTTTGCAAGACCAACGACGGAATCTATCTGCTCGGGCGTATAGATGAAGTTCCAAGTTGACAGGAAGTCATCAACATTAGGATCGATCGAATTGGGTTGTGGAGCGAGGGGCAGTTCCGCGTCTTTGGTTTGAGAGCTATCCTGTCGTATGGACTGAGCAGCTGCACGCGGGCGAGTTTTAGGCTTAGGAGGGATGTCCGGTGCGGAGGGATTGGGAATCAGAGGGAAGTAGATAACCGCAATGCCGGCGTCTGGGCGCATCAGATGGAACTCGGATTCAGAGTGGTCTTCACTGTGTGGAGAATCAAAAAGACGTTTGGATGGTGGAGGCTCATCGTCCGAGGTTCGCTCTTCCGTCGTGCCGACCCAAACGTTACAATAACCCAGGTCTGTGCCGGACTTGGGTTTTTGATCAGTGGGCCGATTTTCAGAGTTATTCTTGGCATCGGCGATTTTCTGCGTTAACTGTTCCTCGGTGATGTGCTCTGACTCGCGCAGGGCATTCTCGGTATCCTTGAGGCTCGAATTTTTAGGCCATCCGGCGCCGATGGGCCAACCCTTGACACCACGTTGCCTGGCGTATCCATCAACCACAGAAAGCCAGTTCTCTTGCTTGACGTCTGCAGATGCATCAAATGCGACAATGACGTCGACATCACGCCCAGGTCGAATGAGTGGGTATATTGGCAGGTTGTTGCTCATTCCCGCATCCATGAGACGCAGGTGGGGGTTTCGGAAGATCGACTCTGGACAGGAGTCGGCCAGCTGATCTTTCATGCCCATAACGTAGTTAGGTATACCCGCAGGGTCAATGGGGTGCACCTTGATCAGATCTTGGTTCTTTCCTTGAATGAGAGAATCGATTCCACCAAATCCAGCCAGTCCCCTGACCAGAGGCCGGATTTCCTTGTAATAGTGAGACAAAGTTGCACAGAAAGCGCTGCCCCAAACACCCATAAGCCCGGGAACTCTCAACTCCGGGATGGGGAGGTTGTCAGCAGAAACAACCTCAGAGCGGCCCGCGTTGAAATGACGTCCCAAAGCCCAGGTGGGAATACCGGCATTGAGTTCTTCACAAAAGAATTCGTAAGGGGTGAACTCAAACCACTGGAACCATGCTTCATTTTGTGACTCTTTCACCAACTGTTCAGGCGTTGGCTGCTTCTTGCCCTCTTCGTTTGAGTGTTCAAGGGCCTTGACGGGAATTTCATGTCGCACCGCCGTGTAGATGGGAAGTGGATGAGCCCCATTTATCAAATTGGCTCGCTGGTTCGACAACTTGAAATCTACATCAGAGACTCCAAGTTCTCCTCGCGGGACCAAGAGCCGCGCTGCGAGCAGCAATCCGTAAATATCTACCAATCCAAAGTCCGCTCCAGGGTCGCCTTTCAGCTTTTCCACAAAGCCACTGAGAAGGTACTTGTTTGTTGGAGCAGTAGTGAGAAGGTTGAGAGCTTCCGGTGGGAATGCAATGTGGACACCAAGACGATTCTTCAAATGGTCGACAAGCTTGTCGAAGTCTCGCTGCGCAATGGACGAATGATAGAGGGTCTGCAGCCAGCAGCTACCACTGACACCGGCTGTGTAGGTAATACAGTCCCACAACCCTGCTTCCTGTGATGCCAGGTACGAACCGGTGCCTGCAACTAGAGCGCGCAGACCACCTCCCGAGCCACATATCGCAATGACTGGTACATCTTCGGGGTGGATGTCCTCCTCGGGTATGTTGAGGTAGGAGGACAATGCTTTGACGACCTTCCGTTGTCGTTGCCGCCTGAATGTCTGCTCTTCGTCGCAGAGATCCCCACTTACCCGAACCTCAGCGTCGCGGAGAATCTCGGGGTTGATATCGGGGTCGTGTGCCTCCTTCCAGATATCATCTGATAATGAGCCGGGCGACTGCGAGAGCTCTCGCTGGAGTTTTTGAGCAGTAGCTGGTAGAAACTTTGTCCAGTCCGGGATGATGTAGTCTGTGATGCTACCCACATCTGCCCACTCAGAGCTAACAGTTTGCTTAACCCCATCGAGCTTGTCCCAAATGGATCCACTGTCCTTGTCATCCTCGCCGCCACCATCTGAGCCTCCATTGGACTTGCTAGACTCCGAGTCATTGCTGTATCGTGTTCGCGAAGTAGTGAATTGAGCTCTTGATTGTCTGGGGTGGGACAATTCCCCCGCAGTGTATGCAGCTAGGGCAGCGGGTGGTACCGTCCATTTCAGACGAGTGACCCTTGCAGCGCACATCGTAGACAGGGAGTTTGGGGCAAAGTAAGAAACCTGCTGCATGCAGTGGGATCCATTGAAGGACTCCCAAAACCCTGCCTACCTTTTTCTTGCAAGCCAACCCGTTTTGGAACAGTCCCCAAGTGCATGACGTAACTTCACGTGATATATCACGTGATAATTCCGTAAGGGGTCTCGACTTCTTTGGGACTAGCGTGGCGGAGCTCCTTATCACTAGATGGAGCCCAGAGGGGACAATCAATCCATGCCATTTGCCCTTGAGGACATGAGGGGTCCTGGTAACATGTGATATGTTCTTTCTGGATTGATTCTGTCTGATCTGCATCTCATAATCAGCCATGGTGGCGCCAAGGAATACCGCCTACGCCGAGGAGAGCGCGGAGGTCGAGGTCCTGTATGCCAACCTGGAGAAGCTCAACCGACTCACGAAGAAGATCCAAGGCTCTATGGTACGCCTGGAAACAGGAGGAAAAGTTGTCAAAGAAGCCATTGGTCCCATTTACAGCAACACACAATCTCTTCAAATCACCAACAGCAACATCGACAAGGTCAACGACGCCATCGATCGCCTGCGCCAGCCTCTCGATGCAAAGAACCGAGAAGATGGCATCATTCGCGCAGGGTATGCATCTTTTGACTCTCTTTGATATACAACCCGAGTCTTTTGCTGACTGTTCTTAAGGCCACAGAGCTCCGGCCTCGCGCAGTATCTGTCGGCAGTGAAACGTGTTGAAAAGGCGCTGGTCGACCTCAGCACAACAAACTTGCGATCGAACCAGAATGCGATCACCGACTTCAACTCTCTTTTAAACACAGGAAGCGCAAAACTTCAAGAACTGCTGCGGGGAGAATTAAGCCAGCATGCCACTCCGATTGAGCCCCTACACTATCTGACCAAAGGTACATATCACCGCCAGCCGAGTCAGACAAAACTAATGCGCGACGCTTCTAGATCTTTCTTTCCCATCGATACCCGAAGAAACTATCTCCCATATGGCGCCCGTGTGCTCCGTGGTCGGCTCCGCATCCATCCATGGATCTCAGCGCGGCAAGGGAGATAACCCCGCGCTGAAGGTGTATGCGGAGGTACGAGGGCCGTACATCACATCCAGCTTGCAGAACCTCGCCATTGCGTCGCTCAATACTGTCAAACGGCGACCTACCGATGGCCCTTACAAGCAGGGTACCAATGGTATTGGTATTTACTCCAATGCGCTGGAGGCCTTTATAACCACCGAGCACGGTATTATCGTGCAAATGTTCACTGGAGATCAGCAGGGCCTGGCGTTGCAGGCCACCTTCTTCCCAGCTATGGGCGAATATTCCAAAACACTGCGTGAGCTCAACCAGTATATAAAGGCCAATCTAATGACGGACTGCTTCTTGGCTTTTGAGATCATCGAAATTGTGACTGCAATGTCCTATCGGATTGACTCCAAGGCAGCGGAACTGAAGAGCCTCTTGATCGAGGCTCTTCGGCCTGTACGGGAAACTGCAAAGTCGTCCCTTTCTGAATTGCTCGAGGAAACGAAGCGCAAAGCTACTACCGCGCCACTCCCACCGGATGGTGGATCGATACCTCTTGTGGAGGAAGTGATGAGCTCACTGGCCACACTGACTGGATACTCGGGTCCTTTGGCTTCTATTCTAACTTCTCTGGGAGACGGAAACTGGCGTGCTAAGTCTAACACCGCCGGCTCGGCTCCTCTAGATGTAGGCCCAGACAGCAGCACCCTTCTATCGCATTTCATTCTAGATATGATCGAGGCCTTGATGACCTCCCTGGAAGCTCGAGGTCGGGCTTTCCACCGGTCAAAGGCGGCGCTTGGTGTGTTCTTGTCCAACGTGTTCTGCATGGTCGACCGGTCGATCCGACAGAGCTCAGAGCTAGCACGTCATTTGGGCAACCCCGACAGTATCGCCCGGATCGACACCTTCCGCAAGCGCGCGACGTCTACCTATCTCGATGCATGGAAAGAAACTTCCCAGTACCTTCTTGATGTGCAGTATACCTCCCGCGGAGCGCAGCGCAATTCTAGCGGCAACGTGGATTCAGGTGCCATCGTCAAGTCCCTGTCGTCCAAGGACAAGGATGCGATCAAGGACAAGTTCAAATCATTCAACGCGAGCTTCGATGAAATGGTGTCTCGGCACAAAACCCTTCACATGGAGCGTGAGGTGCGGATTTCGCTGACTCGTGAGCTGCAAACTGTTCTCGAGCCTTTGTATGCGCGCTTTTATGATCGCTATGTGGAGATCGACAAAGGCCGCGGCAAATACATCAAGTACGACAAGGCAAGCCTATCGGTACAGCTGGCGCAGTTGTCTTAATTTTCCGGAGCGAAGATTAAAATTACACAGGACTGTCATTTATACGAGCTAATATCATAATATGCCACCACATCTGCTCTAACCTTCCACTAGAAAAACGTACGTTGTCATGTGACATGTAGATCATAAGGTTTCCGATAACGTGATAAGCCCCGCTAAGGTCGGACTGCAGCAAAATTCCTTGCTCGCACATTGCCTTGTCCCTGTCCTATCCTCCTGTTACCCAATTCTTGGTTTGAGTGTCTCAGACAACCGACACAATGTCCGGAAGCAACGATGTCTACCAGACCCCCCTCAACTCGCGCTATGCGAGTAAGTCGGTCCCAACTACCCCTCCATAAGAGGGAGAACCCCGGAAATTGTATAGATCGGGATTAACCATACTCAATTGATCAGGCAATGAGATGAAGTACCTCTTCTCCCCCCGGAAGCGCTTCTCCACATGGAGACAGCTTTGGACCTGGCTTGCGGAGGCTCAACAAGGTACGGGAGAGTCAGGCATCAACCAACATCGGAGGTTATTAAAGCAAGACATACAAATTGACTGAATCATGGCTACAGAGCTTGGACTTCCTATCAGCACTGAGGCCATCGAGCAGATGAAGGCCCACCAGCTTATCCAGGATGACGAGTTCGCTGTTGCCGCCGAGGAGGAGAAGCGCCGCAGACACGATGTCATGGCCCACGTCCACGCCTATGGCCTGGTTGCCCCCGCTGCCGCCGGTATCATCCACTGGGGTGCCACCTCATGCTACTGCACCGACAACGCCGATCTGATCCTGCTCCGCGACGGTCTCGACATCCTCATCCCCAAGCTGGCTGTTGTCATCGACAAGCTGTCCCAGTTCGCTCAGCAGTACAAGGACCTTCCTTGTCTTGGTTTCACTCACGGTCAGCCCGCCCAGCTGGTTACCGTTGGCAAGCGTGCTTGCCTCTGGATCCAGGATCTGCTGATGGATCTGCGCAACCTCGAACGTGCCCGTGATGACCTGCGCTTCCGTGGTGTCAAGGGTACCACCGGTACTCAGGCATCTTTCCTGCAGATCTTCAACGGCGACCACGCCAAGGTTGAGAGCCTGGACGAGCTTGTTACCGAGAAGGCCGGCTTCAACTCCGCTTTCATCATCTCCAGCCAGACATACTCGCGCAAGATCGATGTTGATGTCGCCAACGCTCTTGGTTCTTTCGGTTCTACTTGCGAGCGCATTGGCATCGACATCCGTCACCTTGCCATGCTCAAGGAGGTCGAGGAGCCTTTCGAGAAGGACCAGATTGGCAGCAGTGCCATGGTGAGCTTGCTTGTCTGTAATGTTAATTGGGTCTCGTCTGATAATCCGATCTGTAGGCCTACAAGCGCAACCCCATGCGCTCGGAGCGTCTTTGCTCTCTCGGACGTCACCTGCAGAACCTCCCCAAGGACTGCTTGGACACCTACTCCGCTCAGTGGTTCGAGCGATCTCTCGTGAGTTTACCCGGATTTCATTTAGAATCTTTTATTAACTTGTACTAGGATGACAGTGCCATCCGCCGTATCAGCATCCCTGAGCTGTACCTGACTGCTGACGCCTGTCTCATCCTCCTGAGTGAGTTTTCGGAATTATTATAAGATCGGAGTATAGCTAACCGCTCTAGACAACGTTTCCTCCGGCTTCGTCGTCTACCCCGAGGTCATCAAGCGCCACGTTAACGATGAGCTCCCCTTCATGGCTACGTGAGTACATATCGAACTAATCTAATAGGAAAAGCTAACACGATATGTCAGTGAGAACATCATCATGGCCTGTGTCGCCAAGGGTCTCTCCCGCCAGGACGCCCACGAGGAGATCCGTAAGTTTCTCTCCCCTCATATCTTCCCATCCAAACCGAAATTCTAATGTAGCTAGGTGTCCTCTCCCACCAAGCTGCCGACAACGTCAAGAAGCAGGGCAAGGACAACGACCTTATCGAGCGCATCCGCCGCACTGCCTTCTTCGATCCCATCATTCCTCAGCTGGACACCCTCCTGGACGCCAGCACCTTCGTCGGCCGCGCCCCGCAGCAGGTTGAGAAGTTCACCTCTACCGAGGTTGCCGCCGCCATCAAGCCCTACGCAAGCACCATTGCCAAGGGCGAGACCTCTGCCCTTTACGTTTGAGGTACCTTAGTGTATATTAGAATGTGAACAAAAAGAGTTAGACGTATAATGCAAAACATATTCTACATGTGGGAAATTTTCCCCCCACTTTTCTGCTTCCCCGATGCCCCGCGCAAATCTTTTTCGAGGGGTTTAGATAAGAGGGGTCAATTTGTCAATATTATATTAGAGAAGGCGAAGTATTCTAAGAGAATTGGTATAGGATATTCCGCTTTCGTATAATGCAGAGAAGGCTCTGAAATACAATTCAATCCTGAGGGGAAAAAAAAACCACCCAAACATAAGAGAAGAGAGATAGGAATGCTCAGGCTATTAGCCTAACCATATATGCAATGGAACGCTGAGATGCAATAAACAGAAATGCAAAAAAAAGAAGAAAAAAGGATATCTGTTGGAGTCAATTGCCGAAATAGCAGATATACTCCGTATAGAAGTCTGTCGATTGAGAAGGAATCAAAGCTGGTCAAGTCGAATCCAACCCATTGACTATCACGAACTGCCTAACAGCCATGATAGTATACCGGAGAACCTCCGGAGCCACCGAGCAGCGTAAGAAAAATGCAAATCAAGCGAGCTGTGCGTAGCTCGTGAAGCGCAATTTCTCCCGGCCTCACGGGGCCAAAAAAAAAAGGGCTCCCACAAGTGCCAATGCATCTCTGCCCAAGAACAGACCCAAATATCCACAGAGCCAAGAAGCCTCAGTCGAACCCGCAATGGGTTAAATCCCCACTTCCAAACACCTCCTAATCCGAAACGAGATCCCCCCCCTCCCCCACCACACACACAGCCTTTATTTTTGATCGGATTGAGGGGTTTCGGACGGTGGGAAGAACAGGTCGCGGACTAGCCAGACAATATAGAGGACGGCCAGTACCCAGAGGGTAGCCATGAGCTTATAGGTTGAGGAGCGCCATGTAACGCGACGGATGAGACGACGGCCATTGGGACCTTCGATGGGACCTCGGCGAGGGGATTGATTTGATTGACCGTTTAAGCCGTTTGATTTGGACTGCATGAAGGGATAGGCGAGTGCCTCATTCATCTCGCTGTGTGATATTCGACGACGAGACATTGTTCCGAAAGGTATATATCGGAGGGGCACGTTTTTTCCTCCTGTATTCCGGGAGAAGAGTTATAAATCGCACAAAGAGATGAAGGATTGATAGGTTTTTTTTTTGTCTTTTCTGATTTAGGGTAGAATTGATTGATTGATTGATTGATTGGTTTTTTTTTTTTTTTTTTTTTTTTTTTCCTCAGGGAAATTCGTTTTGCCAACGCACACAAAAAAGGAGGAGGGGCCGAATAATAGCCAGTCAGAGGTAATAATTGTTGAACAGCAAGAGCTCGAAAAGGGTATCTTGATTCTCCAGAAAGCGGATCTGTTGGCCGGGTGAATGGGCGAAGGTGGGAACATCACCCGTCTTTTCTCTCTCTCTATATAGGAATATAAATAAAGGGTTTCAAGACTCAAAAATAGAAATCTGAAGAATGAATGGTCCAATTAAGGATCGCGCCAGGAAATGCGAGATAGCCGCGATGCTCAAGTATCATTTTCTTTAGCGATGTCAAGGCTAAAAGGGAAGAGACAAAAGTTCCAAGGATTATGCAGGGATGCACGGTCCTACTGAGTCATATTGTGCACGGATTTATATACAATTGATAGATCTTGACAGAATCTGGGAAATATGATACAAATGTATATATTAGCAGGCTATAGAATCAATCTAGGTACTATGGATGTTTGACATATAACCCTAAAGTATCCCTCTCCAGATGACTCCATATGGATGTATACTTCAATTCGATATACCTCTCGTCACCGCTATTTTGTATCAATTTACTCAGCTTTGACCATGTTACATTTACTCTTTCTCTGTTCTTTTCTGACGTGGACCCGGAAGTTTGTTCCCTGTAGTGATTTATGCTTCTAGCAAACAATGAAACCAAGCATGAATGACCCGGATATGTGACTTCGGCCAAACTTGTATTAAGATCAGCGATTACAAGGCATCCAGCCCTACGAAAACTCGACTGCATATGTCTTAAAATCATAAGGTGGATACAGATTTCGATATTGAAGTAGTCGTAAATGGGGCATCGGTTGGTTCTAGAACAAAAGATCTCCCCGAGACCCAGAGCTATTCCAAGAATTATATATATTCTACGCTAAAGATTCAAATACGCACTCGAATGCTAGAGATCCTGCAGGGCAAAGACTATCCTACGTACTGGGTTCTTATTTGATAGTGAAGGTACCTTATTTTGCTCAGACCTCTCGCACTAAAAAGCGAAGGTCACCTGGACAGTAGAAAAGGGGCCGGTTCCCTCGATCACTTTTGAAATTTTGGATCTAGAAAGTCTACTCAAAAAGTACCAAAATGACCTCAGGTGTAGGTCTTGCTATGGGAGTGATTGGGTTCACTAAATATAGTGAGTGATGTGCCACTTATTTCCCCATATCTGAAATACCCTATGAACATGCCATTAATGACCTCGGGCTATATACCCCGACATTTTGATATCTCACATGTGAGTCATGCCTCAGGCATGGATGTTACGTCATATACTTTCCAACGGGTGAACGGACGTTTTTAGAGATCGAGTACCTTAGGGCTAAGGCCTTAATACACACTCTCAGGCTATTTTCTTAAGCTATTTTCTTAAGCTATTTTCGTTCAGATTGTTGTTTTCATTCCAATGGAAAATAGACTATAAATATTAAGCAATCGTAACTTGCTTATTTCCCTTCATTGTCGTGTGATCTTCCTCCGATCCCCGGAGAGCGCAAGCGGAGATCCCGGGGACCGCTCGACCTCGGCAGTTCAAAACGTTCCGATGACTCGCATTACACTTCTTCCTTCAACACTTCCCCATAACACTTTCTAGACACATCTCTTACAGGCCATTTGGCCTATACACGCCACTATGTGGAAGCCTTCAGAAAGGCTGATGGAAACCATCAGACACTATGCCAGCTTCCCCGCAACCGGTGTCTCTTTGAGGCAGATGGTCCAATTTGGTGACCGTCCCTCAACAGGTATGAACTGGTCTGACACTATCTCTAGTCACATATCTGACTATCATCTAGGCACTCTATTCCGCGCCTCTCAATTTCTCTCCGAGGAACTCCCGATCCGTCTCGCACATCGCGTGCAGGATTTGGGTGAACTACCAGATGGACTGAGTGAGATGCCATCGATAAAAAAAGTCCAGGACTGGTATGCGCAGTCGTTCGAGGTATGTGCATCACCCATTGACAATTAAACCTGCAGTCACTAATCCAAAACAAAAAAAACCAGGAAATCATTGCCCTTCCTCGCCCCACTCTGACTCAAGAAGTGAAAGCACGCCTGTTGCGACCAGGCCGGATGAACGGCGGCCCTTCAAAAATCCTCTCTGAAACAACTCCAAACCCCAGCGTACGTGAAGGACAGTACCGGTCATCCGTGACTGTATGCAATGGAAGTGGTGTTGGAAAAGCACAGGCCGCGGCAGGCCGACGGTACTTCTTCCCCGCGGACGACCACGGAGACTGGCCTCCCGAACTCAACGACTACAACCAACGATTCGCCAAGACCCTCCAACAGATCAAGCGACGCCACGATGGGGTCGTGACCACCGTCGCGCAAGGCATTTTGGAATGGAAACGTGCGCGGCAGCGGATGCAGATCGACTCCACGATTCAGTCCTTCCTCGATCGGTTTTACATGTCCAGAATTGGTATACGAATGCTCATCGGCCAACACATCGCACTCACGGAACAAACGCACATAAAACACCCCAATTATGTTGGAATAATTTGTACCAAGACCAACGTTCGCGATATCGCGCTCGAGGCCATAGAAAATGCCCGCTTCGTCTGCGAGGACTACTATGGTCTTTTCGAGTCGCCTAAGGTGCAGCTGGTCTGCAAGGAGGACTTGAACTTCATGTATGTTCCCGGACACCTATCGCACATGCTCTTCGAGACCCTCAAGAACTCGCTCCGGGCGGTCGTCGAACAACATGGTGCCGATAAGGATGATTTCCCCGTGACCAAGGTTATAGTCGCCGAAGGCAAAGAGGACATCACGATCAAGATTTCCGACGAAGGCGGTGGTATCCCCCGGTCGTCAATCCCACTTGTATGGACCTACATGTACACGACAGTGGAGCAAACGCCCAACCTGGATCCTGATTTCGACAAAAACGACTTCAAGGCGCCAATGGCTGGATTTGGATATGGCCTACCAATAAGTCGACTGTACGCACGGTACTTTGGCGGCGATTTGAAATTGATCAGTATGGAGGGGTATGTTTTTTTCCCCTACTTTCACTAATGTCTATAAACCCTTGCTAATCGATCATCACAGGTACGGGACTGACGTCTACCTTCATCTCAATCGCCTGTCTTCAAGCTCGGAGCCTCTCCAATGACAATCACCTGTCATGAGAGACGGTCGGGTCCGGATCACCACTTCACATCGCCTGCGCCACCCAATTTACAATGACCCGGAATATAACCCGCCGCCTCGAGGACTGACACTGATGAATGCACAGGCCCACTACGCTCGCATGCTCAGTCGGGAGGTCTCGGAACGTAAGCAAGTTGGGGACATAGAGAGTCTGTTCCACTCGGAGAAGCGGAGGAGAGAGGAGAAAGAAATGTAAGACGTGCCTCGCTTAGCTTAGTCTTGGCTTTGATCTTGGCTCTACTTTCTGTCTTCTGATTGGTTTCCCCTCTCCCTCTCCCTCTCTCTCTCGCGTCTTCTCTCTTACTTTGATCTTTCCCTCCGATTTGGATGGCTACATCTGCGATCAGCTGTTCAACCCAGAATGCGAAGATGAGTTCGCAAGTCTTGACCGCAGTGCCACCGCATCGCCTGAATCCCTCGGGTAATATCCCGGAGATGAAAAGAGGAAGAGAACACAAACAAAATCCCCAGAGAAGCTATTTTCTTTTCTGAATCCTCTCGATGATACCCCTTTTTCTCATTCTTTTGTTCTCTTCTTCATTTCCGGGCTGGTGGTTCTATCGTTGACTAGCGTCTCTGTATAGTACTTTCCTTTTAATCCGTTTTAGCGAATACAAACATTATAGTATCATGTCTGCCTTAGTGTATAGCTAGTAATCATCCATTATTCAATATTCCAGATAATCTTAACCATGCAAGAGAAAGCACGCTAAAAACATCAATTCATCATAGTTCCTCATCCTCACCCCGTCCCCTCCCAACCAACAAAGCCCCTCCCTCCCCAGTCCTCGGCGAATTCGCACCCGAAAAAGAAGCCGAAACAGATCGCCCACCCCTCTTCTTCGCATCCATCGACCTCAAATGCCCAGGCTTATGCCAATTATGATCATTAATATCCCCAATAACCTCCCGACACCGACCACGAATAAGCGACCCCTCCCCGCCCTTCCCGTGAGGCGCAACATAGAATCGCGGGTCGTAGAGTTCCTCTGCTTTTACCGGGTCGTTGGGTGCGAGATATCTTGCCATGAAGCGACGACGTGTTTGGGGGATTGTCTTGAAGATGTTAATCTTAAATTATGGTGGGTTTGAGAAAGGATCATGGTAGACGTACTTCTCGCGAGGCAAGCGCATATGTAACTAATAACTCATTGTCCATGAGGACAGCTAGAGCGGCGTGTTTTTCGTCGCGGAGATGCGAGCGTGTGCGGGCGTCTTTTTCAAACGCGGTTTGGGGTTCGATTATCCCGTCTGGGCCGGCGCGATTGTATGATGTTGTGAAGGGGTTTGGGGCGCGGCCGGAGAATCTTCCTTTTTGGGTGTCAGTTTGGAGACTGGTTGTACTGAGTTTGCTCGGATTCAGGTGTTGAGTGTTGTAGTAGGTAAAAGTAAGGATTCAAGTTGGGGAGATTGGGATGGACTTGACAAGAGAAAGGACGTAGAATACCTGTATCGGATCCATTTGAGCTGTTTCCGTTCACGCCCCAAGCATCATCATCTGATAAAGGGCGGTACATCTGTTCACCATCTACATCTTGAAGTTCGCCGTCGAGTGGCAGACCGTCACTGTCGTACATTGGTATACCGTCGCCGCGGTCTAAGTCTAGGTCGTCGAGTTGCATGCCGCCATCGGATTCGGATTCAGATTCTGTGTCTGAGGCGAGGTGCCGATCTTGGCCGGACATTTTGAAGATATTTAGATGTGGTACAAGTCAGTGGGAAGTAGACAGTAAACAGAGACAGGGTCTTTGAGTTGAGATGTGGTGATGCGGAGTTGGAGATTAGACGGCGAGCGCAACCAATGGCTGGTGAGAATAAAGTAATAAAAAGACTCCGCAGTGGAATTTGCTTCACATGTGTGATTGACAGGGAATTTTATGTATGTCTTATTGCATGAACCCAGGGATTGATCTATAGCCAGTGTCAGTAGATGAGAAACAGGTATTGGTGGCAAGTGCATGAGAGACCAAATATCTCAGGGAGAAGGGTTGAGAGGGAAGAAAATTGACCTTAATAAGGAGGCTCAAACATACATATTAGCAGTTCAGACAGAAGTCAAGATGGGGACGATTCAATTGACGAGATAACATAACCTCGTACCCTCTTGGCGTGGGTCCCTGTACTGTGGCCAGATCGAGCAGGCGGTGAGGCCACACAATGGCAACTTGATCCATCTGGTGTTGAACCCCCTAATTAGGATTAGTGGATATCAAGTATACTATTGCACTGCTTTCAAGTTGGTCCTGAACTGTTGGAGAGATACGGATCTTTTCAGCACGGCGTCATTTGAGCAAAATGTTAGATGGGTTCTCCAACAAGTGAAAATTACTGAACGATTTTATTGGATCAATGATGAATGGCGGAAATATAATGTGATGCCCCAAAAACGCCAGAAAACAATGCCGCTAAAACGACTAATAGTTTAGGACAGAAAGAGAGGAAGAGAATATCTAATTAGCCGAGCAGCCGTGCATGTAGGAGTTTTTAGGCCAATGGTACCCAGCCTCGTCCCTAAAGTCCAATCGTTAGTAAAGCACAATAAGAACAAACCAGCTAAATAAACATACCAAGTTGTAAAGTTCGCATTATCATACGCCTTACGATGTTTCTCAATATATCCAGTCGTCTCATATCCCGGTGGGTCACAAGTAACGCTCTCATCATCAGGGTCCTGGTAGATTCGGACATAGTCGAAGCGTAAGATAGCAGGCATGAAATCGATGATGCTCTTGTTCTGCGGTGCAAAGTTATCCGCCATACCCATATTCATGATCAACGCCATGGGCTCGAGTGGGATCATGCGCTGGCCGATATTGCCGTTAGGTCCAATAGCGCGGGCGTCCAGTGTCCAAGTCTTTTCGGCGCCGACAAACCAGGTCACATCACCTTTTGCGCCGGGTGTATACTCGAAGGAGTATGTTTGGAAGTCGGTGCCGTTATACCAGCGGGTATTCAGGTTGGTTAGGCTGGACATTGCCTGTTGGTAAACACCGCCTCGGTAGTCGTTAATTTTGGTGACCCGTGAGTCGTAAACGGCGGCGAAATCTGGTGTTTCTCTGGTTAGAAATGTCTTGCATAGTGGAAAGGATTGAAAGATACTCACCATAATCAGGCAGGTACCACAGGTCGAATGGTGCAGTCTGCAAACTCTGCGACGCACTACCGACGTAGGGACCGCTGTCACCATAGAGCGGAGCAGTGCTTCCTTCAATCACATCGATTTCAGGAGCACTGCGTGCAACACCAGGAGTCGGGTGATCTGAACCAGGACAGGCACATCCGGGCAACCGCATACCGGGCAGCCAGTTGATACCATCGGGAGAACTCTGGTTCGGGGTTATGCCCGCATCACAGCCATTATGGTAGCTGTATGGCCACATACCATCGGTGGTAGCAGCGTAGCCAGGACGAGCCAGGTTGCCCATTGCCCAGAAGCCAGGCCAGAAACCTTGAATGTGTCCATCGCCTGGGAGGGACATGCTAGCTTCGAGGCGGCCCCCCTTGAAGCAGAGCTTGTTCCAGCTTTGTACCATACCGGATCGGTAGTTGAGATTGTGGTTTTCAAAGTGGTCGAATCGAAGCTGGAGAGTGCCATCTGCCGTGGTTACTGCGTCGGGGTCATACCACTAGACAGTATCAGCGTTTGAGCGGTGATTTCTGGCACGGCGTATACTAACCTCTTTGTCCGCTGTTACTCCGTACCATAGATCGACTGCTTGGAAGAACGGATCATCGTCCTCGAAGAACGTTCGACCGGGCATGTTAAACTCGTCGGAGAACTACAATGGAACGTGAGCCACTTGTCGTTGTTAGTGACCTATCAAACAACTCACCACTAGCTTCATCTCCTTTCCCTTGGCATTTTTCTTAGTGTATGCCTCTTCCGGTGTGTCTGGATCAATCAAGCCCATGCGCAGGTTTTGCAACAATGGTCGCTCCCCAACTTCCAAACACAACGTGTCTGCAGGGTGACATGTGCCATGATGATGTTTTGCGAAGCCCACCAACCAAGTTCTGCGATTAATGGTTAGCCAGAGGAGAGACAGTCAAATAAGCCAACTTCTTACATGAGCGGGTAACCAATAAAAAGCACCAAAAGACCTAATGTGAAAATCGCCAGACTGCCGACATTCACAACACCCCGTCGATTCCAGATATCACAATCTCGATCCTTGTCCGTCGGGTCTGGGTTATGCAAGTAGTCATCCTTCTCCACGTCCTCAGGGAACAACAACAACCCGTCAGTGGGCATGATATTGAACTTTCCTGACACAGTCTGCGTGTTGACATCATACTCCTCACTGCCAGCATGCGAAGGCGCCCTCGAATCTTGGAACGGATCGAAGGGGAAACTACTCTCATAACTCATAGAGCTGATACTTGAACGAGCCGCAGACCACCGGTCCGGAGATCGAGGACGATCAGTCTCACTCACACCATGTCCCTGTGTAGGCCTCAACTTTGGAGGTAACAGGAATTCTGAGGACTCGGGAACATTTGATGCGCCATATGGTGACATTGACATCCCTCGAGAGCGTACCGGCGTAGGTGTTTCTGGGACCTGTGGCGTCAATGGCCGGGGAAATGTCCGTGACGTGAGAGGCGCGTAGCCATCGTTTGTCTCATAGAAAGGATCCTGTCGCCCCGAGTTGAGTCGGATGTGAGGCGGTGCCTTGCCCTCTGAGGCGTCAGAGCCGTGGTCCGACATTTGATTATCGATTTTCCGGCCTCTGGTTGGATAAGTCTGACACACTCTGGTCTGAACTGGTGAAGCCTTGCTCTCTTCTATTGCCGCCGCAAGAACAGTCCTCTCGCATCAGTCGTTGGTGGGATCCGTGCGGCAGGTTGGTGTGATGATGTGTTCTTCTTTCTTCCGGTTCGTCATGCAACGACTTCGCTATATGTCTTAACGGTAAGGACAGAGGACCTGAGTCGGTATATTGCACAGCCGATTAGTGTGACGTTTTAGCGAAAGAACGGACACGGCTGTTCGAATAGCATCGAATGTCCCTCTGCGATACGATAAAAGAGACAGAGTCTAAGCAGAGAAAGAAACCAAAACTAAGGAAGAAAAGAAGAGCCTAGACGGTCCGAGGGGTCGTGTTTGTGTGCACGAGGAGACTGGAATGGTAGAGACCCAAGGGGGGCAACCAGTGGTATGTCTATACCTCTCTCTCCCTAGGTCTTATGATTGACTGTGGATGATAGTAAAGTAATGTTTCAGACTCTGTTATGGCCTGAAGCGAGCTTTTTTGTATGCCTGAAGGATTTTTTCCCGCAATTGATTGAAGTAAACTTGTAGGTTTGACGCCCTATACAGGCTCTCACGCCCTGGGTAGGGCTATTCTAGGGTGCGGCATTCCCGTTGCCCAGGCCCTGAGGAATGGCCCGGCATGAATGCTGGTCGGAATTCTGGATCGCCATTGTCATGAACATGGAGTAAATCTGATACAGTAATAATGGTTTAAGAGTTGCTTCGTATAGATAGGGAGTTGTTGAAGCGAAGGGCGAACTAACCGGGAAGATGAGAGACATGGGCCGAGACCCCGGTCTACAGCGCAAGATGTGCATTTACTACATAGTAGATTCTTTAAATACATTACAACCATAATTACCAAATAGAAATATCGCCACAGCTTTGTTCGCTCCAAATTTAAATTTAACCTGTTTCGTGTCATTGACACGCGTCCTGCCAAACCTCCAAGTCTCAGGGTTTAAAGAATGCGGCAAATCCCGAACAAGAAGCTGTCAGGGCCTTACACCAAGAGCATAGGATGAAGCCCCTAGCTATTCATTCCATGCCAGTAGTATCAATATCAATATCAAAGATCAAGACAGCGAGAAACCTGTACAACCGATAAATCTCGATGCTTTCTCATAGAATATCAATAGCATATTTTAATAAACGGCTACACATCAAAATAGTAAATTATGTCCTACACTAAGTTCTAATACCTCTCCATTAAGGATACACACAGTCTGAACACCTAAGACTCAACAGCCTTGGCGCGCAAACCGACAAGACGGCTCTCAGGCGCATGTAGTGCCAGAACCCAGTACTCGCACTGGGTCATAGTTTGTTCAACACGGTAGACCTTCAGCTCAACAGCAGATTTATCGGCTCCAGAATCCTTCTCGACAGCCGCGGTGCGGACAGCATCCAGGGCGGAAGCATACTGATTGTTCGGGTCGAAGGCGGAGGGGGTTATAATGGAGATGGACTTGGACAGATTGGTATCCGAGGAGATCAGGGAGGAGAGCTGGTCTGCAGTGAGGGAGAGGGAGTTAGCAGGGTGGTTCTAGGATTTTTTTCTTCTCGTGTTTTTCAAGGGAGAAAATGAATGGAAGATGCGAAATATGAAGGAACTAGGAAAGGGAACAGTATTAGGACATACCGGCACTAGGCCACGATCCCTTCGCAGCGTCATCCCACTTCAATACCACAGGCTCGAAGGGCTCATCTGTATCGGAGATGTAGTATGCGTCCACGGATTGCAGCGGCTTTGGGACTGATAGGGAGCTGTGCACGGTCTCGGTTTTGACGGTTCCGGCCCCTTGCTGTAACGCTTGGCCGCCACTCACGTCTGCGTTGGCTTTGTTGAGAAAAGACATGTAGGCATCATCGGAAGACATGATTTGTGTTGAAGTTGAGAAGGGGGACTTGGTGGGGTGAGATGAGCTGGGTTGAGGTCTTGAGGTTGCGGGGAAGATGCAGGTTTGGTGCCCTGTGTTTGGGACGGAAGTTCTTTGGCTTGTTTGGTGGTATAGACTGTGTAGAAGACGGTATTGAGGTTGAAGATGGTTGATTTGGAAGGTTGATCGTAGGATGTAGGAGGTTGGAAAAGCCCGTTTTCTTGTTGAAGCTGGCAAGGAAAAGTGTGGGATGACGCAATGGATATTGGATTGGCGCATTTTGTTCCACCGGCTTGTCAGATTGGAATATGGTATATTTGAATGACTAAAGAGATCAAAGGAGTTTTCGAGAATGTAATGAGATATATGGAGTAATTAGGAAAAGCAGAAAAAAATTGTTCAACATTTCGGGTACGCGCAGACATCCGAACCAGATATATATCGAGTGATGGTAAGGAAATATGATGAGAAATATATTCGATTGGAGAATGATATAATATTTGAGGAAGAAAATGCTCCAACATACACTTGTAATATATTTATAAATTTACATAGACAATGTACAGCTACATGCAAATCGTGAAGGATATTCGCTTTTTTATTGAATATGAAACGTTGCACTACCGCCAACCATAGGCTTAAACATCTTAAACAGTCTCCACAAGGTCCTTCTTGAGGGTACCCATGAAGGCCTTCTTCTCCTCGAAGGTCTGGAAAGCACCGTGACCGAACTTGGAGGAGGTATCGATCCACTTGAGCTCGACCTTCTCGGTGGCTCGGCGGGAGGTCTGGGGGTACAGAGTCTTGCGCAGAGTCATAACACGCTTCTTGACACCGGGAACGGAGCCCTTGACCATGACGAAGTCGTTCTTGACCTCACCGTAGTGAACAAAGCCACCCATGCTAAAGAAATGTTAGAATTTAAAACATACACAGAAAAATATCAGGGGGGAACATACGGGGTGATCTGCTTCTTGGAGATGTCGAACTCGGTGGAGGCGTTACCCTCATCAGTACCCTTGCCAATACGGAAGATCTTGTGGTTGCAAGAGGTACGGTGGTGGTATCCGTCCTGACCGGCACGGGCCACAGTCCACTGGACGTGGTTAGGGTGCCAAGCACCAATACAGGCGACCTTGCGCAGACCCTTGTGAGTCTTGCGGGGCAGCTTGGTGGTACCCCAACGGGAGGTGACACCGGAGAAACCGTGACCCTTGGTGACGGCGATGACATCAATCATCTCGTCCTTCTCGAAGATGGAATCGATATCGATGGTCTTCTCGAAGAGGTTGCGGGCGAAGTCGACCTTGTCGGAGACGGAGCCACCGTTGACCTGGATCTCCATAAGGTGGGCCTTCTTCTGCTTGATAGGAGTCTGGCGGATCTGGGTGTGGGCGAGCACACGGACGACAGTGCAGTACTTCTGGATGCGCTCAAGCTCGCGGGTGATGGAGGCACCGGAGCTCTCGGCGTGGGACTTGGCGTACTTGGTGAAGGCCTTCTTCTTGGACTTGTACCAGTTCTTGTAGAAGCGACGCTTGACCTCATCGCTCAGGTGCTCAGCCCAGACGGTGGTGAGGGAGCGGAGACCACGGGGAGTCTCGATGTAACCGACGACACCAACGGCAACGAGCTAGAAAAAAATATAACATGTTAGGGCCCGGTCGTTTCTTCTCCTTCACTTTCGCACACAACGGGGGAAAACGTACAGGAGGGGTCTCGATGACGGTGACGGCCTCGACAATCTCCTTCTTGTGCATCTTGGCACCGGGACGGTCAAGGTCACGGACGACAGTGGTCATACCAGCCTTGTAGCCCATGGAGGCAGTAAGGTGGACGGGCTTCTTGGCATCATCCTTGGGGAAGCTGTCGCAAAAAGTCTCAGCACACAAATCCATAAATCACCATCTCATCCAGAATGTACTAACCTCTTAACCTTACCACGGTGGCGGGCAGCGCGCTTGCGCGGGAGGTAGGCAAGGGAGCCTGGAGATATAATCAGTATACTGCACACACATAGAGGTCGTATTTCGGTATTTCGAAATTTCGATATCGAGGAAAAAGGTGATCACGAACCGTGACGAGGCGCTTCGAACTTCCGGTGACTCCTGAATAGCGAAAGCAGGTCAGCAATTGTATTCAATGGCGGTTGTATATGAATCTTCAATCTGGATAGACTCACATCTTGACCCTGTTATCGTTAGTCGTCGAGGTGGTGGGAGGACGATCTGGAAATGTTGAAGTTGATTTTGCACGCTTGGTGTGTGGGCTAACCTAAGCGAGACTCTTGGCGTGTATGAGCCTGAGGCACCCCACAATAACCCAAATTATCTAATCCAGCCCTGGTATGGTCACGTGCAATTCAGATTTTCCGGGCCCCTGGGAGGCTTTTATGGGTCTCCTGCTGCCAAGGCAAACGGCCAGCAATATGGTTTTTTAGGACATCCACATTGTGGGCTGGAATGAAATGTAGGCCGAAATACGTAAATACTTACGGTAATACAATTCGAGTTAAAAAAAAAGGGGAGACGTTGATAAGTTTACTCTACCAAATTCCAGAGTATCAAACAAATGATTTGCTTCAAGGATGCCTAATACATCATAAAAAAATTCACAGTGAAAAGAGACTAAGAAATCATAAAAAAAGAAGAGAACGAACAGACATGACGAGTATTCAGCGCACGCGCTTGAAACCAGGTAGTCATCGTAACTCGCATATTCATACCGTACATCACACACTGAAAGATAGGAAGGACAGGGAGGAGCAAGGAAGCGAGAGATTTGGGTTTGCCACATTTGACCAGACCACACTAGTCTGGTTGGAAGAGGGAACATTTTTTATGCCGTAGGCTCGACCTTAGATGGAGTACTGGCACGGGCATTGCCGGCACCATTAGCGGGGTTGCCAGCAGCGCTGCCGTTGGGGCTGCTCTTAGAAGCAGCAACAGCCTTCTTCTCTTCCTCAACTTCATCATCATAGTCTTCATCGACCTCCATCTTGCGTGCGGGTGGCTCGTGAGCAGGGGGAGCCTCGGGGCGAGGAGCTTCTTCCTTGACCGGGGTGTTGGCGGAAGGAGGTGCAGAGGGGGGAGCGTTAGCTGGCGGGGCAGAGCCCTCGGCCATCGGGGGAAGACTGGGGCCAGCAGAAGGGCGGGGAGGCATGTCTTGAATGGAAGGCAGAGTAGGAGGGTGGTGAGCAGCCTCTGAGGGGTGGTAGTTCTCATTGGCACGACGGGCGTCCTCGCGGCGGGCCTCTGAGGAGCTTCGTCGTTGCATCTCACCAGGAGAAGGCAAACGAGCTGGTGGGCTTGGGCGGCGGCTGGTCTGGTCATCCAGACGAGCGCGGCTCTCTTGATTTTCATGCTTCTTGACTGGACCAGTATCAGCCTCCCATTCGCGGCCGCGCTTCATGGCAGATGGGGGGCGATCTTCGCGATCACGGGCGGCAGCCTCAGCAGCAGTAGCAGCTGAAGGAGGGGCCGGGGCACCAGAGGCGATGGAGTTACCGCCTGGAACTTGTGGGGGGAGGGTAGGGCCGGGGTGGAACTGTTGGAGAGGGTATCCTGAGCCTGGCGAAGAGGGGCGCTCATCGCGAATAGGGCGAATTTCAGGAGCAGGGCTGAAAGGACGATTCTGGTAAGGAGGAGCACCGCCATTGGGGCCGGGAGGTCCAGGAGGACCAGGAGGAGCGACGGGCAGACCAGTCGGCATAGCACCTCGCGGGGCACCAAAGGCATTGCCGCCACTAGGGGCGCGTTCGTGGCCTGGACCAGGAGCATTTCCGAGCTGGGGTAAGGTGTGGGGCGGTGGGTAAGCATTGGGATCACCCATCTTTGGCGAGCGAGGCGCGCCACGGGGATCCGGGAAGGCCCGACCAGCCTCCTGTCGGGGACTTTGAGCGGGCGCACCGGGGATCCGAGCATCGCGTTGGTCAAGACCGTTGGATGGGGGGCCTTGGCTCTGAGACTGAAGCTCATTGATACCACGGTTCCAGTCAGGAATCTGTCTTGGGGGAGCAGGAGCTTGTGGAGGGGGGCCGATGGGGGCTGGGGCACCCCACTGAGGAGCTGGAGGTGCACCAACGCCCGGTGCCTGGTAAGCCTGAGGATGAACATCCTGCGGCTGAGGCGCGGGGGCAGTGGGTGGCTGTTGTCCAGCCGTGCCAGCAGACAACTGACTTTGAAGCAGCTGCAGACGAGCCTTGATGTGGACGTTGCTCGGATCAAGATCTGCGGCGCGTCCGTATGCATCCAGGGCATCGGCGATCTGGTTGTTGCACGATTCGTACAAAGTACCTAGGTCATACCAAACTTCCGAAATGTAAGGGTTCAGGCGGATTGCACGAGAGTAGGCATCCAGAGCATCGCGGTATTGGTTGATCTGGTAGTAAAGAACACCAATTGAGCACCAGAAGGTAGGGTTGCGACCATCGCGATAGACCGCTTGCTGGTAAGCCTCATACGCCTTGGGGTATTTCGCCATGGACATGTAGCAACGACCGAGGAGATACCAACTTTGAGCGTCATTGTTATCTGGTGAAAGAATTGATTAGTTTCAATGTATATAATCGAAATGGGGGATTGAAATGGACTTACCAGCATTGACAGACTTCTCCAAAAACTGGATGGCCTTCTCCTGGCTTTGGAACGCATTGCTCTGCTGGTGGTAGAGCCATCCAAGTTGCTGGAGAACTTTGGCGTGGTTTGGATCCCGCTCAAGGACGCGCTGATAGGCAGATTGAGCTGACTCAAACTAAGGGTTTCATGAGTACAAAGTAAGAATCAAGAGTGTGAGGATGCATGACTTACGTCTTTCTGTTGCTCGTGAACATGGCCAATCTGGAACCAGATGTCTTCTTCGGTCAGAGGACGTGGGGGGTCGCTAACGATGTATTTGAAGCACTGTGATGGATAAGTCACAGCTCAAGTCTTATACCAAGAGAGTTCACATACCTCCAAACTTTGGTTAAACTTCTGCTGCTGCTTGTATATGATTCCCAGGCGGAAGTAGATCTCATTGGCCTTCTCAAAATCGGGTGCCATACGCATCACTTGCGAGAAAGCCTCTTCCGCATGATCAAGAGAACCATAGCGATCATACAAGATACCAATTCCATACCACAGCTTGGGTTCCTAGTGAGGGGAGTCGGAGTCAGGGACTAGCATTTCAGGCAAGACATAAAGAGGAAACGGCTTACCTTGGGGTCACGCAAGTGGTAAAGGGCTTGCTGATAAGAGGTGTATGCCTCTTGCAGATTATCCATCATAAGATGGCAGTGGCCCAAGCTACCCCAAGTCTCTCCATTGCTCGGATCCAACTTCAAAATATTTTGCAAGTACTCAATTGCTTTGGGGAACTGCTCTTTTGTCCGTAGGATGCATGAAATTGCGTTCATGGCTGAGATAGACCACTGGTTGTGACGCAGGGCCTGCTCATAGGCATTCATCGCACCTTCCAGGTCGCCCATCAATTCGGTCAAGCTTCCTACAAACGAGACCGTCAGCATTCGCCATTTGTAAGTTTATGACTGGAAACCCTTACCTATTTGAAGCCAGACTTGTTCATTGAGTGTGGCGATCTTCTGTGCAGTTGTGAGAGCAGGGACTCCCTTTTGGCCTTGCCCAGGAATTGCGGACATATGACCATTGGCCTGTGCCTGCGCCTGCGCATGTGCGAGATGCGCTGCCGCATGGTGAGGAGCTACACCCGCGGTGGGTGATGGTTGAGTATGAGACATGGTTCCCGAGAATCGTGAATATGGTTGAGTTGAACCGTGTCGCGACCGAACTCTCGAAATGAGTTTGCGACACGATGATGCAACCTAAGTTTACACCACTATTAGACACCGATCAAGTGTACTCTTTGATGTTGCACGCCAATCTTGAGGCGCAATTTCCGATCGACTGGGTGAAGAGAATGGGAAAAAAAGGACAGGTCGCGAAAGAAATGAAGGTTCCTCACGCGACACTTTCCAGCAGTGAAGGGTGGCAGTTTTTTTTTTCCAAAATCGACTGGACCTTGGCGCTTTTTCCGAAGATAAATGAGTGGCGCGAGATGGCAGTGAACAATCTCGGGGGACAGCGGGTGAGGTCACAGCTATGTAGAGCTAGAGTCGCGAAGGTAGAATGGAAAAAATAAGCTATTGAAGAAAGAGGCGAAGATACAATGCGATACAGTGGGGAAAGGGGATGTCAGAATTGAAGATGATCCGAAAGCCTAAGGGGGGAAGAGAGAGGGAAGAGTCGAGGGGCTGGCAGGAAAGGTGAAATTTGCCAAGAGACGCTAGTGGTTGCGTAGCTCCCGGCCGTCACAACTGATTATCTAATCCAGGCTGACACTCAGGAACGGCTTAGCGCTGTGGAGAAAGATCTGGAGGCGGTTATGCTCGTTTTTATTTTTATTTTTAATTTTTTTAATTTTCCGTTTTGTCATTTTTTCCTTTTTTTCATTTCTTTTTTCATTTTTGCTTTTTCCTTTTTTTATTCCTTTTTTCATTTTTTTGGAGCTCCAACTTCAAAACCCACCCATAATGGAAAGAATTAAGCTTATACAAAGGTTTGGAATTATTTACTTCAAAAATATATGTAACTTATATAATTCTCACAATTAATTCTCACTGTGTGCTAATAAATGCCCTCCCTAACACGAACACACGAGCCTCCGGTAAAAGACGCCGAGTGGAGACTCCCCCCGTGGTTGCCTCTAAGCTCTAAAGTGCGTTAGTGCGACTATGCTCCGTGGTGTAGCCCACAGGGCCGTGCAGCCGCATTGGCTTTTCTCAGATCCCTGTTCCCCCCCCTTTTGCCCAGCACTTTAGTACTCCGTACTTAATCCTCCGTCAAATGATAGCGGAGACCACCTCCGGGAATAATTCTACTTTCTCTGCTTATTATTCGAAGGCCTATCATCCGTATTCGGTAAAAAAATATATAAGCTAATTTTGTATACGTCAATAGGCACTAACACAGACCAAACCCGGAATTGTGCAGGATGCAGCTGTCGAGTGACCCTGTGTCCCCTCTCCTTTTTTTTCCCATCATTTTTCTCCGGACTATATTGTATAATTCTTCCCCCCCCTTCTTAAAAGTCCCATGAATTTTGTCAAAGTACCATGCAGGGTACCTTGACTTGCATATTCGCCCCTTCCGTCATTATTGTTCCCGCCTTAAGCGGCTTAGCGTATCCACAGTTTATTTTCATTTTAATTCAGCCACACGCCCTGTGCTTGTGGCTAGTGAGCTGTGGATGCGATCTTGACATGTTCAGTGGAGACTCCCGGATGTGACAACTGTAACGCCTTTTGAATTCCCCTACGGTGTAGTCTATATGGACTGTCTCCTATTACAAAGTTCATATACAACTAAGTATAGAATTATACATGGACATGTCACCATGTGTACCTTATGTTTTCTCCCAACTCCACTTGTACGTGGGCCTCACTTTTCCAGGGTTTGCTAGCCGAGCCGTTTTGTCTCTGCCGTTGTGAAACGGAGAGGGGGTTTCCCAACAGCCTAGGCCAATTGTCTTATATAAGATTGTATATGGTTCCTATAGTTAGATCTGGGTTGCACATCCGCTATTATTTTAACTTGCCGACCGAGTTAAAAACCTGTCACTCGCGTTAAACATATTTTGCCATTTAGCCCTTTTCTTTTTCTCTTTCATTCCCTCTCCTTGGGCAGTTCTCTCGCCAAGCCTTAGTCGCTACCGAATCAAAACAAATAACTAAAGCTGCAACTGCAAATCTCGGAAGCATGTCAAAAGCTAAAGCTCCCCGGGGATTACGGGAATGGCCCGACTTAGAGACAGATCAGCCGCGTGCATGCCTGCACCGTGTGTCCACTGTGGAGACGCCCATGGTTGATCCTGAGACCGTAAATAAATAGTAAGAACTGACACCCCTGCGACGGGATTTTGCAGACGCCATGCTCCGACGTGGGTATGACCGTGCAACATGATTCCAGAGTTAGAATCGAGGCAGGGGGTACCAGAAACAAGGCTAGACTTAACATTGCAGGAATCACTGGCGCTTCCGAGTTGAATGGAAGAGAGTCGTCAGTCAAGGCCACCTACTATTTCATGACAAATTGACGTCTCCTCGGGCGTGACTTATCTGCACGGGCAATGATACTAGACGCCTCCACAATTTGCCTCGCGGTGAATATAATATGCGTCAACGCTGGGGCTCCAAGGTAGTCAGGTCATAAAAGTGAGGACATTTTGAAAAAAAGCAAGGCAACTTATTAAAGTCAGCAAAAAAAGAAAACATAAGAGTTTCAAAGTCATGTCTTGCCAAGACTTGATAGTGCAGAGCGCAGGGATTGAAGACCGGGCTAGTTGGGACACAGATGTTCGATTTGTGTGACCTCGACAACCAAATGCCAAGATAGATGCGTTCATTTTTCTACCCTCCCCGATCACTGATAAGATATGGATCGTGGGGAGATTGGCCTGAGGGTGCGCCATTTCCAACTGGGCTATGCAGATGCGTGGTCCAAGGATATGGGGGGCGCACAGATGCTTTCTTGTGTTAGGTACTTTTCTGTTGGGTAACATGTCAGTGTTGCTATGTTTTGGCGACGGGACACGGGGTATATAAGTCTGGCTATATATGTCTAGACGCTGATGCTTATCATTTGACGTTAGGTGGTTTTAGGAGATCAGGAGGGTCTCATGTTCTCATGGTTGCATGGTTATCCCAGGCGGACTCAAGCCTTGAACGCGGGTCCTTCTCAGGTACTAAGCCAATAATACCAAGCAGTTATTGATGTGGGCTAAGTTAGCTTCCAAATCTAGCCCATCACATCTTATTCACTTGCGGCTGCAAGCCCCCGTCAGCCACAAATTGGGATACTTGAATTTTGGTGGGATCTGTTGATACATAAACACCGAGGGTTTATTTATCGAGCTGAACTATTTAAGTAATCTACCTTCAAGTTGAATTCTTCTTTTCGGATCGCTTCTTGCATTCGAAGTCAGCTCAGCATAGGCTATATATGTCTTGATGAGAACCCCGATTTTTCAACCCGTACACGCATTTGATTGTATTTATATTTTTGGACAGCCATATACACACACACCGTTTTTTTTTGCAGAACACCACAACATTACACTAGACAAAAAAGACAAAGCCTATAAAAGCCCAAATCTCGTTTTCTGGCAACTTTGCTGCCCAAAAGCCAATGTTCCCAATGGGCACGTGATCACATAGGACTTGGGAGTCTGCAGTGGAAAACTCTATTTGTGGCATGTTTCTTTATGTTTCAAGAAAATAGTATGAGCATTGAATCTAATCAAGCGTTGGTATATAGGGAACCTATACTACGAAGTACTATGAGAGAAACTACCTGGGCGCCTAAAGGGCTCAGAGTCTTAGCCATAAGGATCTATTGAGAGCCAAACTTCCAACTCTATTTTCTGCCAAATTGATAACGGGGATCAGGATTCTATATGCATTACGATACAGGAAGACACTTTACCAATTTGGACTATTTCTAGTTTGGTTGGTACATACAGGTTAAGGTGTAGGAGGCATGCGAGGATGATAGGGCCCAGAAAGCATAGGTGCAGCAAATAGCCCTAGGTAAGCAAGTATCAGAGCTGTGAGCATGATGCAGGACTTTATAAGTACGCGATCGAGTATCGAGCACATAAGCATGCGCAAGCTCTGCCGACATGTACGTATTGTCAAGATTGGCGAAGATCAGCGGACTGACATTCAGAATCTCAGTAGCAGCCTCATTCTCAGTAGCAGCCTCATTAAGCATTTCCAGGCTCCTGTATTCCACTTCTTCAATCGATTATGGGATTCGAGCGTTTGATGAGGTCGAGATTCGTTGTGGAGTTTGATGAGCTTGCGGTTAATAGATAGTGTGCTGTAAGGATTAGTGAAAAATACTCCATATGGATGCCGGATAAGCCCTGGAAGAGAGTTTACGTATATGTGTGTGTCGTAGGGCGCGGGTTGTTCCTCGTGGGCGAAGAGCCGGGAAGGAGACCTGCTCGAATGGGGTTCTGGTTGAAGACACCGACTTCAGCTTTGCGGGTAGTTAAGGGAGGAAAATGCCTTCGTATACAAGGTTGTACTGGTCATTTCCTAGGGAATATGCGATGAATTTCCAAATAGGTCGGCCTAAGATGACGGGTAGATAATTTTGTCGATCGGATAGCTGTGAGACTTGAGATATATGGAAGCATCGATCATTTTTGAGGGTAACTCATAGCCAGCGCATGAGCAGGCCGGTCTCATGGTGGGTGGCTGGTTTAGAACAGAGCCCAAGTTTGGGGGAATGATTGATCTACACTCGCCACCTGTCATTGTCATGCCATGCCATTGCGTGCTTGGCTGATAGTAGTTATACCTGTTGACTAGTTGATCACGGCCTGAAATTGAGGGAAAGAAGAGTAACGAGAGTCAGCCAAGGGGGGTTATGGACAGCGTGCAGCCGTAAATAAAGAAAAACAGCAGATTAGACAGGGAGCCAGGCAACGTTACGGTTGCCGAGCAAAGAACACGCAATCAGTCGCTCCTGACCGCTCAGCCAAGCAGAGAACACGGGATTGTATACGGTGCCCAGGAATTCAAACAGAGAAAACTTACAAGCCAAGAGTTGAGCTCTCGTCGGAGAGAAAAAAATTTAAGATCTAAGTGGATGTCGGAGGCGTTGATTCGTCGAGATGATCGGATTCGTCTCAACGGAACGGTGGAATGAGAGGGCGCCGGAAAGTCAATACTTCCAAGACTTTCTGTCAGGTTGGATATCTAACAGGAGGATCAAGAGAGGTATTTATTTTGGCTAATACTATGCACCTGGGGCAGACTATTGACCGAAGTTAGGTAAGAGATATTGGACAACACTGAAAATTATTTCTCCGAACTCGAATGCCAACACCCGCCAACCTCTCGGCGCCTGGGCGCCTGACCCTTGGCCCTTGGGGGGGGGGGGTACACTACCCCTGATTTGGGTTTAGGCAGCTACATATGTATATAGTGCTCTGAAGTTCTATGGGGGTTTGTGAGTACTAAATCACATAGAATTTAAATATATACAGCTATATCTATGTAACTTTCCAAGGTAAGAAGATTCCAAGATTATATAGGTGGGCAATAGGAGCAATACATACCATCACGTGCGTATAGCTGTTACCGCCAAGACTCCAGGCTTCGTCTCAGCGCGGATCATCTCATCACAGTTGACCAATAAAAGATCGGTATTTGTTTACTTATTATCCCCGATGGCTGCTTGGCGCCTTGGCGGATGGTAAAGTCTCGTAATTCATCTGCACCTCTCACCCTTAGGCCACTTAGCATCTTTGTGTCATGGTAGGACGACTTCACATCTTGTCCGACATAGCCCTACCTTGTTATCGAGTATGCCCTAGATGGTCATAATTTGGATCTGAGATAAAACGATCGGCAGGATGCCCGCAAATGATTCTTGTACCCCATACAAGGCTCGACCAAATGCCAAGGGCTAGGCATCTGGGCGTCTTGGCGAGAGGGATTGCAAACAGCAAGAAATGCTCTTCCGCTGTCTTGCACGGCCTTTTCTGGGCTTTCCTGGATTTTCCGCTCTTTCTAGCTGCGGCTCTCCGTGGTCTCTTATAAGTCTCTCTTCCGCCCTTCCTGCCCGCCCCCTTCCTCCCCCGACTTGTCAAGAGCTCCCTATGCTAGAAAGACTACGATTTCGGAAATCATGTGGTGAATTCTACATGCAATAGTCGCCCTCTGTGCGTCTACTTTGTACGACTCTTGCTTTGTCTCTCTATCCTGCTTTTATTTCCTCGCCAGCCATGCGGTCACCGGAGATGGCGTATAGTGCTGCCTACTATCAGGACCAAAGACCTCTTGGAACGGCACACCCTCACAGCTCGATCGTCACCCCTCCACCGGCTACCCGTCGATCCCAGGAACAATCCTCTGTATTGAGTCACCCAATAGGTGGATCCCGACCCTCGTCTCCTATACCGAGCCGCGACGTCAGTCCGCGCACCTCCGGCTCACGGGCACAACGTGTATACCATAACCAGACACTGGGAGGATCTTCCTGGCCCGGTTCAGACCCTCGAGAGATCGACTCCGTTCCGGCTGGCTCGACATCAAGTGGTGCACATAAGGACGAGCGGGCCCAGAGCAGCTGGGCAGATCGGCCTTCATTTATGCCTGGGGAACATTCCAACCCCAGCATAATCCGTGTCCGAAAACGAGCCATTCCAGATGACGAAATAGTCACTAATGAGGGCCAAGATGCCCTTCTTATGCTAGTAAGTGCGCAGTAAGGCGGCTCAATGTTTCATATATTAATAAAACTGGCAGTTCCGCCTCACAATAGTTCCATTCTACTCATTCGGCGCTTCTCTATATACCATCTTCGCGTTCCTCTTCGCCCTCTTCGTCTCGCCTTTCCGTCTCTGCTCATTTTCCCCCTACCTCCGCGCAACGACCTTCGCATCACAACTTTGCGATCTCCTTTCTCCTGTCCTCCATATTCATGAACGGCTCGTTTGCTTGCAGCCACCATCGGTGGAAGACCGATCATCCTCGACCCAATGGATCCGCTCAGAGCCAGATTCAGATCAGCAGTCCGTCATATCTGAGCCGAGCGAGATATACGCCGTGATTGCTTCAATTTTCGTCCTGGTCCTGTCCCCATTATTCAGTATGGTGATCCTGGTCTTCGCATGGACAGCCGCATTTTTCTGGATCTTCTCTATGGTCCTGGGTAACCCGGACGGCACCGAGCGCAAGGATGACGGCCGCACTGCCGTTCTTGGAGTCTGCAAATGGTGGCGGTCATGGCTTTGCAAAGCACGAAAACCATAATAATCCCCAATCAAAGCCCGCTAGAACCCAGCAGGCCAATCAGTGATACATCTCACCGCCAGCTTCACGAAAGCTGCATTACCCCCTTCCCTTACCTTGAAATATTGTCTCACACTGCATGATACCCTCCCCTCTCGGTACATGGGCGTACACCGGGAATACGTGGAACGACCTCGCTTTACTTTTACTCTTCACATGCTGATATTACCTCCGTCCCTGGTGGCTATGACTATACACATTCTGCATCGTTGATGCAACGGCGTCTGGGATTGGCTTTTATTTTTACACGGCGTCTGGGCGGGCGCATAGTGACCATGAAATTATTTCGACGTGTATTCTTTTTGTTATTGTGTCTTGCAGATTATCTGGGTTTGATCGAGCATCCCCTGCTCGACCCTTCGATCTTGCCTTGTCTGGTGAGCTGACGGGGATTCTCGACCTCCCTTGGAACTGTACTTGTATGTATGAAACATGTATGTGAGAGAAGGTTGTATGTACGCACTGCTCTCGAGTGCAAATTTGATACCCGGATTTTTTGCTTTTGATTCTTGGGATTTGCTTGGAGTAAACACTGTAGATTCGGCTGCTGATGCAGTTTCTATTTTTGACCACAGACATAATTTGATCCAGTTGACCTAAGGTGATATCAGGAATGTTAGATTTAAGATCTATTTTGATTTCTTTACACCTTTGATTCCAAGCCTGACAAAGTCTTGAGGTAGCTCTTCTGGTCTGCCAGATGGGGACTAGCGTAAGGAATCACCATGTGACTCCATAATATCTAACGAAGTCGAGGTCAACATGAGCTTATAGACTCCAAATAGTAAGATGTTAAGAAGATTTACCTACTTCATACCGGGAGGTGACCTACTATTTAGTTTTCCCTCTCCCGCCTTCCGTGAACTACCCTGTCTATTTCACGGGACCAGGACTACCCTTGTAGAACATCTCGGCAATTTGCAATCCCTTGTTATGACCAACCACTAACTGCCTTATTTGGGTAACAGCTTGACTCCCTGCCCTCTGAGTTATGTAAGAATTCCATGGCTTAATCAAACTTCTTTCCAAGAACTCCGTCTTCAACTGGTATGAAGCCATGCATCCTATCCAGACAACTGGAGGCCCTAATCTCAATATATCCATTGGAGCGCCTCCAATATGGACATATGTCGCAGGGGACACCATAATCGGCAGCGTGAACCGCCACTTGCACATCGTGACCCCAGACGCCAAGATTTAACTCACATTGATCGGACGTACAAAAGCCCGCCTAATAACAGCTGGCTATCCATCGAAAACAACGTACTACGACGACTGGGAGTTTTTCAACCTGCCACAAACATTGTTACGTGGACCCATACACATACCCTCACCCAGCACCCCAACTGACTGGATCAACATCCCCTTCTCAATTAATATCCCAGAAGCAGCTTCGCTGTTCAATAGTCCGCGACCACACACAAGCAGAGAGCTTCATCCCACTAGAGGCAAACATCATCGCACGACACTCGTTACCGGGATCGTTTTCCATATCTTGGGAGGGTGCTTCGGCTTGTTCTTAGAAACGATGGTCTGATGAGTGATAGGAGACATCTCAGTTGGTTGGCTAGCAATCAGCCTAGTTTTGTCACTTTCAATACCAGGCTGAGTCACTCGATAATATGGCGGATCTCTGTAAGTATTGCTGGGGAGACACGAACTGTGTCGATGAAGACAGTGGTCACTGTGTATAATAGTGCCTCTAGGTTGTGAGGTTATGCTTTCCGAAGGCCATGAGCCTTTTGAAATTGAGTGGCATCGATTTTATGGGAAAAATTCACTCTTGTCGGATTGCATTGCGGGGACATGTCGAATATATAAGACAAGGAATAGCAACAGCGAATAGCTCAGTGATTGCACGACAGAGCACTTGTAATTGAATTGCCATATAACATAATAATAAACAGATAATTACCTGTATAGACATGGAGTATCAAAAGAATGAAGCTGCGGCCGCTTCAATAGTTACCGGTTCGTGTTCAACATCATCGCCATCATGGTCGACAAAAGAATTATCAGGGTCATTAGCATCATCATCAGACAGGTTAATGGCATGAACATCCAAACCAGGAACGCCACGAGACAACATCTGGATCTTGATCTCCATATCATGTTTTCTCTTTTGCTCCTTCACCTGCTCTTCAGTCGTCCTCTTCAACTCCCTCTCGTACACGCGCACCTCCTCTTGGTCCCGGGCATTATCAGCCCATACTTTCAGGTGCTCCGGGTATCTTAGACACCAGATCACAATATCCCGCGTTGCATGTGCATCCTCCAGCGCACTGTGGCCCTGTTTCCCGACTTGGATATCATAATTGACCAATTCATTGGTAAGAGTTTTCAGACTCCATGTGCGGTTAAGTGGTTCACCGGCGTGTACAGTGTAAAACACCGCTTCGCCGGTAATGATGGACGAGTCAACAATGTTCCAGTGAATGATACCCAAGACGTCAAGATCATTGTTGAGAGAATGACCAACTAGGACAGTCTCGCTATCCATGAACTCCCATAATTTCGAGCGCGCTCCTTCCCAGCCATTCAACGCTGTCCCCTTCTTGACAGCTTTGTTCATGGCACCAGGAGTCACCCCGCTGAACCGAGAATCCCAATTCACGACTTTCGTTTTCGGCTGCACATAGTTGTCGATGAGAACCTCGCCAGTTAAAAAGTCAATTGCGCACAAAAATGCAAGCTCCCGGCGCCCTGCTTCAACTTGTACCATCTCACAGTCGAGCACGATTGCTCTCCTTTTCGGCAATCCGTCCGAGGAGCGAGGAACTTGGCGGAAATGTCCTGTCTTCGGCGGGGGTTTCTTCGACGGGCGTCTGCTGACATCTGCCAGGCCAGCCCGGAAGGTGAACCCTCTTGTGACCAGACGGGTGTCCGAGTGACAGCGTGCAGACAAGTAGCGAAATATCAAGTTTTGTTCGAGCGGCTCGAGGATAGCATGGTAATTTGCGTTATGGATGGCGGGTGATGAGGAACTCGGAGGGTCAAGCTCAGAGCTCTTGTTCCACAGGTCGTCAAGACCGTCTGACCTCAATGGAGCACGTACCGGGGCCTGGGTTGATGTGCGCCTTTGAGCTGATTTCGCAGGCTTAGCAGGCAATATATCGGAGCGATCTAGGGACTTCTCAAGCTTCGTTTTCTTTGGAGCAGATTTCACAGGTTTGGCAGACAAAGCCTCAAACAGATCCTGGGACATCTCAAGCTTTGTTTTCTTTGCAGCAGATTTCGCAAGGTTGACAGACAAGGGCTCGGAACGATCCTGGGACTTTTCATGTTTCGCTGCCTTTGGAGATGGCTTTGCAGGTTTGACCAAAGATTCAGACAGATCCTGGGACTTGTCATATTTCACAGACTTCGGCGCTGATTTTGCAGGTTTGGCAGACAAGATTTCGGAAAGCTCCTGGACGTTCTGCTGCTTTGTGATCTTTGGCGCTGGTTTTGCTGACTTGCGCGACTTGAGATCGGGACCATCTAGGGGCTTTTCATGCTTCTGGGAGTGTTTAAGTAACGTAGTTACATTCCCAAAAGATATGTCACATGGTGCACAAGCAAGTTTGTGGCCTTTGGACTCAAAATGAGCCTTCACGGCGCTAATGCTTTTGAAGCCACCTCTCTGACATCCAGGACAGACGAATGACTTTTCAACGGCTGGGGATGAAGCCATGATAGACAAAACAGAAATTGACTCGTTTTCTTTCGTGGGTGTACGCAGAGCTAATATGGAAGGAGGACCTCGGGAATGTGTATGTCTTGCCTAATTGAGCCCGAACGTGGCAAGCAGGGACTGACGTTGCACTTCGATGACTGCGGCAACCTATGGGCCAACGGAGCAACGATATACAGTCGCTGAGACAGTCTTTAGTATCAAAATTATTCTGTTTGACTTGAGTCGATAAAAACGAAGAGTGAATTGATTGATAATTGATCTCAAGAGGGATAAAATTGGCCAAGCCAATATTCTGCCCAATTCTACCGCATGGGATGTGGGCCTGAAATATCGGCCACCAAGGACACTCGGATGTCGCCAATCACAGTGCAAGTTAAGAGTCTTACCAATAACAAGACGAGGTAACTTACTAAAGGTTTGTATTTTCGATTTGAAGACTATGCAAGTAGTTTGAACTATTTATCTCATTCAAGAGACCTTACTCAAACAACTTGGTCAATAACGAATAGAACCATGATGATAACGACATGAACACAAAGATGAAGCAAGTCACAAGGAAACCAATGTTTGGTTTTTGCAAGTCCACATGGCATTGATTCCTTTGCCACCGTACGATCACAAAGAAAAGATCGCGTAAGCCAAAGTCCGGCCAGAGTGTGTCCACAACCTGGATATCAGTATCCTGATGGCATTGCTAGAGTAGAAAATCACTCATTCGGCGGACTCCCGACGTTCGAACAAGAAGATCCACCGGAGGATCATCGACTGCATACATTCGAGCTGCCAGTGACTGGGCTGTGATAGCTGTGGGAGAAATCTTTCCCCGACAACATTCTTCTGCTGACACTCGCACTGCGCGGGCAATTTCATCGCGCGACGTATATGCCAGGTACACATTTAGAAATCTCTTTGTTTGGTGACAAGATTGTTTAGTAGCTATGTCGATCGTCTCCCTCATATCATCATCGAGCAAATCCAACCGACCCAGCACCCGAATCGCGCATTGATGTCGCTCTAATAGTCCACCTGGCTGGGCATAGTTGACGAACAGGTATTTGAGTACCTCCATAACTGGGTCGATCTGCTCCTTTGGCCGTTTGAAGTTTTCAATGCTGAATGTATACCATGTGACGCCTCGTATACCTAACAGAAAACACCTCTCCACGACCTTTGCATGTCAGCATCAACAACTGATTATGATGGTATCGGCATGAGCCATACCTTTGTCATGGCTTGAGACCCCCGGAAGAGTCCTTCTGCAATTGTCATGCCATGAACTTTTGAATATCGCCGGTTGCCATCCATGATGAATGCAACATGGATGGGTATAGCACCTTCCTGCATGGTTTTTATAAGGATGTTTTGCGCATAATCCGAGTCCATAATCTTCTTATAATTCAGGGGTTGAGGAGTATATAGTCCCTTCATTTCCAGGTGTAAGAGCGAGTTAATATATCTAGCCGCCAAGGACGGAAACGAGACTAAAAAAAGGTTCGGATACGAAGTGTTCCGTGCCCAGGTGGAAGGATTTCAACTTAATTGGCGCTGTAAATAATATCCTGGGGTGGCTTGTCAAGATGCCAAATTGTTAGATGAGGTACTAGTAGTTGTAGCTAGTAGTGATAACCATTTCATTTTTTACTGTAAATATTTCTTAGAAACCAGAACCAATAACTTTTGCTTCCTGGATAGCCTAAGGGGTTCTAGTTTAGACGGTGCGATAACCCTCAAACTCCAAGTTTTGCACTCCGAATATAGAAAGTAAATGCAAGATCATATCTAGCCTGCAAATACATGTATGCAAACAATAATTTCGCTAGACAGAAAACAAATCAAACTGTGGACCATTGGGAAAAAGCTTAGTCTTACCTACCTTTCTCCCCCTGCTCAGGCGTAATGAATTTCTTCTTCCTCAGATTCCTCTTCCATATCAAGACCCTTCAGCGGTGCTTTCATTCGTAGGATAGCCTCTTGCCCCAGAATAGGTAGTAACGCCGGATCTGGCAAGTCTGGATACTAGCATAGCCCCAACTTTCTGCTTCTTTCGAACTGGAGGGTGATAGCCATCTTTCTCTGAGTCATCCAATCCCCGTTTGAGTGACCCTGACGGAGATTGTGTTATCGGTGATGGTATTTCATTACAATAGCTCGGGCTTGGATGTTCGAATAGAGACCCAGTCGATCCCACAAACGTCTTTCTGGTTTTGGGCCCACTCCCGCTTTCCACTTCGGCATTTTGTAGGATGAAATCCGAAAGTAAGATATGCAGTGTTGAATTGTGTTGGCTGTAAATATGGAATGAGAGTCGAAACGGAATTCATCGACTATTGAATAATTGGCATTCTCTTTGCGACCGAGGTAGAGTAAATTTAGAGCATGGCTTTGATTGATATTCGAAAACACTTTGTTTATTATTGAGAGAGAAAGAACCGAAGGATATGGTCAAGTGTCATATTATATCGATGGTACGAATATATTTGACGAAAATAAGCTACAAGAAAGCCACAGCTACACGAAAGCCACAGAAAGGTATAAAATGTTATAAAACTGGGACATCCTACGATGTATCCGATATTAAATGAGCTCCGACTCGTTTGATTGAAGAATGTCGCCGCCCAGTATAAAAAAGGACTAACAAACGGGTCGACTAATCTGTCGATTCAAACAATTGTTCTCAAGATTTTCTCGCAACCATATAACCAGACTGGGTAATCAGCAGTCATTTGAGTATATACATACCAGGATCATTTTCTACACAGCCGGGATAAATTCGGCATCACTTTTCTCCCAAGGATGTTGTTCTCCGAGTTCTCGGATAATACGTTCGTGCATCTCGCTTCGCGGCTGGACTGTCACCTTGAATGGAGCCGGATGGCTAATGACCCCAGGAAGAAACTTTAATGGGATATCCTGGATGACCCCGTTTTCTATCGGCTTCGAGATACTGAAAACAGTCAGAGTCTGTGCGACTGTGAGAAACACATTTGCGTCTGCCAGAGTACGCCCAGGACAGGCTCGACGACCGAACCCGAACACAAGCATGTGTGGATCGCGCTCTGGGAGTTTGCGGTCTGGGGTCGTCAAAAAGCGCTCCGGGTTGAAGGTCATTGGGTCATGATAAACGGTTGGATCGTGCGTGTATGCCCTAGGAGATCGAAAACTGTATCAATATCTACTGTCTCCTGGAATGGACAAGAGCAACCCACCAGACGTTTGTAAGAACAGATGATCCCTTGGGGATGAAGTACCCCTCGCACGTATCATCCTGGGATGACATGTGTGGTACACTCATGGGTACAACTGGATGCCATCGGAGAACTTCCTTGACTAGTGCATTTAGATATGGAAGGTTGTCTCGATCTTGGAATTGGGGTAGTTGGTTACTCCCAAGCACTGTGTCGATTTCTTCCTGAGCCTTACGTTGCACCTCCGGGAAAAGGGCCATGGCGAGGAAGAAACTCGCAACCGAGGAGACGGTCTACCTTTTGTTAGTCTAACATAATGCGTATAACCCGGAGTTGCTCTCACTGTATCTGCGCCTCCGGCGTATAAAGACCCAGCTGCCCACTTGAGGACCTCTTCTTCTTCGGTTCCGGGCTCCACAGAATTATCTCGAAGAAGATTGGACAGGAAGGATGGCACAAATTGACCGTTATGCATCTTCTGCTTGGTAAATGAGTACGGAACGTTACTGAACGCCTTTGCTGTGGACCTATAACTGTGCGCGATCTTCACGAACCCTGCCCCAGGGAACCAGGCCGGGAGATATCTCACTAGGCAAAGAGTTAGATAATATTCCACAATTCATCAAACATTAGTTACTTATTGGAATAAACTCCACTGCCCATGTTGCTGGAAGCAAGGCATATGAAAAGTCCTCCATCGCCTTGTCGGCTAGATCCACAAGAGGATCCCGAGCATGGGGTTCAATAGTATACCCATAACCAATTTTCAAGACGATTGCTCCCGCCTCTCTGCTCATAGTTAGCTCTTACATATAAAAAAAAAAGTATGCTATTAGCTCACTTCCGTATATGCTGCAGGAGGTTGTCTGGCTTATCCAATACCCTCACCAGGAAACGACTGACCTCCGCTACCTGAATATCGTTGAAGCGGGCAACGGAATTCTTTGAACCCATCTCTTGAAACAAGTGTTTCCGTGTTTTCTTTACGTGGTCTGTATTTCTGAGTGCCCCAAGAACATATTGCCAACCCGACCTAACGATATCAGTCATCCTAATGTCATGTAAATCCGTAGTGCTTCCACTGACATATCAGTAAACGCATTTTCTGGACGCAATGAGAATATAGCGGAACGCCTTTCTAGTAACTGCACCGCCAACTTAGCATCATTAAGGACGATAACATGTTTTCCCAGCACAGTGAGTGAGCTGATTGGTCCTAATTTGGGAATAGTCAACATCCGATGTTGTATGTTCCACATGCATTCACTATTACCATATAGCTCTTTATGTTTTAGCCAGTGCACCCAATCTTGTTGGTCCGGGCTTGGAAGGTCCTTCAGATTTCCAATTATGGGTTGCCGTTTAGGACCAGGAGGAAGAGGCAGTGGGTATCTTTTCCGGCTGCGAAGGGTTACAATAAAAAAGCCAAGGGAAATGAGACCCAACCACAGCGATGATAACATAATGATGTTGAATTGAGGTATAAGAGTTTGAAATATGACAAGGTTGGGTGTATGTGCTAATTATTTTGGACCTGACTGCTTTTTAAAGCCCTGAAGAAGAGGGGTCGCAATATGTATGCACCTCGATGCAGCACCTGTCACTCTACGATAGGTCGGTCATCTGCAAGTAGGAGGGGTATGCGGGATGTACGTGCATAATCTTGTAGTTTTTCTGTATCTACACTATAATAAAGGCATTTCTGTGTGACTTTAGATATACAAGCTCTTTGATTGGCTTCTAGACCCAGAGTTTTGATAAATTGGAACATTCCCTGCCACTGATCACCTCGAAGTCGTATCATCGTTCTCCTATTAAAATTGTGATGACCCAAGCGCTTGCGGATTCTCAGCACATACATACCAATGGCTATAGCAGTTTGTGCGTGAAGTATTCAGAACAAGGCTGATCGACGGTAAATCTACTGCAAAAAATGGTTACTTAAGGCATTAAACCTGGGCACATTAGTGGCTGAGGTCATTTGTAAAGGAGCGAATCGCCTGTGTACGAAAAGCCACCATCGTATTCAATATACTTGCTTTCCAATTCGTCCGTAGATCAACCGTGTGTCTGAGTGTGGATGGCGATAACACTTATGAGTGGTTCGCTCCTTTTATGTCCCTAAGTTGTGCTTCACTGTTTGGTAGGATATACATGGTTTATATAACCTCAAACTGCACACCCTCTGCTTTTAGAGTGATAGGCCCCCCGCTTGCCTCTCCTAGCGAAGATCGTTCGCCCGGGGGCGCCATCACCTCCGCTTTCCCTCCAACTCGCCACCAGGGTACTACCTCGCCCTCCTTTATCCTAAACCAATATCGATGTCCGATTTCGAGAGTATTTTGATCTCCTGATCTATTGGCCAGGAGAAATACTTCCTGGAACTTAGTTGGTGTCTCAGGATGTAATGTGACGAAAAAGCGATCATCTGACCCACCCGACTCGCGATTGAAGGCTGGACGCTTCCCGCCTTTGGTGATATCTAGGCGTAGCGGTTTACTGTCTGGTGTAGTGATATCGTGACACATGAAGTTGCTGCGACGCTGGCTGAGACCGAGGTTGAATATTGTGGGTTGAGTAAAGAGTGTAATAGGTTCAGGGTAATGTGAAACTGCTGTTAGTGTGATCGTCGGTTGCGGGCTTGTATTGAGGGAGAACGTGGGCGGTGTGATAGCGAGTGTGATGGAAATTGAGGGAGGAGTGTTGTACATTTTGTCTCTTGATTGCAATTGATATGGATGAAGAATGAGGATGTATCTTCTTGCTGATATCAAGTTTCGCTCAGAGGATTATTTGATGGAAGGGCGACTTAGGGATTTGATGGGTCTTGGTAGCATTTAGTAGACAGTGTCCCTGTAGCCGATGTCATAGGTGTTGGTGGCTGTAAGATCACAAAGGTTCAGCTGAGGCTGTGCGACGGCTGTCAGGCTACCAAAAGCTCAGCTAAGGCGTATGGCAGCTGTCATATCAAAAAAGCCCAGCCGAGGCTGCTGCATAATGTAGATCTTTGCTAAGATCGTCACATAGAGGGGCTAAAATAGAAAGGCCGCGAGAAAATTAATTTAAAACAGAAAGGACAATGGGGCTAAATGCAACCCTGGAAATGGGAAGCCTAAAACAGAATTATCCCTGGAGAAACGAACTGGGCAGTGTTCATGACAGCAAAAGTGATTGTGAATCGGATCCTTCGATGATCTATCTGCATGGGATAGACGAAGTCTGCCTTGCCTTGAGCGATTTCGCAATTTCCCCCACGCAGAAAGTTAGGATGTATGTTGTAGGAAGAACTGGTGCATAAAAGGGTGACGAAAGGCCGAGGATGCGTGACAGAATCACACCCCATTCCTATCCATCCTTTCGTTCAGAAACCATAGCCCGCCAATATGCTGCACAGGGCCCTCCTACAAGCGGTTTTTGCAGCCTCTGCACTAGCTATCCCGCTAGACCTCAAGCCTGCCCAGTCGCTCCAGAAGCGCACAAATCCCAGTATCGATGATGGTTATAGTGATCAAGAGAGAACCCAGATCACGGACGCTTTCAAGGACGCATTGCAGATGGCATCTTACGTGCAGCTTATACCTGCCTCGATAGTTGATCCAATTTTCGCCAAATATTTCGATCCGAAAGACAAAGACACCGTCATGAGTAATTTTTTCTCCAGAAAGTCTCATTGGAGGTTTACTGACAGTATATGGAGAGGTGTTCTCTAACATTAGCGGCGGTGACCCAAACAGCCCAGTCGGAAGCGACATACTAGGCAAGATCTCTATTGTGACAGACTATGAGGATGCCGATGGTGAGTATGCCTGCGATGGCAGTACTATGGCAGAGTTGCGTGACTGGGACTCCGACAACCCTAAGATCGTCATCTGCAAGAAAGCCGGGTTTGGTCACGGTGGAATCGCCAAGGGTTATGACGGAGTTCCTAAAGTTGTGTGTGAAAATTTCGACCCGCGTATGTCGTGGAAGATGGAAACGCTAGGATCGATTTTGTTACATGAATACACCCACTATACCAATTTGGTTGCGCCACCATTGGACAAAGAAACAGATGACCTTGCTTATGGAGTCTCCGGGGTTCGAGCCTATGATAAGAGCTTGGCTACCAATAACGCTGATAGCTACTCTTGGTTTGCAGTTGAGGTACTTTGGTCTGTGATTTGTTCGGAAGAATACGAGGATCCTACCGACGCTGATAATGATGACCCAAACTGCGAGTAGCATTTTAATGGGGTTAAAGTCGCATTAGGCAATTCGAATTGAAAGGCGTGGAAGGGCCATGTACATGGCACAGAATATGAGACAAGGACACTATGTGCTTAGAAAGGAGTTGATGAGCAACCCCTGGAAGGGGGTGTGCGTATTCGGCTGGGTACCTAGTTGGTTTGACAGCGAGAGATTGTTGGAAATCCTTTGAAATAAGAAGCTAGAACCAATTGCCTACGCAAATCGCAGAATACCAGTGGTGTACAGCCCATTAAAAGTTCCCCAGAAACCGCGGACGCTGCGAAGGTTACTCCACGGGTACCTGCATAAATATGCATAATCAGCTATTTAAACTTGGCCACAGAGTCACGCGAGTCAGGGCCGATGGGATGCTTGCAGTAATAGGGAAGGCGAGCAAGGGAGGATACACGAAGGTGAGAAGAATATGAGAGCATTGATGGGAATAGTTTTATATAGGCTCTGGAATGGCATTTCATGATCTTAATTTTCTGTTGGATTTAAATAAGGTACCAAGGCATTTTAAGGCAGCAATGCGTATTTTAATTGAAACTGAACAGAGGCCATACCCCTTCGCACCCCCTCGGCTAGTGGCAGCTCCCCGCTCTTTTTGCCTAGTATCTAGGTTTTGCTTCGGCCTCGCCGTAAGCACCATATTTAGAGGGATTGGGGAGGGTAGGAGGTGTGCGGAACAGTCGATTTGTGTCCTGTCCTTAAGATTGCACGAGAGGAACGAATGGAAGCTGGGCTGTTAGATGTGTATCTTGTCTAATGTGATCCATCTCTAATGTGATCCATCAACCTTCAATATGCCGTTACTTGACAGTCAGAAGATCAGTCGTCACTTGGGACATACTGCACATTATGGAATGAATAAAAAATATTGATGAACTCATTTCACAACTTTCCTATCCCCATACGATATCCCGACGAGGCCCTTTTTTCATATAGATTTGTAGCAGTATGGGCCAGATTGCCCCTTGGATGTTGGTAGCCGCCAGGAGACACTGGTCTCTTTCGATTTCTGGGTTACGGAGTAATACTAGGCAGACATTCGGCCGTAAATTGGCTTACATTCACCTCTAATAATTAAGAGGTTGAGCCACCGCGAGACCCCCCTGATCCAAGAAAGCGGATTGCCGTCTATAGAAGTACGACAGTTCAGGGGATGTAAGACTTGCTAACATCTGCGGTGCAAGGTCCACATCTCTCGCATTTGATTATAGCTCCTCCCTTTCATCCCCAAAGTACCCCATATCACGAAACAGTCGCATGGTTTTCCCTTGCTGCGGCTCACAAAGCACAATGTCCTTCTCGTTTAGATAATGCGTGATCGCCAGCAGTGCATCATCAGCCTCTTCCCTATGCACCTTCGTCTCGATCTCCATCAGATGCAGATCTCCAGCTACGACATCATCAAACTTGGCTTTGTGTCCACCGATCCGCACCTTCCACTTCGCATTCTGATAGGGCCCGTATGGACGCAGCATATCCCAGTCGACAGTCCCATACCGTTCGGCAAACTGCACCTGCTCCTCGTGCCAGATTTTACTGTCCAAAGGACAGCGTTTTTCGCAGGTGAAGGATGGCCGATTAGTGCCGTAGGAGTCCCAGGAGCAGTCGACAAAGTCTGGAATATCAGGAACTACCCCCGGAAAGCGGACTTTGACAGTTGAGAGTGGTTGGCCTTTGTTCGTTTTGGTGCGGAACATTAATCCGGAGCTGATATGTATAGGGGGATCTTCATCGTAGTAGGTGATTGGATTTTCTTTGTATGGGCGTGCTTCATCCAGTCCAAGCTTTGCAAGCGTATCTTGTGGTGCAGGGTCGCAAATTGCCCATTGGAGGCTGATCTTTTCTTTTGCGTAGACGAAGGGAGCTCTCAGGAAGACGCTGAACAAGATTGTCCGCAGTTTCATGGTTTTAATAATAGGTAACTAATGAAGTGATGAAGTAAAATTAAATTGAGGATTGTTAGGAAGAGGGAAGGAAGAAAGTATAAGCTGTGATAGAGATCCACATATCCACGAATCCAGAGGCTTGTATGTGTTCGGTGACGTCATAATGGTTCGTCTGACCTGTAAGATTTTAAAGTTACCGCCGGGTTCCCAAGGTTGAACAGGTCCGAGCCCCGTAGGGCAACCAATGCAATCAGTCTTCGAAGGCTTTTAGACGGGGACGCCTTGAATGTGTGTGAACTTGATGTGTATGGATGATATCCATTTGTCGGGGTTGTTTTACCCTTTACTCAGAAGAAAGCGGCAAGGGGTGAGCATCAAAGCAGTATGGAAATCCAGCTTGCGCGGCCTAAAATGCGGTGTATACTAGGTCTATGAACCTAATTTTGGCTCACGGTCCTCTCCAAGAAGCCCTTTCCATCCACTCTGCAAATGTGCTGGCCTTGACTCCGAGATCTTTCCATGATGTGTCATCTCTAGGATCCATGGTGCCATAGCATATCTTCTCATCTGGAGCAATAGATATCTACTGTATTATTTGTCTGATGTCTTCCTCATATCCCTTACCCACAGTGGCAGCTACAGTAGCACCCTACTGGTCTAGTGTGATCGGATCAAAGACAGCCTTGCGCGAGGCGGTGTCACTGAAGATCTTCGCGAACTCGACACACGAGAGTTTCGGCCCAACCACTGGGTACATCTTTGATGCTGTTTTTTGGGGGCCCAAGCGGAATATTTCTTGGCAGTTAGTAAGTACACAGGTCATTTGGAGAGCAAGCGATGCCTCACCTGCAGCATATACCCCAATATCATAACTTGGGTCAACCCAATCTACTAGTATATCCGCCTTAATTGGTGCACAAAAGCGGACAGTGCCGTCATCTAGGTTTATTCGCTAGTCACTAGTTTGCTTCGCAGTATATGCGAAGCTCACCTTGGAGTTGGCAATATTGGGACCATTGCATATTTGTGTAAAACAGCCCTATATAAATGAGTAAGTAGATATCAATTTCCAGACTAATATTACATACCAGGATGTAGGGCAGTGACAGCCAAGAGCTCATCTTTGGCCCATTGTTCAATCTTCGATTTATTGTCGAAGTGAAAGACTTTCGTAAAATGCCTGTTGCTGGCCTCTGTCAAATTCGGCAGGCTACTCAACACAACATGTTGAACTTCACAGGCCTAGATAGATTTTCATTTCGTTGTCAGTCCATTCTTACAAGTCCCCAGTTGTCTCCATACCTTGGCTGCGTCAATGATATTTCTTCCGGCTTTCAGCTCATGTTCCATATCCTCTTCCTTGTCAATTTTATTTCCAGGCAGTCGATTGTTTGTTACTGCGAAGACTCCAAAGACCTTATTAAATGCTTTGAATAGTGATTCTTTGTCGTATACATTGGCTGCCACTATCTCCAACCTGTCGGTATTGTCAAACTTCGCTTTGAGTTTCAAAGCACTAGCAAACTAGGTATTTCGAGTTATAGCACGGACGTTCCAGCATGGAGCAGAGCTCTTGAGAAGTGCTTGAATCACACCACCGCCTTGATTTCCGGTCACTCTAAGTACTGCGATCACTTTGACATTTTCCCGTGCTGAAGACATTTTTTGACAACGCTCAATGGATATGAATATATTACAGAGACGTGTAAGTCAATTCATAAAACTGCAAATACTTCAAGACAAGAAACAATACTTATTTAATATGTCTAGAGATGATGACACTGCGGAAAAACGATTAAGAGGCTTAAGTAGAATCATTGAAGATCATGTCCGGTTTGACGGCAAACTTCGGTCATAATGCCCCGTGCTGAGAAGGTTGAAAGTATTATCAACACTGGCATAACCAGGTCAAGTGGATGGGAGTGACAGGGCCCGCACAGCCCGTTCTGTGAAGAGGAGGGCGGGTTCTTCCAGATCCGACCGGGTCAACAATCGACCGTCTACAATCCTTCCCAAATGGGTCCTTCTGATATCTCGGCAGTCCTTCCGGATTTGTGACAGCAAAAACTTGATGAACTTCAGTGGGCCTCGAGGAAAAGTTCCACTTATATCTGTATGGATGAAACCGTCTACAGCGACCGACAAACCCGGCGTTGTTGGGGTTGATGCCACACCCAGGAAAGTACAAAGTTCCTGGTATTCACCATAAGTCTCGAGGTAAAGCTGGCCCGCGAAGAGATTCAGCTGCATGCGCAGGAGAGTGGGAATGGGGCTTATGTCTTGGATCCGAGGGGTATTATGCAGCATAAGTCTGTCCAGAGGTGCAAATTCCCGGTTTTGGCGAGGAGCATACAAGTGAAGAGCAACCGCTGTTGATTTGAGAATCGCCGGCATCAAAACATTTGCCTCGTACGGGCTGATGATCATCATATACATCAGGCTATTACCTTTCGGTGGTACAGAAGGGGCAGTTGATAAAATGAATCGCACAGATCGTTGATAAGCATCGGCGATAAAAGAAGATCCTTTAGGAACTTGAATGGTTTCGGAAAAATCGGTACTCGCCAACAGACTCGGGTGAAATCGATCGAGGTCGATCTGCGATGCGGCGGATATATTGCCCAAGGTGATAAAAGCTGGTTGGTAGGCTGTAGAGGACCGTGAAATACTTCCTGTTTCGATGAATGAGTTTATATCATCATGGATATAATGTGTGGCAGGTTGTGCTGCGGGAGGTCGCTGCTCTTCGCGTTCGGTTTGGATTTCTGGTGCAAGCTCGCGCTCTTGTTCCTCATGGAGGGCAGAGGATAGAACTGCTAGACCTTCAACTTCATCACAACGTTCGCGGATGGCCTCAGAAATCTCAATATCTGAAATCAAATGTTGGATGTTGTTATGGGACGGTCTGTACCGCTGCTTGAGTGTTTGACATTCTGGTTCAAGGAACGTTTGAGCCTGCTCAGGGGCCAGGCTGACGCATTCTTCCGTTTGGTAGACCCGCCATTTTTCTTGCTGCTCGGCAAATCGGCAGCCTTGAACTGCCCAGAGGGGCATGCTCCGTCGAACGTCGTTCCATGTCTCAAGGATCGCCCACCGCAAGACGTCAGACACGTCAATATTTGAATTTCCGTCCAGCCTCCGCGAGGAGAGGATCTGACGCTTGATCTCGTAAGGAATGCAGAAAATGACAGACTGACCGGAGCCGAGTTTCCTCATTCTCATACATGCTATGTAATGTTAGGGCCTGCAAGTTTTCCATTAAATAGGGACGGAGTTCGAACCTTGAACCAACTTGTCCTTGGTGATCCCCGGGCCTAGGGTAACCGCTGCACGGTAATCCACTGGAAGCTTGAGATCTATTCCTCGCGTGTGTGCCTCGTCCAAGAAGATCAAGCAAGCATCCATCTGGAACACAAACAATGAAGTCTGTAGAAGCTCTACCCGACCGCTCCTGTCCACCACGCAAATGTTGTCCTGTTCGTTGACGAAGATAGCTGCTCGGATCGGGCCGTGGTGAGGAAGCATGGCTAGCCACTGCCTTGCCACCTCCACATTGCTCAGCTCCAAAATTTGGGCACCCACATCCAGAATCACCCTGGTCGGCGGGTTAAGCTGCGTCACCAAGTCCAGTAGCACCTGGGCATCTGATTTTTTTGCTCCATGACGTTGAGGGATTTCGATCACCGAGTTCTCTCGTTGTAATAGATATTCCAATATCAAGGCATTTGTATGATTTTGTTCCGGAAGATCGAGCTGATCGACGGTCAAGGGAAGGGTTTTCCGCGAGTCATTGGTTCCACTGAAACCGACGGTGGGGTTCGTTCTGATCTCTCCAGTATCCCAGCCTGACGCTGATAGCTTGTCCGCAAACTCTTTCATCTCCTTAGGAAATACCGCATGAGCCAGAAAATAATCCACTGCAGCTTTGGAGACGCGAAGTGCAGGGAAAATTCGGTTCGCACAAAGATGTTGATCATCCAGGTTGACACTGACCAATTGACGGAAGTCTGGCGCGAGCATTGGTGCATCCCTGGCCCAGGCTTGGTATTCTGCCTCTGCTTCGTCAGACTTGACCAGATGATCAAAGGCAAGAGAAATATCATCGTTGGTGAGCCCGCTGTAGTAATAATGGAGACAGGTGAGAAGGATGACGACATCGGGATGACTGAATTCCGATCGCAGAGAGGGGCTGTCTTTTGCGCGGTAAGGTACTGCGAGCCGAGTCGGTGGCTCTCTGCGCAGATCCGACCCGTAGTTGACACGCCATCGCTTTTGGCCTAAGCAAAACGCCAATACCCCTCCTGCGAGCAGGCCCCGTACAAGCAAGAGGTGACTTTGGATGCTTTCGTCCCAGAAGCCCGCTACCCCGTCGGATTCAACTGCGAATATCTCGTCGGCGGTAGGTTCCGGCTTCAGGATATAGACCAAAACAGCCTCTCGGACCGACTGAGGTTGCCGGAAAATCGGAAGGGAGCCAATTCCATTCTCACAAATATGAGTCGCGATACGTTGGATCAGTGCGGTCTCAGCCTCACAGTCTAGCACACGAATGCGTGGGAATCCCCCCTCCTCTTGCTGAATAACCTCAATGGAGTCTGGCAGATCTACCTTGACCTGGCTGGCGTAGATCTGTACTAAATATAACAATTCCTGAATCAGGACCCATCGCTGAGGGCTGAGCTCTACAGGGCGCTGAGCTCCCATAGAATATATCAGCTCGAACTTGACGTTGAAAGTTTCATCACTCTCATCGATAATGTCACATGCGTATTTGCGAAAGAACTTCAAGGTTCGGAGAAGCGAGCGACCTACTAGGGTCTTTCCGGTAATAAAGCATTCAAGGCACATCAGCTTCAACGACAAGATATGCTCCGGTTGCATGAGTAAGACCCCGCCTTTCGACATGCATTCGTGACACATGCGCTGGATTTCATCCACTTCAGCCTCCCCAAGATTCAGTGATCGCGAAAATGGCAGCTGATACACTCGACGATCCAAGAGGCCCCCGAGCTTTCCGACCAGCATTTGGTACATTTGTCGCGATTGGGGCTTTGGAGTCAGAACTCTGGCAATACATAAACCATTTGCATGAGCCGCGGCGACGATAGGCACCACCACCGATGATTTTCCATCACCCATATTCAATTGTAGAACTATATTGTGCCCTGGGGTTGACCCCGTCATCGTTTGTGCAATTTTCTCCTGATTCACTCGAATCAAAATGCCATTTTCAATCTCTAACAGAAGGTTCTCTGGCTTTTCAGAAGGATCCCAATTTGTATGGCCCGGGTTACGGAGCTCTTTGAGTAAATCTTCTGGACTGCAGGTGAGATGGCAGAGTCTCTCCGCTCGCTGAAGCATTGTGATCGAACGACCATAAATCATGAAGCACCGTTTCCATGGATTGGCTAAGCATGGCCACCGATGCCGGCTTAGCTGCTCTAAGAAGAGAATGGGTGACAATCTCGGGGCATGATTGATACTGAAAGCCATGGCCAAAACGGTTGATTTGAAAGTGCAGGGTGCCAATGTCTCGTCTGTTGGAATTGATGACAGGAGCCGCGATAAAAGTGTTGAATAAACATTCTGGAGATGGTTCTCACATGATTTGAAGTAGCTGCGGATAGAGCTTTCGAGATTGCTATAGGAAATCGTGAAACGGGTTCCTATTTTTGTGTCTGCTAAAGATGCGACACTAGCTCTCAGCTGCCTGACGTACCATATTTCATACGGAGAGCTAGTGTAGGTGTCCAAAGAGTCGATCAAACTCAACAGATCGCCGGCCAATTCAACTGTTTCCGAGCATGTCCGGAAAAGATCATTCAAATGGGGTTCCTCTAGGTCAACCACAGGAGACGCAGTCATCAAGTCATCAACACAAATCTCTCCTCTTCTTGGTTGAGTAGACTGCGGATGGGCCAGCTGGGGATATGACGGGAGTTGAATACGTTTGGCTGGATGTTCACACAGTTGGACTATTATGCTATTTAGTGACTGGCGAAGTTGACCATTGTCTCTCCAAATACTGAATCTCTCTGTCACCCCGGTCATAATCTTGTGGAGGTTGAGGTAGGATTCCAAGTTCACGGCTTCTGGTGATGCAGGACGTGACGGTGACTTAGTGGGCCATTCATAGGAAAAATGATCCGATGCCGTTTTGCATGCTAGTCTTCGATTCCGTTTACGTAGATTCTTGATGCGTGATTGGAAGCTGTCGTAGGTCTCATTGGCCATGGGCCTTAGTTCATCTTCCGGTGTGGAGGAAAGCTGTGCGGAGTGAATGAGGGCTTGAATTGTTTATCGATTCCATTCAAAACCTTCTGCAGGTTGAAAATGTCCTCGGATGGTTGTATACTTGCAAAGTAATTCGGGGTTCAAGTATAGTGATGCAATGGTTTCGAGGACAATCATATCTGCCTGAGCTGAATAGGCGATGGTTGACAACCAGATGATGAGTTGGTACTTGTTAAAACGAGGACTTTGCGATGAAACCAGCCGGTGTATAGCACACCAATTCTCGGCAATGAATTCTCGCGAACCCATCATCCACTCTGCGCTATATCTCAACTTTGCGCTCTCGGACTGGGCTCTAGGCCCGCGAATTTCACCTGAAGCAGATAGGAATCTCCAGAGGTGGGAGATCCAATTCACCGGTCCAAGCTCCTGCGTGCGAGAGATTCTGTCACAAATCATCTTGCTGATTGTGAAAGCTCGAGCACTATTTGGGGAAGACCGAATGGCGTCACGGCTTGCGTAAGGACAGTCGTACTTCCGTGAGTGATCTTCTGCGCCGAAGCCAGAAACACGACAAGAGGACGTGCGAATTCGATCACGGAATAACAGATCATGATCAACCTTCGGAAGAGAGGGGACACTAGGTTCCTCCCCGGGGTAGTAAAAGAGTACCCGTGAATTTTGGTCGAGGATGGCTGCTACCTCATCGTGAAATCCAGGGTGCTGTGCCAAGCAGCCGAGAGTGTGCCTCCACTCAACACGCTGCATCACTCGCTCATTCTCGGGATAATATCGTCTCTGTGGAGTTAGCGCGGCGATCTTGGTGAGGATCGCGCTGTTTTCCGGTCGAAGTCGATCAAAAGATCGGACGGCTGCAGAACGGAGAATGGACAGGGCTTGCTCTGTACCGGTTTTGCTGGTCAATGGATCTGGGAGGAAGTATGAAGTTAAGGCATGCAAATAAGCCAGCAAGAGTTTGCTTTGTAAGTTTCCATTATCTTCCAAACGCCCAAGCCGCTCATCAATGGAATATGCATGCAATCGAGCCTCACGCTGCCATACCACGTTGATGTGAACATGATTCTTGGTTTTTGACCAGGAAATATCGCCTTCGGGTATGAGAATGATGCGATGTCGAGAATCGGGGTTCACAAGGAATAATTTATTTCGAAGTCCAACCAGTGAATTGCATGTTTGTTTCGCATCAATTAACATGCCGGGATACTGTCGACATTGAATCGAAGTGGACCGCTGTGGAAGGATGAATTCCACTCGCAAACGGGGGAGGTCTATGTATAAGGTCGATCTTGTCTCATCAAACCGGCCATGCACTCTGGAAGCCTTTTCCAGGGGGTCGAAAATTTTGGCCAGGGTCTTGGCTGTTTCGCTTGTGCTACTGACTAGTCGATACTCCTGGCTCTTCAGACACCATGAATGGTCCAAATCGCCCCTGATAAGTCTCCAATGACGCCTGGATGATACCCATGGGGCTCCTAGAGGCCGGAACTCAATATACCCTTCCTCGGCAGCATACCAGTGAGCATAATTGTTCACGAATTCATCAGGGAAGTGGCCTGAAAAGATTCTCTGCGGCACGAAATTCCACACCTGATCATCTCTCACTGCTTTAACTGACAGGTCAAAGAGGGGCGATTCGGGGATTGCGGTCATCCCCAAATGAACAGTATGACCACAGTATTCCGCCTGACTCGAGAATTGCATTCCGGGCTGGGTACTCGGCATTACCTCCAACTGTGATTTTCCGAACAGTGTGCGATAAGACTCGTCGGACTCATATTCGGTCGGTAAACGCGCGAGTGGAAGTCCGTCAACAAGAAGCTCGCCTGTCAACAGATTATAGTGTACGTGCATTTGGACAACCGCTTCGGACCGTAGAGAGCGTACCGAGTAGAGCCAATATCTTAAATCCAGAGAAAGCTTCGACCAACTTGCGCCAGCTGGATATGCTGTCCACGCTCCCTGAATCGCGGAGTCCATCGGGGAAGCAGTATTTTCGGAACATTTCCCTGCCAACACGACATGGCTATGATAGCACAAAACTTGCCAGCGATAGTACAGAATGTGTATCAACGAGCCCAATTCCAGGGACAGACAGTGGCGCCCATTCCATATGATCATACAGCACTGGAGAAAGATAGAAATATCCGAGGAAAGTGAGAACCTCTGTAAAGGATTTTCGGTATCAAATGTTTTGACGCAGACTAATGCAATATGAACGGCTTTTGCGACCAGGTCGACTTTGCGAGGGTCGTCAATCTCCTGGCTAGCCTTTGTTCTGACACTTTGGACCCACTGGAACGTCGTTTGACGCATAGCGCTCAGACATTCGAGACATCTTCTTTGCTCATCAGTGGAAGAAGACAGGCTAAGTATTCTGAGAACTAGATGGATAAGAGTGTCAAATCCATGAATTAAGTTCCAGTTCTCTTTCATCCTCTCCACTGCTTCGTGGATAGTGGATAGCAACCTCGCCTTGAATTCCGGGTCGCCCAAGATCGCATGTCCGCATCTCATCCACGTATTGGTGCTGGGAAGTCCTGCTTGATTGACAATCTGACGGAAAAATATTGCGGTCTCCATTTTTTTCATGTCGATTGAGGGCATCGACAATTCCACGAGGATGTTTTGCCATTGAATCTCGAGGCCCAGTGGCATTGCTGCGAGAGATTTGTATTCTGCCAGTGACATTTCAACCGGTGCGGCATTTTGGGCTGCAATCACGTTATTCGGTGACAGACCGTGTGGTTGACTGGCTGGACGAAACAGGAATTTCTGAAGCGTAGAGCTCCTTTGCGGTAACTGATAAGTACACCCGATCTCGATCTGCCTTGTCCTCTCAAAACTGCTCACAAAGCATCCCGCCGTGTTGTCAAAGTACTGAAAGTGCAAACCATTGTTCAAGCAAACGTCATGCTCTCCTACATTGATAATTGACCTTTCGTGGCGATGGGTTCTCTGGTGCGGCTTGGTCTGTGACAGAAGACCGAGCCGTTGAGACTGAGTCGGAGAAGAGAAGAATGAAGAAAGCCCCTGATATGTCTTCAAGCGATAGTTGCATCTTGGACGTTCAATTGTCGAGTATTCGAGACCTAGGCAATTTTGAATGACATATAGTGTGGTGTCTCTCCACCCATGGAAAGGCTCTGGGACTCGTAGCTCGAAGATGGTTGACTTGGCTCGTAGAGGGTCAGTCGGCAACGGCCACTCATGAATATCAATCTTGATTGACGTCGCCTGAGATTTATATCCATGACATGGGCACGAATGGCTATGCCGAGACTCGCGAATATCAAATTTTCGATTTAGGAGAATGTCCTCATATTGACATACAGTCTCAGATGCCAAAGTCATCAAGTGGGCGTATCTGGCTTGTTTCTCCCTCAATTCATTTAATTTTTGGTTCCTGGCATCCCTTGCCTGCTGCTCAATTGTTCGAAGTAATTGTTGGTGCTCATCAGACTGATCAAAATACCGAACAGAGAAGCAGGACAGGGTTCCGAAGTCACGGAAGATACCAGATCCGTGGTGTCTAAATTGGCTCTGACGTTGATTTAAATACTCCTCCGCTTGGGCAAGTCGCATCATTTGTGACTTGAAAGGAAGTAGGAGGGAGTTGAAACAGCTCACGGGTATGCAAGGATCATAATCTTTCAACTGTGCGTGCGAACGAATAGCTGACTTATCGCATGCAATCCATAACTCCAACAGGGTAAGCAACATAATTGAAATACCTTCGGGGTTGTGCAAATATGTTTTCGATGCCACTTTGTGATACTCAAATATCAAACGGCCGAGCTGACTGCATGTTGCGACATCTTCGAGATGGTCCTCTATCCAATTGCTGAGGTATGACTCGACCCAATCTTCAAGCGCACAAAGATTCTGTACCATGAAGTCAGAATTACATGACTCTAATCCAAAAGGCAGATCTTCTCTTCCAAAGAAAATAATCTGTGGTGATGGCTGAAATGTCTTCCGGGGATTTTCATCGCTTTTGCGTCCAATGTCCCTCAAATAACGGTCAAGCTGAGGCAATGCGCTCTCGGTATCTTTTCTAAAATCCAGATGCACCAAAGAGTGGAGATCGATTTGAGAATCGTTCTGATTCATGATACGCTGCCACTCTGATTGTGCTTTTTCGCTCGACTGCTCGAGAATCAACTGGACTGAAGGAAGCCAAGCTGGCTCGTCGGCTAACTCGAGTTTCCACAGCCGACGAACAACCTTGGCCGCCATGAGGTAAAGCATCTCATGAGGTGCTGTTCCAGACACTCGTTTGATGATAGAGCCCATCAGAAATACCATGAAAGATTTATACAGCTGAGACTGTCGTGAGCCCTTCAGGGACCGGGCAAAAATCAGTTGAAGCGCTACACGAATGAGAAGCCATAGAGCCGATCGCCGCCATGGAAAACGACAGTCATTCCACATGACTTCTTCGCGAGTATACTTCTGAATTCGTATGTCCGTGACATCCGTGGAGAGTGGCCGAAGTGTTGCCATAAGAAAGTCGACGACCATTTTTGGATCGGTTGTGTCCCTGTCTTCGTCATGATTTTGTTTCGCTTTTCGAACTTTTGGCTTTGTGCCTGCAACAGGCTGTTGGCTCATGCGGGAAATTGTTTGCGCCAATATCGTAAGCAGACCTGACTCATTGAAAACACAGGTATCAAAAGCCAGAGTTGGGCCAGGAAATGTGCGTTGAAGCCGGCCCTTCGTTGACATTGCCGCTTCATTGGCAGGGGAGAGCTCAAAACATTCAATATGCGTTTTAACACCCTTATGGCCGATTATAATGGCAGAATTCTGCTCGCGGACGTAGATTGGAAGGAAACCACCTGAAGACCAATCAGCTATGTTGCCGTTACGCTGCACCTTCGCGTCTGAGCTCACCTTCGGTTTCCAAGCGTCCTAGAACATTTTTAAGCTCTAACTCGTCCACCTCGCCATTGAAGCCGTGGATTTGTCGCAGCCGGACGATCATTGTCGTGGCTAGATCGATAACCTCAGCATCGGCTTCAAGAAGGAAGGTCTTGAAGCTGTGAAGAGCACCGAGAACTACGTCAATCAACAGGACCTCACGTTTGGCATGGTAGTCCTCTTCCTGTGGTAGCTTTGGAGGTAGAAAAATGTGATGAAAGAGATACAACATGTCTTGGGGCTTTTTCAACGGAGAATTATCCATCGTTCGATTGTGTAACAGTATTTTCAGGCCTGGTGGATTCGAAATAAGATAAAGATAAACTGGATTCAAGTGATTATCAGAGTTTATTTAACTTGGAAATTGTCTTTGGGAGATTCTCCTATTTATATCTCAATAGCAAGAGGCGGTCTGTCTCCAAGTGACCGTTCCTCTGAACTAAAAGATTGTTCTTCAAATGATGTCCAATACTTCCATTCATAGTGATTCAAACTTGGGAGTATCAAAATAACGGACGAGAAGCCCCACCTGTATATGTCATGGATTGTAAGGCATCCTTTGCCATTCACTGCCCTCAGCTCTCAGAACTAGACCTCCGCAATGGGCCGGGCTGGGCCCTACCTTCGAAGCCCAACCAAGCCCATTTATACATATAAATACAGTCTTGGTGCTCATAAACCTGCTGGTTAATGCCTTTTTTTACGTTTGTTCTAGTCTGTAAGCTTACTTCGGAAGATATCACCCGCCGGCCTTGTCTAGCTTAATACGAGGTTCAACAGGTGACAGATTATCAATGTATACTATATTATATGCGTATATTAGGGAGGAAGAGGAAGTATATTGATGATAAAGAATGTAAGTATTATTAGCAGATAGTAAAACCTCACTGGATATCATATTAATTAATCTTATCAATCTTATCAATCTCATTGATTTCATTCATCTCATCCATAGTCAATTCAGTCAATTGACTTTATTCCTACGAAGACTCGGTCAATTTGGGGCTTAGACGGTAATTTAAATACTCAAAAATACTAGAATCTGCATTACTTACAGTCATATTTCATGAGTATTTGCACCCAGTACTTCCTATTTTTTGCCGGTAGAATTTTACATCCACTCACATCTAATCCTGCTACGCGGGTGGGGTCTTATACCAGTAGTAATCAAAGGCGGTATAGACAGGGTGGTCAACGGTAGAAGTATTGGGGTGTAAATACTCATGAAATGTCACTGTATGTTTCTGCCAAGAATTGGTATGTTTGTATTGTTTGAGGCCCATTGGGCCCACGCCCCATCGATGGGCCTAAGGACCGGGCCTAAAGCTAGCCTATTTGCGGGTTGGGGTGGATTGGGATTTGGGCTTTATGGGCCGGTGCGGAGGTCTACACGCGAACGCACGTTGGCAACTTGGGCTGGCTGATAATCTAGATTTTGTGGGGGTCATCTTGCCTGCGCATATACATGGAATAGGGCGAAGAAAAGGGCATTTATGAAATTGGGATCTTATGAACCTGGAACCTGATGCCTGATAGAATTTTGAATGTACTTGGGAATTGAGTAGCAGCTTTTGATCACGAACACTTTATCTGTCATAGCTTCAAGGCTCGATACGGATAATCAACTAGATTGATCGCATTAATCAGGCCACCATATAAGTCGGTGATATATCTGAGATAGTATCAAATGGAAAGTAGTGAAGTGATCAAAGACCTTCCACCCACTCAGGCCCTGCAGATCGAAAATCTCCCGTTTGCACTTTAAATGAATCCGATCTCTGAGACTATAATAAATAGCTTTTTGTCTACCAAAACACTCCAAATTTTGGGCTTTCTGTAAATTCTCTCCCATTCTGATTGTTGAATTCAGATAGTGACTGTTCACTCCCAATTGATCTATGCGTGTACGTCGTAAAATGCCCTCTAACGGATTTCAGAAGCGGTACCATCCTCGGAGGTGTGTTGGAGTAGGCGTAACAATTCGTCGGAACCCTTTGGTAATTGGAGAATATCCGCCGCCTCAGTGTGCTCTATGGCAAATTCAGCTGTAGCAGAGTTCTCATAGACCAGGCACTTCAATAATGGCTCGGCGCCTGCACACACCGATCTTAAATAGTCGCCTTGAGACTGATCCAGAACCTCAATAAAATCCTTCAGACTGATGTCGCTAATTTCTCTGATTCTGGTTCCCTTTAGCATTCGAAATCCAAGGGACCATCAGGCAACCTACTTGTTATCTGAAATCCCCCAGTTTGACACACTTTTACCTTGACAAGGTTGAATAAAGCAGAGTATTGCGCGGCCAAATTTGTCCACTAATGCCTGGAAACGGCTTGCCAATGCACGGTATCGATTCATCGTTCTTTTCCTGGACTGATATTCCTCTGTATCAGGGGATAAGGACGGAAATGCCTTTGTCATCATTCTTTGTGTAACTTCTGCAAGAGCAATGCGGATTGGGTTCCCCCTCCTCCCACCCTGGGAGGTCGTGTTGTCTGCGGCATAAGGGATTACCGTCATGTCTTCCCCACCCGCATTGCCCCCACAGTTTGTGAAAAGCTCAAGAAGATGATAGCGCTTCAAGAGTGCGTTATAGGCGATCTCTCCATCCAATCTCTCCAAGATGTTGAAGCGATCCCCCATTGACGTCTGCGTTGAGAACTTTCGGGGCTTGTCTAACTCCGGCGTCTTGGAAGCACGGATTGCATCCCGAAGACACACGAAAGAACTTGAATCCGCAATTTGAACAAGTATTAAAGTTAAAAGGTCAGAAAAACGAGGTCCCGTAGCTGCGCACCGCGCTTTGATGTCTTCTCGGAAAAAGACATCCGGCGGCATGCGGGTCTTTCTGGATTGACATCTTTCCATCTCTTTGGCTAAAGAAACGGCCCACCTTGGTCGGACTGCTGTGTTCACGCGTTTGCTTTTTCGAGCATAATTTTCGTCGATAGCCTTTCTTTTCCTTGCCATGTCGCTCAAATTTTCAATACAGCTTTGCTCATTTTCCAAAGCCATGATGTCGTCTTCCACCTCGATTGGTCTTTGGTAAAAGTTGAGCCCATGTAGGGGTTCTTCTTGCACAGAAAAGTCAGGATTCTCTAAGAAACTTGGCATTGAATTGAAAAACGGAAGAGCATGAGGAATATGTTGAGGTTCCGAGTTGAAAGCGTTGGCAATTTGGGAAGTATGAATTGTTTCGACAACCCCTTGACTGTCCTCAAAATGATCAGTGCCGCGATTCCCCAAATCCAAATCATCGAGCTCTCTAGGAAGATCGAACGGGATCAAACCCGTATACTCGCTTGTAAGTGATGTTTCAGGAGTGGCAGCATGAAAGCTATCATTCTCGCTGGAGCTAGCTTCGGTCTGGGAGTTCGGCTGGTCTGGAAGTGAGGGGCTCTGTTCATTTCTTGTAGTGCCGATTTGAACCAGGGGTGCAGTGACAGAAGGCTGGTTTATAGTAATGGGTACTGAATGCTCCACCGTCACGGCCTCATACTTTTGCCGCATTTGAAGCCCCGGTCCCTCATCAAGAAATCTGAGGTAGAGCGTTAGCAAGTAGTCAAGTTTGTGTTTTCTGTTACAGACCATGCACCGACCCTAGTTTGATCACACAGGCTCGTACAGCATCGGGCCCTCGTGTGAGATGAACAGTTGCAATAAGTGCACTGATTGCGAAAGAGAGGGTTTTTTCAGTCTCTTTTCCATTTATACCATATTTAATTAAGTGTTGGATTTCAAGTTTCCTCGCTACAACTGCCCGATACTTCATCGTGTTGTAGTTGCCCATGACGTCGGAGATTAGCTCTGCAATATTTTAGCGTTGTAAATATCTTTCATGAAATCGTGACTAACCCCTGCTTAGGGAGCCTTTATATCCCATCTCCTGGAAGGCAGCATCAATGTAGGTTGCACCAAGCTGTGCAAGACTCTTGAAGCCCTCTGGGAATTTCGAATCGGCTCCAGCAACAGTTAACGCCTCTCGGATGAGGTTCGCGGGCAGTTCCGAAACATCTAATAGCATTCGGGCTTCACCAATTGCAATGTCGCTCATATTGAATTTCACCAAAAGAGGCGAGAAATGCCTGATATTCTTTGCGGCTTTCTAACGAGGAAATGAAGCGGGAAGTGAGTTTCAATATAAGTCAATCTTCCTCTCACCGACATTGTGCAGGGCTGAGGGAACGCTGGGTGATTATTGATCTCGGTGTAACTTTCTGAGAACTTGCGCATGAGTTGAATATCGAATCATTGCCTCGTGTTCAAGCCATATAGCCAGACATGGACCAGTAGAGAATGCATTGACTTCGGAAATACATTTCCAAGCTCTGCCCTGCTCGATCGAATAAAATTGAGCTGGTAACTTTTGTCCTACAGCATCTCATAAATACATATGCATGCGGACAGGACTGCAGACCTTTCACCGCGACTTTTGCAGTGACCCCGTTTAGGAATTATAGACAGTGGCTCGTCTTTACTACTAGATAAGGGATTGATCGGCAATCTCTATGATAGGTGTGAATTCGAATCTCATAACATATTGATTAGGAGTTATACTTGTTGGCTGTCAGCGAGACTGTCAGCTCGTCGTCATTAATTCTCAAATCAAATGCCTAAATCAAATGCTCAAATTAAATGCTCAAATCAAAGGAGTAGTTCAAGGTAGTCGTCAACCGAAGTAGAACTCATAACCGCCTTCGAGCCGCCCTCCGAGAGCCGCACACAGACCCGCCTTTTGCGGGCGGAGGGCAGGATCCTCTTGCCTGCGGGTCTGGTACGTCTTTTACATACCCTCAGAGGGCAGCCCTCGAGGACCGACAATATAACAAATATAAGTAATCTTACATCTATATAAAGTATATAAAGTGTAGCTATATTATTAAGTATTTAAGTTATAGCTTTGGATTTTAAAGAGCTACTGAATCACGGTCTACACCATGGCGTTCATCGGAGTTTCCACCCGAAGAAACACACTACGAGCGTTATCACCGACAGCATGCAAGACCAGAGTGGAAGTCGAAGTCCGTACCACACTTCTTAGACTATCAGTTTAGTCAACCTGGAGGGTGGCCGTGGGGCTAGGCGATCTATCGTACCTGCTATACAGAAATATCCAACGAAGAGTGGGCTAGAGCTATCGAAAAGCTTGACCAGGCCTGTTTGGCTGACCTTAAGTTTTACGAGTACTGGTGGTCTAAATCTGGGATCACACATGCTGAAATGATCCGCGAAGGCTGTCGGAATATTATTTTTGAAAATTCTACCTTATAAGGGGCGTCAGAAGCCGTTATTCAACGTCGGTATATACAATGGGTTGAAGACCATGGCCTTTACGTGTGCAGTGCCGTTTTACGCCTCAACTACCCTCTTTTGTTGGATGAACGCTGTGTGCGGTCAATTCTAGCTAGCGCGGAGCCAATAAGACCAACTACTTTGCAATATGAACCGAGGGGAATGGTCGGTTATATTAACGTCCTCGACGGTGATTTTGTCCTTGAAGATCGGGAAGAGGAGGATGGAGAGTACTACTATGGACTGGTACGGGTTCACCTGGATTGTTTGTTTCGTTTCTGTATCAATTGTGAAAACCTGATGACTGAGCAGGACTGGGGCTCCTGGGGTATGGACAACCCTAATGCTGTGCCTTATGTTGATGGCCGTGAATGCAAGCTCGAGATGAAGGAAATGTTTTTTTCTACTCCGGATCGAGATCTGGGCAGGACAGCGAGTATCACCGAGCTTGAGTATACAGGAGACTAGTAATGGATGTTGAGATACGTGGAATTGAACACTAGGCGATGTGCTGGCTTCTGCTTTATGTTGAGATGGCCAATTTCTATTCATTGTCGTCAACATTGATGCCTTCTTACCATCACTCCCAGAATGGGCTATAATCTGATATCAAATCAAGCATAAAGATCTTACTGATTTTGTCTCTCAATGCTGCAAGGACTTGCGTAACCTTCTGGGCCGACTTTTGGTACTCGTCGTTTTTGGTCAGATCATCAACCCAACGAGCAGCCATGTCTTCCAATCCTTGCTGGATGAATTCCCTTCCAAATTTCACCATCCTTTCCTTCTCTATTTTGAAAAAGCGATCCCAGCAGGACCTGAGGTCGACTGTTTCTCTCTCTTATTTGAAGTATTCGATCGCAGTTAGATCTAACTCGGAACGAATGCCCTCGTGTACTATCTTGAATCGTTTCCACACTTCTTCCAAATTTTGATAATTATAAACGGCAATTACCTGTAGCGAGTAAGCAACAATTCACCAATGGAAGCTAAGGAATCAAGGACATGTGAACTTACGTCTCGCAACGTGGTCAAGGCCTCGTATATCCCTCGGTCCGTTGATATTCCGGGTAAATTACCCGTACCAATACAGAAATATTGTCTTCAAATTACTACATTTTCAATACAGAATAACACTGATAGGAGCGAACGGGCGTGATTTCTCTTGAAACCTGGAACTTTTACATCCACTCTTCCAATTACAAGGTTCATCAGCTGGATTTGGAAAAAAAAAGAAACGTGTATTTATCCCAGCCATGATCTTTCAACCAAGCCTAGACTTCGAGGTTGGGAATCCAAGCGCAAAAGTTGACCCCGCTATCACTGCTAGTGAGTATCAACGACCCTTCGGTTGAGCGGTTTGAGAATTGCCCCGCTGATGATGGCTATAGAACTTCCATACGGTGCCAAAGTTGTATCAACAGAGAATCATGGCTTCAGCTTCCGGGCCACAACCGGACGCATTGATGTCGAGCTGGCGGATGGATCGTCTCAGAGATTGTTTATGAAAGTTCTATTAGAGGAGAGAGGTAGAGCAATGGTTCAGGGCGAGTTTGAGTCTATGATTGCAATTTACAACCTCATCCCTGATTCTATTCCGAAGCCGATCGGTTGGGGTACATATGAGACAATACCAGACACACACTTTTTCCTATGTGAATTCAAGGATATTGATCAAGAGTTGCCAGACGTGAGCAAGTTTACCGAAGATCTCGCAGCCCTCCACAAGAGCAGCAGATCACCTACTGGGAAGTTTGGATTCCATGTCACTACCTATAACGGCAACCTGTCACAGTACACTGAATGGTCGGATAGCTGGGAGGCGTTCTTTGCGAAATCAATGAGACACGCACTCACACACGAAATTTCCGCTCGGGGGCCTAGTGAAGATATCGAAATTTTGAGTCCTGTCATATTTGATAACGTGATTCCACGTTTGCTGCGACCACTCGAAAGTGAAGGTCGATCTGTCAAGCCCTGTCTGATGCATGGTGATTTATGGTATGGAAATACTGGAAAGAATGCCACCACAAAACATCCTATTATGTTTGACGCCTGCTCTTTCTATGCTCACAATGAATGTATGTTGTATGACTTGATTTAAGCAGCAGCTCTAGCGCTAACATCCAGCCAAACCTGATAGATGAACTTGGGCAATGGGCACCAGTTTGCAACCGGTTTGGTTCTGAGTATGTTCAAGGGTATCATTCACAATTGCCCATATCATCCCCAGTGGAGGACTACCAAGGTCGCATCGATCTCTATAAATTGTGCGTGTTCTCAATGGCGACTTATGTTCATTTGTCAGTTAACTCAACTCGAGATTTAGGCGGTTTAACACACATGTCTCGGCCCTCTTCCCTCAAAATCTAGATCTTCGAGAACAGTACGCAACAATTCCTCAACAGCCTGGCATTTAAGAATGAGGCCAACTGACATTGCTCACAGAATGCTCAACGACATGAGAGACTTGATCGCTAGATATGGCGATACCTCCAAATAGGCCCTCTAATAAGGTTGCCTGGGTAACTACATATCTGATAGTGACATTCACAATTCATTCTCTCGCGCACCGCGTTATCAAAGACAATCTTCTTCATAGCAGCGGCCTATAAGCTGGATCTTCGGAATTGTTACTATTTTTATCTGGTGTCTCGGCACATGTGTTCAGCAAAACGGCGTTTTGAGTCACTCTCATTGGCTGATAGATCGTGATTATGCCAACTCATAAAGTGGATAAAACTTCAGCCCAACTATATATATGGCGGGAGGTACTATAAACATTGATTGACGTCAGACTGATGGTTTGCATCAAAGTAAATGTCAACAAGTTACCCAAATAAATAGGCATAGTGGGTAAAGATCTGCATTGTCTTAGATATCCTAAGTCATGGACTTGGTCCTACGTAGCCGGCCAATGGCCCCGCTTATCTAACGCGTGGCCTGCCTCCAAGGCACCGAATTTTGTGACAGGAGATTGCTTTTTTATTTTTATCACTTTATTGTTCTGAATTGATTTCACTCTATCTTAGTCTTCGCATTTGCTCTTCACTTGTTTGACCTAGTGTGATACTTGTTTTTGTCGTTGCTTGGCGCAGGCGACCCTATCAATCTCACCTCACTTTTTAAGATGCGTAACAATTATGCTCAGAATGACCCTGGTGGTTATCAATCAAGTCATTTCTTGCAAAATCAGCCACCGGCGACCGGTAAATACCCACCTGTTTACGGAGCGTGGAGCGAAGACGACGCAAATGAATACTCCAGATGGGATCCGCGGGGTTGGTCTTTGAAGACCAAGATTTTCCTAGCGATTGGGGCCGTCGTGGTGATTGTGGCTGTTGTCGTTGGCGCAGTACTAGGAGTGCGAGCCAATCGGTATCCCGATTACTCAAAACTGAACTACAGCTTGAAAGATACTTATTCGGGATCTTCCTTTTTCGATAACTTTGAATATTTTACCGGTGCCGACCCAACCCATGGATTTGTCCAGTACTACTCCTGCATGTCAACCCATATAAAAAATGTCGACTAACGTTTAACCCAGATATATCGACCGGGCTGCATCCGAATGGCTCAATCTGACATCAGCGACAGACACTTCTGCAGTGCTCAAGGTGGACACGAAATATAAAGGATCGGAGGCTGCTAACGGCCGCCAATCGGTGCGAGTCACATCCAACAAGACTTATGCTGATGGGCTTTTCATCTTCGACGTTATCCACACCCCATACGGGTGTGGTACATGGCCGGCCCTGTGGCTGACAGACCCCAACAACTGGCCTGAACATGGAGAAATTGATGTTGCGGAAGCTACTAACGCTGGAACCTTTGGAACCCAATCGACGCTTCACACATCGAAAGGCTGTACTATGAGCGTCAAGCGGAAAGAAAGTGGCTCTGTGGATAACGAGGACTGTTACTACGAGGCGAATGGGTACACGGGCTGTGGTGTGAAAGGCACAGAGAGTACCTATGGTCCTGCGTTCAATGGCAAGGGTGGCGGAGTAAGTTACGATCGTGACCCTAATTCATGCAGTGAGATTAGTTCCCTAATAAGTGCCCCCTGCAGGTTTACGCAATGGAACTTCGTGATGCCGGTATTCGTGTATGGCAATGGGCCCGCTCCAAGATCCCGTCGGATATCACCTCGGGAAACCCCGACCCATTTACATGGGGCGAGGCATTCGCAGACTTCCCTAGCACGGATTGCGACATCGGTTCTCATTTCAAGAACCAGAGTATTATCATCAATATCTCTTTGTGTGGTGACTGGGCGGGAGCGAGCAAGTACTACACGGAACAAAGTAGCTGTCCTGGCAGCTGCAAGGCATTTGTGCGGGACAATGCCGCCAGTTTCGACACTGCATACTGGGAATTTGGCAGCTTCAAGGTCTATCAGGCTTCGTGATTTGCTGAATTGTCAACTGCAATTCTTCTCTTAATGTGTTTCTGAATTGATGCATTCGGGGGTTTGATCATTGGCCAGGCGTTTAGGTTGGTGGTTTTCTTTTGATCAGGATGACTTTGGTTAGGTTATGCAATTATGGAAATTTAGATGTCTCACATATATGATGAAAAGAGACTCCCATTCTATGCATTTTGATGATTTTTAGTAGGATATTTGACCGCAAAGCAAAATTTTTATGTCTTAAAACGTGTGCTTGACGACCCCCATAGATTCACAAGTTGATTGGGGAACTATTGGACCTTGCCTCTGGAGTCGACAGGCCAGATTTCGTCGATGACTCCCCTTCTATGGGCGTAATAGAAATCATGCAAGTTTACCGTCGGGTCAATGTGACTCGGTACCATCTCGACGCGATCTCCAACCGAAAGCGCCGGGGTACCCTCCTCCCAACTAAGTGAGCCGTGCTCGTCACCAAGAACCCCATAAGTGTACCTCTGGTCCTTGCACTCGGCCAAGCCACTGTCCGTCGTCAAAGACTTCAATCCGCTGTCGATTGTCACTGATCGAGGACCTTGTTTGCTCAGAACAGTTGACAGAATCGTAAGACTGTTGGAATAGAACGTGCCCACGGCATTTCGGTAATCCGTATCCATGAAAATGAACGACCCAGGCTGGAGCTCAGTTACGCCTGGTACTGTAGCGCAGAACTCAGCCGTTCCAGTTCCACCTGTAGTGACAACTTCGATGTTGAAGCCCGCCTTCCGTAAAACATCCGCAGTGTTCGTGAGAATCTCCATGGACTGCAGACATTGACTCCTGCGATCTTCCCTATCGTGCAAATGCTGCAAATGACCCTCATAACCGTGGAGTCCAATCAGTTTCAAATGTTTCAGATCCTGCACACATTGCGCCAGGGTCATGGCTGGTTCACCTGGCAAGACACCGGTACGATGAAGCCCAACATCGAGGTCAATCAAAACCGAGATTGGTTCGTCGATACCAGCTGTGGCCAAAGCCTTATCAATAGCCGTTGCACCAGCTTCACTGTCAACAACTATTCTGATCTTGCGATGTTTTCGGTATAGTTCAACCAGCCTTTGGACTTTTGCAGGGCCAATGATCTCGCAGGTAATAAACAGGTCATCGAATCCGGCTGCGGCAATGACTTCAGCCTCGCTCACTTTGGCTACGCAGCCTCCCTTTGCACCTGATTTGACCATCTTGTCGGCTAGAATTGCGCTCTTCGTGGTTTTGAGATGGGGGCGGATGTCAAGGCCAGTAGGTAACAGCTTGTTCATCAACTTCTTGATGTTGGCCTCGACGAGATCGAGATCTACAATCATGGATGGTGTGTCGAGGGTATCGATCCTATCTCCGACTTTGGGAGAATACATGTTGAATCGGGAGTCGTGGATCTGGACGAGGTTCAGAGTCAATTCTGTGCTAATGTTGAACTGTGTAGGATGGGGGTGAAAAGAACGCAAGGGGTGAAGATGTGCCCCCGCGCTAGAAAATGTACCCCCGCACTAAGGTTGCCTCATTCATGCGGGGTATACATTTCGAAAAGAGAATCACCAAATGCCGGAGTACTTTGCTTTCATGGAGGATAACTCTGATTCAGCCTACAATGGGGAGATCTGGCACTCATCTAGCTTTTAGTACTCAAATCCTGGGATATTTTGTATAAAATGTTGGCTACTGTGAAGAACTGGCCGTAAGATTAGGGGAACAGTGTTTTATATTTTGATTGTCTTCTTAATATATTTCACATGTCTTTCATGTCTCCTTTCAGCTATGCGCGGGACTTTTCTACTGTCTTTATTGTGACTCAACAAGCTAATGGCTTAACTGACGGTGGGTCAAAATCAGCAGCGTTGACTGTAAAATCAGCATATATTCCCCCTTCGTCACCACTGAAATTATCACATACCAATCGATATCATAATGAACCCAAACTCATCAGCTTCCTCCAACCACTTTTCCGCCCGCGCATCCATGACAACGCCTGGTCTGATATTACCAAATTCAGCTTGCAGATACCCCCGACCATTCCACCGCGATAGCCAATGAATATAGCGAGTATTCCATTCTTCTTCTGCTTGCGCCTGCCAAAGCAACTTTGCCGCTGGCGCAGGCATGAATCCGAGGTCTCTGCAGTCAAAACAAGGCACCTTATTCAACACGGAGTATGCCCAGTGAAGAAGATATAAGGCAAGCACTGCGCGGCGTTTCGATGTTACATGTACCCAGGCTTCCCAAGACGGCCTCATTTGTGTTATTTCTTCCTGGAGGAACAGACCCGCGCGGACAACATGATATACCAAGAGCTCCACTTTGCGAAAGATAATGTTGTGGTCGATCGGTGGTCGCGGCGACCTCTCTGATGGGGAGATCAGGATTATCGTGTATATGACCACTGCTTGAAGGGTTGCCAATATGGTTGGCTCGTCGAGTTGGTCGGACTGCAACACGAATCCGGTTCAGTCAGAAAGATAGAGAAAAAGAGAAGAACTGACCTTATCCACGATGCTGTCTAGTTCCTTTAGAATAGTTTCCCGGACCATATCCTCCGCGCCTTCGCATTGCCCATGCCACATTTTGGTCAAAGTTGTGCACTTCGCTAGTGGTGATGGTAGTCTTTTGTTTGGTGTAATCTGGATAGAGTGGAATAAAGGAGGAAGTTGAAACTCCTCGGCGAGCATTTTCGGCCAGGTTCGAAAAACTCGGAAGATAAGCTCCATGCTATGATTTGCAAGGGCAATAGAATTCGTATCCGCCGGCAAGCCCGGCTGAGCAGTTAGGGGAGAGATAGCTCGAATTAGCTCTGGTGTGTCGCATCCAGTGCTGGTATTCAAAGAAAAGAACTCTGAGCTGGCTGCCTGTGGAGAACGTAAAGCAGGAGTCATGGGCTGTCTTAGATCCCACGGACCTGGACCCGAGAAAAAAGAATCAAATAAATTAGGAGCAAAGACTGATTGTAACTCTTGTGACTGGGTCATCAATGATGTGTCTGACAAAGAAGCGCTTGTGGTATCATTGTTGACTTTGAACTCGCGATCCACGACTTCCAGCGTATCGGTTGCACCAACGCTAGTATATTGACAAGGGATGCTTCGCACGGAACACCGAGAGCAGCTAGGACGTTTCAAGTTGCATCTAGCTTTGTCTGTGGCACACTGATGGCAGGACTTGCGTCGCAGAGTATGCGGTTGCGATTTATTACAGTTGTTCTTTAGATGGCGAATAAGCGAGGATCCTTTAGGTGATTAGTTCCAGTCACAGACAAGGCTCGATGTAGACATACGATGGCTGAAGTGGGTGGCACAGAACGGGCAGTCGGCACTTTTCTCTGTGGATTTCATTTTGTTGGGCTTGTTTGGTCTTGAAGAGGAGGGTGTTGAATGAGATGCCGTTCAATTTAACTCGGAACTCCGAGTTGCTCAAGTGGGGCGTTGCCCTTGGTATAAAAGCCCATGCACCCACGCAAGAACGACAGGTGAATTCTCAGTCAATTTAAGTCAACTTCACTAAAATGACACTCAATCATATTTTCTTCTGGGCCTCCGCTGCCAAGTACACATCCCTGCGATCATTTTATCGTATCGTCCTGCAGCCGATCGGGTACTGCGAGATAATTCGTGTAAACAACGACGCTCTCATTGGCTATGGCAGTGACTATCCTTACTTCTGGCTCAAGAGACTGCCTGAGGACAAAGATCCTCTTCCAACTCACGTGTCCTTTGATGCCCCAAGTAAGCATATCCATTATTGGAATCGGAATTTTGCTGATACAGGTAAATCAGGCCGCGAAGCTGTGGATCAATTCTACCAGCTAGCATTGTAAGTTGGACCTTGCCATCAAGGCATAGCACATTACTACCTTCTTTCTACGGCTCGCACCTAATGCTGTCTCAGGCAACATGGCGGACGAGACAACGGAGGGCCAGGAATCAGAAAGGAAATGAGTCGGCAGCCGTACTACTCAGCTTTTGTACTTGATTTGGATGGGAACAATGTGGAGGCTGTGTATCTTCCGAAGTAAACATCTGTGTAGTAGTGTTGTGCAAAGGCAGAGGATATATATTTTGAAAGCCTAGTCCACGACGTAAATTTGATGCTGTACATGCTTTCTACTCAAGAGTATGGGCAAATAGACAATATAGCGCGGAGTCTGCGATATAACCAAGCGCGATCGTGTTTGAACTACTCTGGTGACCTTCGAGCTACTTGGAAGTACTATGACAGAAGCTGCTTCCCAGTCTCCTTAAAACCGGTAAACTGCCAACCAAACGTTGCCTCTGTCTCCCGGGCACTTAGTCGCCATTTTATTGCTATCAAAGCCCTTTTACTCGCCATCCCTTCTGGAAAGAACATTCTGCAGGCATCTTGTGATCATAGTAGCTCCTCTAGGCCATAAACAACAACCTTAATTTTGCTCTGGTCATGCGATTGAAAACAGAAATTAAAGCCTGATGCAGAAGGCAGAAAAAATGTAGTTAGGCAACACAAACACGTCAGTGATGAGCAACTTCAAGTCTTTACAACAATCCAACTTCAATTTCGATACCAGCATCTCTCAACCGATCGACATATTCCATCCCCAAAAATGAGGGTGTAACCACTCCACCATGTCCACGAGCGTCCTTTCCCGCCCCATCCCCAGTGAATTTCCGATCAAGCAGTACTCTTGCTCCGACACAGGTGACAAGTGCAGTGAGCTCATACAGCGCCCCCTCTCGCACAAATGATGCCATAACCTGAGGCGCAGCCTTTCCACTACCGCTGCCAACAGCAAGAAACTCCGCCCGCTCCACATGCCGGAGCTGGCTTATATCAGGAGCCAAATCCATCCGCGATACGAGTTTTCGCATGAGTCCACGGATAAATGGAACGGATAGGAGGAAAAGAAAGATTTTGGTGAGGAGATGTACGAAAACAGCAGCCAGCACACCATTCACTGGGAGGTATTCTTCAAATTGAAAGTCAGGTCCGTAAAGACCTGGGTTTTGAGCGGCGCTGCGGTAAACAACGGCCTGGTTTCCTGGGCCAGTGAAGGATGTCGCCAAAGAACCGAGCTCTTGTGTGTGTCGATAACCGAAGAGACGAGTGATCCAGGGTGTCTTTGTCTGTTTCGAAATAGGTGCAGACAATATTGATGAGTCACCATATAGGTACCAGCCAGAACCATACGTTTCGAACGTGTCAAGGACTGTGTTAAGAGAGCCAGCGCTCATTGTCTTGATACTGGAATAAACGAGTCAGCTAGTGACAGGAAGTGATTATTGATCGCCATACTCAAGCTTTCCGGAACTAATTATCCCGGCTGTGACGGCAGAGTATGCCTCTTGCATTTTGGTTGCAATCAGCCATGCGATGATATCAGATGGGGTCGATGTTGATAAGCCGGGTATGAGCTGTCCAATATCAGCTCCAAGCTGTTCTTGCTCCATGAATGTTCTTTGTACTGACTAGTGACCCGCTCTGTCGAGCAACTTCGTCATAGTCTTTAATTACTTCTTGAATCCACGGAATCTCCGTGGTACTGCAAAAATAAGCTTGGGTAACTGTTTACAAGGCGCAGGAGATGGCATACAAGTCAACATAGTGCGTGCCGAGGGTGGCACATGCTGACACAATTGGAGTCGAGAAACGATGGAATGGCCCGATCCCATTGATCACCACCCTTGTTCTCTGTATTAGCAGTTTGAGGCTTGAATGACCCAACTCTACGATCTCAATATCTTTGTGGATGTCAGATCGACCTGGATAATGGCAATTCACGGTGGAGTCATACCTGGGGACACTCGATTCGGGAAATGTTGTTTTAACTCCTGTACTACAGCTTCTAGACGGGACAGAGATCTCCCTGCAATACACCATTTGGTGGTCAGGGGGTAATTCTGTGCGATGAAGTGTGCACACAGATTCCCAGTAAACCCGGTTGCCCCGAAAAGAACGATTTCGTACATGATTCTGTGTAGACTGTGTGGAGAATTGGAATATATTCTAAATAATATATCCACCTATCTTTTTTTCAAAATTGGATTATTGTTCTGGCTCAAATATTGCGAACAACCGGAGTTCCGAGTTGAGCCAACTCCTAACGTTACCCGGGCTTCCTCGCATACTTCGGATACTGGTGTCTTTCACTGAGAATGGTTCCATTTTGGTTCAAACTATTGCTAGTGACCTAGATATACGTATTTTTTACTAATTATAATAATTTTGGTTTACGTTGCGATGTCCGTTCATTCAATCTTTCAGATATTTCGAAAGGAACTGGTCCGAATTACAATATCTACTCGAGATGGTAGCTTGTTACCGTAGGAAGCCCCAACTTAAAATAATTCACAAGTCGGAGCCAATGGCAAGCGATCATAGTAGTACATTACTTTCTTTCATGTTAAACATTCTATTTTAAAGTACGAGATTTCGGGGGTAATCCTTTCCCCGCACTGGATCTTTCTCTTCCTCAACATCAGCACCTCCCGAGCTCTCAACCATAACCTGCATATCCAGCGGATTAAGCTATTACACCGGTTATCATCCACCTGAATATCTCACACTCTACATAACCAGCTATCCTCTGATAAGCGCTGGGATTTAGCGGTCTTATAACAACCATCCTCTCACGATGTCCGCATTATTAATTGACTCGGAGGGATTTCGCAAATTAAAGGAACTATCAGCATGGGTATTCACATTCATACAAATGGAGGTGGAGATGCACAACCTTTTCAGATGTGTTGACGAAACTCGTCGCGAAAAAGTACAGCCATTTCTCTCCCATGTGGGGTTAAACAATCAAAATGTGAGTGATATATGTATAGAGTATAGAGTAAGATATGACAATTTAATGAAATATAGTTTGGGTACAAGATATGTCGAGTTACGGGGAATCTCGCCCTTGAGAAGTCCAGTCACTTCCGGACACTAATGTTCCCTTTATCGATTGGACCAGGCAGTCGCAGTATAGGGTCAGGGGAGGTGATGACAAATCTTGGGCTTCTTAAGCCAGGATATTGGATTGAGATCAGGACTGTCCTTCTTATTAATGCTCTTATGGATTGCCTCATTGTCCTTTTACCGGAACAGACAGAGAGCCAAAGCGTGCAAATCGAGCCCACTATTGGAGGATCTGATTAATCCGGGGATTTGTATGCGGAGAATGGCTTCGATTTTGCGAATTGATGAATATGAAGATATGTATGGGAATAACTTCAAATTCAAAAACATTTATGACTGCAAGTTACAATATTACTTACAGGAGGCTGTGTGAGCTTAGGCATAAATCAGGCATCAAAACCTTAAACAATACCACAATACCGGTAATCAATACACCAATCCGAAAAATCAGTTTGAAAGTTACCACATGCAAAGCGTCCACGCACTTTATTCCCCTCAAGATCTGAAACAGGATCAAAAGGATGGGAGATCGGAGCAATTTCCACGAGTTGCCCACCGAGCCGTACGGCATTTTCTGGCAAGATGACTTTATCAATGCCGAACACGAGCAACGACTCATCTCGGTCTTTTGCAACGAGCTAGAATGGCCCGACCGCCCTGGCCGGGTATCACTGCACTACGGCTACAGCTTCGATTATAAAACATTCGGGATAGACCCCGATATCCCATACAAGGAATTCCCAGAATGGCTCCAACCTCTCATCCCCACAACCGAGGACCGGCCACCGGACCAGGTCTGTCTGCAGTACTATCCTCCAGGCGCAGGCATCCCGCCCCATGTAGATGCACACAAGCCATATGACCAGCTCTACGCGTTATCTCTTGGCGCACCGGCGATGATGATATTCCGCCGGGGCGAGGAACGCATCGAGGTTGATTTGACCCCGCGGAGCATGATGCGAATGAGCAGCGACTCGAGACTGCATTGGACGCATGGTATTAGAAAGCGGAAGAATGATACCCTCCCAGATGGGACGGTAAGGCCGCGCGGGAAGCGGTGGAGTATCACTTATCGCTGGCTTAGGGACGGGGAATGTGAATGTGGGAATCTGGAGTTATGTGACACGGCTCAGCGGAGAAATGGTATCGAAAAAGAGAAGAGATCGTTGAAGGCATTGGCAGAGCAGGCTGCCCGTGAGCAACCTCTTGTATAGAGTTGTCCAAGAGGGTTTGATGACTTGGACTATTGTGTAAATATTGCAGCGAAATATACCCGGAATTCGCCTCCAAGTTGACGCAGTTGGGGTGGCGTCTGGTCAAAATAACCTATTCGAAACTCCTTATTTCTCCTGGTTTTATAGTTTTCGTCACCCCAGTAATCTTCTAGCACATTTATGCAACCCAAGGCGAAAACAAAGCATTACTCATACTACTTCTGCTTCCAGGTTCAGTCAGGAAGGTCGAAGGTATGATGAAGATATCGGCAGAGGGGTCACGGCAGGGAGGTTTTTTGTCAGCAAGTAGTGGAAGTTATTTTTGCACATGAATGTCCTTCTTGGTTATATTTGAAAGCAGGACACTGACGTTTGATTGGATACGTAGGTATAAGAAAACAGTGGACATAATCACCGGAACATCTGAATAGCCTGCATAAGAACCTGTAAGCAAGCCATGAGTGTCCAAAAAGCCCCGAACGATATCACTGCCCAAAATGTCACCCAATGTGCCAAGTCTCTTCTATCTCGCCATAATTGAATCCAAGTACGTGGTGCCGATGCAGATAATTGTCTTTGAAGGACAACACGATATCGTAAGATAGGAAAATCACGCGGGAGGTAGTATGTATCCTTCTGTATCAAGTCCCAGTTCCGTCGCAAGTCAAAGTCGCTACATCTGTTGCCTTAGTTTTTATAGTTGAGGAGTAACCTCGGCGACAATTGAGGCGGAAACAAAAGACTTGCCACGGTATACTATAGACGGACAGAATAGGTAAAATGTAAATAAAGGTAAAGTTAAATATCAACGAGGAAAGAAGTTGGAGAGGAAGGAACGTCTGACGTTTGGGGCCTCAGAGCAAGAATGTTCTGGAGTGTATGGTTTGCAGTCTAAATGCCCCGTCGTCTTGAACTATTGATTATGCCCACAAATTGATTCTAAGAGGATATCATAAAGGGAAACGACCCAGCCAAACATACCTAGCCTAGGATATCATCAAACTCCGGCGCCAGTCTAGCAAGTGATGTCTTGTACAATCTGGGTAAACCAGTATCCTCGAATGCAACCGAGTTCTGTACCATATCCGCAATGGCCTTACCAGACAAGAATGCGACAGGCATACCATGACCATTGAATCCCGCCGCGATAAACTGACCCGATTTACCCGGAATACGACCAACATGAGGCAACGAGTCTGCACTATATCCCATGACTATAAAGAAGACCAGAGTTAGCAGAAAGAAAATATATCCTCAAATCGAAGAATAGTGTACAGGAATTGCACATACCACCAGCCCAGATATGTTTGATCTGCGCTTCACTGTCCTCCCACCCGAGGAACGTGCGTTGCATATAGCCATCCAAGTAATCCGCAGCAACCTTAATCAACTTCCCGTCATCCGGGTTATTATACCACTCCTCCCGATCATCTTTGAAAAGATGTGAGGCTCCTCCAACAATGAGCGACCCGTCATTCCGGGGAATTTGATATATATACGCCCCCGGGCCGTATCGAATCACATAGGTACCAGGAAGCTCCTGGTGGAGTGCACCAGATGCCGCAGCGATCTGGCTACAGATCCCCTTGCAAGGAATGATGGCTTTGGAATATTCCGGTGCCAAGGCACTGGTGAATGCGTTGGTTGCGAGGATAATCTTGCGCGCGTTCATGACACCACGACTGGTAGTTACCGGCCAGGATCCATCTTCGTTTGGCGTTTCTCCTATTTCAGATACCGGCGTGTTGGTTTGTAGGTTTAGGCCATAGGAAACGGCAACCCGAATAAGATGGGCAACGAGTTTGTAAGGCCAGAGATGGCCCGCTGAAAAGCTGAAGCCTCCCTTGGCGTCTCGGACATGTGCCATCTTAACAAAAAATTGTCAGCAAGTACCCTGAAATGAACATACGATCCTTAAACCTCATTCCACTTACCTCTTGGGCCTCGGTTTGAGACATGTATTTAACATCATCCATAAAATCCAGCCCTTGCTCAACCAAAAGGTCGTAGAAGGCTTTCGCCTCTTTGAGCTCATCTTCATCAAAATACATATCATAGGAGCGGGTGAAAGTAAGATCACAATCAATGTTCTCTTTGCGGACCAGCTCCTCGACGAGCTTCATGTGCGAGATTTCAAACCGTACGATCTCTGCTGCTGCTTCGATGCCATAGCGCTCGGTGAACAAGGCTGTTGCTGAGTATATATCTGGTCTCAAATGACCGCCTATATAAAAATGGAGTGAGCTAAGTCTATATACGTATATTGTAGTTTATGTGTTGGTGGGTCTCACCATTGCGCCCGGTGGCACCGGAGCAGAGCTCCCGGGCCTCAACTAACACCACACGGGGGGTTGGATTTTGCGGGTTCTCCGCGAGCAAGCGATAAGCGGCTGAGGCTCCGACATAGCCGCCGCCGATAATTAGGATATCAGTTTCCTCTGGCAAGTCTGGTGTGGTTTGATGGTTATCAAGGGGGTCTGGTTGTGTGCGCCAAAATGATTGGGTATACCCCGCTGCTGGGCGAGGGAAGGACTTTGCATGGAAGTTGGACATGATGGTTCGTGGCCCGACAGCAGTTGAAGGTCCGATTCAAACTCTAGTTATATGACGCAAATACAGGTGCAATGAAAAAAGAATAGAGCGTGTTATAGGCAAGGCGTCGGAGTTGTTACGCTGCAGCCTATCGCATAGGAGACCGAGAACTATGCGGGGCTGGAAAATGGAGATCATGTGCGACTTTGATATATATTGTTGGAGTTTATGATATTGCTAATGCTCTCCACTACGTTCATTGCTGGGAACTTCCTCGTTCCAGATTCGTTGAGCCGGTATTCCTAGGTTGGCGTTGTTGAGCTTCAAATATTTCAATCACATCGGGGCAGCTCGATTGGGCCTTGGCTGATTGTCTAGCCAGATATTCAGATTCTGTCAATCGCGCTTTTACAAGCTGCTTCCGAGTCTTGGAATGGATAGCCGAATGCAGACTTTTGGCTAACCCCTGCCCCGGATAGGCTACTAAACCCAAAGCACCTGAAGATGATCCGTTAGCATAATCCCGCTAGTCGTGTAAGGATAATGTGCGTTACAAACCTGATGCAGCCTTTGTGCCCATGCCAATAGGTCCTTTAACAAATCCTTTGATTGCACCCCTAATTCCATCTTTCTGGGCACCCTCATAGGGCTGCCGGAAGATATCAGAGAGTCCATGTGTGAACCCATGGGTAAAATTGTCCGAAGCCGCTGAAACCCCAGACCTGAAATCAGTGATGTTATCGTAGTCTTTAACCTCTTCGCCATAGAGTCTGGGAACAGCTCTCAGACCTTCGTTCACTGCTCCAGGTATATCTATCAGGACGCCCTTGTAGTAGTAAGCTATGATCCTCCCCACGCTTTTGGCAGATCCCCCAACTGCTTTTCCCATAACTCTTCGGTCTTCATCCGTCAGGTTGCTTCCAGAAGTAAGTGAGACGCCTTCGGATGGACTTCGCTCGGGGTGGGGATTGGTAGTCTCGATGACTACGAGCTCTGGTTCGCTCTGTTGACGGGCGCGACTGAATTCTTTGTAGGGTCGAATGACAACGTCGCTTGATGCTGTGAGGATATCCTTGTACATGCCTAGTAAAGATGATGTGCCGCCCGTGATAGGATCCCATCGCCGGTTTTGAATAAAGATAGATTTACTCTCGTATCTAGTTCCGGATATGTGTTAGCATAGATGTAAAATATGATGGCTGAGATACATCCGCTCACGTTTTCAAGTCCTTTATATCAATACGAGAATTTTCAAGCAATATCCCCGCTGCCATTTTGGACAAATTCACAGGGGACTTGGCATTTTGTTTTAATTGCCATGCAGCAGGCTCGGAATTGAGAAACTCGCATTTCATTTTATCGATCGGTAAGTTGCGATGGAAAGATGCGACGGCCGCAGAAACTCCAGCCTCTTCGGTCATTTGGCGAGCTACATCACTGGCTGCTGCTAGAGTATCAGGATGCAGGCAAAACCGGATGGCTTCCGCTAAATTTTCTGCGTTCAAAGACCTGTGTGGAATTGGCATTGGTCCAACCCCGCGGGACGCAACCATATTTCCCCAAAATAGTTGACTGTGACAAATTAGCGACCAAATGGAAAAGGCTTGCAGGGAATGACGTACTCTCCAAAGAATGGTACAACAAGAGAAGGCCTTCCAAATCGTAAACCACATGCTGTAGTCCCTGCTCCTCCATGATGTACAACTGCAGCGACCTTCTGGAACAGCCATTCATGGGGACAGTCTCCAAGATAAAAGATCTGGTCATCCGATTGTGCCTCGCCGAGATTACTCCAGCCACGGGATATGATTGCACGACCACCCCAGGACCTCACTGCATTGACGAGTGTGGCAGTCATGGTAGGGGGATCCTCGATGACTATGCTCCCAAAGCCAATATACACTGGTGGAGGGCCGTTTTGAAGAAATGCGGCAAGGTCTGGAGGTGGTGTGAAGTCCGGAGGGGAGCGGAAGAAGAAGCCACAAACGTTGAGATGTGACGGCCAGTCCACTGGTTTAGGCATCAATGTAGGTGACCAGCAATATGTGAAGGGTATCTTCAAAGTCTCTGCTAAACGGGGGCCTTCGGTGGCTGATATAGGCTCTAGGTCGATGGTTTTTCTCCAATCATTGATAACACCACCGAGGCTATTAGGAGGTCAGCGTATTGCGTTAGGGATGAGCAGGGGTATCGATACCCTTGCCATGTCAGCCATTCGACAATCCCGTAAGAAAGGTAATTGGCCATTTTCGGCTCTGTGGTTGAATATTTCAAGTTTGCTAAGGGATGCGGAAATGAACGTGTGCTGGTCCACGGCATGGTAAACATCATGTGTAGAGGGATGCCAAGTGCCTGCGCACAATGGATATGGGCGAAACTTGGGGGGTTCGCGATAATGGCATCCGCCACAAAGGGCGTGTTCGTTACTGAATCATCCTCAATACAGGACTCCCAGCATCCCTGCAGTATCTGGCCTACCATAATACGCTTGCGTTGAATATCACCATCTTGGACGGACTTCATCTGTGGTATCAGTCCTGGATTCTTCACCATATATGCCATGAGCTCCGAGGGATCTCCTCCAATGCAGTAAAATTCAAGGCCGGAGTCGCGCACGAAGCTTTCAAACACACCATGTGTGGCTAGTCGTACGCGGTGTCCATGGCGCTGGAGCTCGTTGCCTAGTGCGACAAAGGGCTGGACATCGCCTCGACTGCCAACAACTTGAATGGCAATATTGAGCTCGAGACAACATCCTTCATCGCCTGAAGGCTCTGTCTGTGGTTGTATTTGCTCCTCCGTATGCAGAAATGGTATCAACTTTGACACTTCCCTGCCCACTTTAGAGTCCAGGTCGATCTCAATCCGACCATCATCTTCGAAAAGTTAGCACACCGCTCTCGCAAATGAATGCGTAATATAAAGCTGCTCTCACCTTGAACTTTTGTTCCATCCTCAGTAAATCGGTTGCGTTCAAGCGTAGAAGGCCGGCGCGGTGGTTCTTCCATCATTGCAGCCCGATGACATCACACACGTAGAATAAAGATGTCTCCGATGTAGAATATTCGTCAGATGGCTGGGTATGAGTCAAGTGCTTTCAAACAGTCGTGGATTATCCAGTATTTCTTAAAAGAAAAGAACAGTATATCAAGAGAAGTGGTCCCAAAACAAGAAGACCATGGTAGCTCTGATGGCTCTGGGCGTTCTGGGCCTAGGACGAGTGGATCCCGAGGGTCAAGCCACGTGATAAGTAATCCGAGCCAATAAAAGGTCATCGAGAAACGCCCTATGACGACATTGCTAGAGGTCTGCCAGAGGAGTTCAGGCCTCCAACAAACCTCAAGCTTCTTGTACATAGCTGCAACCCAGATTTCACTCGGCGGTGAGATCAATGAATTATATAACCACTTTCGGCCAAACAAGAGATAGTGCGGCTCGGGTATTAATCTTCTAGTCCGAGGCGATATCCTTTTCTGGCCAGTATGTATCTCCAGGAGTAGGCAGCACAAGTTAATTACCTAGGACACTGACTGCTCCTTCCTCCTCATTTTTACCTATATCAAGCAACTGGAAAACAATTCAGCACGGTTCGTCTTGTTTCCCATAGGCAGAAAGTAAGGGCTGTTTGCGACATATCATTATGGCTTCTTTAGTGGGAATTTGGCGAAGGAAAAGACCTACAGGTATGCGACATAATACTACTATAATAATGGACGCGTGTTACTACACTGACAATTCATTCATTCTTTGTAAATTACAAGTTTTTCGTCTTTTTTCCTAGTTTCTTTTCAAGTTTTCATATTTTTTTCAGAGACCCCGAAAGTATCGGCTCTTTCAAAACATGGATCATTGGGGCCACTCACATTGAAGCGTGGGTATTCAGAAATCGTATATTAGGAAAGGAGAGCCAAGAAGTCGGAGTCGTTGTTGAGGACATCCCATACCGGCATATCCAGAGCCAAATTAACATCAACAGCGCATGGGAGACTGGGCCCAGCCAAAGGACGTCCATTAATTCGACGGCGTTGAGGCAACTGCTCCTCGGTAGACAGGATGACTGCGTAACCATCGGCCCGATGACTTTCAGTGAAAGCTGGCGATACCAGATCAGGGGCAACACGCCTACCATTAAGGGCGACTTCAAAGTCAACCCCAACGTACGTCTTACCCCTAGCCCACTGGGTAGCGACGAAGCTACCACTTGGCACTACGTTCTTGGATTTGACGTGACTTTTGTTGAGCTGTGCGGCAACCCATTCAAACTGTTGCTTGATCTCGTCCATGTCAACCGAGTGAATCGCATCATGGATGACCTGTGCAACCTGCCAGAGGGCGCCATTTTCGAGTAAATCGTGTGAAGCGGAAGTTGAGATACAGTGGATGGCGTTCGGAAAGTAGCGCGCGGGGAGCTTCAGACGGGTGGAATCGCGCATGTCCATAGTTGTCCAAAAGCCGCGAAGTGACTGTAGCGAGTCTATGTCTGGTGTGAGTCCCATGTCACGCAAAATCTTCATTCTAGCTTGGTAAATTCTTTGGTAAAGGTAGGCGGAGATGAGCTCGAATGTGGTGAACGAGGTCTGTCTCTGGGCGTTGGGGTCCCTTGCAGCATTCTTGAGTAATGCCAAATCCTCACCTTGAAAACGTAGAGGGCAGGCGATGACGGTAGAAGGGGCTGGGGATTTAGGCTTGTCCGTGGTATTTGTGTCTAGGTAAAAGTTCGGAGGGTTGAATGCAATGGCTCTCTCCTTCTGACTGGATGAAGGGTTATTTGTTCCTCGAAATTGCGAGATAATCTCGGGAGGGGAGATGAGTGTGGGCGGAGAAGAGTCTCGCAATTGTTTGTAGATATCAGCAAGATCCCGCACAAGCTGCATATATCCAGTGGCATCGCAGACTAGATGATGAACTCTAATACCTAGTGCGACCCCTCCACAGCCGAATCGGGTGTGCTGGATAGCGAAAATAGGATTGTAGGCCATAGCTCCGACTGTTGTATGAAATATCGGAAGAAGTGCATTCCCATCACCTGGCAGTCTGATTACCAAGATACGGGCTGAAAGAGCAGAAACGGCAATGTTTCTAAGCCTTCTGGGGCAGTCTGCCTCCCAAAGCTCAGCGCCAGTGCCCAGGCTACCAATCTCTGGAGCTTGGCTGACTTGATTCTGCTGCAGACGGCCAGTCAAATGCGGGTAATAATCCAGGAGGTGGGATACAGCCACCTTCAAGCGTTCGACAGGAAAGAAATTGTCGTCTGGTAGTGTTGCTGGCTTTCTGTAGACGAAGATAGCTTCGATAGTCAACATGGCGGGGACGGTGTGGTCCATCGGCCCTAGGCTAAAGGGGGACTCAAGTGTGGCAACTGTCGCATCATTGGCACAGTTAAGCGTGTGCCGCGTAGAAACGCGCACTTGGTCGAGTACCATCGCTGCGATTGGACGAAGCACGGACAATGGTCATAAGATATTCAAGATGGATTAAGACGTAGCGGGTTGACAAGGATGAAAGATGAGGAGGATGAAAGAGGAAACTTTTGTGCTGCTTAAAAACAATGGGGAATTGTCACTTCATCCCATACCTGCGTTGTTGGGATGATAAAATTGTTTTCCCCCTCCAAGTGAAGATAATGGACTACAAGAGCATCTGGCGAGTACCTGGTACTAATTGCTTTGACTACATTTACTACTAAAGAAATAAATTCAGAAATCAAAGAAATGCAACTCGGGTAGTGTAAAGATATTTCGAACAAAGAAGCGGAACCCGTACAGGTTTGTACCTTGACAAAGACAAGTTGGAACTGAATTCCTTCCTTTACTCTCTCGGTTCTATCTACTACATAATTGAACAAGACTGGAATACTTAGACAAATTCCAAGAAGTGTCTCTACTGAAGAAGGAACCAGGCAACCTCTACCTTCCCTTTTAGGGCTATGCCAGCTCCTTCCCCTTAAGTCACTGGATATAAAAAAAGCTTCCCTTCACACTTTCCCTTATTCTTCACACATCCTGATTTCGGTTGAGTCTTCAATTTTTTGAATTCGCTTCAGAGAGCTACTGCTACCAATCAGCGACCATCAAAGGTTCGAGTCGTACGAGGCCCCGATCAAAAGATCCACTTTGGTGCGTCTCCGATGCGGGGACATAGCCAATGTTTGTGTATCCAGATATAAAGGTTTCATGCCCATCTTATCTCAATCCCGACTTTTCTCTATTTTTGCCACTGACTATTCCTTGCTTTAGTACAACTCCCTGATGGCCAATCCCTTAATTGTCATTGTTCCAGTCGCATGGCACCGATCTGCATACTCCCAGGGCCTCGTTGATGAGCTCGCAAAGGTAGACTACGATGCAGAGGCTGTAGTGTTTCTACAGTGGACTCCAGTCTGCCACTCACCAAAGTTGGGATTATAATCTGTCTGGAAAAATAAATATGGATAAACTTGATGCTGGAAAGGAAGTTGTCGTGCTCGCAAATCCATTTAGCGGCGTCGCCATATCTGAGGGAGCAAGGGTCTAAGAAAGAAGGAGCTGGATGAACAAGGCTTGAAAAAGGAGTTATCAAGCTGATCTATATTTGCACAAGGGGGTTGCCAGAAGGCCAGAGCCATATTATCCAGATAGTTCCACAGGTATGCGAGGAGGAAGAGATTGAGGGTCAACACAAAGAGACAGAGGTACAGTTCGTCCGACTAGGAGTGACAGCGGTATGCGCACGAGCTCTTACTTTATTTCCTGAATGCTAATCACTCACCAAGACGGAGCAATCGTTCTTCCGAAGGACCGTATACACCTCGTATTTTATAACCGATGCAACCAGAAGGATATAGATAGGGTCTTAGGGTTGCTGGGTACATTCCCCATTGGCCCATTACGCGTTCCTATCACATACACGGCCCATTGTAAGATTCGGAGCACATACATTGTCTGTAAGAATGACCTGGCATTGCGGGAACCTTCGAGCGGAGGATGATTGCCCAAGGCGGGCGAGGGTTGCTTTGAGGTGGAGGAATGCGAGGAGGGGTGTTATCGATACACGGACCTCGTCAGCTATTGGATCAATAACTTTGAGTGCGGTGGCTGTTCATGACATCAGCGAATCAATTCAACTTTCCATCCTCCATTGCATCAAAAGTTTCCATTGTCTGTTCACAAGTCCTAGAATATCTCTTGGTGGATTAACCCTTACCAATTCGCTCACTCACCCTTTCGCTCGGAGTTCTATCACTAGTATCCCACTAGCAGGTTGGGCCTTAGTTTCTCTCGTAATGTTCTGGAGCCTTGGAATTTTCCTTCTAGCCAAAGTCCTCAAAAGGTGACCAAAGACCTAGATTCCCTGCCGTGGAAGCCTTCAGCCTCCATAACGGACTAGGCGCCGAAGTCCCACTCAAGGCTTATCATGTCGCTGTCACATCTCTTAAGGGGGCCATTGCGAGTGTGATGGACCTGCAGCTGCACTGCAATTGTGATAGCCGGAGGCCTAGAAGGCGATTCACAGCTTTTGATACCAGATGGGATCCGGGATCGGCAAATCGGCTTGCTCATGAAAGGACACATGCTCCTTGGTGTTACCATTGGCGGGTCACAAGCCTGTGGTGTGGCCCTCAGGGGACTAATGCATAATCACAGGAATATACTATTTGAGTGCTGGACTTCAGTTTTTGACTCGTGACGTCTCCACGAGACTGGTAGAGCCTAAGGGTCAACTATGTATGCAATGAGTGGAAAGTGGATATGTGAGTGTCGATCGATGCCAAAACCAAATATTCTGTACATACGGTCGATCGATATGCCTAAGATGAAGAGGCACCTAGGTATCACAAAAGGATTACAAATCTAGCCAACTGCAGGCTTCCGCTCGTATTTCTCATTGGCTTGAATATCCACGAGCTGCACACCCTCCTGCTTCATGATGCGCCGTGGCGGTTGATTTTGGGTAAATTGGGACCGTCCATAGTCGATTATAGTGCCGGGTGTTTTCCCCTTGGGGCAATGGTTTACGCACATACACAGAACTTTTTCCAGGCCATGGGAATTGACCTGTATGTGACACGATCCTAATAAACGCTGTTTCAGCTGAGAAGGACTGGGGATTAGACATAAGTCAAACCTGTCCACTAGTTCTCCGTAAAAATAATATACAAACGAGCACCTGGCCCGAAACGTCACTGACGCCTTGGCAACGGCCTGGTCAGTCTGATCTTAATTCCGAGGGTGAAGATTGAGCGCAGATTAAGTTAACGCAAAACTCGGCAAAGATAATAAGCATCTAGACTTTTTCGTGCACATACCGTTGTCAATCTTACTGACATTAGCGAGGGTTACCCCGCTATAAAGCCTTACAGTGAAGCCAATGAACGCCCAGATATAACCGAAGAGGGTGATGAACCAAAGATGCTGGCAGTAGCGGCTACATGGTTCTGACAGATCATCCATATCGGTTTTATCCTTCGCTTCGTTTCACATGCAATTTCCGGGGGTGGTTGTTGTAATGTGTTGGACCATGCAGCGCTACTGGTGACAGCACAATCATGTCTCGAGCGCGAACTTTTCGAGTCTGTATTGGTTAATTGACATGGACCCACAATGATCGACAAGCTGGTTGTTAATGGGACACATACAATACACGCCTATATCCCCCGTCATCAATGACGGACAGGTCCACCGCATGTCTCATCGAACTGCAGATCCGCTGCAAATACCTGTTGAACAAATGAGCACTGCAACCAAGTCCCGACTAATGCAAGCCGGAAAAATTCAAGGAATTTTGTGCAGATTTATGGGAATATCACAACTGGGAGGGGGCCCGCTGCTGCGCTAACGTCCAGGCGTGGTGTGGACTTGGCCTATTGCTGCCCTACATATTCTCACTTTTTGCGTCACGCGTGTTCGCCTTCAAATTTCTCACTAAATTAAATTGTTCAAGCTCGAGTCATTTCTCTTGGCGGGCTGCTTTGATTCACACTATGCCCAAATAGAACTACATCTCCGGAGTCAAGTGTGCAATGAGCACATCTATGGCCAATCGCGGATACTATGCCCTGGACATATGTGATGAAAAGACAGAACGATCTTCAATCGAGTTATTTACCCCGCTGGCAAGGAAAACAGTCCGTATAACATGAGCCTTCATACTACCCAGGGTCCCTGAGGAAGTATACGCACATTTTAAGTACAAATATTAATACAACCCGGGTCGCTATACTTACAATCCCAAGATATCTTATTTATCACAGCCACCCCTAGCTATGGCATCACTGTCTTTCGACCTCTTCCAAACTCCCTTTTATGGCCTTGTGGTTGGGGCTGTTCTCATTACTTGGTCGTTAGCTAAGAGTGTACAAGACTTTCAAAGTATGAAACTATTTCTTATTCACAGTAAGCTAGCACTCATAACTGAACACACATCCAGGATGGAAGTACGCTCGTCAGAACGGCTGCCAACCCTTTGCGCGCTCGGTGTGCCACGGCCTGTTCGGCCTTGGCATGGTCATGGAATTAGCCAAAGCCGGCCCCGAGCATAGGTTTCTTGAACTTGTCCGTGGCTGGCATCAAGGTTACGGCCCTACATTCAAAGCTAGAGTCGCCAATCGGAATCTCATTTTCACCGCCGACCCAAAGAACCTTCAAACAATCCTTGCGCTGAAATTCAAAGACTTCTCAGTGGGCACAGCTCGCCTAGATGCACTACGTCCAGCCTTGGGCAATGGCATCTTCGGCGTAGATGGTGCTGCGTGGGAACATTCACGGGCTCTCCTCAGGCCTAATTTCTTACGCGCTCAGATTAACGACACTGAGTTATATGAGACCCACGTTGTCGACCTCATTGCGCAGATTCCACGCGACGGATCAACGATCGATTTACAACCGCTGTTTTTCAAGGGAGTGTGTTATCATTGCCTGACAACATTCAAGATATGTGACTGACCAAAGGCAGACTCTTGACACAGCTACCGATTTTCTGCTCGGAGAGTCTTCTCACACGTTGCGCAAAGAAGGGTCTTCTGCAGGTGCAGTATTTGCAAAAGCCTTCGATATAGTCCAAGACGTGACTTCCATGCGCTTCAGGGTTGGGCGATTTGCGATGTTCTACCGCAGGAAAGAGTTCTTGAGAGCAGTGAGAGACACCCGCGGGTATATTGACAGGTTTGTACAAAAGACGATCGATTATCGTCTCGCGGTCAACAGCGGGTGGGAAGTTGATCAAGATGTCAAGCGGTTGACTGATAGTCGATATATATTTTCCCACGAGCTGTCGAAGCAGACACTTGACAAAACCAACATGACAGACCAGATACTGAGTATTATATTTGCTGGTCGCGATACCACTGCCAGCCTACTAGGTATTGTATTCTTCTATCTGGCTAGACGGCCTGATGTGTGGGACCGACTTCGGAACGAAATCATCGCTTTAGATGGAGAAAAGCCATCATTCGAAGTTCTCAAATCGATGACTTACCTGACCTGGGTTCTCAACGAGAGTAAGCAACACTTCTTCCTACTCGGTCTTTACTGTCTACTAAATAATTCGTAGCTCTACGTCTGTACCCAATCGCCCCTTTCAATGTACGCGAAGCCATAAAAGATACATTCCTTCCCGTCGGCGGTGGCCCGGATGGAAAGTCTCCTGTTCTCATACCCAAGGGCCACGAGGTTGTCTTTAGCGTATACACAATGCACCGCGAAAATGAAATCTATGCGCCTGATGCGGACGAATTCCGGCCAGAAAGATGGGAAAATCTTAGGCCCAGCTGGGCGTACCTCCCTTTCAATGGAGGTCCTCGGATCTGCATAGGCCAGCAGTTCGCACTGACAGAGGCTGGGTACACTATTGTTCGGATTATGCAACAGTTTGGGGCAATCGAAAATCGAGATCCGAATCCCTGGACGGAAAATCTTGGGTTGACGTTGTCGAGCGCTAATGGAACAAAGGTTGCTTTGACGCCTGTGTAGAATTGAACTGGAGAATTTGTTTTGGTTTCAATGTCTAAATTTCTTTTGTGGCATGCCGTAATCCTTTGGCTTTAAATTGAATACCACGTCACTGCATTATCAACGTCAGGTTGTTCCGTGCACATTTTGAGTATATGCCCATTAGGTTGTTAATCCTTGAGTGTTCCTCTCAACCGTCAATATCTGGTGATAAATTGACGTTTAGACTTTTCAGACTAGGGCCAAATTGTAGAAAAGCAATCTCTTTCTCGGCCATTCGGGGGGAAAGCTTTTACCCAGGCAGAAACATTTCACGGCCCATAACTTGTCATAGCGCTACGCAATCATATTATCGCGGCTAGGAAAGAAAAATCAGAAAACTGCGTCTACGGGCCTTTCCGGGCTAAGTGTGGAGACTTTCTACAAAATTATACATGAAAAGATCACTGATGTCCCAGCACGGTAAGTGAAATCAAATTACGGCAATTTTTCCCCTGTAACCTCGTAGATGATAACCACTGCGACCTCAACCCTGTCTTCAACCGTACCGTTGCCTCGCTGGGCCTTGCATTGGACTCAGATGCTTGTTGAATCATTGCAAGGGTGTGCTGGATAGAAACGCTGAGTAGGTCAGTAACCAGTTAGTACCACATAAGCTCTCCATGCTAGGGTGATCAAGCCACGCATCGCAATGCATGGGATAGGGGATGCTAAACATATCAAAGGTCCGAATAAAGTGCGAAGTGAGATTCATCGGTCATCCGATATTCCAATCACCACGCCAAAATGTATAACACCTATCTCATGACTTACGACCTCGTCATGACATTATCCCTAGAAGTTACTTATTGGGCTCTGGAGCTTCCATCAACGCCAGTGTCTTAAAAGTATCACGGGTTTACCATCATAGATGAAGATATTCTGAGAGAAGGTCTTCCTACAACACCAAGATACCAATACCAAGATATAAAGCAATTTCTAGAATGCTTTGAAGATTAGTTATAGCGTTATAATAGAGATGTTCAACCCGCCGACTACTCGTACATTATATTTGATCACGTGGATGAGCGTTCCTGAGTCTGGAGAAAGTCTTCTTACACATTCATTCAAATCATACAACTTTACTTCCCTCGCCGTTATCATAAAAATGCCGACTTCTATGCACGAATTTGCCGAACATGCTTTCAGTGAAATACTTGCCCTTTGGCATCATCGCCAGGAAAGCCGTCTTATACCTATGGGACGTACAACTACCGAAGGTTCCACGCGCAAGAAGAGCCCTCATAGTAGCTGTAAGACCTCAATGTGACCACCAGGACAAGACATAAAGTGGCCTACAATAGTCGTTAAAGCGGGGCATGGTCCAAGTCAAAGACCAAACTAAGGCAAGATGTTCTATTCTGGCTCTGTGAATCAAACCAACAGGTCAAAGTGGGCCTCACAATCAAGGTTACACTGGAGGGTGATATTACAATTGAGCAATGGGACCTCGACCAAAATTCTGGCAAGACTTCTGTTGAGCCTGTCCAAACAATGAGGATCTCTCGAAAACAACTTACCGGCCCAAATCAGTACCACGTCTCCGGCTCGATGGATATCCAATTTAGTGACTGCTTCCTTCGCACAAAGAGAGGCAGCCAGACAGATTTCCATATTTCGGAAGACGATTTGAAGAGGATTGCAGAAGCCGTCCGGGGTGTATGACCTAATGGACTGGCTGGCTTCGGTCTTCCCTTGCTCGTGATGGTGTTCTCTGGGCTGTATCACCGTCTTGCCGGAGTCTAGCGTCGGAAGCAGTCCCAATTGGTCAGCCATGTGGGCCAGGGAGATGGAGTTCCAGGACTTCCGGGCGGTCTTGTCCACGTGGTACATTGAGTCGATGCACATGACATCCCAGGGCGGTCTCCAGATCTGTCACAAAATGAAGCAACGTCGATCTCATTCTGTGGGGAAGAATGCCCTCTTCTACCATTCCATGATAAAGTGAGAAAACCTGTTGGAATGCAGATTATATTGGCATCAAACCAGTCAAGCAGCTCTGTGTCAACATCCAGTGAAAACCGGCAGAAGGCAGATCAGATCGTAACAGGAATACCATAACAAAGAAAAATTACGGCTAGATAATAAAACTAAAGTAGTTCAGTGCGAGTGTGTTGGAGTAAAAAGAGTGTTTTTTAGTCGGTCTCTTCGCAAACCCCATGCTGGCTCCACAGGCACTCTATCGAGCACGATTATTTTCTACGTGCCAACATCCTAGTCAATATCTTCTTTCCCCTGGCTATTCTGCTGATCTCGCGAGTTTGTTTCCCTGGTGGTGTCCCCACTACCCAAGGCGGTGTTGCTTCAGGTGGGCAACATTATATGATCGGGAGGCTTTGCTGCCCCAGGGGAAATCAGAATCATAATCCATTATCAATTCCACGGCCTTCAGAACGTAGAGAAGCGCAGGGCATATATTTAGATTGGTCATAAATGCCAAGGTGCTTGGTACACTCTTTTAAAGTTTCCGACCTCGGGAGCTATAGGAAACTTTGGAAGCTTGTCGAAACCCAAGGGTGGAATGAATTGACATCGGGTATAATACCCGGCATGTCATCGGTGTGATATGAAATCCCACACAGAAGTCTCAGTCTGTTGAAACTCCTAGGCTCCGGTTTTCGCAGCAGTATATTAGTTAGAGAGTTCCTTAAAAATACCGCACATTATCAGATTTTGTCAAAGCTTCCCCCCGGGCCGGATGTGATAAGATTTATCTGATCGTAAGATTATCTGATCATAAGATTATCTGATCATAGAATTATCTGATCATAAAATTATCTGATCATAAAATTATCTGATCATATCTGATCACGCCACTCGGGTTGGAAATAAAATCTTAGAACCCACCTAATGCTTATCTGATGAGCTATCCCAAGGTCTAACCTCGGGTGACGCTCGGTGTAATATTCTAGCGTTAAAATATCTCATCGTACCCCTTTTTGACCATATTAAGGACCCACGTAAGTATGGGTCCAAATTTAATATACACACAGAGAGATCTTAAAAGCCTTCCCCGCCCTTCTACCCATTCATTCTGTGTTTTTTGCAACCTACGTGGTACTTCCAGCCCCCATGGATACGACAATGACCACCAAAGGGGTCACCACTGACCACCCGCCGCCATTGTACACGGAGTCAGAGACGCCAGATGAGGTGGTTCAACAAGATGGTGTTCAAATTGCGGATGCAGTCACAACCACGTGGTCTCGCAAGCATCTGATTATTGCTTATACCAGGTGAGCAAACTAATAGAAGACTTCGTTCCTAAACGACAGATTTAATGCGAATATAGTATGTGGCTGGTGTATTTTGTCAACAATCTCAATAGCAGTCTCACCTTGAATCTCTCTGCTTACATTACGAGTGACTTTTCGGAACACTCGCTTTTGACCGTAATTACAGTCGTAACCAGCGTTATGGGTGCTTCATGTCTGATGCCCATCGCAAAAGTCCTGAACCTTTTTGATCGAACTGTTGGATTCGTGATCATGATTTTGATTGCAATTATGGGTTTGATCATGATGGCTGCCTGCAAAAATATCGCGACGTACTGTGCTGCACAGGTATGTTTATATTATCCATACCCTCGACAACCCCAGGTCACAATCTCTAATTAAGCAACAGTCATTCTATACTGTTGGACTCACCGGTGCCATTTTCTGCATTGACGTGATAACCTCGGACACCTCGTCGCTTCGTGACCGAGGTCTTGCTTTTGCTCTCACCTCCTCTCCTAGCATGATCACGGCCTTTGCTGGCTCTCCTTTATCAAATCAATTCCACGAAACCAATTGGCGATGGGCATATGGAACGATTTGCATCATTCTCCCGATCGCTGCGCTGCCTTTGATTGTGACCTGGGAAATGGCCAAACGAAAGGCCGACAAGGCAGGTCAATTACATTACAAGCAGAAGACACAGCGATCTTGGAAAGAAAGTATTCGGTACTACGTCATGGAATTCGATGGTTAGTCAATCTCTCAAATCGATTTCTTGCATCTTTACTAACCACTGTTTGCGACCCACAGTGATCGGAATCTTCCTAATGATAGGCGGCACCATCCTTTTCCTGACATCGTTCAATATCGCCGGCAACACTGAAGGCCAATGGCAATCGCCCAAAATTATTGCTATGATGGTTGTGGGATTCTGTGTCCTCGTAGCATTTGTCGCTTACGAGCGATGGCTGGCCCCGAAGCCTTTCATTCCATTCCATTTAATCACCGATCGCACCGTCATCGGCGCTTGTTTACTGGATATTACCTACCAGGTCTCTTATTATTGCTGGGCCAGCTATTTCACCTCCTACCTCCAAGTCGTCTATAACACAAGCCTGACCCAGGCCGGTTACATCAGCGCCATTTTTGATTTTATGGACCCGGTTTGGCTCATTGGTTGTGGCTTTCTCATCAGAGTAACTGGTCGCTTCAAGTGGCTTCTCTGCTGCGCCCTACCTCTCTACCTCCTGGCAAGCGGCCTGATGATTTACTTCCGCTCACCAGGTCACAGCGTGGGATATATGTGCATGTGCCAAATCTTCCTCGCAGTAGGTGGCGGAACATTCATTCTGATCGAGCAAGTTGCTGTTCTTGCTGCAGCCTCTCATGAAGACTATGCCGCCATGTTAGCACTACTCAGCACATTCGGAAACATCGGTGGTGCAGTCGGCAGTAGTGTGTCAGGCGCTATTTGGACAAATACCCTTCCCGTCAAGCTACGCGATTATCTTCCAGCGGAATTGAAGGACCAGTGGGCGGATATATACGAGTCGTTGGAGATACAACTCAGTTACCCAGTTGGTTCGCCTGGTCGCATTGCTATCCAAAATGCGTATGCATTCAGCCAGCGATACATGATGATTGCTGGTACAGCAGTAATGGGGCTTTCAATTGCCTGGGTGCTTATGATGAGAAACATCAAAGTCCAGTCTAACAAGGATCTTTCCAAGGTGCTTTTCTAGCTGGGTGGCTTAATAGCAAGAGGGTACTTGCTTCCGATAGATCTTTGGATCCAAGGAGTGGATGGTTCAGAGCCAAATTTCTATTTACAGGGTGAAGAATATAATATATCAGCTTAGAGCGGTGACGGAGCAGAGCAGGGAAGATGAATATACTCAAAAGTAGCGTCCCACCCTATTTTATTATCACCCGAAAGGTAGACGCGATATTAAGACACTGTTGTGGTGGTGAAGGATTCTCAAACAAGATGCTATAGCGGTCGGTTCAATCGGTAAACACAAGTAATCACGTGGAATCAAAAAGTGACGCGAGGTAAAGTATGTAGAACAGGACGGGAGAGTCCTCGAGTACTCGAGTGCCAGACTAAATAATAAAACGAGAGTAAAGACTTTTGTATTGAAACACAAACCGGAAACAAGTATAACTTTTGGTAACCTTACACCATAAACCATGTACACCATAGCTCCAGCCATAACCCCGATGCTCAGTGCCGGATGCAGGGAGCAGTTCGAAATAGGAATCAAACGCTTGAGGTGTGAACATTCCGGATATGCGCAGTCAAATTATCCTTTCGATTGAACGACTTCCGGCACTCTCCCTCGGGACATTCATATAAGCCAGGTGAGATGTGCTTCGTTTTGATATGGCGTAGCAGGGCTCCCATTTGAGAGAATCCACCGGAGTATTCGCAGTGCTTCCATTTGCACTTTAGTGGACTACCACGGCTAGATCTGCACAGGCGAGTGTTAGAACCCCACATATAAAAAGGATACACCACAGAAGCAGAGTTGAAATAGAACATACTTGACACCCATCGAGACTTTACCATAAGATGTAGGCCTCTGGAGGTTATCATCTGGGCCAGTGATCGGTCCTTGCTCTTCATCCGCAGTGGAAACGATTGTGGAGGTGATGTCAGACATCCCGTCATGAAGGTCGAGGCCCGGAGTATCAGCGGTATTAGCGCCCTCCTCAGTCGCGGGACCCTTCTCGTATTGGCCATCAGTGATCTCATGGAGAGCGCCGAGTAAGGTGGAAGCCGCAGGGTCATGGGTGAGGGGAGCGGAGGGGGGTTCGAGAAAATGATCATATGGAAAGTCATCCATAAGAGGGGACCATGGGTTAGCGAAAATGCCGGAGAATGGGGGATCACTTTCGTTCCACTGATCTTCCCCCTCTTGGGCGAGGTACGACAAGCCATGGTCAAATGGTTCTGTCATGGTGTAGATCGTAGTTCGCAAGAGCGGAAGGTATCAAGCTTAACGAGTTTCATGTAGAACGGGAATGATGAGAGCGACCTACATATAAATGCGGGGAAGTTCTGGGGTATCTACGACTTATATACTGAGCCTTGGAAGGGTTAGTGATGACCTGGCTGCCTTGCGAGGTATTTTGGCAGAGTTTTCATCACATCAGCGCCACACGTCACTACGATTGGCGATCTCAGCAGGGACTTTGAGAGCGGGCAGCTCAGGGAGTGGCGCAGGCACGATATGGACGCATTGGGTTTTTGAGACTTGACTGGGTGCGCACCGTCAGGGCTTGTTTGGGTGCCTTGAAAAGGGGTTACGTGACGAAGAGCCCCAATTGCAATTGGTCTGACAGCTTCGAACTGTGGCTGTGATTTCCATTAGTTGAGAAAATCGAGATCTGACCAGGGTCTCTCATGGCCCGAGCGTTTCTTTTGTTTTTCTATCGCACCCCGCGCCTCGATGATTTTGCACCCTTGTCGTCATCCAGGCGTAGTATGGTAAGATCGTTACTGGCCGACCAAGTTGCAGATTTCTGAGGGATCGTGGCTCAAAAAGCAATAGGGTATTATTGAAGGGGAAAACGAAGACAGAATGACATCGGGGAGGGGATGAGATATCGAGCCAAACCTTGGAAGCGCCTAGCCACTTTAAGCAGTAAATATGGCTTAAGGCCATCATTCTGACGAGCAGTCAAGATACTAGAATACATCGATACATTATTTCTAGTAGTGGAGATACTAGACTACATTCAGATCCACTTCAAACGAGATCGTCGAAATGGTAGAATTCAGAAACTGTGAGAACAATTAATACATGCGTGACTCTGCCTAAATTTCATATACATTCTTGAGGAGGAGCGATATCAAACTACATGTTGAGCTCTCCCCTTAATGAATCTTACAATGTGGGTACTATCTCCCTTGTTGGAGACCTGGCTGTATCACGCGGGCCCTAAAGCTTTACTTTTCTTGGCAATCCTCTCGACTTTGGTAGTTCTTTTTTTTTCATGATATACGCCAACTTAGCATGTGCAGAACTTTGGATGGAATACAGGAATTTAAGAAGGCTTGGTCTGTGGTCGGTCTGTAGTAAGGATGCGCAGTGTCAAGGTAGCAGATACACCAGAAACCACGATCATGAACGTTCTGATGAGTCATTGGACACAACCTTCTAATCACTCTCATACCCCATTTCGCTCAATGACCACAGCAGATGAGGGTTATCATCTGGATACTGAACTGTCTCGGCATTGTGGATCACCTTATCAACCCCCTTGACCTCTTTAAGTTGGGATGTCCCAGACTTGTAAAATACCATCAAGGCATCCATCTGCTCATCGTGCTCCTCATTCTCACCCTTCTGGTATCCCCGAACACACAAGTACTCTAGCCCAACTGGTAGACAGTCCACCAGATTCGACTTTCCCTTCTTCTTCTTATAGGGTTCTCCGCTAACGCCAGCGGCAAAATATAACAGAAAGTTTATCCCCAAGCTTAATCGTTTCAAAGCCACGAATTCTTTCAGTGACCCACTGTATGTCCATATCGATTTATAAAATGCAGACGTTTCATCGTCAATGCCGTATTCAAACGGGCTCCCGTTTTCGTTAAATCGTTCGTCTCTGTCTTCCTCGTCGGAGATTTCGAAAACATGGATTTCATCTTCCGCGTCAACGTCGAGAATCTCCAGTGTTTCCTTGTGTGCGCAAAGCACTTTGATGAATACTTTAGGACTGAATGCAGAATAACCCCCATCATTGCTCGCCGCTCTACCTCCGATAGAATATTGAAATTCTCTGAGAACCTTGCACGACCATATCAAAGTTGCGAGGTAGAGAGAACCAACTGACGAATGACGGATAGAGATGTTGCTGATATTGGAACATTTCTCTTTGAATTGAAGCTCTTCGTTCTCATCCTCTTCCATTACATCAACGCGGACGGAATCAATCGAAAGAAGGTTATCAAAGAACCTCAGGCAGCCAGAAAAGTCCAATGGGACATAGTAACGACTATCAGACCAGGTATCATCATTTTTGTTGATGATATAAACACTGCGGAGATTTCGAAGGTATGGCTTGTTTTCGGGACTGGCGTTAGCTTGGCGAAGGAACTCGGCAAGCGGAAAGTCGATTACGTTAGAGATAAAGCCAGCGGGATGTGTCATGGCCATCGACACAACGTTCGGCGATACCACAATCAGAATAGCTGTCAAGGCTTGGGTGACGAATGTACCGATGCTCTCACGTTGCCTATCCAACTGGTTAGATACTTGCACGGGGGCCAATATCGAAACAATATTCTCACTGATAGGTAAATGTTGCTGTTTTTTCCATCCTCTGCATGAGCATATTGACCACTCGCTCTTCTCGGGCTGTGAAACCACCTTTTCTGACTGCCTTACGCACAAGATTCATCTCCTCCTCGCTCAAGTCTCGTTGAAACTTAGCTTCCTTGTAGCCCATACGCCTGTATGTTGCATTGCAGCATTCGACATGGCGCACGTAAGTACCTAGGTTAGGTCGCTTCAAAATATCCATCAACAAATCGAATGACCTATCGATATCTTCCTCTGCTGAGGAGACACTAATTCGGTGATACTTCTTGCGTGTTGCCATATCGCACATAGAGTGGAGGGTTCGACATTGTACTGAGAGGGCGGCCACGTCACGGTTGGAAAGAAGGTATGAGATGATCCGCTGATGAATCTCGAGGGGCAGACTGAGAAATGACATTATTTCTGCTCAGCTTGTAAAAATGTGGAAATGGAGGTTTATTTAAACTACGGCTTTGTCTCGCTCAAAAAGGACTAGCCTAGGCATCCGCACTGGTGCCTGAAACTTCGTCAAGTCATTTTGAGGCTTTTAACTACTAGTTAACTACCTGGTTGACTACATCTGAGCAATTCTCACACTTTTAGTTTTATAGGATGTGGGCTTTTAGCTCGCAATGGGGCTGCCTAAATAGGTGGACCGAAGCGTTTTATCTTGTGCCTAAAATGATCGGTTGCTACATATTTTTTGGTAGGCCAATTGCTTTCGCTCTTCCAGCTAGAAGTGGAAGAAGAATTAAAAGGTGTTATAACGAATAACAATATAGCGTGTCGTAATTGCCCCAAAAATACGCCGTTGACCCCGCAGATTCTCTCCGCGGAATCACTTTCCTATTCTAGTACCCGAAGATATATATTAAATGGCTCCCTCCTGTTTTTCTAACTTCACACATCTCTAACCTCAATTTCAAAAATGACCCAGATCTTCCTGTAACTGGCGTTCCATTTCTTGATAGTCTGTAGTTCATTGTTTGCTGACTTGTGTCCCAAATTCTAGTACTGGTGCCACGGGCTACATTGGGGGCGAAGTCCTCCACGCTTTGCAGTATGCGCATCCTGATTACGAGATTGCCGCCTTGATCAGAGACAATGAAAAGGCCAGCAAGATTTTGGCTGCATTCCCTAAGGTCCGTGTGGTCCTTGCAGATTTGGACAATACCGAAATCATTGAAAAAGAATCCAGCAAAGCCGATATTGTTATCCGTGAGTCTATTTATATCTGGTAACATAGACTATAGTTAACATCCTCCATTTAGATACTGCTAGTAACAAGCATCTCGAAAGCGTGAAAGCGATCGCAAATGGCATGGCGGGACGTCAGAATGGTACGCCATCTACTGCTATAATGTTGTTTTCGGGTTTGATCGCTAATTGAAGTAAAACTGCAGCTTACTACATTCAAGTTACTGGGGCTAGTGTTCTAGCAGGCCCCGAGATCGATAGCAACTCATATGGCGAGCCCTCAGATCAAATCTTTGATGATTTGGATAACGCTGCTGATCTCCGGGACATGATTCGGGCGTACAAAAATCGTCGAGTAGTGGATAACTACATTCTCGACTTGGGATCAGGTGGCCCCAAGACTGCCATTATTTTCCCTCCTATCATATTTGGCACTGGTAAAGGTCCCGTGAATCAACGCAGCGTCCAGGTTCCCTCATTGGCCCGGGCCGCCCTGATGCAACATGTTGGTCTCTATCTTGGCAGGGGACTAAGTCGATGGGGCAGTGTTCATATCGCTGATTTAGCCGATCTTTTTGTCAAATTGGTGGAGCATGCTGTCAACGCCACTCCGGCTCCTATCTGGAATGAAAACGGACTTTTCTTTGCGGAAAACGGCTTCGAGGTTGGTTCAGTATTAAACCCCAAATTATTCATACTAACCTTCTTTTCTTGTTGCAGAGCTTCAAAGACATCGCTTTAGTGATTGCCAAAGAGGCGCATAGCCTCGGTTACATTGATTCGCCTGATTCGGTGAAATCCATGAATCTCGATGAGGCCAACGTAGTGATACCCCATGGAGCTGTGTTTCTAGGTACCAATGGTCAAGGTCGAGCTTTGCGGGCAAGAAAGCTGTTAGGATGGCAACCCGATTACGAGAGCTTCCAAGAGACCGCACGGGAGACGATCATTGCTGAAGCGGCACAGCTGTGATCATTTTCAAAGAGCATTCATTGCAAGCAAGTGTAAAATCTGCAATTGATATTTGTTTGGCCTAGGCATAATTGTCCAATCTACTTCGTTCTATTTATTGCACATTCTTTGGTTAGGATATGGTGGTTCCCAGTGGGCATATTGTAGTCTTAGGGCTTTGTGTGCACGGGACTTTATATCTGAGACAGGAGCATTCCGTGCACTCAGAAGCTTCGCGAAAAAAAATTATAATGATGGATACGATATATCTCGAACTATTTACGTGAGTACTGACCTTGGGATTTTATTAGACATGACTGTGATAAGAATTGGCGATCTTTGGGAACCGTCCTACGAAGCGGCTGGATTAATCGAAAACTTACCCGAAGCCGTCAACAGACAAAAATCCATCTAGTTAGAACTCCTCATCCCACTTGCACGTAATTTATCAAGAGGAAATTCATATTTTAAACAATTAGTTTCTAATTATCGACAGTGAATGAAATTCTTAACTAAATGTAAAACAGTCTTAGTCATAGCCCCCGCCGCCTTGCCTGACCGCCTCCAAATTTGCCGGACTTTACTTTTTTTCCTTTACGATTTTTATCACCGCCAAACAGCCCTCTTTCTCATCCCAATACATTGCTTTCTTTAACTCTTCTCCACCTCGTCGTCCGCAATCATCATGGCGACTCTGGCGGAGAAGCTTGAGAAGATCAAGTCTCCCAAGTTGCAGAACCAGCATCACGTAAGTTTTCCCGATACATACCAGGTGAATTGACTAACGTATTGATCCGTGAACAGACTGCTGTGGTGCTCTCTGCAGTTGAGGACACTCTCCGTGATCAAAAGGCAGACTTCTCACCTACCGCATATTTTGCCGCTCTCCTTGCACTGCTCTCGCAGTCGCTGTCCGCATCCCAGGGCATTGTCAACAAGGACCTAGCGACATCCGTTGTCTACCTGCTCGACATCACAACCGTTTACGTCCCCGCGCCGATCCTTTGCGCCAAATTCTCCCAAATTCTCGAAGGTCTTGCACCCGCACTTTCTCTCCCTGAGGTCGAGGCCCCACTCCTGCGTCCCTCAATTGGTTGTCTTGAGTCTCTGCTCATTGCTCAGGATGCTGCATCATGGAACCTCCCACACACACAGGTCGGCCCGCGACGCGCAATGGCAGGTCTGCTGAGTCTCTCGGTTGACCACCGGCCCAAGGTGCGGAAGCGTGCCCAGGAGGCTCTTGTCAAGGTTCTCAAGGCACCCCCGCCGAGCCCGTCTCTGGACCACCCAGGTGCGGATATGTGCGCTCAGTCTGCGATGAAGACTCTGGGTGATAGCATCACAGCCGCTCACAAGCAGAAGAAGGGCCGTCATGATGCTCAGGCCAACAACCACGAGCCCCTTATTATTCACTCATTGCAGCTGATCAAGACCATTGCCTCAGCGTCAGGTGGCTGGCCCAGCAAGAAGATCGAGCCGCTCAGCGAACTTCTTATGAACGCTTCCCGCTCTAGCAACGAGTACATCACCATGGGTGCCTTCGAGGTATTTGAGGTCATTTTCGAAGGAATGGCTGATGAGTTCTCGTCTTCTAAGCTACCCCGTCTTTTGGATGCTATTTCCGAACTCAAGCCTGCACAGAATGACTCCCAGCTTCTCCCACCTTGGATTGCGGTGCTCTCGCGCGGTTACGATGTGGCCGCACAAATCACTCCCGAGGATACTTTCGAGAAGTTGCCGGATCTGTTCACCTTGATTTCTGGATTCATGGCTTCGCCTTCCAGCAACATCCGTGTTTCCGCATCTGAGTGTCTGATCTCATTCCTGCACAACTGTATCCCCAACTCTGTTATTGTGGACCCATCTGTGTATGATGAAAAGACCTTGGAGAAATTGTCTCGTGCAGCCGTTGACCTTCTGTCGGTGAAGTACCAGGCTGCTTGGAAAGAGGTCTTCAATGTTTGCTCTGCCCTGTTCGATTGCTTCAAATGGCGATCAAGCCCGTATCTTGTGAAGATTGTCTCCACAATCGGTGAGCTGCGCAGCAATGGCAGCTTCCACGGCAAGAAAGAGGCCGATGCTGTTCTCGGTAGTGCTATCGAGGCAATGGGCCCCGAAGCAGTGTTGGAAATTCTTCCCCTCAACATTATCGAACAGAAGGCTGGTCAACCCGGCCGTGTCTGGATGCTGCCTATTATGCGCGATAGCGTGACCAACACTAATCTCCGCCACTTCCGTACCGAACTCGTTCCCCTGAGTGAGGCACTTTACCAGAAGGTGGTGAACTTCGGTGCCGCTGAGAAGTCCGTGGAAGTGAAGATCTTCGAAACCCTCGTCCAACAGACCTGGGGTACCCTTCCCGGCTACTGCGAGCTTCCACTTGATCTTGTCGAGGCATTCGACCAGTCATTCGCTGAGCTGTTGTCTAACGTTCTGTACAAGCAGACGGAATTGCGTGTCGATGTCTGCCGTGCTCTGCAGAACCTGGTTGAGTCTAACCAAGCTATTCTGGAGGTCGAAAACGATGAGGATGATCTGATCTTGCAACGGCGTATCACCAAGGCCGCTGCAAAGAAGAACCTCGCTCATCTCGGCAGTCTTGCGAGCAACCTGCTGGCTGTGTTGTTCAATGTCTACAGCCAGACACTTCCTCACTACCGCGGCTACATTCTACAGTGTATCAATGCCTACTTGAGCATCACCCCTGAAAATGTAAGCCCCCCTTCAGTTTCGTATACAAATCACCACGGACTAACACCCTTAATAGGAGCTAAATGACACATTCAACCGCGTTACTTCAATGCTTGAGTCTTCTTTGGCTGCCGAGCAGGAGACAGCAACCAAGCAGAGTGCTCAGTCTCAAGGCTCAGCTGACAAGATGCCGCCGACCTCCCACACCCTGATTGACCTTGTTATCGCTATGTCAATCTATCTCCCTCGCTCCAGCTTCAGTGGCTTGTTTGCCATGGCGGCAGCTATTCTCAACAGCTCATCCCCCAACCCGGATCAGCAACTCATCAAGAAGGCGTACAAGTTGATTCCCCGACTTGGAACGACCGAGACCGGCCGCGCCGCCCTCCAGGAGCGTAGTGGAGAGTTGCAAGCTCTCATGCTTGCCACCACCGACACCACCCCTGCGTCTGGCCGCCGCGACCGTATGCTCGCTATCGCCGAGATGATCAACCACCTGCCCACCTCGGATCTTCACTTCATCCCGGCAATCCTGTCTGAAGTGGTTCTGGGCTGCAAGGAGAGCAACGAAAAGACACGCACTGCGGCCTTTGATCTGCTTATTCTCTTGGCCAAGCGCACAATCGACTCGGAGCGTAACCCCCCGGCACTGTCATCCGCAGATCTCTTGTGCCAGGTGTGGCAGACGATTCCCCAGACGCCCCCGCTACCCTCGAGGAGTTCTTCACAATGGTCTCGGCCGGTCTGGCTGGCTCCGCTCCTCACATGGTGGGTGCCACCGTCACCGCGCTTTCCCGTCTGTTCTTCGACTTCCAGACACAGCTGCAGCCTGAGATGCTCAAGGAACTCGTTGAGACCGTTGAGCTCTTCCTTACATCCAATAACCGTGAGATCGTCCGCTCTGTCCTTGGCTTCGTCAAGGTTGCAGTCGTCGTTCTCCCCGACGAAACCCTGCGTCCCCGCCTGAACACCATGGTTCCCAGCCTCATGGCCTGGAACAAGGAGCACAAGGGTCGTCTCCGTAGCAAGGTGAAGGGCATTATCGACCGACTTGTGCGCCGCTTCGGTGCTCCCCTCCTGGAGGCTATCGTCGGCGAGGAAGACCGCAAGCTTGTAGTCAATATCCGCAAAGCACGTGAGCGCAGCAAGCGCAAGAAGAAGGAGGGTGCCGAAGATGAAGATGAAGACGAAGAGGAGAAGGCCTCCAAGCCCCAATCCGGCAACGCCTTCGACAAGGCCGTTTACGGCTCTGACTCCGACTCCTCTGACAACTCGGATGACGGCGACAGCGATGTCGATGTCGACAACGTCGCTCAAATCAAGGGCCGCAAGAAGAAGGCAGGCCAAAGCACCCAGTACATTCGTGAGATGTCCCCCGAAGACAATCCTCTCGATCTGCTCGGCTCCAACGCTCTGGCCAGCATTTCCACCACCAAGCCCAGCCAGCGATTCCTCAACACGGGCCCCGGCTCGAAGAAGAAGCGCTCCGCCAAGGTCGATGCTGACGGTCGTCTTATTCTCGGCGATGATGGTGATGTCGTCGCTGAAGATGTCGAGATGTCCGGTGCTGGCGATGGTGGCGTTAACGCCTACCTCGCTGCTGTTAGCGGTCCCGATGCTGTCCGTCGTGGCCAGCGCGGTAAGGTGAAGATGGGCCAGTCGTCGAAGAAGAATGCTGGCGATAGCATGGATGTCGATGAGGACGATCTGAAGAAGGACCTGCGCGCTTCTGGATCCGGTCAGAGCTCTGGTCGTCGTGGCCTTGGTGCGCCCAAGACTTCTGGTGCACCTGGCGGTGGTCGCATTGAGAAGCGTCGCAACACTGGTAACGCTCCTAGAGCTGGCGGCCGCTCGGGATGGGGCAAGAAGAGATAAACTTCCTTCACGGTAAGTCATATCTCTTTTTGGCCTTGTCGGGGTCGGATACTGTAGGAGAGAAGGAGGGTGGCATCTAGCAGATCCCGGAGTTATCGTTCTCAGTTTTTGATTTTTGTTTCTGCCATCTGGTCTTCGGTCCCTGTCGTGCTTGGTTACGTTCTCATAATACCCTCCGCTGTGGTGATTCCGTTGACTCTGGGCTTTTTTCTGTTTCGAGAGTTATTCGACTCCGGTCTTTTTCATGATATGATTACGATTCTGTTCAAAAGTTTCTTTTAGGTCAATGGACATAGATATTGTTTCACCTTTGTGTAAGATGTACAGGTAGCCTATAAGCTGTTGATATCACGTATTTGACAGCACAGATCTTGCTCTTGCTGTATCGCATCGAATAAGCGAATTATCATGGCGCCAATGACATGCTTCTAGGCAAGTACAGTCAACTACAGCCAAGTCCCCAGAACCTCAAATGCATTATGACTTTTATCATATTCTCATTTGCAAAGCAGCATATCGTGCAAAAAAAATGTGTATCGAACATATCAATCAGAACTTCATGAACGCGAGCCAGCCAACCAGGCAACTCAGCAGCATTTCCCACAGCCCCCATCGCTCACCCAGAGAAGTCGAGGTAGAGTGCAAAGGAACAAATAACAAAGAAGCGCCCGAGCTCTGAACCAGACGACATCACATCAATCAAAGCTATAGCGTCGACCGCTTCCTCGTATACAGCAGACAATAGTCCACCGATCTAGCATCCGAATCCAGCCAAAACTCCATCGCCGATGCAATTCAAATCACAATCCACGGCGCAGAAATCGACACCGTCGCTCATGGGTTATCGACCGGTTATCCTGACGCCCGTTCCTTTTCGGTCTTTCAAGGTATCAAATGTCAAATACCCAAACCGGGGAATAGAGCAAGCGGTAAGTCGAAGCACACAGACCAGAGAAACTGGTCTAGCACACACTGACCCCAACAGACCACAGACAAGCAGGTGATAATAACTAGAACAGAATCTCCCCACTGTGCTCTGGTTCGAAGCCGAGGGCTTGCAACTCATCGTAGCGCTTCTTATCGCCTGTTTTCCGCTTCGCATCCTCCTTCTTCTTCAGCTCGAAGACTTCTTCGAATGTGGCTCTGGTCAGTGTGGGTGGGATATCGTCTTCGCGGTCGAGGTCCTATATCAATCAATGCGTTAGCGGGGTGCTTTGCGAGATGTCTTATTCCTGTGAACCTTGGGGGGGCGGATTGATTCGTACCACTTCGCCTAGCAGGAGCACATTCTCTCCACGAACGATGAAGATGCCGCGTGAGACATCAGCGTACAACTGTCCGGCATAGACGCGCTCTACGGTATCTTGGAAAACAAGGTTTGCTGTGAGGTTTGAATGTCAGATATAAGAAGAGATTTGGTTTAAGTGTGCGACTGTACCGAACTGATCCCAGCTTCGGAGGACACCGATGAGTTTGCGGCCGTCACGGAGGATGAGGACGAGTTTCTCTGCAATTGCGTTAGCTATGTCCTCTCGTTCCTTCTGCTGAGTCGCTTTCACTCCGCATTGAACATACTATCTGTTAGATCAAGCAGCTGTGCGGCGGTCGTGAACATCTGAGGGGGTAATTGCGGTGGGCCGCCGGTAGGCTGGGGGCCTGCTGGGCCGAGGGCATTCTGGGAGAATTGTTGGTTTTGCTGCGGGGTTCGAGGAGCCGGGGCAGGGCTTTCGTTTAGAGATAGGCGCTCCATCGTGTGATGGTTGGATAGGGGAGAAAATCGGAAAGCGGTGGGGAGGGGTGTAGAGGCGGTTAGAGGACACAGATGCAGAGAGATTCAGGACTTTGATGTGGAGGTTTTCATTCTGCTTCTTTCGATCATCGCGATGGATCGAAGTCGCAAAGGCCGTCATCAAGGGCGGTGAGTTTGTCTTGTTTGCTCGGGATCTATATATTTTGGGCTTTTGATATTCTTCTCTTGTAGAAGAGTGAACAGATACTCTTAAGGGAAAAATGCAGTATGTCTAAAAGGGAAAAAAAATTACATGCTATACAGCGAAAGGGGGAATATCCAGAACCGAAAAAAAAAAAAAACCAAAAGCTCGAAAAAGCCAACAGAAAGTGTCGATATCTACAAAACCCCGACACCCCTCTGCTGTCCCCTCATCCTCTCCTCTCGGCGTTTACTATAAGGCGCACAGTATGGCTCATCAGCAGAGCCAATACTAGCCCTAACACCATCCTGCGAGCGATGATAAGCCGGACTGGACGGCGCAGGCGGCAACTGCATAGCCTTAAACTGCGCATCGGTGATAACTCGCATCCCATAAAGATACCGCATAAGCTCAAAATCCGGCCGACTACCAGCAAGCGTCTGGCCCAGACAGTAATGGTCCACATCGACATGGTCGAGCATACGCTCCCATGCAGAGGGGGAGTCTGTCAAGGCTTGAACGCCGTCGCTAGAGTGGGCCGACTCGGCACCCTCGGGAACCGGTGACGACACGGGGTCCGAGATGCCATCGACAAACTTTGTGTTCGGACACAGCGGACACCGCGCTGACGGTGGGGTCGGGTGGGAGCGAAAGTGGCTGAAGACGTGAATGCGCCACTCCGCGCCGTCGTCGAAGGACTCATGGCAGTCCAGCATATGGAAGAGACATGCGTATGTGCGCTGCTCTGTGGCTGTTAGAGATATGGGTATTGACGGCGTTGCGGATGATATAGAGGCTGCTGCAGTGGTATCCCAGGATGAGAGCGAGGCGCGCGATAGAGCAGGCTCTAGGGGGCTGTCGGGAGTGATCAATGTCATGCCACCGAGAACGTAGATCCCATCCGTGCTGGTATCACCATGTGGGGATTCAACGCCAGTCCCGGGCCTGGTATCTACTGATGAGATTGACGGGGATGGCGATGCGCTAGATAAGTCCGGCATGGGCGAAGACGACATGGCGGTGATGACGACGCTCGGTTGCTTTTGTTTTTTGGGTTGCTTTTGCGACAAGGCGGGGGTCCTACTTGAAGCCGTGCTGGCGCTGGCGGTCGAACTCACGCTGATACTGACACTGCAGGCAGAAGAGGATCGGCGATGGTCTCGATCTCTATGTCGGTCTCTATTCGAGCGTGGAACGATAGGATCGAAGTCGCCCCGACGAGGATCATCGGGGCTTGTGGGCTTGCGCTCCGACATGCTCCGGCAAAAGATGGAGGTCTATTGCGGATGGATACGGCTGAATCGCGTCAGAGTCGGGGCTTACATAGCAATATAGTAACGCATGGCAGATGTAGAGAGGTGGAGGGAAGAGAAGTAAGAGGGGGGAAACGGGAAATACATACACCCCCGATATCAGATCAACAGCACTTCTGATCTGCGGTTTTTTTCAACATGCATGACATCTATGAGCCGTCTCTGCGCATATGTAAGGCTCTACCGTCTCTGAAGTGGGGGATTGGAATTTTCCGATCTAAATCTTAGGGCGGGGTCGGAACTAAGGATTTTGTATATGGAGTATATGGACATACCTATCTTCGAAGCAATCGTGTACCCTGTGCTTATATTTTCTTTTTATAAAAAGGTTCTCTTTAATGCAAGGTCTGGGATACAATGTAACGGCACGGGTAGGATCATACGGTCTGCAGGTTTTGTATGGCACTCTATTCGAATATATTGATATAATAAAAACATTCATGCCCGAGTACATGTATTAATTAAAATTAAACACAAATCGAAATATGGTAAAATAGATCTAGTGGTTCCACGTAGATTCTTCATAAGTAGATCTAGACAGTTGGATGTGAATATTCTTTATTCTATTCCTGGACTGTTTCAGATTCCACCAAAGACATGAAGTACTATGCCCAGGTGTAGGATGTTATAGATCCCACTCAGATTGCGGGGAGATATCACATGCAAATTGAAGATATAAGAATTTGAAATTTTTTCATTTTGCTCACAGTGTGAGAAATTAAGTAAGAGAAGAGAAACAGAAGTGAATGAGACCACAGGCCTCAAGAGAGGAGAATGACATAAAAAAAGGGGAGCAGATCTTTCGATACAGAATTTTGAACTTAAAAGGAAAAGGTCTCCAGGGAGGAGGGAGGGAACAGCCAAAAACAAAACCCAATCCGTCTATTTGGTGGCGCCAGAGATAAGAAAAATCAAAACCAAGACACCGTTGATGCCCGCAAGCCAGGGTAAAAATGCACAAGTCTATATCGTTTCGTAGCGCGCATAACATAAGTTTTCAATGAGGTTCTAGAACCGGTCGGCCAAGTCACCGCCAGCAACAGAATTGTTGGCTGATGAGTTCATAGAGGAAAACCCGGCCGCGGGGTTGAGCATGTCCTGCACCGCAACCTTGGGAATTTGGGGCACGGGTAACTTGCGCTGCGTGCCGTCAGGTTTCGACATGATATCGGAAATGGTGGGACCCATATGACCCTGGTTCGGGCTGTAATAATTGGGACCTTCTGGTTGCGGCTCCATAGGAGCCAGCGCAGGAGTGTGCTGGAGGGACAGGTGGCGAATAGAAGGCAGATGCAACTCGCTGGCACCGAGAGGGCGCAGACGCGGCGAGTGTGCAGGTGTGGCCAAGGGAGTGTGGTCAGGGGTAGGAGACAGAGAATCGTGAGAGAAAGTAGGAGAAGAAGGAGCAGTGGAATTTGGTGAGTTGGGACGAGAGCGTTTGACACGGTGGCTATAGCCGTCATCGTCATCGTTGGAATGCGAACGGGTCATGTTCTGCGAGATCGCATACGCAGAAAGCGAAGGGAGACCACGGCTAGTACCGTGATGACGGGAGCCAAAAATTTGGTGTCCTCGAGAGCCGTGGAAGCCCATGTGGTCATCACGCTCTACTTGAGACGCAGCTGTAGCCAGAAGGTTGATATCCATCCCGGAAGAAGCACGCTCAGTGGTGCGAGAGTAAGGACCCAAATTTGAGCGCATGTGATTGGCGTAGTTGGAGAATGAGTGAGGAGGTGAAACATCCGGAGATCCGACCTGCGAGACTGGAGCGGAGCGAGTGATGGGCTTGCTGGGAGGCGGCATCATGTTGGCAGCGTTGACCATGCCAGGATCTTGGCCTGCTGCGGCCGCAGCCGCTGCTAGGTGCTGAGCCTTGTTGCTGCGGCGCGAGTTGGGGTTGTTGTGAATGCGCGAGTGGCGAGTGAGTTCGTCTGAGCGACTGAAACGCTTCGTACAACCGGGGAACTGGCATGCGTGTGGCTTCTCACCAGTGTGTGTGCGGATGTGCCTAGTCTGGTGCTCCAGACGGTGAAAGGCACGGTCGCAAAGAGGACACTTGTACGGCCGAGGCAGATCCTGGCGGACCTCCTCGTTCGCAGGACGTGCACCCTTCATGAGAGGCGGTAGCAAGCTAACTGAAGAAGTCATTGAAGAGTCTCCTGGAGTCGGTGTCGATTCGGGAGAGGTTTCGTGAGGATTAAGTAGATTTGAAAACCCCACTGAAGAACCCGGTAGTGGCATGTGAATTCCCGGACGAGTTTATGAAATATGGTTCTGAAGGGAGGACCGATTGGTTTTGTCGCAGGGATCCTGAGCTAAGGTCGATCAAACACCCGGTTTGGGGTAGACGGTCAATCGGGATCGGAGCGCAAAGAGTCCTGATAGCCGAAGAAGAAGTCGAGTACCAGATTGTGGAGAAATAAAGCAAACAGGAAAGGAAGGGAAAAAAGGAACCTGGAGACGACGATCTGGGGAGTCACAAATAATATAGGGAATGGAGGGGGAAGGGAGAAATCGGGGGAGAAGGGGCAGTGTCGGAATCGGACTTGGAGAAAAGAAAATTCTGAAAAATTCAAGTCCAAAAAGCAAAAAAAGGAAATTGAAATTCGAAATAAAAAAAAGGAAATAAAAAATTAAAATAAAATACAAAAATTTGAAGAGATTCTCAAAGAGAGTGTGGGGGAGAAGAAGGGGACTGGGGCAAAATAGGAAAAGTGGGAAATTTTCAAAAAAATGAGAAAAATGAGAAAATACCAGAAGGGGAAATAAAAAAAACCAAATACTAAAATATTAAAATAAAAAAAAGAAAGAGAAAAGACCTTACCCTGAGTTTAGGGGTAATATCAACCCCAAATCGTTATATAGAAGCTAAATTAGTAACTATCAAAACTGTTTAATCCCAATATGTAGGCTCTACTCCAAAAATGACTGTACAAATGACTGTACAAAAAAAAAAAAAAAGGAAAGAAACTACGTAACTGCATAAAGCAAAAATGTGGGGACTCACATTTTTCCTGAAGAACCGTGTGGCGTGAGGTGCGTGTCCCTATCCGGCTATCGCGCCTCTGGAGAATTTCTTATCAAAACATGGGGAATTTAGGAATTTCTACTGGTTCAGAATACGGCCTATCTTGAGAGAGTGGATGATCAAGAATGATGGCATGCGGAGAACCAATGACGAGCAGAAACCGGGGAATCTCTCTCTAGATTATATAAAATTATACTCCGTACGGAGGACGGTATAACTCTTGAGATACCCTACAAAAGAGACTCAAAGTCTGGGGGTTACGGTCATTCTCGGCCGGACCAAGTCCAGATCCATGTACAATGGAGATCCTGGGACCATCTGATCCTGTCACGGAGTGACGATAGCGAGGATCATCGATGATGTCGATACCTGGGGTGAAATATCCGTTAAATCTTTTTGTAATCGTTCAGTCACGCGAAAACACAAACCAACAGGTCATCCAGTGCAAAGAAAGGGTATAAAAATGATTCGCCACCAATTGTTCTGCGGCTTCATCATCCGGAGGAATCTTCCCCTCGAACCCTACAATGGCCGTATAAGACCCCGGGATCCTCCACTCAGATTCGCCGGCAATCCCCCGGATTCCGGGGCGTAAAGCTACGACTTTCTCTAATTTATTTTTTATTTCGACTCCTTGATTACCATGCGATAAAGCGAACGAACAGCTCTGATAGGCGCGGATCCCTCCAATTATTGATAGCCCTGATGCAGCTACCATGCAGCCGCAAAGCCGCGTATCTCGACAAAGGGACCAGAGATGCCAGTGTCAGCCCCCTGCACAATGAGCGCTAGGCTGCATTCCTTGCGAGACAGCGATATCCCCGGCTTGCCAAGACACCCAAGTATAGAAGAGACCAGGGGGTGTAGATTTCCTTTTTCTTGGCCGGTTGAATCTCAAATCCAGGGTAATAACCGGGGGTCTGGGGCCCCGGTTCTCAGAAATCAAAATTAAAATATGCACTGTTTATTATTCTCTTATCTGTGCCACAGGTTCACGCTTCTCTACTCCGTGCTCCGTACTAGATATGGAGTACATAGGCTATTTCACCCGAAGTTCCTCCGGCTTCATGGAAGAAGGGCCGCGGCACGGGATAAACGGGGATAAAGAAAGATAGCCCACTCGGCAAGGCCGTCTCGCCGAGTCCAGTTTCCCCCTTTTGATGATAAGACGTTATCTTGGACCAGGGTGAAGCCAGATTTCAAGGGGCTAAATTTTCCACATACACCTGGACATACTCCGTACCCACTGCCACCATATTGTATATCGTATAATGTACCGAGTACTTCCTATGTATATATCTACATCTTGAAGGCCAGTGCAGGGGCCCTTTAGTGGCAGATCTTAACAGAATTCTTATGGCCAAATTCAGCCGGTCCCCACAGTTCCCTGGGGATATTGGCTTAGGTCCCCTTGGCAAATCACCATTTAGCAGACAAAAAGCAACAAAAGATAACAGGACTTAACCAGGACCTATACTGCTATGCCGGCCCGACTCCCGAGTTCGTACTTTTGAGCTGTACGGGGATCTCGAAGAAATTGCGTGAATCCCTGTTACCTTAGTTTTTGAATAAAAAGCTCACAATATACCCGGCACACTGCCGTAACCTGGAGTACTGCATCTTTCTCCACGGGGAATATGGCACCATGGAGAATTTCCGGATTCGGTGTGTCAATCTGCAGATAGCCTGTTTTATTAATTATATTATTTTAATTCAAAAAGCAGGTACCAGTATATAAGCAATTACCCGCTTTTTGCCGATGTTTGCGACGTGTAAATAGCAGTACTTATAAATCATGAAACTAAGATGCGAGGTGTTTCTGTTTCAGGTGACGAGTTCGCTCCTACACTTTATTAATTGGGATATATTTACACATATCGGGTTCAAAATCCCGATATATTCCCTTTCCCTGCACTCTTTCCTAGGGTCCTCGAAGATCCGCAAAGCTACGAGCTCCGTATTCCGGACTGTCTTTCTAGGCGCATATAGATAGTGGGGGAGACCCAAACCGGTAGTTCCGATGGCCGATAGCCCAAAATCGCAATATCACGGCGAGAGAACCTCATCCCACAAACCGGTATAATCAACTTTTTTTTACTGATTGAGTTTATCAAGCCAATACAGTACCCGGTGATCACCATTCTCCAACACAGATAAGTACTCCATATCTCACCCCTACCCCGCAATCCTCAAGGCGTATCGCTTGAGAAACTCGAAACTGCACCCGCAGGAATAGATCTGCGACTGACATCTAAATCTTCCTGCCAAATCTACCTTGATCGTCGGGATCGCCCGTAGGATAGGATCCTCCGATATCGCTGTCATCATGGGGGCGCCTCTCCACGGGTCGATCTATCACGCCATCCGGGGAAAGCTGGCAATCTTGTATCCCGTATATTGTACACGAGGACACCTACTTATAGTCTTGGAAGCATGCGAGATGTATACCGCTCATCGCATTGGATTGTGATCCAGTCTCAGCATTCTTCCCTTTTCTTCCCGACAATGCTGATCAATCCCATTATTCTGCCTAGGTGGCATGCAGACCCGCGCACAGGGCGGGTACGTCGATCCTGAATGGGGAAAAAAAGCAAAAACAAGTCCTACGGAAAAAGAAAAAAAAGGACCAAACCAAAGAGAGGAAATGCGAAACAAAAGAAAAAGTAAGGGAAAAAAAAATTAGAAAAAGAAAAAGTCAAAAGAATGCTCGATTGGGGGCGTGGAGATCTCCCCGGACTCCCTCCGTTATCAGTCCGGAGCCTCGTTGTGCTCCGTGTGGATTTCCCTTCAGTTATTGAACTAAGGGGATATTAGTCAAGATGTTACTAACGACCAGTGATATCTATTTCTAGTACCTAACAGTTCGCTATCAACACCCCCGCACACCAGATCGTCACGCAAGATAGCGCCGGGGCTCGAGAATATTTTTTATATTTCTCTATTATTCACGCCTTATTCTTGGATATTATTAACTCAACAGAGATTTTCTAAGCTAAGGCAGTAGTGTTTGGGTTCGGGTCTGGGCGCGACCCTTTCAGCCCACACCCCCTTGCTACACGGGACTTAAACAATCCTGGTACTTGCGACTCGCGACTGGCTGTACTACATCCAACACGGTGTGAGTTATGACGTGCTCACGTCTCAGCTCGAGGAATATCCACGCTGAAAGCGCCTAGAAAAACCAAAAAGAAAAGTGACAGGCCAGGTTTTTCGCGCTCTGTTTCCAATCGCCCTGCTGGCACTGGGTTCTGTCTCCTGTTTTGCTGCCTGGAACTGAAACCCCTTCCAACCATACGGAGCGAAGCGCCACCAGTCAGCAAATCAAAGACGTAATTACCTCGGTGTCAAAAGCGGGAGTTACAGGTGTTAAGATGATTCAGGATGGGGCACAGTTGTATACCCGGAAGAGTGTATGGGGTAGAGTTCCATCTATCTCAAGGTGACATTTGGTTATGCTTGGCAGGTCTCGATGCGGGGGGAGTAGTTTCAAAAAGGGAGAATCCGGGGTAGGGTTGGCTTTGGGGCAACATTCCACAAAACTCAAGGGACCTTTTGGGCTCCAGTTACTTTGTACGTGGGGGTGTATATGTTTCCCAAGAAGACACATATGCTTTGAAGAATTTGCAGTGCAACCCTAATCACTTCTTTTACAGTTAGTGGACATAAGTATTTGCATTGCCTGTGGACCCACCAAGCTGACCGCCCCAACATATCCATACCGCCTACCTAAAACGCGTAGTATACCTGATCTCCTGCATATGGGGAACAATGACACTACAAAAGAGATCCTGGTTACTACTACGCAGCAGGCATGGGAGGAAGTAGAGATGTGACACTTGTAGCATCTCTCTGAGACTATGCCACAAGAGTGGAAGCCATTATTGAGAGTCAGGGTGGTATACCCCATGCTAGATTTCACAGTATGAATTCATGGGGTTTTTGACCGGCAGTATATTATATAATCAAGGGGGTGTGGGTCCAGACGATGCAAATACTTATGTCCTGTCACTGTACATGTGATTACATAATAGATTTCCCAATTCGGCAGCCAAGATCAAGGACAACCCATATGCACACTCACTTTCCTTATTGCCCTCAATACCAAGGCGAGTGATCAGCGATCCACACCTTCTGGAACAACTATCCCCTGCACCCAATAAGCGATGCAAATGGCCTCACACTGATATCACCATATGCGGGGCCGTCATTCCGGAGTCCGCGATCAGGCCATTGGTGGAATTCTTACATTTGTCCGGGAGATTACACCCTATCTGTCTACATAATAAGATCTGGAGAACATGTGATATTCTGGGGAATATAGTTGGTAGATAGCGAGAGAAAAAAAAGGAGACAGTCAAGGCGGGGAGTGTCCATTACCGTGTCCAGTTCCCGGTGAACCCCCCTGGACACCTACATACTCCGTACGGAGTAGAGGGGGAAAAATTCTCTCTTTTCAACTCCACTGAGCGATTTATGTTACCCCATATTTGAATGAATACCATAATACAACCCACTCGCGGAAGCCGGGATCAACTTTCGGAACACAATGCCCCTGTCCCTCAGATCCACATTGTCACAGTTCCTATGTAACTTAAGTCTTGGAGGACGCTACGTCCAGGTACCATATGCAGTAGATCACTTAGTCTGAGATGACAAGATCCTAGCTTTAATTTATATTTTTAAGGGAAACAACCCTAGTTAATGAAACAGGGACAAAGAAAGAAAAAAAAAAGTACCACTAAAACCATCCCTCTCTTTCAATCACACAGTGGGATCCGGGGCTTGAACCATTTTGCCCCAAACACACACAATAACGGGCGTATCCCCGAGATCGAACTAGACGTATTTAGATTTCGCTCGGCGGGAGGTGTCCGCCCGAACCAGCTGGGCTTTCGCTAGCACGTGTATGGAGGGATTTTCTTGGAATTACGGAGTTGCATTGGATTATGAATTTGAATTATTGGAAATCAGCATAAAATCATAACTGCGGGAGCTCCGAAGTCTGGGCTTCCTAGTTGGGACACCATGAAGCGGGGGGCCCAGATCTCCACGGGCATGATAGCTTGTGGCTTTCACATGTCCTATATCACATGCGGCATGTGTTTATTTGTGAGTCTGGAATGGACGAGGCATTGATAAGATTGGAATGCGCCCATATGCGCTGCCTCGGTCACATACTCATTACAATGTGTATGGGGGTACCTTGGGAAGTAGCGAGATGGCGTCATTGAAGGGCCATGTGTTTTCTCCAGATTTGTCCACAGCGATAAGAGATTGAGATGGACACGTTTTTGCCGAATACGGAGTATACTTTCTTAGGATTGCCCCCCCGTGCATTTCCAAGGTTATCCATAGATATGACGACAGAGCTCACCTAGACCATTCTGCTGCAGGTACCAGACCACGGCATCAGCCCATAGGGCTGGAAGAGATACACCTCTTCGGGTGATCTCGGAGGACATAATGATATTCTCGCACAGTGAATGGTATTTTCCCTTGCGGGGCTTAGTGCTGATACGGGAGTTTATCGAAACTCCACGGTGATCAGGGGGCTTTACTTTATTGTATGGAAGTCAGAAAGAGGAAGGTGTGCCATGTCTTGGCTAGCCAATTTTGCCTGAAGTGTTGTTTAAACGGACGTATACGGAGTTTTGGACACTATAAAGCACTACTCGATGGCAAATTCAAGGAAATAGACACGGAGCAAGTACTAAGTGAAGTAAGAGTAATTCAAAAAGGGGCTCGGTGAGACTTGAAAAAAAATTTTCGCTCTTCTCCTGTGTCAGCTCTCGTCTCTGAAGCGTCCCGATTTGCGCAACTCGGGCGAAAATTCTCGGCATCCCCGTGCCGAGTCGGCTTCTTTGTCTCTTTGCGTGTCACCGTGCCGGTTTCTATTCCCAGGCGAGACTTGTATTAACTTGGTACTCCCCACATTATCCGTACCTATTATTATCATTGTATACTGTATGTGTCGTATGGTTGGTTTTTTTTTCTTTTGGGAGAAAAAAAAAATCGTTACTACCTTGCCACCCCGAGATTCTTCCGAGGTTCGGAGAGGAGTCTGGGGTGATGATGATCTGGAGGTGCCGGAAGTAGTACCCATGCAGGTAATCCTCTAGGCTCCTCCCGTCTCATAGCGCTGGAGAGAATGCTTGTCTAAAGCACAGTACTATTGTCAGCCTCGGGAATGGAAGAGCCTCGGGATAACGGAAGTTCCTCGGATATAGCTGTTAAGTAATTATTGGGGCAAACTTCTCCTGAATTTTGTATAGTCTACTCCGTACGTACTCATGTAGCGGTGAGGCCCTGTGGAGTGTTTTTTAAATCTGTATGGCATCTGATAAAAATTTGATGGCTGAATCTGGAATGTGTGATTTGATCTCTTTCCAATTAGATTTGCCTCTCGAGAAAAATGACGTCAAAATATTTATTAGGACAGATTTGCAGGGTCTAAACAAAGATCTGAGAATCATATTGAAAATACATTCGATTGTGTCGAAAGAGAAAGTTGTATAAATATCTCAACGATATATATTGTTGAATCTCTTATAGTCTCTAAACTATTGGAGAGGCAACCCTAATTTGGCATTCGAGATCTCTTTCCATCCCATATCAAGGTTCAAACGTATCAATAGTCTATGACACACCCACTAGTAGGGAATTTATGTCCGACTATTGATCTTCACAATTTTCTTTTGTTCTTCTCGACATCCAGCTGATACATGAGCGTCTACTCTATTTTTCCCACTCACCCCGTTTCTTCTGCCACGCTAGTTCATCCGACTGTGAATGCAGCGTTGAACGCACTAAACCGATCTCTCACACTGTTCCTTGGAGAGGAGGTAAAACATGAAGTTCGAAAAGGTTTAGGGACACTTCATCAACAAAGCCTAGAATTATATGAATAGTGTAAAGCGTATTTCTTACAGAGCGCCCCTCCATAAGCACGGATATACCATATAGCAACGATGGGGTATATACCTGAGACCTCTACACGCACTAGAGATATAGGCCCGAAGAGCCCCCGGACACAAATAGAGGAGAATAGAGCCACTATTGTCACCTCACATCCCATACCAAGTGCGGATATATGCGTGGTTTCGGAGCGACCTTGTATACTTCACCTTATAAAGGTAGTAGAGGTTGCCAACCACTTAGCCAGTGGTAATATCTGCGATAGCACTATCCAATTAGAGGCCTCAGCCTCCTTTTCAAGGATCCTTCTTCACGGCGTGAGCAAGTAAAATAGAGCAGGGTGTAAGGAGAGAAATAACAGAGACAGGGGGCCAAGGGCATTCACATTGTGAAGCCATTTTGGTTTGGGCAGGTACAGTTAAGGCAAGAAATTGAACGACCCTGATGCCTGCGGTCATAAGTACATGGGACTTCAAGCCTGACATATACCTATATAGACTACATAGATTACCTTGATAAATTTCAGAACTGTTTTGATTTTTTATTCTTTGGATCCATTAGTGGTATAGTCTTTATATGCCATAATTTCAGTGTAACCCTCAGCTACAGTAGCATTACAAGGAGGGCCGACAGCTCTCTTTGTATATCCTGAAGTCTTTTCTGGATCCAGAGAAGAACCGCATCTGTGGCGGTATAGTTCCACCCCTGAAAAACTAAGGCATGATATGTGATCAAACGGTCCATCAGCTTATGAGGTAGGGACAGTCAAATTACTCAGGAATTATATTTTCGCATTAGGAGGGCAGCAGTTGGCGGTATAGATCGACTTGCAAGTATCGTTGGCGTGCATGAGTATGTACTTGCACAAGACGTGGGCAGACAAAGGTCCGTGTTTGAAGCAGGTTGATCGAAAATCATGACTTGGCAAGAGTTTGCCATTACCAAAGCAGCAGACAAGATATTATATTTTAAAGCAATATAGTCGCGTATTTGTGTGGAAGTACTAGACACACAAACAAGCAAGGTCAGATGGGAACTCCGGAAAAGCATCTAAAGACAGTGAAAGGATCTGAGTCGAGCTCACCCCGCAAAGATGTAAACCAAGGAATATTCCCTGTCATGACCAATATGGATGGAGTCAAATGTTCTCAGGCAAAGAATAGTACGGACTGGGCGTTGATAGGCCTAGATATTGCTTCGAATACAGGCAGTCTCGGGATGTTTGATACCCTACTTGCTGAAGCAGATAAGTCTGCATTAGTGCAAAGGGCATCATCTTCTGTTCAAGAGAAGGACTACTTACTATCCTCTGTCTCTACCCCTTCGCCTGTTAATAAAGCCATTGAGGCTGGCAATCTACATATATTATAGCACATGTATTCCCCCAACTATCGTCTTGGACAGCTCCAAGGCTTAGTCTTTCACCACTATCGTATGTCATCACCCATTTGGATTTAACGAATGCTAGCGTGCAGTGTCTAATTTGCTTTCAAATTAATTTTGATGTTGTTGCGGGAAGTATTACCCAGTTAGGAAATATTCTCCGTGATTACTCCTATCTTTGCTTTTCGCCTCAGGCACTCTGGAAGCAGAAATGACGTTTCTGCCACACCCGGCCGCCCGGGGAAACGAGAATCTGAAGTGTCGAGTCAGAGCTAAGAGCGCCATCCACCCAATCTACTTTATACAGCGAGTCTCTGTATGATTTGATCCTATCAGCAACACCTCAATCCAGATCCTAGACATTGAACAACACCCCCATTCCAATATCCCTCCAGCCTCGAGCTCCGGGACGCAATGGCACCCCCGCGCCAGCGCACCACAGCTGTCGTGGACGACTCGAGGTCCGAAGCCTCGAGCGGCACGAGAGAATACCAAAAAGCCACCAAGTCCCGCCGACCAACTGCCGTAAAAGAGAAAGTCTCAGTTACCAGCGCGCCCGTGGTCGACAACCAGCACGCCGAGGAACAGCCACGGGTATGTTTCATCCCAAGTGAAAGAGATCAATCCCAACTCTGCATATAGCACAGTTAAGAGAGTAGAAACTAATACTCTTTTCCTTTCTACAGCTCCCCTGGACCGACCTGCCCCTCGACATCCTCCACTCCTACCGCCACGTTCACAAACTCCCCACGCCCTCCGCCTTTTCAAGTGACTACTCCCGCATGATCCTCTCGCAAGGCGTCGGTCTCCGCTCGCCAACCTCCCTCGCTGCCCGCCGAGCTCAATCATCCTCATCCCAGAACCACTCTAACTCTCACTCCCACCAAACCCACACCTCACCGGACTCCCTTTCCGACTCAAACTCAACGCTGCGCCGCACCGTCGGCCAGGACCGCGTGAGCAAAGACCAGTTCGCGCTTGTTGTCCGGAAGCACTTTAACAGCGCTGGTCTCTCAGAGCAAGAATCCATTGCGCGGTTTTTGTATACTGTGCGTGAGGACAGGAGAGGGAGGCAGTTCCGATTACGATTTCAGCCGTAAAGTGAGGGGCGAGTGTCCTGCTTTGGTCTCTTGCTCTTTTCCCCCTCCTTAGTAGCGGGGAAGATCGAATAACGGAGCATTGATGGAGCTAGGGCTGTTCTGCTTCTTATTCCACCGTTCTAGTGCTAGCCCGTCCTGGTTGATGGTGCACTCGGTCCGGTGCGGTGAACATACATCGCGTGTGTAGTTTATTGGGCTGCCTTGCTTCGGGGATCCGGCGGCCTGTTCTCGTTTGATATTAAGATACCCATTGGCGTTCAGTGTGTTGATCTTGGTTGTTCTATCTTCATTCCTTGGTTTGTGAGTCACAGGCTCTATTATGTATACTGTGCATATCATATAATTGTGCAAGACACAGCTACACTTCTCTATTGTGTCTTTTTCAGTACAGAAAATGCTTCTATTTTGCGGTCATTCTATCACATAGAATGCTATGGTATGGATCGGGTACGTTCCTAAATAAAGGATATACTTAGGTATATCGCACCTACCTGGCACCACACATTATCACAACCTACAGCTATATTAACTAAGATTTGCTCAATACCTAAAGCAGTTCACCATAATCGAATACTCATAAGATAACCATATATAGATAACAATAGTCATTCAATATCGGGACTATACAGAGCACCGCGTGAAAAACATAATTCCATAACGCAGAACCCTACTTGCCAGTATATAATTCATTTATCATGTACATAAGAGCATGCACGTCCTCTCCAGTAAACAAAGAGGGCAGGGAAAAAAAAAAAAAAACAGATGGGTCCAAACCGAAGACGAAAATAGGACAAAATACTTAGACAACATAATAAAAACCGCGAAATAGCAAAGAATCAATTGAGGGCGACATCAAAGCGACATATATGCCTCCCTTTCCGCCGCCTTCGGGACATGTTCCGTGTTACCAGCTAGGTCCAACCGAATCTAGCCCATTCCACCCTGCCATGTAGCCAGTATTAGCAATTTCTCATATTCTGGGAAGACGAGATTATTTCCAGGCATTAAGACCGGCCCATGGATCGGCGGAAGAACTGGGCTGTGACTGTGGCGGTGGTTGCGACTGCGAAGGGGTCTTGTGGTGCCCGTACTGTCTGCTCTGCGCATAGCCACCAGGACCAGAGGGGTATATACCACCTGCTGTAGGAGGGTAGGCTGTCTGCTGGGGGCGCGGAGGAGGTGGAGGCGGGATGTAGCCCTGGGGAGCCATATAGTGCGATGGCTGAGGGCCAGCGCCAGGAGCCGGCGTGCCGGAATTTGAGTAGCCGCCGTACGGGTTCGGGGTTTGGGAGAAGAATTGCTGATTCGGGGGTGGGGATACGGGAGTCTGGTAAGGATATGCCATGGGGTTGTAGCCCTCGGATAGGGGAGCTGCGGCGCCTTGCTGGAAATGCTGGGCTGGGTAAGTTCCGGGACCACTTCCCACGTACTGCCCGTAGGGCGCTGGAGAGTGCGAGAGGGGCACGCTGGGTATGGTAGGTGGGTAGCGGGGTGACGGCTTTGGGGACGGACCGGTGGTTCCATACGCCGGCGTCTGAACAGGAGGGGGTGGTGACTTGACTTTCGAGGGCGGTTTTGCTGACCCTGTGGAGGGTAAAGCCGATGAGCTCTTAGGCTCCGTTGATAGACGCTCCATCAGTTGGCGCAGCTTCTCTCGCTCGCGATCTTCTTGCTCTGAGGCACCACTGGACTTGTCGCGGTTGTTGAGTAGCTCAGCATTCCTGCGGGCACTGTCGACATTTTCACCCATGCCCCTGTCGCGCTCAATCTGGCTGAGAAGCTGCGCGCCCTCCGATCGGCGGTTGCTGATGAAGGTTTCGACATTCTTGCGGAGACTGTCGACATTTTCGCCCATGTCCTTGTAGAAAGTTCGTGCTTGCTTGATACCCGACGAGAGGCCATGGAATGCTTCATATACCTTCTTGTATCGAGCTAATACGGAATTGCGCTGTCTCATCATAGACTTGTATTTCGAATTCTCGGATTGAATTCTTTTGTCTTGACGAAGATTATTGTGTATTCTTTCGAGGTCTTCCATCAAACTCCTTGATTTCGCATTCGCTGTCGCAAGTCTCGCTAGAACATCCTTGAACTTTTTCAACTTTTCGTCGAAGAATTCGGTTTCTCGGTCGACAATCAATTTTTGATTTAGAAGCACTTCGTGCGAGATGTCCTCCTTGTCTCCGTGGATCTAAAGTACGTATATTAGAATGTTGTCGTGGACAGATACTGGAGTGCTCACCTCATCCTTGAGCCGTGAGAGAGTTTTGGATCTCTCTCGGTCCACGCCGTCCAGGTCCTCTAATATCTTCTCCATCTTGGCAATCTGCTCTGCAACAGAGACACTACCCTCATCATACACATCATCCAGCAGAGCACCTTCTGCCGGACTGGTGACACCGTTTTTGCTCTTACCATGCTTCGAACGGGCTTTAATCAAGGCTCGCTGGAAGAGAACATCGGCCTCATCTGTTTCGCCAGCAGACCGCATCTCATCAAAATCGCTCTCATACTGCCGAAGTGTGGAAGACAACTGAGAATCACTTGCGCTGGCCTCATTGATAGTATCTCGATACGATCGAACTTCCCCTCGAAGTGTGGTATTGAGTCGAGAGCTGGGCTGCTGGCTCCAATCTGCTCCATACTTCGAGCGCATCTTCTCACACACGCTTTCTTCCAGATCTAACTGCTTTGAGCACTGCTCTAACTGGGATAGCACTTCTGCCTTGCGTTCCTGCAATTCATCGAATGCCCTGTGAAAGGGACTGTGCCCAGCAAGTTCTGAACACCAACGACGGAAGTCCTCGTCCACTGGCATATCCTGGTTCATGCCCCCCTTCCAGACATCGAGAATGCCTGGCAGTTTGAGATCGTATAAGCGAGTGAACTTCAAGCTCTTGGCATCCTCGGCCGCTTGGGTCTCCTCTCGAAGCAACTTGGCCTTCGCTTCGGAGTAACGACTGACAACCTCAGTTACACTTTGAGGCACCAGTTTTATGAAGATGTCTGGCCCAGTGATTCGCTCAATATCTTGCCCTTGGTACAATTCATTAACCTGAATCGCCTTGGCCGCAGTAACTCTGGCTACTGGTGAAAGACCTGCCTCATTAGGCACTGGTTGGTGGTAGATGAAGTCATTGTCTTTGACCATGGTGGTAAGTAAAGATTGCAAGTTTGCTTGGTTATTCTTGATAAGATCCAAGAGACTGGCCCCTGACTCTGCCGTCAAGTTGGTGTTTGCTGGAGGTGACGAGGGGAATGTCTTTGCCCAGCTTATAGCAATGGCAGACTGCTTATCGGCCATCTGTAAACGTGCAATAGCAACTCCATGAGATCCACTTTCACTGTCCGCAATCGCTTGATAATATGACGCTACTGACCCCATATATGCTGCCTTGGCTTGCACAACAATTGTCCAGGACTTGTCAAACACATTCTTGTCGACCGCATTTTGCATTCTCTCGGCACTCTGCGAGTAGAGGTGCGCAGCTTGTCCAGCCAGTTTGGCCAAGAGCCCTGGCTTCCTCTGGTCTGCCACTTGTTTCTCAAAAAACACCTCTTGGGCTTGAGCTAGTGTGACATGTATCAGTGTCTCGACGGTGTGCGCCTGCAGGTCGGTTGATGGAGGATATACGAAGTTCACATTAATATATGTAAACATCCCGGCGGCGGCCTGGAAAGAGTGATAGGCAGTCTTGAGTCCGGTATCGTCGGCCCGGCTCTGGTTGGCAGCATGGCAAGATAGGATAGCGGCGACGTTAAAGAGAATCGACGCCTTTTCGTAGGCCCGGGAGAATTGAGTGGTAGATGTATGAGTGAAAGCATCGTACCTAAGGGATAGATACATAAGCACAAGCGGAGTATACACGAGAAGAATACACCTACCAAGTGAATGACATCTGGAGATGCTTGTCATCGGCGGGGAACCTGAGGTCCAACAGCTCCAGCTGATGGTAGTATCGATACAGCAGATCACGACCGATAGCGTTGTCTTTCCCTATGCCCCTCATGTCCTGGCGAAGACGGTTGATAGTCGCACATTCTTGATTGTATAGCTCGGGATCCTCGTCATGGGTCAGTCGGATACAGTCCTTGAGTGGCTGGATCCAATCAATCTCGTTGGTCTGCTTCAGCGGACACGAGAGCATCGGCGACTGAGTCATTGTCGGATAGGTGCCAGGAGCGATATGCTCCCATCCGACAATACGAAAACTGTGCGAGGGGAAAAAAACGCGGGGCAGGGATGGTCAGAAGCTCCGTGTCTGAGGGGATCGGATTCAAGGCTGTGGGTGTGGGGAAAGGAGGCGGAACCTCGATGGTCCTGTGTCAATGACGTCGGTCGATTAGGTATTCTTCGATTCAAGCACCTGCGCGGGTTAGAAGATGACGAGACAATATGATAATTTTTGAGAAAAGAACAGAGTTGCCTAAAGTATTAAAGTGTGGGAGGAAGGAGAGGTGGGATATGATTGATGGGCGGCGAACCTCCAAAATAACTAGCTAACAAGAAACACATAGGACACAGCCATTGAACAAAACATTTGAATTTTCGAGTAATATAATATAATTAATAGACTAGAATGGTCATAGGACATTCAGAAGTAGAGAGCTTCTTAGACATCTATCGGGTAATAGTAATACAGTATCCTGCCCCCCAAGACCAAGGCAGAACAGGTCCCCAATATCGCCGGCGCTATGACATGGGTGAGGTAAATACAAACGGATATAGAGTACATGATGATTTACAGTTTTCTAGCTCGACTTCTTCGAGCTATCCTTGCTGGCATCGCTGCCAGCGTCCTTGTTTTCCGTGTCCTTGTTGGAGTCTTTGGAGTCGGGCTGCGATGGCTTGGAATCACCATGCTTCTCCGTGAGTCGATGCCAGACAGACTTCAGGAAACCTTCGTTTTTTGCTGCCTCATCGGTGCTACCAGAAGCAGAGGAGGGGCTACCAGCGTGATTAAGTTAGTATAAGAGTCGATATTCACCATGAACTGTTCATCTTACCTATCCTTGTTGAAGTTCATTGTCCGCTTCGCTGTCTTGTCGTTCATCTCGTCCGCGAGGACTTCCAAAATGGTGCGCTGATTGCCTGTCAGGTACTTGGGCATGGTGACCTTAAATTCGACCTTAAGATCGCCATTGGGAGTGAAACCGCGGCTACGGCCACTAAGCTTCTTCATACCCATTCCTGACAAAGTAATCCGGTCACCGGTACCCGTACCGGTAGCCACCTTGACCTTCACTTGATTGTCAAGAGTTGGGATGGTCACCTCACCACCAAGGATGGCAGTGGTGAGTGGAATCGAGGCGGTATAGAGAATGTCGGACCCAGAGCGGCTGAAGCGATGGTCTGGAGCAACTCGAATGGAGACGTAAAGATCACCAGGTTGGGTGCGAGCACCAGGCGGCACAGCTGTTCCAGTGGGTGGGGCGTCACCTTCGCCGGTCACCCGTAGACGCATGCCATCTTCGACACCGCCGGGGATGTCTACCTTAATAGTCTTGCGCTCTCGAGTCACGCCATTTCCGTTGCAAGGGCTGCACTCGGATCCGCGTGGAACAGACATTCCGACACCTCCACAAGCATCACACGTGGCGGCAACTTGGAAGCCTCCCTGCATGATATGAACGCGGGTACCGGTGCCGTTGCACTGACGACATTGGGACCGCTTGGCACCAGACTTCAATCCGTCACCTTTGCAGGTTCCGCACTTGGTTAACGGCGTGATGACAATTTCCTGGGACGTGCCCTTCGCAGCGTCCATAAACGAGATGTTTGTTTGCACCTCAATGTCTTCACCGACCAAGATTTGTTCCTGGAAAGGGTTGCGCCCACCCCGGGGTCCACGGCGGGCTCCTCCGGTAAAGGCTCCAAAAAGATCCTCGAAGTTGATGTCGCCGGAAAAGCCCCCGCCAAAACCACCGCCGCCGCCGAAACCGCCGCCAAAGCCATGGAATCCTCCCGCGCCAGAGAATGGACTGCCGCCAGCGTTTGGATTGAACCCGCCATTCTGATCGAAAGCGGCCGAACCATACCGGTCGTAGTTCTCTCGCTTCTGGGCGTCGGATAGCAATTCATAGGCTGTCTGGGCCTCGGCAAACTTGTCTTTAGCCTTAGCGTCCTTGTTGGTATCAGGGTGGTACTTCTTGGCCAAGCCATAGTAGGCCTTCTTGATGTCGCTGGCGGAAGCGTTCTTATCCACGCCTAGAACCTTGTAAGGATCGGAAACAGCCGCAAGAGGAGAGGTAGTGTGGAAAGCCTGCCAATCAAGAAATAACTGTTAGCAACCCGAACCATGACAGCCTGCAGAGACGACATACCCTAGCCGATATCACCAAAGATTCCTTTCTCTTGCACACGCCCTCCCGGAGACGCCTAGCCGGAGAAGCAGAGACAGATGCATGGTAGTTTCTTGTTTGGGTGGATGATTGAACATTAGTGCTGGAAGTCTTAGAACATTGTCGCTGGGTTCGCAACAGACGCGCGGGGAGAGCCGCGGCCTTGGGAAATGCCTGGGACGGATTCATGGATAGTAATAGCCGAACAATGGTTGAACGGCAGTGGTTGCCAGTATGAAGGGGGATATGCGAGGGAAAATTATCAAGAAAAAGAATGACAATTTGAATACGAGAAAGAATGGTTTCCAAGAGCACCAATGACGTTTCGATCCAAGTTAAGCTAGTCTCCGGATCACAGAAGCTTCGAGTTCTTTGGCAGAGAGAAGTTTATCGGAAAAACGTGTAACCGGACGATGATGAAAGAGTTGCTTACCGAAGCAATGGGGTTGCTCCCGAGGTCTGACTACAGAAATCCAGCTTCCACTCTACTCATTTGTATCTATTACTTATTGCTGTTCTTTCGGGTGCCACGGGCTGTCACGGTTCTCGGCTATATCCTTTTTTTCTCCTTTTCTTCACTCCATTGCCCGGGCGTCCACCTCATACTCAAGGAGCATGCTCCGCGGCCAGACCCTCCCCTGGAGAGCTGTGCTCCATCAAACACCACGACCTCTCCTCCGACGGCCATTTCTTGCTTCACCGAGATATAATGCAACCTTTCGATCAACACTAATCTCGGCCCGCCTTGGTGAGACTCTTCCCTCGTCTTCCCGCGCCTTCTCTGCGAGCTCCATTCGGCGGAGAGAGAAACCCCCGCCAGAGGACCCTAAAGACAAATCGGAAGAGAAGGACGGGAATAAAGCCAGTCATGATGATAAGGAAACGGAACGGGCTCCTGAATCACGGAGGAAGGGAACAGACTCAGGGAAGAATGTCCCTTCCATAGATCAGGCAGCCCCAACGCGGAGGAAAGACCGTTCATCCGACAAGGAGCGCGGAGTAGAAGAGGAAGCCAAGAAAGAAGCCAATGCATCAGATGGCAAGGGGAACTCGAATGACACACCTTCGCCCATCCCACCAAGTGATGGCCCGGCCGACTCCAAACCCAGCGGCGCAAGCAGCGGTGGTAATAGCGGTAATGATGATAGTGGGAAGAAGGGCAAGAAGGCCTCCGGGGAGAAGGCTTTACAAAAGCCGGCAGTTCCGGATGTCTACCCGCAGGTGATGGCAATTCCCATCGCGAAACGCCCATTGTTCCCTGGTTTTTACAAAGCGATCACTATTCGCGACCCGAATGTCGCCGTTGCGATCCAGGATATGATGAAACGGGGTCAGCCGTATGTCGGAGCGTTCCTATTTAAGGATGACAACGCCGATGGCGACGTAATTGAGAAGCTGGATGATGTTTACGACACTGGAGTTTTCGCTCAAATTACCGCCGCCTACCCTCTCCGTGGGGAGGCGAGCGGCGTGACAGCAGTTCTCTATCCCCACCGGCGTATCAAGATCTCATCGCTACTTCCCCCTGGAGAAAACACCAAGACCGGTGCCCCTCCACCCGCACCTACGCCAGAAGACAAGACGACGGAAAAGCGAGGTGATGTCGTGGCCAGCTTCGAAGAAAGCGCACCCGAGCTAGCTCCCAAAGATCATTACGAACCCACATCCTTCCTAAAGAAACACCCTGTTAGCCTGGTCAACGTGGAAAACTTGACCGAAGAGCCGTTCGACAAGAAAAACCCAATTATCCGCGCGGTAACTAGTGAAATTGTTAATGTGTGCAAAGAGATCGCGACCTTAAACCCTTTGTTCCGCGATCAAATCTCGGCATTTTACACCGATCAATTCCCAGGAAACCTAAGCGACGAACCGGCTAAACTGGCTGATTTCGCTGCCGCTGTATCTGCGGGTGAGCTCCATGAGATGCAAGAAGTTCTTGAGACAATGAACATCGAGGAACGTCTCCCTAAATCACTTGTTGTTCTGAAGAAGGAATTGATGAACGCTCAACTGCAATCCAAGATTACCAAAGATGTCGAGGCTAAGATCCAGAAGCGCCAGCGCGAGTACTGGCTGATGGAGCAAATGAAGGGAATCAAGAGAGAACTTGGCATCGAATCTGACGGGAAAGACAAGCTTGTCGAGAAGTTCAAGGAGAAGGCTGAAAAGCTTGCCATGCCTGAGGCTGTCAAGAAGGTCTTCGACGAGGAGATCAACAAGCTGGCACACCTCGAGCCTGCTGCATCTGAGTTCAATGTTACTCGTAACTACCTAGACTGGCTAACTCAAATCCCCTGGGGCCAGAAGAGCGTGGAAAACTTTGGCGTCAAGAACGCAGTCAGTGTTCTTGATGAGGATCATTACGGGCTGAAGGATGTCAAGGATCGTATTCTTGAGTTCATTGCCGTCGGCAAGCTTCGTGGGACTGTCGAAGGAAAGATTCTTTGCCTTGTTGGCCCACCAGGTGTTGGAAAGACCAGTATCGGCAAGTCGATAGCTCGCGCTCTGAACAGACAGTACTACCGATTCTCTGTTGGCGGTTTGACCGACGTGGCAGAGATCAAAGGCCACAGACGGACTTACGTTGGTGCTCTGCCTGGACGAATTATCCAAGCTCTCAAGAAGTGTCAAACCGAAAACCCTCTAATCTTGATCGACGAGGTTGACAAAATTGGGCGTGGCCACCAGGGTGATCCATCCTCTGCCTTGCTCGAACTTCTTGACCCCGAACAGAACAACTCGTTCTTAGACCACTACATGGATGTTCCTGTGGATCTTTCCAAGGTCCTCTTCGTCTGCACAGCCAACGTGACTGACACTATCCCTCGCCCACTGTTAGATCGTATGGAACTCATCGAATTGTCAGGCTACGTGGCAGACGAGAAGATGGCGATTGCTGAAAGATATCTCGCCCCCGCCGCTCGGGAACTAACTGGTCTGAAGGATGTGGATGTGATCCTTGAACGGGATGCCATCGAGGAGCTGATCAAGTCGTACTGCCGTGAGAGCGGTGTCCGTAACCTGAAGAAGCAAATTGAAAAGGTCTACCGGAAGGCCGCATTCAAGATCGTTCAAGATCTAGGCGAGGATGTGATGTCCGAAGAGGCAGCACTGACCGAAGCGGGCAAGGCTGCTCAGGAAGAGTCGAAGGAGCATGAGCCAGCGGATCCCGCCCAAGTTCCAATTGAGCCAGAGAAGTCGACCACGGAGATTCCTCGACTAGCCCTCAAGGTCCCTGACAGTGTCCATCTCAGCATCGGCAAGGGAACCTTGAAGGATTACGTTGGACCTCCTGTCTTTACCGCCGACCGCCTGTACGACCAGTTCCCCCCTGGTGTCACCATGGGTCTCGCATGGACTAGCATGGGTGGAGCGGCTCTGTACGTTGAATGTATCTTGGAGAACGCATTGAATCACAACTCGCGCCCGGGGCTCGAAATTACTGGCAATCTGCAAAATGTCATGAAGGAGTCCACTCACATTGCGTATTCATTTGCCAAGTCTGTTATGGCGCGGCAATTCCCTGAGAACCAGTTCTTCGAAAAAGCGAAGGTCCACTTGCACTGCCCTGAAGGTGCTGTTCCAAAGGATGGTATGTGAAACTTATATGCGTTGGTTAATCTTGTAACTCATCGGCGGCTAACCATACAAATAGGACCCTCTGCCGGTATCACCATGGCTAGCGCTCTGTTGTCTTTGGCTCTCAACCATTCGCTTGAGCCAACCGTTGCCATGACTGGAGAGTTGACTGTGACTGGTAAGGTTCTTCGCATTGGAGGCTTGAGAGAAAAGACTGTGGCTGCTCGTCGGGCTGGTGCCACAAAGATCCTCTTCCCTGCGGATAACACATCTGACTGGCTTGAGCTACCTGAGGTGAGTCATAAATATATCCATTTCTAGTGACCTGAGCTGACTGTTTTATCCAGAACATTAAGGAGGGTATCGAAGGCCACCCGGTGAACTGGTACTCCGAAGTGTTTGACCTTCTCTTCCCCGGTCTTGACCAGGAGGCTGCCCGTACGGTCTGGCAAAAAGCCTTGGCCAAGCCCAAGAAGGATAGCCACGAGGGTGATGAAGAAGAGTAGCATGCTGATACCGTTTTGCTTTGGGTTCTTGGGTAATGTCGTATATACCTGTTTTACGTTGTATAGCTTAGTGATTTATTGTGTACATGGCGTCTTTGTCTTCCGACACGGAATGCATGGTTGGAGTTAAAGGACAGTAGACCTTTTGTTCCCATGTGAGATGTATGGACTAGAGAGCCAAACAAAGATTACTCCACTCAAAGTGTTCTAATATGTACAGTATATAATCCATAATGTGCATATGTACTTCGTACTCGTAAACATGCAAAGTATATCGAGTATTCAAAGTTTTAGGGCTGTTCAGAAAAATAACAGGGCGTGAACGGAGCCCCCAATCAGGCATAAGGGTCAGGCCGCAACGCATCCCCGAATTTTGATCTGTGCGCCTTTCGATGAATCATGTCTTTATTCTATTTTTTTTTTTCTCCCTCAACCCTTGTGTCCCTTAAAAGGGCTTCTGATTGATCTCCTGCAAGGTCCTTTTGCCTCCAGACATTTGAAGCCTTGCAGCCGGAAGCATCTCATCACCGCTATCAAACGGCTGCAGGCGATTCCCTAGAAAAAAAATATTAGAGAGGGAAAAAAAAAAAAAAAAAGACTTATACCTAGGAAATCTCATCTTAACCTCTCTCTCCCCCTTTTGCACCCACCCTCCTACTTTTATGAGCTTGTGCTGGGCCGGTCTCCCAGCCTCGCCCATTGCAACCCGACGTTGTGCGACACTTGAACGTTGGACCTCGACGTGAACCTTCCAACTCTTCAAACTCGAAAAGGAACTACTTGGAACTGGTGGGACGAATATCGTGTGAGTGTGTCAGTGCGACGCCAAATTTCTCTGCGCCCTTGACCCTGTCTCAATTCTTATGGACATCGGAGATCCGGCCAGCGGGGTGTTCGAGTCGTTCCTTGCACGACAGAGCGGCTTGCCGTATGGCCATCTCTGTCCCCAACTCCCGTAGCCCGACGCGGCTGGCTTTTCTGGACGACAAAGGTGGAAATCCGCCAAAGCAGAGCATGTGGCACCGGTTGGGCTTGCGAAAGTTATGGCAGGGCCGCGACGATCATCGAGACACGTCTGCCGGGGAGAGTCAAGACGAGATTTCTCCTCGCCCTTCTTCTGACAACTCCCGCACCAAACAAGACAACTTGACACGTCGAATTTCGCGAAAGGTTGGTGTCGGTCTACCGCGAACCACGCCCTTTAAGCGACAAAGTTCCGATCTCGAGCGACTAGCACCTCGGGAACCTGATCACCGCCGTGCCCTCTCCGCCGACCGCCGCCCCTTGAGTTCCCAGAGAAGCAGGTCTCCACCGCCAACCGTGGGCCCCAGACAATCCGCGCCCGAGGTTCAGTGGCTCGGCCCGACGCCCACAACCACGGTCGATGACGCCCCCGAACCAGAATCCGAAACAAACGATGCCCAGATTAACGATATCTCCGAAACTTCGGGCTATCGCGAAGTGACGGATAATTTAGCACCGGAAGAGGAAGAGGAGGATGATCAAACAATTGATCTTGATATGGAGCTGGAACAACGGTGGATTTTGAACCTGAGCATGCATTTCCGAGATGGGTCAGAGCGGGAAAAATTCTTTGTGACGTACGCGGAGACCCCGAATCGATGGCGCCGAGTTACGATTTCCTGCGATTACCACGATGCACCGCCCTATTCACTGGAGCGGGAACTAAAGGAACTGCGATACCAACGCGACAAGTGTGCGCGGATCTACGAATCTATTCGCGAGTCCCTTCTTGCGATCCAATTCTATGAAGGTGTCACGAATCTCAGGCTCGAGACGAGCGATGACCGCTTACACGTTCATGTTACGGAGGACGTGAACGAAACAATTCCGTACCCGCCCATCTCTAGTATCAGGCATTTGGTCAACGCTCCTATGATCCCAGAAGACTCGTTGCACTTCGAATCTCATCTATCCGGCTTTGTTTACAAGATAAACCTGGACGGACGTTTTTATATCAAGAAGGAAATACCGGGCCCAGACACCGTGGACGAGTTCCTCTACGAGATTAACGCTTTGCATGCGCTGAAAGACCGCCCAAGCGTGATCCAGGTGGAAGGAATCGTGATCGATGAGTGGCGAGGCGTCGTCAAGGGCTTGCTAATTAGCTATGCAGAAAAGGGTGCACTGGTTGACATTCTGTACGAGCAACGTGGAAGAACGAGCTTTGCCCGACGCGAGCGATGGGCAAAGCAGATTGTCCAGGGCCTCTGCGAGATCCACGAGTCGGGCTACGTGCAGGGCGATTTCACACTCGCGAACATTGTGGTGGATGCGGATGACAATGCCAAAATCATTGACATCAACCGCAGGGGATGCCCAGTAGGATGGGAGCCCCCGGAAATCGCCGCTAAGATTGAGAGCAACCAGCGCATCTCTATGTATATTGGCGTCAAAACCGATCTCTTCCAACTGGGCATGACGCTGTGGGCATTGGCGATGGAGGAGGACGAACCCGAACGACAACCGCGACCTCTTCGACTGGGTGATGACGCGAAGATCCCAGACTATTACCGACGGATAGTGGATATATGTTTAAGTCCGACTCCGCGACATAGACTCTCTGCGAAGGAGCTTCTCTCTTTGTTCCCCCCACTGCCGGAAGCACGGGTATCAACACCTGTTCGGTTATTGGAGACTATTGCCAACGATTCCAGGCACTCGCAAACTCGGAGCAACTGGGCTCAGGCTCAGCCTGGGCTTGGACTGACATCGCGAGGCGGCATGATACAGCAAGACGACCACTATTACCCCCAAAAGGAGTTTTCCGAAAATTCCTATGGTGATCTGCAGCACCCCATCTTCTCAGAAAATCATGGCCTCGTCAAGCGATCAACAATAGCTCTGTCAGAATCGAATGGAGACATGGGATTCTCATCTAAGCCATCTTCTTCCTCTACCTTGAATCACCACGAACCTCACAACCATGATGAGTACGTGAACTTATCCGGCCATTTCAATTATGATTCATCACCCTACTTACCCTCCGACAGTCAGAACCCACAAGCTACTTTTTCGCAGACAAGGTCAACGGGCAATGGCGTCCACAATTACCCAGCGGAACCACCAGCCTTCCCAAACGAGCCTGTCTATCTTGAAAGCGACCCCATGAACAATCAGCAAAAGACACCAGATGAGCTGACCTATAATAATCCCGGAGGTGTGCTCGGCCCTGCAATCGCGCCTTCAATCCAGGCCCCATTGAGTGCATCTCTTATTGAGTCGCAGAAACAGGAGGCTCTGAATCAGCCAAATCCAAAGGCCGCCAATGACGAGGGTGACCTTGAAACCTCAGCTTTGCCCATCAACCCTACTTTGCGTGGCTCCGGTATACCAAGCGGCACCCAGGCCATTCCCTCTCCGACAATCCCATCTTCAATTAAGCATGCAAACCAGGACGGTGTGGATCAGCCAAGTCCAAAGGCCACCAGTGACAAGGATGACCTTGAATCCTCAATTTTGCCCCTCAGCCCTACTTTCCGTGACTCTGAGAGCTGTGTTGGCCTTCAGGGTGCCCCTCGCTCAGTGAAAGCTTCTCCTATTGAGCTACCAAAGCATAAATATGCGGATTTACCATCCGCAGAAGTCGAAATCAACCCTAAATCTACTCAACTGTCGTCCCCACTTCTGTCTCTCTCGAAACTACCCATCAGCCCTACTTTCGGTTCTTCTGAAACTTCCATCGGCACTCTGGCTACCACTTCATCATCGAACTCTTTGCCTGTTAAACCTTCAAGGCAGGATAACCTAGATCAAGCACACGCAAAGCCTACCACCTATATCAAGCCCATACCCACAACGCCACCCGCCTCAAGATCTTCACGGCCTCTCCCGGCATCGCCTATCAATCCTACCCTAGCTCGCTCTGAACCTTCGGTCGAGGTTCCGAGCACCCGTCTATCATCTTCTCCTGTCGAGCCGCCAAAGCAGACTCATGCGATTTCGCCATGCTCAAACCCCGATATTAAACCCGAATTTACAGAGCCAGCGCCCCCAACGTCAAGTCTTGCCCGTTCGGAATTGCCTATCAGCCCAGCCTTCCGTTCTTCCGATACTTCCATCAACACTTCAATTGGGCCCTCATCACATGTTCCTTCTCCTATTGAACAGCCAAGGCCGGAGCATGCGATTGTGCCACGTGAGAACGGTATCACACCCATATCACCGTCAACACCATCTCGATTTTCTTCAATGCAATTTTCGAGCCTCCGTCACACCGGGGCTTCCATTGGCTCGCTGGCTACACCGTTCGCAACAAGTCCATCTGTCATCGGGATTGGACTGCTAAGGCGGCCATGGGACAACCCATCTGGAAATAACCCAGATGTCAAGCCCGCATCAATGATGCCGTCAGGGTCAACCTCATCGCCTGGGAGCTGTATGACTCTAAACAAGCCAGAGAGCGTTAATTCGCCGGCTAAAACATATCCCGTCGGACCACAGAGGGATGAGCCTTTGGGCCAATCCAGCTCAAAGACAACCGATATCAATACTGCACAAACAAACCCATCGAACTCCAACCCCAATTTACTTGGTTCGAAATTGCCCATCAGCCCTGCTCATCCAAATTCACAGCCAGGTACTTATACTAAGGCCGAAATGACATGCGATGTTCAGGGCCCACCTTCAAGTCAGGTCAAACCGAGCATTTCGAGCCAGGCCCGTTTTTCCTCGAATCAAATCTAGTCACCAGTATATCACCCACAAACAACTTCGTGAAGCCCTCATGGGAAATCCCACACTTCAAACCAGCGCAAGGTCACTAATATTTTTACAAAACAATCTTGCTACATCGGCCGGCCACCCACGACGCCACGACCCTTTTCTCCGAACGAGCCCCATATTCGGGGCCGAGCACTCGATACCCTTTTGATTTGCTCTGCTTGTACAGTTTATGCCTCGTCGTTTGCCTCGTGTTATTCAGCTTTTGAAAGCATTTACATCGATGGCGGGCGAACCCCTGGAGTCCTAAAAAGTCCTTTGTTTTTTGTTCTTCTTTCTTTGCATTTTGGCGGATTTTAATTGGTCTTTGTTCTGGTAGCTTTTCTTTTGTCTCTCTTTCGTTCTATCTTTTCTTGTTTCCTTGTTGTTTATTTATCTCTCTGTTTTCTCTCAGCGGAGGCCCTTGTTCTGCGTTCTGGTGTTATCACCCGGAAGATGTATATTGATGGGATTTTTTTATACCTCTTCTTGTCTGACAGGGCTGTATTATTTTTCTTTTTCGTTATTTGGCAATGCAATTATTGGCTAGGACTGGTTTTCACATTCTAGCCGTAAATAGGCCATACTGTCTCCGCCCATGGAGTACTGCCTTCTTTCTTCTTGATCATAGGCAATGAATTCTCCTCATTTTGAAACCAAACAAGATTCAAAACTCTCCTGCCAAGGCTCTACACTTGACCCTAGCCCTCGTCCAATCAGAACAATCTTACACTGAAGTGGTCGAGACTTATCCTGGGCGTCTATGGGCTCCGCATCTCGAATCTCGAATACATCCCGCACAGCTTGGATGATCCTGCTTGTCCCGTCATTCAGGATCAGTATCCCCTTTAACCGGTGAACCTCGAAGTCCACGGGATATGGTGCGGTTGAGACTGATTTTGCAGGAGCAGGGAACGTTGTATCCCACAAAACAGAGCGCAGCCACGCATCCACGCAGTTGACCTTATCTGCCGGGATTGGAGGCGTAACGATTGCAGTGGTAGAGATTGCCTGGTTATAGTTAGAATCATGAGAAAACTCCCGGGGTTTAGTAAGTAGATTTCGGAAGACAATATAAACATACCGGGTCCATATGGCTATGCCCCTTCTTACTGAAGTCCAAATCTGCCAAGTGATCATAAGCATGCAAATCCAGCACAACGCCCTCAATCTGCGGCGTCCGGCTATGATCCGTCTCATGAATCTTAGCCACACTGTTGATAGAGGCAACACGATCTCGCACAGCCTCCAGCTCCTGGTCCGTAACCAGATCAGTTTTGTTGAGGATCACCACATCCGCATGCGAGATCTGCATATGCGCCATAGACAGAACAGGGCCAGAACCGTGGTCATGGTGCACGTCATGCGACTCGGCCTTCTCTTCAGGCGCCGGCTCATCCAGCAAGTGCATTATATTCTTTGCATCCACAAGAGTAACAATTCCATCTAGGTAGATAGAGCTGCCGAGTCCTTCATCCATCCAGAAGATCGGGGCGATGTTGCCCGGGTCGGCAAGACCGGTTGTTTCTAGAAGGATGTAATCGAAGGTGCCGCGACGTTCCATCAATGACTCGATGGCCATTACGCCCGAGTCTTTTACAGAGCAACAGATGCAGCCATTTCCGACTTCCATCCATTCTGTCACTTCTTGACCGCCCTGGTTTACTGTCATTGGTTTTTCGATATCCATTGCTTTGTGATATAATGTCAGAACGTAAGTTTTGATCTTTTTCATTAGACCACTTACAGTCACCAAATTCTGAAAATATATTAGCGATGTAGGTTATATCTCACATCCAGGTATAACAGACGAACCATTCATAATCACGGCAATTTTCTTGCCATGTTTCTCTGTCAGGATATAATTCAATAGGGTCGTTTTCCCCGCTCCCAGGTAACCTGGTCAGCGTATTAGTCTCATTCTATGACTTAAATCAATACATATGTATTCCATTAAATCATACCGGTGACCAGAGTGATGGGCACGCGAGCTGTTGGTTCTTCATCTACTGATGTTTTATCTGCCGGCATTGCAGACACATCAATAAGCTCCGGAGGAGCATCCTCATCTTCGAAGTTGGCAGACATAATGTCCTAGCCTATGAATGTTGCGTAAATATATAGAAGAACGCGGAATCTGAAGAAACAGAAAGCTCGTAGATGCGGCGGATGACGTTGTTTCCTAAAATAGACGTTAGGGCACAGGGCTTAGGCGGTCAGCCGTTGTTATGTTGATGGCTGTTGTCTTCAGCGCCTGCGTCTATGCTCTCAACATTCGACCTTTTCTTCATTAACACAGTTTTTAACGGAGCGTCTCGCGACCATTCACTCTTTTATTTGCTTCTCGCTTTCTCTCGTTTCATCTAGTGCCCTCGTTGTACTACCATCATGACTGCTGCGGGAGTCTCTCCGTCAAGCTCCCCGCGGCTTCCCAGTCCTCCTCCATTTACCGAGGTTCAGATTGGGCCTCAGTCGCCGTCCGTTGGCGAGACCTATGGCAAAGACGCAGATCTACTTGGTGTTGCGATGGGAGAAAATGATGCCTCGACGCGCAGAATCCGGCCAGGAACCAAGTCCGCCGACATGGCATCTGGCCCGCCGGTGATTCCCATTTCGCAGGTTGGTTGCTCTCCACTAGCTGTGTTAGACATTACTGACCAATGCAGATTAATTCCCCATTCCCGTTTCAGGAACACCTCAAAGCCAAGTTCCATGAGCTTACGAACCCCAAAGGATCCGACAAACTGGTCCCGATCACAATCGAAGATGCGCAGAAGCTGGCAAATCCCCCGGATGATGATGTCGATGAATCAATATGGCTCTACGAACTGTGCCGTTTCTTCACTATAGAAGCTAATCGCCTAATCACGGGCTTTCTTGAGGAGAGCCCGCCCTGCTCAGTGCAAACTTGTCCTGAGATGAAGGTCAACGAGTGGCAATATATTTGTGCGGCGCACGGTGAACCACAATATTGCTGCGCAATTGACTATTGCTGCCATACTCTAGATTGGGCCATGAACATCCTCTCATCGGACCAATTCAGCCGAGTGGATTTGAAAGTTCATAGTGCCAAAATCTTGCCAGATATCTTCCGTCGTCTTTACCGCATCTTCGCACACGCATGGTTCAGGCATCGTAATGTGTTTAAGAAGGTGGATGACCATGACGGTCTATACGTTTTTTTCAAGACCGTCTGTGTTACACACAAGCTTCTGAAGGAGAACCAGATGTACACAATTCCCCCTGTGGCCGGAGGACCCGATCTACCCCCTAAAGAGGAAAAAGCCATCAGCAGCAAAACTCGTACTATTCTGCGCAAGGAAGATGAACCCCCATTCAGTGCCGCTGTGGAGAGTCAGGACCCGGCGCTCGTCACTGGCGCAACCACCCGTCGGCACAAGCACAGTCCTTCAACAGGTTCTCGTGTTACAAGTATCGCGGAGGATGCGGAAGATTTGGAAGAGGCTACGCCATCGTCACTGCGTGAGCCCCTGAAGCAATCGCCCGAACCGCGCCCTGTTTCTGTTTTGGAAATACAGACTAGAGAGGAACCTACTACCACAGATGATCCACCTACTGATGTGGGGGAATCCTCTGAAGAGCGAGTTGAGGAATCTCAGGAACAGTCACCGCAAGAACCCTATGAGCAGCCGTCTGAAAGTCCTGAAGACCAGGAAAAGATTGAGCGAGTTGAGCAGACTAAGCAAACTAAGGAACCAGTCTCTGAAGAGTCGGCTACGAATACAGAATCGCCCATCGATGACCATGTTACAGGAGGCGATGAAAGCAATACTTCCAGCGCAGAGGCCACTCCAGCTGAAGAGCCCGAAGCGAAGAACGAGGCGGCACAAGAGCCTTCTGTTGCCCCAGAAACCAAAGACGAGCCAAAGAAAGAGGAGTCTTGATATCAACCATTTCTGGAACATTTTACGCCAATTCCACACTGATGACAATTGCTTTTCTATGGCTTATTCTTCATATTTCCCTTTTTTTCGTTACCCTTGCGATCGGATGAGTCGCAATTCTTTCCAAGGTTAGCTATCGGATACTCTTTTTGTAATATATTTCAGGATGTTGTTTATGGCCAATGTCGATGATACCCATTCACCTTTGCTTTCTCGATACATTCATGGATAAAATAAAGAGTATATAATGTAGTTCGTAGATCTTCCAAGGATGGAACATTGGGCTGCTCCCATATATACCACTTGGTCGAAGTGGCGTGTGGTGTCTTGCAATACAAAGTTACAGCCATAATAAATATATAAAGCGTCCTCGCGCCACGTTGATGACTGGTGGTTCGATATTTATCATTGCCGATTGTGGTATATGAGCTGTCGTATAAGGGTTTGGAATGAGGGTGTCAGGTACCTGCGTGGTAGGGGTTGATATCTTGATAAGCGCTTATCAACACGCCGACATCACCAGAAAACGAGACAAGTTTTGAAGCTCCCGGATTCACCTCATCCTATCCATATCCAACTCCGAAAATGTCAGCTCTCAAAGGTGCTGCACCAATCTACTTCGGCCCATTTATGGTCACACCACAGGTGAATCTACCCCTACCCCAGAGAAACCCAAGTCTCAATCAATACATTATAGCACAGAGCTAGGCACAGACACACAGACAAGCATAATCATAACCCTAACACATCAACCTAAACTAACAACTCACCCACAATTCCCCAGGTCTTCCACACAACCCCCTTAACCTTCGCCCTGGTAAACCTGAAACCAATCCTCCCAGGCCACGTCCTAGTCTCCCCACGGCGCATCGTCCCCCGCGTCACAGACCTCACCCCCGCCGAAACAAGCGACCTCTTCCTAACAGTGCGGCGAGTGGGTCGCATGGTAGAGCGTGTATACGGTGCTACGAGCTTGAACATCGCCGTTCAGGACGGCGCGCACGCTGGCCAGAGCGTGCCGCATGTTCATGCGCATATCATCCCCCGCAAGGCAGCGGATCTGGATCACGCTGGTGGCACGGATGCGGTCTACGATTTGCTTGATGGAGATGAGGGAGATTTAGGGAGAGTGTTTAAGACTGCCGTTCCTACAGAAAAGGATGGTCCGTCAATTGAGGATATGAATGAGAATGCTGCGAATCCAGGGAGGAGGTCTAGGTTCCCAGTTGTGGATAATGAAGCACGCAAGCCTCGTGACGAAGAGGATATGAGGGCCGAGGCTGAGATGTTGGCGCGGGAGATGGAGAATGAGCCTCTTGATTAATTGGGTCATTTCTTGGAAATGAAGGCCCGAGGCAATTGTATACATATGATTCTAATAGAGGACAGATATGACAGTGCACCAGTAAGTAAGACGCTCAGAAGTTTCGGACGGCTCCGCTACTCAGGTCGTTGGTGACCTGTTGATAGAGTACTGGAAGATCACCTGGGCAGGAACGAGGAATTGTCCCACACGATAATTATCCGAAGGCCGTGCATATCTAGGATGGCGCTTCCAGATGCTATCTACGACTCTGAAGGTCTTATCCTTGAACACTAATTGGTCGTTCCTCCAATCCTCGGCAAAGAGGTCGGCGAGCATCGATATAGTCGCCTCATCGAGGACCAGCAAACCAACGAAAACAGAGTCAAATTAGAATACCAAGATAAGTGGCTAGCTTTTATTGCATTATACTGCACCTACCACTTTGTAAAGATCATGTATTCTCATAACTCGTCCTCTATGGTATCTAAAGTACCCAAAAAAGAAACGCAAAGATGAAAATGAAGCAAATAACGCCGAAAATGCAATGGGTGTCTAAAAAGATAATCCCAGGGCATACCAGACTCCCCCATCACCCATTCCCTGTAACTGCGACTGCGCGCAACTGCATGCAGATTTATGCTTTCTTCAATCTCTCCTGGATGACCTCCGCAGCCCAGACCTGAATCTCTGGCAACCGAATGCGCGAGGCGACATGGGTGAACTCGGTGAGATCAACCTCATTCGAGCGCTCATACTCAACCATCTGCAACAGCAGCTCCATCTTGTCGATATCATGCACGAAGTGGGCCTCGAGAGTTTCGTCCTTCTCGTATTCCTCAAACACTTTCTTGATTTCCTCGCCCGACAAGATGCCTCCGGGGACTTTGCCAAGGAGGGTCGTGGTGATGTAATCCATAACGGAGGCCTCGCGACGAGCCTTCTCAGCCTTGGTGATATGGTAGTCGACTGGAGTGATATCGCCCACAAGCGCCTCGGCCATGTCGTGGATCAAGGCCATCTTTGTGCAGTGCGGGATGTTGATCTTGGTTGCCAGGGACGGCGGGGCCATCATCGTCATGATCGACATGCGGTACATATGGTCCGAGATGGACTCGCCATTGATACCGAAGCGGCGCCAGCCCTCGCGCTTGGTGGTCTTAAGGCGTTCGATCAAGTGGAAGAAGGGGACGGGTGACGTAGAGTTCTCCTCTGGTCGGTGGGGGAGCGTGGAGAGCACTGCAGATGTCAGATTTGCGGGGCCTAAGAAGAGAAATTAGAGGCTTACCAGTCTCAGGTGTCCACTCAGAGTTGTCGGAGGCCATGGCTGATTTATTGGAGTGAGAGAACCACTGAGACCCTGGGAGGAAGGAAGAGACACAACCAAAGAGGACAATTGAGGAGAGGAAAAATAAAGAAAGAGAAACAACGAACGCGGCAATCTGATAGCGGCTGCAAACAGTGCAAACATTCGTTATCTATGTTTACTCTCCACCATCTGTTTACTAAAGTCCCCTTGACACAGGATGGCTGCGACAAGGCCTGTTCGACCGAAACCCCTGGACTGGTCGGGTCCATCCCATTTGGATGTATTTATTCGCAATTTGAAGCTATTGCATCTAGACCAACGGGAGGATTGGCCCGGCATATCTCTCCGCACCTTGACCCCGACATCACAGAACCAACGACAACGAATCCGACTGATAGAATGGGCCCTTTACTACCTCTATACTATTTGGGATCTGGAGGGTGCCCAAAATGTACAGTTCAATTGCTGCCTTCCAAGGTTGTAGACTTTGCTGACATCCCCCGCAGAAACTCCGACCCTTCTTCCCCCCGTTAGAGCCTCTACAATCTGTTAACCTCCGTGCGGCCTTGTTTCGGTGCCTTGGTGAATTAAAGAAGAATGGCGATCTGGGAAGGGAGACTGTCCTTCGCAAAACCATGCTGGATGATTGCAAGGGCGATAAATTCGAGGAGCTGCTCGCTGGCTTCTCCACCGCCGTTCTCCGTAAGGTTGTGGCGGTGTCCGCGGACGAGACGCTTGAGAATCATGTCATGAAAGTTTCGACAGCCACTGCCATAACGCCAACCGATTATCAGAATCTCCTACCACTCATTCTTGCCCACCAAGTATCTCTTGGTTCTATGGGAGAACGCCATGCCCGGGTTCAAGACGCGTATCATCAGTTCTCACAGCTGCTAGATGATAAAAAGGTCGAGCTTACCGAACGTGCGATTCAAGAACCAGGTGATGGCGTGAATGATATGCAGAGCGACCCCGAGAGCTTGGTGCGTGAGTTGCAGACAAATTGGCTGGGCAGCGAGGAGTGGGCCACTGCACTGCTCGAGGGCGGATCACAAAGCAGCACGGATGCTTTTCTGGAACTCCCTTTCTCAACGGCTTGGATGCGGGCAACGGACTCGAATGTCAGCAGTTTCAACAATGGGTTGAAGCAGGACCTGGTCCTTGATTTGGAGGCTCGTATTTTACTCCAACGAAGTCGACTTCGCAAGTGGCATGAATACAAAAAGTCCATCTCAAAGGAAAGAGACACTGATGAAATGAGCACGGCCTCGCCTAAAGAACCACGTGTGGTATTCCGGGATCACCAGCCCCTCACAGTTGCTAGTATATCTAAAGCCGTTCGTCAGCCCGGGGATCGCGGGCGGACGTTGAAAGGGCCAGAGAAATATCTTCTATCCTCTGTAAATGAGGCCTTATCCCGTATCAACGGCAAATCCCGCATCAAGCCTGCAGCTTTCACACCAGAGGTGAAAACGAGCAGCAAACTGCAATTCAGAAGCCCATCGAAGATCGTCAGCTCGCCATCAAGAGTGGCAGAAAACCACACCCCTGATGATCCACCAGACTTAGAAACCCTAGAGCTCCACCCAGAGCCCGAGCCCAAGTTCAAGCCCAAGCCACTTCCAGAATCAGAGCATATTCAATCCTCTCCCCAAATCGTCCGGCTCTCCCCGGATTTCCCTTCGTCAGATGAGGAACCAGCCCCGGAACCCATCAAGCGCACCCACACCTTAGCAGAGCGCACGCGCAGATCAATGTCCCTCCTTCCACCTGTGGCCCACGAAGCGCCACGGCCACGCCGCAGACCCCGTCCGTCCTTCCCGGTCAACCAGTTCGTGACTCCGCGGAAGACTTCTACGCACTCAGCTTGTTCTAAGGATGAAATCTCACGTGCTTCGACGCCTCAGGATCAGCTCTTTGAGGAAGATGCCGAGTACGCGAGTGTCTTTAAGTCGCGGCCGCGCGTGGCGCTTAGTCCTATTTCGTCGCCGGCTGTGCATGTCAGTCCCTCTTTCGAAGAGGAGAGTTTTGAATTGGATTATGAGGATGGGGATGTGAGTGAGAGTGATGAGTGGGGTGTCGATTCGCCTCTGGCTGCTCCGCGGTTGAGGGGCTAGTTTGTCAAAGTATCCCAGCTATTCGGTGAAGCATTGGGAATGGGTAGTTTGAAATTTTATAAATAATTCTCTCTAAACTCTTTTCTTAACGCTCTAGTTCCAGGCGGACGTGAGACGAGCGCGTCGACATAGCCCTTACATTGATTTCCGGCAATGTCTGCGTCGTTGCCGGACGTCAAGCCGGTTAATTCTTTTGTCAACTCCGGAAACTATAGGACGTGGATAGTATCAAGGCCCCACGGGTGTTCAGTAGATCATTAAGCTTCAGAGTTATAAGAGACGTTGGAACCATCTTAGAGTATTCTCTAAATGAAGATATATAAAATAGGACATTACTAAAACTTCCCTTTAGCAATCGTGCACTCGCTTCTATCTGATATCTAGTTATACACGTGGTTTCTTGTATCTTCCAGGTTGTTCTTATTCCAGGATCAAAGCACAGATGTCTGAAAGGATACATGTAGGTAATTCCAAAATGGATGACAGCTCTGGAGGTTCACGTGGTTGCTAGCATAAATACGGGCCCTCTTCGTTGTATATCCAATCAACCCTTGAAACAGAAAAATAGTATAAGCTTCGAGGTAGTTAGGTAGACATTTGAAGATCAATCCGAACCGAAACTCGCCCATTCATTTTTTAAAAAGGAAAGCAAAAGCATTGTCATTCTAGAAGTATCATGGATGCTGATCTATGGATATGTGGATGTCATGCCAAGAATATTAAACATCTAGATTTTTCAAACATATTTCATACATATTTTTAAAAAAAAGTCATAAGAATGAAAGATAAAACAAAATAGACGGTGAATGATTGATCCATAGAAGATCGAGTGGGGAGTCGGTATGATGCGATGGCTGTTTTAGTCTCCCAACATGAAACGGACATGTTAGAGATAAAGTGGCGACCTCGGTTATGAGATCGATGTCAAATGCTTGCAAGTGCTGCCTATATGCACGATTACCACATGTAGTAAAGCGACCTCGGGTGTTTTGAACTAAAAAAAAGTACGTGAAGTACAATCCTAAATTCTAGAACTGTCTGCCATAACTAAGACCAAGGTCCCAGAAACTTGCTACGTTTTGTATGACGAGGAGCAAGTCTAGGAGGCCCTTGCTCTCACTCTGGCGATCTTACTCTTTGTAGTGTGTAAATGCTGTAATTCCTCCTGGGCATTGGTCTTGAGATAATTCCCCCCCCGCCCTTGTGCGCTGCTTGGGCCCCGATATTTTCATGTCTGATTGTTCATATTGGGTGGCTGTCCTACAAAATAAAATACAGAATCTTTCTTTCCACGGTTCTTTGGCGTCAACTTCTCCCTCATGGCGCCCTCAGCCACACTCATCCACTCCCTTGGTCATAATACCGTGGGAAAGATAGACATCACTGTGCAGTCAGTCCTTTTGGCTATTGTCTTTATTTCTGTCTGTCTACGGCTATGGTCGCGACGATTGCAGGGGATTTCGTTTGAATTGAATGACTTATTGATTATAGTTGCGACGGTAGGGTTTCTATTTCATTGCTGCTTCTCAATATGTGGCGCTATTGATGCCCCGCAATATCTCGACCGGGCTGACTGTAAAAACATAGTTCTTTATGATCGGTCGCTATGTGGTAGAAATCATCATGGTCGTGCTTTGTGGGATGGGACTGCATTCCACCGAAGTAGCCCATGTGGGAGAGGCTGAGGTTTTTATCAAGTTCAAGGAGGTAAGTCACAATGAGTGGCATTCATTGCTTCAAATCGATCTATGTTTCTTCAACTGACCCGATCATCAGCTTACATATGCGGGTGATCTGCTCTGGGTCACTGTGGTTGCTTTGATCCAATTGTCGATTCTCGACTATTATGTGCACAAATTCGGTCATCGTACCATTACCTTGATAGCATATATTATCATGAGTCTATGTTCGGCTCTCTGGGTTGCAGCTTTTTTTGCAACTGCCTTTTTCTGTACGCCGCCGAGGAGAATATGGCTTGTCAACACTCTGGGTCATTGCGGTAACCGCAGAATGTTTCATATCGGTGTCCATGCGAGTGAAGCAATTCTCAGCTTCTTTATTGTCATTCTTCCTCTCCCTTTGATGTGGACCACCTTCTCGTCGAAGACTAGGAGAACTGCACTGGTTTGTATCCAAGGTCTAGGGCTAGGGTAAGTAACCAACCCATGATCGTAGGCAAAAGAAGATATAGTACAGAATGTTAACTAACCAATACTCCAGCATCATTTCCATCATAGCTGTCCTTACGAAACTCGAGCTCGATCTCGACCCAGGAGCCCTAACCCAAGGTTCCGCCAGGAATTCAATACTTTCGTGCATCGTGCCTCTTCTGGGAATAATTTTTGCCTGCCTCCCAATCCTGGAGCCAGCCATTCAATATATCTTCAGAATACCCGTGTTTCCATCTCCAGTCCATACATCGATACACGATCCAACCTTTGCAAGCTACTGGAGAACGGCAGTTCTTTCGGGAAGGCGGTTGGAGGAACCAGAGATGCCTCTGGTCACCATTGCTCAACCTTTTAAGGTAAAGATGAGCCATCTTGCTCCTGGGCATATTCAGGTAACTTCACATTGGGAGATTCATTCGTCACGGGGCTCGGCGAGACTTGATAGATCACCTGTGCGGCAGGCCTAGGGGGTTCTACATCGAAAAAGTTGTGATTCATATAGATTCAATTATAGACATCGGGTCTGGTATCCGGAATAGATTAAGTTCATTTTGTTCTCCACTCCTCCGAAGTACGGCAATAAATGCCCTCTATATCGACCACCCAAGTTATGTATATATCTCAAGCACGAAGACATTTTGCTACATATCAACAGATTTCCGTGCTTCTTTTCCCCCTTGAATTATCTATAATCACAACATATATCGAGCCCAGATTGCTGTCTTTCTCTTTGTGATCTACTCAATAAGCCTACGGGGGTGTAAACAAAGCGACACCACTGGCGGACCTAATCTGGAAAGTACGCATGTGCTTTATATATCATCGTCCGCTGACATATTTCATCCCAACTCATTGTGGTTGGCCAATTGGCCTAGTGGTAAGGCATCCGTTTCCGGTGCGGGAGATCGTAGGTTCGAATCCTGCATTGGTCGTTCTCTTTTTGCTTTTCTCCCCTATAGATGCAGGGGATACATGTTTTTGCATGCTGACTTGAATGATTATCTGGGGGATAACCTATTATTGTCCGGTGATTGACTGAGGTAGGAAACATATCACGTGGGGGCCAAGAGACAGATTATATGAGTGAAAACAGAAAGAAACACCTGGAAAATGCACTGGAATGACTGGGTTGACCGTTTGTTGAATGAAGAGAAAGCTGTATAATCAAAATAATCTGTTTAGGTGATATGATATTTGATGAGACCTGCATATAGAACAAGCCGCTCCGTATACGGAGAACAACAAATATATATATTACCTTACCCGAACAGATTTGAAACTATATCATCGAATAAATATCTAGATAAATATCGAGATAAGAAAGAGCCCACCTACCCAATAATATATATGCAAGCAAATAAACAACTAGCTTGCTTCCTACCTGTTGATTGATTGCGTCAAACATACATACAAAACACCCTTTCACCCAGCCACCTCACCCAAGCCATATGAGGGAGGATAAAGAATAAAACAGACAGCCCCCCGCCGTCCCAACTCATCGAATGCCAAAAAGAAAACCCAACCCAGATATAGATGAGATATAGATGGATGAATATATATATATATATAGATAATAAATACATAGAACGGAGGCCAAAAAATAAAAAGATAACGACCAATGCAGGATTCGAACCTACGATCTCCCGCACCGGAAACGGATGCCTTACCACTAGGCCAATTGGCCGCCTTGTGTATTATCTGCTCAGATAAAGCACTTATAAGAAAAAAGAGTATCGTCTCTAGTAACTACACGCATAACATATTCCTGTCTTCAGATACTAACCTTGAGAGTTGCCTTCTATATGAGCATTCCAAGTGACCACCGCAAGTCGCAGTAAATATATCGATGAATCCCAGCGGAAGACAGGAAACTCTAACGTGGAGGATGTCTACCAGGAGCAAAACAAGCAACCCCTTCATGAGGGCGTAATGCCTACTCCCAATCAATTTCCCGGAACGAAACCTGCAGAATTAAATATCGAGGGCACAGGTATCAGAAGCGCAGGTCCTGGATCCTGCATCATCTCCCACGATCAGCCAGGATCATCCCTTGCATAGCAGGGAGGTGAAACCATGATCGACGGGGAAATTTGTCGAGATCAAGCATTAGCACATTCCTCTCGGAGGAGCAAAGAATCCAGCCACCCTGTCAGAGCAGCGAAAGAAACCACTAGGATTCGCTGCGAGGGATGTTGATATCGCCGCACGGGCAGCTGAGGGACGAAATGACGCGCCCCTTCATATCTGAGTGATGACAGAATGTCAGCAAGACGATCCGTTCTGAAAAGGTTAAAGAAAGTCTGGAATCCCTCGAGGTGGCTCGCATTCCTGCAGACTTTCATTAAAATCGCTTCTTGTTTTTCCTTTGTCGCTCGTCGGCACTTCCTCTCTTTCAGCTCGATACTTACGACAGGGTCTATACAGCGGACACAATGGTTAAGACTACGTATGCCCTTACGCTTTTTGCGGCTGTCAGCTTGGCGGCTCCAGTTCCGCAGCTTACTGGCCGTGCCGAGAAGCAGGCTTCAGTTGAGCACAAGAACCTCATTGAGGGTATTCCTATCATTGGACCTATTCTTGGAGGGGTAAGTGTCATTCGACTTTTATAGGGAGTCACGGAATAGAAAGAGACGGCACTAACAATCAACCAGCAGAAGCAAGATGTCAAGCGCGATAATGCTCAGCCTCAGCACCACAATATCATCGACGATCTTCCGATCATTGGACGTCTTCTTGGCAACGTAAGCTTGCCATTTTGGGGTTGAGCTTAAATCAGAAGAGTACTAAAGGCAGTCCCAAACAGGCCAACCAGAACCAGCGCCGAGATATTGCGCAAGATGGTATTAGTGGCTTGCCATTACTCGGAGGGTTGTTCGGATCGGTATGTGTTCCAGCCTGCATTGAGTTGAAGGGGTCAGGTATTAACGGAACCCTAGCACAAACACACTGGTGGCGCGAATGGCATTAACAAGCGCGGAAGCGGCGGCCAAAACTATGGCCAGAATTCCGGTCAGAATGGGGGTCAGAACTATGGCCAAAATGCTGGTCAGAATTCCGGCCAGAATGTAGGCCAGAACGGAGGCAGCGGCTGGAAGCGCAGCCTGGAAAGCAGCCTCAGCAGCATCCCCATCATCGGAGAGCTTCTCAAGGTACGACACATCTTCCTAGCCATTCGAAAAAGCTAGAATCAGAACAAAAAATCTGACATGACATGACACGGGCCAGAATAAACCCTCTCATAAGCACATCGAAACTCCGCCTAAGCAACTCAATACCCGCCAGGCAGGCCGTCCCAAGGGTATCTTCGGTCTCTTGGAGTCTCTGACTAGCGGTAAGGTAAGTTCTAACCTCCTGCCACACTTGTATGTATACAAGTGCTAATAATCCAAATAGCCCGTTAGCAAGAGCCATAAACGCGCCGCTGAGTTCGATCAACTGGAATCAATGGACGACCTCCTTGAAGGAGCCGTCGCGACTGGTATGGACGCTGCGTCTGCTGCTGACTCTTTCATATCGGTATGTCATACTAACAGTCTCGAGGAAGCCTCGAGAGAAGAACCTCAATCAACCGATTATACTGATACCTGGACAGATGCGCCGTGATGAGTCTGTCGCCCCCACGGCAAGCCAGGCCCAGAAGGGTAACCAGAAGGGATCCCAGAACCAGGAAGCCAAGGAGAGCAAGGCCTCCAGCGGCCTCCTCGGCACATTGATGGGCAAGGAAGGCCCTCTTGGCGCCATTATGGGCAACGCCCACCACGGCGTCGGCCTCCTCCCCGTACGTGCTGCCCAGCAACACATAGGCAAACCGTCAAGCTAACATTCGTCCAGATGCGCCGTGACGCTAACGAGCTCGAGGCCCGACAAGCGCCCCCTATCCAGGGCGCCTCACTGACCAGTGTTCTCCTTGAGGGCGGTGCTTTGGGTAAGGTCACCAAACTTCTTTCTGGAGGTGCTGAGACGAAGCACGATACCAACTCCCCTCTCAAGATCGGCGACAGTTCCACTGCGGGTCCTCCCAACCCTGCCTCTGGTGCTGGCCCGCACTCCGGCCCTGGCCTTGCTGCTCAGAAGCAGGGATCTAAGGCTGCTTCTGAGTAACCTATACACGGCACAATTGCGTTATGTTTGGTTCCTTTCCACCTGTCGAACAGACTGTGATGAGGCTTTTATGAAGTTAGTCAGACTAGCCGACCAAAAATTGGGGATGCGGAATAATCGGCTATGCTGTTCAGCTGTTGAGTTGTTATTTATTCTTCCAAACAATGTTAAATGCTTTACTTGATTCAATGATAAACCGAAGCTTGAGTGAATAAATCACAGGCAATTTTGAAGTGTGGACACAAAAAGAAACCCGCAGGAAAACCCTGCTAATGTAGTGAGACAGGCAGACGAAGCTGCAAGGAGCGCATATAACCAAAACATAGAAATCGTAAATCGTAGTCAAATCAAAACCGGCTTTTCCGGTTCGGAGCGCTCAGTTAAAGAGCGCCCGTGAGGGGGGTATCAGGTCGTTACACGCGATGAAAACAAATACAGTCACACCACTCGAGATAGAAGATCCGAAAGGCAAAGAACAGCCTAATCAGAGTCATACATGTCCACATCATCCACTACCACCGTCGTCCCCAATGCCTCCTTGCCTTCCCGGATCATCGCCTGCAACTGCTTATTCAATCTCTGGATACTGGCATCTTCTTCTCGTTCCTTTCGGCGCATCTTTGCAGCCTGTCGCTGTATATCAGCAGACGCAGGAGCATCCCTCAATCGAGGAGATGGAAGGCCCTGTCCTTTAGTTGGCGAGTGGGGCCCGGCAGAAGAATAAGCGACTCGTTTAGTGAGCCGGGGCATCACAGCAGATTTGCGACGAGGACTCGATGCTTGGAAAATGCGCCGTGCGCGGAGTGACGGGCTAGCAAGCTCACTGCTGCCCACGGATAGATCCGAGCTATCGGGTACCACGACCCAGCTTCGGTCGGCCTCGTCGTCTGGATATTGACCGGGTACGGGTGTTGAGCAGAATGTGTTCGAGGTGTACATGTCTTTCTCGGCGGATGGGCTAGTTGAGGGCTGCCAGCTGGATTCGAGAGTTGTTGCTGGTCTGGATGACAAGTCATAGCCCTGTCCCCCTCCTGCGTAGAACCCTCGGAAGGCGCCAGCCCAGCATAAATCGAGGACTTTGCTAACAGCTTTGATCACGGTCTGGCCCCAGCCTGTGGGAGTCGTGGTATTGGGGCCATCGGGGCTTGCGGATATGATGCAAGAGTCAAGGCGGCTTCGCTTGCGACTGCCGTTGTAGTCTGCTAGGTTTGTTGACTCGTCACCGGAATCGAAGGAGGGTGGGAGGAAGGATTCGCGGTATCGGTTCGGACGGTAGTCTAGCTCGGCAGAAGCGTGGAAATCGTTTCCTCCGCTTACGCTTGAGCGGTAGTTGGAGTGGATCATCGGAGACCCAGTGAAACTGGACTCAAAATGCGACAGTTTCTCTGTGTTATTACGTGGTCGCTTGCGACTGACTGAAAGAGAATAGAGTGATGTGGAAGCTGTGGAGGCCGGTACTTGGAATAGCTGCGAGGGCGCATTTGAGAGGTCGAGTTTAGGTGAAGCAGAGTTAAAGATGTGCATGTTGGGCATTTTAGAAGAAAGAGATAAAGAAGATCAAAGATCAACTAAAAGATCAAAAGATCAAAATCAGAGAAAAAAGAGAGAAGAAAAAGAAAAAAAAAAAGAGGAGGTTGGATATTGACTGTGGCGGGATTACTCCGTTTCTTTGTCTCACACCTTAAACCCCCTACATAACCATTTCTAATGAAATGTCTTTGGATTGAAATTACAATCGTTGGCTGGTCCATTGTACTCCAGCTTCCTCCAATCCCTGATCCCCATCAACTAACACACACCATCCCTCGCTACCTTGTCCTCCATCTCCCGCGATCACCGCCTCAAAGTGACTCCTAGCGTATTCCAACACTTGATTGTCAAAGGTGCCAGGTTGTAACCAGACTGCAGGGATCCCCACAGAGTGAGCTTCTTGCAGCACTTTGAGGGTCACAGCCGGAGGAGTCACCACTGACAGGGAAGTCTGCGTGGGCGACGGCAAACTGGCCGGTGAGGGGACTGTATCGTAAGCACGCGAGGGGAGGGTGATCTGCGCTGCTCGGGGATTGAGTGGTGTCACCGGTAGGGAGTGTTGATGATACCAGGCGAGGACTGTAATGATTTAGTTCTCTATACAAATGCCAGAGTGTGTGTTTCCTTACTCTTGTATCCGAACTTATGAGCATCGTTGCTGGCCCCCGCCACCGCAAAGCGGGGGGAAGAGAAGAATCGTTTGACTGACATGACTTGAATGATATTTATGTTTTCAAAGAGTTAAATAGAATTATTAGTGTAAATGATAGCAAAATAGTTGTGAAGTTGTAAAGTTGTAAAGTTGTAAAGTTGCAAGTTGTAAAGAAAATCAAATCAAACGCAACCTCGGCCTATGACTCTCTCCCTTCTCCGACATTCGGCTATCCAACTTCATTACTTCACATCACATTCATTCATTCGCATGCCACCCTTCGTCCCCCGCAAGCGCGTATCCTCCGAGGACCCGCCCCCGGCCAAGCGCCAGGCCCGGCCCGATAATTCTCAAGCTCCTCCGTTCCACCTCTCCGACTCCGACTCCGATTCCTCTTTGAGCGATGCACCCGAAGATCTCAACAAGGGCACCACACAGGCATCTGAGGAATCCGAAGATGAAGAAGAGGATATTGACTGGGAGGATGCGATAGACACAAAAACCAACGCCACTACACCTACCGTCGAAGCTCCGGAGCTACAGGACCTAGAATTGACCCTGGATCGAAATGAGACACACGTATCCGATCTTCTGGATGGCAAGAAAGGGCCTAGTAAAATCGAGCGCCAAATCAGGATCCAGACACACTGTATGCATGTCCAGTGCTTGCTTTTCCACAACGCCATTCGCAATGCCTGGAGCAACGATTCCAACGTCCATGAGATCTTGCGCAAAAAGCTACCGGAAGGCATTAACAAGGAAGTCAAAAAATGGCGCATAGCATCGGGCCTAGAACTCCCGGAGCCAAAACCCCAACCACCCAAGAGTAAGAAGAAGGGCAAAAAGGCCCAGAAAAATAAAGACTGGAGTGATGAGTCGGAGCGACTGGAACCAGGCCAGCCAGATATGAGTCGTGGTGATCCAATCATTACATTGATAAAGGTGCTGGTCGCATACTGGAGGAAGCAATTTCGCATCACAGCACCAGGACTGCGAAAGTATGGATACCGGCCAGTTTCTGCTCTTGAAACTGCAATAACCGACTTCCGCGAGGAAGAACATGACCCAGAGCGCCATGGTGAGCGTATCGCCAGCCTCGATGAGTTCCGCGCGACCGCCGAGCGTATGCAGGGCTCGCGGGATGTGGGCGCACAGCTCTTCACAGCTCTCGTCCGCGCTTTAGGCATTGAGGCCAGACTTGTGGCTAGTCTACAGCCGCTGGGTTTTGGCTGGACCAAGGGAGAGACTTACACACCCGCTGCACCCTCCAAGGACCCCGAAAATGAAGAGGAGTCGGAAGGATCCGAGCCTGAGACTGACGTAGCTGAAAATAAGCAACCGGTGGAGAACAAGCCCAAACAGTTTGACAGTGATCTGCCATTTCCTATCTACTGGACCGAAGTTGCTTCACCAGTCACGAATGAGATCATATCTGTCGACCCGCTTGTACTTTCCAACCCCGTGGCACCATTTGCAGATACAGATTTACAAGCAAACTTTGAGCCTCGTGGTGCAAAAGCAGACCGGGCCAAACAAGTCATATGCTACGTTGTTGCCCACTCGTCAGATGGCACTGCTAAGGAGGTCACGACAAGATATCTTCGACGGCGGACCTGGCCCGGCAAAACGAAGGGCTTCCGAATGCCCCTAGAAAAAGTACCCGTAGGTCCACGCGGGAACTACATCGCCTTCGACTGGTTCGGGATGGTAATGCGCGGGTACCAGCGAGCCCGCAAGAGCAAAACAGCAGTCGACAAACTCGAAGAAAGCCGAGATTTACAGCCAAACAAACCTGAAAAGAAGAAAACAACCCAAACTGTCGACACCCTTCAAAGTCTTCGAACCTCCACCGAGTTTGTCCTAGAGCGCTTCCTCCGCCGCGAAGAAGCTCTCCGCCCCGGCGCCGAACCCGTCCGAACCTTCATCGCTGGAAAAGGCGCCCGCGCCAAAGAAGAACCCGTCTTCCGACGAGCAGACGTACTAAAATGCCTCTCCGCCGAAAGCTGGCATAAAGAAGGCCGCCAGACGAAACCAGGCGCGGTGGCCCTTAAGCGCGTGCCCATCCGTGCAGTAACCCTCATACGCAAACGCGAAGTCGACGAATTGCACCGCCAGACCGGCGAGAAACCCCTGCAGGGTCTATACTCGCGCGATCAGACAGAGTACATCGTCCCGCCGCCTATTCAGGACGGCCGCATCCCTAAGAATGAATATGGCAATATCGACTGTTTCGTGCCGAGCATGGTCCCCGCGGGCGCAGCACATGTCCCTTTACCTGGTACTGTGCGAGTGTGCAAGAAGCTTGGAATTGACTATGCGGAGGCAGTGACGGGATTTGAGTTTGGGTCGAAGATGGCTGTACCGGTTATTCAAGGTGTTGTTGTTGCAGCTGAGAATGAGGGGCTGCTTAGGGATGCTTGGAAGGTTGAGGCCGCGGAGAAGAGGAAGAGGGAGGAGCTTAAGGCTGAGAAGAAAATTCTGCAGACATGGAGGAAGTTTTTATTTGGGTTACGGATTATGGAGCGGGTGAGAGATGAGTACGGGGGTGATCCGGATGCTGATCGGGAGCGCGATTCGCATAATCCTTTTGCTGTACAGAAGAAACGGAAGGAGGAATCGGATGATGGTGGTGATGAGGAAATGCCTGATCAGGAGTCATATAACCCCATAGATCATGGTGGTGGATTTCTTCTTCCTGGTCACCAAGAACACGCGGACGATGGGCTGATCGTTGATCATCATGGTCAGCAGCAGGGTTATGCAGGTCCGTCTCACACCGATGTCGATCATGTCGATCATGCCGATGGCGCTGATGAAAAAGAGCCATTCGATTCTGGATGTCCTGCTGCAGACTCCCCTGTCTCTATCTCATCGGGTTTAGATAATGAGGTGGATAATGGCAAGGGTGAAGAATCCGAACCTGAATATGTACCCCATAGGACACGTCGAACGCGAAGCCCTTAATGGAATGAATGTATGTACAATTTATATGGCTGCTGAAAGAAGGCCGTGTGTCATACTACGTAGTACTAAATGCCAAAGATATTACCGCACGGTGCCAGCAACCTCTTCTCTCCTGGTAAAATTGTTGGCAAATTTATAACAGATAGTCAACACACCTAGAAAAACCTCGATAATAATAATCGGCGTCCGGAGTCTGCATGGTCAATTTGTTCTTAGGCCAGATTTGGGCTTCGGCCATCAGCTCTTTCATTCTTGCAAGCCATCTTGACTTGGACATGCTTAGAAGGTTGTTTATAAAGCCCTGAAGCACTTGGTATCGAAATATTCACTATATATAGTACTAGGTTCTTAATAAAAAACGGTCTTTTGTGCAGTGGCACACACACACAGAAGAGTCTACATAATCAAGAAGCGAATCCCTACTGTGAAGAGCGAGATTTTCTCTTTATGGCTGATTGAATTGAAATCTGAGTAGCATCTTTCCAAAGCATCCATAATTCTATACTTGCAAGCTTGGTACGAAGAGCGAGACGAAACCCATCGAAAACACTTTCAACCATTGATCGACGATAACACAGCCAGCGGGAGACAGGGAATCAAACGTCTATGTGACCTATCCAGTCACTGCAGTTGAGACACAAGCATACACCGTCTCATTTGGACAAATTGAGACGTGGCCGAGGCAGCTGGGAAGCCGCCGCTTTAAGGGGGACCGCCGGGGCCACCGGGGCCGCCAGGACCGGAATTCTCATTCTCAACACCACCATCCTCGGTGTAATAGGCCGCAGGGGTAACGGTTGTGTCCTGGATAGAGTCTATACCAACCGAGATCCAAGCGAAGATTCCATCGGAGACATTGTCACCCAGATAGATGTATTGCATGAGTGGGTCAATGGTATCGAGCTCTTGGCCGAGGATTCCGTCGTTGACATTGGTGGTCAAAGACTGCGTGTTGCTTGAGTACGGAGCGACCTCTTCAACGGCAGAAATGAGGTCCTGGTCGAAGAATACTTGCCCAACGTGCGACGAGTGCGTGGTATACAGACCAGAGATGGTTCCGTTTGGGAGAAGCTCGGTCTCGCTGGCTGGGTGAGTGAGGACTATTGATCAAGTTAGTGAATATTGCGATGAATTTCAACTAGCAGCATGTGAAAGGTAAGTTGTATAGACAAGGATTCTACAGAGAAAAGAAGACATAACTATGAACGGAGATTCTCGTAGCTGGGAATCATACCATGAATGTGGGTCGTACGGCCAGTGTAATGGCCTGGGAAGGTCGATTGGAATTGGACGACACCATCCTCGTTACTCTTTTGGACACCTCGGTTGAAGGTCGCGTCAAGGTTAGTGTCATCGCCAGAGTTGCCGTTTCCATTGGCGACAACTCCAGAGTAGACACCCTATAATGATCGACGTGAGTGGGACGTTTCGCATTGTAATGCAGTGAGACCCGGACTGGAGAATATACTTACGGTCGAATTGCAGTGCCACATGTCCATGTAGATCTCCGGAATAGGTTCGCAGGTGTTGGTGTCGATCAACTGGATGTCCATGTAGAGAGGAACACCACCCTGGGACTCCGCGATGTTTTGACGAACCAGTTCACCCGTGACATCTAAGCCGAATCAGTAAAATTCAATAAAGTAGAGATGGGAAGCTAACAGTAAGGCCCCTGAGTGACCTCAGGTCCGAGAATGCAGGTTGCATCGGTGCCAAACAACACTTCGGGGTCGGTAGTGAAATCCACTCCCGTGAGGTTGGAGTGATGCGAAGTATCCAGGGGGCTCTCAGGGCTACGTGCCTTGAGATAGTGGTTGGCTACCAGTTTGTTAGAGTGTAGTATTTGCACTTGACTTCAAAACATACTAGGCTGAAGACCGAGGTGACGACGTATGTTCTTCACTGCCATGTGGCGACGAGCAACGTTTCGGCTTTGATGGCCTCGACGCTGGAGGTGAGAGGCACATTGCGCAAGGCTGCGTGAGTGAACAGGGGCGTTTTGCAAGAATGCAGCTCGCTCAGCAGCTTCGGCTCTGACATCATGTTCTGGGTGAGCAGACACAATGCTAGTCAGAGTAGCCAGGCCGATGGCAGCAACAGATGCAAGATGAACCATGGTCGAGGTATCGACTCAATAACAGGCCTTCAAAGGACCAAAAGGAGAAAATCCAAAGTAAGGAATTCAGACCGGCTGTTAGAGCTGACCGAGTGTGAATGAGAAAGTTGAGGATACCACAGCTGGGTTTCTTGTGGTGTTTTATACCTCCCTGTTGTCTCACGGTATGATACCTCCGCCGGATCGTGGCTCGATTCGGCATAGTTCTGATTGAGATAAAAGACATTGTTATGAAGCTGGCGAGGAATATGGAGTTGAATTGACAAATGAAACGTGGAACATTTCTCAGCGTGAAAGGCTAGGTGCCTAGTAACTGTAAGCCCCCGCAGCGGAGCTCCAACCATCCATCAATGAAATCGCGACATCATAGGGCGAAGGGCTGCAATTTCCTGCAGTTGATAGGACACTGATACCGAAAAGATCGGTAGATGGCCAAAAGAGGCATGCATTTGATTCAGCAGCAACTCTAACCAACCCTGATGAATCCACTGTCGATCATGCTGGTACTAGGGCCCTGCCAAGGAAAGAAAGACGAGCCATTGGCGTTATCGCAATTCTCCATGCGGGGAATTAAGGATGAGGCCAAAGTAAGATCTTCATAGAACAAGTCTTAGTCTGGGTGGTACAGGACCAACTGATCAACCACGATGACGAGGCTCCTTTAATCCAATCTTTAGCTGGTGTACCCAGGATGTAGTTGTGAAAAGAGTATCTGCATGGAGAGGCATTGCAACCAGATAACAAGCGAGCAGTCATCTCCGTCGGTGCCCGCGCAAGGCCGTGGTAGGGTAGCATATTGGCTCCAGACTCATCACGGATAAGTTCAATATCAAGTGACAGACACGCTCCCTGTTATCCTCCGCCAATCAAGTTTAAAGCAGGGCCCCCATGAAAACTCCAATGTAACGGCCAGGCCCTTCCTGATGTGCGTAGTAGTATACGTATTCGGTCTTGGCGGTCCCGTTCCCTGACAACAGTCAGCGGAGAATGGAGTTCCGAGGGCTTCGCCTGCGTACGGAGTATTTGTGTCAACAATCAACAATAAAAATGTCGCACTCCGATGATTATTGTCAGGAAATCTTGGATTCCAATTAATGCATGATAAGGCGCGTGCGAAATACCTGGCTTTATTAAGAGTGAATGTCCCATTCAATCTGTGTGTCCTCTTAGACACTTGCGTTCTCGGATTTCCAATGTTTGCCAAGACACTGACATAACCCCAGGAAAGGACTTGGTAATTGCTTGCTGCTTGAAGATCTTCTGATGTCCGAAAAGCTGACGAATGTTGGTGTGGATGTGGTGAATGTGGGTTTCAACCTTAAAGTGATGGAGAATTTGCTTGGCAGGTACGCGGTCTGACGACTTCATCTATATTTAATTTACACGGTTAAATGGTTTCCTACATTTCCTACAATAACCAAGAGAAAGATAGTACCAAAAGCAGTGAGAATTAAATTGATTATGTTACATGCATTCGTGGATATCGGGGGCAATGTCGCATGAAACCGTCAACGCATGATAGAAAAATAGATCCGAGACCCCGTTGAGAGTGGGCTGGAACTATGTAAAGGGCACAGAAGAACAAGGGAACCACCATGACAGAACTAGGCCTATGAACTAGACCTCCTGCTGAGTCACGCTGGGTGCGTGAGCAATCTTCTCGTCCAGCCCAGCCTCGGCAGCAAAGGTGGTGGAAGGCTTCCACTTGGCGGAAGTGCGGGGAGTGGTCTCTTCCATCATCTTGTCAACCTGCTCCAGTGTCAAGCCCTTGGTCTCGGGAATGAGGAAGTAGGTGTAGACAAAGGCGCAGGTGCACAGGGAACCCCAGATGAAGAACACCTTAGCGCCAAGGTTGCCCTTGTCACCATCCGTCATGTAAGGAGTGATGACTGCGATGATGCAGTTCCAGAGCCAGTTAGAAGCGGTGGAGAGGGCAACACCGCGGGACCGAATGGGAAGAGGGTAGATTTCACCGATGACGACCCAAGCGCCAGGACCCCAGGTGCTGGCGAAGAAGAAGATATAGATGCAAATGAAAGCGATCATTGCACTGACAGCCTTGGGGTTGCTGCCATCGGTGACACCAATGATTGCAACAATGAACTGGCAGATAACCATACCCAGGGCACCCCAAAGAAGCAAAGGACGACGTCCGTATCTCTCAATGACATAGAAGGAGACTGGGGTGGAGAAGACATTGACAATGGTGGTGATCATGCTGATCAGGAAGGGATCATCAATTGTGCCGAGCTGCGTGAAGAAAGTAGTTCCGAAGTAGAAAATAAAGTTGACACCAGTCCACCTGTACGGCTCATTAGTTCCTATTAAATAGTAGGGGAAGGAGATGAGACATACTGTTGCATCATCTGCAGCGAGGTACCCAAGATAGTACGACGAAGGTTGCTGTTAGGGTGCCAGAGGCTTCCGCTGAAGCAGCTAAACCAGGTGGCAAAGTATCCACCCTGGGGCATTGCCATAAGTTCGTACTGGTTGTTGGCATCGATCTCGTTCAGCTCCATCTCAACAAAGTCTGAATTCTCGGGCTGGCCGCGGATACGGGCCAGCACAGTGCGAGCCTTATCCTTCTGACCCTTGCGAATGAAGAATCGAGGAGACTCGGGCAGCAGGAACAATCCAAGGGCCAAAATAAGAGCCCAGAGCATCTGCAGAGCAATGGGAATTCTGTACGATGCACTGGTGGTGTAATTCTGGGTGCCATAGTTCACGCACGAGGCCAACATCAAACCAATGGTGATGCAGAATTGGTAACCAGAGACAATTGCACCACGGACCTTGCGGGGTGCAATTTCAGACATGTAGAGAATGATGATAGCGGAGACGAATCCGATACCGAAACCGGCAATGAGACGACCGGCAACGAGGAGTCCCAAGCTAGTAGAAGCTGTCTGCAAAATCACACCGATGATAAAGATGGCGCAGCCAGAGATGATAGTAATCCGACGACCGAACCAATCAGCCAGATCACCGGCGATGAGGGCACCAAAGAAGGTACCGGCAGAGAGAATGGAGACGATAAGCGACTTTCGGTTGGAGGGGATGACGAAGAGGTCCTTAGGGGTAGTGGCGGGGTCCTAGGTACAGTTAGTGGGATTCCAGGAACTGTGGGGAGATATTGACACTTACAAGACCTTCAAACTCTTGGATGAAGTACTTCATACCGAGAACACCATTGATGTAACCAGAGTCATAACCAAAGAAGATACCACCAAAGGCAGCAAAGGCACACATCAAGTAGGCCTTGAATGTGACCGGGGCCTCGACACGCGTGGTGTCGACCGGCCCAGAGATGACTGCTCCACCAGGCATGGTAGCGAGTCGATGAGGATAGATATGGTTAATAAATCCAGAAAGAGTCGGAGTGAGATGCCTCAAAAGATATTGTAAGACGAGAGATGAGGATAAAGGAAGAGAAGAAGGGACTGGGGAGGGGGAGAGGATTTATATCCCGGGGGGGGGTGACAGCCACTTGAGGTTCATCCCCAGACCTTCCCCATGTCAGAAAAAAAAAACAAAAACTACAGGGGAAAGAAAAAATTATTAATCTAATCCATATTTGGCTTGGTTACTGTCGGCAGCAAGTACAAGAAATCTAGAGATCGGCTGGAATCACTTGTGTAGCCAAGTCGGCTCTGAAAATTTGACCACACGATACTCCGGCAAGTATAGGAAACCGGGGAAGTGCTGCACGGCCCAAGCCGTAAACCGTAAGCTTGAAAGATCTGATTGGTTAGAATCCCCAGAATTTATCCGTCGATCCCTGTCTCATCGGCTCTCAGAAGGTCAAAGTGAAACAAAAACCCACAAGAACCCACAAGAACCCACACAAATCTCCCCAATATCACATATTTGGACGTCTAGAATTATAAACAGAGCCTCGGGTTAAGAAAACCGGAGATGTCCACTTTGGGACAGAGGGTCCGCGGGGAAAATAAAGCTAATTGGTTGATGTCCATGGGACTGTGCGCCACGTGCCCCGTAACGACTCTTTTTACTTTTACTTTTTTGAACTTTCTTTTTTACTTTTTCCTTTTACAGCATACATGTGACTCCTATAGTACCCTCTTCCCCAGGTTATATTTTGACCTTCTCGCTTATACCACAAATCAAAAAAAAGGTGGCTTATGAGTCTGCTGATCTAAAGGGACTGCACTGTGAAAACACTTTTAAATGAAAACTTCACAATGTCACCTTGAAGGCAAGCCGTCCAAAGCACAGACCTTAGGGACGCCACAATATCCCACTCCCCTTTACCTTAAGGGAAAAGACAAATCTTGGCGGAAGGCAAGCTGACTACTAGTATGGATAGGGTATACCGTAAGAATAATCATGGGAAATTGGTTTCATATCGGCGTTTATTACTATTCAAAAGTGTATATGTTCCTAGCCGTGCGTAGTCTAAAAAGTAATCTTAGAATCAAAAAGGAAAAACCCAAACATGATCAACATTGTCAAAGTGGCTCGCAGCTCGGGCATAGCCGAGCCACTCAGTGGGTCTATCAGAACACAAGATTTTCCATGGCAGAGATGGGGCTTTCTCGGCTTTCTCCCACGGGGAAATCAACCAGTTACATATAGCAACCTATACCTGTCTCAGCTTTTCACCTCCGCATTTCGTCTTGGCAATCACGTGAAGTCAAGTTTTTCTAGTCTATCCCGTGCCAAATAATGACTATGAGATGAATGACGGGATATTGTCGGCAGGATTTTGTGCCTTTTTCTTGGCTACCTTATGTTGTCTCGATGGCGCGCTTGAGCGTGGCATGCTATTCGATGGTTCCCGAATGTGACTCTACTAAACTTCCGAACCCTCTCCCTGTCACTCCATTCTGGAGCGCCCAAATCCAGCAAATGCTACCCCGTATTCCGTGTGCACTCGGCTTACGGAGTACGGAGGACCCGGTAGAAACATTTCCATGTTCTCGGCTGAAATGGTACCACGAACGACCCACATTGACCATAGTACTGGCGGGAACCGAATTTGAGGAGCTTGGGAGGTCCCCGACCGACCAAAAAAAAAGGAGAAACGGCGCAAGCCGAGTAATTCATCTCCGAGGCCGGTGAACGGTTTCCGTTAGAATCATGATTTGTGGTCTATTTTGAGGGGAAAATATCCGGACTCGGTTGTGTCCGAGTAAGATGTACTTATGCACTAGTTACTCCGTACTCCAGACTTATTAGACCCTTAGAACATGGAGAAGTCTCCGGATCCCACGAGTTTGGCTTGGGTTGTCTGGGGAAAATACTACCCGGCACTTTTCTTTCACACTGAATCTGGTCACCGGCCGGTTACCGGTAAAGACTTATATTATTACTTTCCTACATATAATATCCAATTTCCTGTTTTGGATTTCAATACATGGCCTCGGCTATTATTCGTCACTTTTTTTCTCTTTTCTTTGGTAAGACTGACACAGTCATCTTGACACACTTTTTTGTTACCGGGGATTGGATTTTAATTGTCCCACGTTGTACCATGTACAGGGGTCTCGAGTCCAGGACCTAACTGTTCGGTTGCACCTGCATCAAGACTTGTCTGTCAGCCTAGTCCGTACAGAAATAGGAACTGGGCAGATCTTCATTTTCAATCAACAAACTAACAGGCTAATCAAAACTGTGTAAACATGGCTCCAAAAACTACGTGTCATGCCAGGACTGAATATCAAGTCCGGCCAACCGGCCCGTGTTCCGCCAATCCTCAATCTCTTGCACATAACTCTTAATCCCCTCTCCCCATATACTAGATTGTGCCGCTTGCAAGGCTTCCTGGTCCTCAAATTGGAGTCCTTCCAGATTGAAGTACGACGGAGTGCAGTTTAGAACACCTCCCAGTGCTCGCGCTCTCATCAAAATCTTGGTAGTCCATTCTTTTTCCGAATGAGAGCTAGGCTCAATGGTAAACCCGGTGGTAAATGGGTTTCTTTCCGAGGCCAACTTGCCGGCTTCGGAGATGATGTGGGCGACATGAACGGCAAGTTGACTAAGGACATAGACCTGGTTTACCGACGCTCCCGTTTGATACGGACCCGGGAAGAACAGGTTAGGAAACCCATTGGTAATTACTCCGTGGAGAGAATTCAGGCCCTTCTGTCGTTTTTCTTGGAGGATCTGGTTGTCACGGCCGGTTATAGTCAGATCCCCAAGATCGGCACTACCTCCAAGACTGTAGCCGGTCCCAAAAACTATAGCATCCAAATCATACTCTTGGCCATTTGCCAAGATCCCTCGATTTGTCACAGTGCGGATCCCTTTTCCATTAGTGTCTACCAAGGAGACATTAGACTGGTTGAATGCTGTGAGGAAGTTGTTACTAAAGCACGGCCGTTTGCACCACCCGGGATACCACGGCTTCAAATCCCGAGCAGTTGCTTGGTCGGTCACTGTGGCTTCCACACGATGGCGGATCGCCTCTTGGCGATGAAGGTCCAAGTGGTGCATTCGTTTCAGATGGTCCGGGTCAAGACCAGAGGGACTCCCGATCAATACACTGAAAGACTGCATCTTGGTCCAACCGTCATCGACAAGGTCTACATTTGGGAGGGGATTCTCGTCCGAGACGAAGGCGTTAAAATTCTCCATGCGCTCTCGTTGCCACCCAGGGCCTCCTTGGATCATTTTCGTCCACCAGGTGCGATCGGTGGAGTGATTGTGGCGCAAATCTACAGCAGAGGGTGTGCGCTGGAATACAACCACTTTCTTTGCCCACTGGGCAAGGTGTGGGATCGCTTGAATAGCAGATGCACCAGTTCCGACAAATCCAATTGTTTTGTCTTGTAGTCCATGCATGGCTGGGCTGCTTTGACTTCCCCCAGTGTAATCATAGTCCCAGCGAGAGGTGTGGAAAACCTTCCCCATGTAGGTCTCGAGGCCGTCCAATTTTGGTAACTTCGGGGAATTCAGCAACCCGGTAGCCAATATGACAAAATCAGATTGTATTGAAGTGGGTGACTGGCCATGTGGTGTGATATTGACTGTCCATTGACGATCCTCGCTATTCCAGGCCAAATTCTTAACTGTGGTCTGGAACAACGCCCGTTCACTGAGTTTCCATTGACCGGCAATGCGATTCGCGTGTTCTCTCAGTTCCGGCCCGTCGGCATACTTTTTCGACGGCATGTACTTCGTTTCCTCTAGCAAGGGCATGTAAATATAGCTTTCAACGTCACAGGACGAGCCTGGATACTTGTTCCACCACCATGTTCCTCCGAAGCCACCCGCTGTATCCACGAAGAGGATGTCAGTCGCACGAAGAAATCCCGACTGGAGTAGTCGCACTGCAAAGAGAAGTCCTCCAAATCCAGCACCGACAATGAGCATTCGGACCTTGTTCTGCTGGAGCAGATTGTTGTCGATCGTGATATTTCCGTTCAAATGGAAATTGTTGGTGGATTCATCGGTCAAGCCTACATATTGGGTTGGTCCATCCGGGCGCAAGCGCTTCTTGCGTTCCACGTCATACCGATCTTGTGTCTCCTGCAAATAATGCTCATTCGTCTTGGTTATATTGATGGTAGGTTGGTCGAGGGCAGGAGCCTCTGGGCTACCAATGGATTTCTCTAGCATTATGGCTAAGTGGCATGGAAAGATTCCCTGGATGCAAATCAGCAAGACTAATAGGGGGGTATAGATGTCATTGTGAGCTGTGTGTTAGTTGTTCAATGACATGCATGGATATGCATGTGTTTAGCAAATCCTTTGTGTTTTACGTATTTCCCACCAATCCAGTACAGACCGGGAAGGCAAGGAGCAAAAGGAAAAAGAAAGCAAACGGATAGAAAGAAATGATTTGATCCAGAGGGTAAGTAAGGTACATGTGACCTGTAGAGAATACGATCCTAAAAGGCTACCTCGTGCATATTAGAATGCGGCCAACTATGCGGCTTCGGATTCGCCGTAATACGTAGGCTACAGCAACAAAGGTACAGACGATAAAAATCAATTTGATCACTCTTGAATTCAGTAGAACAATTACATGTCCACCACTCCGTACTCTGTACAGAGTATTAGAATCATAAGTATCTGAAGGGATATATAAAGAAGCCTTTTTATATAGATACAGCGCGAGCGGGGTTTAGAGGCTCTTTACCCTTTTAACCATTTATGCGATAGCACGAGTAACGCTGCTTCTAGAAGTTGAAATGGTACATAATTTATACATGCTGTACGGGCAAGATTGGACGGAAGTTACAGTGCTTCCGGAAATTGGTGTCATCACATACACTCTTTTATTCTTTTTTTTAACCCTAATGCCAAGAAACGCTAAGCTTACTTTGTATGGTCAATAAGCACCCCGGCCTCAAGGTAACGTTACGGCGTAGCTAGTATTATCCAATAGAAACCATGCGATCCTTTCAGAATCTCATCAGTTGGGATTGTCAATCTTCAAACCGTAATCTTCCCATTCATGTACCCATGAGCCATGGCCGACCGACCGCAAGAACTGTTTAGTCATGTTTCCATTGGGCAGGTGCTGAATGACAGATATCAGATCATAAAAATCCTCGGATGTGGTCAATATTCGACCGTTTGGTTAGCCAAAGATCAAAAGTGAGTTTGTTACGCAGATTTAATGGCGCCGTTACCAATTTCCTTTCCATAGGGATCTTTCATACAAGGCGATAAAGGTTCTAAGGGAAAATTGTTATGGAGGCAAGCATGATATCTTCGAGCTAGAGATTTTAAACTGCCTGAGCAAAGGTGATATAAACCATCCAGTTGAAGTCGTCCTTAGTGACTGGGGGGCGGCGAGCTGGGAATCGCGTCATCTTTCAACGATAATACAGCCAACACTTCTGCGAGCCCCCGAAGTCATATTACAGGCATCATTGGGCAAGGAAGTAGATATCTGGAATCTTGGTGCCTTACTACCGGAGCTTCTAGATACAGTACGTATGTTTTCTGGCAGGTCTGATGCGAGCGGGGGTGAATACCTGATCAAACATCACGTGGAAGAGATCAATGCCCTTTTCGGCCCCTTTCCTTCTAGTCTGCAGAAAGAAGGGAAGCCAGAAATCATAAGCCAGATATTTGATGAGAATTTTCGGATTAAAGACCCCACCCGCAAGACTCGAAACATGGATACAGTGTCTAGAGGGTGTTGAGAAAGAAAATTTTCTATCACTGCTCCGGTCCATGATGGTGATTGACCCTCAGCAACGATTGAGTCCTCTAGCATTACAAAATGAGCTGTGGCTCTCGAATTGAAACAATGCCGAACAGCCGTATATTAAGGGTTCTACAACCTGCTATGAGAAGGTAGATACCAACTACTCGAACTGCGTAAACAACAGTTGCGCCGGAGGAGGTCAAGAGTGCTACAATTCATGCGGTGGAAGCACATCCTGCATGAACGAGAAATGTCCTGGTCTGGGAATTGACTGCATCAAAGCTTGTGAATGTGAAAAGTCCGCCCTCCAGATCAATTGTGCAGGACAGAGTTGTTGGAACCAGGTAAGGAATCCTCCACAATTCGTATATCAAAATCTGACACACCTATCTTAGGTCTACTTTTGCGAGTACCAAAGTACAGCCACAGACTTCCTCAACGTCTGTCTTAATCCTAACCAAGATGGTTTACCATATTGGCTGACACCCGATGATGCCCCTGATTCCTGTTCCTGCAACCTCGGCAAAGTCGAAATAAAGAATACCTGATCATCAGTCAACTCACTTAGTGCTCGAATAACGCTACAAACATCAATCAAATGACTGATACTCAAGGGTTAATTGATTACGGCCAAGCGTGCTTGTGCTGTGGATACAGCGCTATGATCTCCGCGTATGATTCCATCCCAGGGCTTAAAGGAACCCTTTATTACTCTTCTGTTGCTTATGATAATATTCAGTATTTGGGATACCTGCCCTGACACTAAACCCTCTCTACTGAGTGCAGATGACTGGTTTGCCGGCATGCTCAATCCCGGCCATTGGAAAGAATGCGGACCATAACTTGAGACATATTATTGCGCTAACGACCTGGGCTTTGGGAGTGCCAATGCCGGTGGGATTAGCTACTTCTCCCATCCCAGCAGCATGCCGACCAATGGAACCAAAACCATGTCTAACGTGGGCCGCATCGTCTCTACCCCAGTCAGTGGTGATACTTTCACATGGACGTTTCGTTCAGCTACCAGCTCGGTGATGCATACTGTCACTGTATCCTCGGTAGATGCTACTGATACCGGTACGAAGGCTAGTAGTAACAGGAGTGAGTTACTGCAACGGGTAGTAGTGCGACTGGTACAGCAGAGAGTGACGCAAAGCCTGGGATGGGATCTTCTTTGATCGTGCCCTCTTGGACCGTCGCTGGAAGCGTTGGTGCTTTGATACTCTCGACACTGTGAGAATTGAGTGTATCGGTGGTGTATGGAGATATCTAGAGTCCGTGGAATCATGGATCACCTCTGGTTGCTCTATAATAAGCCAAAAATCTTAGATTGCTTTAATTCAATATATACATGTACAGTAGCCGTGAAGATAATCTTCGTATGACATGCGTTATAAAACCTAATGCTTCTCGTCTCTTATAGTCCGTGTCCTTGCCTCAACGTGCATTTCTCTCTGCACTCAATACCTATGCATGTACTGGGAAATCGGCAATCCTCTCACTGGATAGCAATGTCTGAGCAGGAGAGATAGATCTGACCCGTTTGGAAAGAGTTCCATTTCCAGGAGAGCAAAGTGTGGTTCGACACGTAGTCGGGAAGCTTGACCTGCTTCGAGACAGTGTAACCACCGGCAATTGTTGTCTTGCAGGAGTTAAGTTCAGCGTTGTCGACACCTTTACACTTGGTATCATCAAAGCCGTTGCATGTAAACCAGTCATTGCGGTGGCAAGCCTCGCCCTCTTTACAGTCGGGACTGAAGTCACAGGCCTGTCCGTCCACACCGGTGCATGGAAGAAGACCTTTGTCGAAGCAGTCCTCGGCAGCCTGTTTCTCCTCCTCGGTTGGAATGTAATCTGGGTCCAGGAATTTGTCGACGATAGCCTGATCCTGGCAGATACGGTAGGTGAACATACCACCGTGATCACCGTTGTTGTCGACACACCACACGACGTCAATGACGTCACCAGCTTTATAGGTCTTGACCACCTCCTTGCCCCAATCCTTGCCGGGTTGGTTGTAGTCGACGCTCACGCGGGCATTGTATCCGCAGGGTCCGCTACGGCCAACCGGGGCGGCGTCGAGATCGGGCCAAGACTGAACGGGCTCGAGGATGGTACACTCGGGACATGTATCGGTTCCAGCCTAAATATTGTCAGTCAAAGGAATGTCTTTGATGTTCAGTTCATCCAGGAGTCTAACATCAAATCCGAGCTTTGTTCGACTATCCGGCGTGACAAGGTAGCCATGTCCAGCAACAATGGTGGACAACGATCCCACTAGCACAACAGCGGCAGACTTCATGATGTTGGGTAAAGATGTAGTTTGTTCAAATGTTAGAAGCAAAGTGAATGATTGGAATCTGATACAGACCAAACTAAGTGTTGGGGGTAGGTCCTTTTATATTCATGCTTCGTTGCTTTGAACTTCGAACCCATTACCTGTTAGGTAATTTCTCTACACGATCCGATCCTGACTTTTCTACAGGGTACGGACAAGAAAGCCAATCATGAAGAGTTGTTTTACTAGGCAGAGGAACATTTTGTGAAGAACCTGTCCCAACTCGGCCTTCGTACTCCGCAGATGATCAGCATTGACACTGCCAAGCGTAGGACGGGTGACTCGGCTTCTAAAAGGTATGACCAGGGTAGTTGACAATCACCGTTAAAATTGACATTGTTATGCAGGGCCGAGAGCGCCGCAACGCCATTGAGGGAATCCAAGGCTTGGCAGTGGCTGTTGCTTGGCTGAAGGATGCGACGCCCGATATATTTCCGCCAATTAATACATTTCAGGCCGAGGAGATTAGATCGATGTGCAGGACGAATGCAAAATGCATATATTTAGAGATGTTCTACGAATACCCGTTCATCTATGTCATACGCGATAGTTAATGTTCCCTGTTGTTTTTCCTTCACCGCAGCACATCTTTGGAGGGACCTCTTAGTTCGTATACCATACCCTTTTCATCTAGCTGAAACGCTTAGCTTTGCCATAGCAGTGGTGGCTGCGGGGTATTCCAGCCTTTTAACGCCATGGCGTGAAAGATCGGCATCACGGCTTTGTGGGGGGTTTCCCGACTATTGCCCGACCACTCATTCTGTGCATTTTTGATAATCCCAATGCATACCCCTGGTCGCATGCTGCAAGTCTGTCCTCGGTGAGTATTAACCCGGAAAGTATTGCCTAGGGAGTTTTGTCACGGCCCTTATTCGGCTCACTTCCTCGGAGATTACTCCCTTTTCTGGTAATAGGGATGTATATCGGTGCACGTGGGGTTGGAGGTATACGATTGGGGTTGGTGAGCATCAATACTGCGGCATTTTCATTCTGCAAGATGAGACACATGCTTACTGGATCTCGAACTGGTACTTTATCTTTGGCAGAGTAGGGAATTAGATGTGGGCTCTGTTTCTGAACTATGGGAATGTGAGTGCAAGAGGGAAAAAAAGTTATACTGAGGCATAAGTCGGAGCAACAGTGGTGGTGATTATCTAGAAATTCATTCCAGGCTTCGAAGAGCTTGATCCTGTGGAGTAATATCGACTTTACTCTGCTACTTCTCACCTTTCCCTTCCTTTTCCGCACTCAGTGCTTGCCGTTGCTGCCTTTTGTTATATACACCGAAGTCTCCCTGAGCAAGTAAAAGTGAAACCGCGATTCGTCGTCTACTGTGAAATCAAAAACCTTGCTTATATGACAAAGTACGATAAAGTGACATATATATTGACCCTATATTATAGACCATCACTGTGACGGCTAATACATTATCCCACCGGTGAGCAATTGATAGGAATAATGTGGTGCCCTCGTTATGGCACTACCGGGCCAGCTAGTCCCGACCAGAAATTTTCTTTTCATCCATACTGGGCTCGATCTCCTCTCTCGTAGGCACGGTATCCAGTGCATCAAGAGTGATGTCAACGCGAGGACCGGTGAAATTCTTCTTTCCATCCACAAACCACTGGAACACGGAGATGCTAATAATAACAGCAAATGCTGCAACACAGTAATCTAGATAGGCAGGTCAGTTAACAGACTGTCATAGATGAACTCACAGGTAAACTCACTCATACTGCTTCCCGTGACCGTTCTTGACGGTGGGAAGACAAAAAGGACGGTGGTCAAAGCAATGTATGATAAAGCAACCTTGTCAAGATCAGAGATGTTCCACTTTATTCAATTTCATTCATGACCGCAACATACCGAATCGACAAACCATCCAACTGCATTGGGCAATTTCCATTTCCTTTCAGGGAGACATCTACGCCCCTGAAGACAGTTGATGGCAATGGGTATTCCATAGGACAGATCGAGAGCCACGACCGAGGCAGAGATAATTGCGTTGAAAGCACTAAATTGGGTTAGTTACCATTTGCGTTATCGCCCACGAGAGGTGATCCTTACCTTGTAGAGCCTAGGAAGATGCATCCAAATGCAATCACTACCACAACACTGAGAATGAGTGCGTTGAGGGGCAACTTGAGTGTTGGGTGGACTTTTGCGAAGAACCGAGAAGCAGGAAGACCGCCATCCCTGCGAGGAATGAGTATACGCGTTGTATGTTGGAAAAGATGTTAAATACCTTGCAAAAGCAAAAATCATTCGGCTACTAGTGGTCATGACGCTGATAATAGCAAAGACCAAGCAGACCAGAGGTAACCTAGGAATGGTATCAGAGCAGAATAATAGGAGGGAGAGAGTCTCGAATACACACATCAAAAGGCAGATACCTCCCGCGTTACTTTTCGTAGCATCGATTAGGATCTGCAGAAGAGGACCGGCTGCGGAGCTTGTGACCTTGTCCATGTTTCCTGCGACGAATAGAAGGACGATCAAAAAGATAGAACCGGTGAACACACCGATGCCTACGCAGGTAACCATGATTTTCGGCCCCTCAATGTCAGCATTGGGAACCTCTAAAAGAGCGATGTGTCAGTCCCTTTCTCTATCCGCTCAGACCCGGAGTAATTGTTTACCTTCGATCATGTGTGCCACCGCATCCTAGATAACGTTAGCTCGAAGCTTTAATACAGCAATGGCCATGAAGACTTACAAAGGCAGTCACGCCGAGCCCTCCCTGAAGCAACTGGATTATCTGTCAGTATTATTGTAGTATTGTGGTGAGTGCAGTAAACATACACCTAGCATCCATGCGACGCCATCAGGCCCTAGGCTGAATTAGCAAAATCGTAACAATGAAGTTATCGGGGAGCCGTACAGCCTGTTGTATTTACAAAGTCACAGAACACGAAGCTATGGATGTCAGTTCTCCGCCATAAGTTGATATCACCAGAAGGTCTCATACTAAGCTGAGTTATAGTTGGGGGCGGCGCATGCGAGACACGTAATTGAAACAACCACAAAACCTCCAATCGACCACATGACTGAACATAGTAGTTAGAGATAGAGTGAGCCAAACTGATCGAGGGTAACGCACAAGCACCACGGTAAATGACTGGCAATATGGAGTTCATGAAAGCATTGATGACGAATGAGCCAATTGTCAGCCCAATGTAAATGAGGAATTGATGCCAGCGTTGCGGAACGTAGCTCTATGTATCACGTTAGTCCTGCGGCAAGAGTACGAAGTCAGTTTACTCACCTCGTGAAGAACTGAAATACAGCCAACAATAAGCTGGCTAGAAAGAAGGGAGTTCGTTGCAACGAGAGCAACCTGCATATATGTTAGCTTGATAACCATACTAGATGAATTCCTTGCCTACCCAGCCTGCCACGTTGATCCAGCCTGTAACCCATGAGAGAATTGGTACTGTGCTCGGCCACGCGACTTTCGATTCATTAGTATGAACTTGGGAGATTATTCGAGAGCAACATACTGGCTAGAATCAAAGTTAGCGTTAGTCCAAGCCATATAGTAATTGTTGGTATTGAATAATTTACCTGCCACCCAATGATACTGTCCACCGGCTCTAGAAAAAAACAGAAATCAGTCTGGTGTAAACATAAAAAGGACCGGGAGCTATCTAGAGGCTTACGTCGGATATGCCGAGAGGAATTCAGCCAGCGAACATGCGATACAAAGATTGCAGAATCCTGCAGTAATTAGTCCTAGAATTTGCGTGTCAGCTAGGTCTCAGAAACCAAGTTTTTTTTGCAAAATAATGCCTACCCCAAATCACACTTGTGCTTCCACCAGATGTTAGACTGATCGACAAGCTGGCCGAAAGTGCAGTCCATGACTAGTCTCGTTAGCTAAATAACCCGGTCGCAACCCATGTTTGACATACATTAAGAACCGCAAAGGCTAAGCCAAGCATTGACCTAGTAATTCCCATTAGCATCAAACCTTGCATATATGCTAGCGCATCCATCTTACCATGTTGAATGACTACGTTGGAGTTCAGGCCGATGGCCCAAAGCCGCCAACCGGGCATCATCGCCTTGGAGTGGACCGTCTTTCATAGTAAATCAAAGTTGAGAATACTTAGAGATCCAAGAGCTGGGGGAGGATGAATCTAAGTATGTCCTTAAAACGTATCAGGAAGGCATTGCCATATTATCTTTAAGTATAGGGGGCTATTCTGTATGCGGGGAAGCTGCACAGCTACAAATTACCTTATCTTAAGAGGCGAGTGTGTGTACGCGCTAAGTTGCTCGGCTGGCTGGTCGCATGGACTTGCCCAACATCGTATAGTTAGCAATCAAAAAAACAGCAAAAGGGGGCGAGTAAATTAATTATCATATACCGAGGGAATTTTGTCTAGAATGCAATTTCCAGATATCAACGTTGAAGGAGTATTTGCATCTCTCCACTGTGGGTTCCTCCGAACAGATAGTATAAGATATAAGATAACAAAGTATTGAGCAATATATATAACATATCACATATAGAGTAGACTACCAGTTTCTCGGTCCTTTCCGTATTCAGAGAGCCAAAACCCTACATCAATACTAACAGTCTTGAAAGGGAGGAAATGTACATACACATACATTTTGACCTAACTTTGGAATATTTGGCGAAAGTAAAGTTGCTTCAAATTGAGCATAAATGTACGTGATCAAGCTGATACAGCATTAACTCCAATATATGCCAACACATGTGGTGCCTTGATATCCACCAAAGCCCAAGATCCAAAGCCCAAACCCTTTAAACTCCACCCCGACGCAAATCGCAAAGCAGAATGTCCATTCTCCACTTCAAGATTACCAGCATCTTGAAGTACAGATCGGATGTTCACCGGACACTGTATGTGTCAAGTGCATGTTGAACATCATGCAGACTATTCTTGTCACCATATGCGTCCATCAACTGTTGGTTTCGCGCCAGGCGTTCCTGTTCCTCCAGCATAGATTGTTCCTGCCGCGACTTGGCCGCGAGGTAATAGTTATATGCGGCGAAACCTGTGGAATGTCAATTTGAATTCCTACAAAATAGGAAGAATACGTGAATATTAAACATACCGAGACCAATTGTGGCCATTAGAGGAATCAGTCTGAAATGAACAGAGTCAGTTCAATGTACCAAAAAAGGGGGCGGCTCAACTTACACCCGCCCATTCCGAGCTTTGATGCTGGGGTTTGGAGGATTTCCGTATTTGTTCGCACCGGGAAACGCAAATTGAGACATGATGTGTATTTTGTAGAGTATTCCAGCAAGATATTTAAATATTTAGGAAAAGAAGTCAGCAAGTTAATGAATTCAACACTTCACGGAACAGGCGGAATGCGGGGAAATCGTGACGTGAAGGTCCGAGGATCGCTTCCGAGGATCGCTCCCGAGGTCTTATATACCTGCGTGATCATGCCACATTTCCAAGGCTTCATCATACAATTGTTCTAGTCAACTATGTTAGGTTACATTGAGATCATATCATAATTGAATCATCGAGTTGCATGGAAAAAATCAACCCTGTCTCAGTCTTCACACATTCATCTACAATTTATCTTAACTTCCAAACTTGCATCGAATTCCCAGAAATATCATATGAGACCGAAGACATGAGACCTGACCATACAAATGTCTTAATTACCATTGTTCTGAGGCGCAGGGGTTGCTGGACCCTCCGGTGTAACATAAGCCTGGGGATAATTGGTTAGCGTAATCCGGGGAAATTACCCTAACACGTCATACTTACCTTGGTCATTCCACCATCAACCACAAAGTCTGTTCCATTCACAAAGCTGCTCTCGTCGCTGGCCAGGAAAACAACAGCATGGGCCTGCTCAATGGGTTCACCAAACCGACCAGTGGGGAAGTGCACTTCCCGACGGAACCGCTTGGCCTGGTCATCACCCAGCCAGTCTTGCAGAAGAGGGGTGCTAAACCATCGTGAGCTAATGCGAAGAAAGATTCAGCCGGACAAAAACTTACTTCAGGGGTGCGGGGCACAGAGCGTTGAAACGGAATCCCTCACGGGCATGAACGATAGCCAATTCCCGAGTCATCGCCAGAACTGCACCTTTGCTCGCCGTGTACGCAAGCTGGGGGGTGGCAGCGCCAACTAAAGCGACGACACTAGCTGTATTGATGATACTGCCACGGGTCTTCTTGTGACGGCGCAGACTGAGGACGGCATGCTTGCTGCCGAACCAGACTCCCTTGACATTGATGTTGTGTGTGAGATCCCAGATCTTCTCAGGGGTATCGATGGCATCTGCATCATTGGCGTGCATAATTCCGGCATTATTGAAGATCACGTCGGTGCCTCCCCAGCTATCCTGTGACTCAACCATTGCCTGTACGTCCGACTCCTTGGACACATCACATCGGATCGACTCAACTCGAGGGGCACCGGGAACTACCTCCTTCACTTTGGCCAATGCCTTGGCGAGAGCGGGCTCGGAAACATCGGCCATGAGGACATTGGCACCCTCGCGAGCGAAGAGGATACTGGTTTCAAGACCGATGCCACTATCCGAGTTCGGAGCGAGTTAGATTTGTTGTGGAAGGTATCTATCAGGGATAGAACAACAGACATACCCGCCAGCACCTGTAATGATGGCATTTTTGCCTTGGAGACGTCCTCGGGGAGTAGTGGCAGCCATTATGACCTTATCTTGGAGCTTTCTTTGTCTTCGCGGGGTCTAGGTTAGCAATGGCTCAACCACACTCAACCACCATGGTTACAGGAGTATAAAATATGTATTGGAAAATTCCGTGGAGGAGGCTACTCACGTGGACTGAGAATAATCGAATTAATATGAGAGGTGTCAATAACGCCAATTTTGTTGCACCGAAGGTATACGCGGGGCAGGGGCCCCTGGAGGGTGGATCTTGTTAGGTAAGCGGTGACGATACTGGCCCAAAGCGGTAAGGTGTCAGCGATATCTCGCTGATAAGCTTCCAAGCTGCCCAGTATCCCGAGGTCGGTCACTTACTCGGTTTTGAACTTGATTTACCTGACTTGGAACGTGACTTTTACTCTTCTATTACCATTTCCCACTTCCTCTTACCCTCGTGCTGTTCAGCATTTTCGACCATTATACTCCTTACCTCCCATCCTTTGACCCCGATCCGTCATGTCGAACCCCGCGGACCCCGAGGTCTCAGCCGAGAATGTTGCCGAGATCCTCCAGAATGACACAAAAGTAAAGGTGGCAGGTGTAGATGTGGATGGTATTCTTCGTGGCAAACTGATGAAGAAAGACAAGTTCTTATCCATCGTCACCGAGGGTTTCGGCTTCTGCTCCGTCATCTTCGGCTGGGATCAGCATGATGCGACGTATTATAAGGAGCTGGCCATCAGCAACAAGGAGAACGGATATCGCGACCTTGTCGCAGTCCCAGATTTACGCAGTTTCCGTCGAATTCCCTGGGAGAATAATGTACCCTTTTTCCTCATCAGCTTCTTGGACCCAGACACACGGGAACCGGTGTGCGCCTGCCCGCGAGGATTGATAAAGACTGCAGCCGCTAAAGCTGAAGCGGCGGGGTATCGGGCGATGGCAGGAGGTATGTCAGACCGGAGACCAGGGTTTGTGCGATTCAATAGCTGATCGGTCTGATTTTACCCAGCGGAATATGAATTCTACCAATTTCGCACGCCGGGCAACCATGCGACCCCCGAACAAGGCGCATCCGCAACGGCCGCTTTCCTCCAGTCGAACCCAGCTGATTCCTTACCATCGCTGACAGACGGCATGTTTGGTTATTCAATCACTCGGCCTCTCCACAATCAAGATTACTACTATGGCATTTTTGACGCCTGCGAGAAGTTCCGATGCGATATTGAAGGCTGGCATACTGAAAGTGGACCAGGAGTCTATGAAGCGGTTAGTGACTTGGGAAATTGAACGGGTCGCATTGGGACTAAAGACTGTGATAGGCTTTACAATTTGGCGAAGCAAAGGACATGGCTGATAAGGCGGGGTTGTTCAAGTAGGATTGTTCCTTTGCCAGTCGTTTGGGTTGTTCTTACATCATGGGCCATTACTAACCAGGATGTTCGCATAGATATGTTGTCAAGGCATTCGGAATCAAGCACGGCATCACCCCATGCTTCATGGCCAAACCCCGACAAGGCCTACCAGGAAACAGTGGACACATGCACATTTCGCTCGTCACGGCCGACGGAAAGAATGCCTTCATTCGCGATACCCCCGATCCCTCCCCGCTCTACCCCGATATCACTTATCTGTCTGACTTGGGTCGACACTTCCTGGCTGGCCTTCTCGTCGGCCTGCCAGACATTATGCCGATCCTGGCCCCGACGATCAATTCCTACAAACGTCTGGTGGAGAACTTCTGGGCACCGGTCACGGTATCTTGGGGACTGGAGCATCGGGCCGCGTCAATCCGTCTGATCACCCCACCGACAGCCAGTCCGAAAGCGACCCGGTTCGAGGTGCGTGTGCCAGGTGCAGACACAAATGCGCACCTTGTCCTAGCGGCAATTCTGGCATTGGGATGGCGCGGAGTCGAGAAGAAGCTCGAGATCCCCGTGCCGCCTCTTGCCCGGGGTGAGGATATGGGCGGTGCCAGTGATCAGGGTGTGCGTCTGGCCAAATCTTTGAAGGAGGCGATTATTACATTTGCGCGACCGGAGAGTGTTGCACGGGAAGTCTTCGGGGATTCATTCGTTGAGCACTTTGCCGGAACTCGAGAACACGAGGTGCGCTTGTTTGAAGAGGCGGTGACTGATTGGTATGTAATAATATCTACTGCGATGTCCACTTGGATGCTGACTTGACATTTTCACAGGGAAATGAAGCGGTACATCGAGACCGTGTAAAGTGTTCGTTTTGTTTATCGCTTCTCCGATTTACAGGGAGAGGCAAGACTCGAAAGGGATCGGGGGAAGAATTGTACATAGTCGCATTGGAGTAATCGCATTGACCTAGAAACGGGCGCGTAATGGCGCGTAGGGGCACGGCAGTAGCGTGGATACTGCCCCAGATATATACCAAATACCTTTCAACATTGGATCGGAGGTCGTCGATTCACCAGAGTTCGCATGTACAGTTAAGACATCCCGAGCAACATCACATGCGGTCACATGCCGATGAAGACAGGGTGACGCAGAAAATCCGCGGGACAAGTCGGATTCGGATATGACTCTTTTTAAACCCTGCGAGATATGGATGATCGGAGTGAGCCGCGGTTGATTGGAATTTCCGGGGCATGCGGAGGATATTCCACAGCCACTTTCGGGCGAAGCAGGGGTGGGTAACAGGAAAAGAATTCTTCAAGGTTTTTGCATATTATATTCGCGAATTGGTCATTATCATTATATATACGAGACAAGCTATATAACTATTATGACCTTCCTAAAGATGACAGCAACCGATAAGACTCGGTGTGCGGCGTCGGCCGTTCTGATTGGGAAGCCAAATAGGAACAACTTAAAATCTCAAAAAAAGACGGGGAACGGGAAATGTCGGCCGAGAGGAACGAGTTTCCCGTGGAAAACTTGCAAGAACATGTCTTTTTTACTGAGAGGGACAGAGAGAAACGGTCAAAAGGGAGTTCGGCTTATCATTGGGCGGGTCCAGAACAACCGCGGCAACTCCCAAGTGGCTCTGACGTATTTGATACCCTCGGGCAGATGGCTATATAGAAATATATACTCTTCCTTCCTTCTTGTTTTGAATTGTATTTGAAACTTTTATACATGCACTCCTAGTCTGCATATATATACACATATACATCATGTCTCACGTTGAAACACAGCTTAAGGATGTCGCTATCCTGGGCGCCATCAATAACGATACTCGCAAGATCTTAACTAAGGAGGCATGTGCCTTTTTGGCTCTGTTGCACCGCACCTTCAATCCCACCCGCAAAGCTCTTCTCCAGCGCCGCATCGATCGTCAAGCCGAGATTGATAAGGGCAATCTTCTCGACTTCCTCCCCCAGACTAAGCACATCCGTGAGAATGACGCCTGGAAGGGTGCTCCTCCCGCTCCTGGTCTCGTAGACCGCCGTGTTGAAATCACTGGCCCTACTGACCGGAAGATGGTGGTGAACGCGCTTAACTCTGATGTCTGGACTTATATGGCCGATTTCGAGGATTCAAGCGCCCCGACTTGGGACAACATGGTGAACGGTCAGGTCAATCTGTACGATGCTATCCGCCGTCAGGTCGACTTCAAGCAGGGCGAGAAGGAGTACAAGCTTCGGACTGATCGCAAACTGCCCACTCTGATTGCCCGTGCTCGTGGCTGGCACCTGGATGAGAAGCACTTCACCGTGAACGGCGAGGCCATCTCCGGTGGGCTGTTCGATTTCGGTCTGTACTTCTTCCACAATGCTAAGGAACTCGTTGCCCGCGGTGCCGGTCCTTACTTCTACCTCCCCAAGATGGAGTCGCACTTGGAGGCTCGTCTCTGGAACGACGTCTTCAACCTGTCCCAGGACTACATTGGTATGCCCCGCGGTACCATCCGTGGTACTGTCTTGATTGAGACCATCACTGCCGCATTCGAGATGGACGAGATTATCTACGAGCTCCGCGACCACAGCTCCGGTCTCAACTGCGGCCGCTGGGATTACATCTTCTCCTTCATCAAGAAGTTCCGCCAGCACCCCAACTTTGTCCTCCCCGATCGCTCCGACGTTACCATGACCGTGCCTTTCATGGATTCCTACGTGAAGCTTCTCATCAAGACCTGCCACCGTCGTGGTGTTCACGCCATGGGCGGTATGGCCGCACAGATCCCTATCAAAAACGACCCCGCCGCCAACGACAAGGCTATGGAGAGTGTTCGTGCCGACAAGCTGCGTGAAGTGCGCGCCGGCCACGACGGCACCTGGGTTGCGCACCCTGCACTGGCATCGATTGCCTCCGACGTCTTCAACACACACATGCCCACCCCCAACCAGCTGTTCGTCCGCCGCGAGGAAGTGAACATCACCGCCAACGATCTCCTCAACACCAACGTCCCCGGCAAGATCACCGAGGAGGGCATCCGCAAGAACCTGAACATCGGCCTCAGCTACATGGAAGGTTGGCTCCGCGGTGTCGGCTGCGTGCCTATTAACTTCCTCATGGAGGATGCCGCCACAGCCGAAGTTTCCCGCAGCCAGCTGTGGCAGTGGACCCGACACAATGTCACCACAGCCGAAGGCAAGCGCATGGATAAGGCGTTTGCGCTGCGTCTGCTGCAGGAGCAGGCTGATAGTCTGGCGGCTAAGGGTGGCAAGGGAAATAAGTACCAGCTTGCTGCTCGATACTTTGCTGGCCAGGTTACTGGCGAGGATTACGCTGATTTCTTGACCAGCTTGCTGTACAATGAGATCTCCTCTGCTGGCAGTGCTGCTAAGCTTTGAGTGCGTTCTGTGTCTTTTATGATGATGAATACCCTTTGTTTTTCTTTTTTGCCTGGTCTACCATCTACCATTTGGAGTTAGCATAGTACAAAATCATGTTCTTTCGATTACCTTTTTAACAGCGTAACATGTAGATGGATTATTTGCATTTAGGTAAAGTAGCATTAAATAGAATTTGGGAATAGGGTACTTCTTCGGTAAAGATGTGTAGTAATATAATTGAGCGAGAATATTGTTATTTCACGTCCTGGAGAATCTGCCAGGTGATCACTTTCACTTGATAACTGAGCAACCAAAGAATACCCGGGGTTTACTCCATTTGACGGTAATTGGCCTGCGGACATGGCTTGGAAGTATATACTTTTGAAGTGCTTCGACCACATATCTTACGCTAATGACTTGGCGGAAAGCTAGCTCCGGCTGAGGCGCTGGACAAAACCTACGCCTGAAGATCCGAATTCCAGATTTGATCCCGAGATCGTATTCAATTTGGCCGTCACTTAAATAGATACAGCCTGTGATCTATTTTAATAATAGGCACCATGGTCACAAGATTTGTTCATTTTCACTCTAATTACGTTCGTCTAACAGGGTAAAATTGAGGACCTCCGTGTCTCAATCAAAGTTGATACGGACACCATTGCCCCGACAGCGAAATAAGTAAAATATGTGGTGCTCTAGTCAGACGAATACAAAATCAACGGTAGAAATATTCAACTGCTTCCTCCATATCCTTCTCAGGATCACACCGAACAGTCATACTGTACAACCAAAATGCCAAACTCCAAGCTTAAAACACTTTAGATATACTCCCAAGCAACAGGGCTGGTAGTGTTGACAGAAATAGCCAGAGCATCGAAGCCGAGGCAGTCGCCAACGTTGCCAGAGGGAACAGTAGCGTTCTGCAGAGCAGCATAGACCTGCCACTTAGGGGCGGAAGCAACGCCCCGACGGGAGCGGTGGCCAACGGCACTGTTAGTAGTCGGGCAAGCCATGAAGCCAGATGCACCCTGGCCCTTGTAGTTCCAGTGGCCGAAAGAGGAGCCAGGAGTGTAGACGAAGGGACCATCGGAGGAGCCAGCGGGCTCGTAGGCAGAGTGGGGTGAGGTGAAGCGCAGAGCACCCTTGTCATCAATGTAGATGGCCTGGCCACCGGGAACCTCGACGTCCTGGATATAAAGTTAATAAATGGAACGTTGAATTGAAACATGCATGGGCCACTGACCAAGAAGTGACTGTTGGCAATCACGGTCTGATTGGTGTTGGGAACTCCGGGGATGGGAGAGTAGGTGTGGGCATGTCCACCGAGCCAGAAGTAGGTACCGGCGGCATTGAGAGGCAGCAGGTGGACGGGAGAAGCGGAGCGAGCAGACATAACGCTGAAGGCAGCGTCGGAGCCCTTGGCCTCCTTTGAGCCGGGGACAGCAGCCACAAGAGGGGCAAGAGCGAGAATAGAGGAGAATTTCATTTTGGGGAAGAATGGATGTAATTTTCTATTGATAAAGAGAGATAGAGAACTAAGAGAAAAGATTCGAGGATCTAGCAGGGTCATATATAACATGAGCATAGAAAGGGACGTGCTTAGGAAACTATAAGCGGATTCAACGGCCCGTGGAAGATATTTTGTGATCGACATTGAACTCTGGCGCAGCTGAAACAAAGCAACCAGAAATAGAGAAGAAATGCCCGATCTACACTATGAACCCATTCGGGAGATAGGGAGAATGGAGGATATGGAGCCGCGAGGCCTAAAATGGAAAGAAAGCCGAGTTAGATAGTGACAATAACTCACGTATAATGCAACATAATGTCTCTACTCTGTGCCGAGTACTCCACGGTACATTTGGTCGATTGAGGGTTTCACATTCAGAAACATGGCAGGATCCAGTTGGAGAATCTCCACTAAATATCGAAATGAATGGATCACCCTGTTTCAGCTGTTTACGCCATTCTGTTCCTCTTTACTGTGTCGATTGTCAAGCAGATATAATTAGCAGTTGGCAGCCTAATTGAGCTAACATACACACGGTAAGACTCTGAAGATCCTAATCGAAAAGCCCGAGGAGCTGGTTTGGAGAAGTCATGAAAGTGAGAAAAGATCGACAGGACTCGGAAGTCCGACAGATTTTGGTAAGGAATAAACAAGAAGAAAATAGCAACCTCTTAGCTGCGCCATATGGGGATCCACGATATCCACATTGTCTCGGTACACATCGTGCTTGACATCATTGGCTTGTTGGCGTGCTCTGTGAAGGGTGCATATTGTGAGTTATGTTGTGGAAGTTCTCGAATGGTTTTAAAATTAAGATAGATGATATAAATCGTATAACTGTAACAGTTAATACGACGCCACCAACTTTAATTATGCTTATACATCGATGTACGAGATGTACGAGTAGTATTCTGGCTAATTGTATAGTTGAGCATTAGACGGAATTAATACGGCCTTCCTCAAATGGCTCTATCAGGGTAATCAAACCAGCAAAGTACAGTGTACATTGAAGACAACATAGGTTGCATGATAATTTTACACTTCGATGTTGACAAAAAAGGGGCATATGTTGGATATGATGTCAGGTGACCCGCCATTATCTCCGTGACGCGTTGGAGATAGGACAATCAATCTACTTCTTATCGAACTTGTCCTTCATTTTCAGATTGTCTGCAAAATTATGGGCATCGAAGCTTGAATGGCTTCCCCACGTGCCAAGGCCGGAGCCTGGCGCTCGGTCAAATCCTCCAACCGTCCTACGCGTCGCGGCTATACGTCACTACAGAATCCACCGGTCGAACATTCAACGTCAGAGAGCAGTTGGGGGCAAAATGATGCCTTGGACACCCCTTCGAGTGGAAATGAATCCGCTGAGCAGGCCTATATAAAACTTCGACCTTTGAAACACGGCAGAGCTCCAGATGCACAACCCTCGAGCTCGAAAACAAATGACCAGAACCCCACTCCCATCGATGTCCCCGACGACGAGCGTGACATTTCAAAACGCATAAAAGAGCTTCTCGAGGCCGATCGATTCGCGCTGTCGCATTCATTCGCTACCGATTTGGAGGAAGGACATTCGGACAGAGACTCTCTAGTTCTCAGTGATCGATACAGTGATGACTATGGTATCCCATCTGATAAGGGCTTGCTGTTGAAAGGCAAAAAGAGCGAAGATGAGGACAAAGGCTTTGACTGGAGGTCAATGTTCCGTCTGCATTCTTGGTGGAACGTGGCCGGCATGTTGACAATCGCCATACTGGTAGTATGGTTTTCGATCAGGGGTCTACCCTGGTCATCTGCCGGAGCTGCTGTTGGTGAATTTGTAGGTCTTCCTTGCTTTGCAATTGGTCTTTTGGATATCTAGAACTCAATGCCTAATATTCACAGCAAACGGTCCCCTGGTACCCTACTCCCCTCGGTGGAACAAGCGAACAATGGAAGGAAAGTTATGTCAAGGCTCAGGAGATCGTCAGAGAAATGACCCTCGCCGAAAAGGTGAACATCACCACTGGAACAGGCTGGCAAATGGGACTCTGTGTTGGCAATACCGGTATGCCGTTGCTATCTTCTATACTATGGCTATGTATACGCTGACGCGAACTGTGTTCTCTAGCACCCGCGGAATTCGTCAAATTTCCTTCCCTTTGCCTACAAGATGGCCCGCTCGGGCTCAGATTCGCGCAGAACATTACAGCCTTTCCCGCAGGGATCACCACGGGCACGACATGGAACCGCGAGCTTATGCAAATGCGGGGGTTTGCTATAGGCAATGAAGCGCGGCTGAAAGGCGTGAACATCATCCTCGGTCCATCTATGGGACCACTCGGCATGATGCCTGCCGGTGGTCGTAATTGGGAAGCATTTGGTTCAGATCCAGTTTTGCAAGGCGTGGCTGCGGCAGAGACTATTCGCGGTATCCAGCAGAACGGGGTTATGGCCACAGCCAAACACTTTATTGGAAATGAACAAGAACACTTCCGTCAGTCATCAGAATGGGGTACTCCAACTGCACTGTCGTCGAATATTGGTGATCGCGCATTGCACGAGGTCTTTGCCTGGCCCTTCGCTGAGAGTGTACGTGCCGACGTAGCTAGCGTCATGTGCTCCTACCAAATGGTCAACAACAGCTATGCTTGCGAGAATAGTAAAATTATTAATGGAATTCTGAAAGATGAGCTTGGGTTCCAAGGGTTCGTTCAGTCAGACTGGCTGGCCCAGCGTTCAGGCGTTCACAGCGCCATTGCGGGCCTGGATATGAGCATGCCTGGTGATGGCCTTAGTTGGGCCGATGGTGTCCCGCTGTGGGGGAGTGAATTGACTCGGGCAGCATTGAACACATCTGTTCCTATGGAGCGCCTGAATGATATGGTTACTCGCATCGTGGCCGCCTGGTACCATTTCGGACAGGACTCATGGGAACTCCCTGCACCTGAGGGCGACGGCGGGCCGAACTTCTCGTCCTGGACGAAGGAGCGAGTTGGACATCTACACGAGGGCTCACCAGATAATGACGCAACCGGTGTGGTCAACAAATTTGTCGACGCACAGGGAACAGGCGAGCACGCTCATTCTATTGTTGCTCGCCAGATCGCTGCAGAAGGCACTGTGCTTCTGAAAAATTTGAATAATACCCTTCCCCTCTCGCGGGAAATGCCTACACCCAATGGCAAATACCGGGTCGGTGTATACGGCGAAGACGCTGGCCCCGGCCAAGGACCAAACGCTTGTGCTGATCGAGGATGTAATCAAGGAACCCTGGCATCTGGCTGGGGCAGTGGAGCTGTAGACTTCCCATACTTGGTCAGTCCATGGGAAGCACTGCAGCATGCGTGGTCGAAAGACTTTGTCGATGTTAAAGCTTACTTGAAGAGCAATGTCGCGCCCCAAGACCTCGCAGAGCAGGATCTCTGTTTGGTCTTTGTGAACGCAGATGGCGGCGAAGGTTTTATTCGCAGTGATGGCATTGATGCAGACCGGAATGACCTGTTTCTACAAAAGAACGGCACGCAATTGGTGGAGGGTGTAGCGACGCACTGCGGCGGTGGTCAAGGTAAAACAGTTGTCATTGTACACTCCGTTGGCCCCGTTGTGATGGAGTCTTGGATTGACCTCCCTGGTGTACACGCTGTACTGTATGCCAATCTCCCAGGGCAAGAAAGTGGGAATGCATTGGTGGACGTTCTCTTTGGAGATGTCGACGCCAGCGGACGACTGCCATACACCATCGGACGAAGCCTAGAAGACTACGGTCCAGGGGCACAAGTCCTGTATGAGCATTCGGACCCATCCATTCCACAGGTCGACCTCGGCCAGGGCCTGTATATTGATTACCGTTATTTCGACAAGTTCAACATCACTCCCCGGTTCGAGTTTGGCTTCGGTCTGTCATACACAACCTTCGACTACACTGCCCTGAGCGTTGAAAAACTGCAGAAGAAGTCTCAATGGCCTTCAAAACGCCCCACAAACGAAGTTGAACCTCCCACATACGACAACAAACCGAGCAACCCCACCAGCAATCTATTCCCTCCGGGTTTCCGCGCACTCCGCAAATACATCTATCCCTACCTCGCCACCTTGGAAGGAACAGAACCCGGCCCATATCCATACCCGGAAGGATATGACAAATCCCAGAAACCATCCGCCGCAGGCGGCGGACTAGGCGGGAATCCATCCCTCTACGAGCCCATCCTCGAGCTCACCGTCGAAGTGACAAATACCGGCACGCGCACAGGTCAAGATGTGATCCAGGTATATGTTTCCTTCCCTGAAAATGTTGCCGAGCACCGTGGACTAGGCTGGTTCCGTGAGTCAATTGAGTTCCCCGAACGTGTCCTGCGGAATTTCTCGAAAGTCCTCCTGCAGCCAGGTGAGACTAAAAATGTTAAGATGAAGTTGACTCGAAAAGACCTCAGCTATTGGAGTGTTCGTGCACAGAACTGGGTGCTGCCTATAGAAGGCAAATTCCGTATCTGGGCAGGGGAGGAGTTCTAGGGATTTACCCCTTGTGGTTGAGTTTTGATCCTTTGGATTGGAATATTACATACATATGACTTCTATCTTGGCCCTGACTTTTATTCCTTGCAGTAATAAATACCTCTACTAACGGTTATATCTTGGGCATAGAAGTAATCAAAGGTTATACTTGGAAATGTCCATTTCATAAAGCCTTTTTCTGCGTTTTGTTTTGCCGTCACCCTATAAAACTGACACATCTAAACAGAATGATATCTGAGATGAGCACTGAGAATATCATTGAAAAGACCACTGAAAAGACATCACAAGGCCGCATAAGTTCTTGTAGGTAGTAAATACCCAGGTGGGTAAGTATAAATTGTCACCTGACGCAAGAGCCCGAAGAATAATCCCTATGGAAGAAGTCCGAGGCTTTCATGCTATTTTGGAAACATCAGGTACCCCTTTCTTATTTCACCTCTTACACCATCTTTTTAAATTTATGTCTTCACTTTATTCTTTGACTCTCTTCAGGTCCTTTTCGATTGAAAGCTATCTCCTCTTCTATCCCTTCTATCCAGTCTTGTCCTCAGTGTCCTTTTGTAGGTATCGTCACTCTACTCTTACACATCACTTCGCTTCGTTCTTTGCCTTGCTCTACCCAAACCCTTGATCAAGATGGGAAAAGACACGTAAGATGTCAAGCGGTACCGCCGCTGGGCCAAACGGGCGAAGGAAAAGTTCAAGCAATATAATAGCGGCGAAGCAACATTGACACAGCTCGATGCAACCGTCAACGAGCTCCCCAGTGCCACCATGAGTGTGAGTTGTGAGGGACTGGGAATGCCTGAAGTTGAATTTGGGTTTGGACTGCGTCGTGCAACCCTTGACAAAGAAGCATGGATGCATCCGCACCGTTCATCACACTCCCACAAGCGTTCTGGAAGTGGGAATGATCATCTTTACTACCTTTGTGCAAGCTAATTATCCAAGGTTGATAATCTCGAAATGACATCTGAGCTGGTAAAGACCCGGGACCCCTCACAGACTTCTCCTTCAATTTCGGTGACAAAAAGTCCAGGCTATTAACCTGGTAGCTGTCGATGCGAAGCGCAGTAGAACGTCCCACGGCAGCGACGGCCAGACCCTTGCCTATATGGCCATGGTATGGGTGGAGAGGAAAAAGAGAAAGCAAAGTGATTGCACTGTTTATGGTTGCCTAACAGATAGCGTAGACTTCACCTTTTTCCGACTTGCTCATGACGGCACCGGTTAAAGGTGCCAATCTTCGTTCCTCTGTGTCCCAATTTTCAGGATGGGATGAACGTCGTTGCGAACTTTGTCGCCAGCTTCCTCGAGAACGGCCTCGAAACCTCATTGCATTCCTCAGTCCCCACCATGCGATAGTTATGGCTCATGGAAGATGGCAAATTATTCTTTGATCCTCGCAGGAAATCACATTGATTCTGTTGTCTCCGAGTCTCACTTGCAATATCGTCGATACGTCGGAAATCCTCGACTACAGTCGCGCTATCTTTAAATTCATATAGAAGGGGACGGGCTCTAACTCCCAATACCAGGATCGTATTAAAGCGAAACTTGCCAAGAACCCGAATTATCCAATATATAGGCACCATGCCGAAGTGCTTCATATTTTGACAGGGATGGTCATAGTGTTGGTTTTGTCTGGACTCTACTAGACCTCTCAATAGACCGCAAAGCCCATGGCTCAGCCCAACCCAACCCACCAAATGGGTTGGGTTTTGGGCCCTACCTTCGGGCTCACTGGTGGGTCGTGGGCCCGGAATGAAAGCCCGCAAAGCCCATTCGGGCCCATAATGGGCCCCAAACAATACAAACATGCCAATTTATCGTAGCTGCATACTTAATGCATTCTCTGAATTTTTCGGGTATTCAAATTACTATCTGGGTGTATTTAAAGCTATACAGAAGCCTTTTTATAAGCGTATAATTTAACTTACAAGCTGATTGATATGATTGATAAGATATCTAAGATATAAAGTTGATTTTTATAATATTTTATTTTTTATTAGTGGTACTTGTTTTGTTAGGGAATTATATGGTAAATAGAGGTACCATTAGTACTTCTACAATTGATACCTCAGTAGACCTATTATATATATCTCTTTATGATAATACTCAGTAATCCTCCTAGGTACGAATTCGTGGTTAAGTTGGATCTTTTTAGGGTGATTTTATATAAAAATTTGTATGAAATCTGGTATTATAATGCTAAAATGATGAGATGAAACTGAATATACAGGTAGGTACATGCGTAAGGTACAGCCATTAATCAGCTACTTTATACATGCTAAGATTGTATTTGTGCCCAGAAATGGGCATTGATGGGCATTGATGGGCGCCCATCAATGGGCTGTGGGTTGGGCTGTGGGCCGGGGGCTTGTGCCCATTTGTGGGCTATTAAGAGGTCTACCGCCTACAAGATCCAAAACAAGCAATAATCGCTCGAAGTTCGGACTACACTCTTTTCTCTATAAAGGCCATATGAATCTGTATCAGTTCTTCATCAGGACTCCGCTCCCGTCACATTTGTAAAAAGGGTGTGGCACTAATTCGACGCAAGGGAATGCACAAGATGAATACGAGACTAGCTGTCAAGGCTACCGTAGTGGACATTGATTCGTGAAGTGCTAATTTGATCCTTCCAGTGATGTTGCAGTGCTGAGGCAGGGCTTAGCGAAGGTCGTTGGCCACATCCATGACCGCTGGCACTAGCGGTGTTGTTTCACTGTCCAATCGGAGTTCCGGTTGGATTTCCCCAAAATAGGAAATTTGATGCTGAGGTCCGGCTCCAAGGTCCGATGCCGAGGCCCCTGGACCCCATTCTCCACTGCAGCAAAAGCATCAGTACCTCCTCCTCTTTAATATCCTCAAACCCTAGATTGTTTCTTATCAGTATCGCGTCACCGGATTATAGCAAGGCTTCTATCCTTACTCCGTACAAACAAATCCGGTCAGTGAAAATGGCAACACCTCGTCGAAATGGACAGCTATCATCATGCGAGCCTTGCCGAAAGTCCAAATTACGATGCGACCATCAAAGTCCCATCTGTGGTCGATGTCTCTGTCATGGCCAGGCCGAGCGCTGCTTCTATCATCCCGCTCCACTAACTCAGCCGCGCGCACGCGCCTCCAGGGTGGTCTCCCGGAGATCCAAGAGGCAACAACGCCCGGACAATCAATTGGTTTTTCGAGTGGATCAAAGGATCTCCAGCACAGCCGCGCCTAGCCCGCAGTCAGATTTGCCACCGGTTACAGATGCGGAGAATACGTTACGCGATCAGCATATCGCGCAATGGACTGCAAAGGAGAAACAGACTCTGGGACCTGGAATTCTAGGGTTGGTCTCCCCCAAAGATATTTTCAGGGAGTATGAAGACACCCTGCATGTTGAAGAACCAGGCAGTCTACCAGCAGCGACAGTACCAACAGTTACATATTCACCAAGCAACTCCAATCAGGTGCTGCTAGGAGTTCAGATTCTATCACACCTGCAAAAGATCCATTGGTTCCATGAGATCATTGAATTAAAGAACAAGATATCCCCAGGATGGTTTCTAGGCCCTCCCTTGACTCGCGCCTTGTGCAATTCTATAGAGCAAATGTATGATTGCGCAGTCCGCAACTCTCAGGATACGCATGCATCGCTAGCCACCTTGTCCCGTCAAATATTTGTCAACACATCCGAAGATATCCAGATACATTCAACAATGAATTTTTCTGAGTATTTCGATTCAATAACGGCGAGATGGGAGACAATTGGACTTGTCTTCGCCCTATTAGGGACAGCATTATTCCATACACCCGATGATGACCCGATCTTCACGCATCGCAACCCCTGGAAGCTTGAAAAGAGCCAGCTCAGAAATATCGCCACCGCTATTGGTGAGATTTGCTGCCAATTCTGCAGTAGTGCTGGAACGACTAGCGATCCCTTTTGCTGGTTTACGACCCAGCAAATAGTTCTCTTGAGTTCGATGTTTGGCGACAGCGGTAATCATCCTTTGATATCGCCCTTTAGAAAAGAGAGAAAATGGCTAAAACTTGGATAGACTATAGGGTCTGGCAAAAACTCGGAGATCTATCTACCATCGTATACGCATTCGGCTTGCATCAATCCGATAAAGACTTTGAAGAAGACTTTCCGTTCTTCTTAGTGGAGATCCGAAAGCGAGTCATGGTGTGCGCATACGCAATTGATAAGGAGCTAGCGACCTCCTTAGGGCGTCCTCCACGGATATGCTCTCGATACTGTAGTATTCTGCCTCCCCTGGATATAAGTTATGAGACGATAGTCCTCTCACGAAGCGAAGGAGAGAGGGCACTACAGAATCTCGACGCGAATGGTTGGAACACCGAAGGAAATTTGACCGTTGGCGTCAGGCTTCGCGTCGTGCTACTAACGAGCTTGTTGCGAGAAAGTATCCTAGAGTTGTCTTTGAGTCCTACAACTCAGCATATTCCAGCCAGAGTTGAGTTCGTGTCTCATAGAGTTCAAATTATATTGATATCAGGGACTGACCGCAAGGAACTGTACAGAGGGTTGATTCAGGAATCCCGTCAAACGCAACAAGACCTTCCCTCATTTATGCACTGGTCTCCCGAGGACGCTGCAGCGGGTGTTTACAACTCTACACGAGACGAGGGCCGCGCCTTCGCTCACATAGAATTTACGTACCAGGAGTTTCTGCTACATCGGATCTTGCTAAAGCGCCTTGGGATAAACTCACAAGGTCTTATTGAAAGCTCCTTGGAAATAGTAACCACGCTATTAGACATTATTGCCATGCAGACCCGGTCTGATCACTTGGTGGCGAATATGTCGTGGGATGTAAGACTGCTCTGCCCCCCTCAATACTGATATAGGGCCTCTCTTATAATATCATTTTCTTCTAGTTATGCTACATTGGTCTTCCTGCTGCAGGCATCCTAACTTCGAACCTGCTCTCGGAGCAAAGCTCTCAGATATCGAATTCATCACCAGCGCCGTTACCTGCCAACTTTCGTCTACTTACTATCCAAAAGCTCATTCTTTTTGTCTCCCATCTGACCTCGCTGGTGCGTCCACATGAAGGGAGTTATGAGATTGCTCAACAAGGGGCGAGATTTATTCGTCGGGTACTCGATCGAATCCATTCCCCCGAATATCCCCAGCCGGCTCCCTTGACTCCGGATATTGATTTATCTAAAGATTGGTACGACGGTTGTGATTTGGACGGTAATTTTGATTTCATAGCGTGGTTTGACAATATCCACTGGACTCAGGACCCTTTGTTAAATTTCACCTGACTTCTACACAACAATTATCTTCAGTCCAGTATATACCATCTGTCAAGTTGATACTTTGTGCCCACTCTCAGAGATCTAGTAAAGAGGTTTTTTTTTTTTCCTTTTGTCAAGAAACTCCCACTCGTCTATTTGCTTTTGTAAGTCGTCTCATCACGACTCCCGAATTTCTGTATTCTATGGTCGAGTAAATGCTGGGCTGTTGGCGCATAATAAAGCCTTATGCCAGTGGTGAAAACTGCTGGCCATATCTAAAACGGTCTGGCAAGAAGCACTATGTAGATACTCAATTCCACCAAAGCACCCTGCTCCGAATTGTTCATCGCATGCATGCTGCTTTAAGCGAAGTAAATCCCGAATTTGCCATTTCTGGCTGCGGAGTACATCAAATCTATTCCATTCGTCTCTTCATCGCGTGAGAGTTATTCCTGAAAAAGAAACAATGGACTGACTTGCTGGCTTTCCGATCGAACTAAAAAGGTCACTCTCCGGCATAGTGCTTATCTGCGATTATCTGCATGTGCATGCAGTGGACATCCACACTAGGATAATTCGGGTCTAATGCGTACATATGTCTCCTGCAGTCAGCTGCTTGGGTATATCACAGGTTTTTTTATAAAAAAAGATACAGACACCAGGCTCAGGGAAGTAGTACCTCTTCATCTGAGAGAGATATAAGCTTACGGTTTATTTGAAGGCTCGCCATCAGTAAAAGCTTGCTCATACCCCCTTATCTCGCGCTAACTTAAGATCTCACAATTTGCAAGGGTAGTCTCTTAGATCCACTAGGGCGCTACTGTGTCTGTTTGGAAAGAGGGTGGGTCCATGCTTTGCCATATTGCATACACAGAGCGAGCTGCTAGCCAAAGTACTCCCCTCATCACTTTATCAGTAGTGATAAAATTGACCTGCACAACGCTCATTCCCATTACGTTATTCTGGTCAAGATTCCAAGCCTGATCCCAGCGAAAGAGAAGCAGGCCTAGGTGAGTGTGTCGCAGAAGCTTTGAGCAGTGAGACCCCTCAAGAACGACGCATTATCGCGCTGATTGCTGATTGCCACTATATTCAGAACTCTTGCACAAAACCAAAGTGTTTTTTTGTTTGTTTGTTTTTTGGCTTCGAAAGCTTGCTTGCTGTTGCCCTTGATAATAGTCTATCCTTGCGATGGGTCCTGGCCCTACTATGCAGATGCAAACGGGACCATCCCGATTGGAAAGGCACAGGTTGCACTTCTTGGAGACAGCAAAGGTAGCTTCTGGAGCCTGAGAGACTGGCATATTGCACACTGCATGTTCTACTGGGAAAAGTATATACGAATGAGGGAAACGGGGGTGGTAATGGAACGGAGGTTCGATAGTGTCGCTCATGCGCGGCATTACAGGCGGCTAGTTATGAACCCGACGATGTTTCACAAACAGCTTTTGGAGGTGCCCGTGATGATGAGTTCAGGAATTAATGAAGTCGAAGATGGACATGAGCACGAACATCATCACGAGCAAGGGCAGACCTCGTAAGAATTAGGAGGCTGAAATTTTTCTATAATTTATTCTCTGATCTCTTTCGCCGCGCGGTGAGTATTACTATTCATGCGGATTTCGTGGGGAATTAATCCTGTAGATAATGCGTGCCTTTTTCCGAACTCCTTGATCATTATGTACATAGCTGTATATGGTAGAAGGGCCGCTGTGAACATCGACATCGCCAACTTCTCTGACACAATCATGCTGTGGGCCTCCCGATTTAGTGTGCATGGTATATACAAGAAATCTCGGAGAAAACATAGTCGCTGAATATAGGCCTTGACAAAACCTGCAAACAGGAAAGGTGCTATGTAAACCTCAACCCGCGACCTGTTGGCGAGGTCTAGACTCAAAAGACCTTATCTCTAAGGCTAAGTCATTACATCGATAAAAGTATTTGATCGGAATAAAGAGGGTATGCATCTTTCGGAGTTCAACAACAGATCTTTCCTAAATAGGCAATTGATTGCGGTTGCTCCGAGTCAGTCCTAGAGGTAGCTATCTATCTTGGTATTTATAATTCGGCGGTGTATCCCATGGAATCAAGTAATCTTCCTCGAATGCAATCAAATCTACTCGGACACACAACATACCTCGCAAAGTATTAATGGCAACCAGCTTGTGCTTGTCCGACAATCGCCTCGGCCCTCGCGTCAGCATCGATTGTCGTGCCTTTGACTTTACGCTCTTATTTGAAGACATATTTTTCACATCTCTGCCAGCCGCAATTCTCTTAATACTTTTACCCATACGGCTTTGGTTTCTTCGGCACGAACCGGTCAAAATCACCTCATACAGATTAGCGGTCTGCAAGCTAGTAAAGGTCCCTCCTCATACCTTCCCCGACTGTGGCTGATCTCAAGCAGTGCCTTATCGCCGTGTTATTTGTTCTCCAGGTTCTGTTTGCGGCTTTTCAAGTCCGAAAATCGGCGCTTCATACCCAGGCTTCCTTGCTAGCAGTCATACTCAACATCATAGCAACATTTGCAGCGTCATATGCCTCCTTCGTAGAGGACCAGCGATCTGTGAGACCCTCGGATCTCCTCGTCCTCTATTTCTCGGCGTCTAGCATTTGCAGACTGCCTCAGCTGCGCTCACTATGGCAAATCCCATCCGTTGAAGTCTGTCGATATCTCTCGCTAGCCAGCTTCCTTTTGACGGTGGCGGTTGTAGCCCTTGAGTCCGTTCCAAAAATTAATACTCTGAACTCTCACCACTATAGCAGTACCGATGAAGGAAAGGTCGGGTTTTGGAGCCGAAGCTTCTTTATCTGGGTACTGCCATTCCTCCAGAAAGGGTATAAAGAAGCTCTCGAAGTTGAGAATATTCCGGAAGTTGACACGAATCTTCAAGGGCAATGCTCTGGCGGTAAACTTCGACAGTCTTGGGACTTTGCAAGCCAAAACGGTCATTATCGCTTAGTCAAAGCTGTGTTTTGTGCATACGGATGGGCTTATATCTCCGCGATCCCCCCACGCCTGGCCTACAGTTGCTTTACCTTTACGCAGCCTTTTCTGATTACAGCAACTCTGAAATATATCGGAGACTCATCAGCGTCAGAGCCTAGGTTTTACGGAACTGGACTCATAGGCGCGTATATTCTAGTATATCTGGGGTTGGCGGTAGGTATGCATTCAGCACTGCGAATATAGCATGTCTCGCTAACGGTCGCAAAAAGATCTCCAAAGCCGTATACTGGCGCCAGACATACCGTTTACTCGCCATGATGCGATCTGGTCTTATTTCTATGATCTATGACCAGACTATCGACATGACTGCGGCTGATTTGACTGATTCCGCAGCTATTACATTGATGGGTACCGATGTTGAACGGATAGTGGCTAACTTGAAAAACTTGCATGAGGCATGGGCGTCTATTATAGAGGTGGGGATCGCGATTTGGTTATTAGAGCGCGAGATCGGGGTTGCCTGCTTTATACCTCTTGTCACCTCACTGGGTAACAATTCCCTCATCTGATTTTGACAGATATATTGGTCCAAGAGAAATTTCTAACAAGCTTTATCTGCAGGATCCGTGGCAGGAATGGTCCCAGTGTCAAGCCTATCTGGACAGGCGCAAAAACAATGGATCGAGCGAGTACAAAAGCGACTAGAAGTGACAGCAAACACGTTAGGCAGCATGAAGGCTGTACAAATGCTTGGGCTTGGCGATGTCATTTTACCGCTGGTGTCACGTCTGCGTGAAATCGAAGTGAAAACTTCAGTCACTTTCCGGAAGTTGTTGATATGGCAGGTTGCGCTCTGTGAGTACCCGAAACGCATGAGAGTCCACTCGGACATGAACTGACGTTGAATTCAGCGAACGTGCCTGTTGTCTTCGCTCCCTTCGCTACGTTCACAATCTACGCAATAATATCTGCTGTGCGACACGATGGGTCAATTCTCTCTGCTCAGGCATTCACATCCCTCGCTTTGATTTCTCTTCTCACAAATCCCCTGCTCATATTTTGCCAAGTCATGCCCGCACTATGGCAGGCTATCGCTTGCTTTGACCGGATTGAAGCATATTGTGCGAAGTGCACCCCTTCATCCGCAAAATACGAAGATGAGGCTCAGCCTGTCCCGTCATCTGAAAAGTTCTGTCCATTTTTGATCTCATTCCAAGATGCAGATATAGCATGGTCCTCAGACAAAGATCCCGTGCTCCGCCATCTGACCCTCAATATTCATCAGGGCATTACGATGATCGTCGGTCCTGTTGGATGTGGGAAGTCAACTCTGATTGAGAGCATCCTCAGTCAGTATATGGTTAAAGATGGTTCCAGAACAGCCTCATTCTCAAGAGCGGCCTATTGTCCACAGATCCCGTGGATCACGAATAATACCATCCGGACCAATATCATCGGATTCCTGGAATTTGACCAAGCATGGTATGACTTCACATGCGAGGCTTGTGGCCTGCAACAGGACCTCGGGGCTCTTGTGGAAGGTGACATGCATCTAGCTGGAAGCGGCGGCATCTCACTTAGTGGAGGCCAAAAGCAACGAATTGTGAGTCATTCTGCATAACATGCAACTATCTTTGCACATACTGATGAGTCCTCTCTTCTTATCTCTAGGCACTAGCCCGGGCAGTCTACTCTAGGCTTGACGTTGTGATCCTGGACAATGTGTTCAGCGGGCTCGACTCAACGAGTATTGCTTTTATCTCGAACCGGCTTTTAGGCAAAGACGGCCACTTTAAAAAAGCGGGGATATCGGTTATTCTCGCTATGAGTACAGGTACGTCTTGAGATGCCCTAAGGGCAGGTAATCCCTATTGCGACGCGATCAAGGACCAGCTCTAAGAGAACTTATAGATCAGTTGCTACTCTATGCAGATGAAATTGTGACTATGGACGAGAGAAAGATCACAGCTTCGGGGTCATACAGTGAGATACAATCTAGGAAACCAGGGATTGTCTCAAAGGTTCAGAAGCCAGCGGCGAATCCTCCCCTTGCAACGGTGGAGAAGTCAAACTTCCGCCTCACGGTTGTCGAAAACAAAGATCACACCAGCAATGCTGTGCAAACAGCCCGCAATAAAAAGGCCATGCGTGTTAAACGGAACGGAAATTGGCCCGTGTATACATACTACTTTCGGAGCGCAGGATACGGAATTTTGGTCTCCTTTTTGGCCTTCACTATTATTGAGGCGTTCTGCTCCAGCTTTCAAAGTCTGTCTGGTTTTGAGTCACATTGGTTAGAAGAAAGAAAAACTAACTTCTTCTAGCATTATGGATTCAATGGTGGGTTGAGGCAAATGAAGAGCAACCCAACAAGCAGCTGGGGATGTATCTCGGTGTTTACGGATTGATATTTGGGTTGGCATTTCTGAGTCTCGTAACTGGCTGCTGGTACGTGTCTTAGATGCGATTTGTTTTCAAAGCTGACCGAAGATCGCAGGTTGCTTTTTGTTCCAGCCCTTAACAATACTTCGCTGAATTTGCATTCCGATCTTCTCAAAACAGCGCTTAGGTGAGCTATCATAGTCCAACATCCATACATTGTCATACTTATATTTACTACCGCAGGGCATCGATTAGCTTCTACCAAAGTGTGGACACGGGTTCAATAACGAATAGGTATTGTTAATTTCACAATCTTCTGCCTCCGTTGTTTCTGATACATCTGAGACAGGTTCAGTCAAGATTTGGAACTTATTGATATGATGCTACCGATATATGCTGTCAACTGCGTGACTAGTATTGACCCTTCCCCGATATCAAGATGCTGGGGCTTACTCACTCGGCAGATATCGTTTATGTTTTTATCAACATTATTATCATCTGTGCCATTGGTAGATACCTGGCAGCCTCGGTCCCACTCTTGGGTGTGGTTCTATTCTTCATTCAGTCATATTATCTGCGCACATCCCGACAGGTCCGATTGCTAGACATCGAGGCCAAAGCACCTCTCTACACACACTTTCTCGAGACCATCCACGGCATATCAAGCATCCGAGCCTTCAACTGGGGGCTCCAGCTGCGAGAGAAAAGCCACTCCCTATTAAACCGATCGCAGCGACCGGTATACATGCTTTACAGTATCCAGCAATGGCTGATTCTGGTTTTGGATTTGACTGTTGGGGCGATCGCAGTCATTCTGATCGCCATGGTCACATCCCTAAAAGATCGATTTAATGCAGCATCCATTGGGGTTGCACTCAACATTTTACTGACACTAAATCAAACCTTAGCAAATGCCCTTAAGATGTGGACCATGACTGAAACCTCTATCGGGGCCGTCACGCGCGTCCAGCGGTTTATAGAAGATACCCCCTCGGAAGAACGCGGGGTGGTATCTTCAATTGCTCCTCAACTGCCGCATGACTGGCCTTGCCATGGTGAGGTAAAATTCACGGACGTGACCGCTGGATATGAGTATGTATCATCTCGCTTTGGTAGGGCTATCTTTGTTATATGTACAAAAGCTAAGCTAGGCAGCCACTCAACTACTCCGATCCTTAAAAGTCTTACCATGACCATCAAGCCGGGGGAGAAAATCGCCATTTGCGGACCATCCGGTAGTGGGAAAACATCACTTATCATGGCGATGCTCCAGATGCTTGACCTTCAGTCCGGACGGATCGAAATAGACGGCAGGAACCTCACCGAGATCCCGAGAAGCACCATCCGCTCGCGCATCAACGTTGTCCCCCAAGACCCTTTTTTTATGCCAGGCACCCTCCGCTTCAATCTCGATCCTCGCCAGTGCGTGCTCGATGCGGAACTGGTCCGTGCCATTGAGAAGGTGGGCCTCTGGGATCGAGTTCGCGCCAAAGGGGGCTTGGACATGGAGTTCTCTACTGCGGACTGGTCGGTCGGACAGAGGCAATTGCTTGCCTTGTCTCGGGCCCTTATGAAGAAAAGTTCTCTGTTGATCTTGGATGAGGCTACAAGCAGGTATGTGCTAATATCGTTCTATTAAATTATGGATCTCTGGATTTTCATTGAGGTAGAAACTAATGATTTTCTTGTGTCAGCGTCGATTGGGAAACGGAGGCAATCATGCAGGACATTATCGAGAAGGAATTCTCTCAGCAAACTATCATATCGGTGGTACATCGGCATCGTTATATTCATTGGTTCGACCGGGTGATTTTGCTCAAGCATGGGGAACTTGTGGAGTGCGATAGCGCTGAAGTGTTGCTGCAGAGGGACTCGGACCTACGGAAGCTATATTTGGCTTTCCAAGAGCCGTCTACTAGTAGATGATCTTTGGTTCACAAGATCCCTTTTTCAGACCATGTATCTATCAATGGTATTTACTGGCAGCAAGTAAGCTCTGGTGACAGGTCTCTGTTTCTCGTTACGCAAGGATCGAGTTGAATTGACAATGAGCAAATCGGTAAGGTCTCGTATGGAGACTATGGCTGATCATCAAGTAGCTATCTGAATGCAAATCTTTCTTCTCTCTGCTCTTCCCAAATTAAAAGGGTTGCTTCTCAGTAAGATCTTCCGAGTAGACCCTATCCGAAATGGGATCTAGTGGCAATCTTTGTTGTTTCTGGTCGAAGGTAAGCTATGAGTATTTCATTATGGCGTGTTCTAATACGAGATGTCTGCCAACCCTGGCTTAGAGAAAGCGGGGCATCTGAGAGTCGATATAAACAGAATGTTCGTCGGCTCTGCGATCACTGGGTTTGTGAAATCATTTTGGCAGAGTGGTCTGATGCCAGGTCGAGCAAGGTGGATGGTTGAACCCACCCATCTTGCTTCCTTGTCTTGGGGGAAAGTTCAATGATGCGATATTCTTGAATTATCAACCGCCAATCATGCGCTTTCAGAATTAGTTCCAGCATTAAATCTCTAATTGGAACTAACCGATATATTCTCGTCATATCAAAAACCATGATCATGCTTACGAGACACGATCTTCAAAGCCTCTTCATCAGCAACAACATTGGCTGGATCCAGATTCCTATAGAGATCCTCTAATGATCGAAAATGCTCAGATCTGGCGGCGAAGTACCAAGTGAGCCGAGACAAGTGACTCTTGGAGCTTTCCGGCAGGCTTTCCATTTTAGTGAAGTCCGATCGTTCCAGATTAGGGTACTTCTGTTCCTACCAGTCTCTCAGCTGAATGAAACCTCTTTTGGGCACTGTCTAACTCCCCAGCTTAAAACTTATTTCACCAGCCAGTGGTACACCCAACCTAAAACACGGCTAGGAATTACCACTGGTCGTTTCAAAGCTTCAAAATCAACTCTTCTCTCCTGGCCGCGCGATTTCACGCGCGAGAATTTGTAAATTAATAGGAATTGTAGGGGATCCTCTTTAAAAAATGGATACTCTTTATAGATTCTCGTGGATCGGCGCCCCGGCCTTCTATAGTTCGAGATATCGTGAATCTTTTTCTCTAATAGTGTAGATCTTCTCTCGTACTTTCCGTCGGCGAAATTAGGTTACGAAAAGTACACACTATTATACTCAAATTTCTGTACTCCTAAGGCGAAGACTTACTCGGAAATAACTAATAACTATAACTAGATTCTATTGGCGGTAGCACTACCCGCTAGATTTTATTATTAGCTATACATTTCAATGTTTAGTTAAAGATGAAAGCGGAGGGAAAAAAATGACACATACCTTCCTCGATTAGAATGTGGAAATGTACCTTTTGCTATACGAGCTGAATATCAGCCCGGAGCGCCCTGAATAGAGCGGCGAGCCGCCCATGCCCGAACCGTGGGCGTTAAGGTGACCATCACCTTAAGACATGCTGTTGTATGTTTTTGCTTTTGTCCTTCCTTATAGAAGGTACAGGTTGTGATCTTATACCTGAAGGTTATGGTATAGGGCCCCGATCTACAAACACCCCGTGGAGGTGGGCGGCTCCCGCCTCATACCGGATTTTATCAAGTGTCCCATAGGCGTGTTGGTGGTATTCGGCCAAAATTTGATCGTGTTTATGGGTTCTTGCAACAGATCAGATGAATTCACAGATTTGCTGAATTCAATTGACAATAGTATATGTATACTGAACTAAGCAGGGCTATGTAGGGCCTGTGAAGTGAAACAAAAATCAAGTAACATAGAAGACTTTTGCGTTGACATGGCAGATACACTAAAGTATCTATCCGAAACATGTACAGTACTGGAATGGGCATATAACAAAATCTATGCCGGGAAAAATAAAGATCACCGAACGCCGAAACACCGTCTATGGGATCCAATGCAGACCAAACATTAACATGGTGCTCATGATGCAAGGATATAATCAGAATCATTCTCTCCGCGATTACGAATCATAATGTTGAACCACGTGGAAGCACGTCTATTCATCGTCGGAGTCAGCGGGCTTGGGGGTACCCTTGGGGGAGTTCAACTATAAAAGGGGTTAGCCAACTGTGGTAAGTAGAGATAGGAATAAGAGAAACTCACCCATTCGATGTAGCGCAGGCGACGGCGAATCTCACGCTCCTTCTGCTGAGCACGAGTCATCTTCTTCTTCTTCTTAGCGCGGAACTTAAGGTCGCCTTCATCGCCGGAGTTGACGGCAGATGGGGCGGCGCTGGTAACGGCCGAGCCAGTAGCGGGGGTACCAGGGCCGGAAGGCGAGTTGGTAGCGCTGTCCTCGAAGCGGTCGAGACTGACGGCGTTGTTGGTACGGCTGACAACACGGCCATCGGCAATGTGCAGCTGCTCGGGGCAGAGAGCACCCACGAACTCTTCGTTGTGAGAAATCATAACAACACCACCCTTGAAGTCACGGATGGCAACAGCCAGACCACCAAGCGAATCACGATCCAAGAAGTTAGTCGGCTCGTCCAGGACCAGCAGATGGGGGTTGTTCCACATGGCACCAGCAAGCACGACCTTGACCTTCTGACCACCGGAGAGACCGGAGATCTCGTTGTGGTTGGCAATCTCGGGGTCCATACCAATGTCCTCGAAGTGCTTGGTGATGGTCTTGGGGTCAAGAACACGGAAACCCAGACCTTCACGGGAAGCCTCGTGATCGTCGAACTCCTGGATCAGCTTGAAGAAACCAAGATCGAGCAGGGTCTCACGCGAGATCATAGTGTTGTACTTGGGGAGAAGACCAACCCACTTGACCTCGTACTGGAAGGACTTCTTGTACTTCTGGCGACCAATCAAGGCCTCAACGCGACGGGCACCGCGGCCATCACCTAGGTCAACAGGCTTCTCTAGCTGCGCCTTGTCCTCGTCAGTCAGAATACGGGTCTGCTTCAAGAACACTTCACGGTCGTCACCGTTGGCGTAACGCCACTGGAGGTACTGGCTGGGAGTCTTCTCCAAATGCATCTCCACGTGCTCCAGAGCGTGCTGCTTGATGTAACCGATACGCAGGTTGGGGTGCTTCTCCACCTTTCCGCCCTGAGGAATGGTCTCACCAGTCAAGATCTTGATGAAAGTAGACTTTCCGGCACCATTTCCACCAATGATAGCGACACGGGAGGAGAGGGTAAGGGATAACGAGGCATCGTGCAATGAGGGGCGGGGAGCACCCGGGTAGGTGTATGAGACGTTGCTCATGCGCATAATGGCACGGGTCTGGGACTTAATACCAGACAAGATGCCGGGAGGAGGGAACTTGAACTGCACATTGGATGCAGACAGAGTGTAGTAACTCTTGCCCTCGGGCTTCTGCTTGACGAATTCGGCAAGGTTGCCCTTGTAGCAGACAAGCTTCTTGCCCTCGTAGTGGTAGATATCTGTGCAGACTTCATCGAGGAAACCAGAGTCGTGACTGACGATCAGACTGGTGATCTCAGTGTGCGACTTCAGGTACTCCTGCAGCCACTTGACGTTTGCCACATCCAAGTGGTTAGTAGGTTCGTCCAGCAGGAGCACATCAGCCTTCTGGAGCATAGCACGGGCCAAAGCCAGCTTCATCTTCCAACCACCGGACAGCGAGCCCACGGGCTGGGACTGGCGGCCCTCGGGGCCATCGGTGAAGCCGAACTCGAGGAGAACGTCGCGAATGTGGTCCATGCCCTGAGCAACAATTTTGGGGTCCTTGGCAACATACTCAAGGATGGTCAGGTTCGCGTCTTCGCCTTGGTTGTGCTCCACGAAGCACGTGCGCACCACATCCTGGGGAGGGAAGCCCTCGAGCTTCTCGTTGGCGATACTGCGCATCAGGGTAGATTTTCCGGCACCGTTGCGACCGCAGAGACCGTAGCGGTGGCCCTTGAGGAGACGCAGGTTGGTGTGGGACAGAAGGAGCATACCTCCGTAAGCAAGAGAGAAGTCGGCGTTGACAATCTCAACATCATTAGGGTCTTCCGGAGCAGGCTTGCCGTACTTGATCTCATCCTCTGCAATGTAGTGGGACTGGACAGCAGTGGCAACGGCCTCCGTGTTGCCATCTGCAAGCAGACCGCGGAGGTATGGGTCAATGCGGCCGGGGATACGGTCGTGCATGCGGGAGTTGACATCCTCGCGGACCATACCGGCAATGTAGTTCTTGGCCAAATCCTGCAGCTTGGAGTCTCCAAAGCCACCCAAACCACCGTGTTCCTGAACCTTCGCATTCAGCACAGCCAGGACCTCGTCGGAGGTGGTCTTAGAGATGGAACCAGAGGCCAGATGACTATCTCCCATGGCAGTCTCAATAACATCGAGAGCACGCGTGGCGAGCTCACGAACCTCGGGCAGGGAGGCAGTCTCCTTCACCGACTTCACACCAGGCTGGAGCTTGGGGAGGAAAGTACGAGCCTCAGCGGGATCGTGAACCAGCTTAGTCAAGTTCTCTACAACGACCACAGTCTGGCGAAGAGTCTCTTGGGGAGTAGCCGGGGTATTGAGGGATCGGGCGAGCAAAGGGGTGAGCATGGCCAGCACGGGGGATGTAACGATGGCGACGAATGTGGTCTGAGACAAAGCATGGATAGCCTTCTGAAGAGTCTGAGCGGAGGGGTTCTCCATAGTCTTGATCAGGAGAGGAATGCGGGGGGCGACGTCGTCGTTGGACAGAAGGGTGGTGAGGGCAGTCATGGTCTTGCACGATTGCTTGGTCACCTCGCTCTTGAGGTCGTGCATGCCGGACTCAACGATGGGGATGAGCTCCTTCAGGGTCTTGCCCATCGCCTCGCGCAGCAAGTCCTTCTGGCGCTCCTCCTCCTTGGAACCCTTGCCCAACTGCGCCTTGACGGCCATCTTTTCGATAAGCGAGTAGGCGCCGACAAAGCCCTGCCACTTGCCAGAGCCCTTAGCTAGGTAGCGCTCGAGGGCAGGGATCAGACCGTTGACCATGGCCTCGGGGGTGAGGCAACCGAACAGCGCATCGATAGCGTACTGGGCGGCATCACGCACAACGGCACCCTTGTCAGACAAGGCGTCCAGAGCAATGTCAAAGATGCCTCCATCGTGCAAGAGGAAAACGGCTTCGCTGAGAGGGAACTCTCGGGGGAAGCGCTCGAACAAAGCACCAATAATGAGCATGGCACTCTCACGCTTGGCGCCATTCTTCTTATCGGCAGCGGCCTTGCGGACAGCGGCGAGAACATTGTAGTTCAGCAGGCCTGCGCAACCGGCGCCCTGCATGAGCAAGTTGGTCAAGGCATATGCGCCATCAAGAGATTGCTGGGATGATTCGGATGTGAAGATATTGTCGAGGAGGGAGGAAATCTCCTCGGAAGTGGGGGGCACGCCGGAGGGACCCTTTGCGACAATGGTGGGCATGGCGGGAGTCTCAGAGGGGGAGACAGTGTGTGGCATTTTCTAGAGAATCAAAGATTCGAAGATCAAGTGACGATATCAAGGAGAGATATCGGCAAAAAATGAGGGAAATAAAGCCCTTAGGGAGAGAGGGGCAATTTGAAACGGAAGATAAAGAAACTATCCACAGCGCAACTCGCGCAGATAAACAGATAAGGTAGGATCGGGTTGAATCGTAGAGTATATACACGATTCTTAGAAACCCAGAAGACCCTGAAACACGAAAAAAAAGAAACACAAAGAGGGGAGAGTGGTCTAAAAAGAAGAGTAAAAACAATCTTCGCCATCGCCGATTGCTGACCCACCGGGACCGAAATTTTTTTTTTGCTTACTCATCCAATCAGCGGGCCCCGCGGCGCCATGGGACAAAAGGCGACTAACCAGATTTGTCTTATTGGATCAGTGACATTTGCTGCCTTGATGCCTTAATGTCTGAAAGTCCAAATTTATTATGCCTGAGGCAGAAATGAACATTGGACTTTCTGCCTGAGGCTGTTGGTATTAAAGTCTACGTCACGAGAATCACAGGCAGACGGACACTTTTGGACGGGTAAAAGGATGTTCCTTTTCAGTGGTCAAACCCCGAGGATGAAGGAGGTTTTCCCCCTTATCTCCATCAATCCGAAAGTCCTTAGTCCGGCCTTAATCCAGCCTTCAACAAGTATGTGAGTAGATATTATATAGAGAATTGCCATACCCAGTACTACTTTGAAGTTAATTATGATCCATAATTCACCGACGTTTACCGATTTCATCCCTGTATCCTGAGCCGACATGACCGCGCATGGCCCCGGGCCTCGGTAGACAACCCTGTGCCCCGCGTCCAACCGACCTGCATTAGGCCAAAGTCGATGATTCTCACTATTTTCTTTCCTTTCTTTTCTATATCTATCATCACGGTCAATTTCACAAGATTCACTCAATTGCTGTTTGTTCAGATTGATTCCCCTTTCTTCCCCTTTCATCCCCGCAATTCATCTCCGCCCCCGCAAATCCACCCCCGGACTCCATCAACACATAACACAATATGGCCCTCAGCTGGAGATCAACCCGCCATGTCTCTAAGCTTGCCCAGGTGAGTGTTAATGTTATTTTAGTGACATTATTTGGCGTTCCAGGATTTCTAACCCTTTCTAGGCAGCACGACCTGTCCTTTCGGCGCGTCACTATGCGACCGCCGAGCCTGACCTGAAGACCACCTTGAAGGAGGTCATCCCGGCCAAGCGGGAACTCCTCAAGAAGGTTAAGGCCCAGGGCGATGATGTAATTGGTGACGTGAAGGTTGGCAATGTTATTGGCGGCATGCGTGGCCTCAAGGCCATGCTCTGGGAAGGCTCCGTCCTGGATGCGGATGAGGGAATCCGTTTCCACGGCAAGACAATCAAAGACTGCCAGAAGGAGCTGCCCAAGGGTACAACTGGCACGGAAATGCTACCCGAGGCCATGTTCTGGCTGTTGTTGACGGGTCAGGTGCCCTCGACGGGACAAGTTCGTGCCTTTTCGCGCGAGTTGGCTGAGAAGTCCGAACTTCCCTCCTACATTCTAGACCTGGTGAAGTCTTTCCCCGCCACAATGCACCCTATGACCCAGTTGTCAATTGCGGTGGCAGCCCTCAATACCGAGTCCAAGTTCGCCAAGGCCTACGAGAAGGGCATCAACAAGGCCGACTACTGGGAGCCAACCTTTGACGACAGCATCTCCCTCCTTGCTAAGATTCCTCGCGTGGCGGCACTTGTCTTCCGTCCTAATGAAATTGATACTGTTGGCAACCAGAAGCTCGATGGTGCTCAGGATTGGTCGCACAATTTCGCGGAGCTGCTGGGCAAGGGTGGCTCAGAGCATGCCGACTTCCACGACCTCCTCCGTCTTTACCTAGCCCTGCACGGTGATCATGAGGGTGGCAATGTATCAGCTCACACGACCCACCTTGTCGGAAGCGCCCTCAGCGATCCCTTCCTGAGCTACAGCGCCGGTCTCCTGGGCCTGGCGGGTCCACTCCACGGCCTGGCTGCTCAGGAGGTTCTCCGTTGGGTGAATGCCATGCAGGAAAAGATTGGAACCAAGTTCACCGATGAGGATGTTCGCACCTATCTCTGGGATACCCTCAAGTCGGGTCGTGTGGTCCCTGGGTATGGCCACGGTGTTCTGCGCAAGCCCGACCCTCGTTTCGAGGCTCTGATGGATTTTGCCGCCACCCGTCCTGACGTTCTGGCCAACCCGGTGTTCCAACTGGTCAAGAAGAACTCAGAGATTGCTCCTGGCGTGCTTACCGAGCACGGAAAGGTATGTCCAATAGAAACTTAACATCACAAATCCCTTTCTCAACTAATGACTTGTTACTTTTCTACAGACCAAGAACCCATACCCCAACGTCGATGCCGCCAGCGGTGTCCTCTTCCATCACTTTGGTTTCCAGCAGCCTCTTTACTACACCGTCGCCTTCGGTGTCAGCCGTGCTCTTGGCCCCCTGTCCCAGTTGATCTGGGATCGCGTCCTTGGCATGCCCATTGAGCGCCCCAAGAGCATCAATCTCTTGGGCCTTCTCAAGAAATAGATGCCAATATAGTTGCCTGGTGCGACCCAAAACTTCTTGGCCTCGACCGTTCAAATGAATTCGATGTGAAGCGAGCATACATGCTTTTTTATTTTTGTTCAGTTCTGAAAGGACGAACCTGCTTTCACTGTTGCTCTCTGTTTATCTTATTGGATTAGACAGAATTACATTCATAGACTACTTGCATTTCTGAAAGTCTGATCGATTAGATTTCAATTATGAGCCGGTCGTCTTTGCGTAACCCTCTTTGTAGATCGACATTTACACTTCCAGACTGCTTTGAGATCACTTTCACTTCTAGATCACGTTCAAATCTCAAACTAAGGTATGGGTAAGACGTCTAGACCTTCATAGCAACAAATGTAACATCCCAAAACAAATACATGTACCTTTACGCTATATGTACCGGATAATGCCTGGCACTAGAAACTGTTCCCTTTCCGTTTTAGTGCGTTCCTCTTGTGAAAGAGACCTTGCGATCGATAGAATAGGCATTGGTCGAACAAAGGCCTGGTCGATCTATGCAATGCACAGACTAACCATCTTGCAATACTATTTTGGGGTTACCTCGAGCTGTATATATGGCTCGTAGTGACAGGACTGACGTACATCGAACTTTCCTGAAATAACTCTGATTTTATCCTCTAAGATAAGCTGTATGGAAATAATTACGGACGCATCTCACAACCGAACACTCCCAGTCGACAATTTCTCCCACTCTTTCTGTCCATATGGAGAATAGCTCTCATCACCAGGTGCAATCCACAAGAAGTGGTCATTTTTGCCCTCAGGGGCTTTAGTCCCAATCAAGGTAGTATCAACACCCTCATCACGAAGTGGCACTTTGTTCTGCTTATGGTTGTGAATGTGAGTGGGATTCTCGACGATGCGAAGGAATAGCGGAACAGCATATTTGGGCAGCTTGGATCGTACGAATCTCGCAAGTGCTGTGTAGTCAAATGTCTGACGAGTGTCCTGGCTAATTTGAATTGCTGCACACCCGGCGCGTCCCTCGTGGTTGGGTAGACGGACGCCGTAGACGTTTGCTTCGGTGATGCCAGGGAATTGACCTAGAACCTCTGAAACCTCGGCGGTTGCTCTGTTACATTGATATTGTTATTAGTTTTGCTGCCAGAATTTCCAGACAATTCTTAGAGTGCTATGCAACTTACACGTTCTCGCTCTTCCAGCGGAAAGTATCACCAAGTCGGTCCAGGAAGTACCAACGGCCATCGCTTTGCCGGCGCAGAGCATCTCCAGATCGATAATAGAGATCTCCCTTCTTGAAGACATCGCGCAAGAATTTCTTATTGGTCGCATCATCATTGCGCCAGTACCCCTGGAAAGCCTCTTCGCCGGGGACGTTGACGATAATTTCACCTCCCTGGTCATAAGGCGAGCGAACCGCAAATCCAGTCTTGGGATCCCGCAAGATATCGCCCGTCTCCGGGTCAATAGCAACAGGAACAAAGATATTATGCAACATACCACGCATAATCAAACCGTGGTGACCGACACTTCCAGACGTAAAAGGACCACAGTTGTAGTTGAACAGACCGAAGACACCTTCTGTGCTATTAAAGAATTCTCCAACTTCAGCGATTCCAAATCGCTCCCGGAACCGCTCCCAGATATCCGGCCGCAGACCGTTGCCATACATACAGCGAACCTTATGGTTTCGATCCTGCGGCGATGGAGGCGGCGCGAGCAAATATCGCGCAGTCTCTCCGACATACACAAAAATAGTCGACTCGGAGTCGCGGACATCCGCCCAGAATCTACTAACGCTAAACTTGGGCCCGATCGCAATGCTCACACCCACTACCAGACACGAAATCATGGCAACAGCCGCCGTGCCGTGGTACAAGGGCATACAGCTGTACCAGCGATCACCGTCTGGGCCAACCTTGTCTTTCATCATGGCCCGGCGGACGAAGAGAGTCGTATAAAGTCTGGACATTGTGAATGCACAGCCCTTTGGCATGCCCGTCGTGCCAGAGGTGTAGAGGAGAATTGCTGGGAAGTCGCCGGTGACATGTTTGCTCAGTTCCTTGGGTGGGAGCGATGTTGGGAAAGTGTTGATGTGCACCTTTAGGGAGGTATCTAGGGTCATTGGCTTCATTCCCAGGTTGCTCGTGATAGCTTCGTGGCTTTCTTCGACGCGGGCACGACAGCCGGGATCCTCGTCGACGAGGAGAATGGTTGCACCGCTGATCTTCAGGCAGTGCAACAAGGCGGCACCAGTGAGGTTGTAATTGATCGCTGCGGGTGCACAACCAATGCTCCAGAGGGCGATCCAGGCGACGATGTACTCATTGCTGTTCTGGAGGTATAGAGCCACGAGGTCGCCTTTCTTCACGCCGTGTGATAGAAAGAAATGGGCATATTGGCAAGCTTGGTCTTGGACTTGTCGATAGGTATATGACCTCTCGCGAGTCCAGAGACAAACCATATCGGGGTATTGCTTCGCAGTTTGCAGGAGGACGAACCATGGGTTTCCCTTGTTTTGACTAACTATAGGCTGATCAGATTGTGGCTTTGCAATTGTAGGAGTATAGCCATACTGGCATTGGCATACTGTCTTCCTGCATGCTTCATCGTGACTAACGCTGATACATCCTTCTGGATGTGAAACTTGGCATTCAAATATCCTGCGACTGTAGCTCCTCCGAAGAGGGCGGCGGCGGCGGTTCCTACCATTTGTCAGTCAGATCAATTTCCCAGATCAGTATTTTACGCTCACCTATATCCATCTTTGATGTTTTGCCATCCAGAGTAATCTAACATTATAAGTATAGAAATGAGGGGATCTTGATTGCCGTTGACCTCGGCACATATCTCCGCACTCCTGGGCCATTCAGACGCTTAGAACCAATAAAGTACACAACTAATCTTTAAAAGAAATGCGGGGGAAATTAATGGCCTCGGTCGCAATGCATAAATTTAATTCTTAAGTTTGAATCCTAAAATTGCTGAGAGATGTTGGGGACTTGATCCCAACATAAAAGAATCCACTGTACCAATGGTCAACCCAACGTAGAAGTTCAATGTTGATCTGTTAATGCCTTGACTTTGGCAAGCCTACATTTTTGTGAGAATCAAGTCCGAGATCCAACGTAGCTTCTGCCATTTGCTTCCAAGGTCGCACGAAGTAAAAGAGAAAATCAAAAAGAAACACAGCCTCATCGGCTACTGCAGCTCCGCTGTTAAGCGGTTTAACCTCGCCTACATCATTGACGTGGCTATGGTTCTAGCCGTAGAATATGTCCTAAAGTTGGGTCCGGTGAGCAATATAAGATAAGAGGGAGAAGTCACTGCGAAAATATAACTTGATCGCCAAGAAGATCACCTTAATATTATCAATCCAGTCGATCTAGAGCCACTCGAAGACAAGCGCATATCCAGTGTGAATCGGATCAATTGAGCCCGTTCGCAGAACCAACAGATCAAATCGAGACACAGCGATCCCCACTGCTCTCGACTCAAAAACATCCGGAAAATCGTAGGTCCGTTTCCGTTCAAACCGACGTTTTGAGGTAATCGTGCCAAGGGAATTCCCTCTGTGTTCAGCGCTTGGCACGGTTATATTTACCACCTTGTCATGCTCCTTCGGGTCCTACAATATTCACGGGGATCATGCCGCCTTTTGCAGATTCAATGTCATTTTGCGAACGTAAAAAAGCATTGGGTTATGTGAATAGGGGAGGAAAATCCTATAAGGTTGGGACCGTGCAGGTGTCTTAGCTGAGATAATAAAACATGTCAAATTAGATTTCATGGCTAATAAAGGAGATGTCATTGGTTAGAGAGGATGTGGATATGACACAGTTAAAGTAAAATAGAAATATTATAAGAAAATATGAAAATACGAAAATAGAAAAATATGAAAATAGAAAAATATGAAAATTAAGGGATCATCTAGAGAATATGGAGTAAAGCCCTCACTAATATAAAGAATGGAAGAGTTGGGAAATCACATGTTGGGATGATTCAACTATTCAGTGGAATCGGGCTCTTATGACGTGAATCAATAAACCCATTTTAACTTCAAAACCCCTGTAAACTCCTCCAATGAGTCGACCGCATTTGTTGTTCTCCACATTGTTCCGGTGAATCATCTCTGCCCCTCTTGACCTCGGGAGTCACTCTCTTCTTCTTCACCAATATCACAATGTCGCTTCCCATCCGGTTATCACGAACGTTGGTACGATCCTACGGCACTGTCCAGGGTTCCAGTGCTGCTTCCTTGACCAGCATCCCTCTCACTCTAACCGATGCTACGGGTGCTACCGCTCCCCGGACCACATGGACCCGAGATGAAGTCAAGCAGATCTATGAGACTCCATTGAGCCAACTCACCTACGCGGCGGTAAGTAAAATTCACTATGATTCAGACCGTGATGTAAACTGACTCCCTATATAGGCTGCTGTCCACCGTCGCTTTCATGACCCCGCAGCTATTCAGATGTGCACCCTGATGAACATCAAGACCGGTGGATGCAGTGAAGATTGTTCGTACTGTGCCCAGTCATCCAAGCACAATACGGGTCTAAAGGCGACCAAAATGAGCCCTGTCGATGAGGTCCTCACCAAGGCCCGCAATGCCAAGGCCAATGGTAGCACTCGGTTCTGCATGGGCGCGGCGTGGCGCGATATGCGTGGCCGTAAGACCAGTCTTAAGAACGTGAAGCAAATGATCACCGGGATCCGCGAGATGAACATGGAGGTCTGTGTGACCCTAGGCATGATCGACGAACACCAAGCCAAGGAACTGAAGGAAGCCGGTCTGACTGCATACAACCACAACCTTGATACCTCGCGTGAATTCTATCCTACCATCATCACTACCCGCTCTTACGACGAGCGCCTGAAGACGCTCTCGCACGTGCGTGATGCCGGCATCAACGTCTGCTCCGGTGGTATCCTCGGTCTGGGTGAGACGGACGCCGACCGTATTGGTCTCCTGCACACGGTTTCTAGCTTGCCTGCCCACCCCGAATCCTTCCCCGTAAATGCCCTTGTCCCCATTCCCGGTACTCCTCTCGGCGACCGTAAGATGATCCCCTTCGATCGTCTGCTGCGCACCGTCGCCACCGCCCGTATCGTCATGCCCAGTACCATCGTCCGCCTGGCTGCCGGTCGCATCGCGCTCACAGAAGAGCAGCAGGTTGCCTGTTTCCAAGCAGGTGCCAACGCTATCTTCACCGGTGAGAAGATGCTCACCACTGACTGCACTGGGTGGGATGAGGACCGCATCATGTTCGATCGCTGGGGATACTACCCCATGAAGAGCTTCGAGAAGCCCGCCCCTAGGCCTGATTCCACTGCTCCCACCCCGCCTTCTGTGAATCCCGAGGCTACTTCTGCGCCGATCGCAGCGAACATTTAAATTTATATTTAAATATGTTGCCTCTATAAGACTACGTCAATAGTTTGAATCGAAATGGTGCCAAATAAAATTCTCGATAATACCAAGGCTTGTTACTCACTCGGAGAAACATTTCTGGGTCCAAGCCATAGCGATATGAGAATGTATCAGCCCGACACCCCGATGCGATGAGGTGGAATAGCCAAACCCTAAACTGTAGATTGCACTTTTTACGCAATAGTAGGAAGCTACTGTACATTTAATTGCAAAAATTGTTGAATTCATAAAAATTTTGACGTAAAAATGAGAAACACAAAATCGAAACCGTTCGACTCTCTTAAGGCTATACCGAGGAGCCGAACGCACAGTGTGAATATCTTGGCCCACATCTTTCTCGCCTACTACTGGATGGAGATCATTCTTCACACATCGGATCGCAATGGTTCCCCTTTTGGTCTAATGATTAGACCCCATCAACCCCATTTTAATGTCCAGACGGGGTTTAGCTTCCCAAATTTGCGGAGAATTCACATGCAGACGATCCTCGCCAGATTAGCGTAGTCCGTCTACCATATCATCATTTGACGTTTTGGTTCTGTTGGGGTAAACTGGTCCATATATAGTATGGTCTCCAATGTCCTCGTGGGAATGATATAAACAGAATCGCCGCCATAGATGTCCACAGAATCCAGCTCAAACATTGATCATGGATTCTAAACCGCTAAACAAAGACTCAATGCAATCAACATGGCGCACAGCCCCTCGTAGCGAATGGAACATCAGCCATTACCTGCTAGATGCGCTCAACGCCCATCCCATCGACCTAAACAGGGAGATACCAGTGCACAGCAAAGATGAGAAGGTGCCATACATGCCCCAGTGGTATCTCCAACGCTGGGTTCTCTTCTACTCCGCCCTCCCCCTCCTCCTCCATGAGACCTACATGGCATTCACCGGCCATACCATAGGCCCAATCACCGCCTTCAACTTCTACTTCTTCGCCTTCAACGCGACAGTGATCTACCAAGTGCACATCCTCCGGCGTCTCGGCCACAAATATGGATTTCTAGACGGCGACAAGCACGAACGTGACGGCGTTCCCGACGTCGGCGTCGGCAAAGTAGTGGCCTCCCTATACAAAACTACCGGATCTCGACTGATCCTCTCAATCATCCTCTCCTACAACCAAACCCAAAAACCATCGCAGATGTCCTGGGCCTGGCTTCCTCTCGAAATCGGATTATACGGCATCGTCCTCGACTTCTGGTTCTACTGGTACCATCGACTGATGCACGACGTGAGCTATCTATGGAAATACCACCGAACCCACCACCTAACTAAACACCCGAATCCGCTCCTCGCCGCGTACGCAGACCACGAGCAGGAATTCTTCGATATGGTCGGAATACCGATTATGACGTACTTTAGTTTAAAACTGATTGGCTTGCCGATGGGGTTTTACGAATGGTGGATTTGTCATGAATACGTTGCGTTTGCGGAGGTGTTTGGCCATAGCGGACTACGGATCCATTCGACTGTGCCGTCGACACTGAGCTGGCTGCTGCAGATGCTTGGTGCGGAGATTGTTATCGAAGACCATGACTTGCATCATCGGAAGGGTTGGCGGAAGAGTCATAACTATGGTAAGCAGACGAGGCTGTGGGACCGGGTGTTTGGGACTTGTACGGAGCGCATTGAATCTATGGAGGGAAATGTGGATTATGAAAATACGGCTGAGATACCTTTGTTCTAGGGGTTGAGGTGGTTGTCGCATGTGAATTGGAACGAAATGATGCTTGCGTGGTGACTTATTGAGAGTATTCCCTTTCTGTCTAACATCCCTAGTTGGGATATATTGTGATGGATGCTTTGAACATTCTCGTTGAATTGTTAGTTTCAGCATGACTGTTTTTATATCCTCTGCCACTTTATGGAATGGCCATTACTATTAGAGGGGTATGGGCGTCTTTTTCGTCTATTGGTGTAGTAACTAGGTAATAGTTCTAGAGGATCGTGTAAGGATCTTAACATAGTCTCCATCATCATGACTCCCTATATCCCCATTCAGCTCATTTACGTTGACATCTTTACACGTCTAGTCTGCTCGCTTGTCATGTGGCTACTCTCGTGGTTTCTTCACTGAAGGACACAAATACGGAGCCCTCCCAAGGTTGGCATGGATCTTCTAAGCTTGGCATACCCGCTGTCAGCACCGGAGATAACCTCGGACATTGCATGTATCTTGCTTAATCGTTTCTATTCCTATCTCGAATTCTCAACTGGAATCAGTTCAGGCATCACCAATAATATATCTTGGCATGACGACGTCGTAATTTGTCTGCAACGTTTGTATCAGTCTCATTGTCCATCTATAAACTATAAAAGCATAGACAAATCCTACCAGGTAATACTCCATATCCAAACAATTTCATTCTCTTTCCTGCACAGACATTAGCAGCAGATAGCAGCAACATGAAGATCATGGGAGGCAGCGTCGCCGCATTTGGCATGGCAATGGCTCATACCATGTCAGCTATGGCACAGAATATGTCATACGGAGCGGACAATTTCTACCGCAGCAACAATGTGACGGTTCACAAGATCAACTTCCCAAGCCAATACCACACGATTATCGCGGGAAACCTCTTCACCCCCAACAATCTCGACTCCAGTGCCTCCACCCCGGCTATTGTTGTCGGACACCCAATGGGCGCAGTCAAGGAGCAGAGCGCGAATCTCTACGCCACCAAATTGGCTGAACAGGGCTTTGTTACGGTGTCACTTGACCTGCCGTTCTGGGGCAGCAGCCAGGGTAGACCGCGTAATGCTGTGTCGGCAGAACTATATGCAGAGGCATTTAGCGCAGCAGTTGACTACCTTGGCGTGCAAAAGTACACAAGCGTTAATCGTGACCGGATCGGTGGCCTCGGTATCTGTGGCAGCGGTTCCTTTATGATCAGCGCAGCCAAGATCGACCCACGCATCAAGGCTATTGCAACATCGTCAATGTATGATATGGGAGCTGCCAGTAGAAACGGACTCGAGAAGTCGCAAGGCCTCCCTGAGCGCAAGGAGGTCATTGCCACGGCTGCGCAGCAGCGCTGGATCGAGGCTGATGGTGGCAGAACTGAGTACACGGGTGGCACTCCGAATAGACTCACAGTGAATTCCACTGCCGTGGACCGTGAGTTCTATGACTACTACCGTACCTCGCGTGGTGAGTTTACATCTAAGGGTGCCACTTGGAATCTTACAACGCACCCTACACTCTCCACAACCACCAAGTTCATGAATTTTTACCCGTTCAATGACATCGACACGATCTCACCGCGTCCGATGCTTTTCATCACCGGTGACCAGGCACACTCGCGCGAGTTCAGTAAAGATGCCTATGCGCGTGCGGGAGAGCCGAAGGAGTTGGTTTGGGTTCCCGGCGCTGGTCACGTTGACCTTTATGATCGCGTCGATCTGATTCCATTCGCTAAACTCACTCATTTCTTCCAAACAAACCTGGTCTAGGGAAAGTGAGTGGCAAGCGAGAAAAATGATCTGAAATACTCCCGCTGGTTCGCAATGCTTGGTGTATATGCGGATCATCGATTCGTTTTGCAATATATTTAGGCTATGGAATCCGGATATTATGCTTACGCTTCCAATTAAGAATGAGATTACTCCGTACATAGCTCGGTGTTCATGTGGACATTCCAGATCTAATCCCACTTTTCAACAGTTATAGTGTGGCAAGGGTGCGAAGGTGCATTGGCGTGTCAGCGTGCATAACTCAGGTGGGCTCGAGGTGGATCTTGGATGTAAGCAACTCACATTAACACCGGACTTCTTATGTGCCAACATCCAAAGACTCAATAGACAATATGTAAATGTTTGTGTTTATAAAGACTTCATTATGTCTCGATTCTTAAATTTGCAAACTTCAATATCTATCAATCTACACACCATCGAGACAATGCAAGGATACAGTCACACGAGGCCTATCGATTGCAACAAGCCAATCAACGTCGAGAACCTGAAGGGTAAAACGGCAATTGTCACTGGCGGTGCGTCATACCGAATATTGAATTGAATATGGGCTGTCCACTGATCATAGACCAGGTGCCAACGGCTTGGGAGAAGCCTACGTTCGGGCTCTGGTTGCCGCAGGGTATGAGACTATGTCAGAGAAACGGAGCACGTTATCTAACAATATTATTAGAGTCAAAGTATGTATCGGTGACCCTGACGTCCAAAGAGGAAGAAAATTGGAACAAGAACTCCCTGGGTATGTACATCGTTCAATTTACATGCTTGTGCTTCACGTTCATGTATCGTCTCCAAAGGACAAAATTCATTCGTTGCGATGTCACCAAGTGGAGTGATCAGGATGACCTCTTTCGTCAAGCTGCACTTTTTTCTCCAACGCGGAGGATTTCCCATGTCGTAGCCAATGCGGGTATTCATCGCGAGGACGACGTCTTTTCGTACGCTGGTGACGACCAAGAGCCAGCGGAGCCCAATTTGAGCATCATTGATGTTAATATCAGGGGTGTTCTCTATACTGCAAAATTGGCCGCACATTATTTCATTCGACAGAATGGTACAGAAGCATCGCAAACGCAGAGGGATTCTTCCTTAGTTTTGATCGGGTCGGGTGCGGCCTTTCTGGACTGTCCACGGGGTCCTCAATACAGTGCGAGCAAGTGGGCTATGCGCGGGATTATGCACTCGTTGCGAAGGACCGCTCATTTCTACGGTAGTCGGGTGAACATTATCTCTCCATGGTAAGCGTCAATCTCGTTCAGTGTCGCATACTTCTATTTCTAACAAAGTATCACCAGGTACGTCAAAACGAACATTTTATCCGAAGATGTCTTCAACCATGTATCCAATGTGGGAGTTGGGTTTGCAAAGGCGGAAGATGCAGGCCGATGCCTACTCAGGATTCTTAGCGATGTCAATATCAACGGGCACTCGTTGTTCGTTTCAGGAAGGAAGTGGGCCCCTAATGGATACCTTGATCTTGATTTGGAGGATTACCCGCAGAATGAACTGATCCAGGAGATACAAGAAGATCAAATGAAACCCGCACCTGTCTCTCTTGGCTTGTTTGTGTGAACAAGTGACAAATTGAACTAGGGTGATAATCCAAAACTGTCTGGGTCCAATGTCTTGTATAACGTCAATACTAGCAGCTTGGACGAATGTTGAAAAGTGCAGTAATTCAGGGCCACTAGAGAGAATATCTCCTAGCTCAAGTCATAAGATATGGTGTAGTTGCCTACTCACTAGGCGACCGGTATATTAAAGCTAACGTTGTTTTCCAATCAAGGGGCTTCTCACCCCTTTTCGCTCTCCAACGATTAGTATTCATTATTAATTCCTCACAGCCTTTCAGCAAAAATCCCCACTTCAGTAGGAACGCCGGAGTGACTTCCCAGTTCTCCGGCTCCCAAGAAGGACCCCACACTAGCAAAGTAGCCCCAGTATTTTTCGTATCCCAGAACGCCATAAGATCATGACACAAGTCATCATCATCGATAAAGTCTTGAACGGCTATAAGATTATCACGCATGTTGTGAAAGGGAAAGAAATCAAGCCAGGGGTGATGAGGGACACGCCGTTGGTATTCTGTTGGTCGAAGACTCGCGGGTATTGGAGACTCGGAGAAGCCAGGTATTGGGGTGTTGAAGATGGAGATAGCATCGTCGCGCGACATCCACTCCATTGTCATACCAATAGAGCGTGTATTCTCGATTATCGCACGCTGGATATTTAACCTGGAGAGGGAGAGGAGGTGGTCGATGTTGGGAGAGTTGCGAATGTAGCTTTCTAATGCTAGGGACTCGAACTGCTGCATCATTGAGTGCAACTGAGGGGGCGCGATACTGCATATGAATCCCTTATCGTCTGTGTCTATTCGGATGGGAGTGGAGTTCGGTGGTATAGCTACGGCTTTGTTGCTGTGGAGCTGCACCTTGTCCTCGGTGTTTTGGGCGCGCTGGCGCATCCCTGACTATGTCAGTGGCCACAATATCATGTGGAGGAAGGAGTAAGAGTACGGTATGTTCTTTGGTTGAGACGGTTCTGTAACTTTCTCCGCTCAGCCTGATCTGTAGTACCCGTCCAATCATCTTCGGGATTCCTTATAGCCGCCTGTTGTGACATTCGAATCAGTTCAATCCGTTTATTGTCCGGCGCCATATTTGATGACATGGGGAATGGATGTGCCGGGCGATTATGGGAGTGACATGGGATTTTAAAGATATAGTGCGCTTATGCCTAGCCGGAATATGATTGGCCTATCTTAAATCAAAGCTACGCTAATGCAAGCTGCTTACATGGTCTAGCCTAATACGGACTAGGTAGACTTGACAAACCCTTGGAGCGGTTAAAGCTTAAAGCGTTTGTTGCCACAGCCACACCAGCAACGAGGCAATAGTATTCCGGATGCAGTTCTCTTTCGTTCCATGATCTGTTAGCTGTAGCCAATACCCGTAGAAAACTTTGTCATTGGATTCGCACTTCTAAGTCCGGCCTAACCCCAAACGATTTGAGGTACGTATTCGAGGAAAACACTTACAGTGACACCTCCAAAGTTTGGATACCCTAAAGTGGGGCCCCTCTCACCGCCCTCCAGCACACAAGTAGACCTAGCATCATCTCGTGTTTTTACGCGTTTCCCCCCCTAAATCTCTCTCAAATCTCGTGTGGAAGCTCCCATTGAGAGTTAGGGGTGGTATAGGCCCTACTAGATTCCATAGTATGAATTCATGGAGGTATTAGGCCGCAGAATCTTATGTAATTCTAGAGGTGTGGGGCATGGGGTCTCCAAACTTTGGAGGTGTCACTAGACCTCCGCAAAGCCCATAAGCCCAAAGCCCAACCCAACCCGTAAATTGGTTGGGTTTTGGGCCCGGTCCTTAGGCCCATCGATGGGCTATGGGCTTATACCTCGAGCCCACTGTGGGTTAATAGGGGTCCAAATAGGCCTTAAACAATACAAACATATCGAGAATTTAGATGCCAAGATAAGTTGAACTCCCATTTTAGGACTAATTAAATTACCTCTGTTTTACGTCCGTTTCTTACCTTGATCCCTAAGGTAATATTTTATTAAATTTAATGGTTTAGACTCAATAACTAGTATTCTCTCTATATCACGTAAAAAGATACGAGAAATCGCGTTAATAAAGAATTTTTAAAAATCACAGAGGTTTACTAGAAAGTAGTAGTACTTCCCTATAAAACCTAAATATATATCTATCTAACCGGTCCCTTTAAAATTACAGGGACCGGTTAATATCAAAATATCTACATTTACCTTTTCGGTTATATCTCGACCCCTACCGATCGGATTTTGTTTAAAATTAATATACGTACCTATAGTATTCCCTTTTATTCTACATTTGAATTTGAACTTCGTACGATCGGTAGAAGATCGTAATACAACGATTACAGAGTCCGCTTTGTCAGCGCCTGTATGGGTTTTTATAGGGGCCCATGGCCCAACCCACGGTGGGCTGTGGGTTGGGTTGGGCTTGGAAGGTTGAGCCCATAGCCCACCGTGGGTTAGGTCGTGGGCCTAGGGTCCGGGCCCATTTATGGGCTTTGCGGAGCTCTAGGTGTCACTGTACTTACTGAATGGCCACCGAGAGTCAATATATTACACCAGATCACAATCCAATGCCAACCTTGGAAGGTATCTGAGAATGTTATCGAACAGAGAATTCACGACTATGCTTAGTGAGTAAGAGTATGGCCTTTCCTGGTCACCTGTGAAATGTCTCCTAGAATATATGCCCACGTCGTCCAACATCAGTGTATTGGATATAGTTGAAGACCGGCTATTTTGACCCTGTGGAAGAAAAAAAAAAAAGGTCGGCGATACAAAGTTTTCTGTTATTCCCTCTATGATCGTATTTGTCATATTTGCGGTAGCAGAACCTACTCAAGTCAATAGTCAAGCTCAAAATACAAGTGCTTGACCCACTTCTGCTTGAGACATCACTATAGAATATATTTACAGGCTGATATAGATGGCTGATATAGATGGGATGTGGGCCCCGTATGCTATAGTATGTGCTTGGCCCTACCGATTCAGGGGATAGCTGATGTGATCAACTCCACTGTCTTTGCGCTAGTATGCATGTCTCGGTAAACCGAGTCTTGGGGTGAGAAATGGGGGCCACTTAGTGTGAGACAGACTACTTTTACATACTCCCCACAGCTTAGCGACTTTCATAGAGCACATAATGAATTAAGTATATTCGTGATAGTGTATATTAATCCTTTAACGAAGTCTATTTCTAAAACAATCGAAATATAAAATGACTCCGGTCTAACTCCCCCAATGAGAGATCACCCACGTGCTCTTTCGAAGGGTTGCCCAGCATCCGATATAACTGAAATCTCCACCTGCTTCGTGATACCGGGAGCAGAGAAAGTAGGAGAGTCCGGTACACCCCCTATAGATGTAGTATGCGTACTCTGATTATGATCCAGAATGTGATCGATGCTATCGTTCTCAATATCAGACTGGTATTTGCGCGTGCGACGTGACTGGTTCGTTTCGTTTGGGACAGCTCCAGATTTGCGCCCACTGAAGGGCATGCTAAGTTCGTAGGAGCGGGAATATTTGCCGCTGGAGATCTTGCGCACGGAGGAGATGACCAAGGGGCGGATGCAAGGGATCGAGGAGGTAATGATGATGATAACGTTTTCAATGTATCCCCAGCGAATTAGTTCGATGGCACCACTGGTTCCGGTATTTGTGATGCTGGGGACGTCTTTCAGTTTGGTTGTTTTGATGATGGACGCGACCATTGCACTACATCGTTGGGTTAGTACATTGTGGCTGCAATTTTGCGTAGAGGCAGGCACTTACACGATACCCAAGCTGAGAAGAACAATCAAACTGATCTTGATGCGTAGTTTCAGATTCAAGTTCCAGAAGACCGTAGTGGGGAAGACGGCCAAAAACAGATCAGTGGCCGAGTTGAATGTATTGGAGTAGTAGGCGAAGCTGATCACTGCATGGATATCACCGCAGGTCGTCGAGACTGCGACTGCAGGGTCCCATAGAGCGGCCACATCGCGACATATGCTAAGTGGCAGTACGGCCGATGCAGCGTTCCCGGCGAACTGTATCGCCAAAACAGACCATAGCGCAGCTTGGTAGTATTTGTTCGTTCCGAGTAGGGGGAGGATGTAGAGAATGAATGCGGAACGAGCGAAGGTGGTGCTGAAGGTCACGAGGGGAACTTGGATTGCGATGTTCTTCAAGACCGCTTTCTTGTCGTTTGGTGATACTGTGCTGAGATTCTTGCCGAACCCATGCCTAACCGAAAAGGTCAAGAATACTGTTGATACTATTGCCAAAATCTGGAGAAAGTTGGGGTCAGTCTATGAGATTAACCCTCAAACTAATTGGGAAGATCTACCTCGGCAAGGATCATCAGTCCATCGTCGATGCCAAACCGTTTGATCTTGATTTTGGCAATGACACGTAAAATAACGATCACCGCAGCAATGGCCACAGCGGCCCAAAGCCCCTTCTCTAGGGCTGGACCATGATTAGCTTGTGACATCGTGTGGATATCAATGGGCTAAATTGACAGCATTGCCAAAGAGGCGATCCGTCATATATATGGAGTTGGAGTAGTCCTCCAGAGAGTCAGAATGATGCTCTCGGTAATCAACCCCAGAAACACAGCATTGGTTGCTGGAGTCGAGCTGATTCATAGCCAATAACCAGCAATGTGCACATGCCCAGGTGAAAGCCCTAAGAACCATACGTGGTCGCACCATGGATTGGCTGGTAAATAACTTTGGATAGAGTAAACTTTACTTTGATTCATGACGATCACTTCCATTTGCGTCAGTGTTTTACGCAAGGTTCCATGTTCAAGGTTTCTCTAACTGGCTCCAATATATATGAGTGATTTTATATAAGGCTGACCTATGAGCATGATGGCATGATGGCATGATGCCTAACTATGTTAACTACACCGAAGCTGTGATACTATTCCCTGTCACTTTCTTATCATTGTAAAATACCCAACCCCCGAAATTCTAAGATGTTTGAAGCTTAAGCTAAAGCTAAAAGCAGGCAACTAATATACCCTCTCTCTAATGTGGAGATTGGTGGCGCTAGAGTAAAAATCGGATTGGATTCGATGGAAAAACTGGATCCGATCTCGGCCTTTCCTAACCCGTCGGGTCTCCGGGAGGTCCGAAATTGGATTGAAGATGGCCAAAAAAAAAGGAATCATATTAGAATGTTTGGAAATAGGATCCCGACCGAACTCCGGTAGACCAGAACTGCCGTTATAGATTGCGCAGGAACGTAACTTAATGTCTCGGTTCAACCCCGGTGAAATCCTCATATCCACATTTGATCGGACTAGATTGTAGACTAGGGAACATCTCCGATATGGAATGTTCAATCGAAGAATGCGAAGTCCATACTTTGGATAAATAAAAGAAGGTGATCGACGCCTATGTCTCCTTGTTTTGACAACTTTATCCCTTCCATTTCCTCCACCATGAAGTGGGCATTGGCTTCCCTCGCTCTTGTCGCACCGGCCATTGCGTCGGATTGTCTTTGTTCGCCGACTGATAGCTGTTGGCCTACTCCATCAGCTTGGGCCTCACTCAATAGTACAGTTGGTGGTCGTCTGGTTGCGACCGTACCGATTGGAACCCCTTGCCATGACCCCAACTACGACGCTGCCGCCTGTGCGGCGCTCCAGGCCAACTGGAACATGCCTCAGCCTCAGTAAGTGTGTTAGTTAGGGAAAAATTGACATGGCTAATCGCCTCCAGCCTTGACTCCTCTTCGTCGGTGATGCAGACATACTTTGCCAACCAGACATGTGATCCGTTCACCGTCAAGTCCAAACCCTGCCTCCTCGGTAACTATGTGAACTACGCTGTGAACGTCTCCTCCAGCGACCAGGTCATCGCTGCTGTGAATTTTGCCCGCGAAAATAACATTCGCTTCGTTATCCGCAACACTGGCCATGAGTAAGTTCCCCCAATGGTTTCCATACATATCAATACTGATGTGATGTAGTTATCTTGGCCGTTCAACTGGCGCCGGTGCCCTCTCCGTATGGACTCACCACTTGACTGATATCCAGTACAAGGACTGGTCGAGTCCGTCTTACCAAGGCCCTGCGTTCAAGGTTGCTGCCGGTGTGGTTGGCTACCAGATCCTCGAGGCCGCATCTGCCAAGGGCCTCATCGTCGTCAGTGGTGAATGTCCCACCGTCGGTCTCGCCGGTGGCTACACCCAAGGCGGCGGTCACTCCGCTCTCAGCACTACATTCGGCCTCGGGGCTGATAACACCCTGGAGTTTGAGGTTGTCACCGCTGCTGGTAAGCTAGTCAAGGCCTCGCGCTCCGAGAATGCCGATCTTTTCTGGGCCCTTAGCGGTGGTGGCGCCGGCAACTACGGCGTTGTCATGTCCCTTGTTGTCAAGGCACACAAAGACGCGCCCATTGCCGGTGCGTCTCTTCAGTTCACCGCGGCCAATATCACCACCGATACCTTCTACGAGGCCGTTTCGGAGTTCCACTCTCTGTTGCCCGCCATGATCGACCAGGGTGTTACGGTTATCTACCTGATGACTTCGAAGGTCTTCTCCATCAACCCCATTACTGCCTACAACCAGACCATCGATGATGTCAAAGCCATCCTCGGCCCATTCACCTCGAAGCTCACCCAGCTCAACATCATGTACAAAGCCAGTTTCACCCAGTACAACTCGTACTATGACCACTACAACAAGTACATGGGACCTCTCCCTTGGGGTAACTTAGCCGTGGCTAACTACCAGTACGGCGGACGTCTGATTCCCCGCAATACCCTAGAGCAGAACCCCAACGGGATGGGCTCAGCGTTGCGCAGCTTGACCCAGGCGGGCGTGATAGCCGTCGGAGTCGGGATGAACGTCTCTGCCCCGGTCAACGTCTCGAATGCAGTTTTCCCGGCCCTGCGCAACGCAGCAGTAACGATGCAAATTGGCACAGTGTGGAACAAGACCGCCCCATGGTCCGATATGATCGCGGACCAAGTTAAGATGACGACTGAATATGTGCCTCAGCTTGAGGCCATCACGCCGAACAGCGGTTGCTACCAGAATGAAGCTAACTTCCGCCAGCCGAACTGGCAGGAGACCTTCTTTGGAAACAACTATCCTGCTCTGCTCGCTGTCAAGAAAAAGTGGGATCCTTCATCGTTTTTCTATGCCCTCAAGGCTGTTGGCAGTGATGTCTGGTCTGTGTCTGAGTCCGGGCAGATGTGCCGTTCCTAAGCTTCTTTGAGGTTAAGCCTGGAGTCCATTTTATTTCATGGCGGATGCAGAATAGCGGTGCACCGTTCCTAGTTTAGATGTCAACGATATATATTTTCTCTATAGTTAGTAGATGATGAGTGTATCTTAGCAGATAATCACTTTGCTCAATGCAATTTTCAATTCCAAGTCAACGAAATATCTCAGCATTTCGGAGGTCTAGACTGCCAAAGTCTATGTTACTCCACCTACACTTTAACTTCTAAATCTTTCACATCTTGAGAGTGGACCTCGCTTCATATCCCTCTTATGCTTGGCGCAGATTTCACTGTGCTCTGCCTTTTTATTCGAGGCTACAATGGAGGTATTAGTACTTCATCAAAAATAATGGTATGCTGAAAGTATGCCCAATGCTGATCTATGTGCAGAATCTGTGTGCAGAAATCTATATAACCAAATCAAATAATATCGCCCAGCAACACCCATGGAAAGTGTACATCAAAACATTTCATATAAAAACAACAAGCTTAAACCTCGGCATTGCTAGCGCAAGAGAAGCTGTTGCTGGAGGCGTTGTCATGAATGGCCTTGCCGGAAACGTAAAGGCCAAGACCACACATGCAACCACCAATCAGAATAATGCACACGTTCACAATAGTGAGTGCAATCTTCCGAGGAGAAGAGAACCACTTGCCCTTGTTGATGTGCAACCAGTACACACCACCAAGACCGTAGCTGAACCAACTAGCGAACAACGAGCTAATTAGACTCAGCAGATCACTGAAGACAGGAACGGCATCGGCAATGATCCAGGCGATAACCCAGCATGTAAAAGCAATGCCAACCCAGGAGCCAATAGCAACCCAGTCGCGCTTGTGCATGCGGTCAGTGCCACGGAACAGGCGGACGTAGATGTACTTAAGACCGATGTGGCCGTTGACGACACCAGCACCGATGATCTGTGAGAATATCAGCAGCCGAATATGAGATAGAGTGACGGGAAAAACGTACAGTTGGGATGGCAATTCCGTAAGCGACCTTCTTCAGAATAGGACCCGCTGATCCAAGAGCGGGAGATGTGACCTCCTGGCCAACAAAGTAGTAGATCACCACAGCGGCAACGGTGTAGAAGCAAATCTCGAAGGTCTGCAGTAAGATCAGAGCCTTGGGGAAATCCCTGGGTTCCTCCATCTCAGCGAGCAGACCGAAGAAAGCCACGTGGGCGCAGTAGGCAAAAACGATGTTGGTGACAGCGCTGAAGGCCTGGAACAGATCGGTGTCGATAGTAGCCCTGAGGTTCTGACCTCCCTTATTCTGAACACCGACTGCGACCATAGTGATGATGACTGCAGTAACGATACTGGCGAAGGCTATAAAGAAGACAATTAGCGATGACTATAGGGCCGCGGCGGAGTTCTGTTGTACATACACATGCATGAGATATATGTCATGTTCTTCATTGTACGGGGCAGAGAGCAGACGAAACAGATGACGAATCCAACAGCGGTGAAAACCATCGTGCAGGTTCCGTGCTCGGTAACGGTGTTCATCATGACACTGAAAGTCAGGATGTGAGAGCCCATAATGAAGATCGAGAAGAGCAGCTGGCCGATGCCGAATAGTTCGCGTCCAAAGGCACCGAACAAAATCTCGCCGGCGTCGGCCAAGTTCTGGATGTGGGGGTATCGGGCGCGGAATTGGTGGATCGTATATCCAGTATAGGTAGCGAGAATGCCCAGTCCGATAATGAGGACGAGCGCTGGGGCAAGGCCTAGCTGGGCGAGGGTCTTGGGCAGGGACAAGACACCCAGGGAGACGGATTCGGCGATCATGACTGAATAGCGGTCAGAATTGGTTCATAACAATAGATCAAGCGATCAACAGCTTTGATTATGAGCATGTGCTAGCACTTACACATTCCCGTTTGCCTATCACAGAATTAACTCATGTTCTTGAAGGTTGTTGCTTCCTTGCATCAACTTACCACCACTTCATAGTTTTGTACTTAACATCGGCACCTTCTTCATTTCCAAAGGCATCCTGATACTTCGGCTCCTGGCCCCCCAACATCTTCTTTTCATTATATCCCGACTCCGAGTCAGTAGGCTCTTGGTGTGGTGTCACTCCGTCGAGAATCATGATGTCGACGCGTATAGATCGGCAAGGGAGAAGTCTAGGTGGGAATAGAGAGAGGAAAGAAAGAAAGAGAACTGTATGTGTGCAAAGAAAAATTCATAAGCCAAGAGGTGGAGCTTTCAACGTCAACCGAGACAAACCCCGGCTTCCCTTGTATGGAGAGTTGGGGAGCAGAATTCTGGGGCCGGTATCTTCCGTAAGGGGTACGCTTATCTCAGTGGTGATATCCATTGCCTATTCACATTATGTTAATATGTATTGCGGCTCAGATAAAAATAAAACAGCTTTGATACCAAGTTGAGACTATCCACATAAAAATAAGCGTCTACGGATCCACTTCCAGCCAGGGAAGTGGAGCTGCCCTGACCCGCCTCTCTGAATATTAGCCAATCATGGGCTCGGCTCAGAATTCTATTATCTAACAAGAATTGCCGGACTCGCTTGGCTGGCCGAGGGTAGCCGTCATAGCCGCTTATTCCGATGCTAAGCCATTCAGCTGTTACTAATTGCCAAGATGTGCTCTGGCTTATTGCTCTATTTGAATTAATTCAGTTGCGAACATGGGATAGTACCTGCATCGATTGTACCTGAGGAATGGCAAATTAGGGGTTCAATGGCCAAAGAATTCTATATGGAGACCGTGGGCCCCAATTGAGGTGAAACTCTTTGCCATCAAGATAATAGTTTTAGCCACGCCTTGCCAACTCCGTCTGGGTAAATATTTATACTTCGGCTATTTTGTCAAAGCCGCATATACCCATGTCTGGCAATTCTCGGATTTCCCTTTCCGTTTCACTGCTCACCCCTCGCCATTCTTTCGCTCACTGGGTAGAATTGAGTACGCCCCTGAGCGGCTTGAATTGTCGAATGAGGATTACTGTTATAAATATATAGTAGAACGTGAGGAAATTACTATTATAGAAACTTGATCGTGCGAGAATGTATGGGATACTTCAGTGGTGTATATATGAAAACTAAATAAATAAAACCAAAACAAAACAAAACAATTTTAAGAGACTGCTTCACCTCGGAAACAAAACAAATGAACTCGTACTTTGACTGACTTGGATCACATCCTACAAAGAGACATAGTTCGCGCAGCGGGCAATGCCAAGCTGCTGAACCAGGAATTCATTCACAAACTGGCACTTAGGATCCTGGCGTTGCTGGATGGCCAAGAACTCAGGCAACTTCGGGAATTTCTCCAAAGTGTAGGTAGCATTAGGAGGACTCATCTTGTTCCAGTGGGACCGGACGTTGTAGGTTTCACCAAATTGAGGGAGGAATTCATGAGCCAATTCTTGGTTCTGCCAGAGAGTGGTGAAGTTGTTATATTCTTGGATCCAGTCAATCTCGACGACCGCAAAAACACCGCTCAACTGGGGGTTAAGGCCATAGGTATTAACAGGGGACAGATATGCATCGTCACCTTTGAGAGAACGATGCTGCATAACCATCTGCTTGTTATAGGGAGCCTTCATGCGAGGCGTCTGGGCCTGTTGGAAAATGGTGTAGTTGGTGGCGGCTTCCGCGTAATACTCGATAGGAAGGAAGTGCTCGATCTCGGCGTAGAAGCCTCGGGAACAGACACCTTGGGGAGAGCAGGACGCGGCGTCAGTGACTTCGTCGTAGCAGATGTACTCCTTCTTGCAGTCACCGCAGCCGTTGGCGCAGTAATTAAGAGTACAGTTGCGAACACCGGTATAGTTGGTCGGTTCCCAGTAAGAGAGAAAGTAAGTAGGCTCGAGGGACCAGCTCTGGGAGTCTTCGTCCCAATCAAAGTGCGGACCCCAAACAGTCATACGGTCATGCTCCTTGTACAGTTGAGCAAGCTCCTTGTACATCATCGAGTAGTCGGAGGTGGCATTCAAGACCTTTGTGGTCTTCTTTAGGAGTTGGGTAGGTTGAACTTTGATAGTCATCTCCGTGATTAAACCGAGGGCACCAAGGCTGATACGGAAAGCTTTCAGTTCTTCCGCATTGTTCTTCTCGTCGATGACACGGAGGTTACCCTGCGAGTCCAACACGCGCAGCCCAATGATCTGAGTTGCAATGTTACCGAGATTGGACCCAGAACCGTGGGTGCCGGTGGAGGCAGCACCCACAAAGTTCTGAACACGCTCAACGCCAAGATTGCTGAAGGATAAGTCGTTGGCCTTCAGCTCTTGGACAAGATCATCGACATCCCACCCGGCACCAAATGTGATGGTCAGGTTCTTCTTATCGATGTTGAGCTTCTTTAAATTGGTGAGAGAAACGATATAGGTGGGCTTCTCAGTGACAGTATTGTCGACACAGGTAGTGAGGTTACCGAATCCATGGCTATTTCCAACAACTTTGATGTGGGAACCCTTAGGGTACTGTTCTTTGAGGAACTGGGCGGTGTCACGCTCATTGTGAGGAGCAAGGTAGGCGTCAGACTCGCAAGTGACCTCAAACTGCCAGTTGAACCAGCGGTAGGCGGAGCCAAACACTGCGTGCAGCAGTAACAGCAAGAAAGCCAGCTTAGGGCTAAGCATTTTGGAATCTATGAGTTTTCAATGTTAGCAAACTATCATGAAAGAAATCGACTGGAAAACTCACAGGAATAGCAATATTCTAACTATAAGCAAGATTGTCTCACAAGAGGGATTCTCGCAGTAGTAATGATCGAGGGAACTAGGTTCGTATTGAAAGAAGGGAGGTCCAAAGGAGAACGGAGAGCGAAGGCAAGTTATATAGCTCGAATTCGCTCGTCTTTCAAATGAAAACCCACTTATTGTTAATGAATTGAGCGCACACTCCACTATAAAGCAAACTTTGCGTTTCTACCGGAGCATTTTGACCCGTGTCGCCTGTTATGAACTCATCGTCGATCAGGCGTGTGGATAGTTCAAATGTTAGCATAACGGGAAGTTGAAAGTAAAGGATGTATAAGATATACATTATCTCCCATTGCAACTTGCCCTTTCTATTATGTGTGTTTGACTCTTCCCAAAAGCATTGAACGTGAAGGAGATGGAACCAACACTGATCTACCATCTAGATAAAGAATAATACTCGGGATTTCTCGAACCCTCAGGGAATCGCCGAAGTGGGTACCAGTGGGGTTCCTCGGATCAGATAAAAGAAAAATAGAATGAGATCGACATGCTATGATGATCATAATTACAGTACATACTGGCTTGATCTTTGAAATTTCAATTTGTAGTCCTTGGGTAAACATCAAATCGTATATCAATGTTTGGCTACGTGCTAAAATCGATTTAAGACCAATATTGCACTGTAAATATTTGCATCCCAGCACAGAGAGCGGATTTGGACTGATCTAATCCTGGTCGACATCATCGATCGCCATGTGGCGGAGCCAAGATCTGCGAGACCCTGGGCTTTAAATGTGCCTATCATGGCGATCTTGTCCTTATTATCCAAACCCAAGTTGCCGGTGAAGAAATTGGCAGACCACGAGGTTGGTTCCGCGCTTAGCGACAAGCAGGAATCCTTAACTAACCTTGGAACCCTGGATCTCAAGATTACATGCACGTATCATTTGACAATAAGGGTCTACAATGTATGTACGATTGACAATAGGTCCGCTTATTATACTCCTTGCCCTTCAGTACGTACCTTACGTATCTCAGCTAGTCCACATTTATTGCCTCTGACAAATGAAGCCGACGAATATACCCTTTAAGCTCGACTGCAATGTCAGAACCTCGTAAACGATCACCAATGGCCCATGTGACGAGGTTCTGGTGGAAGTTGTAGGAAGAAATCTATAAATTCTCACTCTCTCTCTCTGTCATCAAGAATATTTCTTGTATAGCAATCAATTCGGGACTTCATTTCTCTTCTTCCTTTTTCTTTTCTCCCCTTCATTTGGGATTATAACTCGAGATGAAGTGTTCGATTTTCTCAATCCTCTCGTGCTTCCTTGTCTCTGCGGCCTCGTCCGATACCTATCTGCCCTCTGAGCAGATTGATGTCCAGTCTAGTCTTCTTTCGGATCCCAACCAGGTTTCTGGCAAGACTGTTGACTACGTAATTTCAGGAGGTGGCTTGACAGGCCTGACCATTGCAGCCAAGCTGACTGAGGACCCCAATATCACGGTCTTGGTCATTGAAAACGGCTTTTATGAGTCAGAAGATGGAACTATCATTGAGGATCTGAACGCCTACGGAGACATTTTTGGCACCACTGTTGACCACGCCTATGAAATCGTTCCTCATGCAACCAATAACCGCACCGAAAATATCCGATCTGGCAACGGTCTTGGAGGATCAACTTTGATCAATGGTGGCTCCTGGACACGCCCCCACAAAGCCCAGATCAATTCTTGGGAAAAGGTGTTTGGCAACAAGGGTTGGACTTGGGATAGCCTATTCCCATATATGCAGAAGGTCGAGATCTCCCGTCCTCCGAATGATGTCGATATTGCCGCTGGTCACTACTATGACTCCGCCTGTCACGGAACGAACGGCACTGTTCATGCTGGTCCCCGGAACACCGGAACGCCTTATTCTCCAATAATCAAGACCTTTATGAATTCTTCCAAGGAACGTGGCGTTCCTACCCAGCTAGACTTCCACTGCGGTGTCCCTCGTGGTGTTTCTATGATTCCTAATACGCTGCACGAGGACCAAACTCGTTCGGATGCTGCGCGTGAATGGCTTCTGCCAAACTACAAGCGCCCGAATCTGCAGGTTCTGACGGGCCAATTTGTTGGAAAGGTCCTCATCAAACAAACCGCTATTGCTGGCCACAAAGCCGTTGGTGTAAACTTTGGCACCAACAAGAATGTGAATTTCAATGTATACGCCACGCACGAGGTGTTGCTGGCGGCCGGCTCTGCTGTCTCTCCTCGAATCTTGGAATACTCGGGTATTGGCTTGAAGTCTGTACTGGATGCGGCCGGTGTGCAGCAAATCGTTGACCTCCCTGTCGGTCTCAACATGCAGGACCAAACCACCACTACCGTGAGCTCCCGTACCAAACCCTCCGGCGAAGGTCAGGGTCAGGCCATCTATTTTGCTACTTTCAATGAAACCTTCAAGGATTACGCTCATCAGGCTCACCACTTACTCAACACCAAGTTGCACCAGTGGGCTAATGAGACGGTTGCACGGGGTGGTTTCCATAATGTGACTGCTCTTGAGATCCAGTATCAAAACTACCGTGATTGGTTGCTAAATGAAGAAGTTGCCTATGTGGAGCTGTTCCTCGATACTTCTGGCAAGATCAACTTTGATTTATGGGATCTCATTCCATTCACCCGCGGTTCTGTGCATATTCAAGGCAACGACCCCTACCTGCGACACTTTTCCTACGATCCTAAGTTCTTCATGAACGAGTTGGACCTTCTTGCCCAAGCTGCTGGCTCGAAGCTTGCCCGTGAGATTTCCAACACTGGTGGTATGCAGACTTACTTTGATGGCGAGACTACACCTGGATCCAAATTGGCCTACAATGCCGACTTGGACCAGTGGGAGGATTATGTGAAGCAGAACTTCCGCGCCAACTGGCACGCTGTCAGCACCTGCTCGATGATGAAAAAGGATCTTGGTGGAGTGGTTGATTCTGAGGCTCGAGTGTATGGTGTTGAGGGCCTTCGGGTGGTTGACGGCTCAATAGTGCCGACTCAACTGTCATCACATGTCATGACTGTCTTCTACGCTATGGCTTTGAAGATTTCGGATGCGATTTTGGCAGACTTCTATGCGAAGTCCTAGAAGCACAGTGCATCCGTATAATAGAAGGAGTAAGGATATATAAACCGTGTAAAACTGGCTTCTGTGAGTTACGGAGGATTTCTAGCTGTTAGCAGTGAGTCTCACACGTTAGTGCAAGCTAGCAGGCATATAGCTATTATCATTGTTTAACTTAACCCTTGATAGTCAAGATAATCTATTCAACTGACCTATGTATTTGTCTTTACAGTCAGAATAGGGAGTGTACATAATTTCATGGAGTTAGGCAAATGTGCGAAGAGCTCTTTCTTTAGGGGCGACGAGCGCCATTATATATGTTCTTTATGGTTTTAACCAAACGATAGTCAAGCCATTATATTCCCAAGGAACAGGAGGAGAGAAGGATGCGATTTTTCCATCTACTATCGAAGGATGGCAAGAACACTTCGGGGCTGCGACATGTGAATTTCTCTAGAAGTGTCGATCATACTCTATTAAACTACGGTAGTACTTCTACAATCTCATCGACTACAATTATCCAGCCGAGGAATTTAGTTCGCGTCTTGTTTTATGTTTTTATTATTGCTTTACGGCTTACGCTACGTGCATATGAAGAACCAGAAGACTGATTCACAATCCTCTTTGTGCGCATACTCTGGTTTGGACCATATTTTTATCTAATTTTGACATTGCGAAAAAGGGTCAGATCACTGTCTATAGTTTCGTCGCCAAGTCTACCGTTAAGAGCTACTCCGGTGACTTGTTAGACTTCTTCAAGCACCTTATCAAGGACCAAGGTCCGGATAACAGCAAGTACTTGAAGACTGTACAGGCTGGCACTGAGCCTTTTATTGGTACTGCTGATTTCACTGTGTCTTCTTACACTGTTTCTGTTGTTTAAATCGGTATCCAAGTGATAGAGGAAGTGTATGAACCTTGCCAAGAAGACAACAGAAGATACTTGGAAACTGTCCTTGCTGACACCGAGCCTTTGTTGGGTACATCAGCTTCAATTACTTGAATGTAAATATCCGTGGGCCCTGCCTCCGGGGTCCTGAATTCGTGGCAGAAATGGTTAGGCAATCAATGTTTTAGAAAATCACAGTTGAAAGTGATGAGCCTGGATATAGGGTACTTTACCCGGAATATCAACGGACGGAGGGATATGAAAACCCACGCAGAAGTCCATGTATTGATTAGATTGTCTGTTAAAATCCCCGCGCTTTGCATTTTATATCAGTTATAGATTTTCATATCAGTGATACCTACCATACATTCTCATATAGCCAGAGTTCTGTCTTATAAAAATTCAAAATCCAAAACAGAAACAAGATTTTGTAGTCTAATTCAAACCAACATCGGCGAACAGCGCTCTCAACCCCATCGTAGTCTCTTCACCGTACAGGGTTCTCGTGAGTTCAAAGGGTCCAAATTCAGCAACCGACACCGGAGACGGGGGAGGTGTGTCATCTCTCTTGCACAACGCCATGACTGGTTTTGCAGGGGTGGGGTCATCCAAGTATAAGTTTGATCCAGCCTCGTTGCTATTGATGAAAACCCGCCGGCTCATGTAAACCTCCATTAAAGCAGACGGCCGTTCCACACTAGGCAAGTTGCGAACCTTCTTCAGCACTTTCTGGGACCTTGAGTAGATCCGCCGCTCTGTTCCATCGTCAATCCCGAGGATCAGTCTACCATTTTTGGGTTTGCCGGTGCCGGACCGCATGTTGTCAACCAGAGCGGGTCGGATGATTTCGTACACGTAGAACAAGTAGCCAAGATCGCGAAAGTCCTGGGGTCGCTCCTTTGGAGAAAGAATGTTGTAGAAGTCATTCCAGACTTTGTCCTCAGTCCCCAGGCTCTTCAGTAGGATTTCTAAGGATGGCATTTCAGACTGCTTTAGTGCTTGTCTGATGAAGTTAGCCACGAAATGACCCCGCCGTGACACATCGATGGTGATGTTAGATGGATTCACATTTCGCTTCAGTAACTCGACATGAAGATATCCCTGGAATACTTCAGAAATCTGGTCGCTCCGTTGCTCCACTGCCTGCATCCACTGCAAAGCTTCCGTGAAAGTGCAAGTCTCGTCCCGCAACTTCGAGTCGACAGACTGATAGTAGTGGAAGTTAGGTACATCCAAGCCAATGTGCACTGGAATGTCCTCAACATACGGGTTCCGCTCCTTGGCTTGCTGAATACTTTTGAGAGCCATGGCAGTGAAGTCAGCGAGAACTTGGCAGGTGCGAGCAATATAGTCGGCTTCATAGAAGGTTGGTTTGGGATAGTAAAGCTTGGTGCAATCGACGTGGCCTTCGTTGTCCAAACTTGCTTGAAGAACGGGCATGGAGAAGAGACACATTCCAGACTGGATGTAGACACGATCGAACATTGCCTCGTTCTTGTTGTTGAACAACTTATCATGGAAAGGTTGGCCCTCTCCGGCGAAATGAAGGTAGTGGTATGAAACGAAGCGGTCATGACAGAATTGGGTCTTTTGGAAGCTGGTGATGCCCTCCAGGATTCGGGCGTGACCCTCACAAGGGGGTCCACCAACCAGTGCTGTGTCGGTAATCTTCAGACTTGAACCAGGGCCTTCTCCGCTATTTAACAGCTTAGCAGCCTTGACTGCCGTCTTGTGGCCCTTGACCATAGCCTTCTGGTCGTGCTTTGGTAAGTCACACCCAACACGAGCCTCCTCCTTTTCGGGAAGCGCACCATGGCACATGTAGAAGCCCTGAATCTCAGAGTTCTTCTCCCGTGTGCAACACTCAAAGTCATGGAAGGAAACAGAGACAGGTCCATTGTCTTGGGCCTGGAGATCAGCGAGCAGCATTGAGGAAGACATGGCGGGATTGGAGAAGATCGATAGATTGAGAAAGAGCGGAGAGTAATTGACGAAGTTTTTCCTGAACTGGCCTGTTAAATAATGCAAAAAGTATATTCAAATAGCAAAGCCCAGATTGGATCAATGGTAATATTTACCTTTAATTCTAGGTGTGTAGGTCATGCCGCCATCGATGCTAGATGCAAAGGATATGTCACAATTCCACAACACCCTGGTAGCTGTATTGAGTGAATTTTCAGCTGATGTACATCGACACAAAGTAAGGATGATCATGGATGATCTGTCACGAACAGCGGAATACTAATGAGCCTTTTAGCTGATAATAACGTGTTTACCTCGGACCGTTTATACATTAAGCACTCAGGTTTGCAGCTACCCAGCCTTCTCAGATTCAAATTTTGTGAGATTGTCTCACTCCCAATATGCCTCTTTCAGGATCTCTAATTCGTCTTTCGCCTCTCCATCTTCTAGGTAAGAGAAAATTTGACCCAGCTCAGCCAAGTCTAACAGAGATATAGGGCTCAGGGGGCATCGTGCCTTTGCTAGCAGTGCTAGCACTTCTGTTATTCCTCATCTGTATGCCAATGAACCAATGGAATCGCAGAATATTCAACATGTTCAACAAATCGATCAACATTTGAAGGATAGCGGCTTTCTCAAAATCAGCCTCAAATTTGACGATGATGAATGCAACTACCTGCAACAGCTGATCCTTCAACTGCACAAGAACCATGCACATGGTCTCCCAATTACCCACAGTAGCTCTAAAGGCTGGCTGTGGGATGTGAAACCCATGCCAGCTGCATTAGCCAATGCCACCACCAACCAAGCGCGCTCAGAAACGATGAGCAATTTCCCCTGGCACACAGACTGCAGCTATGAGGTCTCACCTCCTCGCTATTTTGCCCTGCAGGTGCTTCACGAAGATCGATGTGGTGGCGGGACACTTTCAATCTTGGACTCAGCCCGCCTCATGTCCTTGCTGTCGCCCCAAACTCGTCTCACCCTCACCCAACCAGAGTTTCGCATTACGGTGCCACCCGAGTTCATCAAAGATGAAAATAAGACTCACATCACTGGAAGTGTGATCTGGGTGGATAAAAACATGGGCAAGGTCCACCTTCGTCTGCGGAGTGATATTATTGAACCACTGACGAAGTGTGCCAAGTCAGCACTTGAGGAGCTACAGAGGGTGTTAAACAGCACTGAGATCAATGCGCAGGTGGTGGATCTTACGCCTGAGATCTTACCCCGTGGGTCGATTGTTATGATAGACAATCGACGTTGGCTCCATGCGCGGAATGTTGTTCGTGATCCCAGTCGACACCTCCGTCGTGTCCGATGGGACGTGCGGCCCTTTGGTGAAATGTGATTAGTTCAAATCATGTATTCCTAGTTGGATATGTAGCAAGCTTTATTCATTATGATCTTCACGCCGATCTTAATGTGAATCTTCGTATATACGGATGACACGGTGGCTGAAAAGGGATGGACGCCACGAACCTTGTCTGTGCAGTAATTTGAATATTAATTAGTAATTAATTACTGTTAGGTATACAGGTAGACCTTTTCTGTATTTGATTGTATTACTTTACGGTGCAAATTTTGTGACATTGTTAGTGGTTTTAGATGTATCAGTTGTTCAGCTCGAGGGTCAGCAATCTATTTGAATATAAGCTATTAATTACGACGGAACAATGACTGGAGTCACAAGTCATTACATCGTACATCTTAGGTAGCGTCTTATAGATAGTAACTGAGATAGGCAGATCTGTAGACCTCGATACTAAATCGATTGAATGCAATTGTCTGGTTAAAATTGTCTATATATTAAATTCACCATCTCGAAGTAGGGACGTAGTACAAAGTAACTAGATGACCCCCTGTAAGTGACATCCGCCAAACATGCAGGTAGGTGGCTACCTGGGATCAAGGCCGTGCAGGTAGGTGGCTACCTGAGATTAAAGCCCTAAAGCCTAACCATGCATATACTTTCATCTCCGGTCTTTTCAGATCATATTTGAGGGTTTTCTAGATATTCAGCTTGCCTCGGTCCTTCAGCTCCTTGCACAGCGAAAATGAGGATACCCATTTAATTATTAGATGTAACACAAGATTTCTCGAGTTCTTCAGTCACACAACACACACATGCCGAGCTCTGGACCCTTGCAGTCCTATATGCGCCATAATTCATTGGATGTCCTACCAGAATGGCGCCCCACGGGAAAGCTGAGCATGTATATTATGTTAAGCCGAGCTGAAGCAATAAACCAGAAACCCCACATGTTGCCCTTGCCTCCATCTATGATATGATTCATAACGTGATATGAGCTGGGGTAGTGATCAAAAAGAAAAGCGCGCTCTGGAAATCCAACCGTAAAATAAAAAGAAATCCCAATTCAATGCATAATATATCTTTCTCGTCCTACCGCATGACTATGCAGCTGATATATTTCTGATGAGAGCCACAACCACACGATCTGTACGTTACTTACCCAGTTGCATTAGGGCGCTCTGGGTTCTTCTTTAGAAAGTTTAAACTGAAGACTGGGATTTCTCAACTTTTGTTCGGGAACTCACCCAGAACAATTGTCCTCCAACGGACTTTATTCAGAAACACGTCCAAGATGCGCTCGCTCGTTGACTTGTCGGAGCAGGTGTCTTTATTGTCAGCAACCAGCAAACTGCGTCTTAGCAAGCTCCGCCTGGATGATTTGTACGACCTTTTCAACGTGCAACTGTTCACCACCATTGCTCTAGGATTTGTCGCCTATCGCATTGGACTTGTTATTTATCGCTTGTACTTTCATCCTTTGGCTCATTTCCCCGGTCCAAAATTGGCCGCTGCTACAACTCTATACCGGGCATACTGGCAAGTCTGGCAAGATGGAGAGCACGTCGCGCAATTTACTAGACTTCATGACCAGTACGGTAGGTTATCATCTGTGGCATGTGCGTTCAAATCCGGTTTGCTGACAGAAAGATATTAGGTCCGGTCGTTCGTGTCGCCCCCCACACTGTATGAAGACCTTGATCAGAATTCTTTTGAGTCTAGCTAATAAAAACTAGGTCCACTTCCGAAACCCCCAAGCCTTTGAAGATATCTTCAAGTTTAACAGCAAACTCACCAAGGCTGAAGATTTTTATGACCATCTTGGTCAAGGCGATGCCCTCTTCGGTTTAGTCGACGAAGCTGCTCATAAGCAGCGGTTCAAGCCCGCTGCTGATTTATTCTCCCGCAAAAAGGCTATGGAATTTGAGACATTCATTGTGAAAGAAGTATGGGGTCTCCAAAAATCATCAGGTTGAATTTTGTATACTGACGGCTACAGTCTGAGCGCTTCAGTAATTTGCTGATGAGCAGAATTGCCCGCGACCCACGACCCGTCAACATTGCCCGTGCCTACAGAGCTGTTGCATTGGATGTCATTCAAGACTTTACTTTTGATTTTGTACCACACCACCTGCGAGGCTTGCAGGATGACAATTTCCACTCCATTTACACGCACACCACATGGGATGTCATGGACTGGACAGCCTATTGCTTCAGAAATTGGCCTCTAGCACTTTCTTTCTCCAACCAACTTCCTCAATGGCTCCGCAAGCACATGTTCCCTGGTGAGGCCGCTAACATTGAATCTTTTGACGTGTGTTGATCCTTCCACCCGTACCGCTGCTCGTTGCTAATATTGTTAGACCATTCAACAACTCGTTAAGGACAACAAAGCTGTCGGCCCAAATTGGTCGCGAGATAGTCTGCTCAGCCGTATGGCTGACAAGACCACCCTCGCACAATTGACATCCGAGTGTCAAGGAACCATGTTTGGCGGTGTCATCAACATGGCCAATATGCTTCCTTATGGCGCTTTCTGTGTTAGTCAAGATCCCGCTCTCCAGGAAAGGTTGTTCCGCGAGCTGGAAGCCGCTTGGCCAGACCCCAATAGTCCGGCCCCATCATTTGAAGAGCTATCACAGCTTCCAATCCTCAAGGGTGTCATTCAGGAGAGCTTGCGTCTTATGCATGGTATTATTGTCGGCCCGCCCCGTCTGACCCCAGCTCAGGGCGCAGTTATTGATGGCTACCCCGTCCCTGGCAATGTAAGTTACCAAATTCATGCAAGGTTTTGACAGCATACTAAATCTATTCCAGATGATCGTCAGCACTTCGTCCCTTTACGTACACACTAATCCTGCAGTCTTCCCTGAGCCTGAGAAGTTCAACCCGAGTCGCTGGGATAACCCAACTCCCGAAATGGAGAAATCAGTGGTTCCGTTCTCCAAAGGCAAGAGAATGTGCCCTGGAAAGCAGATCTCTATTATGGAGCTTTTCATTGTCCAGGCGTACACTTTCCGGAAGTTCCACCTCGTTCCATATAACACTACGTAAGTTCTACGAATCAGCCGATTTATGAAGATACTAACAAGAATGCAGGTTCGAGGACTTCAAGTGGAAGGTCTACGTCTCCTTGCATTTCAAAGGCCGCTTCTTCCGGGCTAACATGACTCCTCGTCCGGGCGTCAAAATGGGAGCTATTTGAATTATGAAGGCATTTGAAAGATCCATTGTACAAAGTATCAACGAACGTGACATTAGGTTATATACAACGTAATATTCGTTAAAACCCGTGGAAATTAAAATGGCCATTTGGCACAAAGGGACTAGTAACAAGAAACTCGGATGCAATTAACGGAACAGAATGACAAATGAATTTTCTTTTTAATCGACATATTTGCCTCTCAATAGCCAATTCGTAAGAACAGCACAGAGGTCGAGTGAATACAAGTACCATTACAACATGCATCACTGTACTACGGCCCTACAAATATTACTGCTGCCTAAATCAGCTCTAAGTAAGGGAAATGAAGGTCAAGGCCGAGATCCAGTCAGCCATTTTCTTCATTAGAGCTAACGTTCTAAGGTTCTTCGTATCCGAAAGAGATTAATGAGCAATTGCTAGTAAACCTTCTAGATATAATATGCATAACGAAAGATATATTTTGCCCTCACCACTCAGGATTAATTGTTGCTGTCACCATTCTGCTCCCCGCTGTCCCTCTTGTTCGTCTTGAGTCCATAGTCTTCAATAAACAAACAAGCACAGAGATACACCGCTATCAATGCAGAATAGGAAAGGAAAACTCCATGGATACCATCCATATAGCTGTTTGATATCATCTGTACCTGTTCCTCTGAAAGGTTCAGGTCTTTCAAGGCAAATACAGAAGAGGTTAGTTGTGCGATGAGACCAGGACTGAATTTAGGTGCTAGCTGGCTGGATAGTATGTTGCTAATGATAGCTCCCGATACTTCAAGGAATTAGAGGTTGTACTAACATCACAGGGTGCGACTTCTTACCTGTCGTTCCAACAGCCCCTCCCATGTCACGAATGAAGTTGCGCAAACCAGTCAACACAGCGCGGTCTTTGGTATCGGAGCCTGCAAAGAGTCCGATAAGAACTAAGATATGTCAGTTACACTGCAAATATTGATGCTTAAATACGAGAAAGACATACCGGGTTGCAACGAGCATCCAACACCTACTCCGTCAAAGACACAAACGATCATGAACAGCCACATCGGGGTGTGTTGATTATAGTGCAGTTTGACTACAGCAGCGATAGCCCATGAGACCGCACCGGTGACGATGACGACCTTATAACGGCCACATGCTGAGATGATAATTCCCGTCAGAGCAGATGTCAGGCCATGAGCAACCACCATGGGCAGAATAAAGAGTCCAGCCTGACCTGGGCTATAGGCACGAATGTTCTGTAGATACAGTGGCGTAATGAAGAGATTACCCCAGAAGATCCAACCGATAAGAATATTACCGAGGATCAGAATATTCGTAGAGCGACCGTATCCAAACAGATGCTTCGGCAACATAGGTAGCTTTGCCCAACGGAACTCAACGACGAAGAAAGTGCCGAATAGAACCGCGCTAGCAACCAGCATAGCTATCAATATGGGCGAATTCCAGGCAAGACCAGATCCTCCCTGCGAAACAGGGATCAGGAACAAACTGATCGCAGCCAAACTAAGCCATGCTCCGGGCCAGTCAACTAATTTCAACTTATCAAAGGTCTTCTCAGAAGAAGAGGTATTCTTCGAGGAAGGCCAGACGAGAAGAAGATAGATCACTGCAACTGCGCACAGTGGACACACAAACCAAAATGACCATTGCCAACCCACTGACTCGGTCAATAGTCCACCGATCACAGGCCCAAGTCCATTTCCAAATGCAACCGCGGTACCAATTATACCAAAATAATAGCCGCGTTGCTCAAGAGTGGTAATGTCCGCGATCGCGATTTGTACTAGAGCATTTATAGCACCAGCTCCAAGACCGGTAAAGGCACGCGAAGCAAACAATTGCATGGGCGTCTGACAGAAGCCTGAGAACAGGTTTCCAAGGCCCATAATTGTCAACGCGGTCGCAAGACAGAGCTTGCGCCCAAAAATATCTGATAATCGGCCATTGATGAGTTGGATACTAGTGCTAGTAATGAGGAAGCTAGCTCCGACAAGAGAGATCGAGGCACCGGTATTAAGTGCTGATGAGATGGCCGGTAGACTCGTTGCAATTGCTGTTTGATCGAGGAACGAGGTGAATTGTATCAATGCCAAAGCCGGGAAAATGACCAATAGTCGATGTTGAGGAAGATGGTGGTTTTGGTTTTGGAGGAGGGGGGTGCTTTCGTCCATCCCGAATGGGGATTCCCTGGAGAATGATAATGAGGGAAATAGGAAATGGAACAGAAAATAATGGGATGCTAATATTTTCACGACGATATATCAAGTCAAATCTCAGCTCCACCTGTTGCAGATCGACACAGCTGCAGCTGTACGGAGTACTCCCCCTACCCGTGTCTTAACGCATGATGAATTGTAATGAACTGTAATGAGCTGTAATGGACTGTAATGGACTGTAATGCATCATAGAGCCCCTAGCTTGAAATATTACCCTTCAAATTCGTATGCAGTTTCTAAATATAAGCCATAGTACAGAGTTCTCTGTTCTGGTCTCATGCACTGTCGATCGTCGACAAATTTCTAGAGGGTAGGGTAGGATTAAGGGCAATAGCAAACCTGCATCGGACTTTTCTATTTATTGGAGACATAATCTAATACATGTCCATCATGTGAGAAGTCCGTGACGCCCTTGCAGTACAATGCATTCGAAAAATTGATGTACACAGCTTATATAAAATATTATTTGGAAGAGCCGAGCATTGTCAAAGTTTTTGTTTCTGTTTAGGAGTATCTTGCTGTCCATACCTCTTTACTGGCACCATGACGAATAATGGTAGTCAGCGTTTAGGTTACAAATGGCGTTCTTCTAAAATCTTCATCATTTTCACCGTGACAGTCGGTCTCGTTTGTGGTATGTCAACATTGATTTTCTCCTAATCCTACAACGGCTGACCCCGATCAAGAGGCCTTTTTGTATGCATTTCTAGTACCAATCCTGGGCTACATGATCGAGATCCGCCTCAAAAAAGATCCGTCTCGTATACAGGGTCTCACCGCGGAGCTTTTGTCTCTCCATGGGTTTATCGCTGTGATATCTGCTCCAGTCATTGCCCATCTTGCAGACAAAGTACCGAATAGAAAGGTTCCGTTATTAATCGCGATTTCCGGGGGTGTTGTGGGAACATTACTGGTTGCTTGGTGCCCATCTGGTGAGTACAGCTATATTTATAAAGAACGCATCACTGACATACCAAATATTAGTCTGCGTACTCTTTGCGGGACGGGTAATTCAAGGCATCTCCGGATCGGCAACATGGATTATCGGATTCGCAACGTTGGCCGACAACGTCGACAGGCAACACATTGGGAGCGTCATGGGGACAGTCACATCGTTTATCCAGGCCGGTGTTACTGCTGGGCCAGCAATATCTGGTGCCCTACTTGAGCTTAGTGGCTATTGGCAAGCATGGTCCGTTCCTCTTGCATTGCTCAGCTTAGACTTCGGCGCCCGTCTGCTTATGATCGATTGCAATGAGATAGACACTTCCGACTCAACTAAACGATTGCTACCGTCAAAGAAGGATAATACTACCACTTCGGATCCGCATTCCTCCAGCTCCAAAACACAGCCAGCAGAGTTCGAGCCCACGGCCGAGCGCAAAGCATCTCGTAACTTTTATTCCACTATGTTGACTGACCCCCGAATTTTGACTGGGCTTCTCAACACCTTGGTGTTCTCTATTCTTCTTTCCGCCTTCGACACCACTTTACCGACTCAACTTCGCACTGCCTTCGGATGGGGTAGCTTACGCGTGGGATCTGCACTCCTTGCCTTGCAAATTCCTCCACTCTTCTTGAACCCCATCGCGGGGTGGATGCGTGACCGTTTGGACTTGCGATATCTTACATTCGTTGCATGGTGTTTCCTTGGTATTTTGTTGTGGCTGCTTGGGGCCGTGACGTCCGACCACTTTCTATCTGCCAGCCCCAGAACAGATAAAATATTAATTTTCATCGCCACCATTTTGGCTATCGGCGTTACTTCTAGTTTTGTGCGTGGGGCAGATGCACTGCAGTTGGTTGGTACGCTTATTTCCTACTCGATCTTCTATCGTTGTTCTCGTGCTAACTGATCATAGTTGTGACTGAGCAAATGCAGGCCGAGAATCCCAATGCTTTTGGATCCCATGGTTCTCAATCCAGGGTCTTTTCTATGCTTGAAATAGCATTTAATATTGGCCTCATGGTAGGTCCCTTGCTATCTGGCACGGTGGTGCAAACCATTGGATTTCATTACATGAATTGTATATTAGGTGAGCATTTCCTCTGCCTAGATGAAGCTTCGTATGGGAACTAATAAGTCTACCAATTTCTCAGCAATCCTTTCCATTGTTCTTGGTGTTCTCTCTCTATTATACTTCGTCCCAAAACAAGCAGATACTGCTGATTTTCCATAAGTTTGAGGGTTATATTTTGGTTTAATCATGGTTGGATCATCTGAAGAATCTAGTGCAGATTTGTACATACCGAAACATGATAACAAATTACAATTATAGGAAAGATTGGTTATAGAGTTATATCGGGTGTATTAAGATAAGGGCATTGATAGAGGGATACCCTCTTTGGATGTTACTGGGACACCGCTCTTAAGTGCTAATGGAGTCAAGAAGGCGCAGGGAATCAAGTGGCTGCTTGAAGTTGCAAGTGCCTACATCAGTGTTTCCAATGTACCCAGCGAGCTTCTGAGCCTTCTGAGACCATTTCTCTACCTCTTCCCTCTTCCACCACACAAACTGGTTATCCTATAAGCTCTGGTTAGTACTCAACCTAGCTGATGAGTATAAATGGAGGGTTGAATGACATACCTCTTGGCGAACCCACCCTCGACAGAAAAAGAAAGTATGCATGATGCGAGTCTCCGCACTGAGATTGGGGGAGCCGGCGTGAACAGCTGAAGCAAGGAAGACGAACGCCTCGCCCATTTTCATCTCAGCGTGGACGCCGTCTTCTGGGTTTGCTTCGTGCCCATCACCCCACAAATGAGAACCAGGAATAATCTGGAGAAACAGTCAATTCATGATCAATCCTGACAAGCTCATCTTTCGTACCTTTGTCGCGCCAATTTCCTTGGTTGAATCTGTTCCCGGAACCATCAGGTTGATACCCAAATCCGAGCCTTTTTGGTAGCCTGAGGCTTCCTGGCTTTTATGGGTGGTCTGCCAGATATGATCATCACGGTGGTAACCAGTACCTTCGGTTCCAGGCTTAGTGAGGATGGTAAATGCCATGGAGATAAGAGCATCCTGCGATCGCTGGGCTCCCCATTGGAAATCAGTTGTTCGCAAGAAGTGGTTGACGATAGTGAGCAGGTCATCATTGTTCAACCAATCTTCTCTAGCTACCTTGCTTCGACCGTAGACAAGAGAGCAGTTTGTCCTTCCGGCTTGGGGCGAGTCTAGGTCCTTGTGTTCGGTTCACTGTCAGTATAGTTAAATGGGTAATGTACTGGTTAACTACTGACCTCGGCTGACATGAAAGGTGCCATATCACTATTAACCTCCTCAACCTCAGAAACAGAGGTAAAGTCTGTCAGAATGACTCCTCCATCTTCCTCGATTGCCCGGATGGCTTCTTCGGGGGAGCTCAAAGGCACACGACGTAACGCATTGGACGGCATTTTCTTGTAAAGCCTTGATATTGTCTTTATAACAGATGGAAAATCGCGAGCAAATTAAGATGTACCAGAGGGTGGTGCTGAGCTTAAGTATCATGGCCCGCAGTTTGTACGTATATTTGACAGGACATGTCCAACTACAGACTACTGTCGGTTCTAAGTACGGAATTGTGACGATGAATCGCATATGCACTTTCTCCAGTCCAGCAATACGGACCCCATGGGTTACAGTGCAGTGCATACAAGCTTTCACAGCTTTGACTCATCTACTGCATCTAAGTAGGATCAAGCCGTGTATCACTGGACACGCGTCTCAGTTGTAGTCCATGGCAAGCCACACAAGTGGTCAATAACACCCTTGCATATGCATGCTCAGGTGCCTTTCAGCTCCGGTGGCGCGCACTCTCACTATAATCTATCTTGCAGATGCCAAGAAATGTGTAATTGTGTGATTGTGATGGTGTATACTGAGGGGTTGGGAAGATGCTCTAAGATTGATTTGATACATCGAATTTGTCTTTTTACTTTGGCATTTGGTTACACGGCATATGCGATTCAGGGTATGATACTAAAACTAGTTACGCGGAAGTCTAACTGTAACTTGCATATGCAAAGCGGGATTTCCCGTTACTCAACATCTATGATGGTGATACGTTCACCGAACAAATGAAGCTCGTAATAAATACAGTAAAGTACCATAGTCCGTGGGATATAGATAGGTCATGCAGCTATGGCACACAGATCAAATGCTCTAGAACAAGGTTGTCTTGAAAATGGCCTTGTGACGAGTTAAACAATTTATACAATACATGCTAACCTCGATCAAACTTATAACCCATACTTTCCCAAGAATTTTCATACCAAAATTTCTTTTCTTAATTCTGTCTCAATATCCAAAATGACTGTGGAAGGCCTTGAACCCGCCGATATCCCTGTGGTAGACATGTCTCTACTTCAGGGAACACCTGAAGAGGAACGTGGCGCTCTTAAACTGTTAGACAACGCTTTCCAAGCATGTGGATTTGCCTACATCTCCAACCACGGTATCTCTGAAGAGTTTTTGAACGAAGCCAGAAGCTATGTACGTTTCCTTCTTATATCATGAAACCCTCTTTTGGTCGACTCCCTTGCTTGATTCACTGCTGACAGCATTGCTGGATAGTCCAAGAAATTCTTTGAACTGCCGATTGACGTGAAACTTTCCATCCTCCACCCATCTGATGGAGGTGTCGAGGACCATCGTGGATTTGTGCCCGATGGTTTGACATACGTCAGTCAACTTGTATTCGACGATGCAACTGTACAAGAACTCCGCAGGACCGCCCCTGAGAAGAAACAAAGTCTAGAAATGGGGAACCCACACACTGAAGAAGCCGGCAAAGATACGCCCAAGAATCGTTTGCCCACAGAAGAAGAGCTTCCTGGTTTACGCGCCTTTGTCGAGAAATGGTGGGATGCCATGACCGACCTCAACCACACCATTCTCCGTTTCTGTAGCAAAGCCTTGGAGCTGCCAGACGAGAACTACCTTTCTCGTTCACAAACGCGCAATCTGTGCCATATGACTTGGAACCACTTCCCTTCGATGGCCATGAATCTGCTCGAAGATGGATCATTTCGCCGACTCAATGCGCACACTGACTTTGGTCAAATTACCCTACTATTCCCCGATCCGGTAGGAGGCCTAGAAGTTAATGATGGAAAGGTCTTCCGCCCAGTTGCCTTCAAGCCAAACACAATGGTAATCAACATCGGAGACCTGATGGAGCGCCAGACCAATGGCCGGTGGAAGAGTTCGTTACATCGAGTTGTCGCACCTGAAGAAAAGTTAGGGCGAATCGACGGCTCCACCGGTGTGTATGCTGCGGAGCGATACTCAATGGTTTACTTCGGCTCACCAGACCCCGAGAGTATGGTGAAGACTTTACCCGGCTGTGATGTTAAAGGTCGGTGGGAGCCTAGTGTCGTCCAAGCTGGTATGCACGAAGTTACTTGCGAGGAATGGATCCAAAAGCGTGTGGCAGCAGAGTTCCTTAACCCCGAAGCCGCCAAGGGTGAGGTGTGAGGACTATTAGCCTCTAGGATGTCGTGAATGGAATTAGACTCAGACTTTGGCCAAATCTCAGACCTGGGATGAAAAATGGATGTAGACCATGCATGACGAAGCGCACATGCACGCTCATCCGTGTTCTCAATTCCATTTACTGTCAGCCACAAAAGCGCAGCAATACATGATAGTGGGTATGAGAAAGACTTTAGTACTCCGTATTTCAAATTGAACACCTGTGAATTTATAGTCAACACACGGTCATAAGACTATCATTTGGGTTTTTATTGTTGAGAAATTATATCGTTAGACTAGAATATTCTAGAATATTGAAGTCCCTACGCCTTGTCAGTTGAAACTGGCTTCAACTTCTGACCGGAATTTGCAAGGCAGTGAGCATCCATCAGACTTTCTCTGCTACTGACTCTTCAATATGCTCGCTGCATTGTCCACCTTATTGGCTAGAATTTCACACCACCGCTGCTCAAGTCAGTACAGAGCAAATAGAAATGAATAGGAATTCTACTAGCCTTAACACTTGTCCAGTCCCCCACGCTCAGACTGTTGCGTAGTCCCGGAAACGCTGGTGCATCCGCATACCACGCTCCAGGTTGATACAGCACATGATAAAAAAAAGGATTGACATCCTCGAGAATGGGTGGATTGTCATCCTGATCAGGATCGTAGTAGAAAGCCCTTTCGATCCCCATGTACTTCTTGTTCGCAACACTGTAAGCGGCTTCAAGTCCGCAATCTGACCAGAAATTCCACCAGGGACATTCATACGCTGCGAGAGATGCGGTATCGGCATCGAATTGTTTTGCAGCTTGCGACAGTCGACCAACAGCATCATACAGCACAGTTGAATCAACTTGCGGCCACGAATCGTTCGCGAACAGGTTGTCCAACCATTCTCTCAACGCCACGGCGTAATCGGAAGCATGCATCTGCAGTACGCGTGCTTCAGCTAGGCGGGCGGCCAAGAGAGACCAAACCTTTGCCGTAGCGACATGATGCTGCCAACCCGGGTCTCCAATTCGATCCATCCAGGCATGGGTATCAAAGCCAGAGTGGTAAGTAAATGGGCTATCACCCATTCCTGGTATAAAGCCCATGTCAACGGCAGATACACATGCAGCTCCTGAGAAATAAATGGCGTCGCCACCTCCTGCCGTAGTGATCTTTTTATCCCAGACGTCGAACACGGTTTGACCTGGCTGGTCAGGAGACTGTACCCGCTGTGTTGCATCGTGGATCGCGTCATACAGTAGAGGGCTAGCCTTTACGTGGAAACTGCGGCCTCCAGCGGCCACCACGACGTTTAGGTAAGCTACTGCAGTCGCATTTACCCAGGGCAGGTTCGCCTGTATCCAAGCTAAGGAGCCAACTTGCCCAAACTCCTCGCCTTCCCAGCTAGCAAACATAAGGGTGCGGTGCGGTCGCCAGCCTTTACGGACTGCGACACCGAAGCTACGGATCACTTCGTTGAGGGCTGCTGATCCGCTTCCTGGATCTCCAGCACCAGGACCCCAGGCGTCACGATGATTGCCAAGGATAACAACTTCATCTGGGACCTCACCTGGAATGGTGGCAATCACATTATGCACTTGGCCTGGGTTGATCTCTGCGTGGCTGATAAGATTGATATAAACGTTGTCGGGCGATGGACCAACGTTATAGTGCACACCGCGGTATTCCAAGCCACCGCCATGCCATCGCTCATCGAAATCGGAGGCCAATGGGCCGTATCCATTCAGTGCAGTGAGGATAGGAATAGCGTCGGCGTAGGATATAGGGATACATGGTATAGTTGGCAGATAGCCGTTTTGGAATCTATCTATGGAAGGTCAGAAACTGTGAATGTCAAATCAACACATCCATAGAATTGGGCTTACAGATATCGCCAATGGTACCTCGCTCTATCAAAGTGGGTGGTCGTGCTGGGCCATCGGGAAACGGCTCATATCCATTTGAATCGGTGATGGGCCCATCGTTCTGGGGATCGGGATAGATGAGCACACCTGCCACGCCTCTGCTCTCACAGTTCTTGATCTGCTCGCCTCGGAAGATGTTAATTCCACGCTCAAGTAGATATGGCGACACATCCGCAAGCTTTAGAACTGCGATCTTGCCCTCCACGCTAACATTGGCCCGCGCGAGTGCCTCAAAGTCTTCCTTGCCACCAAAGTTGACAAATACATAGGAGGCACTGATGTTGCCGTTCGTGGAGAATGCGAAATATGCGGGTGCGAAGTCTTGTGGGTCGTTCTGGCCGTCAACCAAGGGGGCCTCATACAACACGTTTGAGTCTTGGAAAAGGGCCACGCGCTGCTGCCCGATCACAGTTGGCAAGTCGGTATCATAAGAAAGAATTTGGGAATCAGAAAGACCGAATTCTTTCCATTTTTCTTCGGTCCATTGCGCCTGTTCAAGGCCTTGCCCAGGAAGATGGGTTCCGGTAGTATAGAAAGCACTCCAATTGCGAGCGTGCTCAGCGGAGGGAACGGAAAGGAGTGTTTGGTCCAAGTTAAAGTCAACACCATTCTTAAATCGTTGGAAGGTATAATAAAGGATGGGACCAAGCAAAAGAAGTGGCCATTTGGGAGACGGCCTCCGCCTTGGTTGTTCAGAGTGTAATTTCATGATAACAAAGGAACATGAAGAAGGCGAGTGCTGAGAAGAAGGCAAGTGCTGAGAAGAAGGTAATTTTCGCCTTCAAAAATCGACAGGTATTGAAATATGTAAGTCCACTACATGTAGAGTAGTACAGAATAGTCCCTCGCAGATCGCGATCGGCCCCGCAAGCTGCGTTAACCAAGATACAAGGGAGATGATCTATCTGATTTATTAAGGCCAACTGCTACCTCAGCCGGCCATGCTCTCAACACTGTATTCGGAATTACAGTCCTATTCTTTTCTATATATATTTACTGTTATCTAGTGGACCGCATTAAAAAAATGAAGCCTTTATACATAAAACGCCCCGAGATGATAACGAGTTCTAATGTATAGGCCCTATACTTTGTTTCCTCCAAAATGGCCAGAAATATTTCTGTTCATATATCGATGGCAAGGACATTTAATACTAGTTGCAGATGTTGTGTATAAGATGCGCTAAAATATTCAATTGTCAAGTTACTATCTGAGTATTCTTATATACACGTCCTACCTACACTAATGCTGCTCGGAGGAGACGCTCCATCTCTCGGAGCGACTCAGGTTTAGATGTGACACTGGACATCAGGTAAAGCACGTTGCCGAGGACGCGCGAGTGAACATTGAAGTTATCACCGCCAACAGCCAACTTTTGCTGCAGTCCCTTCGCAGCATTAGAGTTGTAACCTGCGATATTGTTAGATTTATCAATGTAAGATCTCACGTCTCAAGCACATACCTCCACCAGCTGCATCACGAAGCGAAATACTAAGCACGGTTCCAATGGCAAACACGCTCTCCACTAAGTCCGTGGAAGACAAGTCCTGAAGCAAACCATGTGACCAGACACTCCACACATCAGGAGTTGAAGCTTCAGCAGTATCAGGCGAGTTGCTACGCCAGTCAGCGCGATATGCATCCCACGATCCATCAGTATCAAGCTTGGCCATGGTCTTCAAGGAGTCGACAGCGACTGTGCATCCAACTGCATGGGCAGTATAACTGTGACCATGGAGGAGGGCATCGCTCTTCTCCGGACTAGAGAAAGCATCGAAAATATCCTCGCTAGCGACAGTCGTACAGAGAGGTACCAGCCCACCTGTGAGGAGTTTGGCGTTGACGGCGACGTCGGGGTGCACACCTAAGAAAGATGCGGATGTGCGGCGACCGAGACGGTATAGTCCAGTGAAGACTTCGTCGAAGATAACTGGCAGCCCTGACCATGACGGAGATTCTTTGGGAGCAGGAGCGTTGGTGGAGAACAGCTCTGGGTGGTCGCGAACCACATCGGTCAGGCATCTCTGGAAGAGGGGATCACTAGAATGATATAGTTAGTTCATCTGCAAATGAACAGTTGTGCTACTAGATTCCTACCAGAAAAGCATTCCACCCGCACCGAGGATGACAGGTTCCAGGATCAATGCTCCAAACTTCACTCCTTGGCGCTTGACCAGATCCTCAATAGTGCGATGGATGTAGTCCTTATAACGCTGGGCAGTGGCAGACTCAAGACGCTGGTTGAGGTCAAAGACCGATCCCAAAGAAGCGAAATCAATATCCTCGCCAAGTTCTGCCTGCAGTTCACCCGGGATCTCAACTTTCCAGGATCCGTCAACCATCTTGACAAGAGGGAAATCAAACCAGTGGCCACGGCCACGATACCACTCGACCTTCTTATTGAATATTGAAGGCTCCGAGCAGTCCATCACACCGATGGTGTCACCGTGATAGCTACCCTTAAGTCCAAGAATACCAATTTGCTCCTGGCTGGCGTCCCAGCCGTACCGGTCGCAAGAAGCGCGTAGACCCATCTTCACAGCAACTTCCATCCCCGTGCTTCCATTGTCTGTGTAGAAGACCTTAGTAAGTCTCGGGTTTTCAATGGTTTTCAGTAAATTATCCGCAAGCGCCAGTGCTGGCTCATGAACGGCTCCTGCGAACATGACATGTCCATACCGACCGGCGGCATAGGCAGCAGATAGTGATAGCTCAGGGTTACCGTGTCCTAAGCCTTGAGTCCACCAGGACGCAGATCCGTCGAATGTCGGGCGCAGTTCGCTCTGGGTATCTTTGGATGTGTTTGAGCCGAATGTTTGGAAATAGTCATCATACGCTGAGTCGATGACGGTAATGTCCTTAGCCTGCATGCCTTGGTGCTGGGTAAAGGGATACCATATTAGCTCTTTGGCACGGTCGGCCATCTCTTCGAGACGTTGGACGCGCTCAATATTGCGGACGGACATGTCTTCAAGCAGTCGGAGGACCTCTGACTCCTTTGCGGACTTTTGGTAATAGCTGAGCATGGCCTCCTCGTCCCTTAATTGGGAGTCGGCATCCACTTGCGATGGTCGGGCTGGAGGTGCTGGTAGCGACACCAAAGGAATACTCCTTTTCTGGAAGTAATCACGCAAGTATTCATGATTTTGGTAGTACTCGTCTCGGAACAAGAGAACCGATGAGACATCATAACCACGAAGGAGCAACGACTCGTAGGCAGAGATCGAAGAAGAAATTCCCCCTAAACGAGAGTCTGCCACGAGCACAATTGGTAGCCGAAGTGGTCGATACAGATCTGCCTGTGAATTGCCATTGGGGCCAGGGGAGTGCACACCCCCGGCAGTCTCAACAAGGGCAAAGTCAATGTCCGACCGCGCCCAGCCGGATAGCGTGTTATGTATGGATGCGAGGAGATCATCGTCTCGCGGAACCTGCACGATGAGCTTCGTGTCTTTTGTAATTAGGAGAGGCACATACAAATTTATCCTTTGCTGCCAAATGCGGGCTCACTGGGTCATCGAATTGGTAGAGACATTTGGTGAGTGTCCCAGCACCATAACGTTTCAAGTGCCTATGGCCGGTCAGCAATTGAATTTAAAAAAAATAAAAATCCCCTTTACCGATCATCAGCGTCATCCAGTGCCCCTGTAGATACGGGCTTGAGGAATGCGGCCTGTTGTTTCTGGCGTTGGACGGCATTACACAACACCGTGGAGATGATTGTCTTCCCCACGTCCGTGTTCGCTCCGTATACTTGATGAGTTCGTAAACCGCGCCAGAGCGCTGCACCGACAGGCATTATGAGATGACATGAAAGTGAGTCACGATGAAGTCCAACAGACCTCGGGACAGTTGAGTTTGACTCCGCGCCAAAATCTCCACATTTTCTAACATTCACCGAATTATCCCTGTTGGGGTTTCTCAACGACTTGAACTTCTTGGCCTTTCAAGTCTGTCAATCTCACCATAACGTATTGCGGATATCTCGTCAGGAACAGGAACAAAAATAAGTGAATTAATATCATGAAAGATATGGCTACTCCATCGGAGACATTGAGGACGCCCAAAACCCTTGTTGACTCGCTATCCGCCGCGTTATCGCACCGGGAAGCCAAATCTGTCCGTCGGAGACTGACTGTTTTGCCCCAAACAGCTGTGGATTTCTCCTCTAATGACTTCCTATCTCTGTCAACGTCTTCTGCATACAGAGAGCGTTTTCTAGGACTCTTAAACAATACACCACCATCATTTCCGCTTGCCAGCGGGGGTTCTCGGCTATTAGACGGGAATTCGGCCTACGCGGAAGAGCTTGAGAATTTTGTCGCAACATTCCATCAAGCCCCGACAGCCCTTCTATTTAACTCCGGATATGACGCCAATGTCGGCGTATTATCTAGCCTTCCCCAGCCAGGCGACGTGATTTTGTACGATGAGCTCATTCACGCCAGTGCCCATGAGGGCATGCGTTTGTCGCGGGCCGGTACTCGGAAGATGTTTGCCCATAGTTCGCCAATTGGCCTGAGAGAGGCTCTGCGGTCGCAAATAGCTGAAGATCCAGCAATTTCCCAAGGCACACGCAATGTATTCGTGCTCATTGAATCCATCTACAGCATGGATGGCGATGTTGCGCCCATCAAGGAGTTTATCGCCGTCGTTGATGAGCTACTACCTCACGGTAATGGATATTTCTATGTCGATGAGGCACATGCGACTGGTGTATTTGGCCCGCGAGGTGCTGGTGTGGTTCAAGAATTCGGTGTTCAGGATCGCATGTTCATCCGAGTACACACATTCGGCAAGGCACTAGCGAGTCACGGAGGTATGTTGTCTTGTCTGGTCCGATCCTCCCCTGACATCCCCGACTGACATTCATCCAGCTATGGTTCTATGTGGACCAGAGACAAGGGATTACCTGATTAACTATGCCCGGAGTTTGATCTATACCACCGCTTTGGGATTCCCATTCCTAGCATCGATTCGCGCAGCATATGAGCTTCTCTCATCTGGTGAAACTGAATCTGTGAGTTAATCGTGTCCTCTCGTCCCTAACATCCAATAGCTAATTGGATCTCAGTTACAATGCCGGCTTCAGGAGTTGATCCGTCATCTCCGACAACGGCTTGATGGCCTCCGTACATATCAATCAGTCATGTTCGAAGTCGACCATTTCCCCACATCTCCCATTATCTCCCTTCGCACTTCGCAGCCACGACAGCTGGCGAGTGTCTGCCAGGAGAATGGGTTCATTGTTCGAGCGATCATGCCGCCGACAATTCCCGAGGGAAAGGAGCGGGTGCGAGTGTGTCTGCATGCCGGCAATGCTGAAACAGAAATCGATGGTTTGACGCGGATAATTCAGTCGTGGCTGGATCAAAGTCATAAAAATGCGTCCAAATTATAAAACTACGGGGATTTGATTTATGTCTCCATAGAGATTATCTACTAGTAAAGCTTGGGAGTACTCAACTCCAGGTAGGTTTCTATTTGACTCATTATATCTAGATCTCCATACAAGCCTGTAGGAAGATATGGATTTCTTCTCATAATGGCAGAGAGCCCCGACTGCCAGGCCAGTATCTCAGTCTTGAGACGCATGAACAAGCATGCGAGCATGGAAAAAGAACCCTTCAACCTGGCTATCTTTGGTGGCCATACAGACAATATAGAACTTTTCCTCGCGCATGACCTTAGAAAGATATGGGTTGCCCTTAGCAATTCGCACACCACTTTGGAGATTACACGAACGGAGATGTCATTAAATAAAAGTCATGAATTTCAAAATAAAATTGGTGGTATATGTCTAATGAACAAGTAATCTGTAACAAATGCAGCAGAAGATCTCAAATCATAAGTAGGCGCACGCTAGAGGATAAATGCTCATTAAAATATAGACCACCTAGACCATAGATCGCTCCACCTTAATCTCACTGGCCTGAGTGTCAGAGCGGTCCATGGTAGTATAGCGACTGAAATCTCTTAGAGCATGATGCTCACTACCAGGTTGATCACCCCGAGCCGCGGCCTTTCGGTCCTGGCGACGGAAGTAAACACGCTTGCACCACTTCCAGCTCTCAATGCCCAGGAAGAAAAGCACTGTCTCGACAAAAACAATACCCCACTCCCAGCTGATACTGCTGTGCATGAAGACACTGTGGTTGATAACAGGGATGTAAAGGATGGGGAACGCAAGAACAAAACCAGTCATGATACCAAAGAAGAGGAACTTGTTGCGCCAAATATCATGCATCCACTGGGTATAGCGTTTCTTTGAGTTAGGCTGCATCTGGAAGAAGCTGCGACGCAAGTGCATCATCTCCCAGGCGAGGAAGAGGGCGAACCAGGTCATGCAAGTGAAGGTAGTGGCGCGAGCACGGAAAACCGTCTCGCAGTCGTAAGGTTTGTTGGGGTCGTTGTATTCTGTGTTGCAGCCCATGGCGAGATCGCCGTCTCCCCACTTGAACATAACGAGAGAGAATGCTGACAGACAGAGGCCGGCCATCCAGACTCCGTAGACGAGGGTATCGATGATGATTTCCCAAGTGAAGATACCTTGTTTCTGTGGTTTGTTAGTGAATTGAATTGATAGGGAAGGGGCTTGGAATAACTTACGCTTTGCGGTGGCCGGTCCATCACTTCTGGAGCAGCGATCTCCATCCCTAGGCCCATATCAGGAAGACCAGAGGTAACCATGATAATCCAGATGATTTCGACGGGGGAAATAGGGAAGACAGACTGGTTGCTCTCATCTTTGAAAGCCAATCCAATAAGCAGGGTGATAGCTAAAGCGACATTTTCTGCCAGAAGATGCAGAACAAATTTCTGGATGTTATCAAAAATGCGACGACCTTCTTCAATACCGTTGATGATAGAAGCGAAGTTATCGTCGGATAACACCAGTTCAGAAGCATCCTTAGCCACATCGGAGCCATTCTGACCCATGGCAATACCAACATCAGCCCGCTTAAGCGAGGGAGAGTCGTTAACTCCGTCACCAGTCATGGCAACAAAACGGCCACGACGATGCAAAGCATCGATCATGCGAACCTTCGTATTAGGTGCGCAGCGAGCAATAACTAATGGAAGGGTGGGTAGTTGATCAATCTCGTCTTCAGTCAATTTGTCGAACTGGGAAGCCGTCATGACCATAGCATCAGCAACGTCCTTGGCGATCATATCCATGTTCGCAGGAATGATTCCGACTTGCGCAGCAATCGCACGCGCAGTACCGGGATGGTCACCGGTAACCATATGCACGGAGATTCCAGCCTTGTAGCACTGAGCAATAGCCCCAGCCGTCTCCGGGCGGGGAGGGTCGTAGAGACCGATCAACCCGTAGAAAGACAGGTCTTTTTCGACCTCCTCGCGGGGAAGAGGGTCGCCGCCTTCTTTTGCGGGAGTGGTGTTCTCGCGTCCGGCCAAAGCGAGCACACGGAGACCTTCTTTAGCCAAAGCTTCCATGTTAAGCAAGATTTCATCGCGAATTTCATCGTCGATAGGGACAGGATCGGAGTCAGGCTTCCATTTGATAGTGGTGCACGCCTCAAGAACACGTTCAACTGCACCCTTAGTGAAAATCATTTCACGGCTCTTCTCTGAGTTCTCATCGCGCTTTGAGAAAATGACAGACATTTTCTTCACGCTTGAGTCGAATGGATACTCAGCCTGTTGTTGCCAGACTGGCTTGTCGCCTTTGGTCCATCGATCCAGACCCCAGTTGAATCGAGAGGCGAATACCTGAATGGCAATGTCGGTGGGTTCACCGCGAGCCTGCCATCCTTCAGTCGCACTTTGGTGGATATGGGCCAGGTTAGCCATGGCAGTGACGTTGAGGAAAGCCTTGAGTTCATCGTTGTCTTTCAGTAGGTCATCTGGCGACGCTACATTACCCACGTCCTTTCCACTCAGCTTGATCGGAGGCTCGGCCATCAGGCTCAAATCACCCTCGTGGGGGTTAAGAGGCTCATTCGAGGCACCGACTAAGTAAGTTCCCACAGATGGAATCCAGGCCCTCTTTACGACCATACGGCCTTGGGTCAGAGTACCAGTCTTATCTGAGCAGATATTGGTGACAGCACCGAGTGCCTCTAAGGAATCTAACTTCCGGACAATGACATGGCGCTTGACCATCTGCTTCGTTCCAACGGCCATAGTGATTGTCAGCACAACCACCAAACAAGCCGGGATCATAGCCAGACCAGTCGCGACCGCATAAATGATAACCTCGCTATCGCCGCGCCAGTCATTTGACGCAGCAACCACAATCGCAAAAACGACAGCAATAGCAAAGAGAAGAAGCGCTAGCTTAGATAGTTTTCGCTGTAAGGGTGTACCAACATTAGTACCCAAGAACCGGCCAATGGCATCAGTGGTCGTCAATGTCCAAGCCTGGATATACCATCTCTTCTTTGTTTCGCCTTCAGGTCCGCGCTTAACAGGGCGACGCTTCGAGTCAGTACCGCGGAGAGCTTGAGCGATAGCTCCAATCTCGGTTCTCATTCCGGTTCCCACCACGATACCACGAGCACGTCCTCGTGTCACGGTTGAGGAGCTGTAGGCGATGTTCAGTCTGTCGCCTGGGCCGGTATCGACATCGAAAGTGGCACTTGCGTCTTTCTGGACTGGGAGGGACTCGCCGGTCAACAGTGCTTCATCGGTTTCGAAGTTGAATGCTTCAACCAGTCTATGAAAAAGTTAGACCGGGGTTCTGGTAAATTATGTACGGGGGTTGCGATACACACCTGACATCAGCAGGGACAGTGTCTCCCACCTTCAGTTCGACCATGTCACCGGGGACGATCTCATTTGCTGGGACGGTTGCCGTCTTGCCATCACGAGTGACTACACCAGTGGGCGAGCTGAGCGATCGCAGCGAGTCCATCGTCTTCTCTGCAGCGTAGTCCTGGTAGACACCAACGACGATGTTCAAACCAATGACAGCGGCGATAAAACCTCCTTCGATCCAGGACTTGATGCCGAAACTGACGGCCATGGCGATGATAAGGACCTGTAACTTCTTAACAATATTCCCTTAGATTCTAGCTTCTGACTTACCAGCATCATGGCGTTGGCGATCTGTCGAATGACAATTTTCGCCAAGGAGACGCCTTCGTCTCCTTCAAGCATATTCTCGCCATATTTCTCAAGGCGCTGCTTGGCCTCTGCGGATGTCAACCCGTCATCGGAATTTGTTTCGAGCTCGCCGATGACATCGTCAAAGGAGAGACTATGGGCGGGCTGGGAGAGAGGTTGTTGTGTAATGTCGGCAGGGCTCTGAGAGCCTGGGCCTTTTGGGGCTTCCTGCGACATCTGGCGAATGATAGGAGTGCGGGTGTGTCTCTAGTTGAGTGAATTGAGTAAATTGAGTGAAAGATGTACTTCTATGAGGCTCTTAAGGGGGCATCATATGAAAGGTATCGGTAAGAGAATAAGAGTCCATACACCGGAATTACTTTGAGTAAAAGGTACAATTCTATGAAACAACCTTCTTTTTTCTGCTTCCGGGGGGATGTCTCAGAGTATAAATAAGATCATAATCTCTTCGATGGCGAGAGATGACCGGCTGTTACCACCGGAAGTAATCTGAAGGAAATGGCATGCGGCATCCGGGGAACCAACAATCGTGATATTCTTAATCCAATCAGCTTCATCTACCAAATCTTGGTCACAAGCGGTATTTCTTGGCGCGTCATGTTCAATTTCCCCATTGAGTTGATGACGCAAACGATTCTCGGCACGTCTCAGTCCTCTCCCACGCGACAATTTTCCGAATTTGATTGGTGCGGAGAGCTCTTGGCATTACCTTGGCTAGACAGGTCGTCGCTCTGTTTTGCTGTGGTTTATTTCCTAATTCTTGGCATCTTGGCACTTGGCACTTGGTATTCCTTGGCATTTCGGGGTTCGAGAGTTCCTCCGCTTCAAATCCACCCACTTCTCCAGGGACATTTTCTACTCTCATGTGGCGAAACCCCGATTAAATTTGTTTTTTTGCCTCAAATAATGGGCCATCAATCATTGTTGAAAACACGGTGCCTGAATACATGATTGACCGATTGATCCGTTCCAGGTTGCACACTGTCTCACGCCGCGCTATTCCTCCATTTTCATTGGGTCTATTGGGCGATACTCCAATTCTTTATTTGTGTATTTTCTTCTCGTATCTTCTTCGCTTGGACCCAGAACCCATATGATCCTCCACTCATGGCGGACAATTCCATGCCGCGAGAGGAGATAATCGGGGTTGTGATTGGGGCCGTTGCCCTGTTTTCCGTGATCAGCATGATACCAGTGTGAGTACATAGTCCCGATAGTCTTGGCTCCCCCGCTTCATGCATGGGAATTGTTCTCGAAGTTCTAACATGCCGATCACTGATTATGATTTTCTAGGATGATCATGTGGTATCATCGAAGACAGACAGCCATGCGGGCGATGGCCCAAACCACGATTCTCCCACCGGTCTATCAGGTACAGTTGCAGAACGTGTTGGGCCAACCTGTGTCTGTGGACCGATGGTTGGAAGAACAAACTGTCCCCACCAGTGCCCAGCAATACGGCCAAGATACTTGGTAAGTGTGATATTTCAGCATTCCCCTGGTCTCCGATTCTGGCCCCCTCCTTAAACCTCTTGGCCCTGTGGCTCGATGATGTAGTGCGGGGACGCTAGGGCTAGGCTCTGGGTCTCCCCGCCCTATACGCCCTATAAGGATCGGCGGGCTATATTCTGGCCGAGTTCATGTTTCTGGGCAAGGCAATCTCGCCCGTGAATACGCCCCAGTGCCAATTTGCTTCGTTCCTGGATAAACACATGATAGCAGACGCGCACATGATCCTAGACAAATTGCCCGAATCTTCTAGAATTAAACTAACCCTTGCTCAGCCCCATTTGTCTATCAGCACTGTCGTCATCCCCATACCTTACCTGTCCCGATCTATCCGTTCCGGCCTATGACCAACACCACAACCCGACTACACGGCCAGATCCCCGCTGTGCCTGCGGGACACGGCATTCCCCACCGGGTGGCGAAGTCCTCGTACTAAATCGCTGCAAGCATGCCTTCCACTTTGATTGTCTGAAATCATGGTTTGAATACCGTCGGTACAAGTGCCCAATCTGCCAAGCTTCGTATTCGCCGGAGGAAGAAGCACGAGCATAATTTCCGGAAAGAATGACTTCCTGCTGCTGCATGATCCTGTGGGGGCGCTTGGAATTTGCATTGATATCCTTAGCGGTTATACCCTCCGAGACTACCCTAGTGGAGCTGCTTCTTGTTTTTTCTCTCTATTTTCCTCGCTTTGCTTTTGCCTTACTTGCCCTTTTGTTGCAATGTTTTCTTTTTAAGATATCCCTCAACGTGACACGAAGCATGTTCATCCAGCTTTTTGATCCACATTCATACATGTCTTTTGTCCATTTGTCCAAATAGGCCCCATCTGATGACCTTGCTTTATGTATATATATGCAAACATAATAAAGGGAACTCAGGCCACTACGGCCGTGATACAGAGTATTTTCTGACTGAATGGGCACCGTCATGGCGTAGTGTAACCCCTCAAAGGATAATCTGCTCATCACTTCCCTCCATATTCTCTTCTCACACCATCTTCTTACACTAGGACGTATACGAAATTATAATGATCGTATGTAGACTGTCATCTTCTGCAACAATCAAGTCTGAACAATCGGGCACCGGAATAGGAAATTTATTTCGGAACCCCACTATGGAAACAACTTTTAAGCTGCTCCCCCTTTTTCCACCAAAATTATATACCAATTCTGTGCATATTCGCACATATACTCTCCTGATCAAAAACAAAACATCGAATCTCTCTATCCGTCACCATGGACTTAACTCCCGAAGAAACCAACCTTGTCGAGATCGCAAGAACGACAATCAATGCGATCCCCAAGTCAGATATCCACAGCGTATCTAGCGCAGCCCTGTCAGCAGATGGCCAAATTTTCACCGGCACGAATGTATTTCACTTCACAGGGGGACCATGTGCCGAGCTCGTGGTTCTCGGTGTAGCCGCAGCTGCCGGGACTCTCCGTCTATCAAATATTGTTGCTGTTGGGGAAGATGGCCACGATGGAGTTATTCTCAATCCCTGCGGCCGGTGTCGACAGGTACTGTATGATTTGCACCCTGGGATTCGGGTCATTGTCCAAAAGGGTGTGGAGGTGAAGTCTGTCTCTATTGATGAGTTGTTGCCTTATGCTTATGAGCAGAGGGATTAAAGACTATGTACACAGTATATATTCGCAAGTTACACACCATTAAACTATTATCAGCCAGGCCAATATAAAATATATCTCCACAAAGTAGACCTTGATTTGACCCCGTAGTCTACTAATAACTTGAGTCAATCCAATTACCATAATCACTCCCCAAAACCGTCTTCTTCGCGACTGCCGCCGAGATGGGAGTCTCATACAGCCGCGCAGAAGTATCTGACCCATCTCCAGAATTTTTGAACTCATAATATAACGGTGTAGCACCCTCTGCCATTGTCGCCCATCCCTTGGGATTGATCAAACTACCTAGCTTCGAGTTCTGGTAGATGACGCGAGCAAGTCCTCGCCACGGGCGGCCAAGGTATACAGCTCCATCGAGACTAGTTCCAGACGCAGCTTTGATATTGCAGTTGTCGATTGCATACCAGGCTGTGTCAGTGGCTGTTTGGCGCGAGCTGGCGGTGATATACCCAGGACCGTTGGAGACAATGTCGCAGTTCCCGAACCAGGCAGAGGCGTCGCCGAAGATGTAGTCCACCGTTCCTGGGAATTATTAGTATATAGCGAGATGAATAGACTTATATAAATGACCTATCACTTACCCTGAATCTTGGAGTTGACATAGTACTGTGTTCCCGACTTGGCGTACAGGGTATCCTGGTATCCAAGGAACTGGCATGCATAGAAGCCAAGTCTGTCGGCATTTCCGACTAGTCTGGTATAGTCAGTAAATAATTCAAACATCAAAGCAAGGAATAAATACTCACGCAACAGCCTGCGCACCAGTCCCGTACCCATTCACCACGTTGATGTTATACATCTTAAACCCATCAGCGACAACATTCACAGTAGCACTCTTATCCAGCGAGCCAGCCTGAGGCGAAGAGATGGTATGGGTAATAGTGACAGTGTTCTGCTTATACGTCTGCGTATCAACAGTCTGACCATACAAAGTCAGAGCACCGGCATATTTGATAGTAATCTGTTCCTTGTACGTGCCACTTGCGATATAGATACAAGCCGCCGCTGAGGATGAGCCGAGAGCAGTCAGGGCATCGCTGATAGTCGAGTATTTTCCGCCCGAGCCGACTGTCAAGCAACCTGATGGGGCACTAGTCCTGCTTGCGCGAGTAGCTAGATCGGCGGGGGCTCCCAGTACACCCGTCCCGATGGATAGGGCTGTGAGGAGGACGTTGTACAGATGCATTTGGTAGGGATTGTTGTTTTACCGCAAAGAAGGGAATGATTATCAGGCCATGTGGGCTTTACAAGGCATTATATGCAGTAACACTGTCGTACGAACTATGTTTCAAGGGCGAGTCTCCATCTGAATCCACCGGAGCTATAGTTATTGAGACATACTATTCTCCACTCCGAGCTATTTCCATAAATGGGAGCCTTTCCTCGGCTATAGTTCTCGTTACTCAGGGGAAATTTACTTTGGCAATTCAGCATGCTAATTTTCTCATTCGCCTTAAATAGATACTTGTCAGAATACCTCGACATTGCGGAACCCGTTCAGGCGAAGTGTACAGTGTAAATTATATATATATCCGGGGAAATCAAAGCCGAAGAGTCACCGGATAGCAACTCATCGGGTAATTGCTGCTGAAGATTGAAGAAATGATGTTCAATACAGAGAAAAATATTCCTCGAATGACGGGGCTAACACCAAAGCGGAGGAGGCGGAGGTGTTTCAGGTTGTCTTATTTCTCCGTTGCCAAAACATTAGAGTCGTCCACATGCAAAATGTAAAACAAATTGGGAGGAGAAAAGGGGAATAGAAAATTGGGAAAGTTATAAATTTACTAGAAACGCAGTTATTCTCAGACTATAGCTGTGACACCTTCAATTGCACCATGTCGTTAACAAAATCCCTCGCAGCCTTTGCGCTCTTCACCTCTCTCGCCCTATCAGACAGCATACCTCTTAATTCTCGGGCTTCGGCTTGCACACCAGCAGCAGGCGGATCTGCCTCAATCGATGATGTTCCTGCTATCAAATCGGCAATTGCTTCATGCGGCAAGGGAGGCACTATAGTCATTCCCGCTGGCAAAACCTACTATCTGAACAGCGTACTAGATTTTGCGGGATGTGTCGGCTGCGACTTCCAGGTAGAAGGGCTCTTGAAATTCAGCTCGTCGACTGATTTCTGGGAGGGAAAGACAGCAATGATCGATATCAAGAATATTGATGGACTCAAAATCCGATCTTTGACGGGGAGTGGAGTGATTGACGGAAATGGGCAAAATGCGTACGTGCTTTCCTTTTATACTCTCATTTCAGTTCACTAATATCACATGTAGATGGGATCGTTTCGCTACAGACAGCAGCTACGCCCGCCCAACCCTCCTCTACATTGCCGGCGGTTCTAACATCGAGGTCTCAAATCTCCGCCAAAAGAACCCACCCAATGTCTTCAATTCCGTCAAGGGCAATACCAAGACCGTAATATTTGCCGATCTCGAAATGGACGCCATATCCAAAAGCAAGAATGAGCCGAAGAACACAGACGGCTTCGATATCGGTGCCAGTACAGACGTCGTCATCAGCAACGTGCACGTGAAGAACGACGATGACTGCGTGGCATTCAAGCCCGGCGCAGACGGTGTCACAGTCACGGATATTACCTGTACCGGGAGCCATGGACTATCGGTGGGATCGCTGGGGAAGAGCTCCTCCGACTCAGTGAAGAACGTATACGTGTCTGGCGCGACAATGATTGACTCAACCAAGGCGGCCGGTATCAAGACGTATCCCTCTGGTGGAAATCATGGCATCTCGACAGTGAGCAATGTTACCTTCACGGGGGTTGTGGTTGATGGGTGTGACTATGCGATTCAAATTCAGAGCTGCTATGGAGAGGATGCTGATTACTGTGTGGATCATCCTGGAAATGCGGATTTGACTGGTATCACTTTTGAAAAGTTTAGTGGAACGACGAGTGGGAAGTATAAGGCTGTTACGGGCAGTCTTGCTTGCGGATCTGGCGGAACTTGTGATGTCAAGGTTGGTACTTATACTGTTAAGGCGCCATCTGGGGGGAGTGAGGTGCTCTGTGCTAATACCCCGTCGAATTTGGGGGTGAAGTGCACACCAGGGGCTTCGGGCTGAGAATAAAGGAGATCTATGTGTTATTCCGTTGCGGATGGACGAATACTGAAGGAACACTGAATAAGCTCTATACAATTTTTGCGGTATATAAAAGGATATGTTCGTCATACAAGTGTGATATCCAGCACAGTACACCAGACCACCCGTTCATTCAAATGTTTACGAGGAGGCAATCATCTTATCCTTCACGTAGAGATCGACATACTGGTCGACATCGTAGTTCTCCAGCTCAGAGCGGTTCCAGCCCAGCTCCAGTAGCTTATCAACGCGAGCCTGGTCAAAGTGCGCCTCGATGTGACGCTTGTACTTGGCCAGAATCTCAGGCTTGGCCTCCTCGCGGCGGAGACGGTGGCCCAGAGGAGCCTCGACGACGATCTCCTCAAGGACAGTGCCATCGTTCAAAGTAACGGTCAGCGCATTGGGAATAGTGCGCTTGCTGGGGTCGTGGTAGTCGGTGGTAAACTTGGTGTCCTCGACACAGCGGATCTTCTTGCGGAGTTCCTCCAGCAGAGGGGGAGGTGGCGGCCTCCGAGCCGTCAGCGTAGTCGCTAGCGGTCAGGCGGCCGAAGACGAGCATGGTGGCAACCATGTACTGCACACAGTGATCGCGGTCGGCGAAGTTATCCATCTCCTTGAACTGCTTGTCGATGATGCGGATGCATGCCTCGTGTGTGCGGTTGGTGATCTCCTTGATGTCCTTGGCACTCTTGCCCATGGACGCAAGTTTGGCGTTGACCTTTTCAGCGGCCTCAATGGCAGTCTGAGAGTGGAACTCGGCTATTAAAGATGAGTTAGCTGTTGCGGATTCTTATACAGTGTTAATTTCTGCATAACATTTTTGCACTTACCAGGATAGGAAACCTTGAACAGAACATTCTCCATGACGTAGCTGCCGTAGGGGCGCTGGAACTGGAACTTCTTGCCCTTGAACAGGACATCATAGAAGCCCCAGGTAGGAGCAGAGAGAACGGTGCGGAGGCCGCCCTCACCCTTCTGGACCTTGAGAACTAGGTTGACAGCGCGCTGACAGGCGTCACCGGCAGCCCACGACTTACGCGACATGGTGTTGGGCGAGTGGCGGTAGGTACGGAGAGACTGGCCATCCACCCAAGCCTGGGTAATAGCATCGGCAGTCTGCTTCTCGGTGAGACCCATCATCTTGGAGACGACAGCGGCGGTCGCAACCTTGACGAGAACAACGTGGTCAAGGCCGACCTTGTTGTAGGAGTTCTCCAGAGCCAGGACACCCTGGATCTCATGGGCCTTGATCATGGCCTCCAAAACATCATGGATCTTTAGGATCTTGCCATTGCCAAGGTTTCCACCGGCGCGGTTTGTGCGCGAGATCCAGTCGGCCACAGCCAAGATACCACCCAGGTTGTCCGAGGGGTGACCCCACTCGGCAGCGAGCCAGCAGTCATTGTAGTCGAGCCAGCGGATCATAGCACCAATGTTGAAAGCGCCATTCACAGGGTCCAGCTGGTAAGGTGTACCAAGCACACGGGTACCATTGGGGACAACAGTGCCTTCCACAATGGGGCCAAGGAGCTTTGCGCACTCCTTGAATTTCAGAGCCTCCAATCCACAGCCAAGGGTGTCTAAGAACACCAATCGGGCAGTGTCAAACTGCAGACAACAAATTTTAGAAATTTACCAGTGCTCCATATGACCGTGTCTAACTTACTGCCAAGTCGGAATCCACCTTATAGTCGTGGATGTAACTAGCCATATCCTGAATTTCAGGGTCGTAGGACTTATCTGTATGAACCGCCGGAGCGGCAGACTGACGAGCGGCCATTGTAGAGAAGCGGGGAGTGCGAGGAACAGAGATACGGGGAGTAATGGAGAGGGAAGAAGCCAAAGTGGGCAATCTGGAGATGCGGGCTAAAGTGCGGGGAGACGTGTGGGTCAGGCGTCTCACTGCGGGCAGGGACATTATGAAGAATTGGGAATAGGATCGGAAATGAAAGATCCAACGATTGAGATAATTGAGAGGGGGAATGATTTATTTAAAAACAAATGGACGAAAGGAGGAATGTTGGGGAAAAAGGGAGAAAATGACCGGGGTTGAGTTCCTAGCTGACTTCATCCTGCCGAGGGTCGGTTACAGTCGGGTATTACTTCATTCTCCTTTCGTACACCTTCTATCCCCCTATTTATGGGATTAATTAACTTGCCTACAGCTTGACAGGCAAATAATTACATTGGTACTTTCAATTGGCCAAGTTTATCGCTACATTACCGTCTCTTGAGCTCCCTAGCGGAAATCCGAGTATCGGACGTAAACAAGAGAGCAACAGACCATAGCTACAATATGTAGCGAAATCGGAATATACGTGGTCCGAATGTGTTGGAAAGTACAAAGAGTAAAGAGTAAAATATTTGTTAGATGGAACCCACACCGGGTTCACAACCCCTTCACCCTCGGCTGATCTGCACGTGAGGACGCAGATCATCACCGAGAGGGCCATATCCCCAATCCCCAATCCCCAACTCCCCCACCCCGTCCTATTTGTTCCCCTTTCTCGTGCCATCACCCTCACTACCACTCTCACTGATAAATCAGTGAAATATTCCCATGGCCTCCTCTGTGTCAGTCTGACGCAAAGACTTGACAACCTCTCCGTAGATAGCCTTGGCGAAGAGCGGGGGCACGGCGTTCCCAATCTGCTTGCGCATGAACCTCCCAGTAAACTGGAAGTCAAGAGGGAACGTCTGCAAGAGCGCCATCTCACGATTTGTATAGGGCCGGGTGCCCGAGGGGTGGTAGTTGTATTCGCCGCCCCCACAAGTGATAGTCCTAGCCAGAGAGTTATGATCGAAAGAGGGCCGGTGGCTCAGAGCCCACCGTGCCAGAGCCCCTTCGACGTTGTGGTCGTCGGCATCGGGAGGAATGTTGTCAATTGTGGATGAAATGGTCTCACGGGGAAGTAAACTGTGACCAGGCATGCCATGAGTGGGTTGGGCATAATGTGGCAGAGCTTCACCGGGTCTATTAGCAGTTAGATACGTAGAATTGGAAATATGACTTTCACTTCTCTTACCCAGCAGCAATGAGAAGCAGTCTCTTCCGTTCTTGAGGCACACCATATTCGTCGCACCCCAGCACCGACCAGCGAACAGAATATCCAAATTCAACCATGTCCAGTACGACTCGATTAAAGATGACGGGGAATCGTTGCGGTAACCCCATGGTTTCCTCCATGGTCAACACCCGGGGCCGTGACTCCTGAATCAAACTTCCAGCCGAAAATACGCACGCTGAGTTGGCATCATCGCGAGGACAGGGCACAGTATGAGCAGGAGACCAGGTTTGGCAGGGGGGTGAGCAGTGTGCAATATCGACTCTCAAGAATTTTGGATCGTTGGTAAGGAAATTGAAAAAATCGGAATGCTCGACCTCTACGTCGTCGAAATTCAGCTGGTATGTTTCCAGTGCATACTTGTCAATATCAACGGCCCATTGAAGCTTCACGCCGGCCTGTTTAGCGCCGCAAGACACACCACCAGCGCCACAATATGCATCACCAAATGTGTATGCACGTTCAGGGGCAGTCAAATCGATCACACCCCTTCGGTCAAGATCCATGGCCAAGGACGACGAGCTAGCCTCGCCGAATGCCACAGTCTGGCCTCTCCATTCGTAGCGTAGCACGTTCGCCGGCTTACCATATCCTGGGTCTGATTCAGCCAAGGTCAGCCATTCAATGGCACACTGCTCTGCACTCAAAGGTGCATGGCCAGGGACGATAACGACTCCGGCCTGACGAATGGTAAGCTTCAGCCGGCAAGTCAGATCTTCTCCCGGTGTGTTAAAGTCGGTCCGAAAGTTGGTGAAGCGAATGGGCACAACCCGCCGAACTTTTCTGATGCTGATGTGGTCAGTGTTCTGAGTGAGCCAGACCAATTCGTCGTTCAGTTTAGGCAGATACGTCTTGGCTTCTGGGTGAGTGGTGCGGTAAAGGCGACGGCCGAAAAAGCGCAGGTCATGAGGCTGAGGAATCACGTCCTCGACCCGCATGAAAGAGCCATCATCAAGCTCCAGAGATATTCCGGCTTTGAACGCAATACCCCCAATGCGTATTTCTTGCTGCGCCGTCTCTGGCGTTGCGCTGCGGCTTGCAGACTGGTTGCTGATTACAGATGAGTTGCCGGAAGACCGGCCACTTGCTGAGTCGTCGCCGGAGGTAAGAGCAGACGGAGCTGCGACGTGCGCCATGTCAGAGGTCAATTCTTCAATCGCCTGGTTGGTCTCATCGTCGCAAGTAAGGTCAATAACGACCTGCATATTCTCGGTAGACCGGAACGAGGTATGACTGGTCTCCCTCTTAGGTGAAGTGCTAAAGATCCCCGATGGATCCGACATGATGATGTCGTCATCATGCATTGTTGGCTCATGAGTTACTGCTCGAAACTCTGCAGTGCTGACAGGGATTGGGTCTCCAAAGGGAGACACCGAAATACGGGATCGATCATTGATACCAGCCATTGGTGTCATGGTTGAGCGATGAAAGTCTTCCATACTCGGTGTGTGTGAGGATGCAAAATCCAGGTTTGAAATCAAGGGGAAGAAAGGAAAACAAGTGCCGATATCAAACTGATGGAGGATGTTGGGATCTAATAGAGTCTCAGGTTAAGATGACTTAAGAAACACTTATATTGCTATAGCCAGGTGTTCGAAATCAGCTTATCGCAAATAAACATAACTTGCCTCAGATAACAATCGGATTTAAAGAGAAGTAGCAGAAGGCTTTGCCAGATCTTCTATACATAACAACTTCCAACTGAAGCAATAAGGATGTCTACGTATTTCTATTTGCTCAACAAAGCACAGGGTATTTTGTTTTGTGAAGCATGAAAGACAGATATAAAGGCATGGTATTCATCTTTTTATCTCATTGAAGGTCAACATGACCCTTCCAAATTGGTGTATACTTACATCCAACTAACTATATGGTTGTATGCATCAACATCAGAGCGCTAAGCCTGTTCGGGAAGTACTTAGGGCAAGGTCAGGTGGGCTTGTTGCTTACTCAGAATATGAGTCAGCTCCCCTCCTCCGGGGCATCCCCCCGAAGTCGGCCCGGGCGGAGGAGCGAGAAATTTTCATTCTGTGGGGCACAACCACAGAAGAAACACAACTGCCATGGAATATTTCTCTCCCTCTTTCTGTCTTCTTGGGGTGGTGTTCATTTCTAGTGATGACCATTCTCTGAACTTCCCTCATTCTTTTACGTGATCTGGTTTTGGTAAGTGGCATGGTTTTATCGTTTTTGGCTTTCAGCTTTATTCAAGCATCCCCCCTGTCTCTTATGATGATCTATGGTTTTTTATAGATGTTAGACTTCCTAAACAATTGTTGCGGATAAACACCTTAACTGATTTGAGACACTGCAATCTTGCTATACACTGTGAATTCACAATGGATGAATACTGGTACTAATTCTCTCGTTCATCCAGAAAGCCTACCCTCCGTCAGGATGTGTGGTATCATTGCGTTGATCCAGGCGAACCCCCTCGTCTGCGGCCGCCGTGGATCTCCACGAGGCACTTTACCTTCTCCAACGTGAGTTCCGGCCAGAATATATACACCTGCGACCGCGAGACTAAAGGTTTTGCATCACAGATCGTGGTCAGGATGCAGCCGGTATTGCAACATGCGCCTCTGGGGGTCGAATCTACCAACTCAAGGCCAACGGCATGGCTGCCAAGGTCTTCCAGGAAGGTGCCAAGGTGACCAACCTGCCCGGCTCCATGGGTATTGGTCACCTGCGGTATCCGACCGCAGGATCCAGTGCCAACGCCGAAGCCCAGCCGTTCTACGTGAACAGCCCCTACGGTATCTGCTTTGCACACAACGGTAACCTGATCAATGCCGGCGACCTCAAGAAGCACCTAGACCTTGAAGCCCACCGTCACATCAACACCGACAGTGACAGCGAGCTGATGCTCAACGTCTTTGCTGATGAGCTGAGCGAGACCAAGAAGGCCCGTGTCAACCACGAGGACCTCTTTGCCAGCTTGACTCGCATGTACAAACGTTGCGAGGGCGGATGGGCCTGCACAGCTATGCTTGCTGGTAAGTTATTAATTATTCGTGATGTCCTGTAGTCCACAGTACTAACTCACCATCTAGGGTTTGGTATTTTGGGTTTCCGTGACTCATACGGTATCCGCCCCCTCATTCTGGGCTCTCGTCAGTCCTTGGATGGACCTGGCATGGACTACATGATGTCTTCTGAATCAGTGGCTCTAGACCAACTGGGTTTCAGCAACCACCGTGACATTCAGCCTGGCGAGGCGGTCATTATCGCCAAGGGCGGTGAGCCAGTCTTCCGCCAGGTAGCCCCCAAGAAGGCCTACGCCCCGGACATTTTCGAGTATGTCTACTTCGCTCGTCCTGACTCTGTTATGGATGGTATCAGTGTGTACCGTAGCCGGCAACGCATGGGTGACCGTCTCGGTGCACGCATCCTCGATGTCCTGGGTCCCGATGTTGTCAGGGACATTGACGTAGTCATTCCCATTCCTGAAACGGCGACTACATCTGCGACCAATGTCGCACTATACCTTAACAAGCCTTACTGTCACGGTTTCGTCAAGAACCGTTACGTCTTCCGCACCTTTATCATGCCGGAGCAAAAGACGCGGCAAAGAGGTGTCCGCCGCAAGCTCAATGCCATGAAGGCTGAGTTCAAGGACCGCAACGTCCTGCTCGTTGATGACAGTATTGTGCGTGGTACTACTAGTCGCGAAATTGTCAACATGGCCCGGGAAGCCGGCGCCAAGAAGGTCTACCTTGCCAGCTGCGCACCGGAGATCACACATGCTCATATCTATGGTATCGATCTTGCTTCTCCTCAAGAGCTAGTTGCGCACAATCGAAACTCGGAGGCCATTGCCAAGCACATTGGCGCAGAGGCGGTTGTCTTCCAAACTCTGCCTGATCTCAAGGACGCCTGTGCCGAGGTTGCCCGTGAGAATGGTCAGCAAGAACCCACAAACTTCGAGGTCGGTGTGTTCTGCGGTAGCTACGTTACCCCCGTTTCATCCGGGTACTTCGAACATCTGGAGTCCGTACGTGGCGAAGGTCGCAAGGTCAAGGCTCTTGACAAGGCCAAGGAGGCTGTCACCAATGGCTTTGCCAACATGACCGACTTCCAGATTGCTGCCCATGGAGTCACTATGGACACCAATGGCAAGATCATCCCTGCCATAGAAAACGAGTCGTCGGCGATTGGTGCCGCCAAGAAGGCTGACCACGCCGAGGACCAAACGAACCCGAAGGTCTCGGACCGCATGGACATTAGCATCCACAACCAGGCTGACCATGAGGCATGATTACGAGAAATCTGAATTTTTTTAATTTTTTTTTTCTCCACCCGTTTGGCAATTTGCATTGGGTGTGTGGGCGTTTGTTTGATGGAGCATATGTGCTGAGTGGCCGATTTGCCGCTAAATGTGGAAATGATGTGGAAATGATGTGGAAATGATGTGGAAATGATGTGGAAATGCATTTAAATACCAATACCCGGTGTCTTGAGATACACATGTCAATAATTCCTAATGAAGCTATAAAATAAATGCAATGTCCCCATGCTGTTGAAGTGCTGTTTTTTCTCATTAATTTTGAGTTTGAGATTCCAAAAAAGCAGGTCACGTGTCTGTGCCATTGCCCAGTAGCATCGTCTCATTCCCTCCACATCTTCGACATCACTAAAATTAAAATTGATATACCTCGATATATCTTGTATCTCTTTGCAGTTCTCGTGCACGTTGCTACAAGTGCAATATTGAACGAAATCGATGCTTGCTGTCTTCTTGCCGGATCTTCTCAATCATGGATCGCCGCATTACTCGCTCTACAGCAAGGGCTGCAGCTGCATTGATTGCAGGAGAAGAAAACAGCACTTCTATCACTCAAGCACCAGGCACTAAAGTGAACAAACGAAAGCGTCTCAACCCGACTGACACTTCCAATACCCCCAATACTCTGAATACGCCCAAAATAAACACGATCACTGAATTGGAATCCTCCAATGATCCCAATCTGGAAATCAAGCAAGAGAAGCCAGTGTCACGCCCAGCCTTGTTTGATGAACTCCCTCATAACCTAGGATCTGCGCCAGTCCCATTGTCTGTAGCAACACAGCCCGCAGCCCCAATTTCTAAGTCTGACAACGAATCCCAAACTTTAGAGGGCAAACAAGTTGACAATCTCGCTACTGAGCTCCAAGACACTGTGAACAAGGCTATAACCAATTTTAAGAAAGAACCTAAGATTCTAACTACCCCAACCGGCCGGAAGCCAAAGAAGAATACTTACGGCTTGACGCCCGGTATCTCTCCTTTTCCCGAACTAGTTCGGCCAACCACTGAGGAGTGTGAAGATGTCAATCAATTGTTGTCCAGCATTCATGGGGTAGTTACTGCTCCGGCAACCATCCCTGAGCCCTCCCTGGTAGTCACCGGGTGTGGTGAGGTCCCATCTGTTCTAGACGCTTTAATCCGTACTCTTCTCAGCGGTGCCACCACGGGCACCAATGCCGCTAAAGCCTTCGGTGGACTTGTCCAACGGTTTGGCATTCTTTCAGAAGGAATTGGCAAGGGTAGTGTGAATTGGGATGCCGTACGACAGGCTACTGTGAAAGATGTGTTTGAAGCGATTAAAAGTGGCGGCTTAGCCGACATCAAAAGCAAGAACCTCAAGGCGATTCTTGACATGGTCCACGAGGACAATCAGGCGCGCCGAGCTACATTGTTAAATTCTGAATTCAAGAACGACTCAATGTCTAAGCTGGTACCTGACAAGGCCGAAAAGGACAAGCAATACGAGATTGCCTGTGCAGATCAGAACTTCCTCTCCCTCAACCACCTCCACAATCTCTCCACTGAAGAAGCCATGACCAATCTGATCAAGTACCCCGGAATCGGACCCAAGACAGCTGCCTGTGTGATCCTGTTCTGTCTCCAGCGGCCTTGTTTCGCCGTCGACACGCACATCTTCCGGCTCTGTCGCTGGCTCGGATGGATTCCTGCCCGTGCAAACGAAGTAAGCGCCTTCAGCCACCTGGAAGTGCGCATCCCCGACCACTTGAAGTATTCGCTCCACCAGCTGTTCATCCGGCATGGGAAGACCTGCCCCCGATGCCGGGCCGCTACAGGCGAGTCCAGTGCTGGCTGGGATGACGGTTGTGTCATTGATCACCTCTTGACTCGCGATGGGAAGCGTAAAGGCAATGGTCCGACTGTTGTTTCTAAGAAGAAAGCAGCTACTATCCGCGCGGCTAGTAAGCGTAAGAGAACGAACAAGGACTCCGAGGAGGAGACTGAGGAAAGCGAATCTTCGATTTCCGACGAAACAAGTGATGAGTGAACGCATTTATGACAGCGAAATTATGTGAAATGAAGGTGGAATCTTTACGAAATGAGGATGATGAGGATGAACCACTTTACGTCCAATATATGTACTCTATATTATTATCTATCTACCATCTTGATGTTGTTATTAGTACAAATGTATTAATATTGCTGAACACAAATATCAATTCCCTGAATTAAGTCTTATGATACTTCTGGATGATCGCCAGTCTATGTTGTATGGCACGACTGGACACTTAGCCCGGTTATCGCCTTATCGCAAACACAAAAAGTCCCGAGGTCTCCAGGAACTGGCGTTACTCTCCCTGCACTTTCCAGTCGTCCAATTGCACCGATTTCCGCCATGGATTGTCTGGCCTCCCACATTCCGCCAGCGCTGTGCAGTCTTCTGGGGGCCTACGCGCCTCCAGGGTCGGCAGAGTACGCCCCGTACATCGGGGTGGCGTTCGCCTCCCTTGTCGCCGTGTACGTGGGGTACCTCTACCTCCAAAGCTGGAGAGAGGCAGCAGTCGTTTTCAACGTCCCTATCCCATCCGAAGTGCGTAACAGCGGGTCGATCAAAACATGGGACGAGGTTCAGGGGCAGCAGAAAATGGTGTTGCAGGACCAAGCTCGGGGGGTGAGTGGATAAGCCTTGTATTTGGCTCAGAATCCTTTCCTTGTGGCCTCTTTATCTTGTTCTAAGCTAACTTCTAATCTATTACGCAGAAATGGAACGACCAATTGATTATGAGCTACTGTCCTGCCGATGGGAGGGTGCTCGGTAACGGAATCAAGCCCGCCACGGTCGAAGATGTCAACAAAGTTGTTCGGGTAGCGAAAGCTGCTCAGCTGGAATGGGCAAATACTACATTTGCGGAGCGCAGAAAGGTACTCCGGACACTGTTGAAGTATGTGGATTGGCAAATTTGTTCGGCCCTATGAAGCCATTGCGCTTTGCCTGAGGCACCCTGTAAGGCTTGTTCAACTAACATCTTGCAGATATATCCTAGACCATCAAGATGACCTCATTACTGCATGCTGCCTCGATTCGGGTAAAACAAAAGTTGACGGCTCATTCGGCGAGATCCTTGTAACGGTGGAGAAGCTCAAGTGGACAATCGATCATGGCGAAAAGGCACTGCTGCCAGAGCGGCGGCCGACGAACCTCCTGATGATGTACAAGAAGAACACGGTCACATACGAACCCCTGGGCGTGGTGGGTGCCTGTGTGTCTTGGAACTACCCGTTGCATAACTTCATTGGTCCGATCATCAGCGCCCTGTTTACCGGCAATGCAGTCGTTGTTAAACCGTCTGAGCAAACTGCATGGTCTGCAATCTACTTCCTCGAGATGGTGCGCGGCGCGCTCTCTAGTTGTGGCCACTCGCGCGATCTGGTCCAGACGCTAGTCTGTCTACCTGGTGTTGCCAATGCATTCACTTCGCACCCTGATATCGCGCATATAACCTTCATTGGATCCCGACCCGTCGCCCACCACGTCTGCGCATCAGCAGCCAAATCACTCATCCCCGTATGTGTCGAGCTAGGTGGCAAGGACCCAGCCGTGATCCTAGACGACCCCCGCACTCTCCGCAATTTGTCCTCCATCGCGTCTCTCCTCATGCGCGGTGTCTTCCAATCATCTGGCCAGAACTGCATCGGCATCGAGCGTGTCATCGCCCTCCCGACCGCATACGACCGACTTATCGAAATTGTAACTCCACGCATTCAAAATCTCCACCTCGGCTCTGTCCTCCTCGACACCGCAACCCCGGACGTTGGTGCGATGATCTCACCTGCTTCCTTCGCCAGCCTCGAGGCACTCATCAACGAAGCCGTGCAGCAAGGCGCTCGCCTTCTCGTCGGCGGCACCGAACACAAACACCCAGTCCACCAACACGGTCACTACTTCACACCAACTCTGCTAGTAGACGTGACACGCGACATGCGAATCGCGCAAACAGAGCTCTTCGCCCCGGTCTTCCTCATGATGCGTGCCGAGTCCGTATCCGACGCAATCGCCATCTCAAACTCAACGTCATATGCACTAGGTGCCAGTGTCTTCGGGCACCGACAAGCGGACGTACAAGCCTGCGTGTCGAAAATATCCGCCGGAATGGTAGCAGTTAACGACTTCGGCACCTTTTATGCTGTGCAAATGCCCTTTGGCGGCGTCCGGGGATCTGGATATGGCCGGTTTGCGGGCGAGGAGGGACTGCGCGGTCTGTGCAATATCAAAGCTATTTGCGTCGATCGGTTCCCTACTTTGATTGGCACTGGTATCCCGCCACGCATGGATTATCCTATTCAGAATCGGGAGGACGCGGCGGACGCGAGGGGTGGGATTGCGGCTTGGGAGATGTGTAAGGGTATTGTTGAGACGGGATATCAGTTGACGCTGGGTGGGCGTATTGCTGGTATTCTGAGATTGTTGAGGAACATGTAATGGGGTTTGTTCTGCAGCAAATCATTTCAATTTTGTTACGATATTTCGTACTATACATAGTCCATTTTGCTATGGGTGATACCTCTGGCTGTGGGAACATTTAATTCAAAGTAAATTATTCTTTCGGATCTATATGTGAGACTATATTATATCAAGAAATCTAGAACCCGGGTATAGCGCTAACAACGTCCTCATAAGACTACTCGGGACAATATAATGGAGGAAGAGGAGGGCCGAACTTCTTCAGCCAGTAATCCTCAGTCCTGAACGAACTCTCCATCAACCAATTCCCTAATGGTTCACGGGATGGTTTAAGAACCTCGTCGAGAAAGCGGCCGCCCTCAAAGTCCAAGGTATCCAATTGACCACAGCAGAAGAGCTGACCACTCGGGAAACTACTGGCATACTCAACCTGCGAAGGGAGGCGCAGCAGGAAATCCGACAACCAGCGCGCAAATTTACCATTAATCTGGTTATATACACTCGGGTTCTTCTTCGCGAGTTCCATATTATCGACGGTCCACTTCGTGATCTCCGACGACCAGCTAGGCAAAGACTCCGCACTGGCGCGGAAGAGAGTCTCGAAGAAAGCCAAGTTGAGATGTGGCTTGTCACGGCCAGTGCGGGTAACAGCGATGAAGTGTTCAGGTGGGATCGTATAGAAGACCCCACGACTTTGGTTCTCTGCTTTATAGCGAAAGATGAACTCGTCGATTTTCAGGAGGGAGAGCATGGCATTGAAGTTCTGGTGACGAATTGCATTCTGGATTCCTTCGTTCAGGGCTTTGCGGTCGAGTTTGGTCAGGGTGGAAGGTGTCAAGGAGCTCTTTTCAGGCGTCCAATTGCATGAGGTCATGCGCAGCATCTCCAGGAAAGCAACGTCTTCTGGAAGGAAACCGTTGCTGCGGCCTCGCAGGAGATGGGATGGGAATTCACACAGGCCCAGTGCGGGGAGATTGACGGTCAATCTCACATCCAGATTTTTGAGCTCGGTGGTGACCATTGGCATTATATTGAGCTCGTATTCGTGGGGGCCTTTCAACGCGTTCGGGGCTATCTGGAAGAACTCCGGGGGCATGCTAGCGAGTTCCTTCATCGGTTTGCCCCTGCCATGGAAGACGCGAACGCTGTCGTCCTTACGTGCTAGGAATTTTTCAAAAGCAGCCTGCTCTTCTTTCGTCGTCACGATACCGGCGTTGATCCAGCGACGGTGGATAGTCAGGATCTGCATTGTCGGGACCTGCTCGCGCACGCGATCCACGGTACACCACCTGCACTTGAAGACGGCTGCCTGTAAGCGGGCGCGTTCGTCTAGTTTGAGAGGAACATAGTCAAGCGGGACCATCATGCGCTCGACGGCCCTGCTACGGGGGTAGTCGAGCGAATCATTCCAGAATGCAAGGAGGATGAGGGCACGATAGATATGTTCGCCGGAGAGGGCGCGGGATAGGAACGGCGAAGCGCGAGGGAAATTTAGGTTGAGTGATTGCAGGAAGATCTGCTCGATGATCTCGACGGGGAGGGCCTCGAGAAGGGACAACATCCTGTGGGGAGTATGCGGGCGCGAGAGTCCGGGTCTGGGCGAATTAGAAGGACGGTCATAGGGGCTAGACCTCGATCGAGAGGACCGAGAGGACCTAGAGGATCGAGATGAACTGCTCCGAATCGGGTTCTTGAAGGTGCGACCTGGTCGGCGCTTCGATTTGGCGGTAGGATTCGAACTGCTTGCGGGCTCAGGCGGAGCAAGCTTTGTCCGCATCACAGTTGCATATTCGCGTTTTGGTGGGCTCATGGAGCAATTGAACTTTCTCACTATGAGTAAATCAATCTGTGAGTCTGAATCATTTCAGATTTTTGTATGACGACTATTCAATATTGTAGTATGTTGTAGCTAGCATATGAACGTTGGAAGTATACAACGTTACAAGCAAGGTCTAGCTGATCTGGGCCCTATGTCACCGGTATATGGGGTCCCAAAGTCCGAGGCTTAACCTCATCTGATTGGCGGAAAAAATCCCGACAGACAAGGTCTTGGCGTCAGAACTTGGAGGGCTTGGAAGTCACATGATAGCACGTGATATACCCCGCTCTGTTTCTAAATTTGGTTTAGCCTATTATAAAATGACGTCAAGGCCATGAAAAAAAGCTATCGGGCAGAAACAACCAGAAACAAAAAACAACACCCTCAAGGGACCACAGGTTCAACTTGGTAGATCTAAAATTAGAAAACCTACCCTTACATGCTAGAAAACTCATGTAAAATCTATTCCCCTAATCCTACATTGTAAACAGATTTGCTTTTGAAATCCAAAATCAAGGAATGGCCTGGTCAAAATGACGGAATGATCAGTTGGACACCCCTGGTACCTTTAGACCGTAAGACACAAAATTAGTTCTCTCTCATTCTTCGAACCTTGGAAATTCTGTCATAGCTCCTCTATCGACGTCACCTTTGCACTTTATGATTGCCAGATAAAGCTTCACTACACGAACTTGTCTATCAATAGCCTCATTCGGGCACCACTTACGTATCTGAACAAGAAATTTCCATTGTCTTAAGACAATCGTCATTGTCATCCTCTATTTAAACAACCTCCCCATCTACTTTACTATCTTCAATATGCACCCTTTCAGTGATCCAACTATCCATACCCACGCTTCATCCAGCTCGGAGTCAACTCTCAACAAGCCAAAATAAGAATACATCTTCATCTTCAATATGGGCGCCGTCGTCTCTTGCGTATGTGAACCGCCATCTACTTTCTAAGAGAACTCAACTAATATACCTTCCTCTAGATCCAAAGCGTCTTCCGCGCTATTGGTAGCTGCCTCATGGCCATCGTCAATGCCGTCGGCTCCATCTGCCACGCCATCATCAGCGGTGTGGTGACAGTGATCGATGTTATTATCTCCTGTCTGACCTGCGGCTACTGTGGAAAACGCAAGCGGGGTCGTCGATCAGCAATCTAACGGGAAACACACCATCATATCTGCACACACCTATTGAGTCCGGGGATAGAAGGGCTGGCTATAGGTTCTACGATTGTTACGCCGGCGCGAATTTTCTTTTATCATATCTGCTTGGAGTTTATACCCCGCGGCGCAGCTTTTAATTGTGAATCATGAATCAAACTTTGGGATACAATGTATATGTTTCTCTTCTGTAGATGATTGTAGAGGATTGTATATTCACATGGTAAGTGTTTGAGGTATGGACATGAAGTTGTAGATATATAACCGTCTTAGAAATTAATTATGTCAATGCCCATCTTTCGGCGAGGACGGCTTAACGTATCGCAACAAATCCTGCTTCGCTTCTGTGGGAATGTCATCCCAGCGCTTATTCAAAAGAAAATTTGCAAACGGATCCCCAGGTCCACTCCCATAGCGCCGGACAAGGGAATAATGCGAATGCTGTAGCGGCCAGCGAACAAGGATACGACAATTTCCAGCGCGAACCGGTAAACTCAGCAACCGACGAAAAGGCTCGATCTTGCGCGTTCGAATGAGACGATATGTGATCTCAGAAGAGCGGTCCGGTCTGGCCTCATCCTCATCCAGGTAGAAGTCCGAAGAGAGCAGCTGCAAGAACTCAAACTGCGCATCTGACCAGGGCGAGCGCAAGACCTTATCCGGAATGCGGCCAGGTCCAATAGCCACTGAGCATGGCAGCCGGAAGAGGTCGTTCTCATGGTATATCTCGTTGGGTTTACGGATTTGGAGAGCGCCAAAATGAAACCATATTGCCACTTTGCGGTCAACAGTACGGCGCGAGGTTTCTTTTAACTGCGCGGGGATAACTAGATCCCCTTTACCACGCCGTCCGAGTACGGCCCTGTCACAGGATTCCAGATTCTCAAAGCGTGAGTCCAGATTTGACAGCACTGCTTGGTCGTCCGGATGGAAGACCAAACCGGCGCATTTGCGTCGAATGGCATGGGCAACATACTCTCGCTGGCATCTCCGGAACAGGGGTAATGTACACCACCGACATGCCAGCAAGTTAGTCTGTAATTGTTGGCGGTCTTTCCAGGACAGAGCCCAGTAGTCCAAAGGTGGGGGTAGGAAATCCGGGGTAAAGAAGCCCTCTCGCGAGCCAGAATTGGGACTGCTGAATGCAAGCCGAATGAGCCAGGTATAGAGTAATGGAGTGGATAATGCTTGGCCGAGACGTGGCGAGGCGCGAGGGAGGTTCACTTCAAGGCTGTGAAGAAATATCAACTGCAGGATCTCCACGGGCAGTGACTCAAGGCGCGAGCACGGGTGGTCGGCCAACGGATCGGAGGGACCTGGGCCCATTTGCACAGTGTGTCTAGTGGTGATATGGTTTTATATAGCTCGCAGCAAGAAGATGTTCCCTTGTGCATCACACAGTGTGCTTATATTTGTGAATGGCCAGGGAGGAGCAGAGACGGGTATGTTTGATCTCAATGGAAACGCTGTCCATATGATATTGACTGCAGACTTCGCATAATGTCCTCGTGTCTCCTCGTGACTTGTAGGAAAGACGCTTGACACCGCTTCGAGCGCCGTCTCCAATGAAGAGAATTGAAAGGAAAAATGCCCGGCCTACTACTGAGGGGTAGGAGAGAAGTGGGTAAATTGAGGTGAGCTGCGTGTCTTGGCAAGAGCTGTCAAGTTCCTTATCCAGATTATGTATGATGCCCTGATCGTCTGTTATGTCTGAACTGGAATACGTATATTGCCATTTAGTTCTTGTCGGAATTTCAAAAAGAACCGAATTTCGCGAGATACTCCGCTATATATCCTCGCTCGATCCACATAGAGAGATCTTGCTTAGATATATATATCAGACGTATCGAGTGTCTATTGATTTTACGTATTTCTTTTTTTGAAGGCCCACGTACCCCCCGTTTCTCAATCACTTGAAGATTAATCTAGTTGCGAGAGTACAGGTTTACAGTAGAATCCATTAATGAACGCAGAAACGACGAATGTATTGTTTCTATACACATCCCAACTGTCCCACCACACTATCGGAGGTATCTGACCACACACTGGCTGAATAGCCATCTTCTTGGCTCCAAAAGTCATGATCACGTAGTGTGATGGAGCGAGGAATAAAAAGGCGGATTTGAGGCCACAAGAGTCTACGCTTAAACGGCGGACAGATCGCCGAAGCGCTCCTACAAAAGGGAATGATATAAGTATCCAAATAGACTCATTAGTCTCAGCGAGACAGTCAACACATACCTTATAGCCAGGGGGCATCCACTTGCCCTTGGAGACGAGGGAAGCGGTCTTCTCGTCGATCTCGGGCTGAGCGGCGGCAACCTCGTCCTAAAAAAGTAGATATGTAAGTAATGATTCCAACTCCGCGGCCTGGAGCAGATAATACGTACGACAGTGAGGTCCTCGAAGGGGCGGGCGGTCTCGATGTTCTGCAGGGTCTTCTGCAGGTTTTGCAGCTCGGCCTCAACCTTACCCTTGGTAGCCTCGGCGTTCTGAACAGCCTGGGACTCAAAGGCATCAATAGCCTTCAGTTGGCGGTTGACATCGTAGGTAACAGGCTTGAAGGCCTTGAAGTGGTTCTCGAGCTCGTCGATGATGGCCTTGTTCTTCAGGATGCCGCGGTAGTGGCTGAAGTCAACGGTCTGGGGCTGCTCGGACAGGACCTGAACCTTGCGGCGAGCCTCGTCATTGCGCTTCTTGAAAGCTTGGAGGGAGACAGCAGTCTGGCCGCGGAGGCCGAGGGAGGTCGACACCTGGGCCCAGTCGATCTTGAGAGCGGCGCTGCGCTGTTTTCGGGTGAAAGGAGTTAGCGGGAGTCATCCGGATAGGTTGACAAGGGTTTGTCATGTCGAAGATCAGGAGCAGAACATACAGCAGCCATTGTGACGGGTATGATAGAGGTTGAGGGTGGGGAAAAGAGAGGGGAGTTCAATGTGCAGGGAGGTGCCGAACGAGGAGCGACCCGGAAGGTTTGGATTGTTCGAGTCACGTGATCTCAATTCCGAAATCCACCGTGTATTTGTACAGGGAAAAGACAAATTGTAGCGTGATTGTGTTTATTATTGTACATAACTTATAGGTAGTATTTATTTTTTTTGAACATTACATAGTATAGATTGATTGGTTGACTCAATCATGGGTTCAATTGTTTTTTGGGCTAATTGTGTACACTATGGGCGACAGCATACCAAGACATCTTCCATCCGGCATTATGACCCAAGTCCCTCACAGAACCTTAAATTCGGTCACTCGTTATATGCTGAGAGCCATGATGGAGTTAACGATATCGTTATCGTTCTCCCGGAGAGCCTTGACGGCCTTCTTGCGGGAGACGTTTGCTTGTGCCATAACCAGCTCGATATCCTTGGACTCAAGGTTAGACTCATCAACCTCCTCACCATCATCCTCCTCATCCTCCTTCTTATCCTCGGTCTCGGGGGCCTTGGCCTTGCCGAGAACCTCCTCGTGGTCGTGACCGGCGTGGTCGCCAGCGGCCTCGGAGGCAGCGAGCTGCTGAGCGGCGGAAGCCTGGGCCTGCGAGTTCAGGTCCTCAATCTTGGCCTCACCGAAGATGCTAAAAGGTTGTCAGTAAATGTCATTGACACATGAATTGACTCCAATTGGGTTCCACATACATCCAGCAGTTGCTGTTGGGGGAACGGTAAACCTCGGGCTGGTTGACAACGAAGAGGATCTGTAATTCCAATAATTAGTATCTTCGCATTGAGAATAACCAGGATATTTCAGCCCATTGGTAGCCAGTATTGCGGTTGACAGTCGTTGTCAAACTGTACTTGGCGGGGTAGAAATTCTCATGACGGTCGCATCGGGATCACGTACGTTCTTGGGGCGGCGGAGAGTGACACGGGTGATGCCAGGGACGAGCTTCAGGCCGAGCTTGCCAATGGCCTTGCGGGCCTTCTTCTCACCACGGGAGTGGACAGCGACGGAGGCACCGGCGGGAATGTTGGGCTCATCGCCAGCCTCGGAGCCAGACTCATCAGAGCTCTCCTCGACGGTCTTGGTGACCTCGTCATCGTGGATTTCTTCAACGCGGGGATCAGCCATTTTTGCGATGTAAAGGGGCCTAAGAAGAAACCGAAAAAAAAGAGTTAATTAGTTGGGTTTTTTCGTTCGCAATTGTGTTAAGGCTGGTTAAATGGTGTGAGAGCGGGCATGGTGGGAGGAGATTGAAGATTGGTCCCCCCCACGAATCGCACAACACTCGGGAAAGGGCGGAATTTGATGTTGAAAAGGCGAGAATTCAGTCGAGTAAATAGTCATACATACCTGAAAGGTAAATATCAAGCTGTTGTGAATGGGGATGGATTTTGTTGAAGTTGAAGGTGCGTAGCTGTGCGCCAGACCGAACCCGAAAATCATTAGCGAGACCCCAGACTGCCCGCCCAGCACACATTGCCCTATATGGAACTACATCACCAATTCTAAACTAGATTGGCTAATATTTTATAGATCTCATCTAGATCAAGATAAATATATAATACAGTTTCCAGATCATTACAAATGTATTTACGCAGCTCGTTCTATTCTTTTTGTAGAGCCAGATATTTCCCGTAAATTTGGGGATATAAAATGAGTCCAAAGCCAGAGGAAAACCAAATAACAAAAGGCCCCTTTGCCGGGATATCAAGGATTTTGAATCATTTTTGCTGTTCATTGATAATGCATACAGCGATTTTGCCAGATTACCAGCAATGGAAACCCTTCCAGGACACCTCCTTCAAACCCATGCACCGAAACCTCGTAATCATCTATGACTTGTTGGCAGCGCGAGCCTTGGCGTGGGACTTCTGGACCTCGTAGCGAGCCTGGAGTTGTAATGTTAGTTAAACTGTTGGTAATTCCCCAGATTATCCGATCGGGTGGACCCAGGCGCATTTTATGTGCCGGAATCATCCCCTTTCAATATTTCGACGTACCTGCTTGCGGAGGCGCAGAACCTTGAAGCGCTCGAAGTCGGACAGGTTCTTGCGGCGCTCGGAGCGGTCGGTGCGCTGAGCGAAGGAGCTCTTGGCCCACTTGCCATCAATCTCGTTCTTAGCCCAAAGCTTCTTCACGGGACCGGTACCGGCAGCACGGGGGAGCTGGGGAATGGTGAAGTGGGTGAGAGTGGCGTGGGCGAGAGGGAGAACGTGACGGGGGACGATCTTCTTCTCCTCGGTGGAGGGACCGTCGACCAGGACCTGAAGAAAATCGCGAGTCAATACACAATTTCCTTCAAAATATCTCCGAAAATCCGAATCCTCCAAATTTGTATTTCCCGGATTCAAAGGGCGATTCCACATACACGGCGGTGGTCCACGATCTCAACGATGGCAGCGAGCTTGCCTTCGAAGGGGCCGCTGCGGATCAGCACTAGGCGGCCAACCTCAACCAGCTTCCACGAAGCGACCTTGACATCGATATCGGCCATGGCGAAATTCTGCGAGATGAAAAATTCAGCGTCGCGGCTCTGTAATATTTGTAGAATGCACACTCACGGTCGACAGGGGGTATGAGTCGAGAAGGGGTTGTCGAAAGAGTTCAATTGTCCAAGAGTTGTCTCGAAATTCGGATGTGCCCACACTCGCAACATTCTCGCTTAACCGGCCACTTGCAGGTCTAGGGCTCTGCTTATCTCAGCATTCGCATTAACCTTTATCCGAGCCCGTGCATTTATCTCGTTTTTTTTTGGCGTACAACTTTTGTTATTCCCTTCAAGCTTCTCAGCTTTACAAGCTTAAGACTTTAATGATGAGTCTGCATTTTCTTCAGTTTCGACAATTGCTCAAATGTAGCATTTACTAAGGTATGCTCATATTCCCCTTTTTCCCCCATATTCCCCTCATTCCTCATATGATGCCGTAATTTGCGATTGACCCAGTGTCTGTGAGGCCCTCGCCGGGGCTCTCTATACAGCGCTGTCGGATGATATTCAATTTTCTTACATATTCTGATATGGATTATAACTCTCATGTTATATACTGTCAATGCTTTTGAGACATTGCGCTGACTGTTCCAAGATTTTAGGACGTCTGACTTGATATTCAAGCACTGGACTTCTCAGCAACATCGCTCTCGGTCTTTTACAGGGTATGTTCACACATCCACACAATCTTCTGCAACACCCCCAGGTCCGATGATTAGAAACTTTTATCACGCCTAGATAGTAATTGAGCTTCTCGCTATGAAATTACCTAACTACCAAGATCTCTGAGAACCTTATCACCTTGCACATGATTGCTTGTTACGTTGGTTATGACTTGTTGCTAACCTTCGAAAAGAATATACGATTTCCTGTTTCAGTCTGGCAGCTCCCTTTCTTTAAATAGCCATTGAAATGCAATTTTCTTTAAACCCTAAACTTCTTCTTCAGTAGCTGAGACTTGTAGTCTTATATCCCCCAGGACACACCGTAACCCACCTACGTTGTACCTCTGGCCTACGAGCACTCGGTGTAAATGCAAATACGTTTTTGATTACAATAAGTCGTGCTATATCGTTACCTCGGCCGTGCAATGCCCAAAGACCCAGAGCAAGCCACTTGTCCTTCATGCTATGCCTTCCTACCAACCTAGTCTATCTCTCCCAAATAGCACAGAGCAAATCCTTCCTTGCCCCATCTGCGTACCTGATTATGATGACGCAGATCCGGTAGATGCCGCAGAGGACGGTCCCTCGCGGCTGAGAACCCACATGAAAATGAACTGAACCGCGTAGGAGTATACGAACAAGAACTGACCGCGTCGGTTACGCTGAGACCGGGCCACAGCCTGCATTGAACCGGCATGCATGGCGGAATCGGTCGAATCAGGGAGCAACACATATTTCAACGAGCGAAGCTAGAGTTTAAAAATAAGCAACTGCGAAACACACTAAGAGGCTAGGGGAAAGCGGTCACTCACCAGGAAGAACGCATTGGCCAAAAACGTGTACGCAAACACCGTCCAGCCAACCCAGCCCCTAGTCCCTTGTCCGGGGTTGAAGATCTCAGACGCCACCATAGTGACAATGATTCCAACGAACTTGTAGCCCGAGTACGCCACCAAATCTAGCAACTGCGAGTCATTGTTGATGTTCAAAATGTACGTCGCTAGCTTCAAGCATAGAATCTCGAAGGCGATCACTGCAATAGCCGTGGTGGTGATCGAGCCAAGAAGCTCTGGGTGGAAATCGCCCCGGAATCCAGCCAATAAGACGGACAGCAGAATATATGTGACTAGGGCCATGACGGGAATATACATGTCCGGCGAGTTCAGGTCGTCGCGGGGAGGCAGGAACATGGACGAGTATTGTTGCTGCATGATTTGACCACTTGCTCCAGGGGTTGGGGCCATTCGAGCTTGCTGTCGAGACCAAGGTTTGTGTCGCCAGGGGAAGAGGACAAGGACCAGCTTCTTTAGAACGTAGGAGTTGGAGACGTTAAAGTAGTGCTTGAGGGCGGGTATAGAGACGTATCGATTGAACTGAATATTATTTTTAGGTTAGCTATAAGTGAAAATAGAGATCCATCAGTGGTGCATACGTTGCTTTCCATATACTCCTGTCCAGCCGCCATTGCACTTTTGCCGACCTGGAAGCCCATTTGCGCTGTGGGTTCGTTCATGAACCCACCGAATCCAGGAGCTCCAGGGGCATAGCTTCCACTGCCACCCTGAACGGGCGACGGTTGGTATGGGTTACCACCATATCCAGCACTTGGCGGTTGCTGGGGAGCTGGCGGTGGAGGTGAGCGCATCATAGGGACGGTCGAGACATGTTGCGGAACGGGGTGGTGAAGGGGCGGCGATTGCGCGGGCGGCGGAGCGAAAGAGCCCCGATACATGATGCACCTAAATAGAGAAAGGAAGATAGAAGGATAAGAACTGTGAAATTTCGGGGGCGAACGTGTCGTCCGGATCGCCTGACGGGGTTTTGGGGAAGAAGCGAGGTTGATAGCGGAGGAAAGTGTTTATACGTGGCTGAAGACCCAATCCGCTTCCGAGCTCCCCCAACTTCGCCCCGTACCGCCACCAACAAGTCACACCGGGCTTTTTCCCCCTCCCACATTAATTATCTGCTTCTCACTTTCGACGATCGATTGCTGGAGATACTCAGAATGTTAGAGGCTTTTGAAATTTTGACGACTTCGGGCGTGGTGCTTTGGTCTAAGGCATACGCTCCAGTGGGCGCACATGTCATCAACAGCCTGATCAACGATGTCTTTATCGAGGAGAAGGTCGTGCCGCAGAATGCGACAGCTGGTGGAGTCTCGCCGGCATACAAGAAGGAGAAATACACACTGAAATGGAAGAGAGTCAAAGAATTCGATTTGATCTTCGTGGTACGTCTGTCGCATGTGCATGCGCCTCACTGTTTCGACTAACTCTTGAGTTTATGCAGGCCGTCTACCAGTCGCTACTCCACCTTGGATGGATTGATAAACTTCTTGAGAACATTTCAACAATCTTCATCGATCTCTACAAGGACCAGGTGAAGGGAGACCGCGCGAGAATCCAGACCTACCGGTTCGACCAATACTTTGAACAGCAAGTTCGGGAGCTTGAAGACAATACTGGTGGCTTTGTAGAAGAACATGTGTCAGAGACAGGTGAAAAGAAAGACCCGCTTGTTTCGTCGGACAATGGAGGCCCACCACCGCCACCGGTGCCTGGCCTGGTGAAAGGTATGGAATGGCCACCCTCCAGGTTTCAAACGCATATTGACCAACCCAAAGCGCAGCCTAGAGCTGCGCTAGCCGGGGCGACCTCTGATGAGGGTACGCCACCAGCTACACCAGAAATTTCTAGATCTTCGACCCCTCAGGGTCATATTCTTACAGCGAAAGCCGGGCCTGGAGGTCGTGGTTCCCGTCGTGCTCGCAAGGCTGCCAATTTGAGCGCCAACGCATCATCCGGTGATGAAGCTCGGAAGGGAAAGCCTGCCAAGACACCCGTGAAGAAGATGCGCAGGTGGGATGCCAGCGGGATGGCAGATGAGGATGACGGAGAGATCCTCGATTATTCTGCCCCTGCAGAGGAAGGGGAATCCGCCGCTCCAGCGGTGGAGGCTGTCTCCGAGGAGGATTGGGGTCGCCGAACTGGCAAGGGCCAATTCGTGCTGAAGGAGTTGGGCGAGGAAGTTCAATCCATTTTGGACCAAGCTGACGCTGAAAAGTCCAAGGGCACTGCTTCGTCCGGTGTCGTTGGGTCCGGATTCAACGCAATTGGTGGCTTCTTCCGTAACATTGTTGGCGGAAAGGTTCTGACAGAATCTGATCTCGAGAAGCCCCTCAAGGCGATGGAAGAACACCTTTTGAAGAAGAACGTCGCCCGGGAAGCTGCTGTCCGACTCTGCGAGGGAGTTAAGCGTGAGATGATTGGCAAGAAGACTGGTAACTTCCAGAGTACTGATGCCGCATTGCATGTGGCCATGGAATCCTCGCTGCGGAAGATCCTAACACCGACTTCTTCTTTGGATTTGCTACGTGAGATCAACGCTGTGGTCGCTCCCACCACCAAGCAGCAAGCGCCTCGCCCATACGTCATGTCTATCGTTGGTGTCAACGGTGTTGGAAAATCGACCAACCTGAGCAAGATCTGCTACTTTTTGCTCCAAAACAAGTACCGTGTTCTTATTGCAGCATGCGATACTTTCCGTTCCGGTGCCGTTGAGCAGCTCCGCGTGCACGCTGACCGTTTGAAGGAACTGAGCGTCCGCGAGAATGCAGGCGACGTGGAGATCTACCAGAAGGGCTACGGCAAGGACGCGGCCAACGTTGCCAAGGATGCAGTTGAATACGCAGCGGCCAATAAGTTTGATGTCGTCCTGATCGACACTGCCGGCCGTCGGCATAACGACCAGCGGCTGATGTCCTCGCTTGAGAAGTTCGCCAAGTTTGCTAACCCAGACAAGATTTTCATGGTTGGCGAGGCACTAGTCGGCACGGACAGTGTCATGCAGGCCCGCAACTTCAACCAGGCATTTGGCACCGGCAGGAACTTGGACGGTTTCATTATCAGTAAATGTGACACTGTCGGTGATATGGTGGGAACACTGGTCAGTATGGTCCATGCCACGGGAATTCCCATTGTGTTCCTAGGCGTTGGACAACATTATGGAGATCTGCGAGGCCTTAGTGTTCCCTGGGCTGTTAGTCTGCTGATGAAGTAATGACGACTTGATATCCTAGTTTGATACCTTTTTAGCTGTGTACATTTCATATGAATCCATTTCTTGCTGCTTTGTTTTGCAATCACGTTGCTATAGTCTTGTATGATGGATAAAATATGGGATCCCATTTATCCAGCCGCGCATACCATTACCGGCACCATTTCAATGCAACTGAATCCTCAAGAGGTCCCGAGGTCCATAGTCTTGCTGATGTCATCTATAAGTAGATGGATATTTGCTTTACTTGATAATTATGCAGTCCAGGCCAGGGACTTCCGCTTGAAACCTCCACCGTTACCACTAACATGAATAGCTGTCAGACACCCAGTCTCTTAGGCTTGCATCTACCGGTTACATCTGTCTTATATTAGCGATGACTCCCCGTTATGCCTCCACACTAGTACACCTTTCCTATCTATATCAAGTCAATATTACAATCTCACGTGTTTAGATGTGTCCGTGAATATGTCATAGGGAGCTAAGCATTGGACACCACAGCTACCCTAGCAAATCTAGATAGTCCACGGGTATCTCGTGTGTACATTTGGGCCTTCTGAGAATTCCAAGATGATTACAGAAGCAACTACAAGAACTAGAACAACCCATCCGAAGGTTTACTCAAGCTGTCAAACATGCAAGTAATCTTATTCACTCCAGCAAGATCCGCAACCAAATACATCACTGTCCAGAGTTGGCCGCAAAAAGTACGATGAACCCCTTGTCTGAGATGCACCAATACGGGTTTAGCAGAGACTCGTTCACCAGGTTGCCGAGAAGGAACCTGCTGTGCGGCTTCCAGCTATGGGTTTGAGTTCTAAGTATTGGCACTTTATGCAAGAGGCCGAGTCTCCCAAATCGAAGGGACTGTCCCTTGAGAAAGCTAGTGTGAATAAGAGCCCATCTTTCACCCTAGCGCAGTGCACCAAGGTCCTTATTTCTTCTCTACGATCATTATTCTGGATGGTATCTTTAATCATACACCTGCATTCCACATAGCCGAACATAATGAAAATGACCTACGATTCAATTTCTGTTCTTGCTGGTCAGCAACCCCCAAAACTAGTCCAATCGCCACTCAACCAGACACACCACCTCACTTATTACCATTTAACCACAAGCAAAAAGAATGCGAAGCAAAAAGAATTGACCGACGCAGGGATCGAACCTGCAATCTCTTGATTCGTAGTCAAGCGCCTTGCCATTGGGCCAGCCGGCCTTGTTGAAAAATCTGGCCCAGTTGTAATATATGGGTCGGACAGACTTTTTTAGAGCAAAAAGGCCCCACTAAAAAAGTTTTATGCCGCGTTCAGAGGTTCTCTTCATCCATGCGTATATTAGATCAGTTTGAACAGATTTAACGAAATTAAAGCCAAAAAAAGTGATAGAACCCAAGAAAAAGAAACAAGAAAAATATTCATCAAGATGGTTAAAGTGCAAAAAAAGTGCAAAAAGAAATCTCTCCCTCGGGGAATCGAACCCCGGTCTCCCGCGCTTATCGGTTTTAATGACAAGCGGAAATCATCACCACTAGACCAAGGAAGATGTTGATCGAGTTACTGCTCCACCATTGGTTTGGTTGATGGAAATTGTTCCATTTTTGTTGCATATTATGGCTTTATAATCAAAAAATAGCCTCCCAAGATGGGAGGTAAGCGTCAGTAATATTCTATAGATATCGCAGAGATATTATTGACGGGGAAAGAAGGATACACCTAAAAAAATCATTTATTTCTGTATTCTCCTGCGGTTGGACAGGCCGAATTGAGGAGTTGCCGGGTTCGCCAGTTTGCTCCAAGTTAGTCCGTCCAGGCGTCCTGTAACAGGCCATGTTGTGGTGTGTACATGGTCAATGTATGTGATACAAGAAGAATAGCCGTATCCCGAGTCGTAATGATTCGTGATATCGGTAGGGTGTTAACAAATGTGACTAGATATACAGAGTATAGGATACTATCTGTCGGAAAATATATATCTCTCTCTTCTTTTTCTTTTGTAAAATAAACCTAAGACAACTGGGATGCACTTCTATAATGTTTACTCACTTATTCAATTGCATTCGACCGTGCTCTTCGCAACCACCAAATCGGCAATACTCGCAATAGACACGCCGCCCATGATATCAAACACCGCTACGGTGGCGCCAAATGTTTTACCAATCCAGTTCCGCAGCTCCACCGCCATCAGGGAATCAACCCCATAGGTGGATAGCGGCTTGCTCGGCTCAACATCCTCAGATGAGATCGACATGGCACCTGCCAGCTTGTCTGCCAATGCGCGGTGAACAATCTGAATACGTTCAGTCGAATCTGATGATTGCCGGAACAGAGTAGCCGGGTTGATATCTCTCTGCTTGAGAGAATCCTGGTCAGGGGAGACACCAGAGCCCGCGATGTATGAAAATGCTGCCAGCAATGGCCGGTCGAGCAGAACAGGCGGAACGTGACCTTGTGCCAGATGATCAGCCGGAGTCCGAAGACCAAAAAGTATCTGACTTTCAGACAGTGATCGTTGTGGGGCATCCGGGTGGCAACATATATCCAGCAATGCAAGGAGCTCGACCCCATCGATTGGCTGCATATCATCTGCAGTCAGTCGCTGGCGCTGATAGGCGCCCGTTTCTGCAATAATGCCAATATTGCGCATCCAGCCAATATCAATCGAAACCGCTGATTGACCCTGAGAGACTCGATGTCGCGCCAATGCATCTTGGAAAGTGCAACCTCCAGCATAGTTCGAGCTGGCCATTTGACCAACCACCCCCGCAAGAGACGAGAGGAGGATGAAGAAATCAAGATTTTCAGGTAGTAGGCGATGCAGGTTCCATGACGTCTGTACTTTCGATCGCATGGTCAAGTCCCATTTGGCGAATGTCATGTTTTCTTGGAAGATGCTGTCTTGCAAAACCATCGCTGCGTTGATACAACCCCTGATGGGTGGCATAGTTCGTGCACATTCACCTAGGACGTGTGATAGACTTGTCTCAGACGAGACATCACATTCGGGAGCAACAATAGTTACTCCTTGAGCAGTCAACTGGGCGACTACCTCAGCTGCAGCTTTGGAAGCTGCTCCTGATCGCGATGGCACAATCAGATGCTTGGCTCCTCTGTCCGCCATCCACTGTAAAATTGCCCGTCCGATGCCACCAAACCCTCCAGCTACCAGATACGACGCGGAATTGTCAAATACCAACGTTGGCTGTTCTTTGACAAATTGCTGGAGAAAGAAAGTCCGTTAGCTGAATACATAACACGCGGAGACTTTCACAAGGGGACTACTCACTGGTACAACATCATCAGGGCTTGCGGTGACCACGATCTGGCCAATTGGCTCATTGTCTTGAATTTTCTTGTGGATCTGTTCAAGCTGTGACAAGTTGAACACTGGCGGTGGTCGTAGAATTTGTATTTCGCCATTTCCGATCAATGTCATGACTGTCTTTAATAGACGAGACAACGGTTTCGGACGGAGTCGCGTGGGGTCAACGATCGAAAAAGCGATATTTCTAGCAAAGAACTCGCGTGGAAGGTTGACCTTGGTATCCCTATCTGCACGGCTGATCTCGATGAATCTGCTACCGAGTGCCAGGCACTGGGAATATGCCCGCAGCGAATCCTCTCCCACCAAAGAATTCAAGACGACATCGACACCCTCTCCCTCAGTAGCACGTACAACATCTGCTCCAAATGTCACATCCTGGCTATCAAAAATGTCCTTGACTGGTATACCTAGAGCTTCTACGAGGAAGCGCTTTTCTTCCGACGATGTTGTGGTCGCATAGACATGAGCCTTTTGCTTCTGCGCTATTTGGACTGCAATCTGGCCCACGCTGCTTGCAGCCGAATGAATAAGGATTGTGTCTCGCTCGCCAAGGCGTGCTATGTCGATCAAAGCATGGTAGGCAAGAATGGCCGGGTGGAAAATCGACGTGGCTGCTTCGGTGGACAGCTTTTCGGGAATTTTGACGATGTTGGTCTCGTGGGAGCGAGGATACTTGCGCATGCAATCGAGATCTGATATACAAACACGATCGCCTATATGAAAGGAATTGTTACATTCACTGCCAACTCGAGTGACCACGCCACCACAGTTTCCTCCGAATAGGTCATCTTTCGTTCGATCGATAGCTCCGCGAATGTCCCCTTCCATGAAACTCCAAGTATCTGCGTGTATCTCAATATCGTGAGGGCCAAGAGCAGTTTTGTAAACGGTGTCCTGAACGAATATTGTAGATTTTTGAGGTATTTCAGTGTCCAGTGAAAGCTGCAAGGCCCCTGTTTTGGCCCAGGGCCCATGTGCCAGCTGCGGTAAAAGAAGGGGCTGAATTGCTTTGTTACCTGCTACATCTTCGATGACTCTGGCGGTCATAAAAATTCCGTCCTTGAAGACATACTCCAGCTCCTGAGATGATGAAGAGCCGAAAGACTTTTCAACAACCTTGACGATTGCGTTTGCACAAGCAATGCCGTTGATGTCACCTTCCATATTGAGACTAACGAGGTGACTAGAGGGTTGCTCGGCGCGAATAGAGCGCAGAAAGCCTTGGATCACGCTATATTCGGGGCCATTAGCCGCGATGGCGCCTGAAGACGTCACCCACAAGAGCCTGGTCGTATTGTTGATCAACTGCCGCAGGGCTTTGAAGCTCTCCTCAGACAAATTGGCGAGCAAGGGCCGGCCCACTTCAGCTAAACAGACAACAATATCATCATCAGAATTTGTGAGGCATTGTTGGAGGTCCTCCGCAGAGAATGAACAAATTCGAGGTTGGAACTCCCCTTGAGGATCTATAGAGTTGTGAACCGATATGGCCAGCTGTAGTTGCCAGCTGGACTGAGGCTCATCGACCACCAGAACAAGGTTGCTGGCATCTACCCTGGACACAACAGGCTCTTGTGCTTCTTCCACGGCTGTGCTGAGGATGATACTCACGACATGGCAGTCCTCACTATTGTAGTCTCGAATGATCATGTCGTTTCCAGAGAAGCCATTTTCGCTTAGACAGCGGTCCCATATGGCTTCAGATACAGCGGGTGAGTGCGGCCGCCATTTGTCGCGAGCAACCCACCAGCCAGGCACCAAGCCAGCCATGAAGTTGGTGGCAACATCATCTGGTTTGATTGCTTCAAGCAATATAAGGCGGCCGCCAGGCTTCAGCGCCTTGCGTACATTTTGGATTGTACTCTCGAGGGTTGGTGTCGCGTGAAGGACACTGGCGGCAATAATCAAGTCATAGGAAGCTGGCTGGAAGCCTTGATTCTCAATTCCTTGGACAATATCCAGTGTTTGGAAATTCAGTCGACCCTCAGCCTGGAATCGTGGCCAGCGGGATTTCGCGCGTTCCAAAAACATGGGGGAGATATCGGTATAGCTATAATCAGCAAAGCTGGGAGCTCCGATTCGACTCTCACGCTCTTCCAAGGCTGCGAGGACTTGCGCTGTCATACCTCCGGTACCAGCGCCAATTTCGAGAACTCGCATTGCCGGGTTTTCATGTGCAATCAACTCCAAAATACCGGCAAGTCGCCCATCGGCACACATGTTCTCAAAAAGTCCAGCATAGAAGGTATCCGCCAGGTCGTATTTGAAGATCACTTCAAGAGGGTCTATCCTTCCGCTGAGTATCTCTGGTAGCTTTTGGGCGCATACAGTGTAAAGCTTCCAGGTTGGAAGAACTCTTTCGATCTCATCCATGCGGGCCTCGATCTCCATGTTACTCATTCGGTAGGCCTCTTCTTGCTGGGATAACGGCAACCTTCCAACGTGGAAGTCAAGCCATTCAAGATGACGGCGTAGATTTTCCGGAACCTGAGCGCGATCCAAGGCTCTCACAGTCTGCGCTGCCACGGTGTCCAATAGTGAACATAACTTGGGATAATTGACCAACATGGCACTCTCACCAGTCTTGGTATCCGCTGGGTATAAATCGGATAGTTGTTCGGAGTCAAGTAGGCTCAAATGCGGCTTCCAGTCGATACTATATAGCAACTTTTTATCTGTTTCTTCGAAATTCTTTGATACAGTTGTCATATCAGCCTGCTGAATGCGACATAAAGTTGTCCCGTTCTCGGCGAAGGCATAGATACTGCCTTGTTCTCCATCAACGGCGACATGATCGCCACGGGCAGTGGTGTGCGACGTTGCAAACCATTGAATAGAGCTATTATGTGGAAGTTGCCAGCCAGAGGGTGCGAACCATGCGTCCACAAGGCGAACAGGAACATTGGCGGCTCGTTGTTGTCCGGAAGCCACTCGCAGGACCTGGAACGCTTGATCCAAGACAGCTGGATGTACCATGCTTTCCGTTTCGAATTTTTTCTTTGTCAGATCGACACGTGCCGAAGCGGAGCTTTTGCCATCCCAGCAAACCCCCTGTAGCAGTTGAAACATTTCTCCATACTGAAGGCCATATTCAGCCGCATCTTTGTACAGGGCCTTTGAATCGAGAGGACGACTGCAAGCTGAAACTGCAGATTTATGCATGGCCTGAAGGCCTTCATCAACGGTGCCAAGAGAAGACTCGCCATACTCGGCCACGATGGTTGCATTGCAACACTCCGTCCACAAGTTTCGTGAGTAAGAGAAAACAGCTACTTCAAACAACGAAGTGTTATCATTTTGCGAGCCCTTTACCGGTCGCAAACGGACTTGGGTCTCAGTGCGCTCTTCCCAAGTCTGTGGTACAACGATAGGGCTCATAAACTCAGCCTGTTTCACAAGATATCCCCGCACTGTTCGGTCACTAGGCACCATTTGTTGAACTGCCTCAACAGCCATGATCATCATACCCGCAGCGGGGTAGAGCACAGTATCTGTCATCTGAGTTGAATTAGCACATCTATTCGTCAGGACCTATGGCTTGTTATGAAGGGCCTACCTTGTGGTCTCCGATCCATGGGGTAGACTCGGTGCTCAAGAAATTTCTCCACCTGGGCTCCAAGGGATTCCAATCGGATACTCGGACCCCTAGTGTGTCTCCGGAGACAACACCTCTCAATCTGAAATCTCGACTGATGCGTGACTCGGTCCAGTAAATACGTGACCTATCGAAGGGGTATACGGGACAATTCACAAGGAACTGTGGGCGCGCATTGGCCGATTGCATATTTACTGCCGGTAAGGAGATTGTGTGACCAAGGCAAAAGAGTTGACCAGCAAGCTCGAGAGTGGTTTGGATCGCAGGATGAGACCTATGCAGGACATGGAGATATCGAATCTCATTTTTCCGATTGCCGATCTGCTGGACCGTGTCATTGATAGGCCTCTTGAGCGCTGCATGAGGACCGATTTCAATAAGATCTGTTATGCTTCCCATGCCAACCTTCAGCGTCGACGACTGCTGCGTGAGTAGCTGGATGGCGTCGGCAAATTGAACCGGAGAAATAAGATTTTTCACCCAATATTGTGCATCGGCCAAATTGTCCTGGCGAATGGCCTTTCCAGACACCGACGAAACCATTGGGATCCGGGCCGTTACTTTGCTCGTTTGTCGACCTGCGCCCCCGATGGTCCCAATCAGCATCAAATACTCATCTGCAATTGCGTTCATTGCGACTGAGTGATACGCGACCCCTGTCTTGAGTTTCTGTGCAAATAGGCCATCCTGATCTGCTTGGGCTTTCACCGCGTCGATGTCCTCTTCGGGGCCTGAAAGGGTGCAATTGAAGGGACTATTGATACAAGCCACGGACAATCGGCTTGCCACTCCTTCCCCAGCACGCATGAGGTATTGTGGCACTTCAGCTCTAGCCACATTTATCGACAGCATAGCCCCCGGGGAAATGGCACCGCTGCTAGTAAGCTTTCCTCGGAAAAACGCGACCTTGCACGCTGAAAGCAGAGAAAGAGCCCCAATCGTATATCTGGTAAGATTTTTATCTGGTCAGCAATGCAATTCAAAAACTGTATTCTTGATGATACATACGCAGCAGCAATCTCGCCGGAGGAGTGGCCCACAACTGCCTTTGGCACAATACCAAAGGTCTCAAGTAGCTCTACAAGAGCAATTTGAATAGCAGTGCTGATGGGCTGGCTATATTCTGGTTTATCGATGTTCATTCCATGGCGGAGCTCATCTAATGATGGTGTAAGTCACCGTTCGTATGCTGGTCAAACCGGACACTGCCTGCTTACCAAAAAGCGACCATTCACATCCCAGGCTGTGATATATCTCATCGATTTGCTTCAGAGTCTGAGCAAATATAGGGTAGGCAAGTAGATCCAATCCCATGCCCACATATTGGGCACCCTGTCCAGTGAACACAAAAGCGAGCCCGGTGTCAGTCGAGCTTCGTACCGGCTTAACCGGCGAAAGGGCCTTCCCTCCTTGGCTGAAATTTGGATTTGGGAAGACGGCGAAAGCTCTCCATAACATCCGACTTCGCCGTGAAGCAAGGGTAAATGCTAGGTGATCGAGCCTGGACGGGTTATCGAGACCCAAGTCTGTGCTGGAGACCTCGTAGCTCTCAAGCATTCTTTCTACCGCTTTCTGATCGGCGGCGGACCAGACAAGTAGCCTAGGCTGATTTGTGGTAACCTTTGGACTCTTATCATGGCCGTTTGTTAGTGACACTGCCCCGTCTCCATTCATACCCACCGACCCATTTGTGTACGTAGTTCCGTTGACAGAAGATGCTCCGTTGATAAGTCTATTATCGTCGTGGTCCCCATTTTCGTAACCAGATTGTTTCTTGGTATTGGGAATGCTTGCAACCCCTGTTAGAGTACCAGGGAGAAGGGCCGTGCAGTGGTTACCAGCTAGGCCACGATGCTGCATGTAATGAAGAGCATCATCGAGAACGACATGGGTATTAGAACCTCCGAATCCAAAGGAATTGACAGAAATTCGACGTAGGCCTTCACTTGGCCATGGTATACTTTGCACTGGGACCTAAGTCGTAGAAAAGTTAGCGAAATTTTTAGACAACTCTAAGTGCTTTTGTACCTTGATTTTAAAAAACTCCACATCAATTGCAGGATTGATCTTTTCAAAAAGAGCATTAGGTGGAATGATTCCCTTTTCCAAAATCACTGTGGTTGTTAGTAGTTATATCAGGACTTGAGACACGTGAAAATGGCCCTCACAGATAGACTTGACCAAGCTTGCAAGTGCGCTTGCCCCTTCGAGATGTCCGATATTTGCCTTCACAGATCCACTAAAAATAATTAGCGTACGACTTTTGATTTATTGTAGAACCTACACATAAAGAGGCTCGTCCACAGTTCGACTCTTTCGGAAAACCCTGCCAATAGCTCTCATCTCAATCGGATCGCCTACGGGCGTTCCCGTTCCTATAGAAATCTCTTAGAATGCTGAAGAGCGGATGTGATATTTTTCTTAACTTACCATGGGCTTCAACATATCGTGTCTCATCGAATGAGAGTCCGGCCTGCTTGTAGACATGACGAATCAATTCTTCCTGTGATTGAGGGCTCGGCTGCGTAAGTACAGGGGTGTGGCCATCTTGATTTGAGCCTGTTGAGCGTATGACGGCCCGAATCATGTCGCCATCTTCAATCGCCGCAGATACGGGCTTAAGGACAAGAGCTAATGTCCCCTCCCCTCTGGCATATCCATTGGCACGCTCATCAAAACTATAGCAGAGGCTATCAGGAGAGAGAAAGTTTTGGGTAGCGAGCATTTGGAAGATGGAAGGATCCAGAAGCAGGTTACATCCAGTGACAAGAGCCTTTTCATGGTGAGTAAAGAAAATATATGTTTGGCTGTGTATCAAAACTCACACAAGAGGCATCACCGCTCCGCAATGCCTTGCAGGCCATGTCGACTGCCGATAAACTACCTGAGCAGGCTGTATTGACATGGATGCTAGGTCCACGCAGATCAAAATACCAGCTCACTCGGTTGGGGACGACACATGCAACGGAGCTTCCCGTGGCAGCTGTCCGCTCTGTATTCTCTGGGTCCATGGCCACTAGACGGGCATTGTCTTCCAGCATCGAAGCGGAGAAAACTGCAGTACGAGAACCCCTCAGCTTTTCCACTGGTATTCCAGCTACAATAATTGTCAGCTTCACTATGCTCGAGATTCTTCAAGTCTACTACCCACCTTTCTCAAAAGCTCGATATGACTCCTCCAAGGTCCATCGCTGCATTGGATCCATCGCCGCCGCCTCATCGTACACTCAGTACAATATTCAGTTTATGTCATTTGAGTTGTACTTACTTCTTGCGCCGTGACCGAGAAGAAGGGCGCATCAAAAGTGCCAAGGTCCTCATTGAGAAAATGACCACCTTTTGCAGGGAACTACAACAAAGGTTAGACATCACAACTCATTGATAAACAGATTCTGAACACACTTTTATCAATTTGTTGCTCAAGAATGAAGCTGGATTGGCCCGAGATTCAGGCCAATCTGTTCTAAGATTCCGGCGGTTCTCTAGAACCTCCCAGAACGACTGGTCATCGTTCACATCTTGCGGGAGCCTGAAAGAGTATCCAACAATTGCAATGTCGTCTTGCACTGTGAAGGAACTTGAGATGTTCATCTTTTCTGTCTTTGTCAATTGATAATGCATGCAGGTTCATTAGGCTCAAAAAAAGTACAGGGTACTTCTGAACAAAAGATGACCCCCGGTTTCGCCAGCATTGGGCAAACAAGTATTCCTTTCGTCCAAACATGCAAAGCCATGGTCATCTCCACCATTGAAGGTGTGTTTACTTTCTAGGTCTAACACTTTTCACCGAGAATACCCCTCTCTACTCCGTATGGAGTACTGAACATCTGATGAACTTAGATATATTCCCCGGGTACGGGACGTTTGACGCACGGGCTTCCATTTTTAACGGGCCGCAGCCTGGCCGGCCGGGCCGTGGGCAGGTCGAGTCCACTTATTTCATTGATACTCTTATATATTAACACTTTATTTATCTTTCTTGCCGATACATATATATATACACCCATGTTGTCTGCACTCTGCAATACAAGGAAGAGCTGTTTCGAACTGCAGAGCAGATGGAGCTAGTGATGTGGGGATTCAACGCCAAGCTCGGAGAATTCGGTGGGCGTTTCAGAAAATCTCGAGGCGTAAAAGGGTCTTTTAATGACCGTCAGCTCGGCCACTTTCTATGTGAGTTCGATCTAGACGTTAGAAACTTCAAAACTCTATGACTGTGATTGGTAAGCGGGAAGGCAATGCGACGATGACCTTCCTATTAAGTACGGAGGATCGAGTATGCCCGAAACACGGGATAATGGTGTATTATCGAGATAGGGTGCTAGCTAAAAAGATCAATCGCCCTCTCAATGGTCCTTTCAATAGCTTGGATAGTCTCGAAAAACCTCTCCATCGATTTCGACCCGGGAATTTGGTGCCCTAGATCATGTCGGACCACCTCGCGTAACTTCTCATCGCATATCCGAACTAGTGCCTCCTGCGCATCCTTCTGGCACCACAATGGTGCCAGGGGTGACTGACTCCGCAATCGAACAAGGTTTGCCTCAACTATTAGCGCAGTAGGAATATGGAGCACAACTCCATCGGTGTCTGGGTCGATACACCGTAGAATCTCCGTACAGACCACATCTGGGTCCAAGGGCACAGCTGCGCTAAAAAATATCCCACATTTGAATCCTGCGAAGGGACGGCGGGCATCTTCGACAAGCAGCATAGCTGCCATAATGCCTCCTTCTGAGAATCCCATTACTCCATCGAAGGGCCCATTGCTGTGGACGTAATCCACTAATCCCGCCAATAGATCTCGACATTCACTAGCTTCGGTAATGGGGTCTGGCAAATAGCCGTAAAACTCGTCTGTGATAGTAGTGGCGCCTGTTGGATTTTTTAGACACAAACTGGTATATACGCCGGTGTCTCACCACAAGAAAGGAAGGACTTACCTTCACTTGGCTCTGTTGGAACCGGCCCGTCGATAAATACAAACTCGTGGTCATCCAATACCTCGCAGATCTTTGCTAAATTTGGCCCAGGGGTCAGGCTTGCAATCGGTCCACAATTCTGGAAAGCCACGTACCGGTCTGTATTTCAAAAATCTATTCTCATTGGTCAGTCACTGTTGGATAATATGCTCAATGGAAACCAACTGGGACATCAAACCTTGGAGCAAGTCCCCCTGCTATGGAGGCAAAGGAATCTCATCGTTTCTTCAATGGGGGTTACGACTTCTGTAACATTCAAACAAGAAAATCATAAGGGGGCGTGCTTAAATTATCCCCGTTAGGGCTTCTTCTCCGGGATTCTATGTACTAGCTCTACGTGGCTAGGTGATCTCGGAAAGTAGCTGTACGCCCAGAGGGGATAAAATACAACACCATCTACTAACTAGTTACGTACATTCATTCATCATCAAGGTAATGGTTTCAAGAGCTTCCAATTAGCCATCCAATGACATCGCCGTACAAAAAGATAAAGAAATACATTGGTGATAACGTTAGAAATCATACATCTTTCCAGTGACGCGCTTGCCATTTTTTAAGTCACGAATAAACATGCTTTTTTTGATCCTTCTGCAGGTACTCAGTGGATTCAGATGGCTTCAGGGCGTCCATCTTGTAGTAGGCATTGCCGGCTGTGCTTCCCGCCAACCTGCTGTGGTTGCTTGATGACTGGCCGGTTCCTCCACTCCCCCAAGTCCGCTTAGATGTGTTCCCTAGAGAAGACATGCCGAGAATTCTCTTTAACTTTGCCCCGGCTCCTGTTTCCATCATGATCTTCGGAATGCACGGTAGGGAAACGATAAAGAAGCCACATGTCATTTCGGCGGTCGCCCAGAAGGCCAGGGGAGGCAACGTCCAAACAGCATCTGCCGACTTGCCATGCGTGATTGTGGTTTCGAGTCGGAAGACAGCAGAGATACATGCCCTATGAGTTCCTCAATGTTAGCTCAATAATGCAGGCCGCCACTGTATATTAGCACTCACAGTAAACCGAGGCCAAAGATAAAGGAGACACCCAGTCGCTTTTGCCAGGTCATCTTGAGACTCCAAATAACCTGTTGCGGCAAGAGCAGAATGGCCACATCAGAGATCAGCTGAATACTAGCAGACGCTACTTGTAACTTGTACAAGTTAAAGCATTTGCTAGTGGCCAGGATTGTGATATCCCAGATTGCGCTATGGGGAATGCATTGCATGTTCAAAGCGACCACGATGCTGATTCCAGCGCCAATCTGAACAAAGATAACCGCCACACACCCCCACCAAAAATAGCCCTCAGACCGGCGGCCTCTTGGGGCGAACATACGGCAACATCCTATCAGAATAGTCACTTTAAGCAGTGGTAGAACAATCGAATAAAAGACGCCAAAGAGAAAGACGTACTTCAGTCAGGTTAGTTAAAGGGCTTCATGGGGGTCTGTGTATCGGACTCACATATTGGGCGAGGATCATATCCTTCAATCGAACATTCCACTGGTGAACGAAATAACCTGGTGTGTCGAGAAGACCTATCTCGGCATAGAGGGCGCCCCAGAAACATCCCTGGATAGGTGTTAGATTCGGAGAATGGATTATTGCTTCGATGACCAACTGACATATGCGCAAAGGGTTAAGCCTATGGAATGGCTCAAAGTTAGTGACGCATCAATGATATGAAAGGATGGACGCATACCTTCTTCGATTTCCACCTTTTTCAACAACCATATGCGAGCATAGCCGCGTATGAAAAGGCATATAGTAGCAATGGCAGCGCATGCTGATAGTACCCCGATAGCGAGTCCATTGTTATTTGGGGGGTTGTCCAGGTTTGGGATAACGCCCGCTGGCGGCGCGAGGGCAGGACCGTTGAGATCCATTGCAAATGATGAGTGCCGTTGCAGTCAGTGCCCACCTAGGCTTGAAAGACCATTGAAGTTTTATAAATGAACTGAAGGATTGTACACGGGCCCCTGACTTTGTACGACTAGAACCCCAGCGATCTTCAGGAGTCTCGGGATAATGACGATTTTGTATCTTTTAGGAGAGATACGACCCTGCTAGCCCCGGGGTAGACGTCTTGCAGGGATCCGATTCCTGTTGTAGACATTTTACCGGTTTCAGACAGGGAGGCTTAATTATTGTAAAAAATACTCCTTACTAGTAATTAAAAAATGGATCTAGACTGCCGAGGATAAGGGTGGACTCACTAAACATAATTATAGTACTATATAGGGCAATGTCGGGTCCAACCATTCAATTTTGTATGGCTAGAAGCACCTAAACGAAACATGTGAGTCCCATGTTCTGTGATCTTCATAATATATTCCAATCCCAGTAAAGTTTTTAACAAAGTACCAATGCGAGCCTTGGCCAAGCATGTGGTTTCTTCAATTGAACCTGCCTCGGAAGACTCAGTTCACAACAGTTAGACTAACAAGGGCATTGCCAATATATATACCCTGCAATCAAAGTGACATGAATCCTGCAATTAGGAGATTTTGTCTTGTAGATTAAAAGATACCAGAAACTTTGGAGCTAAAAAGAAAGAAATTGTCCCAAAAATTGAGAAGTGCCAATGTCTCAGAATCCCTGCAAGCCTCAGTTACTTACTCCGTGCCCTGTTTTATATTAATGTTGATCCTCCATTAAGAGTGGGGTTAATTACCGTTGACGGCATGTCCCTATAAAGCTTGGGGTTGCATGGGCGCCAATTCACCTTCACCTTTTACGTATTCCTGTGCCTATAATTGTTAGCTAGTCGCCGCTATGCCCAAGCAAGACGTTTTTCAGCTTCACCCTTTGGATTGGGAAAATGATCCAGAGGAGGAGCGCTTCAAAGTCTCAACCCTTGACTACTTGACTGCTTGTACCTACAACAACTATGCCCTTTTCTTTCGGGTGGATGATGCAGACAAGGCTCGAGTCGCTGATGTGCTGAAGTCTGGTCTTGAACGTACCCTGAGCCAAGTCAGACACATCTGTGGTACCATTGAGAAAGACCCTTCCGGTGGCCACTCATTTGTCAAGAAGAAGGATAGCACTGTACAATTTGTGGTCCAATGGCTGGATTCACCAGAAGACAGCCATGACTGCCCATCCTTTGACGAGATTGCCAAGAACCATTTCTGTACTTCAGCACTCGGTGATCTTAGTCGCTGGAGTGTCCCTCCGATGACATACGGCGAAAAACCAGAAGCTCACCCTGATAGTAGCCCGGTGGTTGCAGCCTATAAGGCTAATTTCATCCGGGGTGGACTAGTCTTCATTATGCATCATCATCACTATTCTAATGATGTTATGGGCTGGGCCGGGCTTGCCCACCAGCTAGCTGAAAACTGCTATGCAACTGTCAACCAGACACCCTTCCCCTCATGGGACTCTGCATGCCTGGATCTATCACGTGTCACAAAGCCCATTGTGCCTGAAGCTTCTTTGATCGATGGCCCTCCTACGCCTGAGCGTCACCCTGATCATATCGAGGCCGAAATGCTGCTCTTCCACCTGCCTAAGAGCAAGGCAGCGGAGCTAAAGAAACTCGCGACGCCCACGTCGACAGACGGATCCTGGATCTCCACATATGACGCGTTCTCAGCCTTCATATGGCGCACTGTTACTCGACTTCGAGCACCTTTCTTTAAACCAGATCTATCGGCCCCCTTATTGTGGATAGAAGCCGTTGATATGCGGCGACGAATGCACAGTCCCAAGGTGCCGGCACGGATCCAGCACAACGTTATGACTGGAGCTCTCTCATCTACTGCCCCAGTCACTGCACCTACAGCAGCGGAGGTCATTTCCGAGTGGCCACTATCGAAGATAGCTTCTTATGTCCGCCAGATGACCAACAGCATTACACCGGATGCTCTAGATCAAATGTTAGATGTAGTAGCCACAGTGCGTGACAAAACCGCTTTGAATATCCGCATTGACTCGCATCCGCCCATGTCGCTTCTCCAAACAGATCATCGGGATGCCAATATCACAGGCGCCGATTTTGGCTTTGCAAAGCCTTTCACGTACCGCCATCTCATCGACCGCTTGACTCAGGGCGTCCTCATCATCTACCCGTCGCGTGATTTGTCTCCTGAATCAGACGAGGGCCCCGAATTCTCGATCTCTTATGAGACGAGCCTGAAGCAGGCCTTGATTGACGATCCCGAGTGGAACAAGTACTTCGAATACCGCGGCGTTGATGCCATCGATGCCTCCACCCAAGCTCATTAGGGGTATAATTAAAACTGAGATGGATATTTCCCTTGAGTTGACTGGCTGTCTGACCTCCTGTCTACATCGTTAATATAGACCTCGCAACGAATAAGGTTTAATGGACATTAATTGGCGGCTTTGAGTACACTGGTAGTTACCTTGTCATGTTAGGCATACCTAGCCTTCGAGGATCTCGTAAAACAACGCACAAGGCTGAATATAGCGTGCTTAACCCAGGATGGATAAATATAAGATGGGCGCAAGGCATTTGTAGTGTCAGGTGATGCTCAGGGATGTTATGTAGACTTGGGGGGGTTGCCTAGTTTTACTAAGCATAAAGCGGCAAGAACATCAAAATGGAAAGGGAAAGCCAAGATTTGGCAGATCTGGTAGTTCATGGACTGCATTACTCATTTGCATATATCCCTTGAGTAAGACAAAGGGCCAATGATAATGAGATGGATGTCGGTATCATGTACCCAAGCGGTACATACCATTGGCTATATATTTTGATTTGCGGTCAATAGTATGATGCCTGCATAGTCTCGGCCCACCCCAGCTGCCAATAGATGAACGAGTTCACCGTGTTATCTTAATTTATAGTGAGACAAGAACAGTAGGCCGCATAAGCGGCTCTGTGATGTATTTACAATGGTTTTTCGAGTGGTCTCTTCAGTGGTCTTCTCAGATATCATTCTGTTTACATGCCTTGTCAGGTTTTATAGGTCGACGGCAAAAAGAAAGGGAAAAAAGGCCTTGTGAATTGGACTTCTACAAGTATAACCATTGATATTCAAAATCATTATACAGAGTACTGCAAGGGCTGGCTGGCGACCTCGGGACGATCGAACAAACTGACTCAGCATCTGTAGGCTTACATCATCGTCTTTCCTTGATCCGGCAGTTAACTGCTACCATTCTAAGCTTCTCGACCCTTTTTCTTCTCGAACATCTAATTATACCTGCATATACACCTTCATTCTATTGACTGCACAATTATCCCACTAGTGCAGGTCAACCCTATCAATAAGTTCCCACACGACAGCATTGCGTCTACAACCAGGCTTTCCGCACGACCCCAAATCCAATCGCATGGTTATTTGCGAGAAGACTTCATTTAGTCTTGATTTTGCTGGTGTGCCGCCAGAATGACGGGCCCAGACCGGGCTTCGCTCAATCGCCGCTCCTCCACGCAGCATTACCAGACCTTCGATACTCCACCGCCCAAGTCGCGTGGGCGACCTAACTCGGGCCAGTCCGAGTCCTCCGCAGACGGCTCACACGATCCCCACAATGACACCGCTGATCCCCCGGGAACCTCATCGCCTTTGCCGAAGAGGCAAATGGCAGTGCTAGCGATAATTGCACTGGCGGAGCAAACGGCGCTGAATTCGATCAGTCCATACCTCCCACACATGGCATCGTCATTCCCCGAAGTGAAACCGACCCAGGTGGGCGTATACGTGGGCAGCATTGCATCGGCATTTGCACTGGCTCAATTCAGCACAAATTATTTCTGGGGCTGGCTATCGGATCGTATTGGTCGGAAGCCGGTGATCCTGCTTGGCACCTTTCTGACTGCGCTGTGTTTCGTTGCATTCGGATTTTGCAAGACTCTTGTACAAGCTATAATTGTGCAGGCGTTGATGGGTGTGGTGAATGGCAACCAGGGTTTGGTGTCTACCTGTCTCGGAGAAATCACCGACCGAAGCAACCAGTCGCAGGCTTTCACCTACCTCCCGGTACTATATGGGATTGGAGGTATAACGGGACCCCTCCTAGGAGGACTCTTCATCTTTGAGACGAACCCTTTCACTGGCAACGAGAACCCGTATCCCTACCTCGCACCCAATATCCTGTCCGCTGCTGTCCTTCTGGTGGACTTCATTTTGACGGCTCTTTTCCTGGAAGAGAGTCTTGAAGACGCAGAAAGTCTTCCAAAGATCGGCCAAAAAGTGCGCAGCCTGTTCACATGGCTGTGGCAATTCACTGGCAATGCTCGCCATCCGACCTATGTGGAGGTCGCGCGAGAAGTGCCATATCCACACGGCCCCCGTGATATAGAGACCGATGATCATGACAGTGACCTAGACTCTGCGTCTGAAGTGTCAAGCCTCCTTGGCCGCCACGAGGAACTCTCTTGGGATGAGCTATTTACTCGAGATACAGTCTTACTTCTTTTGACATACCTGATCTTTGCTCTCTGCAATGTTTCTTTCAACTCACTGTTCCCAATCTTCGCGCAAGCCAAGCCCCCAGCCGGACGGTCACTCACCCCATCCGAGATCGGCCTCGCTCAAGGGTTTGCTGGATTCGTGACGATCATTTTCCAAATTTGTGTCTTCAACCGCCTGCGAGACAAGATGGGTAATCGATGGTCTTACCGCGCAGGCCTATTTGGCTTTGTCATCTCGTTTATCTTGATGCCCTTCATTGGATACAAGAGCAAGACTAGCAAGGGTCTGACTACCCAGTCGGCTATAATGGCTGGCGAACTTTGCCTCGTGTTGCTGGTCAAGACCATCGCTTCCGTGGGCGGTCTGACCAGCGCTCTACTTCTGGTAAGGAATTCTGATATGCTCCTTCTGTAAACTCCACCGAAAGTAATAATTTCCCCAGATCACAAATTCAGCACCTAATCATGCCGTCCTCGGTGCTTTGAATGGTCTTGCACAGACTCTCTCCGCAGCTGGACGTGCAGTAGGCCCATTCCTCTCCGGAGGACTATTCTCCCTCACAGCCAAGATCCAACCTAAAGGAGAGGCCCTGGCATTCGGAGTTTTTGGTGCGGTTTCCTTCATTGGCTTCATCATGAGCTTTGGCATCCGCGGTCGTTCACTTGAAGCGGAGGGCTGGAGCGACAGTGATGGAGACAAGTCGGACGACGATGAGCCGAGTGGCATTTGATTAAAATACACGGATCTATAAAATGTGCCGATATGACGATGTGACGAGTTTATGCTTCCGTTTCAGCCTTTTTTTTGCATTTGAATATACATTAGCCTCGTTTCTTTGAGATAAATTATTGCTGTTGCGGTTCGATTCAACCTTGCGCCTGGGATATTTGTGGAGAGTAGTAGAGTTGGCAAGGTGAGCTTGGGAAAGAATACCATTCAACTATTGGGAAAAATGTTTCATATAACAAATATTGCAATTTATCAGGCGAGTATGCTATAGATATTAACAATAGATTAGTATTAAACCAGACAATAAGCACAATTCGATAGAGAGACATGGAATGAAAAATATGAGAATGAATCAAAATTCGAAATATAAATAACAAGGGTATATAGTACATAAGGATCGTGTCAGTAAATCATAGATAAATGACGTGAAGGAAATGGGATGCAGGCTAAAAACAAAAAACAAAAAAGCAAACTAAAACACTATCAAGCCCAGCGCCAGCCCGACTCTTGTGACTTTTGACGCTTAATAACATCTGCCAGCAGGGTATCGCCTTGGCCTAGGGGATTGTGCTGATTCTTTTCCCGCTGGCGCTCAAGTAACTGCACAGCAGCAGGAACATCAATCCCTTCACCAGTATCCGTAATCTTAAGAGCCCACTTAGCGTCTTGCGTATTAAAGCCAAGTTGATTAACCATCATATCAATGGCACGGTCAACAGGGTCCAGCACCTGCGGCCGCAGAGGCCGAGGAATCATAGCTGGTTGCGGCGGTGGTGGTGGTGGTGTATGCGACAGAGCATGAGCACTGACAGAGTCCAACGGGTGAGTCGGGGTATGGGGAGCAGAGCCAGAAGTTGATGTCGAGGACCTGTCAAGAATGAGAGCAGGCACAGATGGAATGGGCCTGTGATCCCGAATCGACCCGTTGAGATTATGGACAATAGTACTGAACTCTGACATAGGGCGTTCAGCAGAGAAGGAAAACCGGCCGTTGGGATCGGGCTCGAAACCGCGTTCACGGCGACGACGAAGCTCGTTGGCGAACCCGGCTTGGCGCTCACGGATCTCGCGGTCGTTTTCGGTAGGGGTTGTTATTTGCGGGCTGATTTCGGTCGGGCTGTCGAGGGAGCGTTCTTGGAGCTCGTAGGCGCGAGAGACTGCTTCTTTCAGGAATGATGATCGACTTGCTTCGGTTTCGGTTTTTTCCCATTTGGTAAGGCCGATTGACTTTGCTTTGGTGAATGTGGCGGCGGTGGTGTCGGCCGGGCAGACAGCGCTGAGTGTTAACACTGCGCCTAAGCCGAGAGTGAGAATATATGACGTCCATTCCTCTGTGTTTCTGACTTAGCTGTGATCCAATAGACAGGGTGTGTTGTTTCACTTACCGAGAACAGTCTCTTCGAGGGCTAGATCGTCATCTGGGACATCCAAGCCATCAAAAATGCCGACCTTGCGGGCTTCAATGCACTTTCCATGCAACGGCTGCAACAGAACACCCATGCACGTCCAGATCTCCGTCAGATCGTACATCTGCTTCTGCGATAGGCCGTTAAGATTCCCACGCCCGAATCCCTCGGGTGGCTCAAACAACACATTATTCATACCAAAAGGTTGTGTCATCGTTGAAGAGGAGGTGAAATGACTCTTCGCCTGAACACCACCCTTCAACCAGTCCATTTGGCCAGCAATATCATTCTCCCGCCCCTTTCCACAGCCAAAAATGCGACAGAAGGTCCAGAGCCGCCAGAACGCATCGTCGACTTCCTCAGCGCGGGTGTTATCTACGCCAGCCAGACCACGAATGGTATCGCGACGCAGGAACGGGGCGCACCGCGCAAGGACCAACGCCTTCAACTTGGCGAGAGTGTAGATATCCTGCGCGTACCTCTGCAGGTATAATGTGGGCGTGTATTCTGGAACCTGGGAGTCGGGATCTATGAGTAGCTGCCACTCCATTTCCCACGGCGGACTCATCTCGCGCATTTCCCAAGCGGGCGGGGACATTTTGAACAGGGCATTTTTAAGCATGGACAGCTCCCGACTTTTGAACGCGGTGTAGATCTTTTTGTTGACGAGAGCGAAGTTGAAAAGGTCATCCAGAGAGTCGATGCTTTGCATGATTGATAGAATCAGATCCACCGGCATATCTTCGGGGAGAGTGCTCTTGACTGTGACATTGTGCTTGACCTGGGGAGGGAGCGTCGATGAAGGCGACGGGGGAGTAGCGGGAAGTTCATAGATCTGTTCGGTGAGTTGAACGCTGCTTGCATGGGCAGTCGAGACCATAGCCCAGCTCTGACGGATTTTGGAGGCTATAGGCCTCTCTAGTTTCACCCCCTCCATCGCGACCGGGGCGGGGCTACCCGATAATACTGCTTTTTCCGCAACGCGATCGAATATATTTTCAAGACCATTTGTTTGCAGACGAGGTAATTGGAGTAGCAGGCTGTCGCGCGTGGGGGCTAGATCGAGGGGATCGGGAGAAGACGATTCCAATGTCATGTGGAGGGAATCCTCCGACCGTGAGCCGACGCTAACTGCATCACGTAGAACTTGACTATGCTTGCGGAAGCCCAGGAAGGATTTCTTGGATTTTTCTTTTTTGATGCTTTGGGCTTGCTTTAAAGCTGCAATTCTTGCGGCTTCCCTGGCTTCCCTCTCATCCAACGCCCTCTCCCTATCCTTGCCGGTTCGGGTTTGACGAGGCTTGTCTTTCAACTCCTTCTTACTGGGTTTGAGACTTATGTCTTTGGATGGACTTGAGCTCAATGATTTGATCGTGTTGACCCGACTGGCGTTCTTTAGTGTCGACTTCCCTTGTGTTGTTTGTGAGTGAGGCTTTGTAGTAGGGGGGAGGGGCGCGGGCCGGGTAGCAATCAAGTCCCCGTTATGGCGACTGATCTGTAATGGCCCATCGAGGATCAAAAGAGTTTTGTGAGACAAGTCTTGACCAGCAAGATCTGCGAGAGCGTCTTCGAGTTCCTCGGCAGCCTGCGATAATGTTGGGACATGGCGCGCTCGATGACCAGCGACCATCAGATCTACCCGTTGTCGACCTTGACGTTGGCGCTGCGGCTGGCGCTGATTGTGTCCGCATGTATGGCAGGGATGCTTGGATTGTCGGTGAGTATTTAAATGTTGTAACATGGACTCCTTCGAGTCGGCCTGGCTCATTGTGCCGGAGTGTTGCCACGAGGTGAGCGAGTCTCTCTTTGAGTATTGCGTTGACCACTGTGACTTGAGGTATGGTGAAGTTGCCGAAAGGGGGGAGTCGCTGCGGTAACCTGAGACTGGACTGGGACCGAAGGATGGTTCTAGTGGCAAGGGTTTGTTCTTTAGGTCATTCATTGATACCTTTCTGCTGATGGGATTTGGGCAGGCGGGTTTTGACACGCGCAGGTGGGAGGGAGCCACTATCGAGGAAGGCCGTGAGGAACAGATGGAATTGGAGTCGTCAAAGACACCCGCAGCGACGGGGGAAAAGATTGAGTATTCATCGGCCGTCTTGTAAGGGTATCGTCCATCATCTCCCCAGCACGTGGTGCCGACACTGGTCACCGAATTGCGACGACTATAGCACGATGAAGCACAATCCAGGGTCTCCTCAGACCCAGAAGATAAGTGGGGAAATTCCGGTTGATCGGTAGACCCATGTCCATCGAGAGACCCATGTGGATCGGGAGCGACATCTACAGAGCTTTGATATAGATTCTGCACTCGTTCTTCCAGTTCTCGTTCGAAAAAAGAGGGCCCCATCGCGCGGTCCATATTGGAATCTGCACTGACCGGGGAGACCACGGCGAAATGTGAAGATAGCTCTGGGAAAAAGCGGGCCACGCGTGAAGTTGAACGCAATGAAGGGAGATGACTCGACAATGGAGAAATCTCAGAATCAGCTTCAGAAGGAGGTGATTCCAAGTCAATCACAGTGCCGGAAAATTTCTGCGGGGAGGCAGCCTGGATATCCCCGGTCTCCCCGCTGGCGATATCTTCTTTGTGGCCTTCGTCGTGTGATTGGCCTTCGGTCTCTTTAGGGCCTGCTGCCATGTGGTTAGCAGGGATCCCTGGGATTGTCCCAGACGGGCTATGGGTGGTGTCCGCGATCTGCAGTGGCATTGTCGGTAAGCCTTTATCGACCGTGGGACTCGATGGAACTGAAACACTCCCCCGAACAGCTGTGACTCGGGCTTCCAGACCAAATGGCTTCATTCGAAGCTTCAGCGACGGCGGACGAAAAAGTGATTTCTTCTGCCTCGAAGACTTGGTCTTCTCACTTGGAGGATCGCGAGACCCAGGAGGCGCCATTAATAACCAATAACTCATATTCCAGCGTTTGTGGATATTTAGTGATGGGACATTGTTGTCTGGAATAGGCTACTATTGCACTTTGTTAGCGCGATGTTGAACAAAGCACTCCAACCTGACTTCGGTGGTGTTAGAACATACCGTGGATTGGGGTCTCGGTGAATGCAGACTCAGGGAGACGAAGTGTAGGGGTTTCTTTGTAGGAAATCGTTCGTTCCGGTTGTGGCTGCCTAGAACAAAGAACGCATCTATTCTTTGTTTTTCCTCTTACAAGTATAGGAGGTCGCAAGATGAAACAGAAAAGAAAGAATGGGAATTACAGGCAGATCTAACATCGCACGGCATTAGGGATCCGGTTGATATCGCTCTTTTTAGGCCCCCGAAACCAGCAGGTGGTCTTCCAAGATTCCTTATGGAGTATGGTGTTTCCCAAAATACTGTTCAAGCCAAATAGTCAGACCATCATTGATCATTCTGTTGATTATTGGATTAGTGTACTGCAGCTAAACAGCGATCCTCTGGGGCCAAAAAAGATCAACCCCCAATTTCCTAATTGAGTAAGTTGTGCACATTTTAGATACGGAATAAACTGGAAGATTCCCAACTGTTACTGGAATGAATATTTTTGTAGTTATATTTGCATCAAATATCGTGTTCTCTCGTACTCGGAAAGGCGCAGTGAATGTTATCTCGTGTTAACACGAACTGTGGGAAGTGAGGTTACTATATGAATACGAATAACCGAATTGGGCCAATGATAGACCGCAATACATGCCCCCACATAAAATACGGAGTATATGCATGACAGCCATTTCGCCCCTTGCCCCGGGGCCGCCCCCAACAATGACCGCCTTGACTTGTACATGGGAACGCCCCTTGCTGAGAAATCTTGACCTACGCCCGATAGAAGCTCAGCTGATAGTTTGGTCTGTGCTTTTTACGTTAATTTCTTCAGGCATTAGTGTTAACAGATGTGGATTTCTTTTCCGCCCCTTTGCCTGAGCATATCCTAATATATCTTCCTGAATGTTTCTGCATCATATGGATATATCCCTCTTTTAATAATGTCTTACAAAATTGAAAGCAATTCTATCTCTCCTATAACCCACTGAGGATATCTCGAATATCTTTAGAGCATTGACCTAATTCGGAAGGAGGATAACATCCATTGGGTCAAAAGACCAATTACTCAACTCGGCCAGGTGAAATGCACGTCCCCTTTGTTTGCTGTTACAGCATACAACATAGAGATAGCGCTTTGAGCGAACAGCTAGTATGTAAAGGAACCGGTGTGGCGCAAAGGTCCATCGTTCTCGGAGATTTCTCTTGAACGCCACGTGCGACTGGTCTTGATGCTCGATTCGATAACGATTTAGCTCTACTTCAAGCTCCCAACCTCAGTTTTATATTGGCCTTCAGGGGCTTTTACTGGATACCGATCACAGAAGCTGTTAGCGGAAATGCGGATGGTAAGTCTAAATGACAGATATCTGGCAGTACATGGTATTTTCAGTGATAGGTTACCTTGGAACTCTCCACCTACATGTAACAGAACGAATCTTAACGGACAAACTGACCAATCAATATATGCATGGACTTTTGTATGTCCGATGATATTCGGGGTAAATTATATTCATGGGGGTTGAAAAAAAAAATACAAAGATAAAGTGAGAAATAAAGAAAGAGAGAGAAAAGATATCGAGGTACTATATAGCAGATTGGCGAAATAAAAGGGGAAGACTTTCCGCCCGAGGATAACAATTCCGCCTGTTGCCAAGGATGCCAAGGATGCCAATCCTGTATGCCTCAGGCCTTCCATATCAATTTCATCTGTCAAATACTAAGGTCAAATACCGGCTTGGATACTGGGTAATCTACCCGGAATATCTAAGGCCCGACGGCCTGAGAATTGCATAACAAAAGTCAATTATTGCTTAGTCATTTAGTCCATTTACCTGCGCACAGATTGCATGTTTTATTAGTTAGGTGAGCGCATAGCTAGAGCTCGCTATTCTTCGCCAGTTCCGAGATCGTAACCTATAGTTTGAACGTCAAGCTAAATCCTCTTGTGAATATTGATCAAAATGAGCATTCTGGGCGAAGATGGGCTCAGAGCTGGAATTAATATAGTATTCTACCGTTAGACCATAGCAAAAACAAGGAAACTAAGGTAGTTGACTAGTTACATATCGTGAAGTAACTAAATAGTTAGCTGTTTATCATGCTATTCTTGTCTGTCATTTCCTCGACTTACCCTGTCTGCAACCACATGTCACCGGACAATTGGCTTATAACAGTAAAGTCAATGGTTATGGATGTAACGATGTACAGGGTTGCGGAAAGTCTCTCGACCAACGGGTGGCGAGATCTGGATGATCCATATTACACTTTCCAGCTTACATGCCAATCACAGCAACTGACCCAATGACAGTCGCCATATTTTTCACGTATCAAGAGTACTTTGTATGTTGTGGATGAATCTAGCCTTGAGCTCGTCCCAGATGTCTTAGCTCACTTCTCCTTTCAGTAACCCCCCTCGTTTCTTCAAGTTCAATGAGACCATACCACTTAACTTGACGGGCAACTACTCCGTAGATACACTGGAGTTTCCCTTGGCGGAAGTCGGATTTATGGCGAAGCCCATATTTGCGTGTATAAAAACGCCCAAACCCAACCCACAAGAATGTAAGTAGTTGAGGATCAAACCAAAAACCCTACTCTATTTCATTGATATTCTACCGTGCCTTCCCTAATTATGTTTGGCAAACTCCCATCTGTCGCAAGCCTGCTGGTGCTCAGCCTGAGCGCTCAGGCAAGCCTAATCTTCCAGAATTCCGGCACACTTTCGGGCTGGGACAGAAAGAACCAAGAGCACCGCGGCTCCGTTAAGGAAGTGACAGACAAGGTGTATGAAGGCAAAACCGCTCTCAAAATGACCCAAATCTACGACAAAGCCTACTCCGGCCGATACCACTCGGAAGTGAGGAAGTACGACGTATACAAGCGTGGCGATACGGGTGCATACGGCTTCTCATTCCGACTGCAAGACGACTGGCAATTCAAGCCCGTTCAATCCTACAGCATCGCGCAATTCATCGCCGACTTCACAGACAGCGGCTGCGAGGGCTGGATGCCAACGACCATGATTATGCTTAAGGGCGACCAACTATACTCGCGTGTTAAGGTGGGCACGGTCTGCAAGCAGGAGATTCAGGGTTTTAATAACCTAGCCACTGTGACCGCGGGTAAATGGCATCGAATTGAGGTTGAGGCTAAGTGGGAGTCGGATGAGACCGGATATTACACATTCTGGTATGATGGGAAGAAGGTGTTGGATAAGCAGAATATCAGTACTACCATTGATGATGATCGTGCTTACGAGTTCCGTGTTGGTCTTTATGCAAGTGGCTGGCATGATGACAAGGAAATGAAGGGTTCCCAAGGGACGAGGACGATTTGGTATGATTCGATTGCTGCTGGAACTGAGCTTTCGGATATTGCGTCTTGAGCCGAGATCGGAGCTGGCGACTGTTGATTTGATTTCGAATATTTTGTATTTAGTCAGGGGTATTATTGACAGAACAATGTCTAGCCAGGATTGAAGCAGGTTTATGGTTATGGTTTATTTCTCTTGAATATGAATGCTTGTCGAGGATCTATGCTCCGTACTCGAGTTGCTCTTCGATCTAGAGGGTAGAAAAATAAATACATTTGACATATTGTAACCATTCATAATCACTAAACTGGCCAGTCACCAGCTTATGCGGACATTCAATTGAAACTAACGGTCAATGTCAGCTCCGTCACCCCAACGGGTTACCTATATTGCACTAGTGCCGTTCATCCATGAAGTTGAGGACCCAGTAATCGTCAAAAGGGTTGCAAATAAAATCAATTTTACCAAACATATCTCATCCTTTATGATCTGGAATGCATTGCGTTAAAGTTTTGGCCCCCCTATTTTGCACATACATGGGGCAACTGTGCCGCGTGGGGTCCAATTCAAACTGACATCATCTTACATTGATATCGCCTTCACCTATTTATGTGTATGCTAATGGCGGTTGCTGTAATATTGCATGCTGCTTGGAGCTTTCCGTGGGGGTTTCTACTTTTAGATCGCTCCAACTTTTACTTCGAATGCATTTCCCAGAGTGTGGGGACTACTTAATCCAGGGTTCGTGTTGCTAATTATATCCGTCGGGAGCCAACATTTCAGGAACGAGTTCCGAAACTCGAAATACGAGAACATCTGCAGGACAATAATAGAAATATACTATGCGGACTTTAATTTTGATGTCTTGCAGAAATCGTATGTGATTTCTTAGTTCGTATTCCAAGTTTCCACATACTATAAATAGATACATTCTAATTAACCTTATATCGTTAAGCGATGTGGGTATTATTCTTTGTTTTATCTGGAATGTCTTCATCTCGTGTACATATTTCCCTTTGTCGAATTGGAGGCGAATTGCTTTCAACTTTGATACTGATGTTCTTCCTTTTTGTGATTGAATATCTAAGTCTCTTTACTATAACCATTTACATACAGTGCAGTGCTTGAACACGTAAAATTAAGCCTAAAGGTTGGGCTTCACTAGACTATTTGGTAGAATTTCCTCTATAAGAAACAAATAATATTTCGCTTCAATCTGTATCTAGAAATCATCAAACCTTCTGCCGTCGCTTCTGATCTATGAAAGAAATTCTTTGTTCTCAAGCAACGTTTCCCACATTTCGTCGAGTGCTTGACCCTCTTTGATAACCATAAGTAATGTGTGCTTGGGCTATGTATTATTCTGAAATGATGTTTGTTCACGACAATTTCTACTTGGTAATGGAAATGAGCGTTAGCGACCACCATTTTCCATTCAGCATATAATTTATCCCCAACCCTCACCCTGGACTCGACCTCCATAACTGACTTCACGTCAAGTGTATGATTTGAGGTATCCTACTATTTACCACTCACTCTATAACAAACTTTGGTTCTTTGTTCATTTGTGCTCTTAGAATTGTTCTTGTCTACTCTTTCAGGAGGCATCCAAGCTACTTCTTGTCCCATAACTGCAATCGAATCTATATTTAACTTTTTGGTTTCTTTGATCAAAGAAAAATGCAGAGGATTCTCATACACCAATGTCGCGGGGGTGGGAGAGGTGTAATAGATATAAACTAGCTCGGTCAACAGGTTGAGGCAAGTTTAGATTATCACAAACCTCACAAAACCTTACAACGCTCTCAACTTCATTTATCATGCTTCGCTTCGACGAGGAAATTCTGGACTCTTGGGGTCCAGCGGTTTGGGGAGTTATCTTCGACCGACTACAAAGTGGAAACGTCAAAGGTGGTGTGCTTCAGGTTGCTTGGCCAAGCAACGTCGACAAGAAAACACCAGCGCAACAGATCCAATGGGCCACCAAGTTGCCTCTTCCTCAGCTCCCTCAGCAGGCACTCGAGGTCATATTCGAGAGAATGGTTGGTTTCTCACTGGGGATTCGATATATGGAGGAAAAGAAGATCCACGCTATGCATGGACTCATAGAAGGCAATGGACCTCTCAAAGCGAGTGTCGAAAGATGGCTCAAGCGCCCTGGTACCGTTGAAAAGTGGAGGGAACTAATACGATCCTACCCGGATTTTGAAGAGGCAATGGGCCATTTGTCGGATTGTAATACGTTCCCAAGAGAAACAGACAACCATCCCTTCAAGACGAACCCTGCATACGATGCGGCAGTGAAATGCTCCTCCTGCTTAGAATTCCTGGTTCGTTTTGGGATTGTCACGCCTAATGGATATGACTTATCAGGAAGAAGTTGGCTTGAGGCAGGATTGAATGGTCCCAATATGGACTTGCTCACCTTCATGGTCAGCAATGCCGATCCTCAGCAACTGATCAAACCCAGAGATATCAGAGAACCCCGTGAGAACCACATTCTACTCTCACTCGTTGGTGTCGGCGCTTTTTCTCAATTTGTGATTGCTCTGAATAGGCTACGTCAGGCGAATCTCGTGCCGGTTGAGGAACTCCGTACGATCTTCCACGACGCCGCGATGCATGAGTTTTGCGCTGTCGTACCCGTCGCCGTAGCGGAAGCACTCTACCAACACGGAATCAATATCGGCAACGTCGAGCATCAGTACCACGAACTCGGCGGACAGCTAGAATCTTCCTGGCACATTGCAGCAGCCTTCAACCCCGCTGGAGCTGAGTTCATGCCCTGGCTCCATAAATTCTCCATGCTCAACGCAGACGTCCGGAACTCAGAAAATATGAACCCACTGATGTATGCCGCCTGCTTTGACGAACCAGCCGCAATCGATTGGCTCTGCAAGAAATGTGACCCCATGCAGCCCAGATTAGACGGAGGCCCGCAGGGGTACGCCTTGATTTGCGCTGCTCGAAGCTCGCACCTCCACAGCGGCGAGATATTCTCCATCATCCTCTCACACCTACCGAATTCACTATTCATCAACGAATACGGCAAGATCTTTGGAACCGAGATCGCCGAAGCGGTCGCATCGCACAGGCGCAAGCTCGCCGATGGCCGAATCAGCGAGCCCACGCAGTCGGTGATGGACCTTCTCGCAGTGCGCAAGATGCAGGCTCTCGTCCGCCGCTTGTCTAATAGCTGGCCCGGCAGCGAATGGCACTTGGCGCTGGATGCGTTCCTGCGCGATAACGATCTGAATGTTCTCAAACACAGTATCGGTACTGGGACGCGGCTACTTCGGAGCACCACATCGAGGGAGACCTCGCGCCGCGATTGCACAACCTATCCCAGGAGCCCTCAGTTACGCAGAACTTCTGAACATGATGTACTACTGATGTATGATCCCAGTAACGGACCGTATCCTGCTCGCGCGGATACTATCAGGAGGAATAGGCCCGCTCATATCACTGCTCGCAGTGGTGGAAGACAGACTCTGGGTCCTATCAGAGATCCTACCAATATGGTAACTAAGACTGTGCGCAAGGCACCAAATCGCCGAAGTTGAGAGGTTGTGTCTCGGCCTCGTACTGATAGAGGGATGGGCGTTGCTTGTTGTAGGAGTACGGTTCCTGCTTATGATGTTCTTTTATTTAGTCTATCTGCTGGATTTTCCTTGATTTACCTGTAGTAGTCACATTTGTCGTTGTGTTCTGATTCAAATTCGTCGTCTTTTTGCCCTGTTTTGTTTGTTTATAGTTCAGAAATTTATGAATAGCTTCTTCTCGCATTCCAGAAACAGATCATTGTCTATTTCATAACATTTCTTATTCCAATTAATATGCCTCCAGTCGTCAGTTATCAAAATCAACAGATTGACCCAGAGCGAAGATGGAATATGGACAAATCTACCAGTCAAATGCACTCAGTGAAGTACCGTTCTGCGACCTACCACTCACGCAGTCTAGCTCTTTGCACACTGATATCAATTAGTAGATAGTAAATTCAAGTTGAGAACAAAGCACTCACGTTGGTCCGCTTTCTGGAATAGAGTACTCCCTTCTGGTTTGTGCATGGCCGGGAGGATCTGACCTCCTTCGATCCGTTCGAGCTTTGTGTGCTCCTGGAGTCGGCTCAAGATTTGACGAGTATCGGCTTAATTAAATTAAGTAATAGAAGAGAAGTTCATATAGAAAGACCATACCTGTGTTATTGAACTCGCCCGAAGACCTAGTTAAAGGATTAGCACAGGTCCTGTCGGACACAAGATATTATACAGTACTCACCCTTGCCTGGCTGACATAGATTGATATTCAAGCTCAATTTCTTCAGTCAACTTCTTTGTCGCGCTCTGTAATGCTTCGGACATTTGCCGAATATTTGGTTCACTGACAGTAGAGCGGGTGAAGAGGTCGTAGCGAATATTTGTCTTTGACTCAGAGACTGGAAAGAAGGAAAGTGCAAGGAATAAACCTGTATCTTGAAACAAATACATAAGTGTAATAGGAAATAAGAAACATTCTTCTCGGGTGCTATTCCGCGTAATAGACCTGACAAGCTTCACGATGGGAGAGGGCCCCGATATTTTACGCATTCTGCGATGTAGCCCACTGATATAGACATCGAGCTGACGATATCGTGCTATTAGACTGTTAGATATTGTCTCCATGGATTCTTTACCTTTGTTACTTACCCCCGATCTTCCAATTGAAGTCCCCCGACAAAGTCTGCCCCGTAACCCAAGTGGATTTCGCTTCCAGACCAGCTATGTGTGCAAATCCACGCAAAGTCGAAGCCAGCTCACTGTCAAATGCAGTGGGCTCACCAGAATCGAGATTCACAAAAATTAACCCTTGATCAGTGGTATGCGTATGGACCTCAAACAAACTGTTCTGCGACTTATCAAACCCAGGAACATCATCAAAATGAGGAGCCTTCACCAGTCGACCAGTGGTATTATAGCTCCAGCCATGATATCGACAGCCAAGAATAGTCGAGGCCCCAGTCTCTTTTTTGGTAATAGTATAGGCACGATGGCGACAGACATTATGAAATGCGCGGATCTTGTCATCCTTGCCGCGGATGAGAAAGACTGGGAACCCGGCAACATCGAAGGATTGATATGAGCCTGGTTTGTGGAACTGGGAGCTGTGGGAAATGTAGAGCCATGTCTGAAATGGCATGTTAGCGATACCGTCGAGCCATATCGTACTTGTATTTCTATTACCTGGCTGAAGAGCGCGCGCCGTTCGAGCTCGAAGACTTCCCGACTATTCCACCATCCTTCTGGTATTTCGGGTTCTTTAGACACTGTCAAGTCTGCGTTGCTTGGAGAGTGTACTGTAGCAAATCCAGTGACTTTAGAGGCTTTAGAATGGGCTAAATGAGCCCATGTTCGGTGGAGTACAAAGAGGATTGCCACCAAAGATACGAGGATGGAGGCTGGAGAGGTCAGGGAATCCGCTTCGGTAGACTCCATGAGAAATAAGCTGTTGCTGTTTTGAATAACGGAAAGCGGTTGGCATATGCCTCTGATATACTTATTCTGTCACTCCTCCACATTATAATCTCCACATTTAGCGCGGATGCCTCCCTATATTGCCCGATTAGGTTAGAATTTCCTGGCTGTATCACTCGGCTGACCGTCACTTCTCATTTTCGATTCCCTATGTTGGGAGCGCTATTATACGGTTTACTATGCAATGTGTTTAGATTATACAAGTTGTATACTATTCATATTAAAGAACGATCACTATATTCCCAACAAACAATACTACGCTGCCATTTGAGCCATCGAGGATGCAACATGCTCTTCCATTTCAGACCCCTTGGCTATCTTGCCGGTCTGGTCAAATTCATGCTGTTCGTAGACCATATCAAATACCCGTCTCTGGTAGTCTGGGGGAGATGTGTGTATTAGCATTTTCCCATGAGTCAGCCACAACAACTACAACTCACAAGACACGCCGTTCTCCTTATTTGGGTTCAGAATTCCTTTGTGATAGACCCCCTTGGCTAGATTGCTCTGGGCCTTCTCGCAGAGCTCAAAGTCTTCCATAGCAACCTGACGCACAAATTTAAAATATTCTTCAAACTTGTCTCCGGATTCAAGATGGAAGTAATCGAATTCCATTCGCGTGACTTGAGGATCAGCGGTCGGGCATACTCTGAAGCAGGACATACCACCGCCATAGACATTCAGTGTGCAGTTGGGGAAAAAGTACAGGAATAGACCATCATCTGACTTGTTTGGGTCCGCGATATGCTGCGAGAAATTGTGCTTGTTCCGCACGGTGTAGAAGGTCGGCGGATAGTATTTGGAAAAGGACGGGTGGGTGTATTGGCAGTGTAGACACTCTTGATACCCGTCAACCCTGAAAAAAGTTAGTAACAATAGTACGAAAGGACAAGTGAGAATATTACATGGTTTTCCAGTTGAACCGGCCTTCATAGCTGATGCTACGGCGGTGCGGCAGCTTAGTGAAATCAACTTTGCCGAGCAGCTCTTCGAGCTCTGGGAAGAATTCATGGAAACCGGGAGCATCGTCAGAGATAGTTGAGAAGAGTAGTCCAGTCGGAGTGAGATGACTGCGCAGTTCCTTGCCCTATATATAGCACAACTGTTAGAGGTAACTTCGCATTTTACCTGTATCACACCTACCGTTTTCGCGCAGACAACCTTCAGCTCATCGGCAACGGGGTTTAGAGCCTCTCCTGAGGTGCGAACAGCAGAAATGGACTGTTGCGCAACTTCGTACGGAACATGTTCGCCCACAGCCTGGAATCTGGTGACTGGGCCGAGCAAGTACCAGGACTGGAGGACGTCTTAGCCTATCTCAACTGCCAGAAGACTGCGTTACATACTTTGAGAAAGACCGCCCGCCGCTCCATCTGATAGAGCGGCTGGCTGCAATACCAGGAAGCAGGCAAAGTGCGAGTGAGCTCAGACATGTTGTCAATGAAATTAGTGAGTAAACTCAAGTATCAAGTAGACACAGTTGAAGTTAACTGCGACAGCGACAGCAAAAGAGCATTTTTATATCGTCACAGATTGCCTTTTATGTGTCAACAGGGTGTCCCTTGACCTCAATTGATAGAAACACATGTTTTAGTGGCAATGAGATTGTCCAACATTCAGTGCGCTGAAGCTGTGCCGAGGTGCGGTATATTGTTTCCCAAACGAGTTATCGAGTCCCGTTGATGTCACGCCCAATCACGCGGCTAACTCACAGGCTAGGGATGTTTTGGCCATGTAAAAGCCGGAGGATAGGCAAAATATCTCTAGGGCTGGTCTCTTGGGACCTTTAACAGCTAGGTCAAGGAAGAATGACGCCAATAGGAGGGAGATCTATGAGGCCGGTATACCTAAGTAGGAACTTTTAGCCTGTCTATACTCGAGCTACCTTTACAGATGGAAGAAACTGAGAATTAAAAATATTGAGATCAGAATGTTTGATCTATGACAACAGTTGCTTCAATCATTTGTTGTCGTGTTCCAGTGGTGATCTAAATGGGTTACCTATACTGCGAATACATAACCACTTGAAAGAAAATCACGAATGAAATAAATTTGCAACACGAATGGATCACAGATACAGGGTGAGATTCCTATTTATTCTATTTGCCTCTTATGCTGAGGCTCACCATGAATTTGGCTGCCTGGAGGATCCGAGAGTGGCGACCGGAGACGAGGAGAAGGAGAGAGAGCTGCCATTTGCATTCAAGGTGCACAATTCAAGACATCAAACGTTTCAACAAAGATCCAAATGTTTATCTAAAAGAAAGAAAAGAGTGAAAGGAGAAAGACACCTTAAGAGCCCTGGAGAAATCAGCCGACCCTGTATCTTATCGGGCAATTACGTCGTCTCTAACTTCCAACTTTCCAACCTCCAAACTTGAAAAAGTTGGAGCTTACAACATCAAAGTTCCCAACTTTTTATAATGGGCCCGGTCAAATATACTCCTCCTCCTACACCCTCACCTCCAGCATCTTGTTACGCCATGAGTGACGAAGAAGAAGATGAATACAACACTATCGCCCAGGCTGCCTCGAATAGAGGGGTGAAGCTGCTGTTCTCTAAGAGCAAAGTGAGACGATTTCATCGAAGAGGAAGACTCAGCTAACGAGCAAATCCAGGTCTATGTCCATCCAACTTCCTCCTCTAAAGATAATATCCCTGGCTTTATCGCCCTCATCCAACAAAAACCTCTCCCCGCATCACATGCATCTGCGTCTCAACCCAAAAAACCCGATACACCCTCCTATCTCCTTGCATGGGTCCCAGAATCCTCCCTTGGAGAAGCCTATGATACATATGTGAAAGTAGACCTCTCAGAAGGGGACTCACCGCCGCGCCAGACGTACCTCGTTCCGCCGCTTCCGACCACCACTACCTACAAAGACCCCATCGGGTTGTATTCTTTTGCGGTCCCTCTATCAGAGATATACTCACTACTAGTACGACCGCCGAGCCTGGGGTGGTGGTTCGGGAGCTTAGTGATCAATACCCGAGCAGGCGATGGCTTCCCCGCGCTATTTTTCCATGATGACGAATGCGAGTCGACCATCTTACAAAAGAGGAAGAGGGTCAAGGAAAACTTTGATCCATTCGGCAATGAAGGGGGTTTGTTTTGGGGTGGCGATGAGGTACTGCGGTGGTTGCGGAGGTATGCGGAGGTGCAGCGCTCCGCGGTGGACCGCAACGTCTACCTCATCAACCCGTCAGATGAGGACCAGCTGTCCTTCGGCCGGCCAGTGAGCCACGGCGATAAATCCATATTAGCAAAGGCACAGCCCGAAGCCGCGAGCGCCGGACCCCGAGCCCAAGCGCCTGATGCCACCATGGATCCTTTCATGAAGACTCTCAAGGAAACACGGTGGAAAGTGCTGGAGCAGCTCAGCAAGATCACCACCTTCACCCGTCGGACTGCCAATGAAATCGCAGAGAACCCTCGCATACCGCCTCAGATGCGCCGTCTAATGAAGAATCCAGAGATACAGACGTTGCAAGATGAGTTCGACAGTGCCAGGGTCTATTTGGCTCGTTGGGCGATGAGTGTTGCCGAGCAGAGCGATAAAGAGCGAAACCAGCGTATATGGACCGCACAGGATATGCTGGAAATGGAGAATAGCTCAGTTGGCGAATTCGAGATATTGGAGCTGGAGACCGGGAATCGGGCTATCCAGGAGCGGCGCCGTGTTCTCCAACTGCAAGAATGGAAGGGCTTTTTCGATCCGACTTCGGGTAGACTCCAGGTAACAGTGGAGGAAGTCAAGGAGCGGATCTTCCATGGCGGCCTGGATCCCAATGATGGCGTCAGAAAGGAGGCTTGGCTCTTCCTTCTTGGTGTGTATTCGTGGGATAGCAGCCGCGAGGAGCGCCAAGCTGTGATGAACTCTAAGCGCGATGAGTATATCCGGCTAAAATCAGGCTGGTGGGAGCAAATGGTCGAGGGCAACTCCACGATTGAGCAGTTTGATAATTGGAAAGAGCAGAAGAACCGGATAGGTGAGATTGCACACTCGATTTGACACGGTGGCTTCTAACACATGAATACAGAGAAGGATGTTCACCGCACCGACCGTACCATTCCTTTGTTTGCGGGCGAAGACATCCCTCATCCGGATCCTGATTCTCCGTTCGCCGAGACGGGTACTAACGTACACCTGGAGCAGATGAAGGATATGCTGTTGACTTACAATGAATTCAACCCAGACCTTGGGTATGTCCAGGGGATGAGCGATCTCCTGGCACCAATCTACGCTGTGGTGCAAGATGACGCCGTCGCTTTCTGGGCGTTTGTTGGGTTCATGGATCGGATGGTATGATTCTTACGCAGCAAAGCCACACTCTTTAACTAATGCGGATTATTTACAGGAACATAATTTCCTACGAGACCAGTCTGGAATGCGTGGCCAACTATTAGCCCTGGATAATCTCGTCCAGCTCATGGACCCGCAGCTCTACTTGCATCTGCAGTCTGCCGATAGTACCAACTTCTTCTTCTTCTTCCGCATGCTGCTGGTGTGGTACAAACGGGAGTTTGACTGGACCGATGTCCTGCGTCTATGGGAAACGCTGTGGACCGATTATTTGTCCAGCAGTTTCCACCTGTTCATTGCGCTCGCCATACTCGAGAAGCACAGAGATGTAATCATGGATCATCTGAAACACTTCGATGAAGTTCTGAAATATAGTACGTGGAAATATGGACGTAAGATTGATTTCAAATTACTAACGTTGCAATTTCCAGTCAATGAACTATCAAACACAATGGATCTTGTGCCCATTCTCACCCGCGCGGAATCGCTCTTCCACCGTTTCCAGCGTTCCGTGCAAGCTATCGACAAGAAGGACAACTTCCCTACCGCGCCTACCGCTCACCAGCGTCGCCCAGGCGCAACCGGTCAAGGTTCACCTTCAGGCAGCAAGGGAAATTCACCCCAGCCTGCTGTGGGATCAAGCAGCGGAGTCAACGCTGGCCCCTCTAATCTTCAAAAGGCCATAGATGCCGACAAGCCAAAGGTGATTTCTCCAGAGTTACGCCAATTACTTCGCAAAGATATCCCCTGGAAACGGCAACAGACTTCCTGATTGACATCAGATGATACCTATGATGTTTGGTTTGGATGTCTGGCTTGACATGGATGTAATTGCTCTTCCACTGTTCTCGAATCCTTGGCTCACGATTTACGATTGCCTCATGTATATTTTTGCTTGATTTTTTTTCATGACTCGATTTTATGGAGTAAAGGGACATGGGCCAGGGTGTTTTGCCATATCGCACCTTTATTTTGGAATGAATTATGCAACGTTTTCATACACCCCCATTTGAATGCGAGATCTTTATGTGCTCTAGCTATAATAGAGATATCCATATCAATTAGACTTTGTATAGCCACTCTAAGTATCCAGGGACTTTGAAACAGGAAAAGAAACAGGAACGCGCTTATGGTAGCCGTTTAGGCCAAACGTGAGAGACCAATCGAACAAGACAAGTAAGTTTCTATGTACAAGCTAATTCGAGAACTTCGACCTCGATAAACAAAGACAATCACCCAGGTCCTTCTCCCAAACGAAGCTTCTTAAGTGTCGAGCTGAAGCCGCGCTAGGATACTACGTATGCAGGCGTCATTCAGGTGGAAGACTTGTTACTGAACAACCTGGGAGCAGAGTAACTTGGGCCGGAGGTTGATGCATGCGGTCCCCTATATTAGTTAGCACCTCTTCAAACTGAGGGTCAGATATGAATACTGGTTGAACCGGGCGATGAGGACTTCTGCTGCGAGCCGGTTCTTGCCTTCATGCATGGCCGGCTTGTTCTAGTCTATCCCGGTATGGATTCGTGCGATCAGCGGCACTCCTGAGCTGTGCTCCCCGGTATACCTTGGTGGTTGGTAGAGACCGGGGAGTTGTAGGATGGAGAATGTAAATGAGATTGAGACATAATTACACAATTAGCTACATGTATGAAGATGATCAGACCGAAGGTTTGACCTGGATATTATCAAGTTGATATTAATATCGTAAGGGATGTCCATCTTGGTGCAACATAAGTAAAAATAACAGGAGCAAGCAGTGGAAGACGCAGCAAAGTAGGAAAGGAGAACAAGAAGGACGGCAAGACGGCGAGGAAAGAACGACCAGTGAAGAAGAGGAAGAAGAGCTTCTTAGACGACGCAAGAAAGAACACCAGAGGACGAATACGGCAACGAAATCATTCAGCATCGATCTCATCATCCATCTCATAATCCATATTAGGACCATAGTTGAAGATCAGGTCAGACTCCCCTGATCCTTGCTGAGTCCGGCGAGACGTGCGTTTGGAGGTGGCGGGTGACATCGAGGCCGCTTTCTTCATCAGGTAGACTAGCAGACCAAGTACTTGTTCGAACCCATTTCCAACGACACCGATTAGTTTAAACGACCACTGGTAAACATTAGAATCAGGGCCACTGACATGACTTAGATACACTTATCCGAGACTCATTATCGAGTTTCATAAATGAGAAATTCATGGCATCGGTGGAGATACCGTAGACGGTGGTGCCTGTCTTACCGAGATCTTTGCGTTTCTTGTGGACGCACCCTTTTAATAGGTCAGCCTAACAGTGCGTTATAACGACAATATCGTGAGGTACTCACCCATGTATGCCAGTGCCTGTAGAATCCCTTCAGTACCACTACACGGTCTCTTTGCCTCTATAATAATAACGTTCAAGTCCAGGTCCTCTTTTTCTCCATACCAAATTCCATAGTCGGGACGCCCCAACAGGACCCAACTCGTCTCCATCCATTCGACAGGGCTATACGCCCATGTACGTTCCATCTGAATATTCAAGAGTGTCGCGGATTGGGTTGCAGACGACGACACTAGGTCATGAGCGCAGACAAGGAGGAGATTTAACTTGCAGCGGATGCTGGCTTCGTTTGTGTAGCTGGCGCCATGAGCTCGGTCCGACTTTTCTAGCCAGACTCCTAGCTACGGTTAGCTGATTTCTTTGTATTATCCATAAGCTAACATACTGAGATCTTCCGGGATGGAGATAGGCGCAACAGAGTCGAACTCATCATCGACAACAAGAGTTAGACCAAGGATCTTTTGGATATCTGGCAGGCTCAATGAAGTCACTGCGAGATTCTTCTTAGGATCATCTAGGATCCTTTCCAAAATCTTCAGCTTTGATCTTACGATCAAGAAAGCGACGAAAGAGACGCCGGAGACCGGAAACGGTGGACATGGCGATGATTTGGGGAATGAAACGGAAGGCTGTGAAAACAAGAAAGAGAAGGATATGATGAAGAGAAGAGAAAAGTGAGAGAGAAGAGAAAAGTGAGAAAGCGAAATAAATTGTAGAAGGGGAGTTCAGGTTATTGAGAACCGAGTTAAGTTTGTAGGCCGCGTCCTTTTCTAGACATTTACGGAGACATCAGAAAGCGGGAATTGAATCACCCCGGAGGGTGTTGTAGAAAATAAAATGCAATATGAAACTGTAAATGTAAAGATCATTCTATCAACCAGATAACTGTAGGGTATTGTTGAGCTCTAACACCACACCAAATCCCGAATCAAACACAAAACCAAGTGAGAACAGATTCGCCACGCTGATGCAAGTAGAAGAGAAGATTAAAACCCGAGATATGAAAGGACGGTGTCAAACATGTACTGCTGTTCAAGAGCCCGCGGCTCAGGATGGGAATAAAAACAACTGCGTACCCATCTGTGATGGGTACAGTGGGGAAATAAAAACAGGGAAGAATATGGCTATCAAAAATATCAGAAATTATATGCGAGGGATCACATCTGTCGAAGTTCACGGCCTGCGAGATCCAAGACCTTTCAGCACGACCCGCCTGCTTGTGCCGATAGACCCGATATCGCCAATGCTGCGGACTTTGGGCATGGAGTGTCCAACCACGCTGCCGTCGCCAATATCAAATCGGTCATCGGCCTCGTGGTCCGGCTGCATGCTCAGTGCGAATTGAGGTGGGTTATGAGAGCTAGAGCGGCGGGTCTTTTGGAGGATATCTGCGACCCAGGCTTCACCCTCTGGGCTCATGGATTCGTACCGAGCACGCGGTTTAGGACCAGCTAAGCCTAGCGGAGTGGAGCGGGATTCGTTGGCCGTGGAGGCAGAGGCGGTGTGGATGGGGGAGTGGACGTCCCCGACTGAATAGCCGGAAGACACTGAAAGACGTCTGCCAGTTGAGGAAGGGAGAGGGGCGACAGCGGGTGGGGGTGAGGCGAAGGAGGGCATGTGGCCTGTCGTCACTGCTCTGGTGCCCATTGCATCAGATGCGGTTGAACCTCGTCGTTTCTTGTGAACGGTAAGGGATGAAGGTGGTCGAGCACTAAGCACAGATGGTGGTCGAGAAGGGGTAGCCCGTCCGGAGGTAAGATATGTGGTAGCCGGGGTCAGCATAGTACCCGGAGAAGTGTAAGACGGCGAGGAACGTGATTTTATGCCCTGCACCTCCACACGGGGGGTTTCAGACACCTTGCGGCGACCATGGTGAATGACATATTCGCGAAGGTATTCGCCAAGGTCAGCCCATCCACCGCCAACACGAACCATCACTCGCTGCCCCTCTTCACCAACGGTGCGAACGAACAGTTTTGTCGGTGCGGATTGGCCCCCATGGTGGAGGTGATAAAGTTTGACACAGCTGTCCTCTGTCTTGAAGGCATGGGAATGCCGTCTTCGGCCAGCGGGCATCAGCATCATAGAAGGTGCTGGAGTGCTGCTGCGAGTTGGACCAGTGGGGGATTCAGATCCGTGCCGCATGCGTCGGTCCAAGGATGAGGATGATGAAGATGTGTCTACCTCGTGGTTGGAGTCCACCATATGGATGTGACCCGGCAATGAGTTGAGAATCGAGCTAATCTTTTCGTCCAGCTGGTCTCGCGGTTGCCTGCTCTGTTTGGTTGGCGAGGAAGGGCGGAACCCGAAATCGGTGCGCTCGGATTCATGCTCTTCTACATAGGACAGCTCTTGTCTCTTCACACCCAGGCTTTCGAGACTTGGATGGGCAGTGAGTCGCTGCCGTAATCGGACAGACTTGGGCTGAAGAAGGTGCTCCATGGCTCTTCGCGCGGAATTCATCCCGAATGTCTTTTTGTTTCGTTCCGCAATCTTTGCCATCTCATTTTGAGATTTCAGGTCACTTGCAGACTTTCCCCGGGACAGTTGATGGTGGCGAGTAGGGAGACGTGGAACCGGTGGAATAGTTGCAGTAGAAGTATCCTGGAATGTGATTTTGGTTCTTGTCTATGACAATCAATTAGCGACGAGCATATAATCAAATACACAATCGGTCCACATACCTTTGGGGGGTTGGGGAAGTCAGCAGATGTAACAGAGCGTGTCCTAGTCCTAGACGGGTTCACACTAGCTACACCTAGCGCCGACTCGCTTCCCAGGCCCAACTCCAAGCGTTCGTTGATAAACCGCTCGAGGGGCAGGCTGACCGTGCGACTCTGCTGGAAAGAAATTCGCGGGTCAGGCTTCTGGTTTTCCAAACGACGCAGACGATCCTCTCTCAGGGTATAGGTCCCATGGGAAGGAGGATGTATGGATTCAGGGTGAGATGATGTCCCAACAGGCGTTCCATTAGAGGAAGCAGTGTGCGGCTCAAGTGCCTCGGGGCTAGATATGAGGGAAGAATGATCTGAAAGCAAGGAGCCCACAGATCCAGTAGATGTCCGACGACGATGTGTAATTGTGTGCGCCACTTTACCATCTTTGTCGAGACCAACCTTCCCTGACCGGGATTTGGAAAGTTTAATAGGGCTCTGTAACGGCTTGCGAACAGTCTGTTGGCAAGGCTCTGCTATCCCTTCATTGGACGGGTGGTGAGACTTGACGGGCGTATGGTTTGGACCTGACTTAGGTGACGCCACAGCCATGGGTATTTGAGAAGCCCTGCCAGACGGTCTTGATTTCGGCACTCGGATGTCTGGCCTGTTCGGCGTGAACACCGGGGAAATTGTTGCTGCTACCGGAGTATCAAACGAATTCCGTTCACTCGGCCTGTTCGGCGACTTAGGATCTTGGTCAACAGGAGAACTAATGGTTTTCGGCCCAGAATCGGGTTCAGTTGGTTTGGAATGTGGAGCAGGCTGTTTTTCCTCATCACCAGACTTGGTTTCTATTTCATCCGCCACCGTATCACGAGGCAAGTCCTTAAGACCAGCAGAGGGATGGAGCTCTTTAGCGGCGGGCACGCCAACAGTAACAACTAGCTCGGGATGCTGGTCTTCCATTTCAGATGTAGCGGAATACTGAAGGAAAGGATCTTCAGCCAGAGTCTTGTTCTCGGACAATGGACTTGGTTTTGTCAGAGGCTGGCTGGGTGGTGACACAGCTACATCGAGCTGTTGAAAGCCGGGTGGAGGAATATTTTCCTTGTTGTCCAAGGTGCGATCAATCGCGCAAGGCGAATATTCGGAAGCCGAAAAGAGCTGTCGACTTATCCCAGGAGCTGGAGGAAAGTCGGACTGTGTTGGTGTGTCTACCTCCTCTGCCACAGCCACAGATGTGAGATCTTCTTGCTTCTCTTCGATTGGAGACTTTGACAGAGATATCGAGAGTTTTAGATTTGGCGAAGAGCTCCCTTCGACACAGTCTGTAGGAAGCGGCGCCTCTTCAAGAGGCACCATCGATTGTTCAACAGCTTGTGGGCTGGTCGGTCTCGTGTCATCGGACGAGAGGCCGCATTGTATTTCACGCTCCGGTTCAATAGCGGGTTTCTGGGGGGAACGAAGATCCTCTGAAGTTTCCGATATAGTTGTCTCGGGTGTTGGGTCCTGCCCTGCTTCCTTCAATGACTCTGCACGCTGGAGGTCGGCTGCACGGAGGTCGGCCATTTCAGACTCGGCTTTCGACCGCAACCACTCATTTTGAACCTTGCATTTATCCGCCTCCACTACCCATGTAGCAAAGTCGGACTCGATGGCTTCTAAGTCATCAATCCATTGTTCGGGCAAAGAATCTGGACGACCCTCCAACGCGTCGAGAATTCGGTCCATTCGCCTCCCCACAGCCACAACTGCGGACTCTAGTTTGACATGCTCGGCAGCAAGGGATGCATCGGAGGATTCGCTCGAATCGAAGGCAGAAGAATGTGGGGATTGTAAGGCGTGGAGGGAGGAGTCAAGGGCGGAGCGGGTCAAGCTAAGCTCTCTCAGCAGACCAGGAATTTGGCGTAAAACAAGAAGTCGAACCTCCCAAGTGGCAAGTAGGGCGTTCAGTCGCGATAGATATGGAAGAGCTCGCAGGATAGTTGCAGTAATTACAGCCGTAAAGTCACTTAGCTGTACATAGCTGAGCGGCGGAGGCACGGACACGCAGCTTGTGGCGGAAGAGGGCCGAGACCTCGATGGAATGTGGGCATTCAAAACGTGCTCCTTTAATTCTTCCACGTTCAGATCGTCCATTCCATCGCGGATTTCATCGGCTCTTCTCTCGTATCGCTCAACCACGCTGGCTAACAAGCTTCCATAGTAGCTTTCTTGGGTGTTGCTGGGGGAAGCCGAGAAGTCCGGGATGGGATTGCCGCCAGAGTTCGAGGTAGATGGAGGAATGAAACCTATCCCAATCTTCGCATCGCGCTGATTTGGCCAATTCCATGACAGAACCTCTTTGTGCCACAAATTCAAGTTTTGGGCAGCTACTGCTGCGCGTATTCCTAGGGCGCGTTCTGAGGGGGATACTTGGGAGATGCTTCGCGAGAGGATATCATGGGCGGCTTGTTCATTCGACGGGACGGCATCGGTCGATGTGAGGGCTTGGAGGGTTGATTCTGGGGAGAGGTTGCTGAGGAGAGGGTCGAGTTGTTGGTAGATGGAGCTTGGGATTCTTTCAAATGAGGCTGAGCGGGAATTGTTTCGTGTGTGGGAGGGGGAGAGGCGGATAGAAGGGCGATCCGGATTTATTCGACTGGTTGCCATGCCGAATAGATGTTCAGCCTAAGCTGGGGTGTAAAATCACAGTGAGCCTCGACTGGCTCGAGGGTGGCATGTAAGTGACGGACGTCGGAACGAGGGCGGGAAAGAGGACCGTCGAGCCCGCATGCTGAGACGCGCGTCTTAAGAAAGTGCAGAACTTGGCAAGCAATAAGCTCAAGCTAGAGATTGAAGAGACAACAGAGAGATGGAGAAGTAGAAAAAATGATTGGAAATCGAGGAGAGGTCGGGAAAGGTACAAAGGTGAGAAGAAGCGAGGGAGGTTGCCAATTAGGCACAAATGAGCGAGGAGAGAAAGACCGGCTTTCTGATCATGAGAAAACTAAAAATCAAAAGAATCAAAAGAATCAAAACAATCGGAAGATTTTCTGATTATTTTGACTTGGAAGTGGATATCCAGGGGAGAAAGCTGTTAAAGTCTTTAGTGGAGTTGCCGAACGAACCATTGAAGATTGAAGATCCGCCTTTAATATGGGGGAAATTACTATTCTATGAATATTACTTACCATCTTGCATATCAAAGGGCTGGAAAAAAAAAAAAAAAAGCAATTCTGCTTGTACAAGGCCTTAAAAAATATAAGAAAAAAAAAAATAAAACTATTTGAAAATAGTCTCTATAGACGCAAGGGGAATATTTTGAAGATTCAATAATTTCCTATCTCCGTACTGCCCCGTCTTGATATCAGATATGGATACAGCAAAATCAAAACAAATTGCCTATTTAATCGACTTCGATCACTATGCACTCATCATGGCGTTCTCGGAACTGATGCCGCACAATATCCCAAGACTCTTTAGATCTACAGAACTACAGAAGTATCTTCTACCAACATCATCATGCAAGGGCCTCGCTACCGCCCAGAACTTTCAGAAGGTGAAGGTGTTACCCAAGAGCTCACCAACGCGCTCAAGCAATATGAAGAATGGTTCTTGCTTGACCCCCCAAAATTGAAGATGATCTCGGATCACTTTGCTCAGGAGCTGGAGAAAGGTCTGACCGTGGAGGGTGGGTCCATTGTCAGTACCAACTGGCCCGGGATGATTTGAATAGGAAAACTGACTGGAATATTGACCGGATGAAGCCTATGAACGTCACATGGATCATGAAATACCCAACAGGCCACGAGAAAGGACGCATTCTCACAGTTGACCTGGGAGGAACCAATATCCGTGTATGCGATGTCTGTCTTTCCATGGGAAGGCGAGACTTCGAGCAACGTCAACGGAAATACAAGCTCCCAGAAGAAGTCAAGAAAAGCACAAAAGAAGCTCTGTGGGGTTTTATTGCGGACCGAATCGACTCGTTCCTCAGTGACAACCACAGTGACGTCAGTGCTTCAGAGCCACTGCCGATGGCGTTCACATTCTCATTCCCGGTGGAGCAAAAATCTATCCGCAGTGGGATACTGCAGCGCTGGACCAAAAACTTTAGTGTTCCCGGAGTGGTAGGGCATGATGTAGTACTCCAGCTGGAAGAGGAACTTGCGAAGAGGGTAAGCTGACGTTGAATACCAAGCGAGTCGGAGCTGATCAGTCTAGAACGTCCCAGTGAGACTAGTCGCCCTCATCAATGACACAGCGGGCACCCTTGTCGCATCACATTACCGGGATCCGCAGGTTAAAATTGGTAGCATTTTCAGTACCGGTTGCAATGCAGCGTACATGGAAGAATGCCGGTTGATCCCCAAACTGCGTGATTCAGGATTGTCCGAAGATGCAACTGTAATCGTCAACACCGAATACGGTGCCTTTGATAACGAGCGCAAGGTGCTGCCCTTGACTCCATTTGACCATCAACTCGACGCGGAGTCCGCCCATCCAGGCACGCAAATCTACGAGAAGATGGTGGCTGGCTTGTACATAGGAGAGATGCTGCGCCTGGTGATGTTGGCAATGTACGAGCAAGGTTTACTCTTTAAGGGCCAAGATATATCGCGTCTTCGGACTGCGAACTCGTTGGAGGCATCATTTTTGTCTAGTATCGAGATGGACATTTCAGCCGGTCTAGCCGACATGAAAGAGGTGTTCAAGGAGAGCCTCAGTCTGGACCTTTCGACGGACGAGCTGAAGGCGTGTCGTCATCTTATCGGCCTTATCGCGATGCGTGCGGCGCGTCTCTACGCGTGTGGAATTGCGGCCATCTGCAAGAAGAAAGGGATCCGTCAGTGCCACGTTGGGGTTGATGGCTCAGTGTTCAGTAAATATAGTATGTTGAAGGGACGGACAGTCCAGGGTCTTCGTGATATTTTTGATTGGGACCCGGAGAGACTGGACTTAATTGCTCTGAACTCGGCTGAGGATGGGTCTGGAGTAGGAGCAGCTTTGGTTGCGAGTATGTCTCTTGGCCCGAATGAACTCCCAGATTGTCATACAGAGGAATATATGTAAAAGTGAATGCTATCAATTTCAAAAGTTGTGAGAAGAGAGTTGTAGATGTGAAATCGTCATCCCCGTTATAGACGATAGCGATAAGCACTTTAGTGAGGTTCCAAGATCCTCCTCCCTCCATCATCAACTCGCACAATGCGATTCCGAACACAATTAAAAGACAGCAGGACCTTCTCCAGTAAGTTTAATAATTATACAAAGAATCCGAGCTAACTGAGGCAGAGCTCACGGCATCACTGTCCTCGCTGGGCAAGGTATGTTGGATGCGCCTGGAGTACGAGGTAGTCCGCTTTACCATCATACCCGACCAAGGCACACAAGTGTGGGCATCAATACCAGTCGTATGCATAATAACAATCAAATCTATCAATAATATAATGTATATATTGACCAGTTGCCAGGGAACCATTTTCGACGAGACAACCTACGAGCTAGAATCCAATTCCGACGCTATCAACATCGAAGTCAACATCAGCGTCCTGAACCGAGCTCTACGCTCCGCCTGGGGCTCAACACATACACAGCTCCGCTTAACTAAAAAAGACAAAACTCCCCTCTTGGCACTAACAGTCCTCTCATCAGAATGGACAGACGGAAATATGGCCTTGGCCACCAACAATGACGCAGATCGCTCTGGCGAGCCAAACCCAGCAGCTTCAGCCGACACAACAGGCGATCGAGGGCCACGCGAGCGCCAGACATGGATCACGCAAGAAGTCCCCATCAAGATCCTACACGAGTCAGCAGTCGAAGGCCTGCACGAGCCCCACTGCCCAGACCCCGAAGTACACATCATTCTACCCAATCTAGCGCAGCTAAAGAGTATCTCCGATCGCTTTACCAAACTAGCATCTACAGATAGCAAAAGCCGACAGCCGGGCGTGATGGCGCCCGATGCGCCGGGGATGCATTCTGTTTCTTTCAGCACGGCGGGCGCTGCCACGGCACTATCCACCAACTCATCTCCCAAGCTTGAATTATCTGCTAATATGCATGGCTCGCTACGACTTGCTATTGCTACGGATGAGCTGCGCATCGCGAGTGTCTGGTCTGATCTCGTGAACCCGCCGTTGGACCCTGCGCAGATGAGTCAGGAGCAGATGAGCCAGCTTCCCAGTGAGCTTAATCGGAAGCGGGAGGCGAGTGAGGGATCTGAGTCTGGTTGGGCTAAGGTGCGGATTGATGGAAAGGATTGGAGTCGCGTTCTCAGCATTGGAAGACTCAGTCCCAAGGTTGTTGCCTGTAAGCTTTTTTGATCATGATACTTGGAATTGCCGCTCGCTGGTGCAAATACTGACTCGATTTTCCATTCGTTATGGACAGGCTTCGTCAATGAAATGGCACTGGTTCTTTACGTTTATCTGCCGGGTAGTCGGGACGGAGAGGAATCTTGTTTAACGGTGAGTTGACATTGCCCCAACAATGCAGCCCTCCAACAACCAAGCGTACTAACAGTCACGTTTCAGTATTATATCAATTCATTCACCACATGATACTGTGGTAAAATATGAGCTACGATATGCATCTTCCAAAGTTTCAGGCGTTCAAAGGTCGGAATGAATTATTAAAATCGTTATTAAGACAGGTGCATGTCAGAAGCCATGCACGAAAAAGCCTCCAGTTCCAGAAAGTCCCAGCAAGCAACAAAATGCTAGGCCAGTATAGAGTAACAAGGGGAGGAGGATGGTATACACAATGCCAGGAGTACGAGCCCTTCAACTCCATGGATGAGGTCGCGCCAAAGAACAGCAAAGATTAAGCTATGTGCAAAAGCAAGGCTTCGAATGACGTTCAATGAGCGATAATGCAGAGAGACGGCGTGTCTGCCGGGGCAAGAAACAAGACACATGCAGTATGCTGGTCCAATGACAAATCAGGTAGTAAAACCTGGGCAGCGGGTTATATTATTCAAGGGTAGGGGACCGCGGTTCATCGAGGAAATCATGTGACGACAAATAAAGGCATAACGATGAAACAAACATAATAGAACAAAAGAAAAGGACATTATAGAACTTAGCTAGTCGGGAGACTGGTAAGCACTATATCATTGACCATCGAAAAGAAGTCCGATGATCATTGGGCCATCACGTCAACGTAACGGCCCTTCTTCTTGCCGCGGACCGTGTTGCCCTTGCGCGCCTGAGGCGCACCGATCAAATCGTCGATTGAGCTAGCATGGGTCAAGGACGAAGACGGCCGTGGCGGACCGCTGGAACTACCAGGCGGTGTTGGCATAGCCGCTCCCGTAGAAACGGACCGAGGGAGAGGTTGAGGCCCGAGACCAGAGAGGCCTGGGCTGGATGATAAGAAAGGTGGGGCGGCAGCGGTTGAGGAAGACTGAGGCCTGTTGCCAGAGACCGGCATTGGGGGCATCGGAGGCGCACCGTTTGGTGGCATGCTGCCCGAGCTCGCAGTCCGACTGGGGGGAGCGGATCCTCGAGGAGGGGGCGGGGTGGCACGGACAGGTGCGCTACTACTGGGATCTTTCTTGTTGACCCATTTCTTTAAATCCTTATCGTAGTAAAAGGAGCTCTCTTCGCCAAGTTTGGCTCTGATGGGACCGCCACCGGAGTTGTTTTCCTCTTTCTTCGCTCCACCAAACCAACCACCAAACCAGCCCTTCTTGCCAGATTGTTGGGCATCTTTCTTAGCTGTAGCAGAAGTCAGATTAGCAAGTGAGGTAAGCAATAGGAGTTATTGATACATACCATCTTCCTCGGCGGCTTTCGCGAACGCTTCATTTGCCTTGCGATCATTCTCTGCCTTTTGGATAGCCGCTGCTCGGGCAGCCAGATCGTCGTCATCATCATCTATGATTGACTTCTTCTTTGGCTGCTCTGCGGTAGGTGGCAGATCCTCGTCCTCGGCGGCATATCCCATGTCTACACCAGCCGCGACCGGCTCGTAGGAAGCCGGTTCGTAAGACGAGCTGGCAACAGGAGGTGCGTAGGGTGACTCTGAGTCTGATATACCAGCTGGCATACCAGGAGGGCCTTGGTAGTAAGGGGATTCGCTGGCTGTGGCGGCCTGTCCTGGAGGCTGGTAAAAGAGGCCATTCACCACGGGCTGTGCAGCAGGAGGAGCTTCAGCAGGCGACAGAGCTTCTTTTACCGGAGCAAGAGGAACGTAAGAGGACTGGGGTGGTGTTGGTTGGTACCCACCTGCGTTTGGTGACCCATAGATTGGGCCTCCATACGATATCTGTTGATCAATTGAGGGTGAGAGTTCTTGTGAACTTCGACGCTGTCCAACGGGCGGGAAGTAGGAAGCAGATCTCTGAGAGTCCATTGAAGATCGGCCCTTGAACCGCTCGGGCGAGGCATTGGGCGCATATTGGCCCGATGGGTGATATTTGGATGGGCCATTAATAGCAATAGGCTGCACTCCCGCCGCTGTCCCAGGATAAGAACCGTATATATCAGACACAGAAGGTGAGCGGCTAATTGTTGGGGTGCCAGCCACGTTTGCAAAGGGACCAAATTCCGCTTGCTCGCCACCCTTGCCGGATCCAGTCGACGCAGCATCACTATCATCACCTGCCACGAAGCTATTGAAACGAGCCCACATAGACCCAGAGACCTTTTCCATGCTTGGCCTTGAGATCCAAGAGCCACTATCGCTGGTTGCTTGGCGCAGACGTGCAGACAGCTCTTCAACTTCCGCAAAGAGGTGTTGGTGATAGTACGGCGAAGGACGCGTGGTTGCTTTCAATGCCGATGCTACTGCGTCACAATAGGCTTGCGCCTCCAAATTGCGACCCTGGTCTACGAGGCATCTGGCATTCAAAATCTTAAAGGCTAACAGGTGTGGCAGATGGGCGGCTGGGGAGTTGCCGAGCACAGATGTAGCATACTCGTACGCCTCAGTCAGCAAGATAGCGTCTTGATCCATCAAGGAAGAAGGGCAGCGCTGATGGTCGGCCCCAAGGAGAACAATGTTGGCCTGTGGATCATCTGGGCCACCGAAAACAGCAGCACGTGAGAAGATGTAACAAACGTGAGCCGCCTCTGTCCGTCCATAAGAAGTAAGCAGGCGGCCAAGGGCAAGCAGTGCCTGGTGATCCTCAGAACTTCGGTTACTCAAAACCAGTCCCAAGGTATCCTTCCACTTATCTAAACCCTCGAGAGCATTCTTAGTGGAGCCCTGGCCATCGGCCTTGCTAATCAACTGCAGACCTGCTCGAGCAGACGGGGGCACGAGTTCGTCAATGCTTTCTTCGATATTACCAGCGAAGATTTCGTAGAGGGCTGCAAGTGACTCGGTGTTTGCGGCTTTGGATCTGACCTCGCGGCGGACAAACTCCTGCGTGACCTGTTTCGAAATCGACCTGTCCATGGTGGATGAAATGATCATCGCATGTCCCCAAAGACGTCGGTCGACAGCACTCCATACGGCCTTCTCCCGATCACCACGGATCAAGTGCAAGCGAAGCTCTTCCAGCCACTTTGCATCAAGAGCATCAGGTTGCGAAGGCATTTCCGAAGGGGTAAACCCTCCCGCAGCAGTTAAGGTGCTGGTGTATGATCCGTCTGCGTCGGGGTCGGGTAGGTTGGGGAAGATGATCTGGCTGAAAGACTTCTGAATTTCAGGGGAACTCTCCAGATTGCCGTCATTCTCCACCAGAAGTTTGACGACCTTCCAGAGAATAGTTTTTTCCTCCTGGCGTTTGTGCGTATCGGACTGAACTTGTTCGTAACTTGGAAGGTCGGAATGCTCGAAAGCCGCAATCTTGCTAGAAAGCCAAGCAATCAAATCCTTCTTCTTCGACTTTGCTTTGAGGGGCCCAGGGTGCTGGACAATGGTATCAGCTGAAGGAAGACATTCACTCAACTGGCTTATTTTCGGTTCACCAAGAGTGGGTTGAATCATTGGCGCCACTTGGCCAACGGAGTAGCGAGGAATGTGCCTAGGGAAGCAAGATACAATGGCTCCACCAAACCCGAATTTGAAGATCGGTGCACCTTTCCAGCGCTCCAGAGGATCATGCTCCAGTCCATCATTGGGGGCGATAAATTCCAGGTGCTGCGTCGGAGCCCGGGTCTGAGAAGGAGCACACAAAGGAGCACACAAAGGAGCATACGGATTCACGGTTTTAGTCGGCGAACCTGAAACTTGAACCGAAGCCGGCCGTTGGAGGGTATCGATGTTCTGGCCGTAGGAACTTGGGCTCGCCAAGTCCCGGGAAGGTGACTGGGTCTGGGACCTGCGAAGAGGGCCCATCTGGATATCGCTAGGTGGTGGAGACGTGTATACATTCGTCGCGGGAGCAGGGGGGCGGATTCCGGAGCCGGTGCGAGACGCTGGGCGAATTCATTGAGATATTCCTGAGGGGCATAGCGACTCTGAGGCGGAGACGACTGCGCAGGTGAGCCCGCACTGTCTCTCCGCGGTAGGCAGTCAGGGCCATTGAGGGATTGCGGAGCGCCAGGTGGGATTTGTCCGAAGCCAGCTCCTTGCCCGCGGGGTGAAGAAAGATTGATCGCAGGCTCGAGAGATGGCGGCTTGTGTGATTGATTGGGTTGGTAAGAAACCTTTTCATGATGTGCAAGCGGGCTTGATGTCCGTGGCTGGAAAGGCAAATTTTGGCCAGGAACATTAAGCGGCTGTGAGGCATAACGATTGCGGCTGGCAGAGGTGGGAGGGGGCGCAGGAGAATATCTCGGCAACGAAGGTGGCTTTGAGGGAGCTTGCAAACCAGGAGGCTGAGGAGAGTACCTCGCTACGGCAGGAGGTCCGGCCGGAGCACTAGATGCTAGGCTAGCATACGGATCTAGCTGCTCAGGTGGCTGAAGTGTGGATTGAATTGGGAGCGCGATAGGCTGTGTGGTCGGCGGTGCAGCACCAGCATATTGAGCCTGGGGAGGAGGAAGTGACGACCCGGCTATCATAGGCGCCGCCTGCGGATTAGGAGTGTACCGACCTGAGCTAGCAGGCCTAGACCGCGGTGGCGCCAGAGGAAGGTCCTCGTAGAAATTCTTGGGCATAGGGGGGGCAGGGGGGGAGCAGCAGCTAAGGGGGAAGCTGCCGGAGGGGCGAAGCCAGCTGCAGCAGGAATCGGTACGCCAGATGCACCTGGGGGGGGGAGGTGGAGGCATACTAGTGACTGCTGGAGGGATAGGCTTGTGGGAAACGACTGGCTTTCGTGGCCGGATATCTTCTGGAAGGTCGTAAGGTGATTTGTAACCTTCTTTCGGCCGCTCAGCAAAGCTCTCTCCCCTGATTGCCACAGGGTTCTGCGGTGGCTGCGAGAAGTATGATGACATCGCACCGGTGGCTGGCGGCACAGTTCCTGGGAGAGGAACACCCTGCAATAGATCACCAGTGGACGGTTGATGGGGTGTGTATATACTAGCAACAGCTCTCGGCTGAGAAAAGGTCTGAGGGGTCTGGAACGGACTATTCAAACCAGTCGACAGACCGTAGTTGGTGGGTTGAACAGGGGTTTGGTTAATGTGCCCCTGTGCAGAGACAGGCTCAGCGGCTTCAGTCTCGAGCAGTATATCGTCATCGTCCAATTCTGCCTCCCAACGAGCCGCCAGATCATCATCCGGTAAATCGCCTAGCTCAGCTTTCCACCGTGCCGCTAGCTCTTCCTCCGAGGGATCGGCTGTTGCCTGGGGCTCCAACGAGGCCGCCTTCAGGGCATCATTGAACTGCGCCGCAGCCGAAGTGTCACTAGCTGGGGAGTCAAGAGCAAACCCAGCCGATTCCAAAACCTGAGACGTGCTCTTTCGAGCGAGATGAGGAGCGGGTTGCTCCTCGGCCTCCTCCTTCGAGGTGGAAGCGAAGAAATCCTCACCGTCGTTCTTAGCCTCTGGCTTTGGGGGCGAGCTGAAGAAGTCATCTGCGTCGTTTTCATCGTTGGAAAACACGTTGTCGATCGATTTTCCTCCCTCCAGTGGGCGCTGAGGCGAAGCTGGTGTAGATTCATCTAATGGGACCCCTTCCTCGAACCTGGGCTCAGCTTCCGCAAAAATAGGCTTCGTCTGGGTGTTTAGTTGGTTAAAGAAGTTGTCCTCATCAGAGTCAACTTCTCCTTTCGGTTCGTTTGCCCAGAAAGGCTCATCCTTAGTGGTTGTATCCACGGCGGCTGTGGCTGGGTCTGGGTGGCCGTCGTTGGTCGGTTGAAAGTCCGCGATAGGATGCGGTGAATCTGTAATCTTAGATTCATCATTTACCGAGCGAGACAAGAGACTAGGTTGCTCATTTTCGGTCCGGGCGATGGCCTCTTCAGTGGAGTTGAAGAAACCAGTGCTGTCCTCGTCAAATGTCGCACCCGTAAATGCCCTTTCTTCTGGCGATGGACGTACACCTTCTTCAACAAGCTTTGGCTCGTCGCTCTCCTGGATTTGAGCAGAGGTTGAGGCAAGCCCTGGAATAGTATGGGAAGGTTCTCTATCGGGTGTAGCCTCTTTGGTGGAGGGTAGGGTATTGCCAAGGTCCTTCTCAATGCTGGCCCAGAGACCCTCCGAGTCGGCATTCTCGTCTGTTTGTGCGAACAGTTCCTCGGTGGGGGTGGGCTGAGTGGCATGCTCGTGTTTAAAAGTGTCCAACGTAGATTCGGCTGATGTCGGTTGTCCCTCTCTTGAAAGTGTAGTTTCTTTCGCAAAAGTAGCCTCCGGGGCGGTTCCTTGTTCCGATGTGATAGTGGGAACTCCGATATGAGAGGTGCCGGTTTGAACAGAGTGTGGCTGGCCTATAGTGGCTGATAAGCTATTACTACCCACTATATCGGATTGGACTGAAGGTGATCCGGTCTGAACTGCCGGCGCGGGCTGCACTGGCTGAGTTTCTGGCAGAGTCGTGTTTAGGGCGGTATCTGCAGTCTCAGTAGATGGCACGATAGATGTCTGAACCGCTTCGATCGTCTCTTCGGGGATTTGGCTGGTCTTATCAACAGAATCGGTATCTGGGCAGACGGCCTGGTCTACCGCCGGTGGTGCGTTGTTCACTAGCACATCCAAGCTTGTGTGTTGAGGCTGAATCGCGTCTACCTCATCAGAGATATCCCATGCAGAGAAATCCTCACTCTGTGGAGATATGACATCGGCAAGGTCCTTTGGCTCATGCGCCGCAGTCGGCTGAGAAAATCCACCCTCGATCGAGCTCATAGTAACAGGAGTATTATTTTCCTCGGGCCGTAATGCCGGATTCCACGACTCCGAGTCATTGTCGGTCGCTTGGTGCGCCATATGTGCAAAGTTGTTCTCGATTGCCAATGTGACTGTCGATGTGGCGCGCAGTTCGGGGGCCAACCTGACACGTCTCCAATGACGCCTCAGGTGATCAATAATCGTAGAGAAAAATGGGGGCTCGAAGGTGTCAACTTAAGAATCCATTAAACGATGTAGATATAAAACAAAGCAAAAACTCAAAGAAATATATTGTTCATGAATGCATCAGCTGATGGCGAAAAAACCAAGCAGTCAGATTATCCTGGAACACTGCGACAGCGAAGGGCGATTTCAGCCTATCCCCCGGAGCCCCGGCCAAATGAAGTCGCTGAGTCATCAAGATGCTGTCCCGAATAGGAAAAACACAAACCCGTGATTCGGGTTAACTTATAGTCCGACTGGTTTATGTCTACATAAGCAACCTTAAAAGTGCAGTATTACGTCAACTAGTTATGCACTCATGTGAATTGCGTGTTCGGATAGGCAGTCATCGATCATCCTTGAAAGAGACTCAACACGATCCTCCGTTTTACACTATTTCTGGATTTTTATGATTGTGGCGTTGACTGCATTTGACACAAAGAAGCTTTTTGTTTTCTTTTTCGACCCTAGTAGCATCCATCTACTCTTTCATCATCATGCTGCATATGCGTTTTGATCAATACCACCGCACATGACAACATTTACTTGAGATGAACCTTCCTTTGATGCAAGGCCCAAAAGCACCACCTTGCATACAACCAGCGCAGTCGATTTGACTTGAATCATACTAGCTTTTCAAGAATGCCTTCCACATCCGACTACCTACACCCCCTAGACCATTCCGATGCGCCAGACACCTTCTCGGACTCGGACGATGACTTGGATCTAGAAGAGCTAGACCCCAGCACGACATCGCCTCAACAGCCTCATGAGTCTCGGGACTATACTGGCCGCAAAAGAAGCTATGGACCGGGTATCGCGCTGCGCAACTTGCGTGTTGGAGCAGCAAGTCGGTGGAGACGCAGTGCGTCTGGACGCGCAGACTTGGAGGATGATACCGATGCTCTTTTAGAGAACGGAGAGGAACAAGAATTGCGGGACTCACATGCAAGCTCCCGAAATTTGGAAGACGACGATGCACCTCTCCTGGACCGCAGAGCCTCGACTCGCGATTTCAACGATGAGCCTACCAAGAAAGGCAGCCGCTTCCGCTTCCCAGTATTCAAAACTCCCGCGTTCCTGCAGGACGCATCAATCCGATTTGGATCAAGTGACAATGACCCTGAGAACCAACCTCCCCGTGAAGTACTTGTCGGGCAGTACCAGGCTGCTAAGTATCCGGCTAATGTGGTCTCGAACGCAAAGTACACACCATGGAGCTTCCTACCGAGAACCCTCTACAACGAATTCTCCTTTTTTTTCAACATCTATTTCCTGCTTGTGGCTTTATCACAGGTCATCCCGGTGCTGCGGATTGGTTATATGTCATCCTACATTGCGCCATTGGCCTTTGTGGTTTCAATATCATTGGGTAAAGAGGCACTTGATGATATTGGTCGCAGGCGACGAGACGCCGAAGCCAATGCGGAAGAATACTGCATTCTAGCACTAGGAAGGTCCAACGCGATGGAGGTCACAAAAAAATCGCGAGACCTAAAAGTTGGTGATGTGCTAAAAGTCCGCAAGAACCAACGCCTTCCCGCTGATGTGGTGATTCTGAAGAGTATTTCAAATGACTCTGCCAGTCCTCGTCATTCTTTGACGGAAGAATATGTCCCTGGGACGTCTTCTGATTTGCTAGAACCAGGCGAGGGATCGACCGAGCCCACAGCGAACACCGCTTCAAAGGGTGGTGAAGGTGTTGACAATTCACCTGCAGGCGATACTTTCATACGGACTGATCAATTGGACGGCGAGACTGACTGGAAGCTGCGTTTGCCATCCATGCTGTCTCAGTCGCTCCCTCTGGGCGATTTAGGTCGATTACAGATCACAGCTAGCGCTCCTGATAAGAGAGTCAACGAATTTGTTGGGACTATTGGGCTGGGACCACCCACTGGATTCTATGATGCTCATGTTGACAAACGATCTGGGCCTCCACACAATGAAGGAACGCCTGGGCCTGTGGAAAGTCAGTCAGCCCCCTTGACAATCGACAATACCGCCTGGGCCAACACTGTTCTTGCGTCTAATACCATCACCTACGCCGTCATCATCTATACAGGATCTCAAACCCGGGCTTCGCTGTCAACTTCTGCTTCCCGGTCGAAGATCGGCCTCTTGGAACTCGAAATCAACAACCTTACCAAGATTCTCTGTGCCCTCACACTTACTCTCTCGATCATCCTTGTCGGGTTGCAAAGATTCCAACCAACAAACGACAAGAAATGGTACGTGGCGATCATGATCTATCTCATTCTCTTCTCCACGATTATTCCCATGAGCCTTCGGGTCAATCTGGACATGGCCAAGTCAGTATATGGGCGGTTCATCGAACGGGACAAAGACATTCCAGGAACCGTCGTCCGCACCAGCACAATTCCAGAAGATCTAGGAAGGATCGAATATCTGCTTTCAGATAAGACTGGAACATTGACCCAGAATGAGATGGAGCTCAAAAAGATACACGTTGGCACTGTATCATATGCCAATGAAGCAATGGATGAAGTTTCCTCATTTATTCGTCAAGCCTTTGCCTTTTCGGGTAGTACCTTGATCACCCCTTCGACTGTCTTTGGAACTCAGGCCGGCCATGCCACAGCGCCGCGGACAAGAAGAGAGATTGGTTCCCGCGTCCGGGACATTATCTTAGCGCTTGCTCTCTGCCATAACGTTACACCGACCACAGAGGAGGAGGATGGCCGGAAGGTTACGAGCTATCAAGCGTCGTCGCCTGATGAAATAGCCATTATTCGATATACCGAAGAAGTCGGATTAAAGCTAGCATATCGAGACAGACAAAGTATCGTCCTGGAATCCACCGACTCGAAGCAGGTTGTGGTCCGGGCTCGAATTCTCGACATCTTCCCGTTCACATCTGACTCCAAGCGAATGGGGATTATCGTCCAATTCGAACACGATGAAAACAACCTTGAATCCGGCCAAGACAATAGCGAAATTTGGTTTTATCAGAAGGGCGCAGACACTGTAATGACCACTATTGTTCAAGCGAATGACTGGCTTGACGAAGAGACTACGAACATGGCTCGTGAAGGATTGCGAACTCTCGTTGTTGGGCGGAAACGAATTTCCGCGGAGCAATACGAAACCTTCTCTGCTAAATACAAGCAAGCATCACTATCTTTCCAAGGGCGGGATGCGGGCATGGCGAAGGTTGTCACCGAATACCTTGAACAAGATTTAGAGCTGTCCGGTGTGACCGGAGTGGAAGATCGGCTGCAGCGGGACGTCAAATCCTCTCTGGAGCTGTTACGCAATGCCGGTGTTAAGATCTGGATGCTGACGGGCGACAAAGTGGAGACAGCGCGTTGTGTCGCTATTTCTGCTAAATTGGTCTCCAGGGGCCAGTACATTCACACAGTCACCAAAGTCACAAACAAGTCGACTGCCCAAGAAGCTCTTGACTTCTTGCGCAACAAGACTGATTGCTGCCTGCTGATTGATGGTGAGTCTTTGAACCTCATGCTCAGTCAATTCAAAACAGCTTTCATCTCTGTCGCGGTGCTACTGCCCGCCGTGATCGCATGCCGATGCTCCCCCACCCAGAAAGCTGAGATTGCGGAGCTGATTCGCCAACACACCAAGAAACGTGTATGTTGCATTGGAGATGGTGGCAACGATGTTTCGATGATTCAAGCTGCCGATGTCGGGATTGGAATTGTGGGCAAGGAAGGCCGTCAGGCCTCCCTAGCCGCTGATTTCAGTATCACGCAGTTCCATCATATCACCAAGCTTCTAGTCTGGCACGGCCGCAACTCATACAAGCGGTCTGCTAAACTAGCACAGTTCATCATGCACCGTGGCTTGATTATCAGTGTTTGCCAGACGATGTACAGCATTGCCAGCCACTTCGATCCTAAGGGCTTGTTCATCAACTGGCTCATGGTCGGCTACGCGACTGTCTACACCAACGCACCCGTTTTTTCTCTTGCCTTTGATCGGGATGTGGACGAGCATCTAGCCAATCTCTACCCAGAGCTCTACAAAGAGCTCAAGACAGGGAAGAGTCTAAGCTACCGATCGTTCTTTGGCTGGGTTCTCATTTCTGTCTATCAGGGTGCAGTGATCCAGGGTCTTTCTCAGATATTATTAGATACCATCTCAGGGCCGCGCCTGATTAGTCTTTCCTTCACGGCTCTCGTACTCAATGAGCTTGGCATGGTCGCCACTGCAATCACAACCTGGCACCCGGTCATGATCGTCTGTCTGATTGGTACGCTGCTTGTATACGCAGGCAGTGTCCCATTCCTGGGCGAGTACTTTGACCTTCGTTTCGTGATCACCCTTGACTGGCTGTGGCGAGTTTTCGCTGTGCTAGCTGTGTCTCTGGTTCCAGTCTGGGCTGGCAAAATGATCAAACAGTCGTGGCACCCACCAAGTTACCGAAAAGTCCGTGGATAGAGTTGGTGCTTGTCATGATTTTGGTGTATGATAGTTATTTTCTTGGTTAGATGTTCATCTCTCTCTATTATTTCGTTGCCCTAGCTACCGATCTAGTAGTATGTGGCTCTTTGTATATCAATCTTGAGCATCTTGCCCTGTTGAGCTCAACTAGAATTGGGCTACTTCCGAGGCCTACCATCCAAGGTTGATCACCTGGGCAGTACTTGGTATAAAGTTGATTGATTTCCGTGAATACCCGTGAACCCTCGTTTGTATAATATATAGTGTTGGGAGGTACGTCCAGTTGTTCTTTCTAAATGATTAGACAGATCCTAGTTGGTGTATATGTCGACATCTATACCTAGTGGCTACTAGCTATAACGCATTCCAGAAATCCTCGATGAGGCAACCAACATCTACCACCTTCTCTCTAACAACACCATGTCCGACCTGCGGAATAACAGAAACATTCTGCATCCCAACTGCAGCTAAATCCTGCACACTACACAAATCATCCAATTCTCCCAGAATGCACAGGTTCGGGATTCCCTTCTTCGCCGCCACAGCAAACTCGGCATCTCGATCAAATACTCCCCCGTCCCGAACAATCCCCACCACACTGGCTACATGGCCGCGATGCTCTCTAACCTCCCAATCCCGCACTGCCTCCGCAACAACTTCCCCCCTCTCAACCCTCTTCTTCCAATCCACAGGAACAACCAATTTACCTCCCTCCAGCCACTCAAATACCCAGTCCCGCGCCTGCTCTTCCAACCCCTCCCCACCCTCCATATATCTCCTCTGCAATTCTCCCAACTGCGCCGCACAAACCAATCCCGCCGGCGCAACTAGCACTATCGACGTAACACGCTCGCTGTGCCGAGCCGTAAACGATGCTGTCGTCGACCCTCCAAACGAGTACCCCACAAAATGCGCATCAGGCCACTCCAGCCGGTCCATTAGTGCTAGAAGCAACTCATGGAATAATTCAGACGTATGCGCTAAAATAGGGGTATCACTTAGCCCGTGGCCCCATAAATCAAGTAGTACGCAGTGCGCGAGTGGGAAACGCGCTGAGAGAGTCGTGGCTAATGGCTGGAGGCCGATTGCGGATGTCTGAACACCGTGTACGAATAGTACGCGTGAAACTGGGTTCACTGATGCTGGAGTTGAAGCTGACACTGGTGGTAGAGAGTAATATGCTGCTTGCCCGTTTGGAGTCTCTAGGTATGATGCCTTTGGTAGGAGGTTGCCAAATGTTGAGGTGAAGAGAGCCTCGGATGGAGCTCTAATTGGATTTTGGGTGTCATTGGGACTTTTTATCCCTGGACGAGGGAGAACGAGAGAATTTTGCGCCATTCTGTTCACAGGCTGCAGTCTGGAAGGTTGGGGATTTTGAAGACTGCCTCCCAGGCCGTATCTCCACTACCGTAAAGGGTTTAGCGTGGACATTTGCCTAAGATAAGAGTGCTACTCCGTATATCGGATCTCCGAGCCGTCAAGTTTCGTACTCCAGGACTACTATGATGTCTCTACTACTGAAGTCTCTAAATATCGATGCGATGTCGTAAATATTTCAATGTTGAAAACACAAGCAGGTTTGTCAAGACCCGCCGGGGTATCAGACGTGGTGGTTTATATATATTGTGATCACTCCTATCGAAGATATTGAAGTAAAATGTGATTGAGAGCTATCAATTGATGTATTTCGAGACACAATGCACGTATAAGCAAAAATATGACGCTGTAAGTAAAGTAGCAAGTACATCAGCCCCAAACTGACTTGCTCTTCTCAATTTGCCCTTCAAAGGTCTAGATAGGCACAGCAGGCAAAATGTCCAATAATAGCATATTCGCGTTGATTTTAGGTGCAATCCAGTCCAGTTCTTATATCCAGCGAGTGTGAATATAGTGGGTGTTTATTCGCCTGAGGGAACTCGCAAAAACTCTCCTATTTCGTGACAAGAGGTGCAAATTGCGAATCCCGGCGGGCTACCGGGATTGTTCCGCCGCTAACAGTGACAGACCCATGTCGCCTTTCAAGGTCGTATTGTCCAAGACCTCTAGGTCCTTTGCCTTTCGCTTGCCAAGGACGTTATCACTCTGATCCAAATAAAGGGGGTCAGCTTGAAATCCAAGATTTATCGTGAACAAGCCCAATGGGAATAATAATTTGTGGGAATAACACAGATGTGGTTAGCTGATTATGGTGCATCGCTGATCTTGCAGGACCTGTGGGCCTTCCAGCTCTGAAGGAAGCTGACCTGGCAGCTCACGTCAGCTCGGCTTAGATCTCCCATACACGTGGAGAATGTTTGAGTTGCAGACTTCGACAGATACACACGGCAACCACGAGAAGCAGCTTATCGCGAAGAGCTTTGGCCAGACCGTGATGGCAGTCAACAACAGCCTAAGATTAGAAGGATGTATATGTATAAGAGGATGCTCAAGCTTGTGGATGTCCAGTCCAGGTTCAATCCCAATATCACACCAGGAACAGCAAAATGGTCATCAATCACACAGGCAGCGAGAACTATTCCCTCCCAGTGCCGCTTCAGGAGGAGCCAGTTGTCGCCAAACCCCAATACCGGCAGGATCCAATTGCGGTGGTTGGGCTAGCAAATCGCTTGCCGGGTCATAGCACAAACCCAAGCAAGCTGTGGGAGTTTCTCGAGCGCGGAGGTGTTGCCACAAATGACCCTCCCGCTTCACGATGGAGCCTCGAAGGACATTATGATGGGTCGGGAAAGCCCCATACCGTTCGAACACCAGGCGCCATGTTCATCGAAGACGTTGATCCGGCCGACTTTGATCCGGGTTTCTTCAACATATCGACTGCTGATGCCATCGCTATTGACCCACAGCAACGACAATTACTCGAAGTGATCTATGAGGCGATGGAGAACGCCGGATTGTCATTGGAATCCCTCAACGGAGCCCCCTACGGCTGCTTTGTGGGATCGTATGCAGTCGATTATCAAGATATGCAAATGCGTGATCCCGAGGACCGAGTTGATGGGATGACGATTGGAGTAGGCCGCGCGATTTTGAGTAACCGCATCAGCCACTTCCTCAACCTCAGGGGGGCTAGTATGACTATCGATACCGCATGCTCGGGGAGTCTAGTCAGCGTTGATGTTGCCTGCCGATACATTCAAACTGGCCAGGTCGAAGGTGCAGTGGTGGCTGGAGCAAACCTGTACCTCAGCCCCGACCAGAATCAAGACATGGGAGCCATGCGTGCCGCCTCATCTGCTAGCGGCCGCTGTCATACTTTCGACGCAAAAGCAGATGGCTATTGTAAAGGTGAGGCAATCAACGCCGTCATTCTCAAGAGACTCGATGCAGCACTGCGGGACGGTGATCCTATCCGCGCCATCATCCGCGGGACTGCCACAAATAGCGATGGATGGACGCCAGGAATTGCCAGTCCAAATGGGGAGGCTCAAGTCGCCGCTATGCGTGCCGCATTTGCTGCCGCTAGCATCACTGATATGAACGAGGTGGGATATTTGGAAGCACACGGAACAGGTACCCTAGCAGGTAAGACTTCCCAGTCCGCTGTTTTCCATTCTGAGGCCTGATGCTAATACACATACAGGTGACCCAATCGAGGTCGCGGCTGCTGCAGCAGTCTTCGCTCCCACCCGGCCCGCGAATCAGCCTCTGATAATTGGATCAATCAAGAGTAATATTGGACATTCTGAACCTGCCGCTGGCGTATCTGGATTAATCAAAGCTGTGCTGGCGGTGGAGAAGGGTATCATCCCCGGAAATCCCACATTCATCGACCCAAACCCAAAGATTGATTTTGAGGGTCTCAAAGTCAAAGCCTCCCGGGTAGCTTTGCCCTGGCCCAAGGCTTTTGCTTCTCGGATTGCTTCCGTAAATTCTTTCGGTTATGGCGGCTCCAACGCCCATGTTGTGATTCAAGATGCGGGTTCCTTCTTGGGCCAAAAGCAGACTCCGCACGTGTCCTCCTTTACGAAAGTTGAGTCCTTCTTTGACGACGACGACGTGGATTTGCCAAATACACGACCCCAGTTGCTCACCTTTTCCGCGAATGATGATATTTCGTTGAAGAAATACGTTGCGGACCTTCAGCGCCATCTCCTCGATCCCCGAGTCAAAGTCCAGCTATCAGACTTGGCTCATACCTTGGCCCAGCGGAGTAGTCTCTTCACTCGCGGCTTCCTGCTCACCGAGAAGTCCCAGATAGACGATTCCTCTCTTGTAACAGGCAAAAAGAGCCCCGAGAGGCCGCGTGTTGGCTTTGTGTTCACAGGCCAGGGTGCCCAGTGGTCTCAAATGGGTAAAGGTGTGGTGGAGCTATTCCCACAAGCTAAGCAGGTTCTCCAAGACTTGGACTCGGCACTGCAGGGTCTGCCCCAGGCACCGACCTGGTCATTGCTAAAAGAGCTGGTGGAGCCCAGAAGCCCAGAGCATCTACGTCAGCCTGAATTCTCTCAGCCACTAGTGACTGCATTGCAGCTGGTCTTGGTTGATCTTCTCAAGTCTTGGGGAATCCAACCCGAAAGTGTGGTCGGCCATTCCTCTGGAGAGATTGCCGCAGCCTGCGCCGCAGGTCTCTTGACTCCTGAAGATGCGATTAAGATTGCCTTCTTCCGTGGTCAGGCCGCCAAAGAATTGGCTGGAACGCAGGCGGCTGAAACAGGCGTCGGAATGATGGCTGTAGGCCTAGGCGCAGAAGAAGCCGTGAAATACATCGGCCCTAACTCCGATACTGTGCAAATTGCCTGCTTTAATAGCAGCTCTAGCGTGACGCTCTCTGGAAAGGTTGAGCATCTGAATGAGATCAAAGACCGGCTGGAACAAGATAGCCACTTTGCCCGTTTACTACAGGTTAATTTGGCCTATCACTCCAAGTATATGGCTGAGATTGGTGATCGGTATATCTCTTTGCTACAAGCTCATTGCGGAAAACCTCTGACAGGCTCACTCGCCGTGAAAATGTTCTCCTCCGTCCTTGGCTCGCCGATGCTGGGAGAGGCTGATCCAGAGTACTGGAAGACCAACATGGTCTCTCCGGTGCGTTTCAATGAAGCATGTAGCTCTATGCTGTCGACCGGGTCAGCGGACTTCTTGATTGAAGTGGGTCCTAGCGGTGCTTTAGCGGGCCCTATTTCCCAGATCAAAAAGTCACTCTCAGGCGACGCCCAAAATGCGACCTACATAGCAGCGGCAAAGCGTGGCCCGACCTCGGCTTTATCTTTGTTTGACGTAGCTGGCCGATTCTTTATCGCCGGTGGCCCGTTGGACCTCAGTGCAGTCAACAAAAATCCATCTGACGCTCAGCGTCCGTCTCTGATTGTTGATTTGCCAAACTACGCGTGGAATCACCAGACTAAATATTGGTATGAGTCTGAAGCCTCAAAGGAATGGAGATATCGCCCATTCCCTCATCATGATTTGCTTGGGAGTAAGATTCTAAACTCCCCATGGAGTGCACCCACCTTCCGCAAGACACTCGACCTCGGTGATCTTCCGTGGCTTCTGGACCACAAGATGGGCACCGATATCGTCTTCCCTGCTTCAGGATTCTGTGCGATGGCCATCGAGGCAATCTATCAATGCACTCAGATGACCCAGCCTGTGGAGGGGGTTACTCAGGCAGACCAATTACGCTACCGACTCCGAAATGTTAGGTTTGACAAAGCGCTTGTCCTTGAGGAGGGGGTGCCAGCGAAACTCACTCTCACGCTCTCTCCTCATCCTGGGGCCAAGGATTCCTGGTACGACTTCCGGGTTGCTTCGTCCAAGGACGGAAATCGCATTGAACACAGTCACGGCCTCATTCGCACTGAATCACACCCAACTGAGACAGGGTCCCCTTCAGATATTCAACCACTCCTGCATCCTACCAAGGCATCAATTTGGTACAAGGCTCAAGAAGATGCAGGATACGGTTTTGGCTCATGTTTCCAAACTCACCAAGAGATTGAGTCGGTAGCGGGTCAGCGTCAGAGTCGCTCTCATGTGTCCCTTGAGTACCCACCGTCCAAATGGAGCCCCCAATCCCTGTATCCTTTGCATCCGGCTAGCATTGATGGGTGCTTCCAGACAGTTACACCTGCACTGGTTGCAGGCAAGCGCACTGCGCTGGATGCGGTGCTGGTGCCTGCCATCATTGACGATCTTATCATTAACCCCATTGAGCGGGCTCCAAAAGTTGGTTTGGCCAATGCGACTTCAGAATACACGGGCAAAGGTCGTCGCGAAGAGAACAAGAACTACTTCGCTTCTTCCTCTGTCTACGATCCAGAGACGGGTGCTTTGGTGCTGAAGCTAACTGGCCTACATTTCCACCGACTTGAGGCCAACAAGACTGTGCCTGCCCAAACCTATATTCGGTCAGCCTGGAAACCCGATATTTCTTTCCTCACCCCCGCGCAGTTACAAGAAGTCCACTTAGAACAGGCTGCAACACGTATTGAGTCCATCATCGAGCTAGCCTCGCATAAGAAACCCACATTGACCGTGCTTGAGGCAAACCTAGCCCAGGATGACGTCTCAAGCTGGTGGCTTCAGAGCCCCAATCTCGCGGAGCGGGCAGCTTATCGCCAATATGTTTTCGCCTCATCCGATCCCACCTCCCTGGTTGCGGTGCAAGAGGAGTATCAATCTGCCAAGTCTGCGTCATTTGACCTTCTCGATCTCACACGAAATGATATTCCCCTGAAGGACGACCGTTTCGATTTAATCATCGTGAAACATGACGTGATTCACCCTGAAGTTCTGGCCACGATTTCACGCAATGTGAAAGCACTACTTGCACCAGCAGGATACGCTTTGATCACAGAGACATTCCCTGTACAAAACCAAGACATTGGTACTATTAACGGACACACACCAATCGAGCAGATCCCGACTATCTTGCGCGAGGCGGGCTTCCAGACTGTTGTCCCCATCCCCAGTGGGTCTGTCCAATGGGCTTATCTCTGTCAGAACTCCGAAGCTTCGACTGAGACCGCCAGCCGAACGGTCCACCTGATTCGACTAACCCCCGAGGCCCAGAATGGAGAGGTCTATGGTCCCATTACAGACGCTCTTGCCGGTCGAGGCTGGAAAGTTGTGGAACATGGATCTTCACTTCATAATCTACCAACGGGAGGCACAACAATTGTTCTTGATGAACTAGTCTCACCCGTATTGACAACCGTTCAATCAGAGCAGTGGGATGTCATCAAGGAGCTTGTTCTCAGCAAACGGACTCCACTTTTGTGGGTTACCAAAGGCTCTCAATTTAAAGTCACTCATCCTGACAATGCCTTGGTCCACGGTTTGTTCCGCACAATTCGTGCGGAAGATCCAAGCGTGCGCTTAACAACCCTTGACGTTGAAAAAGCCGAGAGCTCGGCCACGTTTGCAGCCATTCATCATGTTCTTGACCGAGTGTGCTCATCAGAAGTCGACTCTCCCTTGGACAGCGAATATGCAGAGCGTAATGGGGTTCTGTATGTCAGTCGACTTTTCGCGGATGATCAAGTGAATGCAGTTCAGGCTTCCAAGGGCAATGGTGCTGAATTGCAGGTGAAGTCACTTCATGACCTACCCACGACTACCAGGCTGCGCGCTGAGCGTCTAGGTACGTTGGATGCACTTCACTATGGTCAAGTCTTTTCGGCAGAGCGACCTGTTCGCGATGGCTGCGTTGAAGTCGAGATTTACGCTGCGGGCTTGAACTTCAAGGATGTGGCCGTCACCATGGGCATCGTGCCTGAAAATGAGCACTTGCTCGGACTGGAAGGTGCGGGTATTGTCCGCCGTGTGGGTAAGAATGTCCAATTCAAGGTCGGCGACCGAGTTGTGGTCTTCGAGAAAGGCTGTTTTGCCAACCGCATCGAAGTGACCAAAGAGCGCACCTATCTGCTCCCAGACTCTTTGTCGTTTGAGGACGCAGCCAGTTTGACGGGTGTCTATCTGACATCCCTCTATTGTCTATATCACCTCGCCCACCTGCAGAAGGGACAGAGCGTTTTAATTCACTCTGCGGCGGGTGGTATCGGTATTTCGAGCATTGAGCTAGCCCAGTATAAGGGGGCAGAGATATATGTCACTGTTGGCACAGAGGACAAGCGCAATTTCCTTCATGAAAAGTTTGGCATCCCGTACGAACGCATGTTCTCCTCGCGGAGTACCCAATTTTCCCGCGAGATCCTAGCAGCTACTAACGGCAAGGGCATCGATATCATTCTTAATTCTCTGACTGGCGATCTACTGGATGAGTCCTGGCGCATCTGCGCTGATGGCGGCATTATGGTTGAAATTGGCAAGAAAGACGTTCTTGACCGAAACAAGCTATCAATGGAGCCATTCGACCGGAATTGCTCTTTCCGCGCCCTCGACTTTTCGCATAAATCAATTTCAGATGATTTAATTGCCAAGTGAGTTATGGCGGGATCTTTACGCTAATATTTGCTGACCTCTCTAGTCTCTTACATGAGATCTTCGTCCTTTATGATGGAGGTCATATCCATCCAGTTCATCCCATCAAATCATTCCCCTTCGACAATATACCCGCTGCTTTCGCATACATGCGAAGTGGTCGGCACATCGGGAAAATCGTCATTTCCAGCAGCGAGACCGACAAGATCGAAGTTCCCGTGCGACCTGTGGCCCCTTCACTTCAGCTCAACCCCCTTGTTTCCTACCTGATCGTAGGAGGACTTCGAGGCCTTTGCGGCAGTCTGGCAATTCACATCGCTGCTCACGGGGCGAAGCATATCATCGCGTTGTCCCGCAGTGGCATTGCTGATGAGCGTTCTCAGGCTATTGTCAAGAGCTGTGCCGCCCTTGGGTGTGTTGTTTCTGGCGCCGCGGCTGATGTTTCAGATGCCGAAGCTGTGCTCAATGTGTTCAAAACGGCCTCTGTGCCTATAGGTGGAATTATTCAAGGTGCCATGCTGCTCCGGGTAAGTTAATCATGTCGCGCTCACTGGTACTCGCTAACCGCGGATATTTATTAGGATAAACCGTACGAGATCATGACAGTCAAAGAATACCATGAGACAATTTCCAGCAAGGTTCAGGGAACCTGGAATCTGCACCATGCAGCCCTGCAATTGCAGCTTCCTCTTGAATTTTTCACGTTGCTTTCGAGTATCTCAGGAGTGGTTGGCCAGAAAGGTCAAGCCAACTACGCTGCGGCCAATGCATTCCTCGACGCATTTGCGTTGTACCGACGGGCCCAGGGCTTGTCGGCGAATTCAACAAACCTCGGTGTTATCGAAGACGTTGGTTATGTGGCAGAGCAGGGTGGTATGCAACAACACTTTGACAAGACGCTTTGGACGGGCATCAACGAACGCACTCTTCATGAGATTCTTGAGCTCTCTATATGGCAACAGCAGACGCCTGCTCTAAATCCTGCCAGTGCAGCACAACTCGTGACTGGAATTGCCGTTCCCTTGCCACAGGATGCCGACCTAACACGAGATGCCCGATTCTCTCCCCTCCTTATCCAAGACGACGGAGAGGCCCGCGACAGTGGTGCTGGCAACGACGCTAACAAGGCCCTCCAGGCTTTCTTCCTCCTGCTGAAGTCGGGTGCCGATGCAGCAGCTCTCCGCGCCACGTGTGTGGAGGTAGTCAATGAGCGCTTTACTAAGATGCTGCGCCTCAGTGAGCCGATGGAGCCGGGTAAGTCACTTAGTGCCTACGGACTAGACTCCCTATCTGCGGTGGAGTTCAGAAACTGGCTTCGCAGTGAACTCGGCGCTGAGCTCTCAACACTGGAGGTGACTAGTGCTAGTTCCCTGTTTGCTCTTTGTGATAAGATCATTGGCAAACTTACCAAGTCTTGATTTCGGGCGTTATTTTCAAGTTCTGTTTTATCGTTTAGAAATGAATTGTCACCTTTGCTTGCCTTGATTGTCTTCGTCTCACTACGTCACGGAACCTCACCACTTCTCCAGTAAATGTATTGTGGACTCTTTATGATCGGGCCGATGCAGGCGGCTAGTACTTGGCCGATGGGATGGTGGGCTTTAACATACGTACATGTAGTTTTATTAGATGCCTTTTGTTGCCTGATGGACTACTTCAATTACGACACACTAGTTGGCGTTTTTACTTCTGTCCAACACTTGGTATATATCTGTTATAGCTACTTGCTAGAGAGCTAGACAAGGAAAAAAAACCATAATTATTGAATCTATGAGAAAGCAGGGTATTTATACCCAGAAAATATAGCAAACAATGCGTCTGCAAGCAGGCAATGGGAGATGGCTCGTTATGATTCGAACAGGATGGCCATCTTACAATGTAATGGATATCGCAAATTTCCTCTCAATTTCAACTTCTTCATTTCATAAATCCAGAACTGTAAATGCCATGTCATCTACGCCGCCACCTTAACAAGCACCCGCACCCCCTTACTCTCCAGCCGGGCATGGGGAACCAACCAATCGTAATAAAAATCCACATCCTCACGAGTCGTCTCGAACAACTCAAAATCAAACCGCCGAATCAAACTCGCAATCATCAAATACATCGCCGCATAAGCCAATTGCATCCCCAAACACATCCTCCCCCCACGCCCAAATGCGACGTTATACCTGCTGAGCTGTTTAACACCATCCGGACCGCGCGGATTCCCCAGCCACCTCTCTGGACGATAAACATCCGGATCCGGAAATACGTTCTCGTTGGTGTGCATGTGGTACGTATCTTCCGAGACAGGCGTACCAGGCGGGATGGTATACTTGCCGTAGATGAACGGGGTGGGGGAAATCCGGGGACTTCGTTGCACGGTACCGAAACCAATCCGTAGCCCCTCCTCGATACAAGCAGTAAGATACGGTAGTTGTTGTAGCTGGGCCCAGGTAGGAATCTGTGATGGGTCTGGGATGGCTGTGTGCAGTTCATCGCGTAGCTTGCGGTAGGTTTCCGGGTTGGCCAGGACGTGGTATGCGATTGTTGAGAGCATCTCGCGTGTTGTGTCAAATCCTGCTCCGACTATACTCACTGATTCGTGTTGCAAGCGCGTTTGGGTGAGTTCCGCCGGTGGTAGAGAGGAGGTGAGCAGAACCTCGAATAGTGTCGCGTTCTCGTCGGTGGGTTTTTTAGCTGTCTGCTTCTCTTCTTGTGGCTTGAAAAGACGTGCAATTCGCTCATTGAGAGACTAGATTGTGATGTTAGTGAGATCCTTTTTCGTTGATATCGGGAAATATAGCGTTCTCACCTGGCGAAATTCCACAACTGGCCCAAAAGATGGTGTTTTCAACAATATCCACTCTGGTATCGCATTTGCTACCGAAACCATAAATGGAAACTGACTGTTCAAGTGGGTGGATTTCACCAGAGCATCCATGGCACCCACAAAAGGTGTCTGCCATGTAGGGGTATCGATGAAACTGGGTTCATCCCCAAACGCCAGCGACAAGATGGAATCCGCGGAGAAGCAAGCAAAGACATGGTTCAGAACAAGTGGTGTTTGTTGCTTGACATTTTCCGATTCCAAACGCTTGCAAACTCTGTCAATGAGCTGCTGCAGGAAGGGGGCACGCGCTTGAATTCGACCTTTCGTGAAGAATGGGCTCAAGGCTGCTCGACGTTTCTTGTGCACCGCATGGGCAGCTGTCGAAAAGGCAGCCGATGGGATGCCAAATCGATTTTCAAACACAGATAACTTATCGAATGGGGCAGAGGAGGGATAAATGGTCTCGTAAAATTCCGGGTCATCGATATGGAGTTCCCATGGGTTGATCCGCACAATTGGGCCATATTGATTATGCAACTCCTTGATGTGCTTTGTAAACATTCCCCCTCCATTATACCACATCTCATAGTAAGTCTCGTACCATTGCGTCGCGGCAGCCCATTTGGGGCCGGGAAAATGCCGCAGTGGACTTAGAAACAACCGATAGACGACTAGACCCAGCAGATAAAATCCGCCAGCAAGAGCCGCGTAACTAATGTAGGGGATAGACAGGGATAATGGCATGGCGATTTGTAATGAGTTGGGTCAACAGTTCTAGGATACTGCATTTTATCTATCGTAGTTGTTAGTCATACTCCTCGGCTCCTTGTTCTAGATCACTAGCGCCACGGATTCGGTTTAATGTTGTGCATTAGCGTGCTTATCCTGCAGATGACATTGCATTAGTGCCATTCTCACGATTTATACTGAATTACACCATGGACAGGGATTATATGCTAGATTACCAATATGCTGAGAAATTTCAAGGTTGCATCCAAACATTACCAATGATCGCAAATCAGTTCAGTTCAAAGCAATTCATCAACTTATTTATATAACTACATCTCTTAACAGGAAGAGGAATATCTAAACAGTTACCCAAACACGAAAAAAACACAAAGCACATTATGTCGACCATCTTGATCTCCGGTGCCAACAAAGGTAAGCCAAAGATTAACTACCTATACAAGAAATGTACTAATTTCCTCAGGAATTGGCCGCGGCCTTGTCGCCAAGTACCTAGCTCGCGACAATGTGACTGTAATCGCAGCCGTCCGCAACCCAACTTCCTCGGAAGCAACCTCTCTCTCCAACTTTCCCACGGGGAAGGGCAGTCGGTTGATTATTGTCAAGATCGACGCCAGCTCGAACACCGACGCCAAAGCTGCAGTGAAGGAATTGTCTAGCCAGGGTGTGTCGGCTCTCGACATCGTTATCGCCAACGCGGGAATCTTCGACACAGCCGCTTTCACCACCGTTGCCGATTCGACTATCGAGCAGATCCAAGCCCATCTTGATGTAAACACTATCGGTCCTGTCCGCCTCTTCCAGGCTACACTTCCACTTCTTGAGAAGTCGTCCTCCCCTCGCTTCATCCTAAGCAGTAGTCTTATGGGAACGATTGGAGGTATTAAAGACATTCCGCTCAAGATTGCGCCTTACGGTGCCAGCAAGGCCGCGGCAAACTTCTTTGTCCGGAAAATCAACTTTGAACATGACAAGATTGCCACCTTAGCAATTCACCCTGGGTATGTATATAACTATCTTTCCTTTGGCTCTTTCTCTTGCGTAGCGCATGAACTAACTTTTTTTTGATAGATCCGTCAAAACCGATGCTGGAAATGATGCTGCCCAGGCTGCGGGTTACCCCGGCGCTTTCGTGGAAGTTGATGACAGCGTGAATGCAGTTGTCGCCAAAATTGATACCTTGACCAAGGAGACCGGAGCGGGAGAATTCTGGAACATTGACGATACTACCATCGGCTGGTAGATAGAGGTTGGAGATAGACAGGGTGTTGAGATGAGTGCCTGTGTCAGGCCAGCTAGTTCTGAGAGCTTGTCTCTTTCTCCTCTCGGCAGCTCTCTCCCCTCTCTCCTTCTCTAGCACTTGCGCCTGATGTGATTAACACAGTTATATAGAAACATTCAGATTGCCTAGAGTATACAATGAGACATGAGAAAGTGAAACGATCCCTGCTTCTTCCATTCCAATGATATATTCTCGGGCGGGGTAAGACCGAATTATTCTAGTCCTCTCTATTCCTTACAATGTTATTCTCCCCTTGAAATTATGTACTAACTCAATATACTCTAAAGCGAGCCACTTGGTAATGATGGAACCGAATTCTCATGGATGGATTGGTCAAGAATATGTAAATACTACATTCAAATCACCTATAAGAAACTAATCATCCTCCGTAAGTTACAAAATCACTACTTATTTCAGGAAACCCGACATAAAGCCCCGTTTTTCTCCGCCCACTGGTCAGCCCCAACACTCAGCGGAGCATAAAAGACACCCTTCGGGTCCCAAGTTCGCTGAATACTGTTGAGTCGATCCCAATGGTCCCCGAAGAATGCTTTTTGCCAGTCTTTCTGGCGGTAGTTGGCCTCATTACGGTATGTACCACTACCAGGAGTCAATTTCTCAACTGTAGGGATGATTTCGTTTGTAAGGCGGTCGGACCGGGCAGCCATCTCTGTTGATGAGCTCCAGTCCCATGTCGAATAGACAAGGAAGTGTGCAATAGAATCGCGCCAGGCTGGGTGGACCGATCTATCAGCAATACTGGTCTGATTGACATTGAACAGTTCGACGGCGACAGTGTATGTTTGGTTTGGAGTGATGGATCGAACCAAATCCTGTAAGCCTTTCGTGTGGTCGACCGATTGGAAAAAGTCCCTTGGAAGCAGGCGGCTTCCAACCAAGTGGGCAACTGGATATATACCATCCGGCAGTGGCCCGAAATAGCGCGAGAAGAAGTCAAAGTATGAGGCATCAGTCTGCGCCGTAAGGGAGTAATCGATTCCTGTTTGGTTCAGATGGCCAGTTATATAAGACAGCTGTGTATTCAAGGTGGATACTGTCACAGTCGGGGCTGTAATAATGACCTGGAAAGTCGTGTTGGTGATTTGTGAAAGCAAAAATGAACCCGTATCCACCAACGGTGTAGCCCCGGCGTGGAAGACCGAAATAGAGTCCCAGAAGGCGTCTGCAGAGGGTGCGGCATCGAGTTCAAACACCAACGAAGCTCCTGTGGTTGGGGCGTCGACGAAAACTCGCGAGGTCATCGACACCACCACACCGAATGTACCTCCAGCACCACCAGCCAGAGCCCAAAAGAGATCGGCATTGTTATTCGGCGAGGCGTGCACGAGGGTGCCATTCGCAGTCACTACCTCCCACTCTAGGACATTGTCGGCTCCTAGGCCATGAATCGAGCTGAGAGCACCGAGTCCGCCTCCTTGGGTAAAGCCACCGGCTAGACCAACAGTCGGACAGCTGCCGCCCATCGCTCGGTAGCCATGTTCATGAGCTGCCGTGTATGCTGCCGCTGCCTGTACCCCTGCCCCAATACGCATGGCTGGTCCATTGTAGTCCGGGCTACTGAAGTCCTTGAAGACGGTGATCTCGTCGAGATTGTGTGTCCAAAGACCCAAGGCGCCGGCAGACGTGCTGCGACCAAGGAAATCATGGCCGGTGTTCTTGATGACCAGTCGCAAATTGTTACGTGCGGCGAAGCGTACTGCCTTCTGTACATGGGCTGTTGTCGTCGCATTCACGCTATACTGGACAAGATTCCCGAGGTGACAGGGGTCGGACTGGGGGTGGAAAGGGTCGCATGTACCATTTTGAAAGACAGGCATCATAATCGAAGAAGGATTGTTTGCATGGATGGTGGCGTAGTCCCATTGGTCTGCCAAAGTCGAGCATTCCTTGCCATTGTAGCTGGGGTCATGACACGGGCTCCCGAGTGGCACTGTGGCGATCAAGTTTCCGTCAAGTGTTTTGTTGAAAGACTTCCAATCGGCAATTGCGGGCCAACAGGGATCTTTCGCCGTACATTTGCATAGGCTACCTTGCAAGGGGGTTGCCGCGACTATGCCCAGAAGAGCGAGCGACAGGATGATGACTTCTGAAACCCACATTGTAACAGGATGTCGATAAGCATAGGGACAAAGACATCATTTTCAAGCTTAGACATGCTTTATACGAGAACACAGTGCAACCTCCTGAAGTCAGCCCCCAAATGCTCTCCTCCTCAAGTCGGCCCCCAAGAGCATTTGGGGGCCTTCGTATGAAAGTCCTGAGTCGCCACCCTTCGGGCCGAGAGGGAAATATAAGCTGCAGAGTAATCATCTCGCCCTAATGCCGGGTAAGCAACCCGCCCCACGCCTATTTAGATTAAAGTAAGATCCATCTTATGCAGGGGCCGGAAGAATACTTATTCACCTTGATTGGAAATCAAATATGTGGAGAAATGATTATGAATATGGCTGACACTTACACTACAACTACCGAGGCCCGTTAGCTGAGATAACATGAAAGCGCTGAAACCCGCCCCCAATATCTTAAATCCGTTCTTTTTGATAGCAATCAAGAGAAGATCTCCAATTAACTCAGGATGGTGAAATCCAACGAGAGCCCAACGACCGAGACGACTCTAGCCATTACATAGGAACTGGATTATCCGTCTGGTATCCGGTTAGTCGTCATTATCGTGGCCTTAGTGCTTACAATGTTTATGGTGGCTTTGGATATGGTCAGCAAATTGGAGCCTTGGAGATTCAAGTGCTAACTCTGAAAATAGACCATTGTCGCCACAGCGATTCCACGTATTACGGACGAAATTCACAGCCTAGATCAAGTGGGCTGGTATGGTTCCGCATTCTTCCTGACATTGGCTACTTGTCAATCGACTTCGAGCAAATTATACAAGTTCTGGGATCTGAAGCTTGCCTTTCTCTCGCTGCAGGAATTCTGTTCGAAATCGGCAGTCTGATCTGTGGAGTTGCTCCCAATAGCACAGCTGTGATAGTCGACCGTGCTATTCGGCGCTGCTGGCCTCGTTGGAAGCTGCTACACCGTGATTACGTTTGTGACACCGCCTTCCAAAGCGCCAAGGTATACTGGACTGATCGATACTTCGTATGCTACAGCCAGTGTGGCCGGCCCGTTACTTGGAGGGGCATTTACCGATAGCGCCACTTGGCGATAGTGGTAAGTCGGTCTAGCCCGTTATACGCCATACTGCATGATCATAGACTAATTCTCACTTCGGCATAGCTTCTACATTAACCTTCCTATTGGAGGCATTTCACTGGCAATTTTCGCTTTGTTCTTCCGTCCTCCGTCCCATGCACGCCCCGTTACCGCCCCTTTCTGAGAAAAGCTCCAACAGCTTGACCTGCTTAGGGCAGCATTGACGATTGGCGCTCTAGTGTGCTTTCTATTGGTCATACAATGGGGTGGTATCACTAACTATGCCATGGAACTCTGCAAATATTATTGGCCTTCTAGTGGGATTTTGTCTACTGACTCTAGTTCTTGTGGCTAACCAAATATTTCAACGAGAGCGAGCCGCCTTGGCCCCACGACTGATACGCTCTCGGGTGGTATATGGTGTGTTCGTGTTTGTATTTTTCCAGTCTGGAACTAGCTTTCTTTTCGCGTATTACCCTTTCAAGCTATCGACGGAATGAGCGCAGCGGCAAGCGGTGTACGGAACTTGCCATTTATCGTGCTTTCTGGTGAGTTGGGTGTTCCTCGCATAATTTCTAGATCATATTCTTACCAAGATTGCAGCTATATTCGCCGCAATAGCTGGTATTGCTATTACACGCGTTGGATACTTTACGGCTTTTCTAGCTCTTGGTAGTGCGTGTTTCTGATAGGTTCCGGGCTTATCTATACACTTCAAATTTGCAGATCTTCTTCAAAATACCTCGGTTATCAGGTGCTCTTGGGTCTGGGACAGGGATTTGGCTATTCAAATTCCAGTCATTGTCAGACAGGCCTTCTCCAAGATGGAAGATATTGCATCTGTAACTGCAATTGTCTTGTGTAAGTTCTCACTCTCACCTGGGCAAATCCGCTAGTAATATTAACATTGAATTCAATTTTCCAAATGATGGGAGGAGCGGTATTCATATCAGCCGCTGAGTCTGTATTTTCTAACCGATTGTTGCCTACCCTTGCAGTATATGCTCCGACTGTTGATGCTGGACGAGTGCTTTCCATCGGCGCTACTGGACTACGCAGCGAATTATCAGCAAATATATTACCCGGTATTCTTCAAGCCTACATGGTAGCTCTTAAAGATGTATTTCTCTTCGGGACTGTCACTGCCACGTGTGGGGTTTTAACCAGCTGGTTGGCGCCTTTCCGGAGTATTCTACATGGAAACCGAGGATGCACAGCGATGATCGCGGCATGAGAAACAAATAGAGGTTTTCAAGAAAAAGAAGTGTATTCCTATATCCTAGCGGAAGAAACACGAGCAAAATGCTTTTGCTTCATCCTTCTCTCCCCGCATGAACTAGCTCCTCAATAAGATCACACATTTCTTCCGCTTGACTTCGCGGAACCTCATGCCCACCAGCATGTTCGAACCGGTAGACCTTCCCTCCACACAACTGGATCATAGCAAGACTCTGCTGGCGCCACAAGAGATCTCGACGCCCATAGATATGAGCTGTTGGAATTCTGATACGGACTGTGTCCACATCTGCGTGAAACAGATTGTAATAAACAGGTCGATCGGCATCACGAGTCGCTTCCGTCCGTAGGAAGTACTCATGGCGGACAACGAGCGATTCGTCCGGCAATACTCTTGGTCGTTCTGTCGGGGGCCCAGTGATCCCAAAGTAGTCCCGAACATCGATTCCATATTCTGGAGAACAAGTAGAAGGTAGCGTGGAGCATATCAGCATAGCCGCTTTGAAAGGTGATGGCTGCCCCGCTAGCTCGTTATGCAGCATTAACGAAGCTGCGAGTGCTGCTCCCTGACTAAATCCAATGACGAGATCAATGGGATCCGAGAGATACTTCCGCAGGTATGTGTGGGCATCTGCAATTTGCTCCGTAGATGGGGTACGGATCCAAGCAAGGTATGGGCCTTCGTGGATGTCGGCTACTCCAGGGAAAGGGTCGCAAGTCCAGGGGGCATCAGGAAACATGAAATCACATTCTGTAGCGGAGAGTAGGTCCATGATTGGCTGCAGCTGCGCTCGAAGTATGGCGGCATTGGTGCCCATTCCATGGAGACAGAGCACGCGAATTGGCATTGCGTAGGTGTTGAGTATTGAAGGCGGGCGAGTTTACTTGCATACGAATCTGCTGGTCCTGAAGGACCAGGAAGAGGGGGAGTGGTCCTTATATATGCGGTTCAGCGATCAATAATCTTCCCTTATTTAGGCTAACCACCTGAACAGCTAAACTGCGGGTTTACATAAGCTACATATATATTCCTAGGTTTATTCTGATCAATTTTCACAGAGGAATAATGGAATTGTGACCAATATACAATTACTAAGTCACTAGATCTGCCGGTGGGGATCGGCACCTGCTGCTTAGTCCTGCAGGAAGTCAATCTGTACCTGCATCAACCGGGCGAACGATTCTCCACCAAAGATATTCATATGACCCTTTTCTGGTTCAAAGTGCTGGTGCTTTTTCACATCTGCCACGATTGAATCAAACAGCTTAGTTTGATCTTCGGCTGTGGATATGATGTCGTCCTGGGGTGTAAGAAGCAGAACTGACGCCGAATCCAACTGAGAGACCAAGCCGAGAGGATTCCACCCCGCTATCTTATAGTAGGTCTGTAGCGTAGTTCTATTCTCATATGTGGGCGCGTTCCGGAAAGCGTCCATGATGAGGCGGTAGTTATTCGCGTCGGCCGCACCACCGAATCCCGCGGGATTCAACCCTTCCTCAGTCAGAACAGGGAGCGAAAATGGCTGGTTTCCTTTGATGATGGATTCTCGATCACGCATAGTCCGAGCCAAGACCCGAGCTCGCTTACCATCGAAGGTAAAATTGGTCAATGGACAGCAGGCGACCACCCATCGCACCCGCGAGTCCAATGTTGCGGCACTCAGTGCGACGATTCCACCGAAGGAAAAGCCCCAGAATCCAATTCGGCTGGCATCCACTCCTGGCTGGCTGGCCAGAAAAGTGAGCGCATCGCTATAGTCCGAGACCTGTTTGTGAGGGTCAAGCTCTTGGCGAGGTTCTCCCTCGCTAGCCCCAGTGCAACGTGGGTCGTATATCAATGCTGTTATGCCCGCATGCTGAAACTGGGCCGCAATATCCGGGATGAACATCTCCTTGACCGTTGCAAACTAGGATTAATGTTAGCGGTACGATAGCCAAGAATATACACGTAAGACCGACTGACTCCACCAGTGAGAATAATGGCGGGACCTAGGACCGCGCCGCTGCTAGGGTAAATCCTTCCACTCAGCGTAAGACCGTCGATTGTCTTGAATTGGACCTCTTGGGAAGCCATGATGAACTTTGGATGAAAATTTCAACTAACTGCACAAAGATTGAAATTTTTGGAAGTTCAAGTCTCAAATGATAACACATTTCAGAAGTCTATATGCGACTTTTCTATATCAGTGACTTCAACATCTTGGCTTGCTGACAATATAAAAAGGTTCGCTAGAAGGATTACGCCACTAATGCAGAGTCATCAATATAAACACGGGGGCCATTTTTTTAATATTTGTAAGCGGGTATTTATGGTTCGCACGTTCTCAGCTTATCTTCACCCTCAGCTGAATCCCCTGTCAGATGTAAACTCCGGCAGTCATCCCGTCTGCAGATAGCGTGATTGACCTTAAATCTGATTCGACAGTATAAGCTGCCTGCTAGACAGGACTGTATAAATTTCTTTTCATCAAAACTATTTTCGACATGCCTTAGTTTCATGCAGTTTCACACGATATTTCTGTCACCCTTGTTCAATCTTGCTTAGATACTCATTTTCAACCCCTTCAAATGGATCTTTCATTCTCTATACAAGGTCACTGTCCTAGTCAAGTCCCACTAGTGGAGCTCTGCATTCCAAATGAGCGATATGAGCGTCGGAAGCTGCAAAATCGTCGCTCTCAGCGCACACATCGTAGTATGATTACCCCAATTCAATGAAGTGCAGATGCTATAATAACGCATTGGCAGGCGCTAACAGGCATCAATAGGTCGGCGAGGAGGGAAAAGCTCGGACCAAACCGCTGGGAAAGGCGACTCAATGTGTCCATCTAGTCAACCAGACTTTCTCCTCACAGAAATACCAGCGAGCAGCGTTCCCCAAGCAAACCATGGACTAGAACCGCCCCTTTACAATACTTGTTCTTACAATTCATCACCAATTCAGAGCATACCCGGGGCAGATGCTGGACCAATGCCATTTCATCTGAATGATCTTGATTTCGGGAATCTCCCTGGGACGCAGAGTACAAATTCACACTATGGGTTTTCACTTAACGCGGGAGAGCAAAATGGCTACATCGATCCAATCCCTCCATGGGACATAATTAGCCCGGTACAACAATATGAGCAAAGGACTAGCATGACCCAAGAAAAGGCGAATATGGACATGGATTGGTCTTTCAATACTCTTCCGAAATCGGAAGATCTGGGGCAGCGTTATCCATGGACGCCACCTGAGTTGCCAACCTCAATTCACGGCGAGCAAATGACTCAGATTCCAGGTCAATCCAGCATGGAGCCAGCACCGTCCTATCCCCTTACTCCCCCACAGTCTCTCACACCCGAATGCAACTTACTCCCGTCACCTGGCCCAGAGATTGAGGCCAAGGAGCAACCTCAGGACTGGCACTTACCACTGCATATAGCAGTGGAACAAGGGCATGAATTAATTATTCGCGAGCTTCTGAGAGCCGCAGTGGGCATCAATGAGAGCGACAGCGCGGGCCGGACGGCAGTTCACATAGCCGTTCACAAGAAGCAAGAGGGCGTATTAAGACTCCTCCTGGAACATGGGCCTGATGTCAACGCGATAGATAAAATGGGCTGGACCCCTGTCCATCACGCAGTTCAAAATGGCTTTACATCAGGACTGAAGCTTCTACTCGAACACGGGAGCAATTTGGCACTGCGGGCCCCCAAAAGATCATGATTTATGCCATGACCATACCGGAAACACTGAATAGCTCGGTATTAACTTAGCTGGGTGTTTCGGAGCAACCTTCGTCCGATGGTCATTAAAGATGGACAAAGTGAAGTGTGGCTCCAACTGATAGACCTCCTGATAGCAGCCTAGAATATATAGAAAAAGTTTAGATTGAAAAACATTTGATAATATGTATTCCCCGTTCATTCTAATACCGTTATCATGGATCTAGATAATCAATTCGACGATGTTGTTGTTACCTGTAAATTCATGAAGTACTCCAAAGTAGTTGGATGGGCTTGAAAGGCGGATCCGCCCTGATGTCCAATGACGTTGCGCGGAATCGATAAGGTACCACGTGATCGCCCTTCTCAGGAAGGCGGTCAATACATATCGAATCTTTTTTTTTTTCTTCAAACATCTGCTGCGTAGACTCAAGGACCAACCACTTTTTCGGTTGCCAATTCCTCGCCCATCATGTCTGACGAAATTGTCTGGCAGGTTATTAACCAGCAATTCTGTTCCTACAAACTCAAGTGAGTATTAATCTTGACTCGCTAGTTTTCAGTCCGCAGAACCTTTTCATCTCCATTAAGCATGGACAGAAAAGCAAGAACCTTCCACTAACCATTCCAACCTTCTTTCTAGAACAACAAAAGACCAGAACTTCTGTCGCAATGAATACAATGTCAGTGGTCTGTGCAATCGCCAGTCCTGTCCGCTAGCCAACTCGCGGTATGCGACGGTGCGAAGCGATCCCGAAACAGGCGTCATGTACCTGTACATGAAGACCATCGAACGAGCCCACATGCCTAGCAAATGGTGGGAGCGCGTGCGCCTATCTTCCAACTACGCCAAGGCCCTCGAGCAAGTCGATGAGCGCCTTATCTACTGGCCCAAATTCTTGACCCACAAGTGCAAGCAGCGTCTCACCCGCCTGACGCAGGTCAGCATCCGCATGAAGAACATCGCCAAGGAGGACGAGCGTCTTGGAGAAAGAGTTGTGCCCAAGCTTGCGCCGAAGATCCGCCGTCGTGAAGAGACTCGTGAGCGCAAGGCCGAATCTGCCGCTAGGGTCGAGAGAGCCATTGAGCGTGAGCTTATTGAGCGTTTGCGCAGCGGCGCTTACGGTGACCGGCCGCTCAATGTCGAGGAGGGTATCTGGAAGAAGGTTCTCCGTGGTCTCGAGCGGGCTGGTGACGGTGAGCGTGATGTGGACATGGATGACGGCGAGGAGATTGAGGAGGAAGAGGAAGAGGGTGTCGGTGAGGTTGAGTACGTCAGCGATCTCGACGAGGAGGAGGACCTCGAGGATATGGAGGACTGGCTGGGTGTCGACTCAGCTGACTCCAGCGATTATGATGACGATGAGAGTGAAGATGATGACAGCGAGGACGAGGATGACGAGGACGCTAGCGCGGATGAGAAGAAGCCCAAGCCCAGTGCCAAGCGGAAGCATGCTGCTCCCCAGGCGAAACCTCGCAAGAAGGGACCTCGCATCGAGATCGAATACGAGACCGAGGGTGCTGCCAAGGACCAGGTCATGGCATGATTTTGTCGATGTTAGAGGATTTGGGAAAAGTTTACCTGATCTTGCATGGCGTTCGGGCTGTCGATTCTTTTGTTTCATATTCTTATTTTGTGCTAGTGATTGGGCATCATACCCTGTTATATTGCATCCACTACAACTCATGATCCTAGATCTTCCAATGTCAATTTTATCTTCATTGTACCGCTCGACATCTCTGTTATTCCTGAGATGTCTGAATATAATTTATTTGAGACAAGACCTGACTTGCTTTATTTAGGTGAAACACGTGATCACGTGTTGACTATTACCCAATGAATGTCCACTTGTCGTTGCCGTTCATTTTCCTTTGAACAACTTCACCTCACCCCAGGAGCCGGTTCTTCTGTTAATATCCCCATTAATAATCCACTGCAATCATCCTTATCTCTTGTCCGACTCTTTAGCCTTGAAGCTCTTGCATTGGGTCCCCGCAAATAAAGGTCCAGCTCCGCGCCAACCCACCCCGCACCGAAGCTACCATTCTGCAGACCGGGCAGTACTCAACCACACCAATCAGCTGCTGCACGATGAGCTCATACTTCTCATCCTTGACCACCTCTTCCGCCATTTCTGGCCTAGGCTCACGACTCACCAACCTTCGCCGTGCCATTACGCTAGGCGACGAGGGAGACGACCCCGACAACGAAGACTGCTCCCACATCTCCAATGCCCTTCGAGCCTACTACGCCGAAAAGGGCCGACCATTCCCACCATGGCTCCCACAGGACCCCAAGGGCCCATCTCCGCCACCCTCCCGCCCGATTGCTACTTCACAGCTACCCTCTGGTGGCTACAGCCAAGGGTCCGCCAACACCGGCCGGAACGGTGGTCTAGGTGATCTATGGGGCGATGCTCCATCCCAAACATCGCACCCACAGACGGCCAGTCTTCGTCGCGGACGTGGTGGCACAGCACCGCCGCTCGCCTCCTCTCACAGCGCGCCGTCGGGCCCATCCTCCTCGCCCGGGCCTGCTCTCACACTTTCTCAGTCCCACTCGCCTGCTGGATCGGGCTCCCCCATCCATCTGGAGCGCGGCCATTGCCCAGCCAGCGAGCTGGGTCGCATCAGTCTTCCCAGGGTCGTCCGAATCTCGACCGAGTTGGGTCGGGTGGTGGTTCAGCCCAGGACCGACTGCGAGCCAGATTACAGGGAGGAAGGTCTCCTAGTCCTAATGTTGACCCTAGTATTCGGAAGCCTGTTGGAGCGCCTGGGAGACGGTGAAAGTGCAGATGCTTGCATTGCATGGTGAAGAGCATGGCGTCAGGAGTTATTTTATGTTCAGTGTTTACCGAGTACATACATAATGGCAAAGTTCATTCAAATGTTCCATCATGGATATTCAGGTGATTCCCAGATATGTACCGAATACATTTATATGTAGCGCGGAATGTAGTATGTTCCGAAAATTCGTGCAGATTTGCTAATCCGACCATTTCCCCCACCCCCCGGCTTTGGGGATATATTAGGTTGAATCCCTCATACTCTTACGGAGTACCCGACTCAGACTTACCACCGAAGGGGTAGAGATCACCCTTTCCAACTATCCAACGAGCTAAGATATGCGATGGCCTCCATAATTGGCCTTCACAACCAGGAATTTTCAGCCATCAAAGCCAAGCAACAGCCAGCCAATGACCAACATGGCTTGCGTCAAGGAAAATCAAGCCTTTTAACGCGATGGGGCCGTCCCATGTTTGACCGGGCCCGTTATGCTCCGAGTATAACGCAACTCGGAGGCTAGTTTAGCTTCTTTTTCTTCAAATACAGGTCATTGGCCAAGTGAAAACAGCTGACAGGCCTAAACCCATGCTCAAAGCTTAATTGACAAAAGAAGCCATAATGTGCGCCCTATTTTCCCCGAGATGTCGCCGAGCCCTCCCCACGGGGACCCCAACCCAGTTGGATACCGAGTTTCTAGCGTCTTTCAAGTCCCGGATTGTGTCCGAGATGCGGCCCCTCTGGTTCGGCTATCGATATATACAACTTCTAGTGTCGAGATTGTCTTCCTTCGCAGGATTCACTCCGTGTAAAATACGGCTATACCGTGATATATGCCGGCACAACGGGAAGCCGGGAAGATTCCAGAAGTATGAGATCACATGTAACGGCGTTGTCGATCTTACGTCTGAGGGTTAATTACACGGATTGCCTGTTGTGTACCCAGGAATGGTCGACATCAGCTTTGATAGCACACGATTCGCCCAAAGTCCCGATGTCATGAGTCTCCCCACATTCCAATCCCTGTTCACCTACGGCAAGCTGCATATTCGAGCTTTGGTCCTGTTTCTGTCTCCCGGTGAGCCCGCCTTTTCGTTCTTCGCCCTATCATTAACATGATCACCCCGGACTGTCCTGGTTCCCCACTTCTCTCCACACATGGGAGAGTACAGAGTGCATGCGGAGTACCTCAGGCTGACTCTGGACCATGACTCGGTCAACGGCCAATCTCTACAATGTAGCGCCTCCTCGGGTGGTTTTTGACTTTGTCTTAGGCCCGAACCCCTACACCGAGCCTTTGTCGTGCGTAATGTCAAACAGCCGTCGCTGTGATCGTCATTGGGACGACCTCAAATAGTCCTGCGTTTCCCCCCTTGGCTGTGTCAGCTGGTGTCATTGCTTGTCCCATATTTTCTCTCCATTTTCTATAAAGCCTGGTCCTTGCTCCGGCAGAGCCCGGAGTGACAGTTCCACTCCACTGTTATACTTCATATCCTTTAATAATCCCACCAACCATCTCCTAATAAAGAGGTCTCATTCATCATGGACCTCAAAGATCTTGAGGCGCCCCAAAACGCGCACACCGAGGATAAAGATGCCGTCGCCTTTGAGATGGACGACGTGGCGGAGCAAAAACTCCAAAACGGGAGGAGCGAAGCCGTCATGGACGCGGAACTGCAGCAGCTTGAAGAGCAGGTGCACAGTGTCCCCAAATCCCGCTACGAGATGACCCTGTCCAACCCTGCTACCTTCACCTACGTCCTCGTCGCTTTCGCATCCATGGGAGGTATGCTGTCTGGTCTTGACCAATCGCTTATCAGTGGTGCGAACCTCTACCTCCCCGTTGATCTAGGTCTGTCATCAGCAAACAACAGTCTAGTCAACGCCGGTATGCCGCTTGGAGCCGTCGCTGGTGCTCTTCTCCTCTCTCCAGCAAACGAGTACCTTGGTCGTCGCATGGCCATCATCGTCTCCTGTATCTTGTACACCATCGGCGCCGCCCTGGAGGCTGGCGCTATCAACTTCGGAATGATCTTCGCTGGCCGATTTATTCTTGGTGCTGGTGTCGGGTTGGAGGGCGGTACTGTTCCAGTCTATGTCGCAGAGTGTGGTATGTACTTCATCACTCTCAACCCACCTATATCCAATTCTAACTCCTGTATCTACCAGTTCCCCGCAGACTCCGCGGCAACCTCGTCTCCCTATATCAACTAAACATCGCCCTAGGCGAAGTCCTCGGCTACGCCGTCGCCGCAATGTTCGTCAGCGTCAAAGGAAACTGGCGTTACATCCTAGGCTCCTCACTAGTCTTCTCGACAATCCTCTTCGTGGGCATGCTCTTCCTGCCAGAGAGCCCCCGATTCCTAATGCACAAGGGACGCGAGATCGAAGCGTACGCAGTATGGAAAAAGATCCGGGGTTTCAACGACCTCGAATCCAAAGACGAGTTTCTCGGCATGCGACAAGCCGTCACAGCCGAGAGCATAGAGCAAGCCCAGACAAAGAAGTATGCCTGGATGGACTTCTTCACTGTTCCTCGTGCACGCCGCGCAATGGTGTACGCCAATATTATGATCTTCCTCGGACAGTTCACAGGCGTAAACGCAGTGATGTACTACATGTCGACGCTGATGCAGGCAATCGGGTTCGGTGACAAGGACGCCGTCTTCATGTCACTTGTCGGCGGTGGAGCACTGCTGATTGGCGCCATCCCGGCCGTGCTGTATATGGAGCGATTTGGTCGTCGGTACTGGGCGAATGTGATGCTCCCTGGTTTCTTTATTGGCCTTGTGTTCGTCGGCGTGGGTTACACTATCGATGCTGACAAATACCCCGCCGCAGCGCAGGGCATTTACCTCACCGGTATTGTGCTGTACATGGGGTTCTTTGGTTCATACGCTTGCTTGACGTGGGTTGTTCCTTCCGAGGTCTTCCCTACGTACCTGCGTTCGTATGGAATGACAACAGCCGACGCTAACTTGTTCCTGTGCTCGTTTATTGTTACGTACAACTTTACCCGGATGATGGAGTCTATGCAGCGAATCGGTCTGACGCTCGGGTTCTACGGTGGTATTGCTGTCCTCGGCTGGGTTTACCAAATTATTTTCATGCCGGAGACTAAGAACAAATCCCTTGAGGAGATCGATGAGCTATTCTCGCTTCCTACCGCCGTTATTGTTAAGCGGAACTTGAAGCAGACAGCGCAGGTTATTCGGGACTTGTCGCACTTCCGTCTAAAGAAGGTGTTTTCTCCTGAGCCGTACAACTAGTCTGGTTATGCATCTTTGTTTGCGAAATTGGAGGATAAGGGGACATTTTAGGTTATATATCCATGATTTATGCGTCTTTGAAAACGATTTAATGCGGAAATGAACTGATACGCTATTTATATTCCGATTGATATGTTCGAGGTTATTCAATATTATTCCAATTCATGTTCAGCAGGAACTTTCCTTAATACAAGTATGATACATACGTTTACGGCTAAATAGTTTTTCTTTCTCTCTCTCGTCTTCTGACTGCCAGGTTTCACTCTCTTCTCTTCTTGTCTCACTTCCTTTTCATTCCACGCTTTGCTTTTGTATTGCCTCTGGGCTTCTCTTCTGCCTCTTTTCAGAGATATTTCTGATAAATTTTGGTGGAATCTTTGGTTTTTACCCCCCAACCTGATAGCCTGCTAACGTCCGCCATCATGGGCTCCCAACTGAATTTTTCGCTTATTTGGGAGCTGTTTGATCGAGATCCCAACCAGGGAAGAGCTCGATCAGATATCACAATATCTACCGCTCTTAGAGGCCTTTGAGGCGTCGCTCAAGACTCGTATGTGCTCTTGTTTCTCGATAGCCTGACTCCTCAACAACAAACTAACGTATATACAGGGGTAAAAGAGATGTGGGACTTTGGTACTGCTTTTGAAGAGCTAGTTAAGTAAGATACTATGGCTTGGAAGAGTCTGGGGGTAGACCGGTCACCTCATTTCGTACAGCCTAGTGGCTCCATTAAGTCGCCTCTTGCCGTCCATCTTTTCAACCCGACCTTTTTTGTTGCAGATTCACACAGTACGATCACCGATAACCTCACAAATCCGACAATTCGCTTGTTGTATGAGTGTGGTTTATCATCTGACCACTGTTTTATGTTTGATGACATTTGTCGCCGAGAACGAACCGAGGATTGTCTTCTTTTCTACACAGAGGATCTACGCCGCCCTCACCGATACTTCATCCAAAAGATCCGGGAAAATATGTCCGCGGCTGTAGAAATCTGCTTCGGAGAAGAATCTTTTAAAGAGATACGCAAAACTGCTCGTCTGCTTCGTTTTCCTTTGTGGGGGTTGTTTAAGTCTGTGAGACTTTAGCTCGAACTTGGTGATTCGAACTCTATGAAAAGACTCATCATTCAAGCCTATCATCCTCAATTTTTCTCCAGGCCTGGACGTTTCAATAAGACGAGCTCTGTGTTTTTCAAGACTTATGAGAGACCGCAGGACCTAGCGATTTTGATGGCTACCCAGCTTGCTGGGCTTCAGCATCAAATGAAGGTCAAGCCTAACTTTTTTGAATTTCATTTTGTCCGAGGCAAATATTCTCGGCTGAGTCCCAAGCAGGACTTGGAAAGGCAAGAGCATTTACAAGAGGCTCTAGATGCCTTCCGGGTGGCATTTCCGAAAACATTCAAGGATTTCGAGCTCAGGGAATCTCGTAGAAAAGAAGAGAGGGACCTGTTACAAAAACTCAAGGAGATCCCTTCTGAATCTGTACTGCCTATGCATACACACCCGAACGGTCCCACGGTCCCATTTCTGAGGAGGAACAGGTAAGTTGTTCTCCGAGCTTCAGAACTTTGGTCTAATTAGCCAATAGATATTTCGCCTGAATGCGAGAAATAACGGACTGCGTTCTATCATTGCATCTTTTGAGAACGTTGTCAAAGACATGGAGCCTTTTCATAATGAGGACAGCGGTGAGTACGCCGAGTTTGAGATTTTCGACTTTGCGGGTATTCCGGCTTCGTTCCGATCATGGCTCCGGTCCCAGGATGGTCTTAAGATCCGTGGTCTCCCAATAAAAAAATCGAGAGACACTGGAATCGGCATTTTCTCTTCTTGACAAAGGCCGCATATCAAATCTCGATCAATTCTCGACTGAATATCTTGCCCGCATGGTTGGAATCATGTACATCCGGAAAATCACCCGAACTGAATCAGGATTCAAGCAATACAAAGCGATCCCTGGAGAGCCCGGGAAATTAATTCATCTAAAATGCAGTGGTTGCAAGAGGTCAGCTCTGGATGACGCTTTCCCTTTCTTTGTGGCAGAATTGCCAAATTGTTATATTACCGAGGTTGTTCGAAGTGCTCATAAGGGTGGCAATGGCTGTGGGCAAAGTGGCTGCAAAGGAAAGCCAGGTCTCGTCCCTGTCAATCAAGCGGTACAGGACTATACCCGGATGGAAACGAGGGCCATTGCCCAGACTAAACGCCGTAAGGCAAACTGGAAGGCCCTCCCTGTGTCGCACAGGCAAGGACCTGGAAGGTTGTGCTGAGACTGTTCGTGTACGCTGCCGGGGCTATGGTCAAGGTAACCAAAAAGTAGAATGCGGCCACGAAAGAGATTATGACATACCAGAGTGGACAATTCACTCACCTGCTCGCCTCGTTCAGCCTAGGCTCAAATGTGATTGCGACGGGAGAGAAAAAGACCACTACTTCGAGCCTGTGGACAAAAGGATTGCCACGATTTCTTTCACAAACTTGCGGAAAATCCATCAGGGTTTTTTGAACGCACACTGCAACTTGGCCGATTACCCTAAGCTTCCCAGCATAATCTTCGACCTCGAGCCAAACGGAAACCCTAAGAAAAAGCCCAGGACGTATCGAGAAAGATTTGAATCCCTGAAGAATGCCAAATTGGCTTTGGCTGGCTCGAATTAAACATCATCACCATACGGACAGGACATGTCACCATCTACTTTTGATAGATTCTTTCACTATATGAGTACTATGTATGGTTCCTAAGATTGTTATACTCCGAACTCTACATACATAGATGGTAATCGAAAGGTGTCCGCAATGATATCCTAGACGCCCTCGATTGAGTTTAACTTTTATGCTTCATTTTTCTGGTTTCCAGAGGCTACATATTTAATTAAATAACTAGCTCCAGGGCTCGTTTAATGCCTATTTCTAGAAATAATATACAGTAAAACTTAGTTATAACGAATCAATTGAGACACGGCCAAATATTCGTTAAATCGAGGTTTTCGTTAAATCCAGACCCCATATATATATCTGGTTTATATACAAATTTATACTCCAAAAAAGCTTCTAATATCCCTCTGCTTCTGCTCCCCTATTCTCCTGGCTTCCAGCAGCCTTTCATGTTTATAAAGAGCGCTAATTAAATGGGGTTCACCCTGATCCTGCTGCTCTTCATATAAACAAAGCGTTTTCAATACCTGAATAGCTTCATTATACAGAATCCGCGGCTCTTGAACCGCGATTTCATCCTCGTCAACTTCTAGAAGGAATTCGCTAAGTACAATATCATTAATTGTATCCAAATCGTCTTCAATAAGCTCGTCTGCCGGGTTTAAAAAGTTCTCAATATCCATTGGGTTTAGAACCCAAGCTTGTATAACGCGTATATTTATATACTGAAAAGTTATCTATAAGTAGACTTCCGCAAAGCCCAACTTTGGGCCCAATCCTTGGGCTCGAAACTCGCCAGCGAGCTCATTTCGAGCCCATTTTATGCAAATTTATGCAAATTTTACATAAAAGTTACTTATTTAGGATAGTTTATGCATATTTGAGGGTTTTTTCTGAAAAAAAAAGCCCGCGCAGACCCACTTTAATGGGTTGAGATCGAGCTTTGCGGAAGTCTATCTATAAGAAGTACTACCTTACGATTTATTATTAAGCTATCAAACTACCGAAGCTATTCCTCGAAGATCTCTCCGGTTATCTAGGCTTTACTATTCTACTTCTACCGTATATTCAAATTGTCTATATTAACGCGGGAGGTAGTAAAGGTACGTAGCTTTTTTGCTATACCGATAAACTAGGGTTTTAGCTTCTCGGATCTATCTAAATTATAGTAAAAGAGTGCTGAAATCCTTACTTTTTCCCTCTTTTTTCTAGGAAGAGAGCGAGTACTAAGGCTCCGGTCGGGAATCCGCTTCTAATAAAGGCTAGTTTCGTTACAATTAAATATATCCCGAGGTAGACTGCGACATCGCCCGTCCATGGGCCCTTAGGAGGGGCCTTGGGCCTTTTGACTCTTGGGGGGCCCGTCCAAAAGGCCCAAGGCCCATGGGCACGCCCATGATGGGCATTGCCCAAGTGCCCATGCTTGCATAAAGCCACCCAAAATGGACGTATAACCTACTGACATAGCAAAATAAATTACTGTTATTTATATGCGTTTTACCAACTCGATAGAAAATGTAATTATTAGTACACAAAATATTTGAATCGAATCAAAATATTTTGATATTTAATAAATGGCTATCCCAAATATACGAGCAAGACAAAAAAAACCCTTCTAATACTTGTGATTAGTTGGTATTTTATAAATCTGTTAAATCATCCTATCACAGCTGGAATATATATTTGAGACATATGTTACGCACTGCCAACTGGTCACAGTTAGGTTAGCCGGTTCAGGGGATACTTGCCTTAATCCTCCTCGGGTTTGCCAACGTCAACGTTCTGCCTCAACCGTGCTATTGCCGCGCAGGGCCTTACTGTAGCTTGGTCCTTTTGGGAGTTCGAGGAACTGATGCCAGGTAGAGCGCCGAGTAGATCTATACCGAGGTATTGGTCTGCTCGTAGGGTTTGTCAGGTTATAATTCAAGTAAAAGAGTCACCGTATTGTCAAAGGTAAACACAAGTAACAATGTATAATTGAAGACGAAGAACTAAACTAAGTACATGAATGAGTGTCCTTATATATCCTTCGTATCCTGGAGTCGACGACCCCCTGGGGTGTAAAGATATACTGTTTCCAGGTGTATGGCCTGTCAACCGGGTAAGATACAATGACTAAGGAGGGGAATGCAAATTGTATTGTCTCTGTGTGCCAAGACTAATTCTTGCAGAATTAGGAGGGATCTCGGGGGCTTCCTGATTATAAGAAAATCATCGGGAAAGCTGACGTGATGATCACCTGACGAACCCCGCACGGATCGTCCACGATACTTCCAAGTATATGCCCCGAGTCTTTATCCTTGTTTCCCAGTTGTACGGACCTTTATCCGTTACAATTATCCCCTCCTTTCCAAGCGGATGCCCTTATCCGCAATTAGATCAATGAATGCCAAGGGATTCCTATTCAAGGTAAGATATGGGATCCGAGTATAGAACAATGAAATGTCGGGGAGAAACCCGGGGTGATTCACGACAAAGAAGAGATGTTTTAGAACAACCTGAAAGACTTCACCTATAAATAGTGAGCCTTTGTATGCCGTAGTATATATATAGGTCTAGTATTCTGGTCTCATCGGTTGAAATATCGTCTTACTCTTTCTTCCCTATATTATGGTTCCTACCCCTCGTTCAACCTAGATTCAGTTGAAGTATGTATGGTGTATGCGATGTCTTCGATCTGCTATCAATAACTGGGATACTGCAAATACTAGCGAACCGTTCTCGATTCAATGCTTTCTCGGGACCGAAAATTCGAAGAAATGCCAACAATGTATCCAGCGTTATATACATTGTAAACGCCCTGCTGAGGGTATGTGGGGTGACACCCGCGATTTGGTAGCGATTCTCGACTAGGCTGTATAGGTTTATTATAACGATAACGGATACTACGCCTAGGATGCCACTTATTTACAGAACGTGAATGAGGGGGTCCTTAAGTTCCTAAAGGACTTCGTGGCTGTACACCGGGCTTATAAATCGGAATACCGCCTAGGGGGTGATGATAGAGTAGGGGTAAGTAGAGTCGAGTTACGAGGAATTCGGTTCTACTTCGCTAACGATTCGGTAGCCTCTCCTAGTCGCTTATTAACGATATCTAGAAAGTCGACGGGCTATATATCCGAATCCTCTTGCGCGACTATTGCTTTCTACGACGTCGAGGGAGTGGTACCGATACTATGCCGAATTAGGGTAGCGTCTTTAGCTTGGAGATAAGGGATACGTCTTGTGGATATAGGCGAAATATGATCTGTTACATTGGGTCTAGGAAGCCTGTGTTGCCGCCTATGACCCTGCAAGTATTAGTACTGCTTAGGAGTTATCGTAGGATTTCGAGGACGTATTTCCCGTTCCACTGTATGAATTGTAAGCGGCGAGGGGCCGATTTAGTGGTGTTTTAAGGTTTTGGTAGCGCTTGATAGAAATGGTAGGTGCGAATTTATTTATTTACGTCCTCGGTCGTAGCTTCCTTCTTGGTGTAGTCCAATTTTTGTTACGTCGCGTGGACGACTTAGGATTTGTTTACTTCTTCCTAAATCTCTCTCTCTTACTCTTTGCAATCTCTCTTGCTTTTGCGATTTTTACAACTTTTTGGTGGGTGATTATCGTATCTGTGACGGATCGACCACGAACTGACCTTGGTTTATAGTCTCTTCTACCCTTATCCGCTATACCTCGAGATGCGGCTACTGGTTCTCGTGTTTCCTGTAGGGACTGGCCGAAGTAGTCCCCCGTATACCACAAACCGTTTGCTGTACAGTGCTTTACGGATAATATCAATAGTAAGTCCTGTGAGGACTATGCTGCGAAAAGGAGGGTGTACAAATAGGTAAGTATCCTCTCTCTTCTCGGTGGCGATTCGGTGGAGATTCGTGCTGACCCTATGTGATGATATAGGTTCCCTCTGGTCTTTCTGGTAATCGTTTCGAACTGCTGGTAATCCTTTCCTAGGTTAAGAACTTCTGGGCCAATACCGTTGGGGGTTTTGGCGTCTTTTCTGGCTAGGTTGATAATGATAGCGATAAGGTGGTCTTCTAGGTTCCTGAGACTCTTATCGAGGAGGTTGCGGTGGGGGTACGTGACCTTCTCGCTGGTTTTAATAGCTTGGTTAAGAGTTACCGGCATCTTTATTATTTGGCTGGAACTTGTATTGCTCTAGTGAGTCGTTGTCGATCTGCCCTCGGTTTATAGCCGGACTACTAACCTATCGCTCCTAATTTAGGACATCTATACCCGTTACGATAGCTGGGTCGCTGGGCGTAATGACCGTATCGTTAGGGATACCCGTAAGGTCGAGATGCCTTGGGATCAGCTGGCTGTAGAGGCCTCGGAGCGGCCTCGTCTTATTAACGAAGAGGAGTCGGTTGCTGCGTGGCACGCGGCCGTTTCGGCCTTTTATACTCTGTGTACCCTGGCTGTTGGAGCTTATCTTCCCGAGGGCCATGTTAATTACGATACTATGTCCTCCTACTTGTCGGACTTCCCTTTTGATTGGAAGCTTTAGGTGTTTTCTCTGTGTTTCTGGCCGTGGTAGGACGGTAGTAGCTCGGTCCTTTTCTGTGGGTTCTTCGGCCTCGATTCGAGGGGGGTTCGGTAGACCTTAGTTTTTCTAAATGTATGCTTATTTTGACCTTTTCTGAGTCTTTTTGTACTTTGTAATGATTCGAGGGGTATTCGCTATTGCTTCCTCGGGGACCTATTGATTGTACTCTGAGGGCTATCCTGTCTATTTTACTAAATAGTGTAGCTCGCCTTCGAACTTTTGGTTATCTTTGATCTCTTCTACTTCCTATTTATTATTATCCGCTAGCGCTGGTAGAGGTAGGTTTTCTGGTTCTCCTTCTCTTTGTCGCTAGGGCTGTAGTAGGGATATCGGGAATACGTTGTGAATCGCTGTATACTCGTTAGGGAGTAGTAGGCGATATGCTTGTTTTCCGACGTATTCGAGGATCCTAAATGGTCCGATCTACTGTGGGGAGAGTTTCTTAGTAGTCCCTTCTTTTAATCGGAGGTTCTTTGTTGATAGGGCTACGAGATTATTCTTTTTGAAGGTTATTTCTTGGTGGCGTTTATTGTATTGAGTCGCTTGTGTTTCGGTGGCTTTTCGCCACGAAATCTGTAGTTGTTCTCGAAGCTTTGTTAGCTTTTTAAAACGAGATACTGCTGCTGGTGCCTCCCTCCTTGCGCTGCTGTCCTCGGCATGTATTTGAAAGTTGGGATTATACCCTAGTAGGGCCTGGAAAGGGGATATTCTAGTTGTTGCACTCGTTGCGTTATTGTATGCGAACTTAGCTGATTTTAGCAGTGAGGGCTACATTTTTTGCTGTTTATCGATAAAGTAGCGGAGGTAATGTTCGAGGGTCTGGTTTATCCTTTCCGTTTGACTATCGGTTTGGGGATGAAACGCTGTCGAGAACCTTAATTTTATCTGGGATAAATAGTATAGTTTTGACTAAAACCTGCTTGTAAAAATAGATCCCCGGTCGGATATAATGCTATTTGGTGGTCTATATCTTAGTTTAACTTCTTGATGGAATAGCTCGGCTAATTCCGTAGCGTCTATCGTAGTTGAAACTGGGAAGAAAAGGCACTATTTTGAGAAACGGTCTACGACTACTAAAATCGTATCAACTATCCTTCCTTTCTAGATCGATTGAGGTAATCCTGTGATAAAATCTATAGATAATTCGGTAAAGGGCCGTGATGGTATCGGTAGCGATTCGAGCTTACCGAATGGCCTATGCCTTGGGGTTTGCGCTGTTTGGTATACCCTATAAGAAGCGATATATCTTTTTACGTCTTCTTGTATATAAACCTAATGGTAGTTACGCCGTAGTAGTTCTTCTGTCCTTGCTCGGCTAAAATGTCCCGCGGTAGGGTTATCGTGGTGTATTTGTAGCAGTTTTCTACGGATACCCTCCTTTTTTGGGATATATAACCGCCCTCGATACCGTAGTAATCCTGAGGTGTCGGTCTCCTATCCTTTACTACCGGGTTTCTGGGTCGAAACGTTACTTTTTCGCCGGCTCGTTTCTTGGTCTTTATTTTGAAGCCTTGTAACCTATTGGAGAACGTCTTTAGTATCTGTACTGATAGACTGGACTACTACTGGTGTAGTGTCGCCGACGTCGAATGGGATATTTAGTTCGTCGTATAATTTTCTCTATTTAGACCACTCGTCTGATTCGGTGCCGATGCGCTCTGCATTTATTCCCGTAGGTGTACCTGATCTAGGGGTTTCCTGATTAATTCTAATTTGGAATTCTGAGTCAAGTTCTTTTGAATTATGCTTATAATCTGCGTCTAGATTTTTTATCCCTATGATACTCTGTATCGTAAGGGTCGGTGCTTCCTCGAGCCTATGGTTCGGGAGCCCTTCGCCTACGATTCGGTCTTGAATCGGGGTCGTCAATTCTATTCCTGAAGCTGCTTGCTCGGAATTTGGAATTCTGGAAAGCCTATCTGCGGGGTTTGTCTTTCTAGGCCTATGCTTTATGATAAAGTCAAAAGGCGTTAGAAATATATACTAGCGTGCTTGCCGGCCGTTTAGTTTCTGCTGCGTTATGAATGTATGTAGATTTGTATGGTCTGAGAGTACTTCTACGGGGTACTTACTGCTATTAAGGTAATGTCTCTAGTGTTGGAAGGAGTATACGATAGCGAATAGCTCTTGATCTGGTGTCGTATAATTAAGCTTAGCCCCTGAGAATTTTCGCGACTAGAAGGCTATAGGGTGCTAGCGTCCTTCTTTATCGGGTTGAGAAAGGATACCCCCTATACCTTTGTTCGATGCGTCTGTTTCTAACCTGATGTGTTTTTCTGGGTCGAAGTGGTATAAGAGAGACGCTGACTGAAAGGCCTCTTTTAGGCGCCGGAACGCTAGCGATTCGGCTGCGTCTAGGGCGACTTTGCTAGGTTTTTTCCTATTTTTTGACCCTTTTAGTATCGAGGTGAGGGGTAGGGATATATGTGAATACCCTTTGATGAAGCGCCGATAAAAATTGTAAAATCCTAGGAATACCTGGATATCGTGGAAGCTCTTCGGTTCTTCCTATTCCTGGATGACCTTAATGCGGCTTTCGTCTATGTGGACTCCCCTTCTATTTACGATAAACCCTAGGAATTCGACTTCTTTTCGATAGAAAGTGTATTTTGACGGTTTTACGTAAAGCTCTGATCTCCTAAGTCGTTCGAAGACTTGTTGTAGCGCTTTTGTATGGGAGTCTCGGTCGGGCGAAAAGATGAGGATATTATCGAGATACGCTATACAAACGGTATCGATTAGCCCTCCTAGCGCTGTATGGATATAGCTTTGAAAAGTAGCGGGGGTATTGGATAAACCGAATAGTATAACCATATATTCAAAATGGCTATATCTTGTTCGGAAGGCGGTTTTCTATTTATCTCCTTCGCGGATACGTATACGATAGTAGGTATCTTTGATATCTACCTTACTAAAGTATTGAGCCCCTGAGAGCCTATTAAGGATCTCTGAAATAAGGGGTAATGGGTACCGATTCTTGACCGATACTCGATTGAGTCCTCGATAATCTATATATAAGCGTAGGCCTCTATCCTTTTTTGGAACGAAGAGAATTGGTGCTCCTGTAGGGCTCTTTGAAGGCCTGATTCGCTTTTTCTTGATATTGTCGACTAAGTAGGCCTACAATTCTTTGAGTTCTGCCCTCGAGAGGGGGTAGATTAGACCGTAAGGCGGGGTTTTGCCTTCTTCTAGTTCGATGGTATGATCGGAAGCTTTTGAGATAGGTAGGTTTCCTGCCTTCTCGTGATCGAATATATTAAGATACGCCTCTAGTTCGAGGGGTATTCGTGATGGGTCTAGATTCGGGTGATCCCCGTTTTCGTTAGGGAGCCACACTTGTTCGGGTATTTTTATAAGAGCGTAGATTACTGCTAAATTCCTCGCTAATTTCGCGAATCGATGGGGTTTTACTAGTTTAAAGCTCTTGACCCCGAACTACTACTGATCTACTCTGGGGTGTAAGATCACGTCGAATTTATTTATGAAGGTTCGGGATAGGAGTATAGGGCTTCCTTCTATACGGTGGTCCCTATCGATGCCTATATATGGTCTTTTGATTGTCTTTTTGGTTCCCCTGGAGTCCCTAATCGTGAATGGGACCTAAAATACGCTATGAGTGCGTACGTGTTTAGGGGCGACGCCCTTTATGGACGGGGATGAAAAGGGGGCGGCTAGTAATTTGTTTTTACGAGTAAATTCCTTGCTAACTACGTCGCATTCTGTACCGGTATCGAGGTCCGCGTACGTTTCGATGCTATTTCCGAGGATAATCGGTATATGAAGGCGTGTTGTGGTCCCTATTAGTGGGTGTAGAGCTGGCGTATCGGGATTTATTCTAGCTCTTCTACTTTTCCCGCTTGTGCCGGTTTTTGGGGGCGTACTGCCTTGACAATAGACTGTATTACAGTCCTCTGTGGGCATTTATTTGCCTAATGGTTTTTGTCGCTATAGATAAAGTAGGTAGTATTCGGCGTAGAATCGCTAGCGTTTCCTGTTTTTGTCGGCGTCGTATTTTTACCTGAGGTGTAGGGCTTTCTTGATCCTCTACGTCCTCGGCCACGGCCTTGTGGTTGGCCTCTGCCTCTTGGGGTCGAGCCTCTTCCTCTTAGACCCCCTCGTCCCTTGTGGTTCGACGACGAGGAGCTAGTGGATTGGGACTGGTTCGATACCGATTCGGTATGATTCCCCTTCTTTTTCTTATCCTGCCCTTGGGTAGGATGTTCTTTTCGCTTATAAGGTGGGAAATGGACTGGGAATAAGGTAGTAGCCTTTTTCGATATTTTATCCCTAGTAGTCGGTAGGGATCTATTGGTATTGGTAATGATCACGTCCCTTAGGGGTTTCTATAGCTTTATAAATAGCGTTTGGGCCCTTACTTCTTCGGTTTGAGCTGGGAGGTGATTCTCTAGCGATTCGAGGTAGGTTTCGAATGTACGGGGGTCCTGGTATGGACGCATTTCTGCCTTTTGATAGGTAATAAGAACGTCGGTGACGATATTGTGGGAATTTTGTAGTAGGGTTTTGGTCTATTCCTTGAAGGTTTCCCAATTATTCGCGTCTTCGGGGTGTTTTCGCTTGTGAGACGCCTATTTAGTCTTATGCGTGGCGTAGAGGAAATTCGTAGTAGCGAGGACTTTTTGGGTGCCCGAGATATATTTCTTCGGGGCCCCTTTGAAAAGGGTATTTAAATCGTTTAGCTATTCCTCTCTCTGTTTAATACTAAAGTCCTCCTCGAATTTATCAACGTGTCTCTTGATTTCTCCTCTTTGACTCGGCTCGCTTTCCGATGATGAATCGTGGGAGGATCGAGGGCGATTCGTTGATTTTCTTCCGTTTAGGGTTTTGAGTTTTTCCTCGTTGGCTGTAACGAGTTCCCTGGCAGCGATAAGGCGCTGTTGGAGGTCTGCTTCGGCCTCGAGTCGCCTAAGTTCCGCTTCTATTCCTCGGGTCACCGCTTCTGGATCTGGGGTATCCTGATGCGGGTCCTCGGTTCTAGTGGATTGTGGGTCTTCTACTTCTTGGGGTTGGATCCCAATGGATTGATCCGCTTCTGCCTCGATCTGAGGGGTTTGCCTAGGCGATTCGATATCGTTCCTGGTACTACGACGAGTAGTCGGAGGAGCCATTGTATCTTAGGCAGTTGAAGATGAAGAATTAGAATTGTAAAGATATACTGTTTCTAGGTGTATGGCCTGTCAACCGGGTAAGATACAATGACTAAGGAGGGGAATGCAAATTGTATTGTCTCTGTGTGCCAAGACTAATTCTTGCAGAATTAGGAGGGATCTCGGGGGCTTCCTGATTATAAGAAAATCATCGGGAAAGCTGACGTGATGATCACCTGACGAACCCCGCACGGATCGTCCACGATACTTCCAAGTATATGCCCCGAGTCTTTATCCTTGTTTCCCAGTTGTACGGACCTTTATCCGTTACATGGGGGTATACCCTACTCCCTGGGGTATATCGTCTCCCTGGGGTATATCCTACCCCCATATAGGGATATACTCCCGCTGATGTCACGTGATCTCTTGTCTTTCCGCAAGGTTGACGCGCGATCCACGTGACCTGTCAGTGATGCTGAACTGGTTGGCTCTCGGTGGCCCATCGGTGTACCCCTGTGGGTCACTGCTGATTGGTGACGGGTAGGTCCGTAACAATATAGTAACTCTACCAGTTAGTTCATATAAAATAGTTTTTATATCTCGCGATTAATACGGAATCTATGATTATAAATCAAATTTCTATCAATATCAGTCGTATTTTATAAACTTATATCGCCTGAATTACTATATTATATTACTCAAAGGTCGAGTTTTAGTTCTGCAATGTCAAAATATTTAGATTCTCTATGTTAGATAGGCGCTTGGGCACTATCTATAGGTATACCTATAGATATGTCCATAGACAATATACTATCCTAGCCAATCAGCGCGTAGTATCGTAGTAAGTCTATACCTAAATTATAATATATCGTATTTAGATAATTACCCTTTGCCACGGTCGCAAGTTCCCTTAGGTAGGTAAATAAGATCACCCTCTCCCTGAATTTATATACACGTAGATTACCCCTTACATTTCTATCGATCGTTATTAACTATATTATACCCTAGTACCTATATCGCTAGGCCTTCGTCGATTCCTACGAGCTCTCAATTAGACGTCTCCTACGCCGAAAACCCCTTCGACCCTAACCTCGATCCCAATCTTTTTAATAGCCAATAGACAGCTATATTAGTAGTAGAGTCTAACTTTATCGACCTCGCCGTCGAACACTCCTCTCTCTAACGTATCGGCCCCGATCGGAGGAAGTATTTCGTTCTATTTGATAAAATAAACGACGCGTCGAAGGCGAAATTTATTAAATAGTAGCGTACAATTCGTATTTACCAAAAGGGCGCCGTTTCCGGCAACCCCCCATGTTGGGTTTAGCGGCCGTCTCGTGCCGCCCTGTTCTGGTTTAGCGTCGCCCTATCGGGTATGGTATCTCGCGCTATCCCTAAACGGGAACTGCCGCTAGTCGCCGCCCTCGGGAGCCCTCATCAACTATATAGTCTAGACGGTACGTCGCTCGACCACCTCTCTCTCCTTTCCCACGGCCGTACGTTCTCCTCAGCTCGCGAGCGCGGATATCACTACTCCGGCCCCCTATATTTCGGAAATAACCGTTCCTACAAGGAGTACTTCGCCCCCTTCGCTCCCTACTCGTATTACTACGAAGTTACTAGTATCTACCGACTAATTCGATATCCGCCGCGTAAGATACTAATCTTTCCTAGATAGAGGTATACAATATAGCTCGTAAGGTATCCTCGCCTATATAAATTAGCCGCCTCTAAATAGTCTCCTAACTATTAGGAGCTACCTATTTTAGCCTGGTTTAAACCTCTTAAAGTAATCCTTCCTATTTAGGGAAATATATCTAGCCCGTATCTTATTTCCGGGGTAGGACTATAACCCTTCGATAGGTATATAGTATTATTATCTACTCGGCGTAGCGTAACTACTAATAACAAAAATACCTCTTACGTCCCCGGGTTCCTATTATCCGGTATAGGCCCGAAGGCGCTCTATTAATTCCTAATAGATAATAACTTGTAAGAAGGCTCGAGCGGGCTATATAATTATCTATCGAAATAGCCGCGGAATTATTCGAATAGTAGGACAATTATTAGGTTACACTCGTAACTATAACCGGACGATCTATCGCTTATAGGGTACTACGCTAGTTTAGGAACCGGGATATTACGGATTATAGCTCTACAAGGCTAATATAGAACTACTTACTATAGTTTATAGAAAAGTTAGAGAGATTAGTCTAGGGAATTAGTCTACGAAGGCGTCTATATATCCGAATAGTCCGATAGAGCCGCGGAGAATCGATATACTTATATATAAGATAGTAGTAATAGTAATTAGCTATAGTCTCTAAGTAAGGTAGATTCCGATAAAGGAACTATCTTTACTTATAGATCTAATTTATAGATCCTAATATAGCTTAGGAGATTAGTAGCTAAATAAGGATACTAGTATATATAACCTCCGAGTAGCGATACGGCGATATAGCGGAGCTACTTAGTATTATTTAAAGAAGTGATTTTAGATACTTTATAAGTAGTCCGCGCTCCTTTTCTATTTCGCTAATCACTTCTTATTTACCGTCTATTAATTTAGCTACTATATATATTAGCCTTAACAATATTAGCTTCTACTCTTACCCTCCTATAAAGTCCTCCTCGCGTATACTCCCTACTTCCTATTAGAGGGCCTATAATACCTCTATAGCTCCTTAACCCCTTCCCTATACCCTCCCGCCGAGACCGTATTTCTAAGAAGCGACCTTTAGCTTAGTATTTAGTACTAGTACTAATATCTCTCTAGTATCCCGAGATATCCTAAAGGAAAATTTAGATTCTCGTATAGGAAATAAATTTAATATCGAAATAGAGAGAGCTATAATATAAAACAGCTAAGAAATATATAAGATAGACTTAGACGTATACCTTAACTTAGGGCTCCGAAACGAGTGTTATACCGATATACCTAAAAGCGACTATATATACTTAGTAACTAGTATATTAGAACTATTACTAAACTATAGTAAGTAAGCCTAGCTAATATTATCTACTAGATTATCTAGACCGATAGCCTTCGGGAGAGTCTCTTAGTAACTTAGATATAGCTTTAATCCTAGCAGAACCTTAGTTATATTATACTAGTAGGCGCGAAATATTATCTTTCTATTTAACTTATCTCGCTAACTTATATAAGACCCGCCTATTACCTTAGCCGTTATATAAACCGACCTACTAAGATAGTACCGCGATAGTATCTCGTCGCTAGGAACTTATAATAAGACTAATAAGAGCCCTACTCCGCTTAAAGCTAGCTTAGCTTACCTACGTATCTTACTATTACCTCCGATAGATATACTAGTATAGCCTAGTATTAAAACCGTTATCTAAGATAAATCCGTCGTAGATAGTACTACGTCCGGGTTAGAAAACTATAGAGATTAGACGGGTATTATAAGAAATAGGGTCGTAATATAAATCGTCTAGGTTAATAAACCCTTAATTAATACGGCTATTTTAGAGAAGGATATAAGAGGTAGACTTACCGAGAATTAAGCCCGTACCTTCTCCTATCTTAGACCTTAAACTCGCTCGGTTAACTAATTATAAGCTATACTAGGAAACTCTCCCTCCCTTCGTCCGTAACGAAAGGTAAAGGTAAAATTCGCCTAGCGGGAGCAATTTCCTACCGTTTCCGTTATTATCCCCGTCCGCCGAAACAATAAAGTAGATATAAGGGCTAAGAAGAACTCTCTAACTAGAATATAACGGTATAGTCGCTTAAGCGATAGTAGTAACGATATTAATAACCTTAAGAAAGATCTAGTAATACGGACGTCGATAAGCAATTATTTACCGTCGTTAGATAGACCTAGTTCTAAGGTAAGGAGGCGCCTACCGAAAACGTCGAAAAGGGTAGAGGGAAACGTCTTAGCCCCGAGCAATAATATTATCGGGGAATACCCTAATTAGTCCTAAACGCCCTTAGGAGGTACTCTAGCTATCTTATTAGATTAAAATTAAGAGATTTTCGGCTATAGAGTTCTCTATATCTAAACTTAAGGTCCTCGATAGGCCTACTTTATAACGTTCCTCCTAGAGGTTTCTTATCGCCCCTCTATATCGTTACCGTCTAATATACCCCCTAAATAGTCTTTACAATAGCCTTTACGCTTTAAAGCTTATTCTTAGAACGTATCCTCGCGATAAGTAGGACGTAGAAAAGGCTATAAGCGAAATATAGTAATAGCCTATAGGGATAGAGAGGGAGGGTCGATAAAGCTACTACAATACTCGATATCTCGTAATAGTTATAATATCTAGCGAAACCCTAGGAAGCGCTTATAGTAGTCTTTAGAAGAGGTAGATCTTTTACTTAAGTTAAGAAGAGATAAGTAACGACTATAGTCGGAGGTAACGAGCTTATTTTTAGACCGATATCCGGGAAGAAGTCCTACTATAATCTAAGTATACTAGAGTACGTACGGAGGTCGAGTAAGTAAGGCTAAGAGTATAGCGACTACCGTCTAAAATAAAGTATATACGTAAATCGTCTATAGTATATACTACTAAAAACTATATTCTTAAGTAATACTAACCCCTATTAGGTAAGGTAAGGTAACTAACGACCCTTTAGAATATTACCCCGCCCCCGATCGGGTATTAGTAAAGATTATCGCCGCCTAGAGTAAGCGCTTTAGGATAACTCTTGTAATTATATAGTAGATTATATTATTTATTACGTCGAGGAGCTACCTTCGATATATTATAGGATCGTCTAAGGGCTCTATAGTAGAGGATCTTTTCTACTTTATTAAATAAGTATATTTATTTATATTAAAGTTAGATATCCCTAGAAGGTATACTATTATCCTTATCGTCCTTATATAGCTAGTTTCGCTAATATAACTCCCGCTAGTCTACTTCTACTTACCGAACTATTTCTATATAAAACTTTCGATTACCCTCTACCGCCCTCTTAAAGTTATCTAGCTCGGTACCGCCTTCTAAATCTATATCGAGGTACTCTCTAACCTAGGATAATAGCTATTTAGACTTATTCTATTCCTATAATTCTACTCCATAAGAATTGCGTTTTGCTACTTGGCTGCCTTTTTCGGCCGCAGGTGAGGCCGAAAATGGCCGTCTTTCAGCAACCTCCCTCCGCCACGCTCCCGCCTCCTTCGACCACGCACCACACTACTCACCACTTCATGCCTTAGGCTGCCATCTCGTGCGCGCTGACATCCTTGGTTCCCCGAGGGCTCATTAGTAGCTCTACCACGCCTACTGGGGAGGGGCGCTGAAAATGGCCTCCTTTAGTACCATGCCAGCTGTACTCTGGCTAGCTCCTAGCCGCTATAGCTATAAATATCTCCTTCCTACCTATTCTCCGTCTAACACTGTCCTCATTTCGACTTAAATACCACCCTAAAAATCTCCCTCTGATCTTCCGTCGTGCTTTCTTCTATTCAGTCGTGTCGTACGTTGAAACATCTCGAGCTCCGAGGTAGTTCCTTCGTACGCTCGGCGAAATTGATTAACTATATATCGTCGGAGGACGCCTAATACCGGTAACTAAGGAATTACGAGCGAATCCTCTTATACCTCTCCTATCGATACCGACAATAATAGACCGTTCGAGCTTGATTCCTCTAAGACTGATCTTACCGAGCCGGAGCGCTCCCCTCTAGCGGGTCGAACGATTACTCGGAAGAAGCTAAGCCTAAAGACTAGAATAAAATCGTTACTAATAGACCTATCGAATATAGAACGTATCTACTAGGCCCGATACTAAGTGCCCGATAATAATACGGATAAGGACCTAGCCTAAGTACCCGAGGATTACGGCCGATCTAATAAAATAAAGAAGTTAAAACTTCGACTAAAAGAGCGTTAGGCTTAGTAAGTGATTAGGATATCGTTAAAAGCTTATACTATATTAATATTAACTGACCGACTTACTTTATTTTAGGTACTACTAAATAAAAGTAATAGAACTATCTACTAATTATAAGTAGGGGGTTACGGAGGATATACTACGTAAGGCGTTACCAAATAATATATATCGATTTCTCAATTAGTATCTAAAGCTAGTATATAGCCCCGATAGTCGCCGCTAGAAAGGCTATATAAAGGCTAGCGCCCTTAAAGCGGATTAGAAGTACTTCCGAATTTACTACTAGCGAGTTACTAAAACCGAGATAAGTAAAGAGATAGGCGAGGCCGTTCGTACGGTTTATTTTCGACCTCCCTCCTAATCGTTAGTAGGAGGCTTACGCTAACGAAGATTAATAGGGTATAAGATACTTAGTAGATAAGCGTAGTCTAGATAAATAACCGCGTGTAAATATCCTAGTATATATCGAAGATATAATTCCCTTTAATAAGACAATCCTTTAAACACGGGAGAAGCGATTCTACTTAGGGTTTCAGCGCATTATCCTATATCTATATAATACTATTAGGTTATTTACTATTAACCGAAAATAGGTAATACTTGACCTTCAGTTTAAGTATCTACAAATATCGCTCTAGTAGGATCCGTACGGAGGACCTCCTAAGCCGATAATCGAACTCGAGCCCTAATTTGTAAAAAGCGTCCTAGGTATATCGAAGCTATAGGTGGTACCCGAGTTACACTTGTTTACTACAATTAGACTAACTAATCGATATTACTTAGTAATACGTTCGCGCTACCTAAAATTGTCTACGGCGTATCACTTATCTTTAGCCTATATATCCTACTCTTTATTATATTATTTTATATCTACGCCTTTAAAGCGCCTTACTTAATATCGATAGAAGACCTTCGGAGACTACTTATCGAGGGTAGTCGATAGGAAATACTACTTCCCTTAAAGAAAGAGATAGATAATTTGTAACGGATAAAGGTCCGTACAACTGGGAAACAAGGATAAAGACTCGGGGCATATACTTGGAAGTATCGTGGACGATCCGTGCGGGGTTCGTCAGGTGATCATCACGTCAGCTTTCCCGATGATTTTCTTATAATCAGGAAGCCCCCGAGATCCCTCCTAATTCTGCAAGAATTAGTCTTGGCATACAGAGACAATACAATTTGCATTCCCCTCCTTAGTCATTGTATCTTACCCGGTTGACAGGCCATATACCTGGAAACAGTATATCTTTACAATTCTAATTCTTCATCTTCAACTGCCTGAGATACAATGGCTCCTCCGACTACTCGTCGTAGTACTAGGAACGATATCGAATCGCCTGGGTAAACCCCTCAGATCGAGGCAGAAGCGGATCAATCTATTGGGATCCAACCCTAAGAAGTGGAAGACCTACAATCCACTAGAACCGAGGACCTGTATTAGGATACCCTAGATCCAGAAGCGGTGACCTGAGGAATGGAAGCGGAACTTAGGCGACTCGAGGCCGAAGCAGACCTCTAATAGCGCCTTATCGCTGCTAGGGAACTCGTTGTAGCTAACGAGGAAAAACTCAAAACCCTAAACGGAAGAAAATCAACGAATCGCCCTCGATCCTCCTACGATTCATCATCGGAAAGCGAGCCGAGTTAAAGAGGAGAAATTAAGAGATACGTTGATAAATTCGAGGAGGACTTTAGTATTAAATAGAGAGAGGAATGGCTAAACGATTTGAATGCCCTTTTTAAAGGGGCCCCGAAGAAATATATCTCGGGCACCTAAAAAGTCCTCGCTGCTACGAATTTCCTCTACGCCACGTATAAGACTAAATGGGCGTCTTACGAGCGAAAACACCCCGAAGACGCGAATAATTGGGAAACCTTCAAGGAATGGACCAAAACCCTACTACAAAATTCCTATAATATCGTTACCGACGTTCTTATTGCCTATTAAAAGGTAGAAATGCGTCTATACTAGGACCCCCGTACATTCGAAACCTACCTCGAATCGCTAGAGAATCACCTCCTAGCTTAAACCGAAGAAGTAAGGGCCTAAACGCTATTTATGAAGCTATAGAAACCCCTAAGGGACGTGATTATTACTAATACTAATGGATCCCTACCGACTACTAGGGATGAAATGTCGAAAAAGGCTGCTACCTTATTCCTAGTCTATTTCCTACCTTATAAGCGAAAAGAATATCCTACCTAAGGGTAGGATAAGAAAAAGAAGGGGAATCATACCGAATCGGTATCGAACTAGTCCCAATCCGCTAGCTCCTCGTCGTCGAACCATAAGGGACGAGGGGGTCTAAGAGGAAGAGGCTCGACCCTAAGAGGCAGAGGCTAACCACGAGGCCGTGGCCGAGGACGTGGAGGATTAAGAAAGCCCTACACCTTAGGTGAAAATACGACGCCGACAAAAATAGGAAACGCTAGCGATTCCACGCCGAATACTACCTACTTTATCTATAGCGACAAAAACTATTGGGCAAATGAATACCCGTAGGGGACTGTAATACAGTCTATTGTTAAGGTAGTACGCCCCTAAAAACCGGTACAAGCGGGAAAAGTGGAAGAGCTAGAATAAATCCCGATACGCTAGCTCTATACCCACTAATAGGGACCACAACACGCCTTTATATACCGATTATCCTCGGAAATAGTATCGAAACGTACGCGGACCTCGATACCGGTACAGAATGCGACGTGGTTAGTAAGGAATTTGCTTGTAAAAACAAATTGCTAGCCGCCCCCTTTTTATCCCCGTCTATAAAGGGCGTCGCCCCTAAACACGTACGCACTTATAGCGTATTTTGGGTCCTATTCACGATTAGGGACTCCAGGGGAACCAAAAAGACAATTAAAAGACCATATATAGGTATCGATAGGGACTACCGTGTAGAAGGAAGCCCTATACTCCTATCCCGAACCTTTATAAATGAATTCGACGTGATCTTACACCCTAGAGTAGATTAGTGGTGGTTCGGGGTTAAGAGCTTTAAGCTAGTAAAACCCTATCGATTCGCGAAATTAGCGAGGAATTCAGTAGTAATCTACGCTCTTATAAAAATACCCGAACAAGTGTGGCTCCCTAACGAAAACGGGGATCACCCGAATCTGGACCTATTACGAATACCCCTCGAACTGGAGGCGTATCTTAATATATTCGATCACGAGAAGGTAGGAAACCTACCTATCTCAAAAGCTTCCGATTATGCTATCGAACTGGAAGAAGGTAAAACCCTACCTTACGGTCCAATCTACCCCCTCTCGAGGGCAGAACTTAAAGAATTGTGGGCCTACTTAGTCGATAATATCAAGAAAAAGCGAATTAGGCCTTTAAAGAGCCCTATAGGAGTACCAATTCTCTTCGTTCTAAAAAAGGATGGAGGCCTACGCTTATATATAGATTATCGAGGACTCAATCGAGTATCGGTTAAGAATCGGTACCTATTACCCCTTATTTTAGAGATCCTTGATAGGCTCTTAGGGGCTTAATACTTTAGTAAGGTAGATGTTAAAGATGCCTACTATCGTATACGTATCCGCGAAGGAGATGAATGGAAAACCGCCTTCCGAATAAGATATAGCCATTTTAAATATATAGTTATACTATTCGGTTTATCTAATGCCCCCGCTACTTTTTAAAGCTATATCTATACAGCGCTGGGAGGGCTAATCGATACCGTTTGTGTGGCGTATCTCGATGATATCCTTATCTTTTCGCCCGACCGAGACTCCTATATAAAAGCGCTACAATAAGTCTTCGAACGACTTAGGAGATTAGAGCTTTACGTAAAACCGTTAAAATGTACTTTCTATCGAAAAGAAGTCGAATTCCTAGGGTTTATCGTAAATAGAAGGGGAGTCTGTATGGACGAAAGCCGTATTAAGGTTATCTAGGAATGGGAAGAACCGAAGAGCTTCTACGATATCTAGGTATTCCTAGGATTTTGTAATTTTTATCGGCGCTTTATTAAAGGGTATTTATATATATCCCTACCCCTTACCTCGATGCTAAAAGGGTTAAAAAATGGGAAAAAACCTGGTAAAGTCGCCCTAGACGCAGCCGAATCGCTAGCGTTCCGGCGCCTAAAAGAGGCCTTTCAGTTAGCGTCTCTCTTATACCACTTCGACCCGGAAAAATATATTAGGTTGGAAATAGATGTATCGAACAAAGGTATGGGGGGTGTCCTTTCTTAACCCGATGAAGAAGGACGCTAGTACCCTGTAGCCTTCTGGTCGCGAAAATTCTTAGGGGCTGAGCTTAATTATACGATACTAGATTAAGAGCTATTCGCTATCGTATACTCCTTCCAATACTGGAGACATTACCTTAATAGCAGTAAGTACCCCGTAGAAGTACTCTTAGACCATATAAATCTGTGTACATTTATAATGTAGTAGAAACTAAACGGCCGGTAAGCACGCTGGTGTATGTTTCTGACGCCTTTTGACTTTATTATAAAGTATAGGCCTGGAAAGACAAACCCTGTAGATGGGCTTTCTAGAATTCCAAATTCCGAGCAAGTAGCTTTAGGAATAGAATTGACGACCCCGATTTAAGACCGAATTGTAGGCGAAGGGCTCCCGAACCATAGGCTCGAGGAAGTACCGACCCTTACAATACAGAGTATTATAGGGATAAAAAATCTAGACGTAGATTATGAGTATGATTTAAAAGAACTTGACTTAGAATTCTAAATTAGAATTGATTAGGAAACCCTTAGATTAGGTATACCTACGGGAATGAATGCAGAGTGTATCGGTACCGAATTAGACGAGTAGTCTAAATGGAGAAAATTATGCGACGAACTAAATATCCTATTCGACGTCGGCGATACTACACTAGTAGTAGTCTAGTCTATTAGTATAGATACTGAAGACGTTCTCTAATGGGTTACAAGGCTTTAAAATGAAGACCAAGAAACGAGCCGGCGAAAAAGTAACGTTTCGACCTAGAAACCCGGTAGTAAAGGATAGGAGACCGATACCTTAGGATTACTACGGTATCGAGGGCGGTTATATATCCTAAAAAAGGAGGGTATCCGTAGAAAACTGCTATAAATACACTACGATAACCCTACCGCGGGATATTTTGGCCGAGTAAGGATAGAAGAACTGCTACGGCGTAACTACCATTGGGTTTATATGTAAGAAGACGTGAAAAGATATATCGCTTCTTATAGGGTATACTAAATAGCGCAAACCCTAAGGTATAGGCTATTCGGTAAGCTCGAATCGCTACCGATACCATTACGGCCCTTTACCGAATTATCTATGGATTTTATTATAGGATTACCTCAATCGATCTGGAAAGGAAGGATAGTTAATACGATTTTGGTGGTCGTGGACCGTTTCTTAAAATAGTACCTTTTCTTCCCAGTTTTAACTACAATAGACGCTGCGGAATTAGCCGAGCTGTTCTATTAAGAAGTTGAACTGAGATATGGACCACCAAATGGCATTATATCCGACCGGGGATCTATTTTTACAAGTAGGTTTTGGTTAAAACTGTGCTATTTATCCTAGATAAAATTAAGGTTCTCGATAGCGTTTTATCCCTAAACCGATGGTCAAACGGAAAGGATAAACTAGACCCTCGAATATTACCTCCGCTGCTTTATCGATAAACAGTAAAAAATGTGGCCCTTACTACTAAAATCAGCTGAGTTCGTATACAATAACGCAACGAGTGTAATAACTGGAATGTCCCCTTTCTAGGCCCTACTAGGGTATAATCCCAACTTTTAAATGCGTGCCGAGGACGGCAGCGTAAGGAGGGAGGTACTAGTAGTAGTATCTCGTTTTGAAAAGCTAACAAAGCTTCGAGAACAACTGTAGATTTTGTGGCGAAAAGCCACCGAAATACAAGCGACTTAATACAATAAACGCTACTAAGAAATGACCTTTAAAAAGAATAATCTCGTAGCCCTATTAATAAAGAACCTCCGATTGAAAGAAGGGACTACTAAGAAACTCTCCCTACGGTGGATCGGACTATTTAGGATCCTCGAATACATCGGAAAACAAGTATATCGCCTACTACTCCCTAACAAGTATATAGCGATTTACAACGTATTCCCGATATCCCTACTACAGCCCTAGCGATAAAGAGAAGGAGAACTAGAAAACCTACCTCTACTAGCGCTAGCGGATAATAATGAATGGGAAGTGGAAGAGATCAAAGATGACTAAAAGTTCGAAGGCGAGCTATACTATTTAGTGAAATGGATAGGATGGCCCTCAGAGTACAATCAATGGGTCTCCGAGGAAGCAATAGCGAATACCCCTCGAATTATTGTAAAGTACAAAAAGACTCAGAAAAGGTTAAAATAAGCATATATTTGGAAAAACTAAGGTCTACCGAACCCCCCTCGAATCGAGGCCGAAGAACCTATAGAAAAGGACCGAGCTGCTACCGTCCTACCACGGCTAGAAACACAGAGAAAACACCTAAAGCTTCCAATCAAAAGGGAAGTCCGATAAGTGGGAGGATATAGTATCGTAATTGATATGGCCCTCGGGAAGATGAGCTCTAACAGCTAGGGTATATAGAGTATGAAAGGCCGAAACGGCCGCGTGCCATATAGTAACCGACTCCTCTTCGTTGATAAGACGAGGCCGCTCCGAGGCCTCTACAGCTAGCTGATCCTAAGGCATCTCGACCTTACGGGTATCCCTAACGATACGGTTATTACGCCTAGCGACCTAGCTGTCGTAACGGGTATGGATGTCCTAAATTAGGAGCGATAGGTTAGCAGTCCGGCTATAAACCGAGGGTAGATCGACAACGACTCACCAGAGTAATACGAGTTCTAGCTAAATGATGAAGATACCGGTGACTCTTGACTAAGCTATTAAAACTAGCGAGAAGGTCACGTACCCCTACCGTAACCTCCTCGATAAGAGTCTTAGGAACCTGGAAGACTACCTTATCGCTATTATTATTAACCTGGCTAGAAAAGACGCTAAAACCCCTAACGGTATTGGCCTAGAAGTTCTTGACCTAGGAAAGGATTGCTAGCAGTTCGAAACGATTGCCAGAAAGACTAGAGGGAACCTGTATCATTATATAGGGTCAGTACGAATCTCTACCGAATCGCCACCGAGAAGAGAGAGGATACTTACCTATTCGTACACCCTCCTTTTCGCAGTACAGTCCTTATAGGACTTGCTATTGATATTATCCGTAAAGCACTGTATAGCAAACGGTTTGTGGTATACGGGGGACTACTTCGGCTAGTCCCTATAGGAAATACGAGAACTAGTAGCCGTATCTCGAGGTATAGCGGATAAGGGTAGAAGAGACTGTGAACCAAGGTCAGTTCGTGGTCGATCCGTTACAGATACGATAATCACCCACTAAAAAGTTGTGAAAATCGCAAAAGTAAGAGAGATTGTAAAGAGTGAGAGAGAGAGATTTAGGAAGAAGTAAACAAATCCTAAGTCGTCTACGCGACGTGATAAAAATTGGACTGCACTAAGAAGGAAGCTACGACCGAGGACGTAAATAAATAAATTCGCACCTGCCATTTCTATCAAGCGCTACCAAAACCTTAAAATACCACTGAATCGGCCCCTCGCCGCTTACAATTTATATAGTGGAACGGGAAATACGTCCTCGAAATCCTGCGATAACTCCTGAGCAGTACTAATACTTGCGGGGTTATAGGCGGCAATATAGGCTTCCTGGACCTAACGTAATAGATTATATTTCGCCTGTGTCCACAAGACGTATCCCTTATCTCTAAGCTGAAGACGCTGCCCTGATTCGGTATGGTATCGGTGCCACTCCCTCGACGTCGCAGAAAGCAATGGTCGCGTAAGAGGATTCGGATATATAGCCCGTCGACTTTCTAGATGTCGTTGATAAGCGACTGGGAGAGGCTACCGAATCGTTAGCGAAGTGGAACCGAATTCCTCGTAACTCGACTCTGCTTACCCCTGCTCTATTATCACCCCCTAGGCGGTGTTCCGATTTATGAGCCCGGTATACAGCCACGAAGTCCTTTAGGAACTTAAGGACCCCCTTATTTACGTTCTGTAAATAAGTGGTATCCTAGGCGTAGTATCCGTTATCGTTATGATAAACCTATGTAGCCCAGTCGAGAATCGCTACCAAATCGCGGGTGTCACCCTACATACCCTCAGTAGGGCGTTTACAATGTATATGACGCTGGATATATTGTTGGCATTTCTTCGAATTTTCGGTCCCGAGAAAGTATTGAATCGAGAACGGTTCGCTGGTATTTGCAGTATCCCAGTTATTGATAGCAGATCGAAGATATCGTATACACTATGTATACTTCAACTGAATCTGGGTTGAACGAGGGGTAGGAACTATGATATAGGGAAGAAAGAGTGAGACGATATTTCAACCGATGAGACTAGAATGCTAGACCTATATATATACTACGGTATACAAAGGCTCACTATTTATGGGTGAAGTCTTTTAGGTTGTTCTGAAATATCTCTTCTTTGTCGTGAATCACCCCGGGTTTCTCCCCGACATTTTATTGTTCTATACTCGGATCCTATATCTTACCTTGAATGGGAATCCCTTGGTATTCATTGATCTAATTGCGGATGAGGGCATCCGCTTGGAAAGGAGGGGATAATTGTAACGGATAAAGGTCCGTACAACTGGGAAACAAGGATAAAGACTCGGGGCATATACTTGGAAGTATCGTGGACGATCTGTGCGGGGTTCGTCAGGTGATCATCACGTCAGCTTTCCCGATGATTTTCTTATAATCAGGAAGCCCCCGAGATCCCTCCTAATTCTGCAAGAATTAGTCTTGGCACACAGAGACAATACAATTTGCATTCCCCTCCTTAGTCATTGTATCTTACCCGGTTGACAGGCCATACACCTGGAAACAGTATATCTTTACATAATTACTATATCTTCCCGAAGGTCGAGGTAATCTATAGCTAGCCCCGTATTTTATAGGAGATACTAATAAATAGAAGTACACTCGACGTATAGCTTAGGACGTCTAGTAAGATATACGGCTTCCTTAATCATTTTTTCTCTTACTAATTCCGATACGGAGGAGGTAATTTACTCGATAAGAGTAGTAAGTAGCCTATATATCCCTAAGTTTTCTCTAGATAGGTAGACTAAGTCTTTTATCTAGGTTTCGTTAGTGAAGTATAGCGTAATATAATTATAGCCTACGCTACTAGTAGAACGTTTATTAAATATTATCGTCCCCGTCGGTATACTAGCTTATAAGAGATTATATACGGCCTCAATCTAGACGAAGAGTTCTTAAAGGCTGTAACCTAGATAAGCCGTTAGATTAATCGGCGACGACTACGATACCTAAGCGACGCTAATCGGGAATTAGTAGAGAAAGACCTAGAATTGCAATCAGCTATACGCTAGTAAGTTAATTTAGAGACCTAGTACGCTAATCGCTCTTACAACCTAGTATTACGGGCGATACTAGAGGACTAGAAGTATTAAGTCTACAATCTACGCCGGCGTCTATAAGATAAACGGCGGAAAGAAATACGCCGCGATTTTAGTCGGAAATAGGCGGTGATTAATATTGAAAGATAGCTGACTAGTAGGGCTATTAGTAATAAGTCTACGCGCAAAGTATTACGGAAGGAGTTTGAAATACTATCGGAGTAGATTCTTCTCGTAGAGAAGTTCTTTACTTAGCCTACTACCGATTTATTAGAAGACGAGTAGACGCGGTATAATAAAGCTATTATAGCTGGAATATAATATTGCGGCTTTTAGGAGGGTAGGCCCCTTCGGGGACGACGGAAGCGTTCTATACCGTCCGATAATAACGATACAGTTCCCTCTCCGCTAGCTCGAAAGATAAAATATAATACGCCGCCGACGACGTCGTCGGAGAATAAACGTACTACTAGCTGGGAATATATCCCGAATATAGGGTAAACATTTGTATACTTCTAATACCCTAAGATATACTCCGACTATAATAGAGTAAAGAGGTATTTTAGGATATCCTATTTGACGGACTGGATATATAATTTCTGCGATTTATCCGTCTTACACGAGATATACTTGCAGAGGTATACCGAAGGTGCCTATAGCCTTCGAATATAAGCGTTAGATTCTAAAGCTGGTATATTTACCTCTATATTCTCTAGACTTGAATCCGATTGAGGAGTTCTTTACTAAGCTTAAGGCCTTTATCCGGCGGAACTAGTAATTTTACGATAATAACCCGGACTAAAGATTCGACAACTTCTAGTGTATTGACGTCGTTAGTGCGAGGAAGAAAACTGCAGAGGGATACTTTAGGTACGCTGGCTTAGTTATAAAGGAGATATAGCGTAGCTACTGTAGTAAATTTCGGAACTAATAACTAGATATTACTATATAGGTATTATTGCAAACGGCATTATATTTTCAATTTTAATAATACCTATAAATATAGTGATATTCGAAATCAGTTTTAACTTAACGTTTACTCTCTTTATCTCCCGAGGCCCTAGCTTAAGCGTACTATAGCCCGTATTTAGATATATTTCTACTAACTTTGTATTCGTCTGTATCTTCGAGTTAGTATAAATCATAGTAATACTATCTCCTAACAATCCTAGATTGAACTAGTCCTTTGAATTGTAAGAGATATCCCGAGACTTTCCTTGATCTTATTGTTTATCTAGAGCCCGCTTTTTAATATATAGTCTTTTAGTAGAGTTGTACCCTTGATAGCTAGCTCGTCTTCCTAAAAATATACTATCGAATAGTATACCTCGAGTAGAGATAGATTTCTAGTTGATATCTATATATCCCCTATAACAACGGAGTATTTGTTGAGCTTATACTTCAATACCGTCTTAAAACGTGCGAAAATAGTCTGATGTAGCTCTTTCGCTGTTTTATCCTCTAATTTATAACTCTAATAAAAACGAACAAGTTGTAACTAGTAAGAATTTCGTTAAAATACGTCGGACTTTTTAAGTAATAGATAACTCGACGGAATAAGAACTCTGTAGCTATCCGATACTATTTTCGAGAAATAAGATAGTATTCTTTAAGTGTCTTAAATTTAACTATCTAGAATATTTTAGAGATGATTTCCTATATTTATTAGTAAAGCTTTACGCGATCTTTACGATATCGCTCGTTCGTATCTTAGGAAAATTCTCTATTAAGCCTAAATCTAGGAAAGATATAAAAAATAATACTAGTAGTCTCCGTAAGTTCGTAAAGAAGGAAGATAGTCTTTTATCTCCTATTTTACCGCGAAGAAGATCGTTATCTACCGTGGATAGATATATAGTTATCGAGCTATCGTTATCTAAGGGGTTGATACTTACCGGGGCCGGTTTGATAATATTCCGAGACCGGTATATTCTACTTAAATAGATAGTATAAGCGACCTCCCGTAATAAGAAGGTAAAGCTAATCTTTAGATATCGCTATAGTACGTGGCTTTTCTATATAGCGCCCTCTTCTATCTAGGGAACTTCTGTATATAGAAAATTACCTTATATAGAATTTATTTATAGACTGCCAATTACAGCTATATTCTTAGTAAAGTAAATTAAACTATTGGGATAATAGGTATATAAAATCCTAGACCGAGGATAGGGAAAACAATAGTTCTTTTTAGTAAGAGTTCCGCTTCGGTCTTATAACTTTATATTGGTTATAGTATATCTTTATTAACCTACTGTAGGTCCTAGTCTATTACTAGTATTAGGGCTAGATAGTAGGAGTTCTTTATAAGTCAGTTATCTTTTTATTAGAGCTATAGTTTGAGATATACTAATTACGAGCTAAGGAAGGCCTAAAATCCCGAAGTATCCGCTAATAAAATATATACCTAGCCCGTCTCTCGGATACGAATTCCTACATATATATCTGCGCTGTATATCCTACTATATTCGCATACCTTTTTTATTAGACTTGTTTTACGACGGCGTTGTTTTTGCCGTATTAACTTTCTTCTCGAAACGATATCCTTAGACTTAGTAGCCTTAATAGCGGCTATTAAGCGCGTTACCTTAATATCTAGAGGTATTCTAGGAGTAGAGAAACTATAGAAATATAGATAGTAGGGACTCTTATAAAACTTAGGTCCGCTAATAGAAAGGGGCTTAATAAATCAAATATTATTGTACGAAGGGTTATAGAACGCGAAAAGGCTATAATATTTAAGGTATTATACGAAAATCGGTCCTTTATATACTAAACTTATAAATGTAAGACTAGAAGGGCAATAATTACTATTATTATTTACGGTTATTAAATAGGTACGGTAACGTAAAACAACCGTACTTTTGTACTTTTAACGTTATTAATATATTACCTGCCACGCCTTTTATATATTTGTAGTATTATTATAGTATACTTTTAGTACTAGTAAATCCTTAAACTGTCGAGTAAATGAATTTATCAATTAGTTAATACAAAAAAAAGGGGGGATAAATACTCTATTAGTAGGGTAGTTAGGATAATAAATACCCGACGCTCTAAGGCTAGAATAATCTATATCCGTTTAGAACTTTTATCGGGCGGTACTTTAAGCTAGCTACTATAAATAAATCAAATATTTACTATATAAGAATAAAAGGACGAATTCTCTCTTGTATTTACGCTAGTAGAGTGGAAAAACCTAGTAGGAGAAAACCACGCCTAGAGAGATCTATCGAATATAAAGCTTCTTAGGGCTATTCTAATTGTAACCGTAACTTAGAGTATTCTAGAAACTAGATAATTAGCCTATTAGACCGTAGTATAAGAATTTAGTAATACGGTAGACGAACTTGAATATAAGCTATTAATAGATAAAGATAAAGAAGTCTTCGACGTAGTTAAAGAGCTTGATACTAATAAGGAAGACTTAGATATAGCCGAGGCGGATAATAAGGATATAGAAGATATTGATAAGGTTAGGGCGTTTGATAAGGACGAGGAAGTTATAGATAATAAGCCGGAAGTACTATATAAGCTTCCTATATTTAAGCCGTCGTCTAGTTTGTATACTACTTTATCTCCTCTATAGTTAAAAAAGGTGATAAGTCTACTCCTGTCTACCTATACCTATACCGTACCGTATATATCTACCTTTAGTTCGGGATTGTATTTGCGGCTACTATCTACAACCTTACTTAAATCTAGTTCTATATTAGCGCCCTATAATTTTAGCGTAGCGCTCTTACGTACCTAAACAGTTACCTCTATCACGTAGACTAAAGGTTACCGAGGACCCTATACAGCTATAGTTACTATCTAACTATATCGCGTATTCGCTACTATAATTAATAACAGTAACTATTCTATATAAATAGGCGCGTATATAAATAGTAGCGAGAAGTAGAAAGATAGAGTATATTATTTTACTTGATATTTTCCTAATTATCGGTAACTACTTTAAGTAGTATACGATATAGCTTTAAGTAACCCTAATTAGGCTACAGTCTACTACGATTAAACGGTATCGGTAGAATATAGCTTTCGCCGAGCCCTATTCCGGTTAACCCCTCGCGCCTAGAAAGAGGATATAAGGGTACGAAAGAATAGCGCCTCGGTAGTTTATATAGCTCGTAGGTGAAATATATTAAGCGACTCCTACCTACCCGTATCGATAATACTAGCTCGGTGCAATCTACTATTTATTGCGGAGGGTCTAGACCTATATATATTAGAAGGATATTTATTATATAGCTAACCACGAGTAACCTAATAAGAAATCTATAAACTACTCCTAGGAATAATTGTCTAATAATCAATTGGTTAGAGGCTAACGGTTAAATATATCCTAGCTTAGGACTACTACTACTATAGTATTACAGTCGCATTTATTATAAATACTATAGCGTTAAATTTCTAGTTCCTATAGTAGTTCTATAACTTCGTAATATTATCTAAGGTATAGAGTAAGGGAAACTTAAAAATACAAATTACATTTTATCTATTATATATATTAATAGTAATCCTTCCCTTAACTCTACTATTACGATATTCCCTATAAATTTCTCCTAGAGTAGATAACTCTTAACGTAGTCTCGTAGGAAGCTATATTTTCGATAGTTATATAGACCTAACCTACAAATATACGTTCAAAACCCTTTCGATATCCTTATATATAACCTAGTAGCGTCCGAGCTTAAATTGGCGGAGAATAGGGAGGTAGATTTTTAATATAAAATCAATCAAATTAGGGCTGTTATCTAGACAAAGTATTTCGATATTACTTAGTCTATCTACTAATTTATCTCGGAGACTACTACTAAATACCCTTAGGTAAGTATAGAAGCCGGATATTAGAAAATATCTAATACGAATATCGTTCTCTTTCGCTACAACTAGAGCGTCGACGATCGTTTTAAGGTATATTATAAATAAGTAGTTCCAATTAGCGAAGACTCGAGGAGCGAACTAGAGATACGACTTATAAATACCCCCTATAAAGGTAATATAGACGCTATTAAGCGAGGTAAAGCGGGGTATAGACCTACGGAAAGCTTTTAAGTCTTCCCTCGTATCTAAGATATTTTGTTACTCTTTAGCTAAGTAGCTAAAATATAAATAAATAGAGGTATATATAACCCTCTCTTTACAACTACCCTAGAATAAATCCGACTAGTCCCGGAGAAACTCAGATAGGGTATAAATATAGCCTTAGAAGTAATCTAAATACTAAATACCTATAGAAAATTAGATTTAGTCTTACTATCCAATCGATATAGACTTACGAGGGTCAATTAGTTTAGATACCTCGTAGTATAAAACCTTTATATACGTAGAAATATAAGATTTCGATACGCTTTCTAGGTAATTGAGCCTAGAAATTAAGGAATTTACTTTTAGAGTATAGAAGAGGTATAGAAGACTCAAGTACCGGTATTTCCAATTTACTAATAAGACTAATATTAAATTATTTTACGAAAGGTATACGAAAATCGCAAGTAGAATCTCTAGGGGTAGTTCTATTATCGTTAAGCCTACTATCTATAAGAGTCCTCCGATATAAGCTTTATATAATTGTCTTAATAAATACTAGGGACCCGATAGCCGAGCCTAATTAGGGGTAGTAAATACGAAATGTTATAGGCTAGCTAAGTAATATAGGTACCGAAGTACCGAGCCTAATTAGGGGCGGTAAATACGAAATATTATTAGCTAGCTAAGTAATATAGGTACCGAAGTACCGAGTATTATTAGGGGTAGTAAATACAAAATGTTATTAGCTAGTTAAGTATTATAGGCACTGAAGTACCGAGCCTTATTAGAGGCGGTAAATGCGAAATGTTATTAGCTAGTTAAGTATTATAGGTACCGAAGTACCGAGCCTTATTAGGGGTAGTAAATACGAAATTCTATCGGAAAGCTAATATATAGCTATTAATTAGCTTATATTATATTAAGGAATAAATGTGATATCTGTCTATACCCCGTAGAGTAATCCTATAACCTCTTATAATGAATTCGAGTACTGGGAAGAACTTAACTAGTAGTATTTAGCTATACTAATCTCTTCCTAGTAATACTAGATTGTGTTTTACGCCTCCTCGAGCCTTTTCGTTAGGTACTATACCTTAGCCTCTACTAGTATTCTCCTTTCCTCGTCTGCTCTACTATTCCTTTTAACTTCTTTAAGTTTGTAGGCGATCTAAGATTCTTCTATCTCTAGAAGACTATAAGAACTCTATAATTCTACGGTATCAATACCCTATATATATAAATGGTATAGGCTCTTAATTCTCTGTTTATTTTAGTACTACTTTACTATTAGAAAGTAATTATTCTTTATACCTCCTAAAAGATACCCTACTTTTTCTAATCTTACTATATAAACGCTTGTATACACTAACAGAGTGTTTGCTAAGATACTATTAAAATAAGGGTAGAAGATCCTAGTCGAGGATTTTCGAAGTATATTTAATATTAGACTTTAGGCGTATATAAGAGGGATATATATTTAGACTATTTTGTCGTCTTTAGGTATATATATATTAGTAATAATGTAACGGATAAAGGTCCGTACAACTGGGAAACAAGGATAAAGACTCGGGGCATATACTTGGAAGTATCGTGGACGATCCGTGCGGGGTTCGTCAGGTGATCATCACGTCAGCTTTCCCGATGATTTTCTTATAATCAGGAAGCCCCCGAGATCCCTCCTAATTCTGCAAGAATTAGTCTTGGCACACAGAGACAATACAATTTGCATTCCCCTCCTTAGTCATTGTATCTTACCCGGTTGATAGGCTATACACCTGGAAACAGTATATCTTTACAATTCTAATTCTTCATCTTCAACTGCCTGAGATACAATGGCTCCTCCGACTACTCGTCGTAGTACCAGGAACGATATCGAATCGCCTGGGCAAACCCCTTAGATCGAGGCAGAAGCGGATCAATCTATTGGGATCCAACCCTAAGAAGTGGAAGACCCACAATCCACTAGAACCGAGGACCCGCATCAGGATACCCTAGATCTAGAAGCGGTGACCCGAGGAATGGAAGCGGAACTTAGGCGACTCGAGGCCGAAGTAGACCTCTAACAGCGCCTTATCGCTGCCAGGGAACTCGTTGCAGCTAACGAGGAAAAACTCAAAACCCTAAACGGAAGAAAATCAACGAATCGCCCTCGATCCTCCCACGATTTATCATCGGAAAGCGAGCCGAGTTAAAGAGGAGAAATCAAGAGATACGTTGATAAATTCGAGGAGGACTTTAGTATTAAACAGAGAGAGGAATAGCTAAACGATTTGAATGCCCTTTTTAAAGGGGCCCCGAAGAAATATATCTCGGGTACCCAAAAAGTCCTCGCTGCTACGAATTTCCTCTGCGCCACGTATAAGACTAAATGGGCGTCTTACGAGCGAAAACACCCCGAAGACGCGAATAATTGGGAAACCTTCAAGGAATGGACCAAAACCCTACTACAAAATTCCTACAATATCGTCACCGACGTTCTTATTGCCTATCAAAAGGCAGAAATGCGTCCATACCAGGACCCCCGTACATTCGAAACCTACCTCGAATCGCTAGAGAATCACCTCCCAGCTTAAACCGAAGAAGTAAGGGCCCAAACGCTATTCATGAAGCTATGGAAACCCCTAAGGGACGTGATTATTACCAATACCAATGGATCCCTACCGACTACTAGGGATGAAATGTCGAAAAAGGCTGCTACCTTATTCCTAGTCCATTTCCCACCTTATAAGCGAAAAGAATATCCTACCCAAGGGTAGGATAAGAAAAAGAAGGGGAATCATACCGAATCGGTATCGAACCAGTCCTAATCCGCTAGCTCCTCGTCGTCGAACCACAAGGGACGAGGGGGTCTAAGAGGAAGAGGCTCGACCCTAAGAGGTAGAGGCCAACCACGAGGCCGTGGCCGAGGACGTGGAGGATTAAGAAAGCCCTACACCTTAGGTGAAAATACGACGCCGATAAAAACAGGAAACGCTAGCGATTCTACGCCGAATACTGCCTGCTTTATCTGTGGCGACAAAAACCATTGGGTAAATGAATGCCTGTAGGGGACTGTAATACAGTCTATTGTCAAGGCAGTACGCCCCTAAAAACCGGCACAAGCGGGAAAAGTGGAAGAGCTAGAATAAATCCCGATACGCTAGCTCTACACCCACTGATAGGGACCACAACATGCCTTTATATACCGATTATCCTCGGAAATGGTATCGAAACGCACGCGGACCTCGATACCGGTGCAGAATGCGACGTGGTTAGCAAGGAATTTGCTCGCAAAAACAAATTGCTAGCCGCCCCCTTTTCATCCCCGTCCATAAAGGGCGTCGCCCCTAAACACGTACGCACTCATGGCGTATTTTGGGTCCCATTCACGATTAGGGACTCCAGGGGAACCAAAAAGACAATCAAAAGACCATGTATAGGCATCGATAGGGACCACCGTGTAGAAGGAAGCCCTATACTCCTATCCCGAACCTTTATAAATGAATTCGACGTGATCTTACGCCCCAGAGTAGATCAGTGGTGGTTCGGGGTCAAGAGCTTTGAGCTAGTAAAACCCTATCGATTCGCGAAATTAGCGAGGAATTCAGCAGTAATCTACGCTCTTGTGAAAATGCCCGAACAAGTGTGGCTCCCTGACGAAAACGGGGATCACCCGAATCTGGACCTATCACGAATACCCCTCGAACTGGAGGCGTATCTTGATGTATTCGATCACGAGAAGGCAGGAAACCTACCTATCTCAAAAGCTTCCGATCATGCCATCGAACTGGAAGAAGGTAAAACCCCGCCTTACGGTCCAATCTACCCCCTCTCGAGGGCAGAACTCAAAGAATTGTAGGCCTACTTAGTCGACAATATTAAGAAAAAGCGAATCAGGCCTTTAAAGAGCCCTACAGGAGCACCAATTCTCTTCGTTCTAAAAAAGGATGGAGGCCTACGCTTATATATGGATTATCGAGGACTTAATCGAGTATCGGTTAAGAATCGGTACCTATTACCCCTTATTTCAGAGATCCTTGATAGGCTCTTAGGGGCTCAATACTTTAGTAAGGTAGATGTTAAAGATGCCTACTATCGTATACGTATCCGCGAAGGAGATGAATGGAAAACCGCCTTCCGAACAAGATATGGCTATTTTGAATATATGGTTATGCTATTCGGTTTATCCAATGCCCCCGCTACTTTTCAAAGCTATATCCATATAGCGCTGGGAGGGCTAATCGATACCGTTTGTATGGCGTATCTCGATGATATCCTTATCTTTTCGCCCAACCGAGACTCCTATACAAAAGCGCTACAATAAGTCTTCGAACGACTTAGGAGATCAGAGCTTTACGTGAAACCGTTAAAATGCACTTTCTATCGAAAAGAAGTCGAATTCCTAGGGTTTATCGTAAATGGAAGGGAAGTCTGTATAGACGAAAGCTGTATTAAGGTTATCTAGGAATGGGAAGAACCGAAGAGCTTCCACGATATCCAGGTATTCCTAGGATTTTGCAATTTTTATCGGCGCTTTATCAAAGGGTATTCACATATATCCCTACCCCTTACCTCGATGCTAAAAGGGTCAAAAAATGGGAAAAAACCTGGTAAAGTCGCCCTAGACGTAGCCGAATCGCTAGCGTTCCGGCGCCTGAAAGAGGCCTTTCAGTTAGCGTCTCTCTTATACCACTTCGACCCGGAAAAATATATCAGGTTAGAAACAGACGTATCGAACAAAGGTATAGGGGGTATCCTTTCTCAACCCGATGAAGAAGGACGCTGGTACCCTATAGCCTTCTGGTCGCGAAAATTCTTAGGGGCTGAGCTTAATTATACGATACCAGATTAAGAGCTATTCGCTATCGTATACTCCTTCTAACACTGGAGACATTACCTTGATGGTAGTAAGTACCCTGTAGAAGTGCTCTCAGACCATACAAATCTGCGTACATTTATAACGCAGCAGAAACTAAACGGCCGGTAAGCACGCTAGTATATGTTTCTGACGCCTTTTGACTTTATTATAAAGTATAGGCCTAGAAAGACAAACCCCGCAGATGGGCTTTCTAGAATTCTAAATTCCGAGCAAGTAGCTTTAGGAATGGAATTGACGACCCCGATTTAAGACCGAATCGTGGGCGAAGGGCTCCCGAACCATAGGCTCGAGGAAGTACCGACCCTTACGATACAGAGTATCATAGGGATAAAAAATCTAGACGCAGATTATAAGTATGATTCAAAAGAACTTGACTTAGAATTCCAAATTGGAATTGATCAGGAAACCCCTAGATTAGGTACACCTACGGGAATGAATGTAGAGCGTATCGGTACCGAATTAGACGAGTGGTCTGAATAGAGAAAATTATGCGACGAACTGAATATCCTATTCGACGTCGGCGATACTACACCAGTAGTAGTCTAGTCTATCAGTACAGATACTAAAGACGTTCTCCAATGGGTTACAAGGCTTTAAAATAAAGACTAAGAAACGAGCTGGCGAAAAAGTGATGTTTCGACCTAGAAACCCGGTAGTAAAGGATGGGAGACCGATACCTTAGGATTACTACGGTATCGAGGGCGGTTATATATCCTAAAAAAGGAGGGTATCCGTAGAAAACTGCTATAAATGTACCACGATAACCCTACCGCGGGATATTTTAGCCGAGTAAGGACAGAAGAACTGCTACGGCGTAACTACCATTGGGTTTATATACAAGAAGACGTGAAAAGATATATCGCTTCTTGTAGGGTATGCCAAACAGCGCAAACCCCAAGGCATAGGCCATTCGGTAAGCTCGAATCGCTACCGATACTATTACGGCCCTTTACCGAATTATCTATAGATTTTATTATAGGATTACCTCAATCGATCTAGAAAGGAAGGATAGTTGATACGATTTTAGTGGTCGTGGACCGTTTCTTAAAATGGTGCCTTTTCTTCCTAGTTTCAACTACGATAGACGCTGCGGAATTAGCCGAGCTATTCTATTAAGAAGTTGAACTGAGATATAGACCACCAAATAGTATTATATCCGACCGGGGATCTGTTTTTACAAGTAGGTTTTAGTCAAAACTGTGCTATTTATCCCAGATAAAATTGAGGTTCTCAATAGCGTTTTATCCCCAAACCGATGGTCAAACGGAAAGGATGAACCAGACCCTCGAATATTACCTCCGCTGCTTTATCGATGAACAGTAAAAAATGTAGCCCTTACTACTAAAATCAGCTGAGTTTGTATGCAATAACGTAACGAGTGCAATAACTGGAATATCCCCTTTCTAGGCCCTACTAGGGTATAATCCCAACTTTTAAATACGTGCCGAGGACGGTAGTATAAGGAGGGAGGTACCAGTAGCAGTATCTCGTTTTAAAAAGCTAACAAAGCTTCGAGAACAACTATAGATTTTATGGCGAAAAGCCACCGAAATACAAGCGACTCAATACAATAAACGCTACTAAGAAATGACCTTCAAAAAGAATGATCTCGTAGCCCTATCAATAAAGAACCTCCGATTGAAAGAAGGGACTACTAAGAAACTCTCCCTACAGTGGATCGGACTATTTAGGATCCTTGAATGCGTCGGAAAACAAGTATATCGCCTACTACTCCCTGACGAGTATATAGCGATTTACAACGTATTCCCGATATCCCTACTACAGCCCTAGCGACAAAGAGAAGGAGAACTAGAAAACCTACCTCTACTAGCGCTAGCGGATGATGATAAATAGGAAGTGGAAGAGATTAAAGATAACCAAAAGTTCGAAGGCGAGCTACACTATTTAGTGAAATGGATAGGATGGCCCTTAGAGTACAATCAATGGGTCCCCGAGGAAGTAATGGCGAATGCCCCTCGAATCATTGCAAAGTACAAAAAGACTTAGAAAAGGTCAAAATGAGTATACATTTGGAAAAACTAAGGTCTACCGAACCCCCCTCGAATCGAGGCCGAAGAACCTATAGAAAAGGACCGAGCTACTACCGTCCTACTATAGCTAGAAACACAGAGAAAACACCTAAAGCTTCTAATTAAAAGGGAAGTCCGACAAGTAGGAGGATATAGTATCGTAATTGATATGGCCCTCGGGAAGATAAGCTCTAACAGCTAGGGTACACAGAGTATAAAAGGCCGAAACGGCCGCGTGCTACGTAGCAACCGACTCCTCTTCGTTAATAAGACGAGGCCGCTCCGAGGCCTCTATAGCCAGCTGATCCTAAGGTATCTCGACCTTACGGGTATCCCTGACGATACGGTTATTACGCCTAGCGACCTAGCTGTCGTAACGGGTATGGATGTCCTAAATTAGGAGCGATAGGTTAGCAGTCCGGCTATAAACCGAGGGTAGATCGACAACGACTTACTAGAGCAATGCGAGTTCCAGCTAAATGATAAAGATACCGGTGACTCTTAACCAAGCTATCAAAACTAGCGAGAAGGTCACGTACCCCTACCGCAACCTCCTCGATAAGAGTCTTAGGAACCTAGAAGACCACCTTATCGCTATTATTATCAACCTAGCTAGAAAAGACGCTAAAACCCCTAACGGTATTAGCCTAGAAGTTCTTGACCTAGGAAAGGATTACTAGCAGTTCGAAACGATTGCCAGAAAGACTAGAGGGAACCTATATTATTATATAGGGTTAGTACGAATCTCTACCGAATCGCTACCGAGAAGAGAGAGGATACTTACCTATTCGCACACCCTCCTTTTCGTAGTACAGTCCTTACAGGACTTGCTATTGATGTTATCCGTAAAGTACTGTATAGTAAACGGTTTGTGGTATGCGGGGGACTGCTTCGGCCAGTCCCTATAGGAAACACGTAGGCAGCTTATACACTAGGTTTACTGACGTAGAATTGGTACTGCTAATTTCTTACGACGGTTCCTAGGAGAACCAGCAGCCGCATCTCGAGGCATAGCGGATAAGGGCAGAAGAGACTGTGAACCAAGGTTAGTTCGTGGTCGATCCGTTACAGATACGATGATCACCTACTAAAAAGTTGTGAAAATCGCAAAAGCAAGAGAGATTGTAAAGAGTGAGAGAGAGAGATTTAGGAAGAAGTAAACAAATCCTAAGTCGTCTACGCGACGTGACAAAAATTGGACTGTACTAAGAAGGAAGCTACGACCGAGGACGTGAATAAATAAATTCGCACCTGCTATTTCTATTAAGCGCTACCAAAACCTTAAAATACCACTGAATCGGCCCCTCGCCGCTCACAATTCATGTAGTGGAACGGGAAATACGTCCTCGAAATCCTACGATAACTCCTAAGCAGTACTAATACTTGCGGGGTCATAGGCGGCAATATAGGCTTCCTAGACCCAACGTAATAGATTATATTTCGCCTATGTCTACAAGACGTATCCCTCATCTCTAAGCTGAAGACGCTACCCTGATTTGGTATGGTATCGGTGCTACTCCCTCGACGTCGTAGAAAGCAATGGTCGCGCAAGAGGATTCGGATATATAGCCCGTCGACTTTCTAGATGTCGTTGATAAGCGATTGGGAGAGGCTACCGAATCGTTAGCGAAGTAGAACCGAATTCCTCGTGACTCGACTCTGCTTACCCCTACTCTATTATCACCCCCTAGGCGGTGTTCCGATTTATGAGCCCGGTATATAGCTACGAAGTCCTTTAGGAACTTAAGGACCCCCTTATTTACGTTCTGTAAATAAGTGGTATCCTAGGCGTAGTATCCGTTATCGTTATAATAAACCTATACAGCCCAGTCGAGAATCGCTACCAAATCGCGGGTGTTACCCTATATACCCTTAGTAGGGCGTTTACAATGTATATAACGCTAGATACATTGTTGGTATTTCTTCGAATTTTCGGTCCCGAGAAAGTATTGAATCGAGAACGGTTCGCTGGTATTTGCAGTATCCCAGTTATTGATAGCAGATCGAAGACATTGTATACACTATATATACTTCAACTGAATCTGGGTTGAACGAGGGGTAGGAACCATGATATAGGGAAGAAAGAGTGAGACGATATTTCAACCGATGAGACCAGAATGCTAGACCTATATATATACTACGGTATATAAAGGCTTACTATTTATGGGTGAAGTCTTTTAGGTTGTTCTGAAACATCTCTTCTTTGTCGTGAATCACCCCGGGTTTCTCCCCGACATTTTATTGTTCTATACTCGGATCCCATATCTTACCTTGAATGGGAATCCCTTGGCATTCATTGATCTAATTGCGGATGAGGGCATCCGCTTGGAAAGGAGGGGATAATTGTAACGGATAAAGGTCCGTACAACTGGGAAACAAGGATAAAGACTCGGGGCATATACTTGGAAGTATCGTAGACGATCCGTGCGGGGTTCGTCAGGTGATCATCACGTCAGCTTTCCCGATGATTTTCTTATAATCAGGAAGCCCCCGAGATCCCTCCTAATTCTGCAAGAATTAGTCTTGGCACACAGAGACAATACAATTTGCATTCCCCTCCTTAGTCATTGTATCTTACCCGGTTGACAGGCCATACACCTGGAAACAGTATATCTTTACAGAACCGAACCTGAACTTTCTTTAAGGGTCTGTATGATTGTACCTGTCACCGGGTCCTAGAGGCGCATAGTCTCGTTATTAGAGCCGGACACTAGTAGACGGCTGTCAGGCGAGAAGGCCACCGACTGAATCGAACCTAAATGGGCCCCGAGGGTCTGTATAAGTGCGCCTGTCGCCGGGTCCCAGAGGCGTACTGTCTTATTATCGGAACCGGACGCCAGGAGACGGCCGTCGGGCGAGAAGGCTACCGACCGAACCTAACCCGAATGGCCTCGGAGGGTCTGCGTGAGCGCGCCCGTTGCTAGGTCCTAGAGGCATACCGTCATATCACTAGAGCTGGACGCTAGCAGACAACCGTCCGGCGAGAACGCCACCGAATAAAGAAAACCTAAGTGGTCTTCGTGGGTCTAAATTTCGAGGGTCTGCATAAGCGCGCCTGTTACCGCGTCCTAGAGGCGCACTGTCCCATCACTAGAGGCGGACGCCAGGAGGCGGCCGTTAGGTAAGAAGGCCACCGACTGAACTGAACTTAAATGGCCTTTGAGAGTCTATATAAGCACGCCAGTCGCCGAGTCCTAGAGGCACACTATCTCGTCATTGGAGCCGGACGCCAGGAGACGGCCGTTAGGCGAGAAGGCCACCGACTGAACTAAGCTTGAATGGTCTTCGAGAGTCTATAATTATACGCCCCATCCTTCCTCAACTTGTGGTAATTGGCATATCCAAGTAGGAAGCTTATATTCGAACACTCTACGGATTATTACCGTTCGTAGTACAAATATAAGCCCCGTATAATAAACTTGAAGGGGCGCTTAATCAACTATCTAGAGATTTTTCAAAATAAAGCGCTTTACACCGTAAAGAAAATCCAAAGTTATAGAAGAACATGTTACGGACCTACCCGTCACCAATCAGCAGAGACCCACAGGGGTACACCGATGGGCCACCGAGAGCCAACCAGTTCAGCATCACTGATAGGTCACGTGGGTCGCGCGTCAACCTCGCGGAAAGATAAGAGATCACGTGATATCAGCGGGAGTATATCCCTATATAGGGTAGGATATACCCCAGGGAGACGATATACCCTAGGGAGTAGGGTATACCCCCAGGGGGTCGTCGACTCTAGGATACGAAGGATATATAAGGACACTCATTCATATACTTAGTTTAGTTCTTCGTCTTCAATTTATATATTGTTACTTGTATTTACCTTTGACAATACGGTGACTCTTTTACTTGAATTATAACCTAACAAACCCTACGAGCAGACTAATACCCCGGTATAGATCTACTCGGCGCTCTACCTAGTATCGGTTCCTCGAACTCCCAAAAGGACTTAGGCTATAGTAAGGCCCTACGCGGTAATAGTACGGTTGAGGCAGTTCGTTAACGTTAGTAAACCCGAGGCGGATTAAGGTAAGTATCCCCTAAACCGGCTAACCTAACTATAACTAGTTGGTAGTACGTAATATATTAAAGACCGTCTCGAATCAAGTTTCGAGTTACTAGTAAATATATTATCCGGAAAAGCGACCTCGGCTAAAGTACCGGTCGAACGGGAACCCGATAACTAGGAGATAGCCTAAGAAAAGAAAGTCGAGGCCTTAGAAGCTATAATCACGAAACTTACCGGCGAGTTTAACCGGTTTAGTTAAGGTATAGGGAGTAAGTTTACTACTATCGACGATTACCTTAAGTAGATTAAGGCTTAAGTCGTCGTATCTACCCCCGCTAGCGCGGTTTAAAGACCCCGACTACCTAAAGCTAAGTATTTTAAAGGAACGCGAACTAAGCTTCGAGGGTTCCTTACTTAAATAGATATATATCTCGACGTAAACAGTACTAGTATACCTAACGAAGTAGGAAAGGTAATCTTTATATCTACTTACCTACGGGGATAAGTATAGAATTAGCTTAAGCTATACGTCCGAGATTATTACGAAAAACAGCCTTAAGAGTAGTCAGCTACTACTACGAGTATTTTTAGAAGCTATAAGAGCTTTAGGGAATATCTTAAGCGAACTTTCGGAGATATCGACGCTACTAGAATAGCTAAACGTAAGCTATAGAAAATCAAATAACAAACTAGTATATTAGTATATACTTCCGAGTTCTAATAGATTATATCCTATCTAGATCTACCCAATCGAGCGTATATTCTATACTTCGAGGTAGGACTCAAACTAGACGTTAAGGATAAATTAGTAAGAATCGATAGGCTAGAAACCCTAGATTAGCTTATTACAATTACGGTTAAGATTAATAACCGTATTAATAAACGGCGATACAAGCGCCGGGAAATAGATTAATAGAAAAAGGGTAAGAGCTACGGATTTAATAGATTCGGGAACGGGCGCCGAGATAGGGCACCCTAAGACCCCGATCTATATAGCCCGAAGCTAATAGAATTAGACGCTACTTAAGAGGAGTAAAAGGAGCGTTAATAGAAGAATCTCTGCTTTACCTATAGGAAACTAGGATACTATATAAGGGAGTGTAAGTAGAAGAGACTATACGAGAAACGGTAACACTTAAAAGCGATACGCGAAGAACTACGTACGATATAAGAGTCTGGAACGGGTAACCCGAGGACGGAGTCCTTAGAAGATCTCTTAGCTAAGCTAGTAAGCTTGAGCCTAGAAGAGATAGATATAGGTAACCTATATATAGAAGGGTTAGCCGACGAGTAAGAAATCGATTATCTAGAGATCGACTAGGATACTATAGAGAGCTAGGGATAGACCTAGTATATCTCGTAGGAATTATACTATCCCGTAGAACTATCTAATAGCCTCTAGGAGTAAGAAATAGGCCCTAAGGGGATAGCTACCACGCTCTACGGAACGAATACTACGCTAGGGACAAACGAGACGTCCTACGATAGTAAATAAGTAATCCTAGAAATACTACTAGAAAGCCCCGAAAACCGTTATAATAACGAAGAAGCTAATAATATAGAGCTTATAGGATATCTCGAAGGAAAGATATAGCCTAGCAGACTAGACTAGTACCTTATTAACGCGATTAAGGAAGGCGACGACCTAGTAGGATACCCTTATAAAGATTCTACTTATACGTGTAAAGGATACGTACGATACCTAGGATATAGTAGGATAGCTAGCGTTATATACTACGACGAAACGTATACTACTTATAGGACCGGTAAGGTAGAACGAGGTATCGAACCTCAACTACTATAGTAGATAAGAAGGCCGAAATAGAGGCTAGAATATTAAGGAATATAGTACAATAGGCGCTAGGTATACGATTACGAGGATCGACTAATAGAATACCTAGTAGTAACCTTACCCGGGACTTATATAAAGCTATATATAATTCTACCGATAGGAAAGGTATAGACGCTAATTGACTCGGGAGTAACAAACAATTTTATAAACCCTAGGTTCTAGGAAACCCAATAAGTCCTTACTAAACCACTACTATATATAATCCCCGTTATAGGACTCGATAGAGAAGTCCTTACCGGAGGAGTTAGTAAAGAAACTATTATACTACCTATATCTATCTACGGATACCTAGAATTAATTAAGTTTAATATCTTAGAAACGGGGGACTACGATATTATCCTAGGAATACTATAGCTTAAGAAGTACAACCTAAGTATCGATTAGTAAACGGGACGGATTACCTTCGATAGGTACGAGTATATAGGATAATATAACGACTATAAGACGCGTTAAAGGAAGTCTAGCTAAGGGGAAAAGGACGGAGGTAAGTAGTCTAGAAGAAAAAGGACTAGAGTATCTATCGCGGGTATCGCCCCGGATACTATAGAACAATCACTAGGTATATCTAACTAAGAATTAGTAGAATACGTAAGTATATACGAAGAGAGATTATATATAACTAGCGACGTACTAGGAATTCCTAAAGAGTATAAGGAATTTACGGATATATTTATAGTACCGGCTAACAGAGTACTACTAAAGTATAGACCCTTTAACTATAAGATTAATACGATAGAAGGTACTAAACCTACTTTTAAGCCTATCTATCAGTTATTACAAAAGGAGTCCTAGATACTTAAGGAATATATCGATAAGAACCTATAGAAAGGTTATATCCGGGCCTCGAAGTTATCGGCCGGATACCCGATTATTTTTATACTAAAGAAGGATAGGAGCCTTCGACTTTACGTAGATTATCGATATCTAAATTCGATTACTATTAAAGACCGATACCTATTACCTTTAATTTATAAGATATAGGATCGGATTAGAGGAGCGAAGTACTTCTTAAAATACGATATTACTAATATATACTATCGTATTAGGATTAAACTAGGCTACGAGTAGAAAACGGTATTTAGAACTAAGTTCGGATATTATAAATATAAGGTTATACCTTTCGGCCTTACTAACGTACTAGTAATATTCTAACGCTTTATTTTTAAGGCGCTCGAGGAATATCTTAATATCTTCGTTATTATATACCTAGACGATATCTTAGTATTCTCGGTAATACTAGAAGATTATATTAAATATAATAAGTTAGTACTATAGAAGTTAAGGGAAGCAGAGGTTACCCTTAAACTAAAGAAATACGAATTCTACGTTTAGGAAACTACTTTCCTCGGATACTATATTAGCCTAGAAGGACTTAGGATAGAAGAAGATAAAGTTAAGAGTATTATAGAATAGCTAATACCTAAAACTATTAAGGAAGTACAATAATTCTTAGGACTCGCTAACTACTATCGAAAGATTATCGATAGATATACTAGAGTTATATTAGGACTTTACCGACTTACTAAGAAAGATTAGAAGTTTAAATAGGATAAGGTAGTAGAAATATTATTCTAACAACTTAAGTAGCTCTTTAGATAAGGGACGATTGTAGCTATATTTAGCTACGATAAACCAATTATTATAGAAATAGACGTATTAGACTACGCTCTAGGAGTAAGACTAATATAGCTAGGATAAAACGGGAAATATCGACTAGTTATATTTTAGTTAAGAAAGATAATCCCGGCGGAGCTTAATTACGATATATATAATAAGGAATTATTAGCTATAGTATTAGTATTCTAAGTCTAGAGAGTATATCTAGAAGGAGCTAAATATATAGTAACGGTTAAGTCGGACTATAAGAACCTTACCTTTTTTACGATAACGAAGGTCCTTACGCGACGATAAGTACGATAGGCTAAAACCCTTATATAATACGATTTTAGAATCGAATACTATAAAGGAATAGAGAATAGCTAAGTAGACGTATTAAGTAGACGACTAGACTACGAATTAGGAACTAAAGTAGCAGAACCCGCTATATTAAGATAAAACTTAGATAGAACTATCTCGTATAATAAGCAGTTACTAGCTACAACTATAGAACTTAAAGATAATAAGTTTCTACAATAGATTAAGGACGCTCTATAGATAGATACGATAAACCTACTTACGGAGTAAGGAGGAAAACTCGTTAAGGACGACGAAGGATTATTCTATATATATAGACTTATCTACGTTCTAGTAACGTTAAGGAACGAAGTTATTAGGAGATACTATAATAATATTATATATAGATATCTAGGGGTAGAAAAGACGATCGAGTAGATCTCGCGAAACTATTATTTTCTAAATATATATCGAAAAGTTAGATTCTATATTCGAGGCTACGATACGTACTAAAGGAACAAGCTAATACAATACGTACCTTACGGAGAAATACAGTTATCTAAGATACTATCTATACCGTAGGAATAGATTACAATAGACTTTATTACGAAGTTACTAGTCTTAGAGGGATACGATATAATTATAGTTATAGTCGATAGGCTTACTAAGTACGCCTATATAATTCCGACTACCGAAACTATTAACGTAGATTAGATAGCTAATATAGTCCTACGATACGTAGTTACAAACTATAGACTACCGGCTAAGATTACGTTAGACAGAGACAAGTTATTTATATCGAATATATAGCAGTTATTCGCGGATTAGATAGGTATTAAGCTTAGACTCTCTATAGTATACTATCCGCAAACTAATAGATAAATAGAGAGAGTAAACTAAACGCTAAAATAGTACCTAAGGTATTACGTAAACTACTAACAAGATAACTAGGTAGGACTGTTACCGATAGTACAGCTAGTATATAACAATATAGTATACTCGATAACTAACGAAACGCTATTCTTCGCAAATTACAGATACTACCCGGTAGTATATAGAGAACCAATCGGTAAAGCAGCTATAGTAGAATTAGCGAGGCTAAAGGCTATAGGGCTAAAGTAGTTATATACGCAACTATCTAGAGATATTAACTTCGTCAATCTATATATAAAACGGTATTACGATAATTACTATAGAGAGGGACCTAACCTAAAAGAGGGGGAAAAGGTTTACCTATTATACTATAATATCAAAACTAAGCGACCTAGTAATAAATTAGACTACCTACGACTAAGACCGTTTAAAATTAAAGAAAAATTAGGACTAGTTAATTATCGCTTAAAGCTACTAGAAAGTATATAAAAACTCTATACAGTATTTTATATCTCGTTACTCGAACCTATACTAGATAACGCTAAACTCGCGATAAACGTAGAAATCGAAGAAACCGAAGACGAATATAAAGTCGAAAAGATCCTAGCGGACAGATAGTACGACTATTAGCAATAACTCCTAGTTAAGTAGAAGGGGTACCCTATATTAGAAAATACTTAGGAACCTATCGCGAACTTAAGGGGTTACTATCGGCTTATCTAGGATTATTACTAAGAGGCGAAAAGGACTCCCGAGTAGCGGAAGTTAAGGAAGAATCGCCGACTAGAAAAGAAAAATCTATTCCCTCTAGGACGGAAGGGGATAAGGGACTAAAAATCTAAGTTAGAGTAGGATTCTCTAACGTAGTAGCGAGAATCTAAGTATCGTACTTATCGGCGAGACGATCTAGCTTAGTAAGGTCTTTAGTAGATAGAGGATCCTCCTTATCTAGCTAAGCTATTATATCCGAGTCGTAACTAAGTATCCGACTACTTCGATCTTTTAGGAATTTTTATTATTTCCGCAAACGTATAATCTTTAGTATAAGGTCTATTTATTATTATTCGGCTAAAGCTAGTTCCTTAGCTACTTTCTTTTTATTTCGGAGAACGGTATCCTACTCCGCGTTACTATAGAGCTTACGCTTGTATTTACGACTACGGCGAGTATACTCTGTATAGTTACAGTTCTTCGGAGCTATAATATAATAGATACTATAAGACGAATAGAAGTCATAGGAGAAGTCGGCTAGCGAACCTTTTAAAAGAATTGAGTTATATTATTTTAACCTATTCTATTTACGAGTCGCGTTATTAATAGGTATAATATAAGAGGTATATAACTAAGGATAGAGAAAAAGAAGGAAAAAGAAAAATAAGATATTACTTACCTAGGGGGCGGTCGTTAGCTTTAAGAGGCTTCGAGGACGAAACCCTAGAAGAGGGGGAGATAATATTACGGACCTACCCGTTACCAATTAGTAGAGACCTATAGGGGTATACCGATAGGCTACCGAGAGCTAACTAGTTTAGTATTACTAATAGGTTACGTAGGTCGCGCGTTAACCTCGCGGAAAGACAAGAGATCACGTGATATCAGCGGGAGTATATCCCTATATAGGGTAGGATATACCCTAGGGAGACGATATACCCTAGGGAGTAGGGTATACCTCTAGGGGGTCGTCGACTCTAGGATACGAAGGATATATAAGGATACTTATTTATATACTTAGTTTAGTTCTTCGTCTTCAATTTATACATTATTACTTGTGTTTACCTTTAACAATATAGTGACTCTTTTACTTAAATTATAACCTAACAAACCCTACGAGCAGACTAATACCCCGGTATAGATCTACTCGGCGCTCTACCTAGTATCGGTTCCTCGAACTCCTAAAAGGACTTAGGCTATAGTAAGGCCCTACGCGGCAATAGCACGGTTGAGGTAGTTCGTTAACGTTGGCAAACCCGAGGCGGATTAAGGCAAGTATCCCCTGAACCGGCTAACCTAACTGTGACCAGTTGGCAGTGCGTAACATTATACCACTTCGACCTGGAAAAACATATTAGGTTGGAAATAGACGTATCGAACAAAGGTATGGGGGGTGTCCTTTCTCAACCCGATGAAGAAGGACGCTAGCACCCTATAGCCTTCTGGTCGCGAAAATTCTTAGGGGCTAAGCTTAATTATACGACACCAGATTAAGAGCTATTCGCTATCGTATACTCCTTCTAATACTAGAGACATTACCTTGATAGTAGTAAGTACCCCGTAGAAGTACTCTCAGACTATACAAATCTACGTACATTCATAACGTAGTAGAAACTAAACGGCCGGTAAGCACGCTAGTATATATTTCTAACGCCTTTTAACTTTATTATAAAGTATAGGCCTAGAAAGACAAACCCCGTAGATAGGCTTTCTAGAATTCTAAATTCCGAGTAAGTAGCTTTAGGAATAGAATTAACGACCCCGATTTAAGACCGAATCGTAGGCGAAGGGCTCCCGAACCATAGGCTCGAGGAAGTACCGACCCTTACGATATAGAGTATTATAGGGATAACAAATCTAGACGTAGATTATAAGTATAATTTAAAAGAACTTAACTTAGAATTCTAAATTAGAATTGATTAGGAAACCCCTAGATTAGGTATACCTACGGGAATAAATGTAGAGTATATCGGTACCGAATTAGACGAGTGGTCTAAATAGAGAAAATTATATAACGAACTAAATATCCTATTCGACGTCGGCGATACTATACTAGTAGTAGTCTAGTCTATTAGTATAGATACTAAAGACGTTCTCTAATAGGTTATAAGGCTTTAAAATAAAGACTAAGAAACGAGCCGGCGAAAAAGTAACGTTTCGACCTAGAAACCCGGTAGTAAAGGATAGGAGACCGATACCTTAGGATTACTATAGTATCGAGGGCGGTTATATATCTTAAAAAAGGAGGGTATCTATAGAAAACTGCTACAAATATACTACGATAACCCTACCGCGGGATATTTTAGCCGAGTAAGGATAGAAGAACTGCTACGGCGTAACTACTATTAGGTTTATATATAAGAAGACGTGAAAAGATATATCGCTTCTTATAGGGTATACTAAATAGCGCAAACCCTAAGGTATAAGCCATTCGGTAAGCTCGAATCGCTACCGATACTATTACGGCCCTTTACCGAATTATCTATAGATTTTATTATAGGATTACCTCAATCGATCTAGAAAGGAAGGATAGTTGATACGATTTTAGTAGTCGTAGACCGTTTCTTAAAATAGTACCTTTTCTTCCTAGTTTTAACTACGATAGACGCTATAGAATTAGCCGAGCTATTCTATTAAGAAGTTAAACTGAGATATAGACTACCAAATAGTATTATATCCGACCGGGGATCTATTTTTATAAGTAGGTTTTAGTTAAAACTGTACTATTTATCCTAGATAAAATTAAGGTTCTTAATAGCGTTTTATCTCTAAACCGATAGTTAAATAGAAAGGATAAACTAGACCCTCGAATATTACCTCCGCTACTTTATCGATAAATAGTAAAAAATGTAGCCCTTACTACTAAAATTAGCTGAGTTCGTATATAATAATATAACGAGTACAATAACTGGAATATCCCCTTTTAAGGCCCTACTAGGGTATAATCCTAACTTTTAAATACGTACCGAGGACGGTAGCGTAAGGAGGGAGGTACTAGTAGTAGTATCTCGTTTTAAAAAGCTAATAAAGCTTCGAGAATAACTATAGATTTCGTGGCGAAAAGCCACCGAAATATAAGCGACTTAATACAATAAACGCTACTAAGAAATAACCTTTAAAAAGAATGATCTCGTAGCCCTATTAATAAAGAACCTCCGATTGAAAGAAGGGACTATTAAGAAACTCTCCCTACGGTAGATCGGACTATTTAGGATCCTCGAATATATCGGAAAACAAGTATATCGCCTACTACTCCTTAACGAGTATATAGCGATTTACAACGTATTCCCGATATCCCTACTATAGCCCTAGCGATAAAGAGAAGGAGAACTAGAAAACCTACCTCTACTAGCGCTAGCGGATAATAATAAATAGGAAGTAGAAGAGATTAAAGATAACTAAAAGTTCGAAGGCGAGCTATACTATTTAGTGAAATAGATAGGATAGCCCTTAGAGTATAATTAATAGGTCCCCGAGGAAGTAATAGCGAATACCCCTCGAATTATTGTAAAGTATAAAAAGACTTAGAAAAGGTCAAAATAAGTATATATTTGGAAAAACTAAGGTCTACCGAACCCCCCTCGAATCGAGGCCGAAGAACCTATAGAAAAGGACCGAGCTACTACCGTCCTACTACGGCTAGAAATATAGAGAAAATACCTAAAGCTTCTAATTAAAAAGGAAGTCCGATAAGTAGGAGGATATAGTATCGTAATTAATATAGCCCTTAGGAAGATAAGCTCTAATAGCTAGGGTATATAGAGTATAAAAGGCTGAAACGGCCGCGTACTACGTAGTAACCGACTCCTCTTCGTTAATAAGATAAGGCCGCTCCGAGGCCTCTATAGCTAGCTAATCCTAAGGTATCTCGACCTTACGGGTATCCCTAACGATACGGTTATTACGCCTAGCGACCTAGCTATTATAACGGGTATAGATATCCTAAATTAGGAGCGATAGGTTAGTAGTCCGGCTATAAACCGAGGGTAGATCGATAACGACCTACTAGAGTAATACGAGTTCTAGCTAAATAATAAAGATACCGGTGACTCTTAACTAAGCTATTAAAACTAGCGAGAAGGTTATATACCCCTACTGTAACCTCCTCGATAAGAGTCTTAGGAACCTAGAAGACCACCTTATCGCTATTATTATTAACCTAGCTAGAAAAGACGCTAAAACCCCTAACGGTATTAGCCTAGAAGTTCTTAACCTAGGAAAGGATTACTAGTAGTTCGAAACGATTACTAGAAAGACTAGAGGGAACCTATATTATTATATAGGGTTAGTACGAATCTCTACCGAATCGCTACCGAGAAGAGAGAGGATACTTACCTATTCGTATACCCTCCTTTTTATAGTATAGTCCTTATAGGACTTGCTATTAATATTATCCGTAAAGCACTGTATAGTAAACGGTTTGTAGTATACGGGGGACTGCTTCGGCTAGTCCCTATAGGAAATACGTAGGTAGCTTATATACTAGGTTTGCTAACGTAGAATTGGTACTGCTAATTTCTTATAACGGTTCTTAGGAGAACTAGTAGCTGTATCTCGAGGTATAGCGGATAAGGGTAGAAGAGACTATAAACTAAGGTTAGTTCGTAGTCGATCCGTTATAGATACGATAATTACCTACTAAAAAGTTATAAAAATCGTAAAAGTAAGAGAGATTGTAAAGAGTAAGAGAGAGAGATTTAGGAAGAAGTAAATAAATCCTAAGTCGTCTACGCGATATAATAAAAATTGGACTATACTAAGAAGGAAGCTACGACCGAGGACGTAAATAAATAAATTCGTACCTACTATTTCTATTAAGCGCTACTAAAACCTTAAAATACTACTAAATCGGCCCCTCGCCGCTTACAATTCATATAGTAGAACGGGAAATATATCCTCGAAATCCTACAATAACTCCTAAGTAGTACGAATACTTATAGGGTTATAGGCGGTAATATAGGCTTCCTAGACCTAATATAATAGATTATATTTCGCCTATATCTATAAGACGTATCCCTTATCTCTAAGCTAAAGACGCTACCCTAATTCGGTATAGTATCGGTACCACTCCCTTAACGTTATAGAAAGTAATAGTTATATAAGAGGATTCGGATATATAGCCCGTCGACTTTCTAGATATCGTTAATAAGCGACTAGGAGAGGCTACCGAATCGTTAGCGAAGTAGAACCAAATTCCTCGTAACTCGACTCTACTTACCCCTACTCTATTATTACCCCCTAGGCGGTATTCCGATTTATAAGCCCGGTATATAGCTACGAAGTCCTTTAGGAACTTAAGGACCCCCTTATTTACGTTCTATAAATAAGTAGTATCCTAGGCGTAGTATCCGTTATCGTTATAATAAACCTATATAGCCTAGTCGAGAATCGCTACTAAATCGCGGGTATTACCCTATATACCCTTAGTAGGGCGTTTACAATATATATAACGCTAGATATATTATTAGTATTTCTTCGAATTTTCGGTCCCGAGAAAGTATTAAATCGAGAACGGTTCGCTAGTATTTACAGTATCCTAGTTATTAATAGTAGATCGAAGATATCGTATATACTATATATACTTCAACTAAATCTAGGTTAAACGAGGGGTAGGAACTATAATATAGGGAAGAAAGAGTAAGACGATATTTTAACTAATAAGACTAGAATACTAGACCTATATATATACTACGGTATACAAAGGCTTACTATTTATAGGTAAAGTCTTTTAGGTTATTCTAAAATATCTCTTCTTTATCGTGAATCACCCCCGGTTTCTCCCCGATATTTCATTATTCTATACTCGGATCCTATATCTTACCTTAAATAGGAATCCCTTAGTATTTATTAATCTAATTGCGGATAAGGGTATCCGCTTGGAAAGGAGGGGATAATTGTAACGGATAAAGGTCCGTATAACTGGGAAATAAGAATAAAGACTCGGGGTATATACTTGGAAGTATCGTGGGCGATCCGTACGGGGTTCGTTAGGTGATCATCACGTCAGCTTTCCCGATGATTTTCTTATAATCAGGAAGCCCCCGAGATCCCTCCTAATTCTGCAAGAATTAGTCTTGGCACACAGAGACAATACAATTTGCATTCCCCTCCTTAGTCATTGTATCTTACCCGGTTGACAGGCCATACACCTGGAAACAGTATATCTTTACAACAATTTAGTGAGACCGAGAAACTTTTTAGTCCCTTCGGGGGTAAGTTCGATTATAGGGACGGGTAGGCCTCTATAGGGATCCTTCTAGAGAGAGATCTATAGGTCCTTAAACTGTAGACTTAATAGGGCGCTTTTCCGATACAGTGTAAAGATACCGAGAGAGTTGAATAGATACACTTAGATACGTTGAAATCCTAGATAGAACTTTTTCTTCTATATCGATAAGATCGTTTTATTAAATGGGCCGATATCCTCGATATAAACCAGCGTCTTCTTTCTAGGCTGCGTGTCTAAGTAAAACTCTTAGACTAAGTACTTTATACCCTATAATCAATAGTAAGTTAAGGATATTAAGCTAGATTAGGATAAATTTAGAGGTATAATAACCCTTCGTATCTCTAAGCTATCTTTATTATTGATTACAATCTTAGTAAGCTTTTAATAGTAATAGCGAAGGTTTTTCTAATCGGTCTTAAATATACTAGCTTTGTTAATACCCTTTATATACCGACCGTTCTCGCCTCGCTCGAGCTAGAGGTACTAGCGTAAGAAACGATATATATTGTTATTCGACGCCTAGCGTAGTACCTCCTTAGCCTCGCGCTATTTTAGCTTATTAGGCCTATTTCGTACTTAGCTAATATAGTACCTATACCTACGTTAGGTATCTCCCCGTTAAGGCCTCCGGTAGCGATATACCTTAGTAGGTTACTTACCTTTTCTACCGACTCTTAATCCGCTCTTATCGTTCAATAGTACCCGGTACTTTATCGAAATCCTCGGGGATTTTAGAGAGATCAACCCTACCCTTATCTAGTAGGTCCTTATAGAGCTCTCTAGCGTTATAAGAGACCTCTAGCTCTAAGGTAAGGTTCCCCTTGTATCGGAGACGTTTTCGTAGGCTAGAAACGTCTTCTAGCTCCGTTAGATCCGTCTTATATATAGTATCGCCCTACTCTAAATCGCTAGAAGTAGCCGTAATAATGTTATCCTCGCTAGAGTCGCTTTCCGGCTTTCTAGTCCGCTGGCGTCGAGAACGCTTTATCGTCGAACTCGGCGGAATTGAAGGGACGGCGAGGGTTTAGAGGTAGAGAAATAAGAATACAATAAAGTGGCTGGTAGGTTACGAGTAGACGGTCGGTAACTGTTTTTTTTTAGGGACTGGTACACTCACGGCTAAGCGAGTAGAAATGATAGACTAAGGAAGCACGAAGAAGAGAAGAGAATAGGCGATGGGCAGAGTAGTCTCGGTAGAGGGAGAGGGAAAACTAGGGGAATAAGGAAAATATACGGAAGAGAAAGGAGCTATGGCGGGTAGATAGCATCTTGACCAGGTGCTGAGACAGTAAGGCTATTTTTAGCGCCTTCGCGTACGCCGAGCTAACACTGGCCTTTGCTGAGGTATAGGAACTGAACTGAACGACTGTAGGTGGGTCGAGGGGTCTCGCGCGAGTGGGTCTAAATGGTGCGTGGTGATAGCTAGACGTGGGCGTGTCGGGACAGCGTTGTCACGTGTTACCAGATGGCGGCCGAAAAGGGCGTCACTCGAGGCCGAAAATGGCGGACATTTGGTAAGCCCAAGTTGTTGTAGAGTATTTATCGTAGAATTTCGTAAGGCGTTTCGTACGACGAAGTATTAAAAATATTAAATTCTAACGTATACGGATATCTTATATTAGAGTAAGCTTTAGTCCTATAGGCTGTAAACGGAAGAAATTATCGCGGCGCTAGGGGCTAGCGTTAATAAATATAGTAAGCCTACGAAGCTATAAAATATATTAGAATTATTTAAAATAAGAAGAAAGGAAGGTACTTACTTTTATAAGAGTTTGTATAATCACTTACTAGCTCTCGGATATATAAAGCGACCGAGCTTAGGCTTCGATATTAGAGAAATTTGTATCCGTTATATTATTCTAGGGATCGGCCTTTATAGATCTAAGTAGTTCGCGAAGACTTAGCTAGATAATATAAGCGAGATATAGGATCCGAATAACTACTAGACTACTTAGTAGATTTAGAGAGTCGATAGAGTCTTAAATTAACTATACTAAGGTCGTATTATTTAATATATTATCCGATATTATCGCGAGAATACGATCGGAGATATCGTGCTTTTTAAAGATCTCTATAAGTACTTCGCTTAGATTTATACTAGAATGTAGCCTATTAAGTGGTTCGAAGCTAAGTAGAAGCTTACGATAATTCTAGTCCTAATTAATAAAATACCCTATAATTGCTATAAATACTTATTAGAATAGTAATATCTAGTAGTTAAGAGCGATAGAGAGCTTTATATTTAGTAGGAGGGTAGAGAGAATAGTATAATACTCCTTATATACTATTTTCTTTAGCCGGCGCTAAGTAGTCCGAGGATAGAGTAAGGTAGGTTTAGTTAGAGCCCTCTAAGCTATCCTAATAAGGGAAGTAAGCTACTTCCTAGTAAGACTACAGAAAGGTAGGTTAAGTGTAGTAATATATTCAATCTACTCTCTTTCCTATTTATCTTATAAAAAGTTCCTCGCGCGAGAAGACTTAAGTATCTAGTGTATATCAATATTAGTTATAATATAAAGAATATTGATATAGAATAAATATATACTACTATATATTGTATAGTCTATATTATTGATTGTTATATCGCTAGGTTTCGGCTAGCCTTCTAGTATTTACCCGTGCTTAAATAGCGCTTTATTATATTAGTACCGCTCTGTTTTAAATGTAGATATAGAAGTAATACTCTATAAGAGCGGTATATAACTAGAGGTTCGCCTATAGTATAGTATACTACTTACTAGAAGCTTTCCTAGATATCTAAGATATATTTTGTATCCTATCGTATCTTACGTTGTATTTCTAGTTCGCTACTACGTATAGTTGTACTATAATAATATTAGGATTAGACTTCCGCACGACCCAGTCTGGGTCTGGGTCGAAACCTCATAACCCAGGCCCAACCCAGACCCAGTGACTAGGGCCCCAGAAAACCCAGTTCGACCTAGTTTCTGCATAAATTATGGTATAAATATTTAAATAATATACCGTTATTTTCCCCTGTTATGGTTTCTATATCGAAATGCTATACTCTCTACTAATAAGGTAAAGGAAATTTTAGGAAATAACCTCGTTATTCAAAGCAATATATCTGGTTTAAGATTAATTACTTCTTCGAATACTCTAATTTATATAGAAAGGTAGTATATATTGGCTGCTGGTTTTGTCAAGTGTAGGATAGCATTCTATTTAAAATACAAAGTATACCCTAAGTTGCAGATATATATATTCAATATATATCAATATAATATATATATTTATCTACAGAGTAAACTAAGTTTTGAATTCATTTATTTCTCTTCTTCTATTTGATTTTAGAGCTTATATGACTATAGATAGATATCTAGTAAACTTTTATATTTAAAACTACTTACTACCTCTTAATCTACTTAGTATATACGACTTAAAGAGGGGGGGGAGGAAGAAATATTTTAAGAATACTTAATAGAACTAGGGTAGGAATTGGGGTTTGACTAGGGTTTGACTGGGTTAACTAGGTTCTTACTAGGTTCTTACTAGATTAAATAGGTTTATACTAGGTTCTTACTAGGTTCTTACTAGGTTAAATAGGTTATAACTGGGTCTTAACTAGGTTATCTTAGGGGTATTTCTTTAGACCTATATAATTTTAGTATAATAGACCAATAAACGAGAGTAGGATGATTTACTATATTTAATATATTAATATTCCTAGATACTCCTACAACTTTAGTATATTTCTACCTTTATACGTTAAAGAATTTCTCCCCTTATATCCCTTTATATATATTATATATTATTCTTATATTATATCTTAAAGCTAACTTTCCGACTTTATATTGTCGCTCTATAGTAGTGATCTTAACGATCTCTTATATATTTTAACTAGATAAGTTATACTATCCGTAAGTTAATATATATTCGACTCGAGCTTCCGAAGACTAGATAATCCCCTCCTAATCCCCCCCTTTATTAAAACGCGTTAGACCCGACCGTAGGAAAGGGTTTATTCTATACGATATAATATTATATAACGATTTTATAGACTAGTAGTTAGAGACTAACTATAGGAGGAAAAGTAAGCTTAAATAGGATTCGAACCGCTATATAGAGATCTAGAATAGCTACTATTAGGTAGCTTAGGGTATTAATAGTATACTAAAGGTTATATATAAGCGCTATAGAAAGATCCTAGAGTATCCTTATATACTAAGCCCGAATAGTATAGGTAAAGCGTAGTATTATAGTATATTAACTATCTAGAAATTGTAACGGGCCACTGCCCGGTTGATATCACGTGCGCGCACGTGACCTTCCCCACACCCCTTTTGTTTACGTTCGACCCCGTCAACTCTCTCTTCTTTCCTTAAGCTTTTAGATAACTGCAAACGGCTTAGCTAGTTTGAATCAAACCTAGCTACGTCCCTTCACATTCTAAAAGCTTCCTCTTCCGTAGAAGATCCGGAAGAGTACGGCCAAATAGGCTAACGCGCACCGACGAAAAGTCCTGGAAGCACCAGGCACGACGAGACACGAACATGGTCGAAAACGTGGAACCGTCGAGCCCACCCGCATGGGCCCGGCTGATGATGCAGCAGATGGCACAGGCCGCTGCCAACCAAGAAGAAGGCGCACGAGCGCAAGAAGAGAGAATCCGGAAGCTCGAAGAGCTGATCCAGGCGAACGTGCCCGCACACCCAACACCGGCAACGGGCACAACACACGAGACACATGGCCAGGGCCTAGAAGCCAATGAAGGCCTCAACCAAGGCCCAGTCGACACGAACCTAACCCGACGCCCCCGCGCGCGACTACCTGATCCCCCCACCTTCAAAGGGATCAGAACGGAGTGGCCCGTATTCCGAATGTCAATCGAGAATAAACTGATAATCGATGCGGAAGCCCTCGGAGACGATCGAGCCTGTTTGTTGTACGTTTACTCCCGATTGGAAGGAAACGCGAGTAAGAATACCGTGGCGTTCATGCAACATCGACGGGGAAACGGGACCGCGAGCGATTTGATCCAGTACCTCGAGAACATCTATGGGGACCCGAACATCAAGAAACGAGCCACCCAACGCCTTCGAGAGATACGACAAGGACCGAAACAGTCCTTTGCCACGTTCCTGCCCACGTTTGAGAAGGAATTCGCAGACTCAGGGGCGATGAGCTGGCCTGAAGATGCGAAAGTGTCCATATTGACAGGATCGCTGAATTTGATCACCCGTACGGCTCTTTCGTATAGGGACGCACCCGAAAACTTCGCGGATCTTATACTACTACTACGGCGTATTGACACCGACCTCGACCTACTCTCATCTGAGTCAAAACGCGTGGCGAACGGGCACGAGAGGAAAGCAATCCGTCCTCGGTCCCCGGTAACCGACCGTATGGACTGGACCCCGACAACCGCCGTCACGGTCACTTCCGCACGAACACGGAAGGAGGACCGAGACCTCGTAGGGAAGCGAGCGAAATGGGTTAGGGAGGAAGAACTAGAACGTCGACGTCGGGAAGGAAGATGTTACCGTTGCGGGCGTGACGGGTGTAGCGTACAATCTTGCCCTCTTAAACCAGCAAGAAGGCCAAGCCGCTCCGTAAGCCCCCGTCAGCGTCCGCGCGTGACCACAGCGATGATAGAGGAAGACCCTCTAAGTGGACAACGGCCCCAGCGCCACCACGAACAGAGAGAGAGAACACGAGTCATGAGATCAGAAGCACTTACGGAAGCGCCCACGGAAGAGAGCGACCGTTCGGACCAAGAGAGTGCGTACGAAGACTCGGAAAAAGAGTAGCTCCTGCCCAAAGGCGCGGACAGGAGCTGAACGGAGCCGAGAAGTTGTTAAAGCAAGAGAACAAACCCTTTTACGTCGATTCATTAGTTAATGGAATTCAATTTTCAAAAGCACTAGTCGATTCGGGGTGTTTATGTTACGCAACAGTGAGCGACTCTTTCGCAACAACCCTCGGCCTCCCGCGCATCTCAATACCCTCCCGGACGCTAGATGGCGTCACCGGAGACCAAGGAAAGATTGACTTTATCACCCATTTTGACATGGACGTACACGGCCACCTCCAAAAAGACGTTTACGCGTATATCATTCCCGGACAGATAGATCAGATGATCCTCGGGAACACATGGTTAATCGACGTGGACGGACGCTATTCAGCAAGGAAAGGTTGTCTCGACATCTTTACGAAAACGGGCGAACACACACGATGTTGGAATAGAGCGAACCCCACGGTGGGCCCCCAGGGCATAAAGCCTCTACGAATCCAGAAGGTCTCCGCCCAGGATTTCCAAGAAACGTGTATGACCGGGCCCGTAGAGAGCCTTCGGATCGGAAAAGTAACCCTCGCGGATATCGAAAAGGCATTACGGAAGAAAAACCACGTTGATCCACGCACACGGCTCCCGAAACAGTACTTGCCGTGGTTAAAGGTGTTCGATGCAAAGCGTGCGGAACAATTACCAGACCACCGTCCCGGAGTGGATCACCGCATCCCTCTACGGAAGGACAGCTCTAGCAGGGAAGCCTCGCCCCCATACGGCCCTCTTTACAGTATGAATCAAGAGGAACTTCTTGTCTTACGGAAAACGCTCACGGATCTACTCGGACGGAACTTCATTCGTGTTAGTAAGTCTCCGGCAGCAGCACCAGTCCTACTAGTTAGGAAGCCGGGCGGAGGAGTACGTTTCTGCGTGGACTATCGCGGGCTAAACGAGATTACGGTCAAAGATCGCTATCCACTACCCCTGATCAGAGAAACCTTACGAAATATGTCGCAAGCACGGTGGTTTACGAAGCTGGACGTGATCGCAGCGTTCCATAAGATCCGAATCGAGCCTGGAGAAGAATGGAAAACCGCGTTCCGAACAAGGTACGGGCTATTTGAATGGCTCGTAACCCCCTTTGGTCTCACGGGAGCCCCCGCAACCTTCCAAAGGTATATCAACCAGGTGCTCCGCGAGCACCTCGACGACTTCGTCTCGGCGTACGTGGACGATATTATCATCTACTCAAGCGGATCGATCGAAGACCATCGTCAGAAAGTGGCCGAAGTCCTCCGTAAGCTTCAGGAAGCAGGCTTACAGTGTGACATTGACAAGTCGGAATTCGAACAAGAAACGGTGAAATACCTAGGGTTCATCATACGCGCGGGTGAGGGCATCTGCGTAGACCCAGCGAAGGTTGAAGCGATACGCGCATGGGAACCACCGAAAACAGCCAGAGACGTACGGAGCTTTTTGGGATTTGCAAACTTTTATCGGACCTTCATCCCTCATTTCGCGAACTTAGCAGCACCGCTAGTGCGGTTGACACGTAAGGGAGTAGACTTTCGTTGGGACACGGCTTGCCACGATGCCTTCACGGACTTGAAGGAACTCTTTATTAACGCACCAATCCTAGCACACTTCGAAGAAGGACGTGAAACCGTGGTGGAAACCGACGCTTCCGGATGGGCCACCGGAGGTGTACTTTCACAAACGCAAGACGACGGAACATTACGCCCTTGCGCGTACCTTTCGCAGAAGCTCTCGCCAGCAGAGACGAACTACGAGATACACGACAAGGAGCTCCTTGCAATCATACGCGGACTGAAAGAGTGGCGTCCGGAACTGAAAATGGTCCCTAAGTTCAAGATCATCACCGACCATAAGAATCTACGGTATTTCGGAAAGGCACGTGACCTAAGTGAACGCCAGATGCGGTGGGCGGACGTGCTAGCAGAGTTCGACTTCGAGATCCAGTATCGGCCCGGAAAGCTAGCTGCACGACCGGACGCCCTCTCACGAAGGGAACAGGACCTTCCACGGGACAGAAGTGACGAACGAATAACGAATCGATTCCGGCATATCTTCGAAAAAGTCAAGATAAAAACCGGACGGGTGCAAATAGCCACGGAAACCCCCGTAGACTTCGAAACACCTGTGAAAGTCTTCGAAGAGGAAGAAGTACAAACGCTCTGGACCAACGCTCGGAAGACGGACACGAGCTACCAAGCTATCTCACGGGCTCTACAAGAAGGGGAGCGTAAACTTCCGGGTGGAATCCAGGTCAAAACGAGCCTCGCGGAATGCCACCTCGACGTGAGGGGCCTCCTTTGCTTCCGAGACCGGGTATGGATCCCAGATAGCGAGCCCCTACGGACACGTATTATCCAGAATGTGCACGATTCGCACATCACAGGACACCCAGGACGCGATACTACGTACGCAATCCTATCACGACGCTTCTTTTGGCCAGGAGCAGCCAAGGATGTACGACAGTTCCTACGGAACTGCACAGTTTGTGGACGGAGTACAATATGGCGCGACACTAAGCACGGATTGTTAAAGCCACTACCGATCCCACAACGAATCTGGGCGGAAATTTCCGTCGACTTTATTACGGATCTCCCTACGAGCGGCCCCCAAAAGGCCACGAACTGTCTCGTTATCACAGATCGACTCACGAAAAGTGTTATCCTGACCGCTATGGACTCTACCACGGCCGATTCCGTGGCCAAAGTGTTTATGGACCACTTCTACATGCATCACGGACTCCCGCTCGCGATCGTGAGTGATCGTGGGTCTCAATTCGTGAGCGGCTTTTGGGCAGAAGTGTGTAAAAGGTTAAAAATCCAACGTCGACTGTCAACGGCCTTCCACCTACAAACGGACGGTGCGACAGAACGGGCAAATCAAGAAATTGAACGGATCTTACGGGCCTTTACGGCCTACTCACAAGAGGATTGGTCAAGCCTCCTCCCGATCGTGGCCGTCGCGATCAACAACCGAGAGGCATCGTCAACCGGTTTAGTACCATTCTTCTTCACTCACGGATACCATATCGACCCGATCGGGCTGGAAGATGACGGAAGCCTCTAGGGTCAGGAGAAAGGCCCCGAACGGGCAGGCAAGGATTTTATAGAGCGTCTCCGCGAGGCGTCTTCCTGGGCACAGGCAGCAATGGCCACCGCATAGGACAAACAACAAGAACAGGCGAATCGCTCTCGCTAGGCAGCACCGGTTTACCGAACGGGAGACAAAGTGTGGTTACACCTACGGAACGTTACGTCCTTACGGCCGTCGAAGAAACTAGACTGGCTGCACGGAAAATATACGGTCGTGAGCGTCCCGTCTCCACACACCGTGGAGCTAAGCGTCCCGCGCGGAATCCACTCGGTCTTTCACGTAGATCTAGTACGCCCTGCGGCGATAGATCCTCTTCCGTCCCAGGTCGTGGACGACAGCCAACCTCCGCCAATCGCTATCAACAACGAATTGGAGTGGGAGGTTGAAGAGATCTTAGCCGCACGTACACGGAAGGTTGGGAGAGGTCGCCGACGCGAAGTCTTGGTAAAATGGGTTGGTTTCGCGGAACAAACATGGGAGAGATTGGACATATTGGAAGACTGCACCGCATTAGATGCCTTTGAGGAACGTTACGGAAACGCCCGAATGAATGATGGACCTCAGGAAACGCCCTCCCACGTGCGGACGGGTGTCCTCCACATATCACGGGGAGGAGGGGGTATTGTAACGGGCCACTGCCCGGTTGATATCACGTGCGCGCACGTGACCTTCCCCACACCCCTTTTGTTTACGTTCGACCCCGTCAACTCTCTCTTCTTTCCTTAAGCTTTTAGATAACTGCAAACGGCTTAGCTAGTTTGAATCAAACCTAGCTACGTCCCTTCACAGAAATATCGGAAAACGGCTAGTTATTTACAGTTAGAAAAGGGGAAGAAAGTAGAGATTATAAACTTCCTATAAAGAGAGGTATATTTTATATTATAAAACTAAGTAACTATACTAATTTATTATTATTCTAGAGAGAAGTTTTAGCGAGTATACCCTTCTTATAAGAAGATTAGAAGGAGGATCTCCTCTAATTTCTTACTCTTAACCGGCTCCTATTTTATCTAATCGAGTATCTATTATTTAAACGTATTATTAATAAAGCTCGTTCTACCCTATCCCCTTTAGTAATCCTATCTACCGATACTATCCGTCGCCGATTAGGTAGTCTAGTTAAAGACCGGTAGTAGCGTATCCTTCGTACGCTACCTTCTAGCTTAAAGATATCTATTGTACTTAACTGCTAGATATCTCTATTCTCGTAGGTATTTATAGCTATTACTAGCTATTTTATTAATAGTAATTAGGTATATCGTAAGGTACTACTCGGGTTTAAGCCGCTTTATAGTATATATACCGGCTCTTACCTAAGTAGTATTCTTATAGAAACCCTAGCGGAGTATAATATCGAAGATAAAGTATTCGGGTTAATAATAGATAATATATTAAATAATAAGATATTAGCTACTTCTCTCTAATAGGCTTTGTTAGATAATACTATTATTACCCGAATACTATATCTTACCTACGTTATCTAGCTTAGCCTAAATCAGCTTCTTACTTAGATTAAGGTAGTTCTATTAAATAAATTAGCCGAGATAAGGTAGATAGAGAAGTAGTTAAGGCTAGCCTAAGAGAATACGAAGTAAAGTCAGATCTCCTCTATATTAAATAAAGTCCGTTATCTTATAATTTACGTTAATATAAGTCCCTAGCGCCGAGAGACTTTTTACAATCTTTAGACAACTAATATAAAGATCGTTCTAATCTAAGATATAAAGATATAATAGAATTCTATATTCCTTATACTTCGCCGGGTAAAGAGGCTACGTACTATCTTCTCTTTATTCTATATAGAGTATAATTGTAAGGAGATACTACTTAGCGAGTAAGAGTAGCGTTAGATCGACTATCTTCTTTATATTACCGAGCCCTTCTTTGATTATATAATATAGCTATTAAAGACTCGAGATATTACTACCTACTATATATTTAAGATCTATAATAAACTATTTAATTATCTTAAGCGATTATAGGTATAGCTACGCCGAAAGCGTATCCTATAGAAGAAATAGATACTAGAGGCCCTTAAAGCTAGTCGGTCTAAGCTTGATAAGTATTACTCCTAAGCTAATAATCTTCGAGGGAATATCTATACAATTAGTACAATACTTATACCGGTAAATAAATTTAAATTCTTCCTCTCTAGTAACTAGGATTAGAAATAGCGAGATATATATCGACTTACTTTTAAATAAGCCCTTATTCTATATCAAGTATAAGTTAGAATAAGCAGTCGTAATCTATAAAGCTCTCTAACGATAGCCCGACTAAGCTTAAGGCTAGAAGAGATACTTAATAGAAGGGATATATAACTATAAGCTATTACTGATAAAATTAGTCAATATCTTAACAGCGGTAAGTAAATATAAAGAGTATATACTATAATAATACTAATATATAAATAGATACTATTTCTATTAGGCCGCTTACTTTCTAGAAAGAGTACTAGGCTCGCTTTCCGGCTATTACTACCCTTACGCGAGATATACTCTTATTTCTAGTAACTAGTATAGGAGTTAAACGCCTCTTTAATACCGCTCGAGATATTTGTTACTATCGTCGCGGTAGAATAAAGAGTAAGACTATTAAGGTATTAATAATATTTCTTTATATAACGAAATTTAATATAGAGGAGTAGGAAGTAATACTTCTCGAGAAATTCTTCTCCTAGGATAAGCTTAAGGCGGTAAAAGAGGAGAGGGAAGAGAAGCTTAGTAAGGTTAAAGTTGATCTAATTAGTGATATAGAGGAGTAGGAGGATAAACTAGAAGATAAACCGGGGGATACAATTGAGGTTGTAATTGAGGATAAACCAGAGGATATACCGGACGAGAGGCCCTTACCTACAAGTGAATATAGTCGTCCTTACTTACTATTATTACTACCAACCTATATATAGACACGAGTATTAGGGAGAAAACGTAAAAGTAGGGAGGATAATATATTTGAATACCATTAGCTTGCTTGATAAAGAATCCTTAATTATACGTATCTCTTTTACCCTTTTCACAATTAAAATTAGATATAATCAAGTAAAGTAAATACTCAGAATTACCGCGAACAGATGTATAAGTTATACATTTGGAATCCTTAGCATGTTTATTTAGTTTGTAACCCAGTTTAGGGCCCCAGACCCAGTACTAGGTTACCTAGTCCGACCCAGACCCATTACTAGGTCGAAGGTCTTAACCTAAAACCCAACCTAGACTGGGTTGGGTCTAGGTTGGGTCTGGGTTTTACTAGGTCGTGCGGAAGACTAATTAGGATATAGAAATATAAACTTAGTAAGGTAGAATAGTAGTAGATCGACTACCTTCTATATATTATAGAGCCTTTCTACCGGTTTACTATAGTCCTATCTAAAACTAAGGAAATCACTATATATTATATTTTCGGGGTATATAACGCGCTTTTCGAGTACTTTAAGAAATCTATTAAGCGACTTACCCTAAAGACAATACCCTAGAAGGTAGCGATACTTAGTGCCCTTTATACTAGTATAGCAAAGCTTAGGCTTTACTATATAAAGACTAAAGAGATCTACGGGAGTCTTTACGCGATTAGGACTATTCTCGCGCCCTAATACAAACTCAATTTCTTCTTAAGTAACGCGTAGGGTAAGTCTATAGACGATATAGACTAGAGTAATAAGTATAGGGAAATACTACGTAAATTTATAAATCCTTATACCTAGTAATACTCCTATACTAAGTCTCTATAAGGCGAGTAACTACTATAGGGTTGTTCGACTAGTATTAGTGATTTTAATACTCTCCTCGATCTTATAGCGCCTTAGGTATACTCCGATATATCTAACTTAGATTATAAAGTAATATAGTATCTTAAAAAACGTATATTATATCTATAATAATACTATTCGCCTATACTAATGTGATCCCACATGAGTGGGACACCTATAATATATATACCACTACCGTTGAACTGAGTTTCATAACTCAGTTTGGCTATGCCTTTTGGCTCAATGGGTAAATGCTCGGAGTAGTGGCCGACTGAATCTCATCAAACTGAGTTATGACTGGGTCTTAGAGGGTTGTGGTTCGATGTAAAGATATACTGTTTCCAGGTGTATGGCCTGTCAACCGGGTAAGATACAATGACTAAGGAGGGGAATGCAAATTGTATTGTCTCTGTGTGCCAAGACTAATTCTTGCAGAATTAGGAGGGATCTCGGGGGCTTCCTGATTATAAGAAAATCATCGGGAAAGCTGACGTGATGATCACCTGACGAACCCCGCACGGATCGTCCACGATACTTCCAAGTATATGCCCCGAGTCTTTATCCTTGTTTCCCAGTTGTACGGACCTTTATCCGTTACAATTATCCCCTCCTTTCCAAGCGGATGCCCTCATCCGCAATTAGATCAATGAATGCCAAGGGATTCCTATTCAAGGTAAGATATAGGATCCGAGTATAGAACAATGAAATGTCGGGGAGAAACCCGGGGTGATTCACGACAAAGAAGAGATGTTTCAGAACAACCTAAAAGACTTTACCTATAAATAGTGAGCCTTTGTATGCCGTAGCATATATATAGGTCTAGCATTCTGGTCTTATCGGTTGAAATATCGTCTCACTCTTTCTTCCCTATATCATGGTTCCTACCCCTCGTTCAACCTAGATTTAGTTGAAGTATGTATGGTGTATGCGATGTCTTCGATCTGCTATTAATAACTGGGATACTGCAAATACCAGCGAACCGTTCTCGATTTAATGCTTTCTCGGGACCGAAAATTCGAAGAAATGCTAACAATGTATCTAGCGTTATGTGTATTGTGAACGCCCTGCTGAGGGTATGTAGGGTGACACCCGCGATTTGGTAGCGATTCTCGACTGGGCTATATAGGTTTATTATGACGATAACGGATACTACGCCTAGGATGCCACTTATTTATAGAACGTGAATGAGGGGGTCCTTAAGTTCCTGAAGGACTTCGTGGCTGCACACCGGGCTTATAAATCGGAATACCGCCTAGGGGGTGATAATAGAGTAGGGGTAAGCAGAGTCGAGTCACAAGGAATTCGGTTCTACTTCGCTAACGATTCGGTAGCCTCTCCTAGTCGCTTATCAACGATATCTAGAAAGTCGACGGGCTATATATCCGAATCCTCTTGCGCGACCATTGCTTTCTGCGACGTCGAGGGAGTAGCACCGATACTATACCGAATCAGGGTAGCGTCTTCAGCTTGGAGATGAGGGATACGTCTTGTGGATACAGGCGAAATATAATCTGTTACGTTAGGTCCAGGAAGCCTGTGTTGCCGCCTATAACCCCGCAAGTATTAGTACTGCTTAGGAGTTATCGCAGGATTTCGAGGACGTATTTCCCGTTCTACTATATGAATTGTAAGCGGCGAGGGGCCGATTCAGTGGTATTTTAAGGTTTTGGTAGCGCTTGATAGAAATGGCAGGTACGAATTTATTTATTCACGTCCTCGGTCGTAGCTTCCTTCTTGGTGTAGTCTAATTTTTGTCACGTCGCGTGGACGACTTAGGATTTGTTTACTTCTTCCTGAATCTCTCTCTCTTACTCTTTGCAATCTCTCTTGCTTTTGCGATTTTTACAACTTTTTGGTGGGTGATCATCGTATCTGTGACGGATCGACTACGAACTGACCTTGGTTTATAGTCTCTTCTACCCTTATCCGCTATACCTCGAGATGCGGCTGCTGGTTCTCGTGTTTCCTGTAGGGACTGGCCGAAGCAGTCCCCCGTATACCACAAACCGTTTGCTGTATAGTGCTTTACGGATAATATCAATAGCAAGTCCTGTGAGGACTGTGCTGCGAAAAGGAGGGTATACGAACAGGTAAGTATCCTCTCTCTTCTCGGTGGCGATTCGGTGGAGATTCGTACTGACCCTATGTGATGATATAGGTTCCCTCTAGTCTTTCTAGCAATCGTTTCGAACTGCTGGCAATCCTTTCCTAGGTCAAGAACTTCTGGGCTAATACCGTTGGGGGTTTTAGCGTCTTTTCTGGCCAGGTTGATAATGATGGCGATAAGGTGGTCTTCTAGGTTCCTAAGACTCTTATCGAGGAGGTTGCGGTGGGGGTACGTGACCTTCTCGCTGGTTTTAATAGCTTGGTTAAGAGTCACCGGTATCTTTATCATTTGGCTGGAACTCGTATTGCTCTGGTGAGTCGTTATCGATCTGCCCTCGGTTTATAGCCGGACTGCTAACCTATCGCTCCTAATTTAGGACATCTATACCCGTTACGATAGCTAGGTCGCTGGGCGTAATAACCGTATCGTTAGGGATACCCGTAAGGTCGAGATACCTTGGGATCAGCTGGCTGTAGAGGCCTCGGAGCGGCCTCGTCTTATCAACGAAGAGGAGTCGGTTGCTACGTGGCACGCGGCCGTTTCGGCCTTTTATACTCTGTGTACCCTGGCTGTTAGAGCTCATCTTCCCGAGGGCCATGTCAATTACGATACTATGTCCTCCCACTTATCGGACTTCCCTTTTGATTAGAAGCTTTAGGTGTTTTCTCTATATTTCTGGCCGTAGTAGGACGGTAGCAGCTCGGTCCTTTTCTGTGGGTTCTTCGGCCTCGATTCGAGGGGGGTTCGGTAGACCTTAGTTTTTCTAAATGTATGCTTATTTTGACCTTTTCTAAGTCTTTTTGTACTTTACAATGATTCGAGGGGCATTCGCCATTGCTTCCTCGGGGACCTATTGATTGTACTCTAAGGGCTATCCTGTCTATTTCACTAAATAGTGTAGCTCGCCTTCGAACTTTTGGTCATCTTTAATCTCTTCCACTTCCCATTTATTATCATCCGCTAGCGCTGGTAGAGGTAGGTTTTCTAGTTCTCCTTCTCTTTGTCGCTAGGGCTATAGTAGGGATATCGGGAATACGTTATAAATCGCTATATACTCGTTAGGGAGTAGTAGGCGATATACTTGTTTTCCGACACATTCGAGGATCCTAAATAGTCCGATCTACCGTAGGGAGAGTTTCTTAGTAGTCCCTTCTTTTAATCGGAGGTTCTTTGTTGATAGGGCTACAAGATCATTCTTTTTAAAGGTCATTTCTTAGTGGCGTTTATTGTATTAAGTCGCTTGTATTTCGGTGGCTTTTCGCCACGAAATCTGCAGTTGTTCTCGAAGCTTTGTTAGCTTTTCAAAACGAGATATTGCTACTGGTGCCTCCCTCCTTGCGCTACCATCCTCGGTACGTATTTGAAAGTTGGGATTATACCCTAGTAGGGCCTAGAAAGGGGACATTCCAGTTGTTGCACTCGTTACATTATTGCATGCGAACTCAGCTGATTTTAGTAGTAAGGGCCACATTTTTTGCTATTTATCGATAAAGTAGCGGAGGTAATATTCGAGGGTCTGGTTTATCCTTTCCGTTTGACCATCGGTTTAGGGATAAAACGCTATCGAGAACCTTAATTTTATCTAGGATAAATAGTATAGTTTTGACCAAAACCTACTTGTAAAAATAGATCCCCGGTCGGATATAATACTATTTGGTGGTCTATATCTCAGTTCAACTTCTTAATGGAACAGCTCGGCTAATTCTGTAGCGTCTATCGTAGTTGAAACTAGGAAGAAAAGGTACCATTTTAAGAAACGGTCTACGACCACTAAAATCGTATCAACTATCCTTCCTTTCCAGATCGATTAAGGTAATCCTATAATAAAATCTATAGATAATTCGGCAAAGGGCCGTGATAGTATCGGTAGCGATTCGAGCTTACCGAATGGCCTATGCCTTGGGGTTTGTGCTATTTGGTATACCCTACAAGAAGCGATATATCTTTTCACGTCTTCTTGTATATAAACCCAATGGTAGTTACGCTGTAGCAGTTCTTCTGTCCTTACTCGGCTAAAATGTCCCGCGGTAGGGTTATCGTAGTGCATTTGTAGTAGTTTTCCACGGATACCCTCCTTTTTTGGGATATATAACCGCCCTCGATACCGTAGTAATCCTAAGGTGTCGGTCTCCTATCCTTTACTACCGGGTTTCTAGGTCGAAACGTTACTTTTTCGCCGGCTCGTTTCTTGGTCTTTATTTTGAAGCCTTATAACCTATTAGAGAACGTCTTTAGTATCTGTACTAATAGACTAGACTACTACTGGTGTAGTATCGCCGACGTCGAATGGGATATTTAGTTCGTCGTATAATTTTCTCTATTCAGACTACTCGTCTAATTCGGTGCCGATACGCTCTACATTTATTCCCGTAGGTGTACCTGATCTAGGGGTTTCCTGATCAATTCTAATTTAGAATTCTGAGTTAAGTTCTTTTGAATTATGCTTATAATCTACGTCTAGATTTTTTATCCCTATGATACTCTGTATCGTAAGGGTCGGTGCTTCCTCGAGCCTATGGTTCGGGAGCCCTTCGCCCACGATTCGGTCTTGAATTGGGGTCGTTAATTCTATTCCTGAAGCTGCTTGCTCGGAATTTGGAATTCTGGAAAGCCTATCTACGGGGTTTGTCTTTCTAGGCCTATGCTTTATGATAAAGTCAAAAGGCGTTAGAAATATACACTAGCGTGCTTGCCGGCCGTTTAGTTTCTACTGCGTTATAAATGTACGCAGATTTGCATGGTCTGAGAGTACTTCTACGGGGTACTTACTACCATCAAGGTAATGTCTCTAGTGTTGGAAGGAGTATACGATAGCGAATAGCTCTTGATCTGGTGTCGTATAATTAAGCTTAGCCCCTGAGAATTTTCGCGACTAGAAGGCTATAGGGTGCTAGCGTCCTTCTTTATCGGGTTGAGAAAGGATACCCCCTATACCTTTGTTCGATGCGTCTGTTTCTAACCTGATGTGTTTTTCCGGGTCGAAGTAGTATAAGAGAGACGCTGACTGAAAGGCCTCTTTTAGGCGCCGGAACGCTAGCGATTCGGCTGCGTCTAGGGCGACTTTGCCAGGTTTTTTCCTATTTTTTGACCCTTTTAGTATTGAGGTGAGGGGTAGGGATATATGTGAATACCCTTTGATGAAGCGCCGATAAAAATTGTAAAATCCTAGGAATACCTGGATATCGTGGAAGCTCTTCGGTTCTTCCTATTCCTGGATGACCTTAATGCGGCTTTCGTCTATACGGACTCCCCTTCTATTCACGATAAACCCTAGGAATTCGACTTCTTTTCGATAGAAAGTGTATTTTGACGGTTTCACGTAAAGCTCTGATCTCCTAAGTCGTTCGAAGACTTGTTGTAGCGCTTTTGTATAGGAGTCTCGGTCGGGCGAAAAGATAAGGATATTATCGAGATACGCCACACAAATGGTATCGATTAGCCCTCCTAGCGCTGTATGGATATAGCTTTGAAAAGTAGCGGGGGTATTGGATAAACCGAATGGTATGACTATATATTTAAAATGGCTATATCTTGTTCGGAAGGCGGTTTTCCATTTATCTCCTTCGCGGATACGTATACGATAGTAGGTATCTTTGACATCTACCTTACTAAAGTATTGAGCCCTTGAGAGCCTATTAAGGATCTCTGAAATAAGGGGTAATGGGTACCGATTCTTGACCGATACTCGATTGAGTCCTCGATAATCTATATATAAGCGTAGGCCTCTATCCTTTTTTGGAACGAAGAGAATTGGTGCTCCTATAGGGCTCTTTGAAGGCCTGATTCGCTTTTTCTTGATATTGTCGACTAAGTAGGCCTACAATTCTTTGAGTTCTGCCCTCGAGAGGGGGTAGATTGGACCGTAAGGCGGGGTTTTGCCTTCTTCTAGTTCGATGGTATGATCGGAAGCTTTTGAGATAGGTAGGTTTCCTACCTTCTCGTGATCGAATATATTAAGATACGCCTCTAGTTCGAGGGGTATTCGTGATGGGTCTAGATTCGGGTGATCCCCGTTTTCGTTAGGGAGCTACACTTGTTCGGGTATTTTTATAAGAGCGTAGATTACTACTGAATTCCTCGCTAATTTCGCGAATCGATAGGGTTTTACTAGCTTAAAGCTCTTGACCCCGAACTACCACTGATCTACTCTGGGGCGTAAGATCACGTCGAATTCATTTATGAAGGTTCGGGATAGGAGTATAGGGCTTCCTTCTACACGGTGGTCCCTATCGATACCTATATATAGTCTTTTGATTGTCTTTTTGGTTCCCCTGGAGTCCCTAATCGTGAATGGGACCTAAAATACGCCATAAGTGCGTACGTGTTTAGGGGCGACGCCCTTTATAGACGGGGATGAAAAGGGGGCGGCTAGTAATTTGTTTTTGCGAGTAAATTCCTTGCTAACCACGTCGCATTCTGCACCGGTATCGAGGTCCGCGTGCGTTTCGATGCTATTTCCGAGGATAATCGGTATATAAAGGCGTGTTGTGGTCCCTATTAGTGGGTGTAGAGCTGGCGTATCGGGATTTATTCTAGCTCTTCTACTTTTCCCGCTTGTGCCGGTTTTTGGGGGCGTACTGCCTTGACAATAGACTGTATTACAGTCCCCTGCGGGCATTTATTTGCCCAATGGTTTTTGTCGCTACAGATAAAGTAGGTAGTATTCGGCGTGGAATCGCTAGCGTTTCCTGTTTTTGTCGGTGTCGTATTTTCACCTGAGGTGTAGGGCTTTCTTGATCCTCCACGTCCTCGGCCACGGCCTCGTGGTTGGCCTCTGCCTCTTGGGGTCGAGCCTCTTCCTCTTAGACCCCCTCGTCCCTTGTGGTTCGACGACGAGGAGCTAGCGGATTGGGACTGGTTCGATACCGATTCGGTATGATTCCCCTTCTTTTTCTTATCCTGCCCTTGGGTAGGATGTTCTTTTCGCTTATAAGGTGGGAAATGGACTGGGAATAAGGTAGCAGCCTTTTTCGATATTTCATCCCTAGTAGTCGGTAGGGATCCATTGGTATTGGTAATGATCACGTCCCTTAGGGGTTTCTATAGCTTTATGAATAGCGTTTGGGCCCTTACTTCTTCGGTTTGAGCTGGGAGGTGATTCTCTAGCGATTCGAGGTAGGTTTCGAATGTACGGGGGTCCTGGTATGGACGTATTTCTGCCTTTTGATAGGTAATAAGAACGTCGGTGACGATATTGTGGGAATTTTGTAGTAGGGTTTTGGTCCATTCCTTGAAGGTTTCCCAATTATTCGCGTCTTTGGGGTGTTTTCGCTCGTGAGACGCCCATTTAGTCTTATGCGTGGCGTAGAGGAAATTCGTAGTAGCGAGGACTTTTTAGGTACCCGAGATATATTTCTTCGGGGCCCCTTTGAAAAGGGTATTTAAATCGTTTAGCTATTCCTCTCTCTGTTTAATACTAAAGTCCTCCTCGAATTTATCAACGTGTCTCTTGATTTCTCCTCTTTGACTCGGCTCGCTTTCCGATGATGAATCGTGGGAGGATCGAGGGCGATTCGTTGATTTTCTTCCGTTTAGGGTTTTGAGTTTTTCCTCGTTGGCTGTAACGAGTTCCCTGGCAGCGATAAGGCGCTGTTGGAGGTCTGCTTCGGCCTCGAGTCGCCTAAGTTCCGCTTCTATTCCTCGGGTCACCGCTTCTGGATCTGGGGTATCCTGATGCGGGTCCTCGGTTCTAGTGGATTGTGGGTCTTCCACTTCTTGGGGTTGGATCCCAATGGATTGATCCGCTTCTGCCTCGATCTGAGGGGTTTGCCTAGGCGATTCGATATCGTTCCTGGTACTACGACGAGTAGTCGGAGGAGCCATTGTATCTCAGGCAGTTGAAGATGAAGAATTAGAATTGTAAAGATATACTGTTTCTAGGTGTATGGCCTGTCAACCGGGTAAGATACAATGACTAAGGAGGGGAATGCAAATTGTATTGTCTCTGTGTGCCAAGACTAATTCTTGCAGAATTAGGAGGGATCTCGGGGGCTTCCTGATTATAAGAAAATCATCGGGAAAGCTGACGTGATGATCACCTGACGAACCCCGCACGGATCGTCCACGATACTTCCAAGTATATGCCCCGAGTCTTTATCCTTGTTTCCCAGTTGTACGGACCTTTATCCGTTACATTCGATCCCGGCACGTGCGGAATTTAACCACCTATTATTTAATCATGCCTTTGGATTGATTATATAATAGCCTCTAATACACCCCCAGAAAAGGCCCACTGAAAGTAAGCTGCTCCGAGTTCCGCCTCGCTCTTACTGTGGAATTAACCTTTATGGCGATATATATTGTACACGTGGCCTCTTTGCTAAGAAACCGGAGATAGTGATCTTCCGGCGTGGTTGACTGATTCCGGCCCGAGGATTGATAAGCAGATCAATGCCTCAAAAATCAGGCAAAAAATCCCAGGAGTGATTTGAACTTAGTGGGGGAGGATGTGATCCCACATGAGTGGGACACCTATAATATATATACCACTACCGTTGAACTGAGTTTCATAACTCAGTTTGGCTATGCCTTTTGGCTCAATGGGTAAATGCTCGGAGTAGTGGCCGACTGAATCTCACTAATATTATATATAGCTCGAAAAAAGGTCGATCCTTTACAATTCTAGAAGGAATACAAATATAAATTCCCTATCCTCTTAAGTATTACTCGCGATATTCTCTCTATCCTAGTAATAGGTATAGGAGTAGAGCGTTTATTTAATACCGCTCGGGATATTTACTACTACCGCCGTAGGTAGCTTAATCCGGAGACAATCTAAGATATTATAATATTTCGGTATAAGACGCGGTTTAATATTAAACTTAAAGAGTTACCTTAGGAGGACCTTCGGCTAGATATAGTATAAGAGGCGGACGAGTAACGAGAGGCCGAGCTTACGTTAACCGTACCCGAAGCGATTAGCGAAGGAGAGGATTCTAATAAGAATAATAATAACGGGAATAACCCTATTACTTAGATTGAGGCGGAGTTTATACTTAAGAGTTAGCGTTAGCCGATAATTATAATTCTAAGTACGAGTAAACGACAGAGAAGTCTCTCGGTTAATAGTAAGGATAAGATAAGCCCTTATCTACCTTTAACTATAGATAAAGGGGGTAGTTAGATACGCTCTAGACTAAGAGGTACAAGGAAGCGTAGTAAACCTAATAATAATAATCAATAGCTATAGTATTAAGGAATATATAAATAGAAATCAATAAATAGAGTGTTTTAAATAGCGGAAATAATATATTATTAAATAATCAAAATAAATGCTATAAACTAAATACTTAAAAATACAGAGTCAAATAGTATAAATAATACAAGTCACGAGGTATACAAATTTTGCTTACTAAAAAGGCCTATAGGCGCCCAAGACGCCTAAGGCCCATGGGCCCTAAGGGTAATGCCCGTCCATGGGCACGCCCACGTTGGGCGCGCCCGCTTACATAAGGCCCATGGGCCCCGCCCACCGGCCCGTCCATGGGCGATGTCGCAGTCTATCCCGAGGGCTATATAATTAAAGAGCCTACCGAATTGGAATTATAGCTTCAGAAGCAAGCTCCGGAGTACTCCCGTCCTCCCTATAATATACGCGATTACGTATCGATTCGCGGTACTGAAACCTAGTAAGCTAGCTATTGCTAAATAAAGGCATTGGAATATCTTTATAAATAGGTAGCTAGCACCAGAAGAAGCGTGCTTTCTCGCGTATAACCTCCTAGGTTATAGGGATATAATTCTCAGCGAGCTTTATCCAATAGATAAGCGCTTTTTCGAGGTCTAGCTACTTGGGAATTCGGGTACGCTTAGTATCAATCTGATGCTTCGAAAGCTCGGCGTCGAGATAATAATATCGGGAGGAAAGGATCTCGGAGATCGTAGAGGGGGATAAATGATAATTGTAGGTTTGTTAGAACTACTAAGCGAGCAGCTTATTAGAAAGCAGGGGGTTATTTCGACGATACTCTCGGAGAGCGACTTTTTCGGAGGTAGGGATAGCTCGACGAGGCATTTTGATTGGATAAAAGGTGCTGAGTAAGACCTGGATATAGCGAATTTAGTATGGGAGGAATAATGAATTAACGAAGTTCGCAGTAAAGGGGTTTTAACGAATTTTGTATGGCGGATTAATTGAGGCACCGGTTTTTGTTCGTTATATCCGGGTATTCGTTATATCCGAGTTCGTTATAACTAGGTTTTACTATATTTGTTTTGAGTTAGTAATTCTAAATAAAGATCTTATAAATATAACATGGGGCGATAGCTCAGTTGGGAGTAGCGTGCGACTGAAGTTCGCAAGGTCGCCGGTTCAATCCCGGCTCGCCCCATTGTTTTTGCTTTTGGTCAATTCTATGAATTGATTTGGTTATGACCCTTTTGGTCTATTGGTTGAAATAGTGGCCAGGATATCTTACAAATGAACTCATTGTTAGGGCTTCACATGCCTACCATTTAAGTTTTTAGTCTGATGATCCGACAGAAGTTGATCAATATCATATCAATTCCATTTTACAATTTCGTCCGTATATAAAATCTGTATATGGAGTAATTCGAGAGTAAAGTATGTCACGATTTATCGTATGTATTGTTTATCTTTTGTATGTCAGTCCCGAACAAAACATACATGTATTAAGCAATGAGTTTACTTTACGTTGGGCTGTGGTCATAGTGGGCTTGGCAAGAGCCGGGTACCTGCATGTATTCATATACCACAAACGACATATAAATTATAAAGACGTAGTCCTAATAAAGCCGACAATCAACATCAAATGGGGCGATAGCTCAGCTGGGAGTAGCGTGCGACTGAAGTTCGCAAGGTCGCCGGTTCAATCCCGGCTCGCCCCATTTTTTATGTACCATTTATATGGCAACTCCATACAAAAGGTACCTACCTACGCAAGCGTCCTTTTTTTTCAACCCTTGAACTAGCTTAAGTAAAAACAAAGAAATAATGATCCCCATTGGATCAATCTCAATCGGTGTACTACTAAGATTAATTAATATAAGCATAAGATAGTTATTATAGTAAGTAGGGTAAAGTGTACGAAGCATTAACCATCCATTCATTCACTTGCTTTGAGCACCCATACCCACCTAGGTACTTGATAATCCTTACTAGTAAGGTTCATGATGATACCTGGAAGGTATGGAACATTGGAAGTAATTAATACCTATTTATACTCTACATACATACTTTCCTATATTCTAAGAAAGTTGAGGGAGGTTAGGGCTGACTATATTGTGTGTAAGGTGTAAGGTAAGGAAGGAATGTACAGTCATATTTATTTCATGAGTATTTGGGGTGCAAATACTCATGAAATGCCGCTGTACCTTTTTTGTATTGATAACGTCACACTATTTCCTCAGCAACACCGTGACCTCGAATGACTACGTAGATCTATCTCAATTGTGATGATAAAACCACCGCTTGACGGTCCTTATACACACATACGTAGAATACTTTTTTACTTACTCTGTTCATTGAATTGATGAGAACAGCAAGACCAAAAAAACAAAAAAAACAATGGGGCGAGCCGGGATTGAACCGGCGACCTTGCGAACTTCAGTCGCACGCTACTCCCAACTGAGCTATCGCCCCATGTTATATTGATGGGCGGCCTGTTTGACTATAACTTTCTGAAATACAGTTGCTATGTGCAGGTCGAGCGATGAACGACTAACTATATTAGATTCGGAGTAGAATACGATGTAATATTAGGTTAACAATACGAGAAACAAAAAAGTAGGTCGTGGAAATATGGATTCCTTATTGATCTATTGGTAAATAAATTATAACCAGTGTATTCAAGACGGATATGTATTCTCATGTCTTAACCAAAGTGTTTGATAAATCGCTAGTAGGGAGCAACATAAACATGGCTGAAAGTAATGATCCAGCGTGAATGATACAACCGTATCAGCCATGTTTTGGCCAGCATTCCAAAAGCAACAATTTACTGCCTTAGAAGGAAACCGAGGAGCATGGTGGTTACAGCTCCACCACCAGCTTCGTGGCGCTGACTCCCGCCTTGCACTTTTCCAAGGCAGATTGAATATGCTCCAAACCGTTACCAACGACAAGCGGAGGTGGGAGACACTGGAGCTTTCCAGACTGCAACGCGGGCGTAACATAATCCTGCCAAACAGGCGTCGCAATATCGTTGACAGCAAAGATCATACCAGCATTGACATTTGCCGGGAGATCAGTAGCAGGAGGAGGGGGATGCACGGATGCGAGATGCCCTCCACCCAACTGACCAAGAATGGTGATGTCGTGAGCGTAAGTCTCCGGGGTACCTATAGCATCAAAGATGCCAACGAACTCGCGACCATTATTTCTAACTGCGTCGATAACCTTGTCGACAAGTGAAGTATCATTGCGATCAAATACTTCAGCTGCGCCGCAACGCTTACTGAATTCGAAATTGTGTGCTCCGGCAATAGCAATGACGTGAATTCCGGCCGCTGTGGCAATTTGGGTCGTCATCGAGCCAACAGAGGATGAGCCACCATATACCACAAGGGTCTTGCCGGTGGATGGCGCCTCCTCCAGCGAGGGGTATGGAAGGCCCAGCGCCGGTGTGTTTACACCAGGCATGGCAAAACCAGGCTCCTTGAGGGAAAGCACGCAGACAGCCGCCTCCAATGCGAACGGCACCACAACACCATCCGTGAAAGATATTTCATCGGGGAGTATGGCTGCTTTGTTCGCAGGAACCACTGTGTAGAGAGCGAATGCACCATCCTTGGAGCGTCCACTGGTCAGATTGATAGCATGTCTGTTTAGGAGAAGTAAAATTAGCTCCAGATTATTTGATCTGGATATGTTACCAATGACATACCCGATTACCCGATTCCCTTTCTCAAATCGTTCAACATTCTTTCCCACTTCATATACCTCACCGGCGATATCACAGCCGAAGATGGCGGGCCATTGCTTCACAAAGACCCCGGAATCTTGCATGTGACAGTCGAGGGGGTTGATCGCAATCGCAGCGTTTTTGATGACGAGTTCTCCTGGACCAGCTGTGGGCAGCGGGGCATCATCCACCTGCAGGGGAGAGCCAGCTTTGGTGAGCCACGCAGCTAGGTTCTTTGGAGTAGACATCTTGATAGAAGTATGAGGAAATGTAAATTTGTCTTGGGAGAAAGGCGGAATGAGATGTTTGGTTTGAGCCGATAGTTGATAGAGAACACATTTGGTGCAGACCTGCTGAGCTTTAAATACTGTAGGACTTTCGCATATCTGTTGACCGAAGCCCAGGGAATGGTAATCACAAGTTCAAAGCACCATTATTTCAAAGCAGATAGGTAGTAAATATTACGATGTATAAGAATATAGAACCGCATATGCCGTTCTCGCAGCGAGAACCCTACATGCCGTTCCCTTAATGCCGATTTAATGCCGGACGAAAATTACCACTAGACCTGTTTTGGAAAGGCGCAAGCCCCTGGTATTTACGCAGAACAAACAGATAAATCCTAGTAGACTTGGATTCAGTCAGATGTTTACTGATAATCCATTCCTACGTATGAGACCTTACCGACTCACCGTTGATGAATTATTCAACTCGATCAAATATTTAAAATCTCATAATGTTTTAGTCAATACGAGGATGAGCTCTGAATACGTAAACGGCAGCACATGGTCCCGCGTTATCTACGCCTCATTACTCACAATCTTCTCTACCCCCAACCTCCACTCTAGAAAAAAAGGTTGTCATTTAAAATGCGACTTGGTCCACGAGAACTGCTCGAGTATAACGCGAAATATAAAGTGGTGATCTGCCGAGAGTGCCACTATGCTATTCAGAAAAATGCGTTGGGGAGCCATTTGCTTCGCCACAAAATTTACCGAGAAGCAAGGCTTCATTTACTGTCCACCATCCATCAACTCGATTTAGTTGAGCCGGGCAATATTACACTTCCTAGCCCAAGCACAGGGCCGATTGATTCCCTACCCGTAGTGTCTGGGTATTCCTGTACGATGACCGGGTGTGGGCATCTCTGTGCAAGCTCTAAACGTATGAGCCGCCACTGGAGTGATGCCCACAGTGCTAGTGGACTGAATAATTTTGCCTCTCACGCGCGCTCAGTCAACCTCCAGACGTTCTTTCGCGGCACAAAACTCAAGTATTTCGAGGTCTCTGTGGAAGATACAGCCGCAGAGTCACAGAGTTTCGCGGAAGGGGGTGGGCATGATAGAGAGGATTCTAGTGTGGATGATTTGCCGTCATTACCACGGCCGACGTCGCTTTTTGAGTCTTCTCCTGTCGTGGACCTTGAGACATTGACCTACTTCCATCATTTTATTATTACAACTTGTCTAACGCTTCCTAAAATCGAGGATCCTTTACCAGCGTCACAATACTGGGGCATCTGCATCGTTTCATTGGCTCTACAACAACGGTGGCTGATGTGCGGGCTGCTTGCCATTTCCGCATATCATTCAGCCACGCTTGAGGACGAAACAACAGCACAGCAAAAACACTGTGAGCGGGCGACAAAGCTCCGTTCCGAATTCTTCGTCGGGTTCAATGAGATAATAAACAATACTTCGAACACCGAGCCCACCGAGACTTTCCAGGAAACGAAAAAGGCAGCAATTCAAGTCAGGAGCATTGTGAGCTGTGCGCGATGGACCTTGACTGAATTCACTGCAAATCAAGAGACAGTCCTGGGTTCTGCCACAGCCCTGCCCCATTTGGAGTCTTTACTATGCGATATCCGATATTTTGCGTCCTCTGAACCGGGAAACTTTCTAGAAACCGAGCATGGTAATCGCGGTGATATCCAAACATCTTTGAGTACGAATAGCCCACAAGGTACCGCCACAGTATCGACCGTTTTACTCAACCGTCTTCGGATGCTCCCTTATCGCATGGCCGAGATATTTGGGAAACCAGATCATGAGCAAGATGCCCTGGCTATTCTACTCGGCATTGGAGCCTTGCTCCGATACTCCGATGATTTATCAGGGCCGTGGCAAGGTATACGCGCATGGTTAAACAAGACCACGGACCACTTCAATCATATGGTTTTACTTCAGGATCCAGCCGCGCTTATCGTGCTAGCCCACTGGGCCGCCATTCTGTTTCAACAGGCTGAAGCTTACGAGTGCTGGTTCATACATGGCTTTTCAAGGGCTATTGTTTTGCTTATTTCCGAGCAAATTTCTACGGACGATACAGTTCGGGGTTTAGTTAAAGATCTGCTAGAGTGAATGCGTTCATGCGGCTCTGTTAAGCTCCTTATATATCTCTGTCTAGGTAAATCACACAGGTCTTAGATACCAAATAAAAATTATGACTTGGAATTCTGGCCAAACTCGGTACAAACAAGGTGTATAGTAGAAATTTCTTAGCTCAATACGAGGGTGTGCATGTTTCAAACCTCGGTGGAAGAGATTCGCTTCGGCCCGCTAAATTGCAGATGGAAAAGCCAAGGGCGGGGTGGATTCGCCTTTACTCATCCGTGAGTCTTCTAATCAACTCTATACTCAATATCATCACAAGAAGTCCAATACCGGCTGTCGCAATCAGTGTTATAGAGATCCATCCAAATACCATCGCCGCGCCTCCCACGTGGCCTGAGACAGCGCCATAAGTGAGGATTTCGGTCATTGTAGCTGTAGCACTGCTGTTGATGTGTTGCCACAATACGGAGACAAATCCAAATCCAAAGCTGGCAGTTGTAACGAATAAACAAACTTGCGACACTGGTCTGCTAGGAAATGGCTTCACCTCGCGTACTGAGCCGGTTTCATCAACTTCATCATGCCACCCAGGGAATGTTGATAGGAGTATGAATGAAATGAATGCCAAGGCCACTGTGACATATCTACGTATGAGGCCCATCAGTATATTGCATTGAAATAGCCACCTGGAGGGAAAGACTTACATCAAACCGTCGAATACAATCTTCTCCTTAAACTCATTCGCAATCATGATCAAATTGAGCGGGTCGGGTATGATCTCTGTACTTGTATTCCCATTTTTGACATACTTTTGCGCCTGGATCAAATTAGCCAACACCTGTGCGCTGGCAGAGCAGATGCGTCCTGTATGGCTCTGTGTGATACAGATCCCCATGTACCCAGCTCGCACTTCAAGGGTCGTTCCATTGCCAGTTTGCGTCACATTTTGAGTGGCATGCGCAATAGCTGAGCTCACTTGTCCGGTTGCTGTAGACAATGGAGACTCTTTCGCTGTATATTTTAGCGATAATAAGTATACATTGCTTAGACCATTGGAAGAAGAGCAGCCCGCAAGTAGGATGGCTTGAGAAAAAAAATTAATCAATAAATTTCGAGAATGAATAGATTTATCTTTCTCACATAGAAGAATAATTGAAATCGCTAATAGGATCATCAAAATATGATGGTAGCCGATCATAGGTATCCATCGGCCTTTGAGCCAGTCGTGTTAGCGCATATACCCATTCAAATACTGAGGACCGTACGTATGTTCATTTTCATCTTTAATAGGAATAATATTTGGTAGCAAAGGTGTAGTCGGAATATGAGGGGTAAACAATAGTGAGAAAAGGTGAGAAAAGACAAGGCAAACTGCGAGCTGAACATATACTAACCCTAACCCCTCCAGGGCTAGTGCCATGCATATACTTAGCACGTGACTGGTCCCTTTTAGGCTCACCTACACAATATCATCATTTTCTCTTCCCTTCTACTCCGTACTTTCAGCTAACAGCCGACATGCTACCAGTTGTTAAGGAGCAAAGGGAGAGTATAATTACAAATTCCGTCAGCGACCAGGAGTTCCTGTTGGAGGATCGTCATGTTGAGGCAGGGGCATGAATTATATGTCCTGTCTCTCCCCCAAGCCATTCAAATCTCTCCTTTGAAAGTGATACTAGCTATGAGGGCAGAAAGGATGATCTGGAGTTGCTTGATATGGTCGGAAAATGCCCAAAAAGAGACGATTAACTTTGTTGGATGATCCCATATCCCATGAATGACTGTTTGCTACATGTTATGGGTACAAATACCCTGCTTTCTTATAAATACACTATTTGAGATTTTTTTCTGCTCTTCTCCCCATCCCGATAGCTGTAACAAGCATCATTAGAATCGCCATCATCATCACAACACCCACGGTCAGCCCACTCTTGATGCCAGTAGCTAGCGGGCGTGTCCAGATGAGTACCAAAGGCATCACGATAAATGCCACGGTCAAGACCAGATATATCGAGGCCAATCTAACCCACCAGGGTGCCCGACGCACTCCGTCCATGATCAGGTTTGGTAATGCATTCCGAAACAGGGGGTCAGATCTTCGCCAGAATGGAATCCCCACAACGAATATAACAATGAAAGCAATAGCGATACTAACAGCATCCCGGATACCAGAATCAAGCTCGCGCGCCCAGAGCATCCCGATTGGGATCGCTGACGCAACTCCATTCAACAAAACGAAGCTGATTATGAAGCCGAACACAGCCCAGAGCTTTTTTGCTACTAAGCGGGTTCTTTTCACTGCCAATTTCAAAATACCGGCAATGATGGTACCTAGTCTACTTCCTATTGACTGAAAGATCAGGAGCATCGGAAGCGATCTAGGTGGCACAGGTTGACCATTCCTTGCTGCATATTTCCTGACATCATGTTTCACGGCTGTCTTGATAGATATCAGCCAATGGCTGCGCATAGCCATGCGCATCAAATAAGCAAATGATGTCACGACAATAGCCACAACAAAAAAGTTACTGATAGGAACTGGATCTGCAAATGGTTCGATTTGCATGCCGAAGACAGAGGAGGCGAAAGACATCGGGACAAAAATGAACGCGAGTTCGGTGAGTCTTGCCACAGCATGAGCCTCGTCAATTGAGCGTCGACTTTCCAGAAGAGCCATATTGGAATTCAAAGACGCCGATGTTCTTTGAAGTCGATCAATAAAACGATCAATACTCTTCCAAAGATCATGCATATCTTGCGTAGTCTCCAATCTCGTGGCTGCGACCTCCAAGGGAGAGCTCAGAGGATGGAGGTTTATGAGGAACTCAATAAAAGGCTCGATGGAATATCTCAGCTCTGGAAGCTCCCGCTGAGCACGGTTGATGATATTTCGCCATAAGCTCAATCTATCCTCCATCTTCACGTCATCTATAATATCGATATCTATTTCGTCAAGAATCTGTCGGAGCTGATTGAGAAGTGTCATGGTGTCTTGTTTGATGATTCGGGTCAACGCCCTGGCCAGGATAAGTGGTCCCCGGTGCACGCCGAGAGCGCCACAGATCTCTGTCTTGGTTGACATTGTTTCCTGGAGTTTTCCCTCCAACTCTGCCATCGATTCTGGCATTTGAAATACGCGGTCCAGGTCGGCTGAGACTATTTGGCGAGGAGCTATCTGCTCAATGATGATAACCGAGTCCAGTACTTCGCGCTTCTTCTCGGATACTTCTCGCTTCTTCTTGGATAATTTGTGTTTCTTTTCAGGTTTGTTGTTTTTTCGCTTATTTCTGCCAATGATCCAATCAGCAAACGAACGTTCATCCCTGACACGTTGTGGTTGCTCTTCATCGATAATAAACTCTTCCATGTAAATCGTCTGCTCAATGGAGGAGTAGTGCGACGCATCCTCATCATCATCATCATCATCATCATCATCGTTCTCGCCGTTCCCTTCCTGAGAAGCAGCTGATGCCCAGTATTCACTCCGTTCTATAGATGAATGCCGGGGCGCATCATCACTATCATTCTCACCATTTCCCCCTTGAGAACCATACTGGCTCCGTTCCATGGAGTGGTGGCCATCATTCCCACCATCCTCTCCCAGAGAACCAGATGGTGTCCAGTATTGACTCCGTTCCATGGAGTGGTGGCCACAATTCCCACCATCCTCTCCCTGAGAACCAGCTGGTCTCCAGTATTGGCTCAGCTCCCTAGAGGAGCGACGCGACATATCATCACCATCATCATCAGAGCTCTCAGTAGTTTTCTCATTTTTCCTTTTCTCGCTATTCTCTCGTTGCGATCCAGCTGCTGTCCAGTATTGATGTATCTCAGATATCACCGGTAAAGGGTCAAGAAGTACGATTACTAAACATGGCCTGTCAGTATCTCATGTGAGGTTTCTACTTCATGTATATCACTTACCAATCTCAGTGTTTTGATACATGAGCTTCTTTCTCCAAATTGACACTCTCTCCTCTAATCCACACACTCTTTTCGATCTCACTGTCGTTGCGGGGTCTGTCCACAAGCCCCAGTCTATCCGGAATATGTTCGTGAGGATTTCCGTCGTAACAGACTTTCCTCGTGTGAAATGTGTTACGCTTTCCTTAAGCAGATCTTCAAGGTCGCCACTTGAGAAGTACGTTGGACATTGATAAACTGGTCGGATCCACCTGAATGACATGTAGGATTTTTCGAATGATGCTGTGCTCCAGTTTCGAGCTGGTGGACTGTCGTATTTTCCGCCAGCATAGCCAGAATTCAGTAAATGCTCTTCGAAGAACTCGGGGTTGATGCTGAAGTTTTCACCCAGTTTGTCTATCACGGGCTTGGAAAGATCTTCCACAAAGATGAGCCTTTGTTGTACATCTTCTGGGACATAACGCATGTCTGCAATAGTCGCTGAATCATCGATATATGTTGGATAGGATACGAGGTTATCGCGATAGTCGTAGTATGTGACTGAAGTCTTCTCGTGGCGGGAAGCTTTCCTGACATTTCCATATCTGATATGTTCAAGCAACCTTCCAGCGTTCTTAATTATTTTTTTGTATGATGTTGGACTTCTTTCTTCTATTCTGGGGGGAGCAATCTGTACTATATCAGCCATTCGATCACCTTGGCTAGATCGTTGGCTGGGTCGTTGGCTGGGTCGTTGGCTGGATCGTTGGCTGGATCGTTGGCTTGATCTTTGGCTGGATCCTTGGCTGGATACTTGGCTTGATCTTTGGCTTGATCTTTGGCTTGATCCTTGGCTTGATCTTTGGCTTGATCTTTGGCTGGATCGTTGGCTGGATACTTGGCTTGATCTTTGGCTTGATCTTTGACTTGATCCTTGGCTTGATCTTTGGCTGGATCGTTGGCTGGATCGTTGGCTTGATCTTTGGCTGGATCCTTGGCTGGATACTTGGCTTGATCTTTGGCTTGATCTTTGGCTTGATCCTTGGCTTGATCTTTGGCTGGATCTTTGGCTGGATCTTTGGCTGGATCTTTGGCTGGATCGTTGGCTAGATCCTTGGCTGGATACTCGGCTTGATCTTTGGGTTGATGGCGGGCTAGATACAGGCAGCGGGATATTAGATGGATCTATTGGGTGGGGTGGTCGCAATGTCACATCTTGGGTAGGTTGGGATCCATCGTCATCCTCGGCATCAATATCATCGGGTGTTTGGGATGCCATGGAGGCAGAACCGTTTGTTCCTGGCATACGGCCATATGCAGAAGGGCCATTTCGCAAAAGATTTTCTAATGAGTTTGTTGCATCTCCTGATACAGCCTGGCTTTGAGGGGGAGGGGGAGGCTCCGATTGTGCGAGGTCGGGGTCATACAGTCGCCCTGTAGTCATTATATGGAACGTCGGGTTTGTCCAGATGTTTCATATAACAGTCAATTGTCTCAATGGGAGGGTACGTCGCATATATGAGGAGGAGTTCCAGCTCAGCCGGGTGAACTGGCCCGTGCGTGATGCCAACACACGCACTAGGCCAATCACCCCTCTTCTTCACACCACTAAATTCGACGCGCATAAAACTGCTTTAAATTTGTTCTGTGTCCACTTCCTCGCTTATGCGCTTTAGGTTAGCAGTTGCGGGTCGAGCTTTATTAACACGTTTAACGCTGCTGGCGTCTCGTGGTTTTGCTGTTTGGCATATCGAAGCGGTAGCTAGTCGTGCGAGCTCCCATGATAGGGCTTTTGTTGTACTCTGTCCTTTATGAACGGCCACACATGTTCGTACGCGGGGGTGTCCGTGGTTACCAGTGTTTATATGACAACGAGAGGGTCGAAAGTGCGGGGTGCAACTATCAAAACATGGTAGTGGCGTATTGAATCATGCTGAGTGGTACCTTGGAGTCTAAATTGGGCGAGGTGCGACTAATGGTAATGAAATGTGCGTGGTCATGCTCATAGCGTGCTACTGTCGATGTAATAGCGAGCTTTCTTCTCCCTGTGGTAGCAAGGCCCAGTGGCCTACCACCCTGCTTTTTTGAATGTGAGTGTGCTCATAAGATGCTGTCGATACAAGCAAAGATCTCAGAGCCTCTGGCAAAGGCGAAATGGGAAGAAAATTATGTATTGAGCTAAGTGGGCGAGGGAATGCAAGGAAGAGAGGTTCTGTCAGCCTGAGGCAGAAGCCTCAAACAATTGCTGTACAAGTCTGAGAATATGAACATAAAGTCCGAGTAACATTAATCCCTCATAGCTTCGAAGTCCGCTCGAATCGACGAACATATATTATCAACTAATGGCATTTCCTCCTCTGCTGAAACATCCAAGGCTCCGGCTTGCCAACTCACTGTGCACACCAAGCTACCTCCTTTGACACTGATCATGTTGAAAACAAGTGGCGCACTGGTAACATTTCCTGGCTGCGAGAACACCATCTTGACAACCTTGCATTTTTGATCTGCACTGTCGTCCATGTTGTCAAAGGCAAGCAAATTGCTCAGTTCGTACGAGGAGTCGCGCTGTTGTCCAATTTTACTCAATGTCCAATTCCTGATGCTGGGGGCATATCTCAGAAGGCCGATTGCTTGGTCTTGCAAAGTCGCACCACATACAGCGAGCTTTTGCGTCATCGAACTCGCAGCGGCCCACATCTCATCGGACAAAGCAGGCTCCATCACATTCGGTACCCGCGGATGTACCTCGTAATGTCCAGAGACGAAAAGACCCCATGTGAGACCAGGTGTCCCGATAGAGGCTCGCATATCAACAGGCGTTCCCGAGACAAAATTGGTTACGCCGTGGCTAGGAATGGCCTTGCTTAGCGCCCGGATAATCATTTGGTGCACCGTTCCCGTGAGCTTGGTACCATGACTTCTTGACGTTTGCAGGGCCTTTTGGACGAGTGGAGCCTCAATCTCGATAATTCTTACTCTGCTCTGGAGGGCGGCTGCCGGATCGAAGAACATGGGCGACCCAATCCAAGTACCGGCATCTAGCGTGCTAGCAGATGCGCGGAGCCCAAGAAGTTTGCATAGAAACTTTGGCAAGTAAACTGCTATCAACGGCTCAAGGAGGAACTTCCAAGATATGGGAAGCCTTTCAGGTGTGTCAAATGGTGCCGGAAGCGTTTGACTTGCAGGAGTCACTAAGAAAGAGGCTTTCTCCTCCATGCCAGTGGGCTGGCGCCATGCATCTAGAAAAGTGCGATGAAAGGCAACTCCAACCATGCCGTCTCCGAGGGCATGAGAGAATGCAAAGGCGATAAAGCACCGCTTCACTTTGGAGTCTTGGGGTGATACCAGAGGGAGAACCACGATTCGCCAAGGTGGGATATCAGCAGGCCATGGCCGGTCAAGTATGGCTGGCATGATCTTTTCAATTGTTGCCGTCTCACCATTGCTACTGGCTTCGTCTTCATGAATTATAGACACATGACTGTGGAGATCAATACTAGAAACAGCTTCGTATGATGGCTTCTCGGTATGCTTGTCCTTGACTACCACGCTTAGGTGTGGGTATTTCCCGATGCAGTGTCTCAAAGGTGCAAGAAATGACTCGACACAATTAACATCTATATTCTCACTCGCAATTTCATAAACTGCCGCTATGACAAGCGCGTTGTAAAAGCCGACATCTTCACGGCTAATTGTTCGGCGTTCATTGGGACCTAGATCCCAGTTAGCACCATTGATATAACTCAAGAAAAGAGATTTTACTAACTTGCAAGTCTCATGAACTTGGTGGGGTGCGCCATTTCTACACAAGAGTATCTCGGTACAACAGGCAAACAACTACTGTCAAAATCCAGGGGAATATTGTCGGCATAACTATCTTCCGGATATATTGAGCGATCTATTGTAGAACATTGACAGACACCGGGAGAGCCGGAAAGATCCGCGAGACGAAATTCTAAAATGATATTCGTCGAAAGAATGCGAATTATTTCGTGAAATTCCACGGCCAACTGAGAAGACTTTTACCGCGTAATCCATGCGATGAAAACCTTTGAAATTGGTGAGATTGCTCATCAGTGCTCTAACTACTCTGCCCAAGTATACTAGACATTTGCCTTGCTTGCCAGATACTCCTTGCTGAATGGGTAATCCAAATAACCCACCGCTGACTCGAAGACATAAAATGTATCTCTGTTGTATGCATTGAGCTCCAACCCCTTCCTAATCCTAAATATGAGATCCGGATTGGAAATGAAGTGCCGGCCAAAGATGACTATGATATTCTTGTCCGGATACTTCTCATCCACCAACTTACGGGCCTCGTGTGATGTATAACCACCAGCAATAAGTAAAGGCCCTTTCCATAAATCGTATGCAAAATCCAGTGTGTCATCGCCATTGTAATCCTGGGAACCAGATATTCGCGACTCGACGAGGTGAAGATATGCAATGCCCACCTCTCTGGCTTTGGTAATCACATTCGTGAACTGCGGGATCGGATTCTGCATTCTCATTCCCTGGAACGTACTCCAGGGACTCAGCCGAAGCCCGACACGCTCAGGGCCGATGACATGAACAACAGCTTTGATCACATCATCGAGAAGACGAGACCTATTCTCCACGTTCCCGCCATACTCGTCGTCACGATCGTTGCTGACGTCTTGGATGAATTGGTCTAGTAAATATCCATTTGCGCCATGAATCTCGACTCCGTCAAACCCGGCTTGAATAGCGTTCTTCGCAGCGTCGGTATAATCTAGGATTGTCTGTCTGATCTCGTCGGCGGTCATGGCCCTAGGCACCACGGCGCCTTCTTCCATGGGAATAGCGCTGGGTGCTACGATATCGTTGCCTTCTTTCCGTGCTGGATCGGCATCCGCGGCACGGCCCATGGCGAATAGTTGACAGAATATGAAACATTCCTTGTGATGAACTTCATCGGTAATGATCTTCCAGGCAGTGACCTGGTCCTCACGCCAAATCCCTGGTGCGTGTGGGAATCCGCCACAGGTTGCTGATATGAATGTTCCCTCGGTGATGATCAAGGTACCTGGCACTGCGGCGCGTTGGCTGTAGTATTCCTTCATGAGGGATGTTGGCACTCGGTCTTCGGTTGCTCGGAAGCGAGTAAGTGGCGCCATTCCGATGCGATGTTTCACTTCCATGCCACCTATCTTGAGGGGCTTGAAAAGACGTGACTGAGGCATTGTCGAGAATGTTTGAATGGCTGTTCTTCAGTGGGAGAGTTAAGAAGATTTTGACCCATGGTTCAATCTCGGCGAAGACCAAGTACTTGTACTCGGGTTTCAAGTAAAAAAGTTCTGCATTCGTCGGATGAATGTTGGAATTGTTCTATACAAGTAGGGTAGAGAGATACTTCTCAAAAAGGAGAAAGGATACTTCCTATTAGGGAAAGGCTAGCGAACTTGACCATATACGGTTAGTGTATCAGTATTGGGCCAATCATCCATCTGGAATTTGAGGATAGGAGAGACAATAACCGGAGAGTTTCTGCTAACTTTCAGCCCTCGATGTAGTTGGCGTTATTTGGGACCTCGGGATAATTGGCTGATGACAAATAGAAGAAGGCATTAGTTACAAGGTTGTCATAAGCTCAATTCACTAGATATGATTTGAAATCAATATTTCAACACTTTAACTGCTTTATCCAGACATTGAGCGAATGCAGCCAAAGGATTACTCCGTTGAGCGAGTCTAGAGGAGAATTTCTTCCCAGAAGGCCTTGACCTGTGACAAAAATGCTTTGTCGGACCATATGAACTGTTTAAGAATCACGAGAAGTTCTGGCCACGATGTATACAGCCATCTAAATCTGCTGTGATTCAAATGCAACAGTTGCACGTAGCCTTGCCGTATAGTCCCTGCAGGGGAAAAAGCTCCCCCGATGTGCAAGAGCCAAGCCAAAAGATCAGGCGAATCATCCCATACTGGATTATCGCTCGCTGCTTGTAACTTGTAGAGTAACTGTAATGAAAGATGGGACTGATGGTGTATAAATTTAGCACAACCTGATGAGAGACTAGGAGGCAAACGCAGTCAATGCGACTGACTTACGGGAATGGTTGAAGTCCGCCAGATTTTGCAGCGCAGCATAGTCGAACACAGATATACCGCTTGATGGCAACATTCCGAGATAGGTGAGCAAATTGGCAAGCTCGCTAACCTCGACTGGATAGACGCTTGCTGGTTATCGATCTGTGCCATCGGTATTACATCCTCTATGCCGAGAATTTCTGAATCTCGGATACATTGCAATGCAAATACGTCCTTTAGGATTTCAACAAAATCATGACTCATTGAATAGGAGTGACTTTGAAATCCAGGCGGAAGAATAAAGAAGTCCGGATGGGAAGGGTCTCTCGTCCACTGGAGCTCAGAAAAGGTTGTGTGGTCAACAACTCGGCTTGAGCCTGTCATGACCGAACCATTCAAGTCTGACCTGTTGGTCAGTGTGAGATTTGCCCTTCAGGGATTGCTCCAGGCTACTTACCAGAAGACTGCACGTTTAATATCATCACTTAAATATACACCCTTTCTTTGGCATACCTCAAGAATGTGTCGTATTGCCCCCATGTGGAGCTGGACTTGACGCGGCATTCCAAGCCGAGCCTTGATTATAAAAGATTTAGCTTTTAATTCTTCCAAATATGGCAAAACCGAAGAAAAATATGTACAAACCTCTATACCGGCGAGAAGCAGGATGGTCCCTATTGTAGATTCCGTAGCAGCCCTATCCGGAGAACTTATTCTTCGACGGATAGAGCTCAGAGCTGTGCTTTGGAATTCGAGACACTCCCTGCTGGTCATACCTGCTGTGACCGTAAATGAAAATGTGAGCATGACGGCACTAAGAAGAGCTTTATCATCTAGTCCTTTTTGAAGGACAGAGCGAAAGTTTTGAAGCACAAGTTCATCGAAAACACTGAAGACCGGCTCGGTAGCTTTTTGGAAACTTTCTATATCAAAATTTTGCGTGAGCCACTGTCAGATATTGGGTGATTTCTACCACCTTACGTCGGTTTAGAAATTCCTGTAGTATTGGCGACTCTGCAGCCAACATTCGGAACAGATCGGAGGAACATGCAGCAAGGGAGGCCGGTGATGTAATAAGAGCTTTCTCATTTTTCTCTTTTCTCTCAGATAGGCTCTGATCGTTTGCTAGGCATAGAACATGGAAATTATGGCCCGAGATCTGCTGAAGCCTTCTTTTGTTCCGAAGACCGTGCGCAACAGCATGCGACCGGGCTAAGCGCTTCGTTGTGCGGTCGTTCAGATTTTTCGTTGGGATGAAAAGGAATTGATCGCCTGAAAGCACAATGTTAGTCACAAGATATAGAGAGAGTTATGCGCCCTTGAAGATCTGCCGTACCTGAAATGAGCTCATTGTGCCCGGCCATTGAAATGGAACAGTATCCGTAGAGGAATAAAACTGTCGTTTTCAATCAAAATGAATGGATATTCTTCGATAAAAGAAAATATTTTCTGCGATATGCACACACACCCCGTTATCCAGGATTGATGGCCCCGGGGGAGGATTACAAATCAGAACTGCAGGGGCCTCTCGTCCCCGGGCGGGGCATACCGGCGATAAGGTTTCTGGGTGAGATCGCGGCCCGCTCGGCTAACCAAAAATGTCAACCATGAAAATGAGGCAAGCTTATACTACCCCTTGAGCAAACTTTGGAACACGTTGAATTAAAAAGGAGCAAAATTTACGCAACATAACACATACAAGCGTCTCTCCTGGTTGGGATAGTGCAGCGAACAGTGGAGTAGCCTTCAAATTCAACTATGAGAAAGTACCGATATGGCCACGACACAATATGATTGTTCTCAATCACTCGGCACAACATTTATGTACATGACCCCGCTACCAGGCTGTCATACCACCATCAACCCGAATATCTGTAGCAGTGATATAAGAGCTCTCATCTGAAGCAAGAAAGCTAGCCACAGCCGCAACCTCCTCTGGCTGACCGGTGCGGCCAAGCATAATCTTCTGCATCATATTTAAGGTCCACTCTTGATCTACAAGCAACGGTGCAGTTTGAAGAGTCTCAATAAGGCCTGGAGAGATCGAATTGGCCCGGATACCGTGCTCGCGCCCTTCCATGGCCAACTGGCGAGTCATGGCAATAATACCACCTTTCGCAGCTGTGTGAGCAACACAAGCCACTGATCGAATCGCAATCCAGCCGTTTGTAGAGCCAACGTTGATAATGGATGCACCGGACTCCTTCAGATGTGGCCATGCAACGCGAGTCAACAGGTAGACAAGGTTTAACTCCTGGTCAATTGTTTTGTACCAGTCGTCATCCTTGGCCTCATCGAGCCAGCTCATGTAGGCCATTGCTGCATTGTTATAAAGTACATCGATACGTCCATGGGTTTTGATGGCTAGTTTGACCACTTGCTCACAGTCTTCGCGTTTTGTGAGATCGCATGGAGTCATGGATATCATGTCACCGCCTAGTTCTCGTACCGCTTTGACGGTTGCTGCATCGGTCACGGCGTTGATGTCACAGCCGACAATTATGGCGCCTTCCTGGGCAAACTTGAGGGCTGCTGCACGTCCCATGCCACCTCCCGTACCGGTGATGAGGCAGATCTTGTTTAACAGACGAGGTGCCATCACGGTTGCTTCGGGCTTCACGGTTGCTTCGGGCTTGGTATTTGTCAGAAATTATTTGGAAGGTTCGACGAAAGACTTTGTAGGAGGAGAGTATAGGAGGGGAAATGGGACATGAAGAGCAAGAAGAGGGGGTGACCAATAGCTCTGATCAAGTAATACATATTTGGATGTTTGCTTTTTCGAGCAATCCAATCAATGAATCGCTTGTATCTACTTTGCAGGTCTTGTTGGGTTCTCCACTTTAACTAAGCACCGCGCCAGTTATTGAGCTGAGAAATCAGTAGTGCATATTATAACTGCACGATACACGATCGAGTGGCTGATTGAGTGATGATCGAATTCAATAGCGTGTCGCTTTGTAATTACCTGCCATCGCTTTGCAACCGAGACCACCAGGCTTGTCCTAGTGAAATTAGCTCTTAGTTGACCGATAGAGGGCAAAATAAGTTGGCACATGCACCTAGATATGAGCGGATATGAGCGGATTGCCCCTCAATTCCCTCCTACTTCCTAACACACGACGCTAAGCTGGTTTTGGGTGCGGATTGAGATACGGATTGATTAGCCGATGTTCACCAGTTAGCAGGGGAGAGAGCAATACAACTCCATTCGCTATCGAGCACCGACTGGAAAGAATGAGAGGAAGGGAAGGAGCAATAATCTGCTCCGCAGTTCTGCAGAAATACTCTTAATGGTCTTTACGTGGTTAAAACTAAGTAGCTTTCCGGATATAAAATACGGTAACTACTATAGGCTAGTGAGATATCATATATCCGACTAATAGGTACCATTGATTTTTGAGTGGGACTAAGGGTTATTGGGTTATTTTGGACTAATTAAAGTGTTATCGGAATTCTGTTAGAACCCCGGTATAGAGGCCATTATGCCTGAGGTCCAAGGAAATTACTTCACATGAAACGAAGGTTTAGGAGGCAGACAGCCTACACTAGTTAGTTAGTTAGTTAGTTGGTTAGGCATCATATAACCTATGAATTCTACGTACTGCCATTATAAACTGCTTTGCTAGAGAAGCACTTATTATCTCTTGTATACAATATACGGGTTGGTGCCGCCTGGCGCGAGAAATTTGGGAGTCGCCTTAGCGTCGCGCGACCCAGGGCAAGCGAGGTGAGTGCGCAATTGACAAGGTAAGCCATATGAAAATCACCCACTTTAGCAATCCCACTGCACTGACCCTTTAAGCTGAACTGGAGTAGAATATAATTGGGTCGCAAACCTCCACCTCATTTGGAGAATCTGCACACAACCACCTAGATCACTTTCTAGGATACTTTGGTTTTATTAGCTAGTCAGAGCCCGGCGCGCAGGTTGGCTGTTGGGAATAAAGATTGGCGGGGACTAATCCATATCAGATCTATGTACCTCTAGTAATCCCCCCCCCCCCCCCGAAATCTTCAAGCATGTACAATTTGTTGCGACAAAGCACATATTCAAATAGGAATCTCTTTTCAAACTCTTTTCAGTGTTATAGCTCTTTTTGTTTCTTCAATCTACAGTGCTACCTTTGTATCAATTTTTTACTATTCTCTGTATGGGTATGGTTCACAAACCCGGGCCTTTGAAGCCAATACTGGAGCAGGGCATCAATAAGCAACTAGCTTGGTAATATAACGGAGGGCTGGTCTCCCCACACTAGGGCCGGGAAGTTATAGGATGGACAGAGCAATCTGGGTGTGGCTTTGCAGCAGAAGGCGCGAGAAGATGCGGCTATTCCCCCGTGACGATGCTGCATGAGTTTAAAGGATTATTCCAGGGTCAAGTGTATGGCGAATGAATACTGCACTATTAAATAGGAAGAACATTGTGTAACTATATCATTATTTTCTACTCACTTGAGTTTCATCCTGAGGGACCGACCAACTAAGAAATATAATCTTTCCAGTCGAAATCACACCTGAATAATAACCCTAATCTCAACAAAGTCTGGTCCCCTAACCTCTCTCGATAATCACCATGACTATACAAGTTTTACATGTACAGACAGGCAAGTTAGACAAAAAGACATCCAAAAAATGGGGCGAGCCGGGATTGAACCGGCGACCTTGCGAACTTCAGTCGCACGCTACTCCCAACTGAGCTATCGCCCCATTTGATGCTGATTGGTCGCTTATTTGAGTCTAGGTCTTTACCAATTATATGCCGTTTGTGGTAGGCTTATACGAGGTAGTTTAGATAGCATTACGGAGTAACCGGCCCCTGTAATTTTTTTCAAAAAATACGGACCCTCGCAAGCGAGGGTCCGCCACCCATATGCAACTTTTTTCTTACTTTTTACTTCAACCACCATTTATTACCCTATAACATAGTAAATTAATTAATTAAAAATAGTAAGAAAATAAAATAGCCAATTTACTACTAGAATACAAAATTATAGATCCCCACGACGTTTTTTGGCCCTTCCATGCTTCCTAATTTCAATCAACACCTTCTTCTACTTCTGCTTCGTTTTTTCTTGATCGGCCTTTTCACTCAATTTATACTCTTTTCGCTTCATCTCTTTGACTTGGGATAAATTGACGATACCGGTGATTCGTAAATGACGACGAGATACGTCGTATCTAGCGTAGCGAGCCCCTATAATAGCTTGTGTAGAATCGAATTCCCGTTAAAGCTGGATAGCTAAAGTTGCCTGGGCCTCAGCCCCTTTTATAAGCTTTGCTAGCCCCTTTTTAAAGCGCTCAGTTGTAGGGCTATATTGATTAAGCCGTAGGCTAATCCTTCTTACTTTTTTAGCGGTTTTTAGAGTGCTAAACTTAGTGTTTTGTGAGGTAGTTGATAGTATATTTAACCGGGCGATATTATTATAATATAGGTCGTACGACTCCAATTTATCGGTAATAAGCTTAGAATTAATAGGCCAAAGGCCAGTTAATTTGAACCTAAGCTTAATTGTATGTGGCCGGAAGCTTTTGCGTCTGATTTCGCCGATTGAGTATAGGAATTCATCCTTCGAAAATTTGCGGTATCCAGTCATTGTAGCCGCTTTAACCGCCTCACTATACTAGTATTTATAAACGCTAAATACGCCGATATCAAGAGGCTGTAGAGTATAACTAGTATGCGAGAGTAAGAAGAATAAAATGATATTATTCTTCTTACAAAATTTAACGAATTGACGCGTTAAATAGGATCCAAAACGGTCGTATAAAACTAGCCTTTTTCCACTAAGTATACGGTTGATCGTCTACTTATAAAATAGCTGAATCTACTGATAGGCTAAAGTATTATTGATATAGCTAGTATCAGTCACAGCTGGGTACTTATCCTCTTTAATAGTATCGAACCAGCGTAGTAAAGCTTGCTTTGCGCTTAAAATAATAAGCGGTAGGTAGGCGAAACCATCAGCCGAAACAGCCTCTAAAACAGTAATAGATTTACGATTTGTAACAGATCTATTAAATAGCTTCTTTTTAGGATACCGAGTAATGATAAATTGATCGCGACCGACGCTAATTTAGAAGCCTATTTCGTCGAAATTGTAGATATCTTATTGGTATATACCATACTCAGTCACAATGCGCTAGTAATTATCAAACTACCTCTGAACCACAGTTTTATTAAGTGCAGTAGCTCTTTTAACGTCGAGAGCTCGCCGGCGTCGTACGTAGTACTCGGGATTACGTTTAAGAAAACGCTGTAGCCAGTGCTCGCCAATTTGTAGAGGTGGTTCGGTATCATTATAGTAGTCTTCTTCAAGAATTGAATTAGCTGCAATAGCTATTTGGCGGCGATTAATTGATACTCCGACCGCGTCAAAGTAATCAATATATTCACATAAAGCCTGCTCTTGTACAGAACTAAGCTTCCTACCATTAGGTTGTCGTTGAAAAAGCGATTTTCCACCTTTCCATCGCCGGCGTAGTCGGTGTACAGGAACCGCGAATTCTCGCGCAGTCTTCGCGATATTAGGTTTAGATTGCTCAGAGAGAGAGTCCATTGCTAGCTGAAGCTGGTTCTCTATATCTTTATTGGTTTTAGGCATTTTTGGTGGTGTGGTTGGTAGTTGAAGTAAAAAGGTGGAATTCAAAAAAAAGTTGCATATAGGTGGTATGTTGCATATGGGTGGCGGACCCTCGCTTGCGAGGGTCCGTATTTTTTGAAAAAAAATTACAGGGGCCGGTTAGTAGGTCAGGAGTGGAATGGAATTAATGTTGATATTAGGGTTAGGAAACAAAACTAAGGGGCGAAAGCTTGGCTTACTTGCCATCCAACTTATACATGCACGTATAATAAATACATCCTCCGTATCGTCCTGTCCATTCATCAAAGGTTACACATAAAAAGGCCATCTGCACAAATTAAGCCTTTTTCCGCCTTTTTTTGCCGTCGACCTATAAAACCAGTACATCTAAACATGATGAGATCGAAGAAGACCACTAAAGAGACCATTGAGGAAGACTGTTGAAAAGATATCACAAGCCTGCTTATGCGGCCGACTATTTCTTGTTGAATATAATAAAGTAAGGCTTACATTAATTAATCGTAATATTAAAAATAATATTAAAAATAACAAAAATAATATTAAAATAACAAAAATAATGGGGCGAGCCGGGATTGAACCGGCGACCTTGCGAACTTCAGTCGCACGCTACTCCCAACTGAGCTATCGCCCCATGTTATGTTTTAACTCTTGGTAAGAAGGTTTTATATACCTTGACTAATGCAACATTCAGAATAATCTACCTCCATGCGCCTATGTAGGTAATTAAAGTTACGAAATCAATAAATTAGCAGGGTATATACGGTATAAAACATCTAGCAAACAGAAAAGGACTCGACTATACGCGACCGTGGAACTTTCTGACCCACAAAATCTCGCCAATCTCGATACATCCTGATTCCCTAAGTACTATTTGTACTACTATCACTTTTTGTTCTCACTGCATATAATATGCAAGTATACGCTGGTGTTTATTGTATTGGCTCTGTGGGAATTGGGGGGTGGCATTGAATGTATACATACATCGTTAGGATGGTGCGATGGGGAAGTATATATCTCCATCCTGCATGCGCTCACCTAGCACCTTTGAATAGCAACACTGAAACAGAACCTTAAACATTGATTAAAATATGCACTCTAATACCCATTAGTTTATCTAATCTATAGACGGGGCAGTTTAACGCGATAAATACAATAGGACGGACAACTGAGTCTACTCTTGCCTGCGATCAACTGCCAGTATGTCAACGCTGGATTCCTAAGGTATTGGTTCATATACGGCATGGTTGGATACCTCTTTGCTAGGATCCAGGCCATCCATCCATGTTCACCTCTGGTGTCCATGTCGAAACTACAATATCAAAGAAAAAACCCCAGTACATATGAATTTCCTTACCTGGCCATCGGAACCAACGGTGTTGCTCTAGTATTGTTTATACCCTCCGACCAACTCCCATGTACCCACATAAAAAGCCCCGTGCTCTCACCACCTAGTAGGTAGGAGCAATACATATGCCTACTATACGAATCGCAATACAAGAGCCCGAGGGGCCCTTAAAGGGTTAAGTGCGACATAACCAACCCTAAATTCGCATAGATACTATATTCTCATCAGCTAAGTGTAACAAGGGTTCTGATACTTAAGAGAGAAGGAGAACCCGGCAAGAACGTTATATTTCCCTTTAGTTTTTAGTTTTTTTTCCAATATATACTTCGCATTTCTCCCAGCAATTCTAAACCCCTGACCTGCAATACCCCACCGCAAACAGCAATTGGTGGCTAGAATCATAGTTTCATATAAGCGGCTAATCAGTATCAAATGGGGCGATAGCTCAGTTGGGAGTAGCGTGCGACTGAAGTTCGCAAGGTCGCCGGTTCAATCCCGGCTCGCCCCATTTTTTGGATGTCTTTTTGTCTATTCCACCGAAACTCGGCCGGAATTGATGCAGAAGCAGACTCTACAACTCATGTGCCGAAGGTCAGGAATGAATCTTGCGTGTGAACAAGAAGGTATTATAATGCGGAGTTTTATTTTTGTTAGATACAGTGCCGTGTGTGGCGACCTTCGAAAAGTCATATATCATCTCATTTCCTTCTTCAATCTAGCGCTTTCTGCCTTATTGAGAGGCTATCGAACATTTCAGCAGAAGATGTTGGATTGTACCATTGTTCACATTCCGTATGGTCTTTAACTGGTATATGATAAACCCAATCTGCTGTGGAATGACAATCATGCAAACCATTTAGTACAGACATACTGAGAGCAAAATCCGACGATGACAAAGTCTCGCACGGAAGCAGCAGTCGATGTCTTGACAGATCCACCTTGGTGCAAATCAGTTTGTTCATCGCGTTTCCCATTTGCTCGAACAGAAGGGAGAAACCTGCGAGAAAAAATATCGCTATCGAATGACGAGAGCGCCAAAAACTCTGGGATCGTCTGTCTCAAACTTATAGGTTTGTTTTCGTCGAGACGTTTTGGAGAAGACGGGAGAAAAATTGCTGTACAAAATTGATCGAACTGCCAAGAAGAGACAATCGCTGCTTCAAATAGCTTGCACTTGGGCTTGGAATTAGGGTATCAATCCGGGGAATACGGACTGAACAGTATGTATCAGACCATTGGGATAAAAAGAAAGAGTCTCAAAGTACCAGGAACACCAAAATCAGTGGAACTTGAATTCCCTAAGATAACCATAGAAAGAGAAAGTAGGCTCAAACTGAAGGCAAAACGTAAATAACAAACAAAGCCGTAAAATTGACTACATAACCATGACCGAACAAAAAAACCACAGCGGGTATAGAAAACACCTTCATTGATCTCATTGCCTCACAAGACAGGGATCTTACGACCACCCCTCCATAGGCAGCGGCACACCCTCCCATTCACTGCCCTGTTGCATCATAGGAGCACCGACCTCCTCCTCGCAAGCCCCACCGAGTATGTCATCAGCAGTACCCCAGCCCATAGACTCAAGTTCTCGAACGAAGAAATCACGCTCTTCCTCCATCATAGACGTACCCTCATCACCGCCCATGACATCCTTATACTGACGCAGATGCCACCAGTGTGTAAGACCACGAAGCGCCTGTTCCAATGGTAAAGCCTCTTCAACTTCAGCATCAACGTCAGAGCCAGCGAGCCAGTCGTCGCGCAGCTCCGGGCGGCAGTACAAGTAAATAGCGGTGATGACGCGCATGTTACTCTGGCGCCATTTGCGGCCGCAGTAGGGGACTTGGGATTTGAAGAGTTTGAGGGTGTAGAAGCGCAGGTGTGGATCTGGGATCTTGAGGCCCTTGCGGAGGATGTTGCTTGATTTGTATTGCACTAGGAGGAGGCAGCGGTGGGCTTTGTTGCGCGTGATCTTTTGCATGACGTGTAGGTAGTTGATGGCGGAGAAGAAGTTGCGGAAGGAGAATACTTTGATTGGTTCTTTGGGAAGAGGCGCGGTTGGATAACCTAGCTCGTCGACTTCGGGGCGTGCCGGTCCGTTGAGGATATCTGCTAGGGATTCTTCTTCGGAGAGGCCTGGCATGCTGCCGTTTGCTGTTGGATCCAAGCGGTGGCGGGCGATTGGGGGCGGCATGGCTTCATCTTCGCTTTCGGTATCGCCGCAGGAGTTTTCTTCGGTTTCCAGGGGAATATCGGTATTGCTTTGACAGAAGTGGAAGAATCTGGTTTTTGTGTTAGTGGATGAACTAGCTTAGCGAATGGGGTCGAGTAACATACGATAAGTCTTCGCGGTCATTTTTATGCGCCACCGTTTGGTCAACGTCTTGGTGTGCAAACATTTTGAGAATCAAGGGGATGTAGTTAGAGTCAAGTAACAGCTGTGTCATATATTCGAATTTCAAGATATCTTCATGGGTTAGCCACACTTCATTCAAAAAAAAGATCCGGAGAGTAGACTCACGAGATCGCTTGAACCACTTAAGGAGAAGCAACAGAATTCCAGATACGGCTTTCCCGGTGATCTCGCGGAGTCGAATGTTGTCTAGCTCATCGATGGATGCATCAGAAAGGAGATTGTGAGAGGAGCCATTCATGGAATGACTGTTAATGAAACTGGTTAGAATGTAATTCGTTGTTATTTGGATAGTCTGAACTTACCTCATCCCCTGTGTAGTCTGGCTAGTAGTCTGGTTGACCACTGCGCTGACATTTGTGAGGATGATTTTCAAGAATACGATGGTGATAGACTGAAGGTGAGATAGAGTATGGGTCTGGTAAACAGTAAGTGAATGTCGAAATTGGGTACTAAAAGCGTGCACTCACATAAAACGAGTCAACCGCATCCAGACGCTGCTGGATATCGGGATCATCTGTCTCTTTCTCCACTGGTTTGCGCTTAGGCTCGCCCTTCTCCTCGTCACCTGACAAATCTAAATGTTCAAAATCATCCGGTAGGTCATCCGAGATGTTATCAGGGAAGTGAGCAGCGTCCTCGGAGTTCCAGCCACGGTCGTACTGCATAAAGTGTTCACGCTCCTGCCAAAGCTGTCGCATCGCACGGGTCATTTTCACATGAGTCGAAAAGAGCTTTCCGGCTTCAATAATTGATGCAGGGACATCACTGCCTTCCCATCTCTTTCCAACTAAGGTATCCTGGCGTTCTGTTGTGCCTTTCCCGCCAATGCGGTTGCTGGAATCATCCAGAGGAGGATACATGAAGGGGAAGTTCTGGTTGGTCTGATAGTTCTGTTTCTTCCCAGCCTTCCCTCCTGGGCCGGCGGGGGATGGAGGTGGAGATGGGGCCGGAGTTGCAATGTGAACGGCCTGTTGAAGGATAGAGCCATTTCCACCGGAAATCGATGGGGCAACGCCACAAAAGATACCACTGGATGAGTTCATCCTAGCCACATTATGTGGAAGTGGAGGTAGAATGGAATTGTTTTCCAATTCCAGAGGAACGACAAGTGGCGGAGGGTTATAAGCTGGGTATTTGGAAGTGATCTCTTGGCGGAATAGATGGTAGTCCAGAGGAGAGGCGTGTAAAAATGGAGTCCGGCGTTTGGAATCATCCTTCTCAGAGGAAACAGCAGGCTCTAGGACTTCCTTTGCGCGTTTTAAATCATCGGCCCCGCCAAAGACTAGAAGCAGCGACTTCCACAACAACAGAAGGATCCTGGTCAGCGGGATATTGGCAGATTCGTCCCAGCGCAATCGAGCAATGATTTCAACAATGGAGACCAATAGACTAGGATCTGAGCTGGCCAGTGCATCGCGTATCGAGCTGCACTGAGGGTCGCGCGCCTGTTGCCTGCGACCCACTTCCACAGCAAAGTATAAACTTGTAAGGACCAAGTTGGCCTCACGCTCCGGTGCCGCAATATCACCAGGGCTAATTCGCTCGTAATCAACGTCATTCGAGTCCGATCCGAGTGCTGGGCGGGTCTTATCAAAAAGGCGGCACATGTACTGTACCAAGGCGGTAACGCCTGAGCATTCCTGGAGGAGAGAAACATTCTGCTCGATACATTGAATCTGCATTGACTTGAGCATTGGTGTCTCGGCTGCTGACTCGGAATTTCCATCCGCAGGATAGTCGGGCGCTACTTTCCCACCACTGAGACCCCATACACCAGTGACGACATAGCAAATGGCTTCAAGGGCTTCCAACCGCGCGGAGACTTCAGCAAGCTGCAAATCCTTAAGCACCTGAGAAACAAACGAACGGCGTAAATCATTTGATGCGTCTAACCAAGACAACCCGGGGGTGCCTTGCTGGCGTTGCTGGCAAAACGCGGGCCATTTCTGGTTAAAAGTCGCTTTCGTGCCCGTCAACATGACACGATCAAAGGCGTTATATTGGAACCACTCATCAAGCTCATCGGAAAATGATTGGGTATCGGCATATTCAAAAGCATAGGCTGGCTGCTCGATCCTGGGCATTTCACCCACAAGCTTCCGCAAGTCCGATAAGCTCAGAGAGCTCGCACCCCGATCCGTAATTTCCTGGACGGGAGCTGGAGGGGGTGGCTGTATCGGAGGAGGCGGAGCGGAGCCTTCACGACGAAGCTCTGGTCGTTTCATGAATTTTTCGGGCGCAGGGGGCGCCGTCCCAGCAGCGGGTGCGGCCTGTGAGGCCTGTTCCTGGCGGAGCCCCTCAGCCACCTCCTCCATGAGTTGGTCGTCTGAAACTGGCGATATATCGGTCCCAGTTTGGTCGACCTCATCTGCCTTCACAATATGATGCTCCTGCATAGTGGCTTCGGGTGGATCTGAAGGCATGCCCATCATTGAGGACTTGTTGAGTTCTGTGTTCCCTGGCAGAAAGTCGTTGAGTGGATCACCAAGGTACCAACGCTCCATACATCAGGCAAAAGACCGAAAAGAAAGGAGCGTAAAATTTAATCGCGACTCATGCAAACGGACCACTACACATGTTGCAAGTCTTCGTAGTGCATGAGAGGTGGTCGGTAGCTGCAGTGTTGATGCGGGAGGCCAACTTGCACGTGATTAGACTTTAAGCCATTGTGTACTGTTTATTTTGAGATTTATGATGAACGAGTAAAAAGGAATAGAATACAATTGATTTCAAGCAAGTAAACTAACAAGTAGGTGTTGACTCGCTACATGGTAGGTATATGCTAAAAGGGGGCACCCCTTACTCCGACTTCTTCACACCAAGACCGCGACGCTTCAATCTCTGAGACTCCCAACGTTGCCAGCCAGCCTCAGCCAGGTCTTCACTTATAACGAGATCACGGATTCTGACCAGGCGGGACACAGTAGTCTCCATGGCCCATTCAATCAACCCAGTGCTTCGTAACAGGCTGGTGACCATGAACCAGCCACAAGCGCAAACGAATCCAGCAGCACAGCCGGCAAGGACTTGTCTCGGGGTGTGGTAGTTGAGGTAGATCCGACTGGCAGCAACGCCGGCAGCTCCAATGCAAAGGGCCAGCATGACCAGGACTCGTAGGAGGACGGCGACATTCGGGTAGGAGCTGGCGGAAGCTTTGCTGTGACGGAAGAGAAGGAAGAAGGTGAGGTAGACGGAGAAGAAGGTCATGAATTGGGCATGTGAAGATGGCATTCCATATCCCTTGCCGAACATTTCTGTAAATTTTACACGTGTTAGTTTAAGAAGGTACGCACGAGACCAACATTGACAACTTACCCTTCGGTCGCTCTTCCTTGATAAAACGTTTGAGGATAAAGTTCAAAGCTTCACAGCCCATCTGTCCTACAAACATCAAGATGACTTCAACCTCTCTTGTTGACCAAATCAAGGTTGCATATGAAACACATAGTGCCTGTGGGATCAGGGCCAGCCATGCTGATACAAAGGACAGTTGGTCCTCGGGGTTCTAAAAAAACGAGTGAGTAAGTGAAAAATAACAAGTCAATGATGGTAACTTACGTAGTGGACATGAGTCAGAGACAACGACGCCAGCGGAGTGTCTCCCATTTTGAATAAAAAGAGCGAATGACAGGGATCAAAAGTTCAAAAAGTTACCAACTCCCCTAAATTTGGAGATTCCCTCAGGGATATCAGGGTGTCAATGCCAAGACTGCCAAGACTTTCTCTCCTTATCGGGGCGATAAGGAGATTGGGCAGCGGGGACTTCGACTGGGCAAATTATTTCCTTCATTTTTTAGGCATCCGAGGGGATTTGCCATTCTTTTTCTTTTTCAGATCTTATTTGGATCTTTTGGATCTCTTTCTTTCTTCAATTGTCTCTCATCTACTATCTCATTTTCAAACAATGACGCCTTTGTTCTCTCTTCAAACCCCAGACTCTCTATTGCATCATCTTTTAGACCCCTCCCGACTTTCTGCCGAACATTGGCCCATAGAACGAATACTCGGAACATCTTCATCTTTGGTTGGTCTGATTTTTTTACCAGGATCTCAGTCGCAAAGCTGATTCGAAGTGATCTTCCTGCAGGATATAACCCCCCCTTTTGTGCCCGATCGTCCTTAGTGACAGTTCACTTGGGGATCGGTCATCATTTATTACCTTCCGGTTATCTTACGATGAGCCAGTGTTGTTGAGATTTTCTTTTGCAGGAGACACCCATTGTCTCCAAATTGTGATTCACTAGCATCACATCGAAGGCAAATATAGAACCCCACCTGAGAGAAATCTTCACAAGTGAACATACTCGGTTTCATCCCGCCATGACCGAACACGACTTTCCGGAGGATGATCGCTCGGTCGAGCTTTCCTCGATTTTTGCGATCTTTCCAGAAATCCAAATTGATCCTTCCTCTCCGTTTAAAGCCGCCCTTGATCTTCCAGTCGCACCTTCCGCCCCAACTTCAATATGTTTCCAGCAACCGGTCGATACTGCACCCGCCATCACCCCTCCAACTTCATTGGACGAGTCTAAGGGAGAACTAGACCACCCACCCATCAAAGACGTCCATGTCCTCTCACACTTGCCTCCGCTTAACCTCGAGATTGAATTGCCACAGGGCTACCCAAGTGAAAAGCCGCCTATCGTTCATCTGAGAACGATCCCCTCATGGCTACCTCCCTCGGTCATCGATCAATTATCAAACGATTGCCACCGACTCTGGGAAGAATGTGGAAAGGATCTGGTCGTCTTTACTTATATCGATCACCTCCAGCAACTTGCAGAAACAACTTTCAATATCCAAGATCCGTCTGGGGAAGTATGTTTATCGCGGGATCTGAAGATCGCACTACTGGACTACAACAAAAAGGCCGAGCGGGAAAAATTTGAGCAGGGGACTTTTGAATGTGGTGTATGCCTTGAACCGAAAAAGGGCACCGTTTGTTATCGGTTACTTCGCTGCTCCCACGTGTTTTGCATTCAATGCTTGCAGGATTTCTACAACAGCTGCATCACCGAGGGTGATGTTGATAGCGTTAAATGCATGGCGCCGGATTGCGAGTACAACAAGAGACCTGCAGCTGCGCCGGGTGAGGGCCAGACCCCGCCCCGCAAGAAGCGTGATCGTACTCTGGGACCAAGCGAGCTACTCCAGATTCCCCTGGCTGCTGAAACAGTTCAAAGATATGCGTTCCTCAAGAGAAAGAAGAAGATTGAAGCCGACAAGACCACAGTCTACTGTCCACGGCAATGGTGCCAGGGAGCTGCACGATCTAAACGACACCCAAAGCCAGAAGATCCTATGTCGGATGACTTGAATAGCTCTGACGAAGAAGATGGACCCGAGCCACGCAGCGAAGTCCAAGATGGAGAGCTTCCGCCTATGGCGGAGCGTGTGTCTATATGCGAAGACTGCAACTACGCCTTTTGCTGCGTCTGCAAGAAGGGCTGGCATGGCGAGTTGGTACGCTGCTTCCCACGCCGTGACGGCGAACCCACAGAGGAAGAAAAGGCGACCGAAGAGTACCTGCGTCTGTACACTACCCCTTGCCCGACTTGCAATGTCCCTTGCCAAAAGCAAATGGGATGTAATCATATGCGCTGCTTCCAGTGTGACACACACTTCTGCTACCTTTGCTCGGCCTGGCTATGTGCAGACAACCCGTACAGGCATTTCAACGATCCGAAAGGCCAATGCTTCAATCGTCTTTGGGATTTGGAAGGTGGTGATGGCATTAACCCTGACGGAGCCGAAGCACTCCACCGTATCCCAGACGCACTCCTACACTTTGACGATGACCCACCGGTGGTAGCCATTCACGAAGAAACTGACGAAAGCGATGACGACCACCCTGCATTTGAATTTGATAATGATGAAGATGACCTTCACCGCCGACACCCTCCTCCTCCCGCCCCCGTTCCACCCCAAGTCAACCGCGGTGGTGGCAGACCTGGCCAGCGTGATCACGCAGCTGCCCGGGCTGCAGCAGCTGAACGTCAAGCTCAAGCTCGCGCCATGGCTGAGGTACGAGACCGAAATGCGAGACGACAGGCCAGACGCCCTGTCCGATGGGCGGAGGTTCCTCCCAATCGTCTCCCTCCACAGGCAGGTGATCCTAGACGTCCTGTCCGGTGGGCAGAGGTTCCTGCAGAACCATTGGCAGATGAAGACGGCCCCATCCGATGGGAGGCTATTGCAATCCGGCCAGGTAGAGCACAGGCACATGCTGGCCTTCAGCGATTTTTGGATCTAGTACAAAACGATCGTGAAGACGAATGGGATAGTGACGAGATGGACGATGACTTCTAGATTGAAGTTCTATGTCCAACCGGGCAGAATTTTGGTATTTTTTTCCTATTCCAAAAGCGTCTTAATGAGATTGATGCATACAACGAATTCATGTTCCTTTTCTTTTCTTTGTCGTTCTTCAGATTTTCCACTTTTTTTGATTTGTGGTTTTCATCAATTCCCCCTTCGTCCGCTTTTACACTTCATTTCATTTCACTCTTGGTTCTGTCTTACTTTGCTTTCAATTTGCTATTTATTTTCATACACTTGCTTTTTTCTCACTTGCATACAATATGTCTTTCTTCTCTGACCAAGCGCGGGCGGTATTCGTATATGCTTTCCCACACATATTGTGCATGTTCCCAGCGCCTTATTTATTTGGTATTCTGCATTTTCATTGTGATTGATCGCTTGAAATTGTTCTTGTTCTTTGGCTGTAAAACAGGGACCTGTGAATTACTGTCCTCTTATCGTCAGTTGACCTGGCTAGATATATACAACAGCTTTGCATCGCGCATTGGTACAAAATAACAATTTGGTTATGATTACCAGCTCTTCAAATTAGGGGAAAGTTTGTATATATACTGCCTTATCTTCATTTCACAAGTGACTCTTATGTACGCTCGGTCTTCATAAGTTTATTCGACGTGCCCTGGTACTGAACTCGCTATGCCCAGACCACATTGAAAGCTACGTGACTCAATACACTAGAGAACCAGACGATGAAGGGTCTGGCCAAGAAGAGGATGATTAATCCGAACCCACCCCGGCACCCAAGCGACCGAGTTCAAAGGCTACACTGAAGTCAAACCAGATCAAGGCCTCGCCTACATCTAAGCCTTCTATATATCCCAGCGGCCAGAGATACACCTAAGCCTAAATCGGAAGCCAAGAAAGAACATGGTCAGGATGAGTCTTAGGAACCTAGAATCCGATCCAAGCTCAACAGTATCCGGGCTCAGCCATTCGATTCGAGAAAGCTCCTCATTAGCCATGAGGTGTTGATCGGGTGGCAATAGGAAGAGAACCAAGTGCTCAGAAGAAAGGGTCAAGGATGGAGGGCGCTTTGAGGACCTGTCAGGCTTTTAAGGGCCTCCTCCAGTCACGGGGGCCAGTCCCTCAACAGACAGAGATCGACCTACCCCACTTCAGACAGGACGGAGGAGAGCCTATCGGAGGAGGAATACGACCGGATGAGAGGACTGACGCGAGCTAGGCAGAACGGAGTGAAGAAGTAGGGATAATTCCCTCAGATGGACTCATTACCTGGTTTGAGATCTTAATCATATGTTCAGTCAATTTCTTTAGGATTCTTGACAAAAGGCCAGGAATTCCCAACCGCAGGACCTTGTGGCCTTCATACAAAGCTCTAATTTCTAGGCCAATGACCGTTCTAATCCCACATCTCGTATCCCAGCACTCGTCAGAAGTAAAATAAACTGTAAAATTGACTGCATATTAGGCTGGTACAATCTGAAGGCACACGAAGTTGGTTCGCGTGGAAAAATGACAAGAATGACAAAAATATCATGTTATGAATGGTCTCAAAGGATACCAACATAGGGCTTCTCATTTCTCTCCACTGAGAGTATCCTCACCCCCTGTTCAACCCCACATTCCACATGATCGTATTATACATGGATTTCAAGAGTCGAAGATCAAAGTGGATCACACGAGCCTCCAGTCATGTATGGGTTAGTCACCTGATCAGTGAGGTTCGAGTCCTCATTGCAACACACGGGGTTGCCATTTGCATCCTTGATTGCTTCAGAATTTCCGTTGTACATGCAGTTGTCCTCTCCATAATATATATCAGCCCACGATTTTGGCCAGGAGAAAGTGATGTTGCACGTTGCCTTCACAGTAGAGTCGGCAGTGTTTTCAGCTTTGAATCGTCCATACAAGGTTGCACTGAGGGTATCACCATATCCTGGGTCATCAACCTCTAGAGACCATACCGTTAGCTTCCGTGATCAAAATAAAGACGGCGCAATCACTTACTGAAAGTATCACAGACAGGCGTCTTAGCATTAGCAGTAATCCATCCCTTGTTCACATGCTACACCGGTGATTAGCAACTGGTACCAAAAAGTAAAAGACAGGTTAGACGTACAATGGTAGTTCCTTTGCTGTTGAAGCCCTCAGGCGCGTCGCAAGGCCAGAATGGAGAGTTCGAGGTGTGCTGCATCAGAAGGCTCTTTTTGGTCTTATCTAGGCCCTCGCATACAGGGATATTGAAGAAGCCAGGATAACGGATTCGCTTCCCATATTGATCGGCATTTGTATCCTTCTCAATATCCTCAGCGGTCGGCGATTTATAGCCGTTTTTGGAGCCAGCCATCTCATATCCAGTCATTGCACTCGCAACAATGTCATCAAATGTGATACCTCCCCATTTATCGCCAGAGAGGGTGCTTCTACTTGTACTCGGCAGTGGTGTCCAGGGGACCGGCTTTCCTCCTTCATACTCATTAATATTCACAAGGAACACCATCTTCTCCCTCCAGCACGCGCGTGTGCTGACAGAGTTCACGTCAGTCATGGTATCATAGTCACTGATCTCGGGTATATAAGCGGACTTGATGTCACAGGGGAGGTCCGTCCTCCTACAGTATTCTGATTAGCACCATTTTCTCAAATAACGATTGAATCATCTTACACAATTCTTGGGAAAGCGCCGCGGTTATCGGAGGCGGTCTTCCATGCAGTAGGAAGCAGTTGACCATAGAATACAGCCTGTAACTCCGCTGCCATCTTAGATGTATCTAGCTTGTTTGGCATAAAGTTCATTTTTCCTTCGTCAATGAGGAATGTGAGATCACGGAGTGAGGATTCTGTGCCGGAAAAGATGTTCTTCAGATAGGAGGATTCGATATCCTTCCAAGACTTAAATATGTCGCCAAGAGCAGAGCTTAGTGAGTTCTGAGCATCAAGCTTATTATGAACACTATTCTGATCAGCAAGAATAGCCTCCGAGGGTGTTTGAGAGTTATGCTTACGTGGGAGCATTATTTCTGGTGAAGGCCGCTGTGATGGTGTAAAGTTGGTATGTCATGTCGTTAGCATACGCATGACCATTGAATTCCTGCGGCGATCCATTTAACGCCTCTTTTGTCCTTTCGACCGTTTTTAATTGATACTCTTGAATTTCAGGAGCTTCAACAGGGCCTTGAGTGCCAGATTCGCGATTCCTTGGAATGCTCACACGGGCAGTGGTGGCTCCCTGAGCTATTTTTTCAATATCCTTTTCAACTGAACTTTTGTTAGTCTATAATTCGGAGGCTTTTGAATAAAAATGTGGCCTTTATACTTACCGATACTGAAGAACGCTGAAACAGTAAAGCCCATCATGACGGTCAAGGCGTCAAAGATTGCTAGAATGATCTTGGTGTCGTCACTCTGCGGAGCAAAGACGCTAGTAAATTCGCCTATCTTGCTCTAGATTCCAATCGTTGCCGCATCGATTGCATTAGACATCTCACTATGTAGCTGTAATAATTTTTTCTGGTCAATATCTTGCTTAAAGGTTGAATTTCGGACAACAGGAAGAGCTTACCTGATGGATACCAGAGAACGCATTCAAGATAAGGTAGCTATTCTGCTGTTAGCACGACTATCATAGTACCAGGTGAGACCTATGACTGATAACATACCCTGCTGGATGATTGACTTCGTCGCACCGGACAACGGAAGAACATGGGACGCTACCGACATCTTTACAGTTCCATTGCTCCGGACCATGGAAGTACCAACTGACGAACGCCGGGAATTCGAGGTTGCGATACAAGCCATTCTTAGCTCCATTTCCCCACTCGCCAAGCACCGCATCCCAGGCACCTGGAACACCTGACGCATACCATCGATCAATGAAAGCGACAGTAGCATCGTCAATAGAGTTCTGGTTACACTGTGCTGTTGTCCAAAGGCTCGTGATATTCAAGTCAGAGTCATTCAGGTTGGATAGTGCAGTTGGCACAGCCGCCGCGAAGTTGACAATGCGGCTCGCTGGGGCTGATGTAGAAGAGGGTGATGCAGAGGATACTGCTCGGGGGATATGAGGGACTCCTCTGTGAGGGACTCCTCCATGAGGCCTGACTGCTATACCGCTAACTGGAGCCAAGAGGTACACCAGAGTACCAAATTGGCTGAAATGCATCGGAGCGTATTACCTTGAGGTCAATACGACGAGCGACTGAAGATGTAGTTTCTTTCGAAACCCGGCTCTGATAGAAGCAAAGAAGGATATTTATACACACTGCATTAGATGGCCCCTGAGAGTGCGGGCTGGTATATTTCTGTATTTAGCTTATAGCATGACAAAGGAGCCATATGTACAACATAGTATTTAGTTAGTGCTGCTACCAAATGCCTTTTTAGGATATCCCCCCTGGGCCATTCTGCCTAAGCATGTACTTGTGGGTACATAAGGTATCTTGAGTCGACAATGTTAACCAACACTCATACGAATAGATGAGAACGAGGGTATCCCGTAGTTAATACCTGTCTGATAATACGTGGAGGAACCCCATCCTCCCTGCTTGCTAAATGCCAAAGCAGGAGCTTCTGTACCAGCTGCTGCTGGCGAAAGATCTGAGCTGTCGCCTGTCACCGACGATCATTATACATGTTCGTAAGTACCCACTACTCCTATATCGGAGACAAGTCCCCACCTCCGATAAGGGTTATACGCCGTACTCCGTATACTCCGTATTCAGCGCAGCTGCATCGGATTTTCGAGTGTCCCACCTAGGTACTGTACCCCTGGGGGCTCTGTGTGTTTTAGTTAGACCGTTGTAGTCCTATCAAAAGCCCCACCTTCAAAGACCCCCCGGGGACCTGGGGCCCCGTCAAGCCACGTCAAGCCCCGACGCTAAGCTCCGTTAAGCCCCCGGCTCCACAATAGTAGGAACAATAGTAATTTATTTATGTTGTACATAACGTAATCGGTAAACGAGTGGCCATTGTAAGCGAGTGGCCATCTCCAAAACACATAGTAAATGCGATAAATTACAACATGATATTACAACAACGGTTGTCTATATGAGTATTTCCTTATAGCCAAAGGCTTTTTATATGATATCTAGCCCCTCATTGGAGTTTAGGGAAATTTAATGATTCGGTGACTGAGATATATATATTTCTAGATTTTAGCAACGTAATTTTTAGTAATTTTTGAAATGACGATAATACAATCTTCTATTCTCTTTGAAATTGATATACGCTACTAGAAATGCTTATCGATACCTATCTACCCATAGCCAAAATTAAATTAAGTTGTTGTGCTTAAAATATAAATCTATAATTTGTCACATTTACTATGTGTTTTGGAGATGGCCACTCGCTTACAATGGCCACTCGTTTACCGATTACGTTAGTTAATTTTACCATTACATTAGCGATACGAATCAATTACTTATCATTTCTTCCCGCTAATCAGCCTTGGCAATCTAATCCCATATACCCTGTCGAAGGACCCCTATAACTGTGCTAAGCGCCCAATTCTACTACCCAATTCTGACAGGGGTCAGAATTGGGCGCTTGGCACGGTTAGTTCATAAAATCTAGCAACTGGTCAATGGTGATCAGTGTATCACAATGGAGCGAGTTCCCAATTGTATCAGGTCTATAGTATGTAGAATGCCACCCCCTTGTTTATGTCATGCTAGTGCCCAGTGTTAGCAACTTGCCCCAGGGGCCGAAAAGTGGATTCTGAAAAACTACGGAGTACCTATTCCGTATATAGTAGGACATACGCGTGTCATAATAATGAATTAACGATAAATTCGGAAAGAGGTAACTCGTGAGGGACGATAGCTTTAAATAGAACATTATACCGAGGTACTTTCCAATCATACCTAACTTACCCCGGCTAAAGAGCACTCGAATGTGGATCGGAGGACGTATTTCTCGATAAAATTTGACACTGAAGAACCAATAATCATCCGAGATGACTCAATTCCAATGACCAAACAACTCCTATTCCGGACCCACTGTCGGCGACGATTTGAATCATGAGGTTTCGGCTAACTTGCCAAAGGCATTGTCAAACCCACCCACATAATTGGGATATGGGGAAACAGAGCATAAGATAGGCTAAGTCGGTGCCTTTTTAAGTAGGGCTCTTGCATTGTGCTAGTAGGCAAGTGAAGCTTTTTGCGGCTTCCAGGAAGTCAAGTTCATCATTGCTGGATACCATCAGATGGCCTGAAGTTGCGGTAGGCCCAGTGACTTTTGGCTTTTGGCTGCGAGCTGGTAAAGGTTAGATTAAGTGGAATTTTGTGAAGGGCTTCAATGGCAATAATTGCTGGATGGCCTATCTCCCATAGATAATTCTTATTTGCTTGCAGAATGCGCGATCGCTTGCTACATTCCAGGGATCTAATTTCTCGTAGAATGCGAATGATCAATATTTCTTCCTTTCCCTCTTTTCTGGTGAGTGGCTATAAGAAGAACAGGACCCCCGAGATCAGGAGGTTGTCAGGGCGGACTTTCGAGTCATAGCATACAGCTTTGTGGAATACATTGGCTTGAGTTCGAAGGCTGCGCTTGATGACTAGATTATACGGGGGTATCTACCAAAATTCCATAATAACGAAATGTGAACCTTATATATTTCAACCTTGCCCAGGTGCACGTGGAACTTTCAGGTGTCGAAACTTCCGACGAATTTAAGCTTATTTTGAGGAACCAATCAGAAACACCTACCTCAACCTTCAAGTCTCCCACGGACCCGTCACTGTCCGAATTAGTCACGCTGAACGTCACATACTTCTTCGTACTATTTTTCGATTACTGATACTGAATTTAATGTGGAATATTAACGCAGATACTTGAATTGGTCATTTGAGCTAATTTGACATGCAATTGTACAATTAGATACCAACACTGTTAGATTGATTTGTTTGGATGAGCATATCCAAGAAGCGCAACCTGGTTTGGTGATTGCGATTAGCGTCTCCAGTCGTGCCAGAACTCATAGCTCATGGCCGTGAAATCACAGAATAGCAAAAGCAACCTGTAATGTCGAGAAGGGTGGTAACCATGCCAGGTCTCGTGAGGCTGATAGATGCCCGAGGCATAGGCGTGGGTTTCAGGAATTGTGAGATTCGGCTCTTCGATACAAGGATCTGATCCGGAGGGACTGGAAGCCCCATACTCGGGCGGGTTTGTGACACAAGGCTCAGTTTTATCTGGGTTGAGCAGACGGTGGTTGAATCTCATCCGATCTTTGGGGCTGACATCCCGAGGAATACAGGGGACATCGGGCGGTATCTCAAACCCAGGCATGGGACTTGCAGCAATACCCATGAGAGGTGGTGTTGGAAATCCATCGGCTCTCTCCTGGGCAGGGAAAGGGAGAAGCCAGTCTAGGCGAAAGGTGTGGCCGATTTCCTCTTGCCATGTAAGAGTGATGATGGCAACCCCACCGGCCTGGGAGGCGACAATAATGATCCCAAGTTCAGGGAGGTACTTGACCAAGTTTAAGCGATCGCAGGAAGAGAACATGGAATATTCTACCAGTGAGTGCAGGGGAGACCGAGAGAGCGTCCGCGCTCCACGGTCTAATGGATAAGGATCTAAAGTAATGTCATTTCCAGAGAAGTGGAGAATAGGGAAAAATCGAGGGTTGCACGCTGAATACAAGGTTAGCATTCCAATCAAGATGCCAAAGCACATCTCTCACTTACGATGGGATACAAAGCACCTCAAAACATCCACATCAACAACATAATCCACGGCGCATTGTTCATGTTCTTCTTCAACCAAATTGGTAATACCACGTCTCACACGAATTGATTCACGGGACGGAGCCTCATCGTGGTCTTGTGATACTTCAAGGCTGGTGTCAATGCTGTCACTGGCGGCGGCAGGAGAGGCAGCTTCAGATGCTTCTAGAGTTGTATGATTGTGCTCTGAGTTTGATGGTTGCGGTTGAGATCCAGTATGAACAGAACAATCAGGAGGGAAAATATCATCTGGCATAAACAGGCTCGAGATTGTTGCATCTTCCTCATCAGCAACTTTCTGAGCAGCTAGGTTGGATCTGACTATGACATCATCAACCGTATCCGACACGTCAAAAACCATCCGACCATTCATCATTTTTGGCCGTGGTTCACATCCACAGGCATCAAACTTGTGGCGGTGCTGCTGAACTCTGCGAGGATGTAAAGGCAAGACAAACCAGCCCCTTTGTTCTCGAGCATCCCTTGAATGATCGTAAGTGGATGTTTTGACAGGAGTCAGGTTGTCCCAGACTCTCCATACAAAGACTCGGTTGAGGATATCAGTGCTGACCATCCATAGACCATTGGGGTCTAATTCGAAATTGGCAAATGACACGCATGGTATGTTGTCAAAATGACCCCTGTAGCTGAGCCGTAGGTTGCGTGTTCGATGATTGGGCATGTCCTTTTTCAGCTCCTCCAACAATGGTGCACTGTCTATTGATACCCACGTGCTTTCCAGTACATCAGTGCCTTCCACATCCGAGGTCTCAGAAAAACTGGGGCTGCTATCATCACTCTCAGATACATCATCAACTAATGCGAAAGCAAAGACTGTGATAACGCCCGTGTTCGCGCTCACGGCAATCAACCGAGCAAATTTGTGAGTGGCCAAGCCCCAGGCACTTAAATGAACATGTTCAGCAAAGAAAGGCTTGACTTCATGCGCATCAAATGGTCGATCGCCTCCGTATTTGGCGCTCCTATTGATTGCCGAGAAGATAGCCTCGACGTTGTAGCCAGTGACATTTCCGGAGTCTGTCGCTAACAGCAAGACCTCATCAACTCCCAAATCATCCACAAGAATATGATTGATAGTGTGAGGCCTAGAACGATCGATATATCCAGACGCATTGGGTTCCTTCATTACTGGGTGAATGATCATCATGGGCTGGGAGCCAAGGAGCTGGCGAGGTCCACTGGGAATCCATACGTAAATATCGTCGACATGAGCTGTAAAGAGGAGATTTCGACGTTGTGAGAGGGCCGCCTTTCACAATCAAGGTTAGAACTGAGGAGAGATTATACAGTGGAAACAACAACTAGGTCAGCAGGTACTCACCAAGTTACACCTCCAAGCAGATACAATTGGCGCAGAAGAATTCCTATAGCAGAATTATAATCAGCCACGGTACAATTAGGCTGTATAAGCGTAAATACCCACTCAGGAAACTAGCACAAGTCAGTTCATAGTTCACACGTGAGCTAACGAAGACAAACATACCCGTTCCTCTCCTGTTTCGGTATTCAAGATTTGCACTTGGGGTCGATATCCTGGAAATTCCCTCTCAGTGTGCGTAGAGCTAGTCTCCTCTGTGAGAGGAGAAGACATTGCCGCAGGCTAAGGGTGCTTGTTTCCAATAGTGGAGCACAGAGAAGAATACTTCCTTGGGTCTGAACAGAGAGAGTCGTGAATATCAAGCGAAGAAACTTGTTCTGTCATTTCCAAGGGCGAGTAGTCCAAGCCGCAGGAGACAGAATGGTAGGAACTTTGTAAAGAGATCATGATCAAGCTGGTCGAAAACACCTCCATAGCTGCGGGGAGGTGCAATGATCGGATGATGGAATGACTGACCGCCCGCGCACAGACCATCATTAACTGCTTACGGCCTTGAGGACTTGGCCCGCGAGCTTCCTCCTTTCTGCAACATATTTCTTCAACACAGGTTATCTCTCGCATTATGGATTTGGTTGCTGGTGTACGCAAAGAAGGCAGCCGGTGAGTTGATTTGCTGATTATCATAATTTGCGTATGTTGAAGGTTGCTAATTATTGTCTCAGCGGCGGCCGCAATGAGTTCAAATGGTCCGACGTCCAAAGTTCCGTTCATCGCGAGAACTACCTAGGTCACTCAGTGATGGCCCCAGTCGGCAGATGGCAACAAAATCGTGACCTCGCCTGGTATGCCAAGGGAGATGAAGACGAGCAAGAACGAATCCGCAAAGAGCGAGAGGAACTTCAACGTGTCAAGGAGGCTGAGGAGGAAGCAATGGCCATCGCTCTGGGCCTCCCAGTGCCCGCAAAAGCATCTGACAACGCCAATATGATTCCTTTAGGGGGTCCCAGTAGTACCGATATAGCGCCAAAAGAAGAAGAGATGCCAGATGCTGCAATAAGGGAAAAGGACCACCGCTCGAGTCACCGACACAGACGTGAGCGAACCAGAAGCCCGCGACGGGAAAGACGACATGACCGAAGTGACGACCACTCACATGACAAGGACCGGAGACACCACAGACATCATGACGACCGAGAGCGCCATCATCGCAGCCATCGTCACAGATCACGATCCCGCGGTCGAGACCACCACAGACGGCGCTCAGTCTCCCGTTCTAGGAGTCGACCCAGCCGCAAGGATGAGGAACACCAGAAACGACGACGGATGGAGCGCAGCTACTCACCGGCTGAGCGCCGGCGACACCCCGAACGTAGACGAGACCGAGATGACTATGATCGCCGCCGTTGAGCTACAAACCGGGGGTATGAATTGATACATTAGCTTGGCGTTGGAGGAGTCGATTCAAATGTCGGATAAATGATTGCGTACAACTATCAGAATGACCACTATCTAATTTACGTGACGAATTTTTTCACATCGGGCTTCAATAGCTTACAACTCGTCATGAGTGGTCTTGGCAGATTCGGCCAAATCCGGCATGGACATCATGCTCACCACCATACTGGTCCAGCCGGTAAAGTGCTGTGTCCGCTGGCCGTTGCCCGAGTCAGGGTTGTACTGTTCCCAAGCGAACCCAGTCTTCTTCCACTCGCGGAAGACATTCTCGACCAAATTCTTCCGCAATTCGGAGTACATCTCCCGGGCTTGTTCCTGATGAGGACCAGAAACCGTGGCAGTGTCCTGTGAAGGTGCAGTTAGATTTTGCGGGAAATGAATTAAAAGATGGAAGCACTTACATAGAGATTCTTCAACACCAAGTAGTTGATGTTAATCCAGACAGGGCTTCTCCAATAGTTCTCATCGGTCTCGTAGAACTTATCCTTTTTGCTCAAACTGCGGATACCATAATCACTCCACAACTCCTGGGGATCACTGATCAAGTCCAACACAGCCTTGAGGCGCGGGCTGTCAGGACCCAGCATACCAGTCAGGAAGGGGAAAATGGAGATGTAACCCTTGTGGCAGACGTGGACGCTCTCTTCATATTCATCGATAGTCGCATCGCAGAAGGTTTGCTCCTTCTCGTCCCAATGCAAGTCATCAATGTTACGAGTGATAGCATTCTCATATGAGGCGAATTGCTCCACATCTTCTTCCTCGCCGAGGTTCTCGGCAATACGACGCATAGCGCGAGTCATCATTCCCATCCAACTGATCAGATCGACATGCAGCTCACCGGGGTGCGGCGGCTGAGCTCTGGGGTAGTCATCGATGCCGGAAGTGAGGATGTGCTGCACGGAACGTCCGCGCCAGCGGTAACCTTCCTTGGTTGAGAATGCTTCACGGTCATACGATGTGATGTCACCGCGCTGAGTGTTCCTGTACCAGTTATAGTGCTTCTTCAGGAGCGGGTAGAATGAGCGAAGGTATGCTTCAGACAGTTCCGGGTAGCGGACAGTGGCAGAGCGCAGGCTCGCGGTCGCATCTTGGGTATCCAGGGATTCGAACTCGCTGCTCTTGTTGTTGCTAGTCTTGACTTTGTCCATGAATGCTTCCAAGGCCATGAACAGAGTAGGTGGGTTGGCGTAATGGGGATATTGGACTGTAAACTCCGGGGGAACCTTGCTGCGTGCCTCTTGGCCTAGAATCTGTTCACGGGCAATCCATCCATCCTCATCCATCAGGTGGAACCAGCTTTTGATTATCTCGAGCCTGTAAGAGTCAGTATATCAGCTAATACCAGTAAATGAAACAAAATTAGGTGTGAACGTACGCAAGATCGGTATCGTATTCAACCACAGGAATCAAATGGAAACCTTCATCCCAAAGGAATCCTCTGGGGAAGAATGGCCGGGAGGGAACGCAAGTGAAAAGCTCCTTCGGGCCTTCAATAACAGGCTGCACGGCAGCCCTGGCCTCAGCGGTCTCTTCCCAGAAGCCTTCATTCTCCTCCTCATACGCAGGGTTTGCAGACCGATCGACGACATCATCACCGTGGAAGAACCCAATACCGCCAATGAGGTTAGACAGCATTGCTTTAGAGAAGCTCGAGTATTTCGGCGAGTCAAATGGCGCCTGTGGCGGGAGAAGCTGCTCAAACGTCTTAGAAAATGATGCCGAAGCATCATCAATCTCCTTGGTGAGAGTTTCCGAGGTCAACGGTTCAGGGGCGGAGCCCGAGGAGTACAGGACATCGAACTCGAATGCACCCGTGAAAACCTTCTGGACAAGATGAGCATTACCCTGGCCAGGCTTATGCTTAATGGTAAACAGCTGGGCTGGAGGCGGGACGTTCTCTTTTCCATACTCTTCAAGGGCATCATCAACCTCCGCTTTCAATTGAGTGAAGAAGATTCCCTTTGCTTGCCAAAGCTGCTCCTCTGGGAAGGCCACACTAGCTACAATGCTGCGATCCAATGGCTTGTCTGTGGAGCTAGGATGATTGTAGCGGGGATGCGAGTTGGTTTCCGGTCCGGTGGTGATGTCGATAGCGAAATCACCGAGTTCCGTGGTGTATCCTTCGAGTTTGACATTGCCTTCCACGCCAGTTGATTCAGAGGATACAGAATCAGCCCCCAAGTGACCGAAGCCCTCGAGAGTGGAGTAAAAGATCATCGAGATGGGCTGGTCGGGATCTGCGTCCTCTCTGGGCGTGCCTTTGACTCGGAATCCCCAGTTACCCCCGTGCTGTCCACCGGGAACTTTGATAAAATCAATTGTCAGGTCCAAGTTGTTCCCAGCGTCATGAATAGTCTCCCGTCCACCCTTTCGGATATCGTACTCATCCCAGCCATACCCAGCCATTCCTTCGTTTTGCTCACAGGTGTGTCTAAAGTCTTAAGTGGATGTTAGCTTCACAGTTCACCAATGCAACCGGGCTACCAAGACAAGCATACTTTGTTGAGCACCGGCATAATCGTCAACTTTCCCCCAGATCAATCCTGCCGTGAGACTCCTGGGAATGCGAGGACGCACTCCAAAGTAGAGGTTCGACTTGTAAGGACCCCATAGCAGGGACTGGTTGCTGGCGCGTCCGGCTTCTCGAATCAAGACGGATACATCATTGGGATCTTCGCTTGCAACAATCCCAATTGCATACAATAGGGACGTCAATAAGACTGAAATCCTGAGGTGACGCATAATGTAGCCTCATTCAATTGACTGCTGTCCTCTCCGCGGGATAAGCTATAGGTGTATCTCCACTTACCGCTTGCTTAATCGAGACTAGTCTCATATGCGTACCGAACAATGTCAACGGACGTCACCCGCCTTTCCATTTCCGCTTTAGTGCCCACCTCGTCTACAAGTTGTACACTATTTATCAATATGTATTCAGTAGCATAGAAGATTTGAGTTATCTTTTTTGTTATATAAACTGTAGTATCAAGTACGTATTCACATGAATTCGCGTGGATCCAACGATTCAATGTTCGCGCTCTTCGCCTTGCCATCAAATACAAACTCACTCATGAGCTTTCCTGTACCCGGCGCATTCTGAATACCCCAGCAGGTATGGCCAGCTGCAATATACAGCCCCTTCATGTCAGTCAGACCAACTAGTGGTCCAGAGCCAGAATCACAGTTTGGAAGATAGCAAGCCTGGCGAGTGCGAACCTCTCCGTCGCGCAGCTCGTCAGAAATACTACCCACGTGGTCTATAATTTCCTGGCAGCGTTCCTGGTCGACCTCGACGTCTGCAGATGTCTTTGGTAGCGGAACTGTTCTATCTCCATCGCCACATGCATATACAGTGGTATCAGGACGCGCGTATATCTCTGGCGCAGCCACAGTTGGGCGGGACTTCTTCTCCGGGTTAAAGTTGGCTGGAATTTCGATATTCGTAAACAGACAGTATCCACTGACTGGTCTCTTTGGCTGGATCACCACACTGTGGGCCCGCATAGCTGAAATCGGGACCTCCGGGAGGATAGTATTCGTCCAGGGACCAGCAGCAACGAGCACATCGGTAGTGGTGATGGTTTGCATTTCACCCGATGTTTTATCGGTGTATGTCACTGACTCGACAGAACTCTTAGACCGAGCGATATCTGTAACTTGTCCAAGAATGATATTTGCGCCCTTCTCCTGGGCGAGTTTTGCAATGGACGTAGTAAAGAGATATGGGTGTACTTGAGCGGTTTCACCCGGTCCACTCATACTTTCGTAGGCTCGCAGAAGTTCTGGCTCAATCCAATCCAAGTCCTCAGGGATTTTGGCAGATCTCAGCTTAGACATAGCTGCTGTGCTGCGTTTTTGGAGGGATTCCGTATTTCTACCCGTTTTCCCTGCGCTGTTCTCGGCAAGAGCGCGACCTTTCACGACGAGTTGGCCGCAATTGACCTCTCTGTATCCCCATCGGTTGACACCATCGTGCTCTTTTGCGAGTTCAGCATGCAGCTTGTAGCTGAGACCGACGAGATTGCTGGGGAAAGCCCATTGGGCTAGCATACCACCCGCTTTTCCCGATGCCCCGCCGGCGATTTCAGAGGCCTCAATGAGAGTGATTTTGTGGCGGGCAGGGTCGTAGGACGGGTGTCTGGTAAGGTAATATGCAGAGCAGCATCCGATGATGCCACCGCCTGTGAGTATTTTGGTCAGTGAGTTGCGAATATAGCGCGCGGGGTACTAAAGTCGCAAATAACCTGTTCTTACCAACAATAACAATTTCACGCCGATCACCTGCTGACATCTTGAATTTTGATGCTATATTGGGCACTAATGATCGTAATGAAGCCAATGTGTAGGGAGTTGTAACTGATAGTTTGGACCGTAGCTGTGGTAGGTATAGTATACCAGGGGCCCTACGTCACTGCCCAGGTGGAGATATATGTCCAGTCATATGTCGCATCTGCAATCAAATTCACCATGGCCGGCTTTTTTTTCCCCTACAGGTTTGGCTGTTTGATAATTCAGGTTTTTTTTTGTTCACTCTATTTAAAGCAACGGGGATTGGCAGTAAATCAACAAAGGCTTCCAATTGGAAGGTTGGGCTACTAATGGGAAGGTAAAATATCAAGCCAATAAAACCATGCTCCTCAAATGCAAATTGTGTCGAAAGAGAGCCGAAAAATGTCCAGTGTGTTTGAATACAAAGAAAGTATGAGACCGTAGGAGTACATGTAGCAAAGATTCATCGCGAGGGACTGAGAGGCCGGTTGAAACCGCCCTGGCGGTTCATGTACTGTCGGTACTCGATCTTCTTCTCCTTCCGCACACCATAGATGTCGTTTCCCGGGATTTTGGTGTTCTTCGTACTCCGGAACCTGCTGAAACCCATGGTCTTTCGCATTTGTGCTTCAAATTCGTCCTCATCCGCATCTTCGTTGAAGTCGATGTCCATCTCATCCTCATGACGTCCCGGTCCTGCCTGTGCGCCAGTTGCCGTCCGCCCATCATCTCGCGACCGAGGATCTTTGCGGTCGCCATGGCGGTCACTTTTGGGGCCTCGAGGGGGTGACCGGGCCTTTGCGCCATTGCGTTGGGGAGATCGGGAGCGGGAACGTTCGCGGAACTTAACGCTTCTGGGTGCATTACCTGGTATCCATATGTTAGAAAGGCACAAATACTCCAATAAGTTGGATATTTCACCAACCTCGTCTATTCTGGTTGCGATCCCAGCTGGTGCTCCTCTTTCGGTCCTGGGCCCCACGCCCATCTTTGTCTCCATCTCGTCGGTCCCGGTCGCGGCGATCTCGAGACCAGCTCCGTTCTCGCCTTACATCTTTGCGTTCTCGTGAACGAGAGCGATACCGGCCGTCGCGTCGGTCATCTCGTGGAGCTGGTGAACGTCTGCGGTCGCGGTCTGACCCTTGCTCTGGTGCACGAGGTGGTTTATCATTCGAATCCCACATGGTCGAGCTATCGGCTCGGCGAGCACGCTTTGCAGGTGGCTCCGCCATTGTGAAAAATGTCTGGTTTGGTTTGGGCGTTGCCCCGTACGGCGTGGGTGTTTTGTTGCGGCTGGGGAGAGATGATGGCTTTGCTTGAATTTCAAGAGCTTGAGAAATTAGAATAAATTTAAAAAGCACAAAAGCGAATTCTCATAGGGTTAGAAATGTAAAGGGTATCAACTTGTCGCAATGGGTGTCGGCCTGAATATATCAAGACCAAAGAGAAGTTTATTCCGGCTGGGGGGAGAGACCAGTTACGCATTTTATGACTTAAACATACGGACCTGGGAAAATGAGGCCGAAAATGACCGCCTTTGAGGTCGCCTTTCCGTAACTACCTAGCTTTGGACGAATTAAGGCTAGTGGCTCTTCAAAGTTGGACTCGATTTTTTCCTTAAATACGAATCCTCACCGTATAATTACGGAGTAGCGCCAGCCATTTATAAGCACTAGTCTGCCTCTAGGGCTAGGCATGTACCTCGCAAAGTCACTCTCACCATCACCATGACTTGATTTGTCGGACGCTCCCTCTCTGCTCAGCGCAGGCTCTATGCCAGGCTGACGCCTGCATGAGCTGGGTGCGATGCCTATCTTTTGCCCTAACGAGTTAGCATTTGAATTAGCAAATACAACATTATTGTGGAAAGTGTCAGTGTCTGATTGGGCTTTGGCCTAGTGGTATTTTGCTGTGTTATTCCTCACAGAAAGGCTTGCTTGGTACCTCCCTAGGCTATATTTAAAGCGCCTAATGTGACTATATATCATCCTTCTTCTTCTACTCCTCCTTTCACTATCATCGGCTAGGCCGTCATATTGGATATTTGACGCCACTACTGACCTGCCATGGCACGACCCAGAGACAGTGGTGCGGTTGCGTATACTCCGTTGTCAGCACCTGATAACGCTCACAGCCAGACCCAAGATGAATCCACAGTTGCGAAAGAACATACCTCTATATGGGCCCGACTCGGGACCGTTCACATCCTTGTTTTGTGTCTCGGCTCGATCATGCTCATCTTACCAGTCCTACCTTTGGCCTGGCTTTGGGCTGAGTCCACGGCAGCAGCCGCAGGGCAAGAACCAAGCACCGCTTGGGTCACGATCATCAGAGCAAACTGGACCACGCGGATCGTCACCGTCTGTACGGCCATTCTACGTACAGTGGTTACAACTCAGGCTAGCGTGACGACTGCGATGTTTGCCGGCATCATTATAGAGCGGGTCGGCGCTCCCCTGGTGGATGGGCCATTTTATTCTACTACACGCGCTCTAAGTGGGAGCCCGAGTAATTTGCTATTGACCCCGAGTCTGCCGTTGCGCGAAACCGGTCTTTCAGCCGTGATAGTCACTCTCATTGTCTTGGAAGTGTCAATGACTATCGCTATACAGTTTCTCTCCACACTTCTCGTGGCTGACTTCGGCAATGGCGTATTTACTGGACCTAGTAACGCAACTAATGTCCGGATCCTGAATGATTACCAGGGGATACCTAACCAGTCGTGGTGGTCAATGCGACCGACGGCTAGTTGGACGTTTGCTGAGCGATCGGAACCGTATGTAACTGGGTCCAAGTACGATGATACAGGTCATACGTACCGCGCCTTCCTACCCTATTCAGATGAGTCGCAGCGGACATCGATACGCCATTTCCGGGGCCCAGTCACAATCGTCGATCAACGGGTTGTCTGTGTGCAACCTACACTCCGTGACCTTCGCCTCGACGCGCTCAGCACAGGCTTCCCGCGTCTTACGGGACAGATTGCTATCGCTAATAACACGTATCCAATGTTACAGAGGACGGAGAGTCAGTCCTACCTACCGTTTACGTGTGCATTGACCGACCTGGTCACGAACGTTACCAGGGCGCAAGAACAGACGAGCTTATGTCGGCCGAACAATGGCGCGGGCTGGGATGTCTCGGCGGAAAATGTCCTAGTGCCACGCCTAGCCGCCATCAACGACTCATCATTGGACGCCTATGTGGATGCCTCTCTGATGTTTATGCTTCTAGATATCGTCTCCTCGGCGGCGATCCGACACGGCGTTATACAAGAAGTCCGCAGCGTTGAGAACAACGACACCACTATTAGTCCCTGGGCGATAATCGGAAACGGTACCGACGCCCCTGTGGTGCGAGTGACGGCCTGCATGACCAGTCTCGATGTGGATACGTTCACCGCGGATCTGGACAGAAAATGGGAGGTGTCGGAGCCCGCCATGTCCTGGAACCGCTCTACGGCGCGCTACAACACTACAACAACGCTCACCCAGCTGGGTGCAGTCCTCCCCCGTCAACCACTAGACCACCGGGGCGTACTTGCTCTCTCCCCCCGCTCGGACTGGCAACCCTTCTCCAGTTCAGGGAACGTCTCCGCTTACCAGCACTACGTCGTGAACACCCAGATCTTGGGGAATGCCGTCGTCAACAGTCTGGATACCCCGCAAAGTAAGGGCACGGATGTCACACCGGAGCATCGCAACCAGATAGTCAACGCCGGCGTCGGTCTCTCCTGGTGGTCAAGCTTTGAATCCAAAGCGCACGACGCGCATATAGGTTTATTCCAGGACACACTAAACCAGACGCAGAGCCCTGCCATGGCCCTACAAGCACTCCTCACGCGCATCTGCCAGATGGCCTATTACGATTCGCTGCTGCGAATTGACGAGAGCGAGGTTGCCGAGGCCGCCTTCTCGGACGCGGCGGTCTTTCCGACTCAATGGACGGGATTCGGGATAGGGATGGGGTTGTTGCTGGGTCACTGCGTGGTAGTGGGCATCGTCGTGGGGCTGTTTGCACGATACACGCGCCATTCTTTGCTAGGGAATCATTGGCAGGCGGTTTCACAGGTGTACTCGGAGGACACGGCGACGATTCTGGAGAAGGCGGATCGGATGAAGGATCGGGATATCAAACGTTGGCTTAAGGGCAAAGGGCACGGCGGAAAGCTATATAGCTTTGCGCGTGATGAAGGGGACGGGCGCGTGGCACTGAGGGTAAATCGCCCGGATTAACGCTTCAAATTGCGGACCGTTGCTTATTTGTACTATGTATGCAGACGTCTCATATATATACACATGCACTCATAGTCCCTCACATCTCTTCTCCTCCACCTGATCCGTCCCATTTTCCGTAGTGAATGAAGCATAGTCTTCAGCTATTTACTTCTAGAGAATAGGGATGCATACAGTAAGACCAAGGCGAAAAGGTCAAAGATATCCAGTAACCTCTTATACACACTGTGACTATACTATGGTTTATGCGGGAAATCTTTTGACACACCTAATTTAACCAAGTAACTAGACAAGCCAGTATTCTGACGCCGATCTCGCAAAACTGAAGCCAAAGCTCGATTTCATTCAAACTCGACAAGCAACCGTATTTCTGATATCAATTACCAGACTTCTCGGCAGTCAGGTATTGTGGTCACTATTTGGAACATTCGAAGTCCAAGCACGTCGTTCGGGCAGGAATATTTGATGACGTCGAAATTATGAATAAAGATAAAGAGCAAGCCAACAGAAGGTGCAGTAACATGGTGGACTAGGCCGGTGTTGGCAGCCTGGGTATCAAGATCGCATCGAAGTCTCGACTGGAGATTTAAGCCAACCCTAGCTTGGACTGGAACAGTCCAAATGGGACCGCCTGTTTCTAACGGACGACGGCAAACACATCGATAGTATTATTCAAAATGGAGCCCGCGCAACTGGATGGATAGCTATGAAGACCACAATACCACCAACATTCTCTCTAGGCTTCCTAATACGGAGGTTCCTTGCCCACTGATTTATGTTGCCGGAGGAGACGTGCCAATGGAATCGGAGAGCTCTGTTGAACTTGCCAAGAAGCTCTCGGAAGCATCATAGCCCTGAATTGTTAGATTGAAACCTGTGAGACAGGACCTCCAGTATCTCACTGTGGCAGGCGTGGATCAAGTTTGCAGTCTAATAACTGATGTGTTTCTGCAACCGGAGCAATACTCGTTAGAAGCAATCAACTGTGTCGATGGAGTCGCATTTCCACATTCCGCGATGATACAAGCGGGCAGATGCAGATGCGAATTCGAAGAATGATCCATCAAGAGTGGATGGAGTTGTTGAAGACAGATGTTGAATAAGGCACCTTTGACTATCCACCCACTCATAACAGTTTTGTGTTGGTTGGAGGAGCACACCTGGGAGTCCATGGTTGATCAAGACTTTGTCCCACGGAGCTGCTATTTTGACTAAAAAGAAACAGTTGCTGCGTTGGAAACCAGGGCCAGATATATGGTGGACATTGGATATGCCACCCAAGATGAGGCTCATCAGCAACATGTGGACAAATCTGCTGTGTTCAGCAGGTCCAGCTCTTGATATATAACTCGGAAGAATGATGCAAAAGCGGCGATCTTGTTTCAATACTTTTTACCATACATGGCTTTATTGCCAAGGATATTCTTGATGGGTGCAGTGCATTTCTCCGATCTCAGGGAAAGTAACTGGAGTATTGGAGAAATGCCTCATCAATCTCTGGCGTTTTAGCACCGATGCGGCTCATCTCCGTATAGTTGAAGCTATTCGTCCAATTCTCAGACACAGAATCGGAAATCAATTCAGTGGAAGGCTGTTCAGTTGAGTTATTATTTTCAGAAATGGCGCATATTGATGATTCCTCGCTGGTAGAGCTCGGAACAAGGGGGCCGGGTTGGAGGTTAAGATGAATGGTGATAGGGTCTACCATGGAGGGCAGAGTTTGCCCTATTTTGGTAAGTAGAAGTGGAAGAAATCTTCGGCGCCCCCCAGGAAGATCGTGAATGAGAGAGAAGAAATGCTTTAGATAATCTTGCGGGCCAAGCTTGAAGCCCGAAGAGCGGAGCCCAGCCGCCGAGAGGCATGTCATAACATCGATTAAGGTGCACGCCACCTCAAATATTTTTTCGATCTACAATCTGTTAGAATATGCTTGGTGTGCTTAAAAGGGCAAATCATACAAGACCAATTCCATGGGTTTCCATGCCCTGCTTGGATAATTTCCATGTTGCGAAGCAGAGATCTTGAGCAATTAGGAGGGGGTAGCGAAAATCCATGCATTCATGAGTAGGCTTTGTTGAAAGAAACCCAGCAGTAGTAGATAACTGCCATATCATAATGCGCAGCCATTGCTGGGATACTCGCAAGTCGGCCATGAGTATATCAGGTAGACCGAGATCTGCCGGGACTGCACTTCGGATGCGCTCTTCAAGACGAACTAGCGACTCGATCGAGCACGTTGCATTCGTTCCATTCCACTGAGCTAAAAAGGCTTCATCAAATGGGAGGTAGAGGTTTACCAGACATCGAAAGCCAATAGCTGACGCATTTGGAAGTGGATCATCTTCCAGTTGAGGGCTGGCAGGAGTGACCTGGAGGGTGATTGGTCTATGTCGACGGATCGCATGAGCTCTGTTCCTGTATTAGTAGAGAATTAACGATAAAGCTTGAGAAACTACCTCTCGGACACCACCAAGAGCCAAAACAATTTGCCTGCCAAGGAGGGGTCATCGTCATCCACCTGAGCTGATGATGTTTGACTTTCAAGCGCGCTGGCTGTATAAAGCGTTGTGGATTCGCGGAGAAAGTAATATGCATGCCGTTGGTTTCCCAGTCCAATATGACACCCATACAGAAGGAAAGCGATGATGATGCTTCGTCGTACAGGATCTGTGAATGGGTCGATATGCTTTCGAGCTTCGGTGGCTTCCTCAATCAGTGAATTTCGGTAGTCTTCAGTACAGAAAACCTGAGAGGATCCCAGGGATGCATGCTCCACCGCAAATCCAGTTTGAGTGACCACAAAAGCGCAGAAAGCAGTGACGAAACAATAAGCAGAGAGACATGTATCGACAAGGGCCACCTGTCTCTGAAAGCTACCAGGTTGCAATATTGGTACTGTTCCTCTCATCCGTGAGAAAAAATACTCCGAGCAAGCGTCAACAAGCTCCCGGTTCAAAATCCCCGGGGTTTTCGAGAACTGACATCTTCCCGAGGCTAGTGGTGACTGGGGTGATGGTATGGTATCCCCATGCACGAGTGCGGCTGATGGCGGAGAGATATTCGCATGCTGTACCAGCGCCTGCTCAATTTCCTTTGCTCTGAGCTCATTAAGAATATTGGCCGTTTGGCCCTGTCGCCCCTTTTTCCGTGGTAGCGAAGAGGTCCGACAGACCAGGCCAACAGCCCGACACTGCTCACAAGGTTTCGGGAAAATGCATTTGACTTTACGTCGACGACATGCATCACATGCTTGCTTGACCGATGGGTCTGGCATTTGGAAAGCTAGGTCTAAATATACCGATGGGAAGCACGAAAATCCGGGGTTGCGGGGGGAAGTCGGGGAGAAGCCGGGTGCAGATCTCAGGGTGAAGAAATGAATTTTGTAGCCTTGTTTGTCAGGCCGAAATATGCCACACAGACCACCAAGTTTGTCTTGAATCCGCAGTGGCTATTTAATGTGTAGGGGAAATTGCCTCTTTACTAGATATGTGTTTTCATAAAATGAGAAGGAACTTATAGAGGCTCCGCCAAATCCCCTCGTGGGTTTCTGATGAGTTACAGGCTGTGGATTGCTGAGAAAAAAAAAATCGTCGCCAGCTGTAAGTGGTGCTATGCGGCATAGTATTCTAGAAAACTGATATTGCAATCAATATTCATAGGAACATCTCGCTGATTTGTACTCTGTGGGAATATCTCAAATATAGACACGTCCTTCGAAGGGCTTCAGGGTTTCCAGCGATGAATCGGAGTAGTTGCCCACAAGCAATTTCATGCCTGTGGTTTTCTCAGCTTGCGTAAATGGCTGAGACTTGTCAGTGAAGTTAAGAACGACCAATGCTCGTTTATCATCTCTCGACTTCACAAAGCAAAATGTCTCTTGATTCTCGTAGTCAAGCACTTCAAATGCACCGTGGATGAACAACTCCCGGTACTCTTTTCTCAGGAGTAGAACATCCTTCCAAAAAGATAACACACTTGATGTATCATTCTGCTGCTTCTTTACATTGATCTCACCATAAAGATCGTGAGCTCGCATCCACGGTTTCCCGGTAGTGAAGCCAGCATGTTCCGAGTCATCCCACTGCATTGGAAGCCTGGAGTGATCGCGAGCTAGAATTCGGAGACCATCCATGATGTGCTCTTTGCGAGTAGGGTCAGCCCCACTGCGATGCTCTGCTTCTCGGTAATACCCCAATCCTTCAATATCCTTGTATTCTTCAATGGGCCACTCGCGTGGTGCATTGATCATGCCAATCTCCTGTCCCTGATATATGAACAAAGTCCCAGTCATGGTCACCATCATCAGAGCCAGCATTTTGGCAGAGATCTCCCGGAACTCAGGTTTGTCCGATCCAAACCGAGAGACAGAGCGCCCGTTGTCATGATTCTCACAGAAAGCGGTAGTCCAGCCATCTGTGCCCTCAATGAAAGACTGCCACTTCTCCACAATGGATTTCATCTTTGTCAACTTCCATGGCGTGAAGATGTACTTCTCTTCCAGGGTAGGTCCCATGCCAATATGGCCAATGTCCAAGTGGAAGACCATGCTCAGCTCCTTGGCTGATGCTCCCACATATTCGAGGACACTCTTGGGATTGGGTGTGTTGGCCAGTTCGCCCACAGTCATGACATCTCCGTACGGGGCAAGTGACTCGTCATACATTTCGCGGAGGAACTCGTGGATCCGGGGGCCGTTGCACCACATTCCGATGGCGGGTTGGATGTAGCTTTTCGGATCTGTGATGGGGGCATCTGGGAAGTCTGTGTGTTTGCTGTATTTGTTCACTGTGTCCACCCGGAAACCATCGACACCTTTGTCTAGCCAGAACCGCACTGCGCTGTTGTAGATAGCCTCACGTGTGGCTTTGTTATCCCAGTTGAGATCGGGTTGCTCTTTGGCATAGAGGTGCAGGTAGTATTCTTCCGTTTTCTCATCCCAGGTCCCTATATAAAAGCTGCGTTAGTTCAAAGACATTGAATAGTTCAAAATGGTCAAACATACATGTGCTTCCTGCAAAATAACCCCGATAATTACTTGGGGGCATCCGATTGCCTGCCTCATCATATCGAGGAGGGCGCCAGAAGTACCAATCACGTTTTTCATTGTCCTTGCTACTCCGGCTTTCCTGGAACCACGCATGCTGATCGCTGGAGTGGTTGACGACAAGGTCTAGAATCAATTTCATGCCTCGCGAGTGACAAGCTTCCACAAGATTCTCCACGTCTTGTACGGTTCCATAAGCAGGGAGTACATTTTCATAGTCGGATATGTCATAGCCCATATCGTGCATGGGTGAGTCGTACATCGGCGATAGCCACACGACATCAACCCCTAGCGACTGGAGGTAATCGATCTTTTTGACAACGCCCGGGATATCGCCCCAGCCATCACCGTTTGTGTCGTAGAAGGAAGCTGGGTATACCTTTAAAGTCGAGCACAGGTCAATTTTGTGTCATACGAATGCCTAAATGTTGTGGCAACTAACCTGGTATACGGTGGCTTCTTTCCACCAGTTATTGGTTCCCGTAGGAACGGTTGTATCCCGTGTCGCGTGTGGTGACATAGTGGCTTGACACTTGCATTTTCCATCCGGGCATCCCTCTTATAGCTTTCCATCATAACTCGGCCTCAACTCGGATTTTGACAAACGCGGGGATACCCTGCATGCCCGGCAAGCCTCCGATAAGATGTTGCATATCCGACTAACGACCGACTTGCCGCCGATGGGTTCTTTTCCGGCTCGATGATTCGCCAGAGTTACCCCTCCCCACTCCAGCTTCCCCAGTTTTCTTCTAATTTTCGAAAGGAAGTGGAAGTGACATGCCATGTGCCTTTTCCCCAGATCCGCGATGCCCATGGACTAAAATATGCATTGGTTTTTGCATTGGGATCCTTTATATAAATCAAGCATCGCCCCGTGGTCTATAAGTGATAATGCTTGAAGTATTGGGATATTCTCAGCCTTCGATTCTGAGCTGGCTTTTACAAACAAACTCTTATTCGCAACTTCCTGCTGTTTAACCTACGATAACTACCGGGCGCATAAGCTTCAAAACAACAACACAACTTTCCAATCGTCTCGATGGCCGACACATCTGGGAGGATGGACAACAAAGTCTCTCCCGCCCTTGTAGAGGGCAGACAAGCAGCCCGGAAGGAGCAGTCCATGACCCTCTGGCAGGCTTTGCGACTATACCCGAAAGCCGTTGGCTGGTCAGTCCTTCTTTCCTCTACTCTCATCATGGAAGGGTATGACCTCGCATTGCTGAGTTCAATGTATGCATCACCTATATTCAACCAAAAGTTTGGAGAACAGACTGCCTCGGGGAAATGGGCTGTTCCAGCATCCTGGCAGTCTGGCCTTTCCAATGGAGCACGATGTGGTGAAGTTATTGGACTTTTGATCAATGGTTTAGTCTCTGAACGCCTGGGATATCGCAAGACCATGATCTGTGCCTTGGCCACCATAACAGCAGTCATTTTTCTGTTTTTCTTCGCAGTCAATGTTCAGATGTTGCTAGCCGCCGAGATTCTTGCCGGTATTCCCTGGGGTGTCTTCCAGACCTTGCCAGCCTCCTACGCCTCTGAAGTTTGTCCGGTAATCCTACGACCTTACCTGACGACTTTCATCAACATGTGCTGGGTATTCGGGCAATTCGTGGCCGTTGGCGTCAACCGCGGCTCCATTTCCCGCGATGATCAATGGGGATGGCGCATTCCTTTCGGCGTGCAATGGGTGTGGCCAATTCCAATCATGATCGGCTGTCTTTTCGCGCCAGAGTCCCCCTGGTGGCATGTACGCCGGGGTAATCTGCAAGGAGCTCGACGAGCGTTGCTACGGTTAACATCATCAAATGACCCCAACTTTGACCCTGAAGAGACTATTGCTATGATCCAGCACACCAATGAGTTGGAGAAATCGCTCTCTAGTGGAACCACATATTGGGACTGCTTCAAGGGAACAAATCTTCGCCGAACTGAGGTAGTTTGTATTGTCTGGTTAGTGCAGACACTGTGTGGCCAGAACTTGATGGGTTATTTCGCCTACTTCTGTGTTCAAGCTGGTCTGCCCACCGTTGAATCTTTCAATTTGTCCCTAGGGCAATACGCTCTCGGCGTTTTGGGTACATTAGGATCGTGGTTCCTCATGTCCTACATGGGCCGACGAACTATCCATATCTCCGGCCTTGCCAGTCTTTTCGTCCTTCTGATGATCACAGGATCTCTATCTTTCGCCCCAGGAGACAACAACGCAGCAAAATGGGCGATCGGCGTGATGCTCATCATTTTCACATTCTGCTATGACATCAGCGTCGGCCCTGTCACATACTCCCTCGTCTCAGAACTATCCTCCACCCGCCTCAAAGCAAAGACTATAGTCCTCGCCCGGAGTCTATACAACATTAGCAACATTGTGGTCAACGTCTTGACCAACTACCAGCTCAACTCCACGGCTTGGAACTGGGGTGCTCGGTGTGCCTATTTCTGGGCTGGTACCTGTCTAGCCTCCCTGATCTGGGCATACTTCCGGCTCCCCGAGCCGAAGGGCCGCACATATGAGGAACTGGATTTACTCTTTGAGCGCAAAGTTCCTGCAAGGAAATTCGCGACCACCGTCGTTGACCCGTATGAGAGAGAGGCGACAGAGGTCCATGAGGTCCATGCGGATAAAGACTCATAGTTCAGCGATTTATTTATCTCCCTAGGATACATTCTACATGTAGGGTATAGGCATTGAATATACTATTTTCCTCGTTCTTCCATCTCACAACAGTTTAAACTTGACAGCCCCAAAAAGGCAAGCGTCACAGTATAGATCTTACAATCAGAAACTATATACATAGCTAATGTTAATACCAATTTGTATAACATTTACATTAAAGGTTATACTTAGAATAGCCCGTTGCACAAATTAAGCCCGTTCCTGTCTTTTTTTTTTTTGCCGTCGACCTATAAAGCTGAAAAAAACATCTAAATATAATGATATCTGAGAAGACCACTGAAAAGACATCAAGAGGCCGCTTATGCGGCCTCCTATTCTTGTACATAAGTAGATCAACAAGACCACATGATAAACCTGAGTTAGTTCGGCTATCAGATTTCGGATTTAATCCCCACATGTAGGGGGGTATTGTTCTGTATCTGCTTGATAGCATAGCAAATGATTTGAAATTACTTCAGGCTTTTATTTATATTGTGAGCTGGTGAGACAATAGAAATCCTTCATCCATCTCCTGGGACCTAATCCTCATTCGAACCCACCAGGCGTTATCAAGTCAGATCAAAGTTGCCCCCCTTAAAATGCTCGTTGTATTTTTTCTGCCTACGCTCTTCCATAAGCTCCAATCGGCACTCCCTGGCTTTCTTCATTGCTATTAGGTGTTCCAAGTTACCTTGAAACATATACTGCCGCTGCAATGGTAGATTTTACAGAGCCTGATTCACAGAATTCTGCCTCTTGTAACCCAAATTCTCCCGCTGAGGAGGCACGCTTGCGGAGGAGATAATCCGATGATGGAGATCAATGAGAAGTAGCGCGAGAATCTTATGATGGCCGGGCTTTGACGGATCGGCTAGCCGGAATGAGGAAACCCGGATGTGAACTGTGCTGGGGAAGGCGAGTAGCCGGCCTTCTTTGCAAGATACAGCTCCAAGATTTCGTGTGATATCATCATCATACTCATTGCCCTGGACGTCATCGCCAAAGCCAAAAAAGGCCTGTTAAGAATTCGTACTTCTGTTGCTATTTCCAACATATCGTGTTGAAGAAATGCTGAGGGGTTCTTGGTTATGTTTCTGCTGTCATAGTAGTAGATTGCCGTAGCGCATATTCGTTCATTCTGTTCGAGATTAGCATCTATAGTTAAGTAGAGGGGGCGAAACTCTTATTAGCTGTCCCTTAATGTGCCAAGAACCTCGTTCAGAATTGGGCTGTTCTGGAATAAATTTAATATTCGCCAGCTTCACAATGATCTGTAGCTTCATGTGAGGAAAATGTCTCCTGTGAATCTGCATCAAAGTTGTCTCTTTGAGGTGTAAAAGCTGACTGCAGATTGGTATTTAAAATGAGCTTGAAGTTATTTATGTCCATTTTAATCATTTACACATGTCTGTTGATATCAGAAATATGACCTGTTGAGATACTATGTTTGAAACTCGTGCACATTTTCTTCACCTCTTCCACTTCCGTGGGAAGCTTATAGAACAATGAAGCCTCCAGGTAACAACATATGTACTAATCTAGGATAAACCTAAACGAAAGAATTAATACAATAGATTTATGATATATTTACATGCAGAATACTGGCCTAACAACCCGGAAATGCCTCTAAAGATAGCCCTGGAGGAAGGGCAAAGAGCTGCAACCCGCGGGCCGGCCCGTCGAGCCTCAACTTTAAATTCCACCGTAAAATTTTCACAGCGCAACCCCACTTCCTGTGTGGTCATCAACCTGCGTCTCCAGACAGCAATTGGCATAGAACAGTATCTAGTATCAAAGAAAGATGGCACCTATCAACCTTTCACACAGGCGGACGCACAATTTGCTTTTGATTTCGAAACTCTTGAGCTTGCGTGACACTGCATCGCCCCTCACACTTGTCTTGGATTCTTTGGAGCAACCGGCTACGCCACTCTTGAAAGAATACATTAGACGCGCAAAGGTATATTTACCTATAATGCTATCATAATCGGCATCTGTGTCTCCAAACACTGGAATGGATGGCCATGCTAACTATTTTGACAGCTGTCCAAAGTTCATGTCACACTTATCGCTTTTGAAACCGTGAAGCAACCCGAGGGAGTCGATGCTTTTGTATCAACACGCCGCAAGACTTCCGCCGATATAGTTAAAGAAGTGAGCGCGGTTTATCAGCCTGCTGCAGCTTCCAACCCCTCACGCAGTAAGCACTATGTATTTACCCCGCTAGTGGACTCATACTTACTCTGCCTTTTTAGGGCGTCTTATCCTGATCGATTCAATTAACCCTCTCCTGAACTCAAAAATAGTTGACCCCGGGTTTCACCTGGCCTCCTTCCTTGGCTCGGTTCTTACTCCTACGTCGCCATCGGCCAAGGTTGATGCGTCACTCGTGGTGACATACCATCAGGATGTCCCCGAAATTCCACAGCACAATCCTTACTTGCCATCGCCTATTTCTGTATTGACATATCTTGCTACAAGTATCATCACACTTCATTCCTTCTCGCACGTTCTAGCACAGAAGGCTGCTCGCGACCGCAGTCTGGCCCCTCCAGTCTTCGGGCTTGAGGAAGAGCAAGAAGGCGTTCTCCTTGGCCGGTTGGACAGATTAGCCGGTACTGGGAAAGCAGAGGGAATTGTCATTGAACTGGAGCACAGGCGGAAGAGTGGTCGTGGTGTACTGGAATGGTACCTTCTCCCGCCTGCTTCGCAGTATTCGCCACAGCATCTGAAAGAGATTGTGACGTTGCTAGACGATAATGTTTTGTACAATCCTCCCATGGAGCGAGAGCCAGGTGGCGGTGATGAGGAACCAACATCGACCTTTGAGCTGGGTCTTACCGACAGGCAGAGGCGCGAAAGAGAAGGTGTTGTGCTGCCGTACTTCGACGCACAGCATGGCGATGGCCCAGGCGAAGGAGGCCGGATTCTTTACGACATGGGAGAAGAAGACGATTTCGACGAAGAAGAGGATGAAATTTAGACATCATCAAATACGACACATGTGTTCACGGAATTATCCGCACTCTAGAATCGGCGGATTGTAACCCGCAATCACCGAGGTATTAACTATGCGTACATTCATACAGCGAGGCCCATGAGCACGGCCACGGAGAGCAAGAAATCAGAAGAATCGCCAGAAAAGAAGGATGCAAATGACAAGCCCGACGCCAGCGAAAGGTCCGTACTGTTAGATGGTTAGCCAATCGGTCAGGGGCACTCTGGCGCAAAGTATAGACCTACCTGCTTCAGCAACAATTCCCAGTTGATGCGTACAGCTGCCTTTCTGTACTTCTTGCTGTCCTCGCGCAGTCGCCCTGACAGTTCTCCCATCCGCTCCAAGCTGTCGCCACGATACAAGAGGTCCTCGATGTTCTTCGTCATCACCTTGGTGACATCACGGAGCTCATCGTTCAACTTGTCGAGGTTCTGGGATGCGCGACTGTCTTGGTATAGTTTCTTTGTACGCTGAATAAAGGTATCAAACTCGACAAAAGCATACGGACGGAGGGTGCGTGAGAGGTATTGTGAGGAGGAATAGGTAGTTGTGAATTCGGAGGCCAGATCAGCAAGATAGGTGAAGGCGAGTTTGCGGGGGTAGGATTTGTCGCAAATGCATAGGAAGCAGATGTCATCCTGGATTGTGTAGCTGCACACCAATTAAGAAAATGTCCATTGATAATGTTTGTTTACTGGTGGGTGGGACTTACTGTAGATTGTATTGGCCAGATTCGATACTGGCTTGGGGTGCGGCGTTGCGATTCAAGCGCCGAAAGATCATTTTAGCCTGACTCTTAATCTCAGAGAGCTCCGATTCAGCCTACAGATATCATAAGCTCATGATCAGCTTGCATAATCTTTGTCACATACCTGCTCGTCGTCGACGGAAGCTGCCAGCATAAGGCCTATTTGACTTCAACATCAGCACTCCACCCCCTCTCATCTTCCCAGTGAGTCCTCACCATCGAGCCTTGCAATCTGCGTTGACCTGACCATCCTGAAATCGTTTCTTTCTTGTTCTGAAGGATAGGGCTCTCTCCTTTGTTTTGCCGTGAGAATGGCTCCGAGGAAGAGAGACACGAAGGCGGTAGCGAGGCCCCGTGTGGCAGAACCACGACGTTTGGGGTAAGCTCCGCAATTACTTTTCCTCCTTGCAAGCTTCTTACTGACGTCTTATAATAATGGTCTAGTCGTGCTGCTGCTAGTTCTGCCGATGTAGCAGAACAGTCGGGTCTCGTCATGTCGACCCCCAAATATGAAGCGAGTTCACGAGCTAGAACCGCAAGAAGGCCTGCCGCTAGAGGGAAATGGAGCGAGGAGCATCTATTGACTAGCGACAAGTCCCTCCTGATTGACCTCGATCTAGTGGTATGAACCGATTCTTCACAAATGCGATACTAGATTATCCTAGCTAACAATCAGCTCAAAACTTCTAGAAATTACTGGCACACCCCGAAGCATGGAATTGTCTTGAGGAAAGCGAAAAGCGCGAAATCCTTGATCTACTCCCCCCAGATGTTCACCCGCAGGCACAAGATACATTGAGTGACCCAGATGCAAAGCTACCACCCATCCCCGACTCTTTTATCCGCTATTCCAACAACTGGCGCGACGGCGTTCGACAGTTCCAGCTCGACCTCCAAAACGGCCGCTACGACCCCGAATGGCTGCACCAGGCGCAGGAAGCCAGGCAGCAGCGTGAAAAAGGCGACTTTGATGACTTTAAAGAGCGCGAGTATGAACAGTTCTGGGGACAGAAGCAGAAAGCCATCTGGGGGGCACCTGCCGGAGAAAGTGCGCGTGTGAAGATGGGAACTCTAATCAATGAAGGTGTCATCCAGCTGGGCGATATCTGGAAATTCTACTATGTTTACGGCAGGGGCCCGGGCAAAATTGTCATTGAAAAAGAAGTCAGGGTATGTATAGATCTATGCACTCCGTATACAGCTTCTCTATTTGCTGACTGCTACAGGTCCATGGCCGTGATGGTGCGAAATTGACTTTCGCAATTCCACCTGGTGAACGAGTCTTCCTTCGTAGCAATTTCAACAAAGCAGAAGCATGTTCGACACCGGAGAAGGGAGGGAAAGACGTGAAAGTCGACCTCGCCACAGAGTCACATCCAGTGCCATCACCTTGGGATACTAAACAGGTGCAATTGGAGGATCCGGAATTCCAAGTCATTAATGCAACCTCCAATGGCGAAGAGATGAAACTTGCCACCGATCAAGCGCCACAGGAAATTTCTACATCTTGCAATAACGAGGAAATACAGCTTGGGAATGGCCAAGCCTCACGCGGGCTCCCTGCAGCTTCCACCGAAGAGATGAATATCGACACCGACACCCCTACACAGCCAGTCATTGCACTTTCAAACGATGAAGAGAGCCAACAGGAAACCCCATTCAGCGTGGTTATTTTTAGCCCCGGTGGTACGCGAAGTCAAAAGCCCAAGCGCACAATCCCTGGGCCCGAGCCTCAACCCCCAGTGAAGCGCAAACGAGGACGACCACCTAAAAACCCACCAAAGCAGCCTGAACCAGAACCACCCAAAGAGCCGGAGGTATCTCGGGAAACAGAAGTGTACCATCGTGATGAACATAGCCCTACTGCTCCTCTTTCTTTCATGTCCATCTTGAATTCGAAAATTGAAGAAAACGACAAAGCTGCAGCAGAACCCTCCCAGCCAAGCCCCTCTCAGCTGGAGTCCACTTTGTCGGCATTTTCTTCCACCTATGAGCCCCCCGAGTCCCCTGCGCCAAAGTTATCTACGCCAGTAGAGCAATCATCCGTTGCCAATACCAACGGAAAAAATGATAAAGCAGAATTATCCACAGCTCAATCCGATACTCCTGTGGACAGCGCTGAGGCACTCGCTGAGGCACTCGACGAAGCCGAAAAGGAAGAAGTCAATAAATCCACAACTACTATTAGTGAGCTGGACGAGATCATCGTTCCCAATCTCCCGTCGCCACAAGCACTCGTCTCTAAAATTCTACAAATCGATGGCCGCATGCCGAATGGCCGTACAGCGAATGCCTGGAAGGAAATTCGATGCTACCGAAATAACCAGGACATGGGCAGCCTCTTTGATGTGCGCGAGGCTTGGTTCCTCCAGCATGGACTACTCAAGTAGTAGCTGCCTTCCACTTCTAGCACGGAAATACCGATAAGTCCAACATAGCTTGAGGTAGCTCGCTACAATGAACAAATGAATTTCAAAGCCGGGTAGTATCACTACAAATATAGTAAGAAACAGAAGTCCTGGATTTAAAGGAATGTATTCTGATGAGCCTTGAAAAAAAAGTTCTGGTCTAGAAGAAAGTATAATCACTAGTCTCTCACTCTTTCTGGCACTCTTAACAAAAATCCTAGTTATAGATTATATCCTCGCTGCACATAATTCATAAAATGGTGCTTTACAACATGAAAGGCATGATAACAGCGAACGCCATCCAGGAACCCCAACTCACCGACAACGACCCGGCCATGTCGGGGACAGTTTCTGGTATTGCTGCACCGGGAGTGTCGTTGTTTGTGGATGATTCAGATGGTTCAGGTGATCTAGATGCAGTATTTAATGTATCTCCTCCCTGGCTTGACGAAGGAGACGCACTTCTGGCGCTCGATGTGGTCGTAGTGGTCGGCTCCGATGTGCTAGAAGGCTGTGACGTGCTCGAAGGTTCAGAGGTACTTGTAGAGCCAGGAGTACTCGTAGGCTCCGAAGCACTTTCAGTAGTGCGAGCTTCCGTAGTCTCAATTGAACCGGGATCAAAGAAAGAAGTGACCGAGAGGGTTGCTGTAGGTGCGGGAAGGAAGTTGGTTGCTTTGTGACAAAAGCTGCCACCGGCTGTAGGGCAGTTATATCCAGCATCACAGCAGCCACCATTGAGACAAGTAGGACCGCCACCATCACAGCCACCTGCGCATCTAGGTTCACCGGAGATAAACGTGCAAGCCGAGCCATATGGACAGCACCCCCCAGTTCCATCTGAGCACATTGTTTCTGTTGCTTCGGGACATGTTTGCTCCTGCCGAGGGATGAGAGCTCCGGTGATAACAGGGGCTGCTTGTATCCTCCACTCGTTGGCACTTGCTAGGTGGGAGCCTAGGGCTATGGCTAAGATAGTCTGCCAAGCGTGCATGGTGAGAGAGGTTGGGAATTTACTTCTGTTGAGATAAAGAAGTCGGGAACTGTAAGACCAACTGTGGGATTTCAGGTCTTAACGAAGATAATTATGTAGGAAGTACTCGTAGTAGATTTGATTTTTGATGTGAATTCGAAGGAATTGAGCCTAGTCTTATACTAATCAGCTTTAAGCCATAAGAATTCCCTTGCCCCTTTCCATTTGATACTTATATGGCGAAGCTCGTATTCTACCCCGCTCTCTTATTGTTGATAACCAGACCTCGTATTGATATGCGATCATCATGCCTATATTTGGCCTCCCCTTTCGTATCGTATGCAGGGATGAGGCTCAACTAGGCTGGCCCCCAAACTCAAACAGAATGAGGTGGCTGACCCGAATGTACCTATGCCTGTAGCGAGCAAGAGGTATTGGATTTGTGACGAGGGTTGCATAATCCAGGCACCGGGTGAGGCGTCAATTTCCTCGTACAAAGTTCTGGGGCGCATGGATTACACCCAAGCCATAAATTAGAATTACCAGGTGGAAATGGAAATGAGGGCAAATTGCGAACTACACGGACCATGAAGCGGGGAATTGCGAAATTAGGATAGCTGCATTTACAGAATATATGCTCTGCAATAGTTTTCCGAAATATGTGTGACGAGGGGTAGAGGATCTCTTGAACTATACCTGATCAGGACCTGGCTCACCCCGTTTAGGAAATACCTAGGTATTTTCCAACCATAGTCTTGATATTACCGCATGATCTGCCGATCGTGGGGTTCCAAGATTGAAGCATTAGGTCGTCAATTGTAGCACCAGCCAATTTGGTAAGAGGTTCGTATGTATCAGAACTGGCGACCTGGTAGATCACGCATTTGGATGCATTATCGAGGCAGATATTTTCCCCTGCTATCAATGTGTTATTAAAGCTCAGAGGGAGTCCATTGTAGATTAAAAGACGGTCTGTAGAGACTGAAACACTCTTGGCAATGGAGCTGATTGTATCAACTGCAGTGACAGTGTACGAGTTGACGTAGATCGATCTAATTTTGTAAGCTTATTATAGAATCAAATAAATACCAGAAAGACTTACGTCGCGGGGGGTGGATTTGCGGTACTCGTCGGATTAAGTATTTACCATAATATCATGAAGTATTTCACCCAAGCAGGTCTTAGCTCCGGTCCATTCAGTATCACGTTCAGTCTCCTAGGCAAAAGTGAGAATTCCGCAAATCGAAAACAGGTTTGCGGTGCAAATTCTAAGCACAAATACTCCATCTAGGATGCGAATGGTAAACAGGTGGAATATGAAGGCACTTGGGCTGGTAAGTGTGTCAAACAATCGGAGGTTCTTGGTGTGTTGACAGGAAAGGGGGCCGGACCTGCAGGAAATGATAGCTGGCTCAGTTGTGACGAGTTTCTATTCAATTCTATGGACGAAGGTGGCAATCCGACTTCGAACAGCCGAAGCTGTATCCCCGGCTACTAGCAGTTTACCCAGGGCTCGCTGAATTCCCTACCTAGACAGGTAGAGCAAGAGGTCTCATGGGTAGACAGCAAAGGGAACACCAAAACTGCATGGAAAAAATGGTCCACTGGGTAAAAATGAAGTCACTGGAAAAGGAAGAACCCCCAAGCTTGACACCGCATTCAATCATGCCAGTAACAACAGGAAAAGCTATACTTTCCACCTTTTCAATTCCGATTCGGCCACTGGACCTACTGGTACTGCTTATGAGGTTTTCAATCACAAACTTGTCTCAGGGGGTGGTACTCAAGACAAGATCGATCAGGTTGTTGGGGCTATAAATCTCATGGGCAACTCGAAGTATAGAGTTATCTCATTCAATGCGTGGTGTCTGAATGATGCAAGTACGCGACCCCACAAGCTTTGGGGTGAATTCATAAGAGTCTCACAGTAAGTTCAAAATACTTCCTATGCAAATTGCTTGTCTGCTAACATGCTTGTCCCAATAGCTGCAATGTCGTCCCATGCCGCCTATATTATATAGTCTACATGTGATCTTCCCTGCCTTTCTCTTTCTTTCTTTCTCTCTCGTATTTCCTACACCTTCCCTCCCCATATCCCTCACATTTTGTGCGAGCTCTCGATCAACCTGAAATAAAGTCCTAATTAATAATACAAAAAGCTCCAAGAGATCGACATGATGCCATTCGGCCACCTGCCTTTCGATTATCATGTTATGGTAAACCTTTCAGAGCGACAAAAGACCCGATATAGGTTGCTAATATTATAATAGGAAAAATGGTATCCCAATTCTCCCCTTACAAGAACCCAACAATTTCGTGCCCTTGTTGAGTCTTGGACTCGGCTTGGTAAAACTGCCCGCAATGTAACCTTTTAGACCCCACCTTCTTAGCTATGGATTAACGCTAATAGAGAAATAGAAATACCCAGACGGTGATAATCTGCTTCCCGAGGAAATCCCTCCATATGTGCCTTAAGATCATATGTCAGATGAAGATCGTGCCGTAGATGGTCAGACAACAAGACTACTCTGGATTCGAACATGGTACGGGCGGAAAGATGATCAGACAAGCCAGGATGCTGCCGATGCTGCATACAATCGTCTCCGTACGGTTGTATTTCGCGACGGAGATATAAATGACGCGTGTCTAGAGAAAGAATGTATCTTTGAGAATAAAGAGGAGTTTGGTCCTGGCAGTATCACTATGCCTAATGGAGATACGAATCCCGATTTCGTGGATGGAATCGCGTATGTGACGCCAGGCTCTATACCATCGTACATGATCACGGCTCTGATGCACAGACCAGATATGCTTGATGGTCTGTCGTCTCGCGATTGGCCTACAGAGTGGTATAATGAACCAGATAAGCTAGAAAAATTCCAGTCTATCATGGTTGTTGTCGCCGATCGTAAGGTGTGTGAAGAAGGATGGGTCTTATTCTTGGCTCCGAACCATAGGGGGGAAGTCCTTCCCTTCAGAATCCGCGACAGGGCAGCTTGGGTGTAGGCTGGGTTTTAGGTACCCTCGGGGTTGACGCGACTCACAAATAGATAGCTCGAGCACTAAAACGGAAAGAGAACGCCAAGAAGTGGCAGAGGAAATCAAATACGTAGGGGCTTAGGTAGCTCAGCTGCATCCCTAAAATGACCTGTACTATCTCCACTTCCGTGGTATACTTCTCACCCTTTTTGTCACAACTATGTATGGTAGGATTAGGGAGCATTATCAAACGAAGACTCTTGATTTCTAGAGTGATACAAATTGATAGTAAGGGATGAAAATTACATAGGTATCAAAACGAGATAAATATAATTGCAGGTGCTATCCACTAAGGCCCGTCGTTCATTCCAGATATATCGGGTAGAGGATCCGAGCCCGCGACAACATCAACAGCAAAGCTGGCCTGTATAAAGTCTTCGAGCTCTTCACTGACCGTCTTAAGCTTCTCCTTCACGCTTGCAACACCTTCTTGTCCAACGATATGTCGCGAAGGAGGGTTTTCATGGCCACCAATTGATGTAATGGCATAGACTGTCTCAGCGACCAGCACTTCAAGATGTGCGGAACTTAATGGTGGATGCATTGAAACAACCTCCGGAGCGGAGAATGGACCATTTTCAACGGAGCTGACTCGGGCGTTTTCGTCGTTTACTCGACTAAGTGTGACTGGACTATCAGATGAGATAGAAGCATCAGGGAGCTGGGGGATAAGGCGGTTCAGGATCCCACGGAAGAGAGGCGCTTGGTTGTTGACAGGTGAGTAGGCAGGGAATATTGGAGGGACACTGGTTACTAGGTTGGTGAGGATGCCAATTTCGATGCTGCATTGAAAGATGGTGAGCTTGACGTTGAATGGGGCAATTTCGTAAGCCAGACTCTGTAAAGATGATTAGTTAGTTTCGGCAATGCGGATCGTTTAATCATATGCGCATAGAGAGACTGACATCGCAAAATCCTTCAAGGGCCCAACCTGCCGCGCAGTACATTCCTAGTCCAGGCGTACCGATATGCGCCGCTATATACCATCAGACAAATATATAAACACTGGGCGAGATAGATTCCTTACTGATCCCTGAGATTATCATTATATGCCCTGCTTGCTCTTTCCTCATATGGGGGAGTGTGGCTTTGATGATATTGAGGGGGCCGAAATAGTTAACCTCGAATTGATCGCGTACGAGATTCATGGTTTGAATTGAAGCAGAAAATTCTTCAACTGTCCCAATAAGGGCTTAGGAGCAGGTCAGTATATTGTTCAAGGTACCTTCAAGAATGGAGGGTCACCTTGACTTGTACAGCATAGAAGTATGTCTACTCTTCCAAATGTTGCGACAGCGTCTGCAACGACTGCTTGGCACTCCCCCATCATTCTGTGTCGGAAAATTGTCAGTCATTAAGACGAGAAACCATAAATAACTTCGCTGCCTTGATGTAGCGCACCGGATATCTAGCGGAACTGTCTTCATGCGCTGTGCCCAGCCATCATGCTGCTCCACCTCACCGAGAAAAGCATCAAATTCAACACGGCGACGTTCATCGCGTTCCAAAGCTGAATGTGCAAGTCCAAGAAATGCATAATCTCCATGCGCAAGGACCTGGCGCGCCACTGAGAGGCCAATAGGCGAATCCCCCGCGGTGATCAGCCATACGCGAGGCTCCGTATGCGACGGGAATTGCACGCGGGCATCAAAAGGGGGTTATTGTCCATGAGGGTCAACGCCAATGGCCAAACGCGCTATCCATCACGCGATTGCAAATTTAAAGCTACTTAATAGCCAACAAGTATAAGAATGGAAGATGCCCGGGGGGTCGGTAGACAAATGCCAAGACCGGGCCAGTTCCCGGACCTCAATCTAATCGCGTGTTAGTCGCCCACGTTAGCTGCCCTTCTGGCCTCTTCTCTCTTTTTCCCTCATCCATCATGTCGGAACAGAGGCCACGCAGAGAACAGGAGCCCGGTGTATGTGTTGCTGATTCAGTGTTGTCGTGTTAAATTTGCTGACCTCCTTTAGTCGGGCTTCAAGGGTGCCCTTCAGGGTCTTGGAATCTTCTTGTTGGCCCAATTTGCCATCAACCAGTACATGGGAAATAAGGACAAGACAGACTCCACCAGCGTGAATTCTGGAGGCATCCCCGCCTTTGCCGATCGCCCCGACCCCAGCGAAATCGCTGAACACAGTGCTCTCCCTGAAACCATCGCCCCAATTTGGCCCTCCGACAGCTCTATCGATCTCAGCATTTATGTAACTCCATCTATCATTGTGCCTAACTTCAAGTCACCGGACAGTATCCTTGTGCTGGACGAGAAGAACTTCACACTTGGAAACTACAGCGACACTCGTGAAATCGACACTACCATCAAGGTCCCAAAGCAGGTTCAACAGAATGGAACTCTCTGGGCTCACTTCTTTTTGGCTCGCACTGGACACCAGTTAGACCCCACCGCTAAGGACTACAAGACTGCCGATGCAGTCCACTTCCTCCGACCTCTGAACCAGTACCTTCCCAAGAAGAAGGTTAAGAAGCTGAAGAATCTCCTATCGGGGCCCGAGGATGAACATGACCAGGAGGAAGATAACACCCCGGATGTTTCAACTATGTCATACTACCACCCCAACTTCACCCTGTCCATGATCCCAGACTCGGGAACTGTGAAGATGGCCCAGATGAACCCTGCGGCTCGACAGTATGTGCAGCTGGAGCGGACTGGTGCTCGCGATGCTACTGGAAAGAATGGATGGTACTACCCCATTGCTTTCTTCAACACTTTTTGGCAACTGAAGAGCCACATGACTGAGTTAAACTCAACCGTGGAGACCCTGCCGTTGCATATTACCCTCAACAACATGGCGAACTGGAAGTTTAACATTCTCAGCAGTGTTGATGAAGGCTCCAAGCAAAGTTCTCGCCAGGCTGCCTATGGCAAGCCTGTTCCCGGTGGTGGAGATGGAACCGAGTGGGAGATGGTGAAGGAGGTTCTTTTGGACACGAACATTTGGCTCCTCTGCACCACAGGTGTAGTTACTGTCTTCCATATGTTGTTTGAGACTTTGGCCTTCAAGAACGATATTGTAAGTGGTCTCTCACCATTAAAGGTGTGGTATCCACCATTGCTAACACTCTCACTTTCTAGGCTCACTGGCGTAAGAAGAAGGACGTTGTTGGCACTTCAGTTCGGACAATCCTGGCGAACGTCTTCATGCAGGCTGTTATCTTCCTCTACCTCATGGACAACAGCGACAACACCTCTTGGATGATTCTGGGCAGTCAAGGATTTGGTATCCTTCTGGAATTCTGGAAGATCACCAAGACCGTCGACGTTCGCTTGCGCCCGCCGCCAGCTGGCTCTTGGTTGTCATTCTTGCCCTATGTGATTGTCTTCGAGGATAAGCACAAGCTTAGCGAGACCGAGGAAAAGACCAAGGAGTACGATGAAATTGCCTTCCGCTACTTGTACATCTTGGCTGTTCCCCTTCTGCTCGCATACGCCGCGTACAGCCTGGTCTACAACACCCACAAGTCGTGGTACTCTTACGTTATCCAGACCCTGGTGGGCAGTGTCTACGCCTACGGCTTCCTCATGATGGTCCCCAGTCTCTACATCAACTACAGGTTGAAGTCTGTTGCCCACATGCCCGGCAAGGCGTTGACCTACAAGTTCCTGAACACCTTCATTGATGATCTCTTCGCCTTCACTGTCAAGATGCCCTGGCTCCACCGCCTGGCAACCCTTCGCGACGACGTTATCTTCTTCGTCTGGCTCTACCAGGGCTGGAAGTACAAGGTTGACTACAAGCGCGTCAACGAGTTCGGCCAGGGAGGTGACAGTGACGAGGAGGAGGAGAAGAAGGAGGAGGAGAAGAAGGAGGAGGAGCCTACTCCTGCCATCGAGGGCAGCAAGAAGGAGGAAGTGGCTACTCAATCCTCTTCCCAGGCTACTTCCAAGCCGTCTACCCGCAAGAGGAAATGAAGGACGGTTTAGATGTAAGTTTTGTCGGCCAATGGGCTGACGAACCTGCCTAGGAGCAACTCCTCTGCATACGTAGTAAATCACTCGATTTCACTACTTTTGGCATAATGTTGGCGAGCGTTGGATCATAATTACGATGTTGTAGTAAGCAATGTTTAATTCCGATTATTTTAATTAGGATACCTTAAGAAAACAACTCCAGAGTTTGAACATCTTATCCACAAGACAACTCTGTAATACTAGTAATATGATGGCCAGATCCATAGATATAGGTAGAAGACATTGTTGATGGTTACCCGATTGGGGTTAAGGCAATTTTGCCATCTTCGCGCCCACTCGTGCTTCTATGGTGTATGCAATTGCCGTTGGATCTGCACCAAAAACTTTCATTCCATTAGTTCCATTAGTTTTAATATTATTGCAAAGAATTGTACGCGACAAAACTTCCTTGTTGCGTTATCGAAACGCGCAATTAAAGGAAAACGCGGCATCGTGCAACTACGCGCCAATACCACCGCCTCGAAGCAGACCACATTCTACATCAATTGTGGGAAAACTTGCAACAAAATTTGTATAGATGGATATTGATACGGGTGGGTTGTGTTTATATTCTTCCAATTGAACAATGCTAACAATTCTTCAGGTAGCAACCAACCAAGTGGCCTGCTTGATGCGGTTGAGAACTTGGAAGCCGGTATGGCCAAGGAGCTCTCCTGAGACAGCAAAATTTTTACTAATAAGATCCGGCAGTTGCATTCGTCCCTCCTAAGCAGAGATACACAGATGCCAGTCTACTAGCCAAAACAATTGCTTCAAACGCGTATGAGAGCGGCATTCCGCAACCCGTGTTGGCCCGCCTCCTGAAGATTCTGACCACGAAAAATAACCTGGATCAGGGTACAGTTACAACGCTGATCAAAAACCTGTATCCTCGAGAGAGAATCGCATCCAAGAATGTCACTCAAGTGGTGTGCTGTCTTGGCCCTAGCAAGAACAAACCGAGCCCCGCCACGCAGGCTCTACTATTGCGCTGGTTGATTCTTGCATATGATATTTTCGAAGAAAGGACACATCTCACCAAACTTTATGCTGTTCTTTTCAATCATTTGGACATGATTAGTCTGCGAAAACCACTGTGCCACCTTCTCTCGCTTATCACAAGACGAAAACACGTCAAGCCGTTCCGCATTCAAGCCTTGATGGAGTTGGTACAAACTGCTGGTGGTGAAGACAGAGAGCTTATTAGCCTTCTGAGGGTTTTCAAAAATTATTACCCCGAGATCATTCTAGGTGAGTTTGGAGGATCGAGAAGGAATGCCCTCTTCTTCAAACATCCAGATCCGGAGTGGTCAAGCCATGTGAAGGTGCTCCAAGATCAGAATATGGAAAGAGTCCAGGCCGTTCAGGGATCGAGTTTCCAAGTTGTTCATCGAGGGACTGTGAAAAGAAGCAGGATCGAAGTTGTTATTCCAGCTCTACAAACTTCACGGGTATCTCATAAGCACACATCCCTAGAGGAGCTTCGTGACATTAGCCATTTTGTCGACAAGCTTGACAAGATCGAGTTGCCAAATCAGATTATCTCAACTTTGGGCGATGCAATGGCTCAGAAATACCTTCATCTGGTCCAATCCGAACTTGCACATCATCGTCTAAATGAATGGCTGAGAAGTTTCCTGGAGGAGAAGTTGGAGATGCTACGTGAGGATGAAGATGATGAGCCCGAGACATTATCATATGTGTTGGATTTTGTTGTGGGATATGCATCCTATACCAAGGTGAGTCCTTCGAATAGATCAATGTCAACCCACACGCTGACAAAACAACAGGACCTCCCATCCTCGATACGTTCTTTTTTGAAGCCTTATCTGCAAATATGGAATGGCAAGGATAATCGTGATCATGTCTTCCGACTTCTCCAGTACATCCCAGTCGAATCTTTCGAGTCTCTTCGGAGTGAATTATTGTCACCATTGGAATCAGCTGTGTTGGATGAGAGTCTTCGTTCCAGAACATATTTGCTGGGGTTCTATTCAGCGTTGATTAACCAATGGGGTGTGAAACTTCGATCACAGTCAGATACAACAGAAGAATCAGTCCATCTGAGTCAAGTCATCGTGCACGCCGAGCTCCTAGCATCTTCTATCCTGGAGTTCTCAGTGGAGGACGGGGATAAAAAGTCCAAGCCGGCTACAGTCGCTATACTCGACTTCTACAGAACTCTTTCAGAACTATTTTCTCACGCACCCCAAGATGGCCGGTTCCGCCTCACACTTCCGCACGCGCAAACCGTATACACACTCGCATTCACACCCAGTGTCGCTGTGATCTCAACCCTCAACTCCATCTTGGCTGTCTACAAATCTGCATTCGAGGCGTCTCTAAATTCCCAAGTTCTGCAAGCACAAAACTCCCCGGCTTATGGAACAGATCTTGTTGGTCGGTTCAATGGGTATGTCATGGACATGTGTAATGTGCTATGGCGCAACCGTGCACTCAACACCGAAGACCCGAACGCGCTAGGCTGCCTCGTCCCAGCGCCGACTACAACTGCTCTCACAAACTATATCAAGGACTTGTCCGAGGCTGCTAGGCATTATGACCGCGAAAGCGCATTCCATCTTAATCTTACGTCGATATTCTCTCTCAGCCACCACGCTGCATTCTGCAACTTGTCTGCAGCCTGCTTTGCGGACCTGGAAGAGGACCAACAGGTAGCGGACCACCGCCCGAAATTGAGAAAGCCGGTCACCCAGAAAGTGCTACAGGCACTGGAGAAGGATGGTGGTGCCAAGATTACATGGCAGGAGTATCGTGTAAATATGCTGGATTGGTTGGATGCGATTGGGTGCCGGGGTACTGGCATTCTCATGCGAAGCACAATGAAGGCTTTGCGCAAAGAGTAATAATAGGTGTGATTTCACACCAGTTCTAGAATGAAAGTTCCCATAACGCCGTTTAATGCTCGGTATCGGTATAATACATATTTGTACATGCTCGGCCCTCAATATGAGATAGTCTCGGTTCCAGACTGACCGTAGCATAGGGTCGAAGAGGTCAGAACTTCTCTACCGAGTTCAGATATATATCTTGAACACTGGGATCTTCCCGCAGAGCACTCAAGAGGTCCTCAAGATCTTTCACCTGTTCCTCATCCTTGACCTCGACCATGCTATCCCTGTTAGGGTCCCAAAAGATCTCCAATTCCTCAATACCGAGACCTGACAGTTTCGAAAATGTCTCGCCCACAGTTTTCGTCTCTGAAGGATCGGTCAAGATCACGAGGCGACTCTTGTCGTCGGTGGTGATATCTGCCGCTCCTGCTTCGATCGCCTGATCCAAGTAGTCGTCTGCATTCGCACCATCTTTCTTTTCCATAACAACCCTTCCCTTCCTCTCAAAGAGAAATGTAGTCGGGGTGACGATTCCTCCATTGTCTTTAATCATATAGCGAACGTCTTGTAGCACACGAGCTTTCTGATCCGTTTGACACTCCACAACCGCCGCTACAGAACCAGGCAGCATGGCCTCAATTGTCACAGATTCTAGTGCCTGACCCGATACACTAAGTCCTTGTCCGCGAGCAATTGCTGCCTCGATAATAATTTTCGGGATGGAGGCTCGTTTCGCATTCGACAGGGCGAGGGCTAGGCGAGGATTGTACTTCGTGTCCGGTCCCCACACTAGAACAGAGCATTAGGACCTGAGATACGCACAATTGATTGATCATACATACTCTGTGTAGCACTGGCGATTTCCTTTCCCACTATTTGGCGTTCCCTGCTCTTGGCCTTGTCGTTTTTGGCCTTGTCATGTTTAATTGTGGACCATTTGTTGTGACCAGAGAAAATGGCCGATGAGGTGCTGAAGTAGCGACACTCATGACAGGCAGAATCAACTCGGGGCTGCCGCAGTAGCCTACTAAGTCTGAGAGCCATAATGCTTTTCTGTATATTGTAGATGAAGAGCTGATCTCTATTGAGATTCCCTCGGGCGGCTGTTTATCCGATCTCCGCAGGCATTGAGGCCACACGATAAGGAGAACATGGGGTTGACGCAACTACTGTGAACTAAATACTCCAACATTTTTTTTCCTTTTTCTTTCATTTCTTATGGGGCTACGCTTGCCCTGAATCTATCTCATGTCTTCCGATACCCCAGCACCCTCTCCTCCACAAAATGGGGTCCCTGTGCTCGACATCCCTAAACTACATGCCCTCCCCTCCGAACAACAGGAACTGTACATGCTTACGTTCACCTCCGACCTCGTACAATACATATCTGGATTGGAAGCTACGGAAGTTACATCACAACAAAAAGATCTCAAAAAGGAATTGTTCAAGATATTGAACCTCCCTTCACCGACTATCACTCGAGTCCTCCGCAACAATCTAGGGCGATGTTTTGGCACAATACTCAGCAACGGGGATCGCGGGATCCTCTTCGAAACAATTACCGACCTGCTGGCAATTGTGAATGCTGGCAAGAGTGAAGCCGAATTGAAGACCAAATTCGCTGCGGCGCATTGTCTAGGGGAGGTCTTTGCGATAGCCGGTGAGAGCGCGTTCATGCAGTCTAATGTTGCGATTTCAGGTGCGCTCAAGCTGCTGAAATCAGCAAGCAACCACACTGGTCTCAGGGGAGTTATCTTTGCAGTGATGCGCAAGATTGTTGTTGGAATTGGTATTCCGATCGATGAAGGAACTGCTCGTGACATCTGGAAGCAGGCCCGAAACGCTGCTATCAGCGACAAGTCCACTTTCGTCCAAGTCCATGCATGCCGCTGCCTGGAGCAGTTGGTTGCCACCACACCATTCTTCGATAACACACATGACTTTGAGCACCTCAAAACCCTCGTATGGAAGGTTATCGACAGCCCCGCTGCGCCGGTGCGGCACGCCGTTGCTGCGGTTCTTGGTCGGGCACTGATTAATCTACATGCCACGGATGCGCATATCACGGCGGCTCCGAAACCGAAATCAAAGAAATCGAAGCGCATGTCGAAGAAACCTGGCGTGGGGCTTGGAGATGAGGAAGATGCCGAGATGTCAGAGTCGTCTGCTCCCAAGAAAACCGACTCGCGCTTGTACTTCCTTCTTCCGGACTTGTTGAGACAGCTTTCGACCCAGTATCTGAAGAGTACCACTTCGAATCGCTCACGCGCTGGGATCTGTATATGCTACAAATACGTTGTGCGTAATCTGGGAGATAAAATTGTCGAAGAGCGCTACGGTCAGATTGCGACCAACTTGCTTGTCGAGTTGTTGAATCATCCGACTGTCACATACAACCGCTTCCGCCTGCTCATGACAAGGAAGTTTATCAAGAGTATCCTTGAAGATACTATTGGCCAGGAATTGTTGCGCGAGAACAGCCAAATTAATGCCGCAACATGGCTAATCAACGATATCCTCAAGGACTACCCCCAGGTTATCCAGGAACGTCGCGAGCCCAGCAAGTACACACTAACGAGTGCGATCAGCGCTCTGTCCTCATTGATTTCATCCCTTGGTTCCGCCTTCAGCGTTCAGGCTGATAACTGCCGAGATGCTTTGCTTCAAGTCCTTCCTCACCCTAGCTACACTGTTCAAGTCCACGCTGCGCATTGTCTGCGAAACTTCGTCCTAGCTGCTCCTCATCAGCTGCTGTCATGTGTGACAATCTGCATGAACAGTTTGAATAGGGAAATCGGACAGCTAGGCACACCACGCCAGTCGCCTCGCCGGTGTGTTGGCTATGCGAATGGATTATCTGCAATGCTCAGCACTTCTCGTTTACAACCACTGTATGGAGCAGTCGATGTCTTTGCGCGCGTTTTTACCCAGGCAACCGATCTTCTCAAGACGAGCGGCACTTCCGAGCTTCGGGTTGCGAGCATTCAAATCCAGGTAGCATGGATTCTGATTGGAGGTTTGATGCCTCTGGGGCCCAGCTTTGTCAAGACACATTTGTCTCAATTGATGCTTCTCTGGAAGAACGCACTCCCCAAACACCTAGGCAAGGAGAACGCTGTCCAGCCAAGCACTGTCGAAATCAGTTTCCTGACTCATGTGCGGGAGTGTGCACTGGGCTCGCTTCTCGTGTTCATGGAGTTCAACAGCAAATTGATCACATCAGATGGCGCAAAGAGAATCGCTGCGATGTTACAAAACACCGTCGAATTTTTAGATGAGTTGCCTAAGCCGAAGGCTATGGAGGATCTTTCGCAAAGGCTCCACCCATCCTTGCAATTGCAAGATTACTCGACTATGGTGCGTCGACGTGTGTTGCAGTGTTTCTCGAAGCTTGTGCATGTCCATCCACCCAGCCATGGGGACATTATTTCTCAGTCCAGACTTCTCAGCTTGGCTATTTCCTCATTCGCAGACCCGGATGCCCAGTACAAGCAACTAGAAAGCTCTATTTCCGGCTCCGCTGGACAATTCGATGGTCTATGGGATCTGTGTGATAATTATGGATTTGGTGTCACTGGAATCTCCCGAGAATATATTCGTGCTACTCTGTCTGGCAACCAGGAAGATGACAAGAGTCCCGCCTGGTCTGCGCTTGATTCCGTGGACCAAGTTGTGGACGATACCTTAACTTTCCCTATTTGTGAAGCTAGCGAACATGACGCGGTTCTTCTATACAGTTTGCGAGATGGAGATAAACTTGCTGTTGATCCCCCAACGACAGGAGTTGTCAACTCGGCAATTGATTTGTTCTCTGTGGCCCTCGCTCTTCATTCGTCCAAAATCCAAGAAAGTAGTGTGGAACAGATCGCTACATTCCTCACTTCTCCCGGCCTACAAAGAAACCCCGGCAGGAAAGCGGCATTGGTCGTCAACATCTCGGTCGCTCTTTTACAAACTTTGAAAGTTGCTGTTAAGGAAACAGACTTTATACCCGGCAAGCTAAATCCGTCCACTGATAAGATTTTACAAGAGCTTCTCCAGAAGTTCGTTATAGATGCGGATCCAATTGTTCGTACAATCGGCGCTGAAGCACTTGGACGACTTTGTGACAGCGCTGGAAACACGTGTACCAATACACAGGTTAATTGGCTCGTTGATACCATTGTCGCGAACAGAGAGCCTAACGCTAGAGCTGGCTGTGCTGCTGCCCTAGGATGTATCCATGCTCAGATTGGCGGAATGGCAGCTGGTCTGCATCTGAAGACGATTGTTGGCGTTTTAATGTCCTTGTGTAATGACCCTCACCCCGTTGTACATTTCTGGGCTCTTGGGGGCTTGGAGAGAGTTGCCAACTCCGCTGGTTTGACATTCTCGCCTTTCGTCTCCGGCTCTTTGGGGATGCTTGCTCAACTCTACATTGCTGATACCCACAACGAGGAAGCAGCCGCGTTGGCAACCTCCAACATTGAAATGTCATTCTTGACACCCGTTGTGATCAGTCGATGTGTGGACTCTCTCATCAATGTTCTCGGTCCGGACTTGCAAGACATTGCGAAGACGCGAAATCTCATTCTGACCCTACTTTGTCAATTCCAGTTGGAGGAAAACCCAGCATTGGTGACGGAAAGTTCCAAATGCTTGGACCACTTCTCGATGTATGCTTCCAGCTATGTCGACCTTAAGGCATACGTGAAGCGACTGCAGACCGAGCTTCGAGCAAGCAATTTCCTTATGCGGGATGTAGCAGTTCGTGGACTGAACAACCTTATGAAACGAGACGCATCGTCTGTGATGCAGACGGTGGGCCACTCTTTGGAAGATGACATCTGGCTCGCATTCGATGAAGCACCGAACAGCAAGTCGCTGAAGTCAATGATCCAGGACTGGCTACAGCAGACTGCTTTGACAGAAACCGAGATGTGGATCCAACGTTGTCAGAACATTATGACCAAGACACGGCACAACGTGGAAGCGCCTAACACAGCTGTTCAAACTGCTGCTGCGGATATCCCCGATGATGAGGTTGCCGGTTTTGCCTCGGCTGCTGGAGAAGGGCAAGGTGACACTGCGAACGAAAGCATATCCAGCCAAGAATTATTGAAGTGGCAGACCCGCAACTTTGCTATGAGCTGTCTCTCTGAACTTCTGGCTACCGTCCAAGAGGCGATCCTCCCAGATTCCGCTATCCCAGCAGAGCTGGCCCTCCAGAAAAACGTGGGAGATATTGTGAGAATGGCCTTTTCGGCATCTACTGCCAATGTCATTGAACTGCGCATATGGGGATTAAAGATTATCGACCAGGTTCTCACCATGTTCGGCAAGACACCGGATCCTGATTTTGCTGAAGCCTCGCTCCTCGAGCAATATCAAGCTCAGATCGGGTCTGCACTTACCCCTGCCTTTGCTACTGATTCCTCCGCGGAGCTGGCCTCAGAGGCCATTAATGTTTCTGCGACTTTCATTGCTACAGGAATCGTAACAAATGTCGACCGCATGGGGAGAATCCTGAAGCTTTTGGTGCTGGGCTTGGAGAACTTCGCGAAGAACCCAGAGACTACTGAAATCGGTGATCTCAAGGGTCTAAATTCAAATGCTCGAGTTATGGTTAAACTTGCTCTGTTCTCGGCCTGGGCTCGGCTCCAGATCGCAAGCATCGACCATGAGTACTTAACCCAGGTGGTCCAGCCTTATATTGCGAAACTCACACCTTTATGGCTTGCTTCTCTTCAAGAATATGCTCGATTGCGCTTTGAGCCAGACATCTCCGGTAGCTTGGGGACAAGCTCAACTGGTGACTTGGATGAGGTGTATGCCGCGTTGAACCGTGAGACTTTGTTGAAGGTAAGCCCTGATCTGCCTACTGTATACGGCGGACGCTAATAATATATCCAGTTCTACCAAGACACGTGGTTGTACTTGGTTGATGCAATTGCTGGGCTCGTCGAGAAAGATATTGACTTTGTTTTCGATGCCTTGGATGGCAAGTTACAGCTACCCGAGGAGCCTAGCATCGTTGAAGGCGAGGAGAAACAAGAAAAAGTGCCCAAGAAAAAGGAGGATGACGGGAAAGGACATGACATTAATTATCGCGAAGAGCCGGTCGCATTCTTCTTTGTCTTGTTTGGACTGGCGTTCGAATCTTTGGTTGATCAAGGAACTTCAGCATCGCAACGATTGGAGATCCTTCAGGCTCTAAAGCGAATCCTGAGGCCTGTCATCTGTGGAAATGCCATCTACCAAGATGCAATTTTCACAGAGACCATGGACAGTTTCGACCGTCTTGTGTTGACAGAAGCTACCCCCATCCAGACCGTCATTGTCGAGATTGCTCAAAACCTGTCCCTAGATCATCCTGCAGCAAAGGGTGATCTGGAACGCAGCGACCATCTTTCTGATGACATCGAGCAACTCTTCGAGCTCACAAGAAGCATCATTCTTGTTCTCGCCGGAATGCTTCCAAATCTCCGCGAATCGACACCACTCGCGCGATTCAACGTCACTTCGGATGAGTCTTTGACACTTATTCGTTTGGCACTACGTTCTCTCGTCGATGTTGCCTCCGTATTCCCATCCATCATTCGCAACGACCTCCACGCTTGTATCCTACATATTTTCACAACCATCCTCGCGACTGGGATCTGCCAAGCGGGGGTGGTTCCGCAAGCTCTTCCCATCTTCAGGCAGTTTATCCATGGTATTACCCACCCAACGGAATCACCCGAAGGCCTTGAGGTCGTGTCATTCCAGCTTCGAGGATGTCTCACGCGCTTCCTGACCATTCTCACCATCGCTCAGCGACGAGAATCGGATATCTCTATCCCCTGTGCCAAGAACACGCTCCTCGCCATCACTTTCCTCCTGACTGCCGGCGCACACGTTATCCCTCCCCAGGAGCCAGTCCTGATACGAGTTCTCGATGAGTTGCTCGACTGTCTTCAAGACGTTGGTCTTGCCACCGTGGCAGCTAGCTGCATCCGTTCAATCCTCGTCAAGCCAGGTTCCCGTTCCATCACCGACGAAGTGATCGGCCGATACCTCACCCCGCGACTGATTGCCTTCCTGGTTGCCTGCCCCCTCGACAATGGCGATATCCCCAGCGATCCGGAAAACTCTCGCACAGTGGTTGCTCGCACACTCGTGTCGTGCATCTCCAACGCTACTTTCTGCACCTCTGAACTGCCAGCCGCTACATCCCTCATCATGTCGGCACTTTTGGCACGTGCCAAGCGTGAAGGCGAGTCGGTGCACCAGGAATCCGCGGGCCATCTCCTCGAGCTTGCCAAGGCTGACCAGCTTACTTTCCGGACGCTGGTGGCTACTATGGACGCAGACCAGAAGTCCCTTCTAGAGGAGGTTCTTCGTAGTGTCGGGGTCGGAGCTGTTCCTTCGAAGACTGGTGCTGATGTGGCAGACACTGCTCCACAGGCTGCGCCAAGTATAGCACTGCGCATGGATTTCTAGGAACTTTATATGGGTATAGAAACCAAACGAAGCACTCTTACGATACAGTTAAATGCATACGAATGTTTTTTTATTACACCTTCGGAAGACCTAAACAAAATATCAACACAGTCAATCAGCGTAGGCTGACATCTTATCAGGTGCTCTTGTCTGTGGATTTAGTAGCTAATAGTTGACCGTCCGGCGAGAATGCCACCGAGAAAACAGGTTCGAAGTGACCCCTCGCGAGTCTGCAAGTTCCAGAGACAAACTGTCGTGTTTAAACCCCCCCCCCCCCCCCCCCCCCCAACATCCATTCATCCATCACCGTAAGGGAGAGACATTCGGGATATCGGCATATATGCAAGCGCCAATTGAATATAAGCAGCATTTACTCTCACAAATTCTAGCATCTATTATGTAACTAGTCTTCGTTCGCGATTAAATAAACACACATAAAACCCATATACTAAAGAATATGACTCCCACGGCCTATACTTTTTGCTATGAACGTAATGATTGCATAGCGGTCTGTCCTAGTAAATGGGATTGTCTAGGTATCAAAGTGCGGCATAAATTGATGTGGGCTTAACAGAGGAAAGGGGAAGGAGGTGGGGTGGTACTGGAAGTGGGGGGTCACTGCAGTGGGGTCATTGAAGTGGGGACATTGAAATAGGTTAAGGAAGTAGGAGCTCATGACCAGTATAAAACGTCGTTGCGCGCATACACAAATTCTTTAATCACAAAATCCAATTGGGGCGCTGTACTTAAGAGCTGCTGGAAATACCGACATTTTTATAATCATGCCTCACAAGGCCATCTGGGTGAACTCTGATGCAACGCAAGAGGTTAAAAGCATTCCCGGTGATTATGAACCTCCAAAAGGCGATCTGTTATTGAAGACTATCTGCGTCGCAGTAAACCCAGGAGACTTCAAGTAGGCAGCTCCGTTCCCAACCCGTGCACATATCCCTTGTTGCTAGTGTCAGTCGTTGATTGTACACAATTGAATGTTAGGCATCCCGAAACCTTCGGAGCAGTCAATACTGTTGAGGGGTTCGATGCCGTCGGTGAAGTCATAGGGATAGGACCAGAAACAGAAGGATTCAAAATCGGGGAGAAAGTGTTGACCTTTGCAAGAGGGATCGGACCAGGTGCGTTTAAACCTTCAGCAGTACGTCTGAATGATATAGCATAGTTCTGCTTACATGTTGCCTATAGCTGAATGGGGAGCTTCACAAGAGTTCTTCTTAGCACTTGCTGCAACGTGCTGGAGTTTTGATGAATCAAAACTTAGTGAAGACCAAGCAGCAACAATCCCGTTGGCCTTGTTCACGGCCTGTGATGGCCTGTATAATAGAATAAGACCCCCCTTCCATTACCTTGGGAAAAAGGCTGTGACGTGCCCATTTTGTTGTGGGGGGCGTCAAGCCAAGTTGGTATTCAAGCAATACAGTTTGCTAAATTTAGCGGTTGCCATCCCATCATTGTTACAGCATCTCCAAAGGTACTGCACCGCATTTGAGACAGACAGGGATTGGGCTGACTCCTAGATAGCAACATGACTACTTGAGAACTTTAGGGGGTGATATCGTCCTTGGTTACAAGGATGAAAATGTCGTGGAGAGGATTAAAGAGGCTATTCCAGGCTCCAAAAAGCTAAAGCATGGTTTTAATTGTGTTGGAGCGAGTGTGGAGCTTCTTGAGGACGTTATCGACCAAGGGGGAAGCATCATCCTTTCGTTGCCACCTACAGCCCAATGTCCAGACCACCACGTCGAAATGGCTATTGCCGGGACTGTTCACGACCTGGAAACATTTAAAGTCCCAGGGTTCAAGTTCCATCAAGGTGTTGAGCCGCGAGATAGCCATGGGGCCGAAGTTCTAAGATCCATTATGCATTGGACACTGAAGGAAATTGGAGTGTGGTACCAACCTCCCAGAGTCAGGACCCTCGGTGGGCGTGGAATGTATGATGCTTTTGAAGCCTTCGCACTTATGAGAGAAAATCGAATTTCAGGCGAGAAAGTTGTATGGCGAATGTCCGAGACGCCGGGTCTATTGTGATTGCGAAAATGCTGTTGTCAATTCATTACTGTGCTATCCCCAATGCTCATAAAGGTCTTTCTATACACAAATTAGCTCTAGATCGATGCTCTGTATTTGGAAACATAAGTTGACGTAGCGGATGTTCTTCAGTGGCAATTCCATATTCATGCACAAGAATATTCAGCATTGAGGAATTTATTCTATAAGTACTTCTTCCATCCGTTCTTTGTGAGCAATCAGTGGGGTGGGCAACCTGTTTTGTTGGATGTAACACCAGAATAGGCAAAAATCAAATGCGGCATGCTACGTCCTGGTCAAAGTGATGGTATATAACATTGTGCTGCTGAGGCTCATTTTTCTAATAGAACGGCTATATCTATTCTTACCAATTTCCAATTGAAACGAAACAGTATAGAATCATTTCCGTGCATGTTTGGAACACGACGACCGGCACGCTTCATCGGTCTTTTGATGCTAAAGGAGCAAGTACTGACCTTGAAATTGCTCGAAGTACTCATTTATAGCCGATCTTAGTAAGAGCAATGAACTATGGAGTCTACGTGAAATTGAAAGTGTGAGCCGAAATATATCGAAATAGTGATGTGACTATATTGGGTGTCAATATATATGATTACAAAACATGCTGAACCCACAAATCCACTCACAGCATACACAATAATGTCTACCAGTCGCATCAATAAACTTATTATAAGCACGACATATTCATTATACCACAAAATAGGATACATCTGAGCAAAAAGCGGCAAGGCCTGAGGACTAACACGGAAAGTAAGGCCAAGATGTGGCAGAGGAAATAAAGTATATAGGTAGGCCGTGAAAATAAAGATAGGCTTTTGTCTAATTGGTGTTGATACAATGTGTGTAAAAGAGCCTGGTCAAGTGATACATGATACCTGAGACAAATGAAAAAAGAAAAGAAGATGAGGCTGAGGCTTATAAGACAAGGGGAGTGGAAAGTGTCAAGTAGATAAATGGAAGGAGTGTCAGTCGGTATGATCTAGTTATGTTCAAGATATCAGCCAAGGGATTCGCCAAGATGTGCTTCAGCAGACGGAGTGTCCGATTTCATGCCACTATCTTGGACGACTCGAGTTTCAGGGGTGGTTTCTTTGGTAACGATCGGCTTCTCCGTTTTCTTGACTTTCTTGGGCTCAGGCTCCTTGCGCGTGGAAGCATACTTCAAGAAGACGATGATCATGACTAATAACCGAGTTAGCTACATGAAACCCCCAATTTGGGAACAATGGGGCACTTACAAGCACAGATAGCAATTGTCATAGCGGCGCGTCTCGTCAAAATCCATCGGAGACCTTCGATCTCACTCTTTCCGTCGCTATTCAGTGACACGGTGATCTTGTAGTTCAATTCCTGAACTGAGGTGTCGATGCTGCGCTGCTGCTCTCGGGTGATCATCTTGTGATCATTGAACATGCCCTTGATGTCGTCTTTCATGCCTGCAAGTTCCTGGCTGAGACGCTGGGAGATTATATCCGTTTCATGCTGCAATTGTGTGCGCGATGAACGCTGATGCTGTATTTCCGAGTTGCGAGCTGTCTGAAGCGACGATTGAAGCTCAGAGCATGCTGCTTTGAACAGGTATTCCTCGTTCTCAACATCGGATTTGGAAGTGAGGGTCTGTCTGGCTAGGGAGAGGTTGTTCTGTAGGAGAGCCCGCACAGCCTTCATGATTGTAGTAGACTGCTCTTCGCTGTATCCTCCTTTCGACAGATCCTGCACCAATGAATATGTGTCGAAATGGTGTACGTACGGTGCTGGGGACAAATGTGGCGGGCGATCGTCGGATGAGGGTTCCCCGGTTGGGGATAGGTAAACAGACGGCGAGGGCATGTGAAGGACATGATCGAACGGAGTTTGACCTGTGAACGAGGAGGTATCTGTACTTTCTTCCGGTGGGCTTTCGGAAGGAGGGGGGCGACGAAGCCGGAGCCTGTTCCTGTTCGGCACTATCTATATTTGTTGCCTTCTCCTCGTGCGGTTCCCGGTCCGTTGGGGGGTTGTCTTTCTTTGTGTCGGCCTCAATATGCTGATCCAGGGCCGGTGTCGCCGAAGACGTCACATCTGCGGTGTTTTGCTCGGCTTCCTGTGGTTGCGTTTCCGACTGTGACTCTTCAGGCGAAGCTGCCTCCGGCTCGGAGGCATTTACAGCCTCATCGCTAGCAGATGGATCCTCTGGCGCGTCTTGGACCTGTTCATCTGAACCCTTCTTCGGACGCAATGAAGGAGAAGTATTCGGTTCAACGGCTGGGCCGTAACGCCGCTGATACGTATCGCGCTGGTGTTGCTGGCTGGTATGGAATCGTTGATTGGGCCGGTATGGAATTCGAATTGAGCGGTATGTTCTCGGTTCGCATGATCGCACAGCGCGCATCAAATTCGGATACAGGAACGGGAGCCTCGGTGTCGCCATGGTGGTGACCAGCATATGGAGAAGCTAACTTTCTTTCCCGCGGGGAATCATCAACGTCACCCGTCTCCGGCGATATATGATGAGTCAGCTCTGCACGTGCCGTAGTGATTATATGGAAGTTATGATTTGTTTATTTTCCAATGTTGTCTTTTGCTTGTAGACTTGGGCAAGAGGTCGAGGCTTCAGATTTGACCAATTTCATTATAAAGGCCTGGACTTACTCCGTACACCTAGAGCATCTCTAGGTAGTTATCTAGGTAGGTGAGCTATCCGAGCTCGGGAGGATCTGATTGGTGGTCTTTGCTCTACACACCCCGGGGATATTCGACACTCCATTTATCACCCCTTGAAAAGTATGGACTAAGAGGCAAACATTGCAGGTGCTGGGTCGGAGTAGGCATATTTTGATAAACTGGCAAAATGTCATCCAGCCCTAAGACTGCAGTTTCATACTAGGGCCATTGAAATTTAAGGTCTCTGGGTCTCTTTTATATATGATTATAGGGTAGTAGAGTAATGGCAGTGCGGCGAATAGTTATAGTGTTTCGCTATATAGTACCACCTATGTAAGTATAGTAGGGCAATGCCTCAAAGTTCCACATATATTACTATATAATCGAGTTAAGCGCCCACGATACTACGAAGTGTCATTTTCGGATGGCTCAATTACCGGGGTATAGGTTCGCAGCAGATTGGGAGCCTTCCTGAGATAGGGAACTACTATGGAAAGTCTATAAAAGTCTTTACTTCAGACTACAAGGGGAGGCCAGGCGATTATGATAGAATTCAAACAATAACCTTGCAACGAATCAAAGTTAAGATGCATCAAAGTGCATTGATATGAGAGGTTCAGGAACAAAGGTATACGTAGTATGTGCTGCAGTGTGGTGTACAGATGTATCATAGAAGCTCATTGCTATTGCCCATCTGGAGGTCAGTTAGATATATTTGGCAGCATTCGTCCGAAGAGTGAGTTTCCAGTAACTAAGGCCTCAACCGAGATGGAACGATGGCTAGTAGCACAAAAGGCGGTCTCAATTTTGTCATCGGAGGGATCAATGACTTCACAGTATGCATGGGCTCATATAGGAATAAATATGTTGCGAGATTCCGTGACTCTTCAAAAGAAGTTTGGACTTTGGGCGTCAAGGAAAATGTTGGATTTGACAGCTTTAAAGCAGCCGAAGGCATGAATATGCACAAAGGCGATTCAATATATAAGATTTGCCTCCGCTAGAATTCCAAGCGTATTGGTATAACTCCAACGGATTACTACATCATGCAATATGATACCTTTAACCCGGAAGTCTACTTGGTAGAGATAGGATTATGGGAGACTTTTGTGGATTATAATGCTAGCTCTCCGTCTTTGATTTCAGATGACGGCAGCCCAACGAGCGCATATTAGCTTGACTTGCTTACGGGGGATCTCAACACCTTATTCTTCGAATATGCACAGTCCCCGCTATTCTAAGGTAGTGACATACCTGACTTTGGATATGGCTGTGAGTTCCAAGACACCAATAGCCTCATGATTGGGCTCGATACACTGAGAAGGTTCGTAGCTTTCCGTTTCTACTAGACTGTCTGGAATTAGTCCTGCAGTATATTATGCAAGTTAGGATAAATATCCATAGTATCTCTGAGACATGAGTAATAAAAATAATATACAAGGAATTACATATATGCTCTAGACATAACACCAATAGGCCTCAAGCCAACAGTTCAGATACCAGGCAGCTAGAAGCAACAATGTAAGAGAAGTTATAGAAGGAAATAGATGGTTCTATGCACATGTGGATGGATGTTTGTGTTTTGGACAAAGGGAAATTTTAGGAAAGAGCGATGGTCATGTCTGAGGTGTATCTCCAATTTGGAAGGTACGCGTCTTGACATATTCCCCAATCTCTCTTAAGTTCTTCTTCACTTGTTTACATCTTCCATACACATGTCAACTCAAGCTATCAATTGACAGCGAACCCATCGCCTTGTCTTGGTCTAGCTCTCCCAACCATTTCCTGTCCTAGTTCTGATTACCATAAAAATCTAATTCCAAAAAAAAAACAAAGAAACGTGCTTCCCCAGGCATCAAGGAGTCTACCAATCCCCAGCTGTGTCGACCGGCATACCAAACCGTAACCAACAATCATTGAATTTTATGCCACAATGGCGTCCGTACAGACACCCTGGACCTCGATCCTGCTACAGGAGAAGCCTGGACTGCACGAATACAACCATGCTCTGTCGAATGTCGAAAAGTACTACACTCGCTTGCATCGAGCTATGCAAGACGGATCCATCCACGACCAACTGGTTCTCAACCCAGATCAGACACACTCACGACTGCTGAGATCCTTTGAAATATTGCGAGGCAAACAACTGCCAGGTCCTGTTGCTGAGGAGATCTTCAAAACCATGGTCCTCCCATTCGTTCACGACAACATCTTTCCACCACCACAAATGATCCAACTCGTTGGATCCGCGCTACCTCTCGTCACAAAACAACATTCTCAATTTCTGCGAGACCTCGCCAATACTCTCCTCTCATCACAAGGATTGTTTGATCACCTAGTAGCCAACGAAAAATACACATTGGTTATGAAGGAATGGCTGTTGTCGAAAAGGAACCATCTTCCCCTTGCTCTCTCCATGCAGGTTGGAGACAGGCTCACTGCCATGTGTAATGCCTGTTCCGCAGATCATGGAATGGAGGCTATCGTGAATAGTTGGGACATTGCGCAAGAACTGATGGAATCCATCAACTTGCTCATTGACACATCTTACGAAGAAGAATTAAAGCGGACGAAAGTGGAAAACCTACCTCCTCTGGAATCAATGAGAGTATTCAATCGGGACGACAAAAAACTGACACCAGCTCAACAAGTTCCCAAAAGGGAATTCAAGGTCCCGGATGAGATCCTTAAGCAGATGAACCACTTCAACATCCCACCACCATTGTCCGCTCGAGGCCTCACCCATGCAGCAGAGAATCTTCAAAATGAGATAATCCCGTCACTCATGCGCTCTGCCCTGGAAAGCTTCCCATGCAGAATCTGTTTGGACAGGCTCACAACCGGGAGTCTTACAGGCAATCTGGCCAGCTCGACAGACCTGCCTTCGGATCGAACTACAGCACCGGGCAATGCCCAAGACATTTTCGGAACAAGAGTTGGCCTTTGGAAAGTTCTACTGTCTGACGTCGCTTTCAAGAATGCTAGAAGATTGGTCCGTGGAGGTAAGTGTCCGACATGATCACTTGTTTGCCTCCAATCTATGGAATATGATCATTGCTAATCGTATCAAGGTGACTTTGGCGGCGTGGAACAAAAGCTCAGAGATTTAGCAAGCGGTGAATGGAAAGGCAAAGATCTCTCTCGCCGAGTGGGATCTAAACAGCAGAAGAAAAGAATGCAAGTGCCTATTTTAGAAGTGAGCGCTTCTGCAACCGTGTCAATCCTGTGGCAGGTTGATGTCGGATTCTACGATGAGCTTCCATGGGTACAGCAGCAAATTGTTAAAGGTAAGTGTCTTTCAAACTATCCAAGACTTGTCGATTCATTCTAACTTTGACAGTTTGGCAAATCGTAACTTCGGAAGAGGAGGTCTGTATCTCAGCCGAACAACATAATACGTCTGCTAACCCAGTTTTACAGCTGGAAACTGCCCTCGAGCAAATTCTTCTGATCCAGGAATCCTACAGCCCAGAGCTTGCTCGGCTCTGTTTAGAACGTCCTGTTCAGCAATCCGACGGAACTTGGACGCCACAGAGGTTCCGAAACGTGAAAGAGACTGGGTCCTATCAGATGAAATCAATTGCTTCCTCCAAGGTAATCCCAACTCTGATTGAGATGTCAAGTATGAAGTTATCCCCGTAATTCCATCCCAAGCCGTGTGGGTTATAAGTTAACCATGTGTTTTAAGACAAATTTTACAATCTCACTGAGCCGTTTTTAAAGTCGATCGTTGATGAAAAGGACACGGAGGAGTTTCCATTTGATCTCTCGCCCGAAGAATTAGAAATTGTGAAGCACTTCAGCACATCAACCTTGATCCTAGGACGAAGTGGTACAGGGAAGACAACCTGTCTATTGTTTAAGATGCTTGCCAAGCACAAAGCAAGGCAATCAGACTCGGATGAGCAGCAAGCTCGACAGGTATGTCTCTCTTCTTACGATGTTCGAATGGAAAATTGACATCAATAGCTTCTCTTGACTCGCTCCTCCTATCTGGCTTCAAAGCTTCAGACATATGCCAAAAGTCTGATAGATGCTCAGTCCAAGGCTCTTTCGACTGAAGAGGATGTAGACTCAGATTTGAAACCGACTTCGTTCTTTGCCCTGAAGAATTGGCATTTTCCAGTTGTCTGTACTTATGACGAATTTCTTGGGCTTCTGGAAAATACGATCAGGTTTGAACATCTACAACGCCAACGTTCTAAATATTTTTCCTGCTAACTTGAAGTAGAATGGCCGATCGAAAAGACTTCCTAAGAGACATCAATCCCAACAAGACAAAGGGTCTAGACCCACAGGTGGGAGACAAGCCACAAGTGATTGACTTCAGCATTTTCAAAACAGAATATTGGGGGTTTTTAAGTGGATTAGCTCCGCCGTCTTGCTCTCCGGAGCTCCTCTTCGCAGAGATTATGGGCGTCATTAAAGGTTCTAGCGTCACGGCAAAAAGCCTGAAGCCGTTATACCGTGCAGAATACGTCAAGAAGAACGCGAAAGCTTCTCCCGCCTTTACCTCTGAGGCAGAGCGGGAGAAAGTCTTTGGAGCATTTGAGCGCTATGAAAAACAAAAGAAACTTCGCAAGGAGATTGACGAGTTGGACCGTGTCAGTGCCTTACTGAAGTCCCTGAGAGATAACAAAGTCCTAGCAGAGCAGATACAGCGCTGTTTTGAAGAGATCTATGTTGATGGTGGGTCGAGTGGTCGAGTTTCAAGTATTTGAGAGCAAAGTACTAACCATGTGTTTAGAGATTCAAGACTTGCGTTGTCTCGACATCGTACTACTTTTGGGCTGCCTCAGTGACGCCCGTGGGATCCACCTTGGTAATATCTCCAAGCAAAAACCCACGAGTTTAACCAACTAACCGAACTTAGCTGGTGATACTGCCCAGTGCATATCAAAAGATTCGGTTTTCCGATTCTCTGAGATTAAGGCTTTGTTTTACGAACATTACGAAGTCATTGCCAATGAACTACATCAGCCGTCATATGCCAGACCTATCCAATTCTCTCTGGCTAAAAACTATCGCTCCCACCAGGGAATTCTAAGCTTTGCATCATGGGTTATGCAGCTACTCTGGCAAGGTATGGAAGTCACAAAGATCGGACTTGTGCCTATCTAACTATTATGTATAGGATTCCCGGAAACAATTGACAAATTGGACCCAGAGATTGGACAGATTGGAGGACCGAAACCAATTATCTTTGGTATGTCGCATCGCTGCATTGGCACTCAATCACTCACATTTGTCACATAGCGGGATTTGACTCCTCGATTCTTTCTGCCAAAATGATAGGCTTGGTCAAGCTCAACGACAAGGTCGCCGATTTTGGCGCTGAGCAAGTCATCCTTGTCCGAGACGATGCATCAAAGGACAAGCTACAAACCCAAATTGGCGAGATTGCCCTTGTTTTGACAATCCTAGAAAGCAAAGGTATGGAATTCGATGATGTCTTGGTGTATGACTTCTTCGGCAGCAGTGGGCTTGGCAGTAGCTACCGGTGCCTGTACATGCTTGTTCAAGCAGCAAGAGCGCAATTTGATTCTCAGAAACATGCAGTAAGTATTCTATAAAATAACCAGCCAGTTACGATTGCTAACATGTTCCTACTAGGCCTTATGCTCCGAACTCAAGGTATGTCTATTCCTTTGCTAATGCTTTTTCTTGCTAACAATCATAATCAGTCACTTTATGTTGCTGTTACTCGAGCTAGAAAGCAGCTTTGGTTTATGGAAACGCAAGAGAACAGCGTTGATGCCATTATTCAAACCCTATCACTGAGCAACAACCTCCAGCTCGCTGAAGTTGTGAAACAGAAAGACCCTAACGCAAGTAACCTTCTAATTCAATTGACTTGCTTACTCATTTCTCGCAGGTTGCAGCAAAAGTCATGGTTCTGCGGGCCGGTGGCTCGGTGGACCCAGAGAGGTGGCTCAAGAGAGCAGCACATCTGCTCCATCGGAAGAGCTTTGCAGAGGTAAGATACTGTTCGCCAACCGGGGGAGCGCTTCATGCTGATAAAAGCTTAACAGGCATTATTCTGCTACAAGAAGGCCAATGATCCTCGAGGAAGGACACACGCTCAGGCGTGTTTGCATGAGCAAGAAGGAAGATCCCACCGAGCAGCCGGAAATACTGAGGCATTCGCCGCATGCTATGAAAAAGCCATCATTCTTTTCCTTCAGATCGGTCTCATTAATGAAGCGGCGATGTGCTACGAGGGACTCGGGCAGTTTGGCAAAGTTGCAGGTTTGTTTTTCATTCGCATTAAGTTTGAGGAATACTGACCTCTCTTCTAGAAATCTGGAAGGATCGGGGGCAATATCAAAAGGCTGCATATTTCTACGAGAAAGGCAAGCTCTTTACCGACGCTTCGGAGTGCTACCATTCTTGTGGTCAGTATGATGCGGCAATCGAGGTCCTGCGCCGCGGAGACCAGTTCGATGAGCTCGTCACCTATGCGAACAGGTTTTTACACCCTATTTTCTCTATATTGATTACAAAATATTGACTCTATATAGAAACCGCGAGTACCTCAGCCAGCCGACCTTGCTTCGTTACTCAAGACTCTGCAATATCCTGCTAAAGCAGGGACGTGTCTCTGCTAGTCTGAGGGCGATAACTATCAACATGCTTGGATCAGATGTGTCCAAGATTTCTTTTTTCAAAGAGTTTGAAATGTGGGATCAGTTGCGTGCGCTATACTCGTCAAAGTGTAGATGGTTTGAGTATTACGATCTATCAGTGGCTGTTGGTGACATACCTGCGGCAATAAGCACATTGCTCGTCCACAAATTGATACCCGTGGTCGACAAGCCAGTTGTCGAAAAGCTGTTCAACTACTCCATGGTCGAAGACCTGTATGCCCACAGGGACATAATTCAGGGTAACTCTGAGCGGGATGGGCTGCTAAAATCAGTCAAATCAACTTACCTCGAAAAGCTTGGGGCTCAGTGGAAAACACTCCTGCTGTTGATCGAAGATTTTGAGGATATGGACTTACCCGCTTCAGTTAAAAACCTGGATAAAGGTCTTCTGAAGGATATATTCTGTCTTTTTGTTTGTCTCCAATCTTGCCCACTTGTGAGTAGTGAGCTAATTATTTCTAGGTGATCGCATTTGAGCCGGCAGTGTTCACCAAGCGGAAAATCGAACATCTTCCCATGGATATTGTTATCCGAGTTGGAAAGCTGCTGCAGGACTCTTATGCTCGGAACAATTACTCTCTTAATTGCCTGGCAATGACTTGTGGCATTTTTACCAACCCAAAACAAGAGAACCAAACGATCTTGCTTCCCTGGTCTCCGCTGAGGGCCAACACAGCAACGGCTCTTGATGAATCCTCATTCGAGAACTTGCTTGACATTGCAAAAGATTTCATTCAAGAGAAGTTTGTCGCAGCACTTACTCAGTTCCATGAAAATGCATACAGTCTCATGAAGAAGGACTTTCCGCCGACATGCTTCCAACAGCTTTACAAAGGCAAGCAGTATCCGCTGATGCTCTCGGTTCAAACGTCTAACAATTTGAATCAGGATTTTGTTCAAAGCTTAAAGTCAATGAATGCACCTGGGGTCATGAGAAGCCTACTGCCGAATTCGCTATGGCGAAGTTGAATGTGAGTTAAGGACAGAGAAGTTATATAAGATCGACTAACAGTTAACTTCCGCAGTGCCTTCTCACCGTTGCTGAGGTTTTTGCGCGGCTCACGCCTATTTATTATCAAAGAGTTATGGGCGAGGCTTTCAGCAAACCGTTTCTGGGTCGTAGTAAGTGGTTGGTCCAATCTCGTCGTACGTTCCAGATCTGACATACTATAGGGAGAACTTGGATGCAGCAGATCCAGGAGGAGCTGGTGATTGTCAGTTCACTAGAGCAGTCCTCTACTGCAATTGCAAATTTACGTTCCAACTTGCAAAGCAATCCAGAATTTGCTGCAACCGCATACTGCCTCGAAGACTTGCTGTTTTATCGCATGAACAAGGAATGGGGCTCGATGAGCAGTCTTAGCTCTTCTCTAGAGAAGGTGCAAGAAGCCCAAATTCTCGGTATTATGAACTCCATGTTCTGAAAGATTAAAAACTGGCTCTAATAATCAATCTAAATTTGCAGGCCATCATGCAGCCACGCGTTTCCAGCGAGCACTTGTTCTGAATATGGATCGCAGCATGCCACCACGCCCAAGGAGAACCGGTCATCCGCTTGCGCTGCCTTTGATAACTTTAAATGCTGCCGAAAGGATTCGGTCAGCGGTCGGAAGACGCCACGGTCAAGACTTTGTGAGACATTTAATCAGTATTGGTCAAGTATTGGAATATACTAACCTTTTCGTAGCATAGCGGCGTCAACGCCTTTCTCCAATGTCTCGAGAAAACACCTAAATCCTCTCTTGGGTCGTTCCATGCTGTTCTGTCTGTGCTCGAGTTTGCGGCTACATACATTGTATGTTTCTAAATCCCGTCGATGATTTAACAGGTTACTAATATTAAGCAGCTTTGTATTGCCAATCCAGGAAGGGGCATCGTAATTCCGTGGTCCTGGGCTTTGCAGCATCTTTCGACAATTATGCAATCTCCCGCTAAAGACCGTACGTTCAAGGACAGAGAGATTCGAGTTCACACAACCGACTTGATGAACATTGTCGTCAGCTTCTGCGCGCTCATGGGACATGTCGAAAATGCCCTTGTCAACGGTATTCTCAGATTCCAGGGAATGGGACGCAGTGGCCTCCCAATTCCTATTATCAAGCGGCGCTGCACTGAGCTTCTGACTACCGTGAATCTCAACCTGAACCATTGGCCCAAGCAGCCAATTGGCTTTAGAGAGATGGAGAAGGTGGTCAGCAAGGTATGTGTCTTTGGTTATGGTCATTTTTTTGTAAAACAAGACTGATTGATTATATAAAACCACCAGACTCTCCGATGCCTTATTCCACCAGGAATGGCACTAGAACTTTCTAGCAGTGATAGGTTCCGGCAAAGTTGCATCCGTGAGTATACAGCATACAACCAGAAAGACGAGCTGTGCGTCATTGCGCTTGATGACAGAAAGGCCGCCCCTCTGTTTCTGCGGTCTTTCACACAAGGCAATGCGAAATTCGCTCAGCTCAGTGATATCTTGCAGGTGTCACAAATTGCCGAGAACCCCCTGTCTATGGGTCTGGGAGAAGATTGGCAAGTTGAAGAATACACCGGTTACGAGCTCGACATGATCACGAATCTTCAGCGACGCTGGCGACAGGTGATGGAGATCCTCGAGAACAACCGCCGCAGGACACAAACCCGCGAGGGCAAACTTATCCAGCACTTCCATGAGATGTGCACCATACGGATGAGCATCCAACCCGCAGCTGCTTGGTCAACTCGAGACAAGATACACATGCGTAAAGTGATCTTTACTGATGGTATTAATATCGCCATGTCGCTTAATGGTGTTTTGGCCAGCTTCCGACAACTAAAGGACCGGTGGAGGCAGCAATTCGACAGCAATTGGTCCACCGCGAAGCTAGAGGAGCTCTCTATCGTTCGTGGACGAATTCTGCCAATTGATGGGCAGCTTGAGTACATTGTTGAGCACTGGTCCCCTAAGGGCATTGAGGAGGGTATGATGACCATTCCGGCCGAGGACCTCGGTATCTCAGCCCGTGAGGCACAGCGCGCGCTCTGGGCCGTTCAGCACGAGATCGAAATCATTCAATCTCAGGTCGAGATCATCGCGAAGAGTGCTGACCGGTAAGGGGGTTTCCCCTTCCATGATTGATTAGTGGAGGCTCAACAAAAAAATACAAAAACATTTGAAAACAAGAAATGTCACCACAAAAGTTAACTGGGGATGATTACTGCGGGACGAGGGAAATTTCTTATTTTTCTGATCATTTTATGGCTGAATGAGATACAATTGTATGAAGTGAAATGTGTGATATCTTGTCTACATAGTTTGAAATGGATTCCTGTCTGCGTACTATGTAAACAATGTATTACGTATTTTCTATTCGAAGATAAATCCAAGTACTGTATTGTATGCACTGCTCTTATTGAAAGGATAATGTAAAGCATATATGGGTATTTGGCAATATGGATCTAGCATATCCCTAGAGAACCAATCAGTGTCCTGCCAAGAGACCAAACAGCAGCTCAGTCCGAGTCCAATACTCAGTTGCAAGCTTCTTGATAGTCTTCATAGTCTCCGGGCTGGCATCAGAGCTCTTCTGCGCACGCTCGATGATACCGGACAGCTGATTTCGCTCGCCGAGCATCTGAGACAGATACAGAGAGTCGAAAAATAGCTGAATCTTCCAATCACGCAGGGCCTCGGCTTGATCTGGATCTGGGCCTGGGGTCCCTGATTTCTCCGTGGTCTTATCTTCCCTGTCCTTATCTCCGTTGGCAGTGGGGTGGTCATCCTTGATCTCAGCTTTACTAGGGACATCTTCGCTATCGAGATCATCCAAAGCAGACGAGATGGCCGCCTCAAGTTTCATTTTCAATTCCTGCTTCAATGTCTGCACAGTGGACGGATCCCAAAGGTCCAATCCGCAGGTATCCATTGAGGAAGTGAGACGACGTAGGAGCTTGAAGCTCGAAGCCGAGGGCTGAACCGGTATGGCAGGCTCGCCTTCCCAGAGTGATCTGCCGATGACGGTTTTAATCTTTCCTGTCTGGGGGTTAGTCTTCGGTGACGGAATCAAGCTTAGGGATCCAGCCTTAGCCACTACTTCTGTTGCAAGCAACTTCTGTAGATCAGGGACGATTTCGCTAGAGAAGACAAAGTCCGCAGATACAAAGCCGGCGGGGATATCTCGCCGGACGAGCCGTATGAGCCTTAGTAGGAAAGTGGCTTTTTCGCTTGAATGCAAGGAGTCGAGCGACCTGAAAGCGCTGTTGAATGACGTCTGGAGACTGGTGAATGCGTCACGAACAGCACAGTGGAGAGATTCGGATAAGTGTCGGGGATCATCTTCGTTAAGTCGAGGTGTGATGTCGATATCTTCATCTTCAACTTCACCTCCGATAAGAATGTCGGTCCATCGCGTGCGGCGTAGAGAATCGATGAATTCGTTGGCTTCTTGGATTGATGCCAGCCATGCTTCATACTTTGTAAGGACGGTAGAGATGTCTTCGTCACGACCCAATAATCTGTCAGCAACGGTTTGTTTGAATGCATGTGCACCGTTCATGTATTCTGCCGTAATGAGATCGACATCCCACAGAGATCCGACGGAGTTGTGGTCGGTCTTCTCCCAGTTTGATAATATAGACGAAACTTGAGTACCGACTTCGCCTAGGCTTTGCGCTTTCACATTCAGGATTCTGGAAAGCTGGTCATTGAAGATATTTCGAAGACTTCCGAGAACATCCACTGAGCCGTGAATGATGGTTGAGCCCCAGGATGAGAGCCACAATTCCACAGTCGCTGCACGGAGTGAGAGAAGCTCGGAGAAGTCGGTGCTTTGGGCGAGGCTCTTTTGGCAGCCTTCGGAGAATTTTGTGAAAGCTTGGAGCGACCATTCTTTGGTTGATTCCACGCCCTCGGCTCTGCTTAATTCGCTGAGCTTGACCCATGGAGTGAAATTTTTCACATCTGGAGCTACCCAGCGGCCAAGGACTTCAACCTCCAGTCCATCTAGACTCTGAATCTCTGGGTCGGCGAGGAGAGGTCGAGCTTTAAGCTTCGAAAGCACATCTGGGAATTGACGGGATCGCAAGACCTTTGAGGCCTGAAGTGTCTGAACAAATAGCTGGAGGGCTTTAGGAATGTTCTCACTAGATACATCCAACTGGCTAACAATAACGTCCAGGCGCACTTGGTGAAAATGGTCGATCGCATCATCAGAAGAAGAGCTCGTTGCAAGGCAATAGGCGGCCAATGATTCAATGATAGTATCTTCTGTGGCGCTTGTAGAGGCAAGGCGTTTATCAATCCGTTTGAAGAGTATTCGCCAGAGGGACGCTAGCTGATTCCGGAGATCATGAATGAATGGAGGAAGTGATTCATGTTGCGATAATGTCTTGTGTAATGATCGAGAAATAACTAGAATCTTCGCAACCAACAAAAGCGAGATGCGTCGTCGCAAAAGCCGGCTGGCAGAGGTTGTACAGCGGTGAAGGAGAGCAAGCTGTGCTCCAAATGCGTGCTTCTCTGCGCCTATGCTCACAATATCAGCTACTAATTCCTGATTTCCTCCAGTGCTACCTTTCGTGGCTTTCGTGGCTTTCGTACCTTTCTCGGCGTCACCGGCCTTTATTTGCCGGACATGAACATGTTTCCTTTCTATAAGTCGGGGGTTGCACCGGCGTCCAACATCGGCCAGAATGGACTCCACATCTTGAATGTCTCGGTTCATAGCCACAATCATCTCAGCAGTTCCAACTAGGTCACGATATCGTGTACTATGATCAAATTATAAAGATTAGTAGAGAAACCGCTACCCTGGCAAATCAATCACCTACCCTACGAGAGCTCGGAGCTTCTCCTTATTGCTCGCGATGTCCCGGCACAGCTCCTGTTCTACACGGCGGACCGTGGGAATTGGGTATTGGAATGCATCCTGCCATGACTTTAGGTTTTGAGGATCAGGCGCCTCAGGAGCCATGATGGCGGGGTATGTGATGAGACCGTTGGTTTATAGAGAACAAGTAATCCATGCGACATGAGCGGATGCCTGAGCGCCTTAGACCCCTGGATCATCGGCCTTATCGTTATCGTCACATGATGGCAGAAAAAGTCCCCCCGCCACCGAGGGGAAATGGGTCGTCCGGATATCGTCAGCCATCTTATACTTTACACAAACGATATTCAATATGCCGTTGCTTGAGTCGGATGCTGCTATGGCAGAGCCTTCAACTAATGATGTCCCTGATCATCTCCCTTTCCCGCCCACCACCTACTCCCATATATTGCATTGCTCTTATCACGATTGGCATCCGCGGTAAGGTTCCATATATGACTCAACACAAAACATGTCTGACTGACGTTCTAGGTACCGCACACTTGCGCCCAAGTCACGCGTTATTCCCTTGACCCCTGCTTTTGTTGAATACCTCCGCGCCGACGGCATTGTTCTTCCACCCGATGCTGCCGCTCCAACCGACGATGATAACCTGGACACATTCTCCGATTCGGGCGAGGAGGAGGCCGATCCATCCACAGAGTGGCAGGAGATTCACACTCAGATCAAGAATACTATCTCTGATCTCGGCGGCATTGTCACACCTAAATTAAACTGGAGTGCTCCCAAAGATGCAACATTCATGGCCGCCACAAACGACACCCAATGCCGTTCTCCAAATGACATCTACCTCCTCTTGAAAAGCAGCGACTTCATTACCCATGATTTAGACCATCCCTTCGACGATTGTGTGCCGGATACAACCGCCGGCGAACCTTCACCATCAACCGTTGACGCACCGTTGCCGGATGTGCCGTATTCCCTGGTTCTCCGAAAGTACGTCAACTTCAACCCTTCACTCGAGTTCCGTTGCTTTGTGCGCAACCGTGTCCTGCTCTGTATCACCCAGCGCGATCAGAACCACTTCGACTTCCTCTTCCCCATGCGTGATATGCTCCGGTCTCGGATCCAGTCATTCTTCGATGAGAAGCTCAAAGACACCTTCCCCGAACCTAACTTTGTATTCGACGTATATATCCCCGCACCACACCAGCGTGTCTGGTTGATTGATATCAATCCATGGGCGCAACGTACCGACCCATTGCTGTACAGTTGGTTGGAGATTCTCCGGATGAAGGATCCAATTGGTGTGCAAGAGGAAGAAGATGATGGAGCGGAAGAGTTTGTGAGGATCTCACTCCAGGATGGGAAGATTATCACTACCGGTACGGCAGAAGAGCTCGAGAAAGGAGATGATCTGAGTTCTTCCGATTCGGAGGAAGAAGATGAGTGCGCCGAAGGAGATGATGAACAGGCCCCCTTCCTACCGGAATTCCGTCTCATCAAAAAGGATGATCCCGAGGCGTATGCATTCAGCTCCACTCAGTATTCGGCTCACAAGGTGCCGAGGGAGCTGGTTGATGCTTCGCTTGAGGGACCTGGCGGCATGAGTGAATTCATGGGCCAGTGGCATGACATCCTGAAAAAGCAGGAGCAAGAGGATCGGGCTGCCGGCAGTGACTCTGAATAAAATAATCCCAACTCAAAGTGCTGAGTGAGATAAAAGGATGGTTTCTTGGTATAATGGCGTTTGACTATAGCAGGGGAATGAATTATGGGCATTCCAAGGTTGCATCGTGCATTACAGATCAAGACGCATTATCAATGAATAAAAAGCAATGTGTAATTGTCGCCCATGGTCCGTAGTAGTCACAATTACCTACATACCTAGACAGATCTCTGTCAGAATGTGTAAGAGTCAAAGTTTGTAACCCTGGAAGCTATATTTTATCAACGGGCATTAATTACTTCTCATATGGTGTTTGTTGTTTCTTCTATTCTTCGTTTTGAAGATCAAAATAATGTATAAAATGACACTCAAACCCCGAATAGTTATACGGAGAAAACCCCAGGAAAAGTATCTACCGAACCGAGGCCATAGAACAGGCAACTGTAAGCTCTCATAGATCTATACAGAAAGTCCATCCAGCCACTAAAGCTTATGTCTCTTCTCACCAGACGCCAACCTGCGGAACTCTTCCTGTGGGAGTCCCATCATAAAGCGCTCAAGGCCCATAAACGCCTCAAGACCATTCTGGCGATCCAAAAGCTCCCTCTCAGGCCGTCTTACCAACTCCTTAATCTTTAGTAGACTAGTCTGGTTCAAGTGTGTACCAAGACGATCATCAACCTCCTCAAGCACCTTCTTCAAGAACCCATCAGAGTCCTCCTGCTTCCCAGACTCCGATGTAATGACCTTATTCACAAAGCCAGTCGAAATAAGCTCGTCACAGCTAATCCGTTTGCTCATGATGAGCGCCTCGTTCGCCTTGGCGATTCCGAGACGCTCGACGAAGGCGCGGCTAGCACCACCTTCAGCAACGAGACCAAGCGAGGAGAAGGGGGTCAAGAGGAATGTGTGCGGGGCAGCGTAGATGAAGTCAGCGTGTGCGACTAGTGCAGCTGAAAGACCGACAGCAGGCCCGTTCAGGGCGACAACAAGAATCTTGGAGTGGTTGTAGAAGGTGCGGGTGACGTCGACGTTATTTGCGACGAATCCCTTGACTAGCTCGCGACGCGCGTTCGAGCTGAGATCTCCATTGCCAGGACGTGTACCTGTTACGTCGGCTCCACTGTGCAGAGGACTTAAGTGTTAGATATAGTAGATCTCGTCAAGTTTCCTTTTTGGGAAATAGTTCGATATCCAGTGCAGGGCTGTGGCTGTGAATGACATACGCAGAGAAGAAACGACCTGTTCCAGTCAGGACTGTGATGAAGATATCCTCCCGTGAGTCAATCTCGCGTAGACGCTCGCCTAGAAGGTAGTACAGGTCGGCATTGAGAGCGTTTAGCTTGTCGGGCCTGTTCAATGTCACGATCGCTACGCGATCCTGGTAGGTAACGGTAATGAGGTGCTCGTTCGACATTGTTACTGTATGTTGTAGAAGAAAACGGTTCAATGAAATACAAAATTAAACTGGGCTTCATTAGTTTATCATCTCTATGCAGAATATCCGGGAGAGTTTGCGGGGAGCCGAGGCCCGCGGTGAACTTTGGTTGTAAAATAAGGGGTCCAATCAATGGGGTTCAATTCTCTGTATTTCTGTACCGACTCTCCTAGCAATTTATAACCATAGAGACTTGATTATATAACATAAATCACAAAACAACGTAGGATTAATAAATCCTCCGGTATAGTTATCGGTCTTATACTCCGACACACGGCCTGTGGGCATTACCCGGGTAATGATACGTGCACCATGTAATTTTGCATTTGCACCATATTATATAATCATATGCTTATAACGTAATCGGTAAGCGAGTGGCCACTGTAAGCGAGTGGCCACCCCCTCCAAAAACGCGTCTATGAATTAGCACTTAGTGAATTCAACCGCCTACTATGCCACCAATTCGCTCTCAATCCTCTATAGATTCAATAGAGCAAGAGGGTAGGATCTTATTAGCTATCCAGGCTTTTCAAAATAAAGAAATTGCCAATATCAACCTCGCTGCCCGTACTTTTTAAGTGCCGCGTTCGACACTTCGCCGCCGCCTAAGTGGTATACAAGATCGCGCGACTTCTCGCGCCAATTCATATAAACTCTCAGAACTCGAAGAGGAATCTCTTCAAAAATAGATACTCTCTATGGATTCTCGCGGTACAGCTCCTCGGCCCTCTACTGTACGAGAAATGGCAAATCTTCTCCTCGAAAAGCGCGGAACTACCCCGGTTATTTCAGTTAGCGATAAATAGGTTTATAATTTTATAAACCGGTACCCTCCCCTTTCCTCCCGGTTCTCGAGACGCTATAATTACGAACGTACGAAATACGAAGACCCGAAAATCATTAGGGAGTGGTTTAATCTTATTCAAAAAACGATCCTTCAATTTAGAATCGATCCCGACGATATCTATAACTTTAACGAGACCGGTTTTACAATAGGATTAACTACGACCGCGAAGATTATTATAAGGAGTGAATACTACGGTCGGAGATCACTTTTACAACCTAGAAATCGCGAATAGGTGACTATTATTAAATGTACAAATACCTCGGGTTAGGCCCTCCCTCCGTATATAATTTTTAAAGGCAAAGTCTTTATTGAATCCTGGTTCGACGGCCTCCTAGAGGTTTGGAGATTTAAAGTTAGTCCTAACGGCTAGACTTCCGATGAAATTAGACTTCGCTAGCTTAAAAAGCTCTTTATTCCTTCGACTTCTTTATATACAAAGAGGGGGTATCGGCTCTTAATACTCGACGGACACGGAAGCCATTTAACCGCTAAATTCGACGAGATTTATAAGCAAAATAAGGTTATACTAATCTATATACCTCCTCACTCCTCTCACCTTTTACAGCCTCTCGATATCGGCTGTTTTACAGTATTAAAGCGTTCTTACAGCCGGCTAGTTAAATCAAAAATACGGGTTGGGATAAATCATATCGATAAACTTGACTTTCTCGAAGTATACCCCCTCGCCCGAATTAAAGCTTTTAAATCGGAGACTATTAAAAATAGCTTCTTAGCTGCCGGTTTAGTCCCATTTAGACCCGACCGAGTAATCTCAAAGCTCAATATTCGGCTTCGAACACCTACCCCCCCTCTAGCCGGGGTAGTAATTGGGATCCAAAAACGCCCTCGAACTAGATCCAATTGAAAAAACAAGCTTCCTCAATCAAAGCATTACTTCGTACGAGGTCAAGAAGCCCCCCAAGCCCGTTTAATACCGCTTTAAACCAGGTTTTTAAGTCCTACGAGATTACTATACAATCTGTGATATTATTAGAGAAACAAGTAAGCGATTTACGGGCTAAAAATAAGGAGAAAAAGCAAAAGCGTGCTCGATCCCGGAAGCAGATACAGGCAGAAACAGGCCTTTCAGTACAGGAAGCTTCTCAATTGAATACTGAGTCGGTAGGGGCAGTTGAAGCACCTATTCCTACCCCCGCTATACCTGAAGAACCGGCTTTGGAACCACGTACACGGGCGCCAGCGAGGTGCAGTGGGTGCAGATCAACAGGGCATAAATTCAATAGGTGCCCAGCTAGATAGATGATTTTAGTTTATTTAATTTAATAGCGTTTTGGCTGAGATAAATGCATTTAAAAACTATACATGGGGGGAGGGTGGCCACTCGCTTACCGATTACATTATAATTCATTGTCATCGGGGGAAATAGGATAAAAGTCACATGACTATCAACCTATCTATCAATCTCCTATAGCAACCATTGTTTGCTATATAAAGGTTGCTATATAAATACTACCCTCCCCCCGGTCCTAATAAGAGCTTGACACCAAAGATAGCAACTTATCAGCTATATGATCTGGTTAGGGCTTATATATCTGATCATGCTATCAGATTGATCCATGAACAACGCGAATTAGCCCTACAAACTAGCCCAATTTGGCAGTGTTCCGGGTATTTTACTCGCTCTATGGGGCTTCCATGTAAACACCGCTTATCTGATTTAATCAGATTAAACCAGCCAATTACGTTACAAGAAATCGACCCGTTTTGGTATATCAAAGCAGTTCCAAGTACCCAATCGTTGATACTATACCCGAGAATACCACAAAAGCGAGGAAATAGCCAAATTAGGGGGGGGGGGGGCTACCCACAGAAGAAGCAGAGGGCCCCAAGCAGGTGTGTGGCCTGTGGAGAGAGCAATCATACGTTCAAAAACTGCCCAATGCGGAAGAATTGAGGCTTTTTGTACAATATATCTGATAGATGAGGTTGATAGTCATGTGACTTTTATCCTATTTCCCCTGATGACAATGAATTATATAAGCATGTGGTTACGTAATATGGTGCAAATGCAAAATTTCATGGTGCACGTATCATTACCCGCATTACCCATGGGCCTTATATAAGCGGGCAATGCCCACCGTGGGCGCCCATAGTACAAGTGAAATAAGGTGATAGTAAAACCTAAGTAAGTACTCTACTTCAGTGCTGAGCAAGGGCCTCTACCCCCCTTTGAAAAATTTCCTCCATTCTCCTTTCAATCCTCAGTTAAAATCCATCTGCAACAAATCTACCCTGTCCGCAATGGGTGGACCACTCGACAAGGGTTATATCGCATGCGGGTGGACACTTGACAAAGAAAAACGGTGCCATTATACTAGCCACCTCAAACTCTTCTACGGCGCATCTACACGGGGCGTCTAGTCCATCGGTTCAGATGTGAATTTGAAAGATCGGCCCGACGAGGGTCCAAAATCAAAAGTTGAAGTTAAAACATTGAACCATCTGGCGACTTATACCGACGTCCCCGTCCCAAAGGTTTTAAGTGACTGGGTCGATCGCGATGGGCGATACTTCATTTTGAACGAACGTATTGATGGCCAAACGCTCGAGGAGGCATGGCCTTCTTTGTCAGAACCCCCAAAAGTAGATATCGCGGATCAAGTTGTCAAAGTGCGAAAGCAGCTTCGATCCATTACGTCAACCTCTATTCAATGTGTCGATCAAAGTCCATGCTATCCGGGCTTACTGTTTTTCGATCTTGAGCCCCACGGACCGTTTCACTCCGACCAAGAGCTCTGGGATGCCCTAGCACTTAACCTTCGCCATCTCCCTCAACAAGTTTTGGAGAACTTGAAGAAGCGCCTACCAGAGTGCAAGCCCTATGTACTCACTCATTGCGATCTCGATTTAAGAAATATCATGGTCCAAAACGGAAAGGTTGTCAGTATACTCGACTGGGAATACGCTGCCTTTTTTCCTATTAGGTATGAGTATGTTTCGGCCTCGTTTGGATTTACAGATATGGATGTCGAATGAAAAAAAGTTGCTCCGGGAGCGCTTAAGCGTACATGGCGAGGCGCACGACGACGCTAAGGCTTTTTGGACGGATATGTGGAATCTAAGACAGTACCCAAATCTGGATGAGAAAGGTCAAGAAACCTGAGAGAGACTGTCTTAAGCTATCTTGACTTTGAAACCATTCTTTTCTACCATTAATTTTTGTTATACTGGCTCGCCTGCGCGGTAATACGTGTTCCTGGAGGGGTTCCTTCAATCTTCCGGAAAAGATTCAGCAATTTGTTCCAGAGTAACTGCCGATTGATCGGATGCTGGCCATCCTTGGAGAGGGTCTTGAACTAACTTTGCTTTCTGTGAGCTTTGTGAGAGTATTCCAATGAATAAGCAAATCAATGGGTTAACAACGACCACAAGCAATCTCAAAGTCCTCACCAATTACCATCCGTCTTTATCAATTTTCAGGAAGAGAGGAGAGCACAAATCACATTGGGTGGGGAAGCAAGCAGGAAAAAGCACACCGAAGAGGACAGGATTCAGAAGGATTCACGGCCTGAATGAGGCAGATTTTCCGAACCGCTTGGACTCGTCAATTCATCATACAAAGGAAAATAGCTTCAGGAGAATCATACCAGCGCAGCTCTCTCTTACTGATGCTCAATGTGTTTAGTGGAACTCATCAACCCGCTCTCGACCCCTGTTATCAAGACTCAGTTTTTAGTGGAATAATGGGCCCCCTTTCGCACGATGACTGCGGTATTTTCACCATTACCGATGTCACTGCGCGCTGGCCCCTAAATATGCATAGTGGAAGAGGACTGGATAGACCGATGGCGACAATTGGATGCTAATGGGCCCGACTCCACACGCCGCGACACGTTCGGCCCACTCTGGGGTTGCGCCCAGGCTGCGGGTTCTAGGCCACCAGGCTTAAGTATGAGCGTAAGAAGATCATCAATGCAGGATTTTTATCATTGGACAGTTGCAAGAGGACGCAGCACCTGCGATCACCAGGAAATCAAGCCGCGAAACAACCAACGCAGAGATCACAGACAGGGTAGGTACGAGATTCAGGGGGCTGAATAGCTTTACAATTGCTACTTGTAGCTTCCAATAGCTTCAGAGGTTGTGATATACTATTTTCCAACTACAGCAGTCTCACTGAGTGTGAACCAGGCTCATAACTATCGACAGAAGTAGTATTATAAAATAAGGGGTCCAATCAATAAGGTTCAACTCTCTATATTTCTATTCAACTCTTCTAGCAATATGGAGCTTTGCTTATATAACATAAATTACAAAACATGTCGGATTAATCAATCCTCCGGTATGCCGGTCTTTACACTCCGACAATATATTAGTGCCTGAGACAAATGTAATTGCCGGTTTGTCTTGTTTGCTCAAATCCAAGTAAGCACGACTGGCCCACAGCCCATGGCACGATTCGGCGATTGAAGATCAACTACACATTATCGCTACTCTCTGTCTGCTGGAATCAGGCGGTATTATCAATTAAGCGCATCCGACGAATAATATTGAACGCCAATCCACACTCTTAGCAATACCCGAAGCGAAAAAAAACCCCGAGGAAAAAAAATAAGGAACCCATCAAACCCATACAATGTCGCAAATCTTCCGGAAGTTGCAGGGAGGCAACCTCGAAGTCCTCAAGGTGCGTGGCTGAGAAGCAAGTCTTTGGGCGGGCAGTGCCGGCTCCCGCCTTCCATCGTCAGGACTAACAGAGTCCATGTAGTTTGGCATGTACGTTCTCTTCCCCATCGGCTGGATGTACTATTTCGGTACCAACCTCGACAACCGCTTCGCCACGAAGGGCTTCTGGCCCACTGCCGAGCAATCGCACAAGATCCCACTGGACAAGGAGGAGATTGACCAGGAATTGGCACGTATGCGCATGGTGGATGCCGTGAAGCGGGAGCGGAGACAGGCGGCGGAAGCACAGCTCCAGGCAACACAGAGTGAGCAATGAGGTTGCAATCAGTGGATAAGACTGAGAGGAGCTGCTGGCGTGGTCTGGTACACGACATGCGCGCATTGTCTTAAGTCCCCGGAGAAACCAAGGCCCTTGCGAAAGGAGCCATTGGTGTTCCCGTTCCCTCTATTTTGGAGGGGTTGACAGTGACCAAGGACAAGATTAACATCGCGCTGGGGAGTTACATATGTGCTGATGATGAGTTTACTTGTACAACACTCTGCTCTGGGCATGGAGGGCGTTCTGGGATTTCATTTTATATGTTGCATAGTTCAACATTATATTGCCTTTTTCTACCATTTAAGCATCTACATTTCCTGTACATCATTTTAGAAAAGTGTGCAAATATCAACTTCAATCATGATCACATTCCAATGATAACACAAACTGGTATCAATCGACCACAGAGCTCTGCCGGGAATGAGGCATATCTTTAGATAGTGTGGTGCGCATGACCCAAGAAAAAGAATAGACAAGAATTAATAATAACGTAATTCGCTGCACTGCGACAATGCAGTTATAGGGATGCCGCAAGTCCCGGTAAGACAAGAACGCCGGCCGGCCCACAAGAAGTGTGGAGATGAGGTTCCTTTGGATATGAAATATAAAACTCCAAAGGTATTAGACAGTTCCTCCCTCTCCGCAATAGAGAAAGTAAAAAGCAAGCATTATGCATGTCGGGCTGTTATTCACAGCTCAGCCATGCGCTCGGTCGAGGTGGCAGCAGCGTTCTTTGCCGTCTCGTACATCATGTCCCCAATTTGTGTGGCCACTCCGTTCTCGCCAAAGACCGAGCTGATTGACAACCGACCGGAGCTGAACAAGCGCTCCCCGGCCCAGTAGTAGTAGAGGCGGCCGTAGATGGCGCGGAGGTGGTCGGGGAGGTAGATGTAAGTTCCCATGGCGATCATGCCAATGAGTCCAAGGAGAAGTGTATCTGAATAAGGAATTAAACATCAGTATGGTATACTAAAAAATATTTTAAACCGGAAACCAGGCGCAACGTACTGAAGATGAACTTCTCGATCGGAGTAAGCATGTAGAGGGAGAAGGTCACCTCATACTGATAGATCTTCAATCGCATCCAGCGGAAGAGGCTAGATACTGCCCAGATAATGAAGTCCATGGTTGCGGGGTATTCAAGGGGTTGTAGGATGGCCCCGTCTTTCGTTGATTCTTGCGGCTTGTGGTGCCGTTCGTTCGAATTTTTTTTCTCCGCTAAGTACCGCCAATGACATACACGGGAGGCAAATTCTAAAAGACAGTCGTATCAAAGACGGGAACTGATTTATGCCCGGCGGAGATCGTGATGGTGCGAAGGAAAAAGTGAGCGATGGTGTTCCAAATCAACACGGTTCAGGAAGTGTTGACGTGAGTCCGCCGAGTATCGCGGGGAGGTAGGCGATTGAGGTAGGTTCGGTGCAATTAGGATGAGCGTATTGGCACGGAGACGTTAAAGCGGACTAACGATAGCAGTAAGGAAGAGAGGGCGGATAAGAGTTCGTGAAGCTGAGGGAACTGTAAAACCTTTCCCCTTTCCGTGTTTGCCGCAAGAGTTTGTACCGAGTACAAATGTTTACCCCTACCTCACGCCTGTGTTTCAGGTATTCGATACTTCGCCTTTCGGAGTGATTATAATTCATATCTTTATATCTCCGCAATTCCATACATCTATCTATTTTAATCGTTGTCTCAATCATACTTGTACTATGCCTCGATTTGCAGGCTACAATATTGTACATACAAATACTACGAGCTTATCTACCTTATCGCAAACATCGGCGGCAATACCCTCCGGAGGTCTCAAGGTGAACCTGCAACAAGTTTACCACAGTACAAACAAAATGCTTCGCCTACACTGGTGGACGTCGCCCCGAATAGTAGCAGCCCCGGTCCGACTCTTCAGCCAAACCCCCATTGTCCCAGCGAAACCCCTCCCCCCACGGCTCAAGATCAACGATGCCGACATATCAATATCTTACCTGAAAGGCACCGGGCCTGGTGGACAGAAGATCGTACGTCTGAGGTTCCAATCGCATGACCGGGCCACTCTCTCCTTGCTTTCTCCTCCCAAAACCCACCTCCATCATCGACCGACAAACTAGAACTAACAAACCCTAGAACAAAACCAATTCAGCCGTGCAAATCATCCACAGGCCCAGCGGGGTGGTAGTCAAATGCCAAGCGACTCGGTCACAGTCGCAGAACGCGAAAATTGCGCGCTCGCTGCTCGCCGATAAAGTTGAGGCGCAGGAGAAGGGGGATAAAAGTCGGGTTGCGATTAAGGCTGCAGCTGCGAAGAAGAAGAAGGCTAGTAAGATGAAGAAGACAAGGAGGAAGTATCGGGAGCTTGGTGAGGGGGGAAAAGTTGTTGAAGAAGAAGAGGACGAGGTTGAGATTATATGGGACGAGGATGTAAAGGAAGATGTAAAGGGAGATGTAAAGGAGGAGAAAAGTACGGAGGCTACATCGGAGGTTGGAGATGAGTCTAAATCGTCCTCTGGAGATAAGGCTGTATGACATGAGATGTGTGTTGTTGCATATGTATTGGGAATTTGTATACTAGGTCTACTGCATTGGTGTTTGAGCGTTTACTTTGAGAGATCTACATTCTAATGGGATGTTCTTCTAATGGGAAATCAAAACAAGCATTTATTTCATGGATCTAGTGTCTCATCGCAACATGCATATGGTGTAGTGGGTAATTGGGAAAAGGATTGCATTACTCTGAAGGAGAAAGCAAACACACATAGGTTGAACTTTTTTAGTTTCTTGGAACAGAAAGGGGTCATAGGTCATAGCAAAGGAAATACTAAGAGATGTAACTTGCAAGCACAGTCTTCGACTGGTCATCAAGGCGCTCCTGGGCAAATTGCGAAATGCGGCCATTCTGCTTCTTGTCGGCCTCCTTCAGGTATGAGCCAACCCAAGCCTTGAGATCGGCACCAGTTTCGGGCCACGGGTCCTTCTGCTGGACACGGATGGTGTTCAGAGGAGTAAACCCAACACCGAATGACATGTCTTCGATGTCTGCATCATTAATGAGATCATCCCTGCTGGCAGGCAGCGGCGGAAGCTCGAGGAGCTTGAGCAAGGCGGTGCAGGTGAAGCCCCATCCCTTCTGGCTGTAGCGAGTAGCGAAGGCCTCCGAGTTGGCAAGGGTCTTGGTGAAGGAGATGATAGCCGTTTTGCGATCCAAAGGCCGGGCAAGCTTCTGGGTTTCAGGAAGGATGACATTGACATAGATGGGGGTGAAGAGTCTAGAAATAAATTAGCATATGAGGAATATACACAGGGTGATGACACATACCCCTCTTGCACCTTGTCGGTGACCTGGATGACAAAGTCTGCGCTGTAGCCCTTGTTGTCCAGGGCCGAGATGAAGTGGAAGAAGCGGATAAAGCGAAGGGTCAGGTTCTCTGTCTTGGAGTTCTGCAGACGTTGAAGAATGATCTGCATGATCATGACAAAGTAGTTCTCAAGGGCGGTTCTAGCGAAAGTGAAGTCAGATAATGGTCAATTGAACGGTTGGAGCATGCGATACGTACGGTGGGAAGTTAGCAACAACTGTCTCCAGAAGATCAAAGCCAAAGCTCTCATTAGTCTTGGTAGAAACTAGTTTTTGGAAGATACCAAGGATGGGCTCGATCTGGTTGTGTTCGATGATGTACTGCGAGCCACGGGGAATGATCGAGGAAAGTAGCCGGACCAAGGCAGGAATATTTCCCTTCGACTCCCACATAACGGGCATCAGGATAGGGCCAATAAGCTCCTGGTAGTAGGTGGGAAGGGTGCCTGATGGGTTAGCCTCAAGCAGCGCCGCAAAAAGCTGGAAGATGTAGGGCATGAATTCTGAGATACGTCAGTAAATGGCCGTTCCAACAAAGATAGCGACTTTGTTTGATTCGACTCACCCTGCACATCGTTCTGGAGGACACCTGCGAATGGTGCATACAGAGCCTGCTCCAGCTTGTCAGGATTGGCAGGAGCAGCAAATCTATCATGATGTTAGCTTCTCGCACTTAGTAAGGAAATGGATGTGTAGAAACACACCGAATGAAGGCTCCCATGGCTTCGAAGTGGAAGTAGTAGAAACGGGGGTTACTTGGGTTTGCGCTGATGATATTGGTGATGTTAATGAAGCGCTGGAGGACGACATCGGTGAAAGGAACCACGCCTTCCTTGATCACAACCAAGACCCGCATCACGCAACGCATCAAGAACTCATTCTCTTGCACTTTTTCAGGGGCAGGATTGCTCTGGATCAGCTGGAAGATGTGTTCGAGAAGATCCTTGGCAAGCGGCGTGATCTCAGTGGGTGGAATGACTGGTAGTCCTTGGCTATCGGTGAGGAAAAGTACTCGTTCCAAAGCGATGGCAGCATAGGTGTAGACGACGAAGTTCGATGACGCCAAATGCTTCACTAGCACAGGTAGAACCTGCTGCCACTGTTCCTTGGTGATGATACTGCGGAAAGTGTACAAATACTTAATAGCGTCAACCTTCAGGATAGGGTGGACGCCATCCTCGTTGATCAGATCCGCGGCTAGGTTCTGCTGGAAGTAATCCGTAATACTAACCAACTGGTTGGTGGCAGTAACACCGTGCGAGGAGGTTGCGGTGCCCTTGGCGGCGATAGCAGAGTAAAGGTACGTGGCTGTGTCCTTGGCCTTCCAGTTGGACGAATCCTTGGCATACTCGGCCAGGTAATGCTGGGTATACTTGAGGACAACCTGGGTCACTGGCTCTTCGAATTTCTCTGCCAGTTTGCGGAGGAAATCAGTAGCAGCCCGGCGTCTGGTCTCGCTGTCAGACCCTTCCAAGTCCCGTCGAATGAACTCAATTGGCTCATCCTCGAAGAGTTCTTCATCGGACTCGCGGAGGCTCACGTTCGGCAAAATGACCTTTTCAACAATCTGGCCCAAGGTTTCCTCGGCTTGGAAGGAAGCAGCATGCTCGGGCATGCCTGCGACAGATGTCAAGAAGTGTAGTGCTCGACTGACCAAAATATCATACTTGGTCTCCTGGCCGATGGTTGTGAGGAAGTTCCACGAGCTCCCAATGAACTGTCCAACGTGAGGCTGGAACACATCCATGTACTTCTGCACGTAGAGTGTCAAAGCCTCAAAGATTCCAGCGCGAACATATTCCAACAAACCAGCCTCCGTCTCGTCATCGGTGTGGAGTAATTGGTTATCGTAGGTCAGGTATTTAAGGAAGATTGTAGCGATTCCGGAGATGTTGTCCTCGAACATGGGAGGGAGATCGTGCGAGGAAAGGTCGTAGAACAACTTGACCATCAGGTTGAGCTGAGTGAACCCCTGGGATAGGTTCTCTTTGTTGGTCTTGTTTTGCTCAAGATAGGTGTCCAGTGCCTGTAGTGTATTAGCATGCGACCATCGAAGCAAAAATGGGTAGAAAATTCAAGATACCTCAAACTGGGCCAGGAACGGAGTACCAAATTTGCCAAGAACGTGGTTGATCTCGGTGTAGAGCGCATCGGACTGGAACAAAGGTCTCCATCTCTTGAAAATTGAGTGTGCGACTTGCAACACACCAATGTTGACGGTGGGGTTGCCCGGTGACAGCTTCGAGACGAGATCCTGGAGAAAACAAATCGTCAGTAATAGCATTACAATGCTTGATTGAGTCGCAACTTACATCAACCAGAGTATCCCACCGCTCCCAGAAGTCACTGTCGGCGATCACACTAACGGCCTCACCCAATTGGCTCTGAATGCCTGGAGGAACCGAGATCATCAAGGAGATCAGCTCGCGCTTGAGAGTAGTAACTTCATCCTGTTGCAGCTTGTAATTTCCATCTTCGTCGGTCCAGTTGCGCTTGATGAAATTCTTGAAGCATAGGGCACTAGCAAGGCGTGTATTGTAAGGTGTAGTCTCCGATGCGGTGATGTGAAGAAGCTGTAGCGAGAAACCGGGCTTCTGTTCTTCCTGACGAAGAGTAATCTCGGCTGAAAGAGGAAAAAGCCACATCAGTCAACTATCATTCTAGCCTATGAGGCTCAACTCTTAAAACTCACCTGCCTTGTTTTGCCTGGGGTCCAAGCTTGCCTCTAACAGAGCTCCAAGACCCTCCGCCATCTTGTTACGTGGGGTATCAACACAAGTGAGGGGGATAGATTAGGGAAGAAGAAGAGAAAAAGATAAATAGGGCCAGAAGGAAAGTAAGATTTCAGGAGGCTCAAAATGGAGCAGGAGTGTTGACAAAACACAGAAGGAAAAAGATAAAAGATCCAAAGCTCAAAGATAATGCGAGCGCTCAATAAATTGTAATAACCCACATAAACACCGCCAGTACGCTAAGCCCAATATGGTTAGTACGTCACATGCTGGAGCCTCTCTCTGCCTCAGGCACCAAGCCTGATATTTTGAATGAGCGGTTTGCTGTATGGATAGAAATATATATAATTGAAGAGTAGTATTATGTGTGGTAACTATTTTTTATTTAAATCTCTCTATATTCATATGCTTTTCGTGACAAATACAAACTCCCGTGGAACCATCGTGTGGAACCATTCATGCTTTAGACAATAATATTGGCAACGCCGTTAGCCAAGTCCATCTCCTGAGCCTGAGACAGAGCCTGGACCTGGTCGAAGCAGCCAGCTGCGGCGGAAAGGAATCCGAGGAATGGCTTGCTGGGTGCCAACACACGAGAAATGTACTCGGGGTGGAATTGAACACCCACGAACCAGGGGTGCTCCTTCAACTCGACAATTTCCATGCGCTCGCCCTTGTCATCCTTGCCGATGAAGTGAAGACCGGCAGCTTGGAGCTGATCGATATACTCGGGGTTAACTTCATAGCGGTGGCGGTGGCGCTCATCAATAGAAGTCCGGTCCAATCCGTATAGAGAACGGAGCTTAGACCATTCGGAATTCTCCTGGAAGAGGGTAGGACGGGAGCCAAGACGCATAGTACCGCCGAGGTTCACCTGGTCGATCTCAGGCATGTACACCACGATCGGATGGGAGGTAAGCTCGTCAAGTTCAACTGAGTTGGCACCCTCGAGACCACAAACGTTACGAGCGTATTCAATCACGGCAATCTGCATACCCAGGCAAATACCAAGGTAAGGCTTGTTCTTGGTACGGGCGTGGTGAGCAGCGCGCAACATACCATTGGTACCCCTGGTACCGAAGCCTCCTGGGACCAAGATTCCATGGGCAGTGTGGACATCATACCAGGCCTTGTGGTACTCCTTGGAGTTGGTCTCCTCCCATTCAGTTTCAAGGTGGGAGGCATCGACCCAAATGATGTTGAGCTTTCGGCGGGAAGCCATAGCCGCGTGCTCCAGCGACTTGATGACGGACAAGTAAGAGTCGTGGAGACTGACATACTTGCCAACCAGAGCAATGTTGACGGTTTCAAATGTGTGCTCCTGCGCAGTTGTAAGGGTCTTCCACTGTTTCCAAGTGGACTGACCCTTTAGCAACTGAGTCTGAGGGATTTGAACCTTCTTCATGTTGAGAAGGTCGCCCAGAACACCAAGGAAACCTTGCTCCTCGAGAAGCAGAGGAACGTGGTAGGTAGAGCTGACATTGTGCACGCCAATTACCTGCTCTGGCTCGACCTGGCAGAACATGGCGATCTTATCAGTGGTGGCCTTGTCAAGGGGTCTCTCGCAACGGCATGCAATAAGATCTGGGCTCAAACCAGCTGAGCGAGCGTCCCGGATGGCCTGCTGGGTAGGCTTAGTCTTCAACTCATCGTGGATGACGGGAACCAGGGAAACGTGCTAGAAAATAGTCAGAATTGGTCTGGAATCGAATAATCTGTTAGTTGAACGTACGATCTGGACAAAATTGTCCTTGCCAGCGCGACGACGCAACTGACGCAGGGCCTCAACGAAAGGTGCACTTTCGATGTCACCAAGTGTGCCACCAAGCTCGATAACACAAACATCCGGTTCCTCGTTGGTATCGTCGGCGGGGGTTCTAGCCACACGCTCAATCCAATCCTGGATGGCGTCTGTCAAGTGCGGCACAATTTGCACTGTGCGTCCAAGGTAGTCACCGCGGCGCTCCTTCTCGATCACATGCTTGTAGACCTTTCCGGTTGTGATATTGTTATCCCGTCCAAGGGTAACTCCAAGGTAGCTAGACGCAGAATATCAATTAGTCTCGGGGTTTCAACTTCGAATAAACCAACGGGGAAAAAAAAAACCTACCGCTCGTAGTTTCCGAGATCAAGATCCGCTTCACCACCGTCATTCAACACGAACACCTCTCCGTGCCTAAGAATTACTGTCAGAAACAACGGTCATAAATGAGGACTGATCAACCACATACTCGGTAGGGGCCATGGTTCCCGCATCGACGTTCATATAAGGGTCAATCTTGATCGAGGTGACTCGAGCACCCTGAGTCTTCAGTAGCAATCCGGTACTCGAGGCTGGAGAAAGTTAGACCGAGCGGAATTTTTTCTAGTTCGATTCATAGAGGTGTACCAATTACGCCCTTCCCGATGCCACTAATGACACCTGTTACACATGAGTCAGTCAATGTTTGTTCATGAGGGATTGACTCAGAATAAATACCTCCAGAAACCACGACGTACTTCATCCTGGCAATGATGGCGGATGAAAAACCCGACTGAGACAAGATATGTGTGATTTGATATTGAGTTTAAAAAGAACGACCAGTATAACCAAAGACCCTTGAAAATAAAAGAAATGTAGGGTGCCGTTCCTGGCTTCTGCCAAGGGGGAAGAAAAGAATAGAATAATTTTTGAAGCTGCAAAAAACCGCCTTTCCGTGGTCACCGCCCCCCACTTTGGTTGACTTTTTCTGCATTCCCGATAACTGTGAGTCATGTGATTTGAACGATATCAACAAGAGAGAATGGGCTTCGATATGTTGACGGGCGTACTAGGTGGAAGTGAACACCTTAGAAAGATCACATTTCAGCGGGATATGAGTACATTTGTGTAAATCTTCAAAATTCTCACACTCATCCCTAGTAAAAAATACATCGGAACAAGCCTCAACTTGATCTCGCCCCTCACTCACCGCCCTTTCTGCCCGTGAATGCCGGGCGGTGTCTAACATCAGTACCAAGTACATCAGGTGATTGGGCTGGAATATCTTCATCTCCGGTGCGTGATCGATAACCCCCCTCAGTCCACATCACATCACTTGCTTATTGTGTCATCGCTCTAGTGGAGTACTGGTTCCATTGATATTCATCATCCGACCGTGTGATCCCGGTCCAATTCACTATCCGCTGCCGATCAGGGTCATTTTGCGCGCCGATATTGATCACGAACTACCCACTGTCGCAGCTCGCCAGGCATTACTTTAGTCCCTGCATGTCCATTTTCTTGTCGTAGGAGCTGCCCGTGCAGTAAAACGATATTGTTTGCCACTTCTAAAGGTAAATATCCCTGTCTGTCGTTTGATCTTACCTATTATGGATGATGCAATACTGGTACTAACATGACTGTCAAATAGTTCGGACACCACGTCCTTCTGATTCTACTCTCTTTCGGTCACTACGCGAATGTCTCCCGATGATGTTCCACCACCTTCTCAGCACAAACCCTCATCAACTAGCTTTGCAGATGTCTTCAAGACTTTAGGTGTCGGTCGACCTAAATCGCAGTCCCCAGTCTCTTTACAAGAAAGCAGCAGTGACTCGCTGTCTCACACAGATAGTCGCGGAACGAATCGGTTTGGACACGGATTCGAATCAATGCATCGTGCCAGTGTCGTGTCGAGTTCCTCGGACACTCCTAGTGGCCTGGATTTCGAGACTTCACTCCACAATCTATCGCAAAGGCAAAATTTAACTCAGGCGATTGAGGAGGCGGATGGTTTATCGAAATATCTCTCATGGTTCAGCTCCGAGCAGTCCATGGTGCTATGGGAGGCGGCCGAGTACCTCTTGCGCCACGAAAGCTCTTTGGATGCGCAAAAAAGTGGTGCCAGGCTATTAGAGGCTATCGCAGCCCGTCAGGATCTGTCGCCGTCAGCTAGGCGCATGGTTTTTGAATCTATAGCTTCTTCGACTGTGCCGGATTTGATTGCTGCGTGTGTGCAGTCGTTGATCTCCCTATCAGATCATGGCAGGAAATTGGATTTCACGGGTTCCTCAATCATCCATGTAATCTCCTCGTGGATCGTTCCGTTCTATGAGACAATCGCATCTGCACGATCAAAGGCGAAAAAGGGAAAAGTGGCGAAACCACATGGACCCGCTCATGATGAAGCGGTCTTTGCAGATCTGTTCCAATTCGCGGTCGACCTGATCACTTTGCAGCGAAAGCAGCCTACCCAGGAGGAAATAGAAATGCTTCTCGCAGAAATATTTACCACTTGCAGGAGAACCAGCGTCGCGGCAGATATCAAAAACTCTTTGGCCGTGTTCGATGCTGTCATCATGTATGCCGATGTGCCTGATGCAAGCTTCCCAATTCTCCTGGAAGTCCTTTGCAGCATCCATGCCTCAGTTAAACCGCTTTCGGGGCCCACATCGCGAGCAGTGCGCAGTTTAGGCAAATCACGAAGACAGGCGGAGATGGTAAACACGCTCCATGACTTCCTAAGAGATTCGTGCGCTGTCGAAGGAAGTCGGAATTTGAATATTCTCCGCGGTACCCTTTATGTGTTCTCGGATTTTGTTCGTGCTTATGGTCAAGATGGCATGCCCCAGCTTCCCTTTGATCAGCTGATTGAATCATTGCAATCTATTGCTCAAAAAGACGATAGCAGAGTGGATGCGGACGTGTTGGATTTGTGTTTAAACATTTTGGAAGGAGACTATGTCCGAGTCGCATTAGAACGGGATTGGACAGCATTTGCCAATATTCTCATACTCTGTTCACGCAGGCTCGTGGACGAGTCAGCACCATCCCCCACTCCTGCAACCAGCCCTCAGCTCAAGCCTACGCACGATGAAACCAAATCCTACATTCTAGCAAATCTCATTCGCATTGCTTCTGTGCTTGAATCTCAGTGGGAACAACTCAACAGAGAGCAAAAACAACATGCTGTCCGGTTCCTCATGAAGATATATCAGCACATTGAGCCCCCGCAGGCTGAACTCATCATTCACTCAATGAGAGAAGACAAACTTTGCCATCCTTCCGACAACCCGAACTGGGCTCAGCATTGCCGTGAGCTGGTTGAGTGTTTCGTTCAACCACGAAAACAAAGCTCAGATATCCGCATCCTGGCTTTGGACACGTTGAAAGAAGCTCTTTCTGGCCATGAAGATCTCATTTTCTCCCGGGACGACGGTCTTCTCGGGCTTCTATTGAAGGATTTCTCGGCAGAACATGACCTTCTCTTCCTGGAGTCCCTGGTGTCTTTGTTAACCGGCCCGGCGATACAATACAGTGATGATGATACTTTCAAGTTGCTGGTAAGCACCATCGGAGCACCGATACAAAGGGAGCTTAATCGAGACGAACCTCACGAGCATCCTCCGAGCCATGGATCTCAACGCCGTACATCCACCACAAGTGTTTTGGAGTTGAGCTTGACAAACGTCTGCGCCGTAGGCCTCGTGAAGATGATGTTACGTGCCTTGAACCTCTCCTCGACCAAGGCTGTGATGGTTTTTGAGGCACTTCTAGACATTGCTCAATCTCCAAGTCGACCAGTAGACTCTCGTCTGACGGTTTTGAAACTACTTTTCCGACTGCGATGTGACTCGGCTGGATCAGTTACAGTCATATCAACATCGGAGAGCGATTTCTTGATGAACGTGCTGGGTCGCAATCTCGATGGTGGCTCTAAATTACAGCCCCCCAGCGATAGCCCCACCCGCGAGAGTCCCCAGCATGATAATTCACCAGTCTCACCAACCGGAAAACTTCCAGTGAGAGAGTCTGCGTCGACCTCTATGTCGAGATCAGCCCCAGGGCGTGGGTCTATCTCTGCCCGGGGATCAAGGCTGACTGCGCCAGTGTGGACATATGCTCTGCCGCAGGTGCTTCCAGAGCAACCACCTGGAGAATCTAGTCCTGTCGTGTTTGCTTACCCCCACCCGGAGGAGTCTGCTCCCACCGAATCAACAACAACAGAAACAAACATAACGGGTCTATTGAAGGTCAAGATGTGGCTCGAAGTTGTCATTACCTTGTTGCAACGAGAAGCCGACTGGGATGTTTACAGCTACATTCTTACTCACCTCGGGCCTCAGCTTGGCAACAAGGACTTTTTCAGAGATGCCATCCCTCAGATCACGCTCCTTCGCAGCATTTTGTGTGACCAGGTCAAGAATGGAACTTTCCACGAGCCTCCTGAGACTACCGGATTGAAAAAGAGTGATGTGGCTGCCTGTATCTTCGATGCGCTTTGCATGCTTGTCAGTTATCACGAACACTTTGCCAAGAGCGAAGAGGATGATCTTGTCCGAGCTTTCATGCAGGGTATTATCGGATCCTGGGGTGGCACATCTCGTGGGTGCATTCAAGCACTCTCACTGTGTTGCTATGAAATCCCAATGTCAGTTACGAAATCGTTGAACAGCATTCTTGATAGGATGTCAAAGGTGATCACCATGTCAAACATTGCTGTCCATATTCTGGAGTTCCTGGCTCTGCTTGCACGATTGCCCGAAGTTTACGTCAACTTGCGTGAAGAGGAGATCCGCACTGTGTTCGGCATCTGCATTCGGTTTTTGCAGACCTCTCGGGAGCATCGGTACAAAGCCTCTGAATTGGCTGCAAGGGCCTCTCTGTCAACTCAATCTCCTCATTCTAAGCTCGGTGCCGGGGCAAAGGAAATTTCCGCCCATGGAGCTGAAGCTATCGAGGCCTCCCAAGATGGAATGTCCAAGTATATCTCGAATCTCACCTACCATGTCATGGTCTTCTGGTTCTTGTCTCTGAAGCTCCAGGATCGACCCAAACATGTGAATTGGATCACTAGCAGGCTCATTTATCACGACGAACATGGGAAAGAGGTAGTAGAAGAGCAAAGCCAAGTATTTATCGACTTGATGCAGCGAGTCGCTTATTCAGATCTCGGAGAGACCATCCCCTTCGAAAGCTTTCCCCCTTCCCCTGAGGATGGCCCAGTTGCAAAGAAGTCCTGGATTGTCGGCATGAGTATCGTCACCGTCGAGAGCGCCGGATTATCTGGATTATCTCAGATTACGAAACGTCAGGCCTCTGGCACCACGTACTCTGTCTATCAACAGCGGACGGCCCCAGTTCTGCCACATCAAGTCCCTCCAACTCCCGATGCCAATTTACATTCCGACTCCATGCGCACGGCGGTCCTTCCGAGTCATATCATGCTCCAATTGACCGCTACTGCCTTCCCTACACCTACGGTCATGCAGCCCATCCCGGTTCCTGAAGACGATATCACTCGGCGTGCAATTAGTAACTTTGACCGCACCGACATTGTGGATGGTCACCGGATCGGCATTGTTTATGTTGATAATGGCCAGACAAAGGAGGCGGATATCTTAGCCAACACTGGTGGTTCTGCGGATTATGAAAACCTGCTGTCAGGATTAGGAACCAAAGTGTCACTTCGGAACCCACAATTCAATCCGCAAGGATTGTATGCTGATACTGACGGGGAGCACACCTACGCTTGGCGGGATCGTGTGACTGAAATTGTGTATCATGTTGCAACAATGATGCCTACGGACTTCGATCGTGACCCGGCCTGCATCAACAAGAAACGAAATCTCGGCAATAACCATGTCACCATTGTGTTCAACCGATCTAACTTGCCCTTTAATTTTGACACAATTCCATCCGAGTTCAACTCTATCAACATCGTCATCACCCCGTCGTCTCGGATTGCCTACGATGAGAGCGGCAATTATAATGGCGAGACAGACTCGCAGAAGCTATACTACAGCGTGCAGGTCATGAGCAAGGCCGGATTCCCAGACGTCTCACCTGCCGCGACACCAAAAGTCATATCTGGCAAAAACTTGGCGGCATTTGTGCGCATTCTTGCTCTCAATGCGTCCGTCTTCTCACTTGTCTGGAACAACAAGGGTGGCGAGCATACCTCGTCCTGGACGACCCGTCTGCGAGAAATCAAGAAAGTCCGCGAGCGCGCTCTCACAGCCCAAAGCCACGGCCCCGAGACCGGCGAAGGTGCTTATCCAGGTCTACGGCGGAACACGAAACCCAACATCTTCTCGGAGGAACTACCTTCTCGTGCCCCTCAAGTACAGACGGATTTCGCTGCGGAATGGAATGCAGCGGCAGACACGAACATTGTCCAGAATTTGGATTTCTCACGCTGGGCCCGCTGATTCGTCTTGCCAATACTCCTAAACCTGGCAATCTTGGGCAAGATGAGCTCTGTCTCTCGTCTTCTCTTTTTACTACCCGATGTACCTGTCCTATCCCCTCACTCACTCCCATCCATTCTCTCCGCATCTTACAACACCTCTCCTCCTCTTAAAGAGAAACGACCGGCTCCTTTCCCCTCCCGACGACCAATGACCCCAGAAACGACTTCATGTACATCATCTTGTGTTTTTTGTCGTGATGCAAGACAATTGTCGCATTTGTGAATACCCCTTTCCCGCCCCAAAAGTTTTTTTTTTTCTTTTTTTGACATGTTGTTTTACCTGTCAGCGACTGTCGTGATTAGGATTAGGAATCTGAAATAAACCAGTGTTTTATAATGGACTTCAGATGATGATGCTTCCTTCTATCCTCAACTTCTATAACCTCAAGTTCTAGCTAGTAGTTAGTGGGTAGGTCAGTATCGATATCCTAAGAGCATACCAGGTGACGCGTGAAATAATAGCCAATAACATAACTACAGCCTACACAGATGTTCTACATCGGTTGATTGTGGAAACAAACAATGTTTCTAATATGCCAGCGGTATGATATGAAGGACAGTGGCTCCGCGTTGTGTGTAATCAACCCAGTTGATTCAGTACACTGTAAAGGTGGCTTTCTCCGCGTGCAGGTTTATTTGCACTTCCCGAAGGGCTCGTTGGCCAGTTGCTGTTGTAGAATGGAATTAGCATCTTCTGGCTTTCCGAAAGTGTCATATCCCGGGACATACCACGCAGAGCTTAGATTCACAGTTACCCAAGCTTCCATCCTGCTTGCACTGTCCTCCAGATGGGATCTGTTATTGAATTAGATGAGCTGAACGATGATAGGTATGAAAGGGCTCATACCGAGTTAGCCATGGAAAGACCAACAAGGGCGAAAGCAGTGAGGATGGTGAAACGCATGATGATAGATGATTTGGATGAATGAGGGCTTTGTTGAAGATTGCTGGAGACTTGTAACTATGTTGCGATGTATCCAAGAGCATTGGAGCCTACTTATACCTCTTTCTCCGGTATTATCTATAGCCGAGATCTTCTGGTGCATTACTTTGTTTGGTGTATAAGATGCTTATCCCGATTAATTATAGACGGTTAATTTTGGGGTTTTATGGGTCTGCAGAAACTTGATGTCGATCGATGACAGGGATGATTCTGATATCAACCTGCACTACAGGATGCTGGATTAGTTCTACAACAGATAGTTTTCTTCTCTCTTCCACTTTATATGTCCAGATCTCTGCTGTCACACTGTAGTTCTAAATCTATCTAACTATACTCACATCGTGAACAGGCCTCTAACATAGTTGCCTATGAAGCTAAGATTTACCATTATCTGAACTTTGCATCGCAGTCTCTCGGAGCGGAAACATATTCGGCCTCCGACCTAATCACCTAATAATAGGCCTATTATCTGGGCTATATCTGGGCTATATAGGGCTATACATATATCCGCGCCAAGACATGTGGAGCCGAAGTAAACCCGTCAGGGGCTTAGCACAATGATGTACGTCTGCAACATTATAGAACTATTAAAAAAGGGATAAAAATAGAAATAAAGAAGACCTCAGATCATAGTTGGCCAACCACAATGCTTTCACCAGCAGAGCCCCCTTAGAGCCCCATCAAAAATCAGGACAAGGAGTCCACCCCAAGTGGAACCTTGAACTTATGCAATATCAAGCTCGAACCGATTCATACTAAGCTTAACATAGTAATCTACGTGAGTATAGGAATTTCTTAGGCGTTGGCGCTTCAATATATATTGTTCCCTCGACTTGAAAGTACAGAATGGCCACATTTTCTTGTCCATGTCTCCTCCATATCCCAACTCCCTCTTATATATTATCATCCTATTTAGTTGATGATCAAAATGCCAGAAAATCAGTTTACAGCGGTGGTATGTGAATTGTAAATTTACTACACGAACAATTCTAATGCTTCAACTCCTACTCCAGTGTGACTCGTGCTTCTCTCGAAAGGTGTGGTTTGAACTTCATTGCGATAAGATCGTATGGGAAGTGTCACTAAGCAAACATAGGTCCGTTGTGACAGAGGCAACCCATGCGGTAACTGTCAGGACAAAAGTACCATATGTTCTCGCCAGCGAGTCATAAAACGAATAAGAACCCCTAAGCAGCTGGCAGTGATAAAAAACAGTGATCGAACACGCCAGTCACCCCAACCAACTACAATCCCTCAAGATTCGCAAAATCCATCATCGGGATTGCACGACTATTTTGTAACCACATCCAACAGACATCCCAGGCTGGACTATCAACAGTCTGGGGGAGCATCTCTGGGTCCCGATAGGCCCCCCTCGCTTCATGATGCTCATGCCACGATTCAGTATAACCTAGACCATTTGAAATGGCTCACCATCGATCGCCGCCAGATCTTGGAATCGGGGTTGAGTCTGGCTTCTCAACTCTCCGATAGTTTCGAGGACCCCATTCACGTTTCTAGTGACATCACTGTCAATGAAGAGCTAATGAACCCCCCTTCTGTTGAATTATTAGCCTGGATGTTAAAAGGTACCCCTCCTATCTCTTGCTACTCGGTAGTACTCGGCCAATGAGAATGTCTGATTCTGATCTATTTTAACAGACATCAAAGAGGCCAGGCTTGGCTCGTTCGTGAGGGATTACTTCAGACACATATCTGAAGCAACACTCGAGAAAATGGGACTTACTCTCATTCATGGGACTGGGTCGGCCCACGACATACTCATCAGCACTGTTTGTGTGAATGCGATGGTCTCCAAATTTCTGACTGCCATCAGCAACGCTAGAATTGATAGTGAACTGATCCACAAACTGTCACATACCGTGGTGCAATTCCAGTTGGTAGCAAAGGTAGCCCTTCAGAGCATCTCTCTCTTAACGAGTCCTTCGCTCGGACTCTTACAGGCGCTTCTTTCTGGTGTGAGTATTTCCACTCCCTGAGATAATGTATCATGTCTAATGGAAATCAGCTATTCCTTCATCAAGGATCCGGGGATATCACTATATGCTGGGAGCTTACCAAAGCTGCCTGCAAGATGTGCATAAGCCTGGGCCTTGACATCATGATGAAGATAGGAGGCGCTGTGAGTGAAGAGCAGTATTACTGTCTCGCTTGGTGCTATATACTGGATAAGAATTTTGCTTTCAAAATCGGAAGATCCAAAAGTTTATTGGATCTTGAACTTGCACACATCACTTCCGACCAGTCGAGTGATCAGTACCCTACCTCAGACCTCTTTGGAATTTACATTAGTCTTGCTAGAGTACAGGCTGCTCTCTTGCCATACCTTAGTGGGCGCTCATCGGCGCTGACAGGAGGTGGTTTATCATTTTCCCATGGAATGGGGAAACATTTGTTGGTGAATATGCAACAAATTCAAGGGAGGATCGAGCATGTAGGGCAACTACTTGGACATGTTTTTAGTTGCACCACTGACTCGTTAGTTAGATCTCGGGTCCATATCCAGCCTGGAAAGGCCTGGATGCTCAGTCTGAAATATCCGCTCTTCAATTCGCCTATCATTCGATTATGGCCACCATCTTTAATACCACTGAGGGTACAGGAAGCCAGCCTGTTGATATACAGAAACAGGGTTTGTTGGCCGCCCACCAGGGCATATCTTCCCTAGTGTCGATATGTATATCTGCTGAAAGGCAACATGCGGTGACTTTATTGCACTGGTAAGCTATGTTCTATAGTGTTCTGCACATGAAAATTGGAATGAGCTCCAACTAAATATCTAGGACACTCCTCGTCTACCCTATCACCGCATACTTCGTGCTATTCTGCAATGTCGTCGCAACATCCGATACTGATGACTTCAAACTCATGAAGACGATTGTCGATTGCTTGAACCGCATTGACACAACAAGCCGTCCAATCATTCAAGTGCGAACGATATTCCGCCACTTTTTATCTCTCTCTAGAGGGGTTTTCGACAATGGGTCAAATTCCATGGGTATAGCTCAAGATCATCAAGATTATGAAGTACAGCCAGTACATTCCCAGTCAAGTGCGCTGCAACATTGGGTGCCGGACTACCTGTTTCTATCTTCGACGCCTGGCACAGTTCCTTCTTTTGCTCCATCTTCACTGGCTGGAATGGAGGATTTCTTTGATATTCCCATTACTCCAGAAAACGAGATGCTTATACCCTTAAGCGATTATTATCCTGATATCAGAAATGATTCTAGCATCTAATTCACTTTTCTACAGTCTCAAATCATCTCGCGCATAAGTTCTTAAACGAAATGTACCACATATCTGCCTAATACTTGACATATTAGAATACAATGCTCATTTTTTAATCAATGTAGGACTTTAATGAAAGCCAATTACGTTCCCCTTTTCGGTGGAAATGGCCTATAGCTCAGATGCTACTGTTAACCCACAGAGCGAAGTTCTAGGTAATGGACGTACAAGGCTGAGCCAAACCCGCGCCTATTAGACTCTGAACTTTGTCCGAGAATCTAAAATGATGTAGATCATTTATTCGAGGCTAATTAGGGCAATTAAAGACAAAGTACGTAGCCATGTTTCATCGGGCATTTATGCCGACTATAAATAACCGGCACCGAAGAACGTCTCTTAATTGGCGAACTTCTTAATAATAGATAGAATCTATTAAATGGCATTATCAGTATAGGAGTATATAGCTATAATACTAAACCACCTTCATTTCCTTCTCTTTAGGCCTATCATACTGTCTTTTCTAGGAATTGCACGTCACTACTCTTTTAGTAACCTCGCCAACTATTTCTTTTCTACTCGTTCTTTCCATTCCTTATTTTACATACTTACATTTCCACATCAATCTGGTATCTATAATGCTGTGCTATCTGAAGTATGTCGCTGCAGCCTTGGCCGCTGCGACTCTGGTCTCAGCCCAGACACACAGCGACTGCAATCCAATGAAAAGTACATCACACCCAAGAATCCAAAACATAGTACCTGACATGTTATAGAGACTTGCCCGGCCAATGTGGGCACAACCGAGTCGAGACACACTTTCGACTTCACCAAGAACTTAGGCCTAGATCAGTGGAAGACTACCGCCGGCCACCTTAAGACAGGCTCAAACGGCGCCGAGTTTACTGTCAACAAGCAAGGTGATGCGCCCACCATCCAGACCGACTTCTACATCTTCTTCGGTGAAGTATCTGTCACCATGAAAGCCGCCCCTGGCACTGGCATCGTCAGCAGTATCGTGCTCGAGTCGGATGATCTCGACGAGGTTGACTGGGTAAGTCACTAGACGCTCATCCTCCTACACTGCTTATTTCTAACCCCGATACCTATCCTAGGAAGCTGTGGGTGGCGACACAACCCAAATCCAGACGAACTACTTCGGAAAAGGTGATACCATGACCTATGACCGCGCCATCTGGGAGCCTGTTTCGACACCTCAGGAAATATTCCACACCTACAAAGTAGTCTGGACCAAAGAAGCCACTACCTGGTCTGTTGATGGCAAAGTAATCCGCACCCTCTCCTTCGACGACGCAAAATCCGGCACCAGATATCCCCAGACCCCCATGAACGTGCGCATCGGCATTTGGGCCGGCGGCGACCCAACCAACGGCGAGGGCACAATTCAATGGGCCGGCGGCCTGACCGATTACAGCAAAGCCCCTTTTACCATGTTCATCAAGGACGTCACTATCGTTAACTACAACCCGGCCGAGTCATACACATGGTCTGACCAGACCGGCTCGTATGAAAGTATCAAGCTCGCGGGTTTTACTAACTCGACTTCCTCAACTGCATCGAAGACTTCGCCTGTTGGGTCAATTTGCATATCCTGCTCATCTGCTGTTGTTATATCTAACAGCCCTGAGCCTTAGTAGAAGCCTGATCACAGCTGCTAGGACAGCTAGACCGTCCAACTCCGGCTCGGTTTCTCGTCCCAGTGAACCCTCCTCTTCCCCGGTTTTCAATGCGGCTTCGAACTTAAGCGATAGTAGCCTAGGCTTGTTGTCCATTTTTGGGGTTATCTCTAGTCTCCTTTTCTTGTAGATTAGTTAGCTGAAGGACAGTTGTGCTGAGGAACCTTGGTATCCCAAGTTACGTCACGTAACTTCGTGCTTTCCATCGGTTTCTCGCTCTTTCCACTTTTCTCTTCTTCTGTCTTCTTCCTATTCTTTCATGTACCTTAAATTCCCTAGTCTGCCCTTTCAGCAGATATCCCCAACAACGTTAGTAAAAGGTCACACATATTTGAGACATCTCAAAGGTGTACTGTACAGCTTGATATTGAATAAGTATAGCCAACGCCAGATTATCAGTAGAATAATGGCTAAAGCGTAATTAGCAGAAGCAGCAGTCATGATAGAGGCAACGGATAGAACGAATAAAACCCAGGTTATGGCTTAGTAGCTAATTGTCCCAATTAGGAAGGAGGTTCCCTGATTTGATCCGTGGGCTAGGTTTTTGAATCGATGGTGGATAACTGATAGCAAGTTTTATGTGTGGCTTGTGTTTTTGATAGACCGTGATCATAATTATAAAGTACCTATGTAACTAGCAACACATATAGTCGAACCAAAAAGAAAGAGGAAAGAGAAAGGAGAAAGGAGGGAATGTGATAGAGAGCGCATGTACAAGTGTGAGAGCGAGGCGATGTGGAGAAGTGGTGGGCTTTATTGTGTACAAGGCTGTAGCCAAAAGGGTAATGGTGGTGATCGGGCAAGTGAACGAGATCTTAGGGACAAAACTTCACATATCCAAGCATGTGAGTTTCGTGCCCAACTTGAGATTGGGACATATATTCCCCAGACCATAGTTACTTTTCAAAAAGCCATCACCAACCAAAGATCTCACCAACACTGAGAGTACTCCAGCGCACACCACCGACAGCAACGATCATCAAGACAACATCAACGACAGCCAGCACCACCGATCCCATCATGAAGCGAGGGCTGAAGATGCGGTACAGCATGAGATGGCGGCGAAGATGACCGGCCCACATAGTGGTGGCGAGATTAATAGTCGCCAAGTAGAGGATATGTGTTCCAGCAGCCTGTACGACATCGGAGAGGATGCGTGTGGCGGGGTTCTTATTCGGGTTGGAAGCGGGGACACGGTCGTGGGTCTGCAGGGGTCTTTTCCAAAGGACGGTGAGGGGGACGGCAATGGCGGCCAGGATCTGGGCCCCGAAGGTATTTAGGATAACAAACAGTGGGGACCAGGGGTATTGGATTGTTGCGAGGGGGATGAAAGCGGTTTCCCATTGGATGCTGGACAGGGTAGCCTGATGGCCAGTTTTGAAGTAATAGAAAGAGCCGAGAACGCCGAGGATGACAGGGCCGATGGACGAGTTGGTCATGGTCAGGCTGTTCGTGTCGAGGATTTCGAGAAGAGAGAGGATTTGCCAAAGCAGGAGGGCGATGGCGCCTTGGCCCATTGGTTTCTGCATGAGGATGATGGCGAGGGCAAAGTTGAGCAATAGGAAGCAGAAGCGGGTTCCATAGACGTTGCCGAAGCCGAGGATTGTGACTGTTGTTCGTGGGCCTTGCTGCTGGCCGGCGACTATAGGTGCTGGTGGGCTGTTGGGATCTTCGGTGGGTTTGCTCACGTTGATGCTGACACAGGGCTTCGAGTAGAAGTATGCTACAGTGCCTGCTGCGAACGCAAGGGCGAGGACGAACTGGGCTAGGAAGACACGGACGAACTTGAGGGTGTCATTGCTAACGGGTAGCCACTCGCCGTCGTCGGCGCCTTCGAGAATCCAGAATAGGGAAGCGACGAAGAGACCGAAACGGAAGGCAATGCCGATCCATAAAGATGCGGTGCCTTCATAGGACTTGGAGCCAGCGTAGAAGGACCGTACGACGCTGGGCAGGAATAACGTGACCAGGAAAGGAATGGCAAGCTGCCAGGGAGCGGATGTGGAAGAAGTCGATGAGGCATAGTATGTGGAGCGGCAGAAGGGCATCTGTTCTTCACGGCAGAGGCGGGAGAAAGATGCGATTCGGCCCAGAATAACGAACAAAATGGAGTGGTATACACCCAAGATGCGGTCCGTGGACTGCTTCTGTCGCATGGATGAGACACCCGCGCACACGCCGAATGTAGTGAGGAAGAAGAGAAGGATTTCGTCTTCCCAGATGGTGTACGAGTTTGACGCAAACCCAACAGACTGAGAAACGGTAAAGAAAAGCGCAAGCCATCCCCACATACCGTTTGGAAGAGGCAGTGTCAGGTTCGCAGGTTTCTTAACGAGAGCCGGCGTGGCTCCAAGGATGCTTCCAGCAGCAGCCAGCAACACGGCTCCATCGACCACAGACGTCTCAGTCAGGCCAGTCAAGCCCAACGCAGAACCAGCCACCGCACCAACGCCAGCACCAACGCTTGCGAATTGAAGCAAGCGAGAGGTGAGTTGGGTTCGATCTGTCTGCAAGCCTCGGGCATAGATGATCAACAAGACAATGCTTGTAAAAAGAACCACAACACCTTGAATCATGCTTGGCACATCAAATCGAGCCCACAGTCCACGGCAGATATCAAGAGTGTGACGCTGGTACTTGCGGAAGAGCTCATTGCTAGCGCGAGCAGCGGCCGACTTGGATGAAAAGCCCTTGGAAGCAGACTTCCACTCCTCCTCTGCAGCAGTCCAAAGCAACGCTGACTCTTCATCATCACCAGCACCTCTAGCACGCGCATATTGGTGCTGATACCTCTTAACCTGGGCTGCAGCCAACCGGTTGACAGTCGCCAGGTTTGCCCAGTTGTTCCCACGTGCGCCAGAGAAAGCCTCTTCGATAGGCGAGCCTAGATTATTGAATGGTATGGGCATTCCAAGGAGCAAAGACAGCGTTGGAACGAGGTCGATCTGAGGTACGGATCTGTCACGCGCGAATTGGGGTGGGAGGAGCGTATCCTTGCTTGTGCGTCCGAAGATGCCACGCTTAGAGTACATCCACAACGCGGCCTCAACCTCATCATCAGATTCGCCGCCGTGATCGCCCTTGATATCCATCCCATGATCTCCCATAACTACCAGGAGAGTCTTATCATCGAGCGCAGCAATGATGTCGCGAACAACCCGGTCCATTTCCTGAAGCTTGGATGCCATGGCAGCATGGTTAGGACCATATCGATGACCTGCATGATCTACGCCGAGATAATGGCCAAAGATGACATCCCACTTCTTGCTGTTCTCCGGCCGGAGGAGCGGGAAGAGATGCTCCGTGACACCATTGTCAACAGTGTGCAAGTCCCAGACGTTGAAAGAGTCATATGCATGTGTGAGATTGGTATCAAAGTACCCCGGGAACAGCGCCTGCCAGGTATCATCACCAAGGTGAACCAGCTTCTTCCCGGCGCTATGCAACTGTGCGACAAGATTGTCCTCGTCGATGGCGGTTCCGGCGAAGTTGGAGCCTGCTTCCAGGAAGGTGGGCAGGGTTCCGGTGGTCAGACCTTTCAGGCGGTTGAGAGTGGTTGTCGGAGGATCCGCGATGAATGGCAGGAGGAAGGCGTTGGCGGGATTCTGCACTGCGGTCTCGTAGAGGACAGGGATGTTGTTGTGGAAGAGGTGGACTGTGTCACTTTCTCCTTTCGAGGCGAATGGCACAGTGAAGTCATATCGGAGGGCGTCGATTATGATGACAACGGCCTTGTCAAATGTTTTCTCGTGCCAGCAGCCTTTCTGCTGCTTACTCCCCAGGGCTGTATTGTGTGGTTGGGCCAAAATGTCCTCGAAAGGCAGTACGTCGCATGATGATTTGTCTTCGAGGACCATGCGCGTGAGGAGAAACCCTTTTGTGAACAGATATATACCGGCGATGTGTAGGAGTCTATGATTTATTCAGCGTCAGTTCAAATTTATTTCAACGCGTCACGCCTGCAGCGGGCTTTGAACCTCAAAGCTCCGCTAGGCTTGAGAAAGAACCACTCACAATATCCACGCCAGAACGCCCATCACACCAAAATGCTTGGTCTTGAACTCATCCTCAAGCTCCAGCGATTTCTTCTCTAACAGAGCAGCTTGCTTCCGCTTGGACTGCCCGTCAGACGTCTGATCGGAGCTGCGAGGGGTGGCCGCTGGAAGACCGCTTTTAGGGTCGTTAGGGTTTGGACTAGTCCCCGCAGTCCCTGCAGATAATCTGGCTACCATTTCCACGAATTATATGGTCTCAAGTCGAGCTCGGGAGTAGCTGGCGCGCCAGGTCGCAGGTCTGGCTGCTGGTGGCCGGAGGAGCACTGAAGGGACCTTGAATGATAAACACGATGTCTTTTTCGGAGGCAGGGAAGCCGGGAGCAAGCACAATTAAGCCGTTTGAGCCGGTTCAAGCGAGATCCATCAAAGTCGGAGAAAAAGTACAGGCGGGGCGGAGGTTGCGGAGGTCTGTACCCCTTTCTGTGCTCTGTCGAACGGCTTCCCTATGTATCAGGAAGCTATAACATGCACATTGTTTGAAGCAACAATGTATACAAAGCTCAATCAAGTGGAAAGCTGTTTAATGAAAGAAAATAAATCGAATTTATGTGACAGTCGCGGAACCCACGGGTTGGGAAGCTCGGCTTCGGCGTTTCTCATTGGCCGACTGCAGGCTGCGGGTACATAACCACCTGGCCATACGGGGAGTTCTTATATAGGGCATGGCATGCCTTGGTCGCTCATGCTTAATGTTATCCTCAATTCAAATAAAGAATTGGTATATAAAACTAATCATTGGTCCTTAAGATGGTCGCGGATTCGTCATATCTATGGCCCCTTTTGTCATCCATACTCCACCTGCCTCAATATATTTTGAATGTTGTACTCTGTAACTACTCCGTATAGTGTTAGACTTTGTTATACTGACTTCATCTATTTATGTTTTTGGATGCGAAGCGGTATCCTTAGTCTTGCCAACCCACAAGTACTTCTTCGTCTGTCCAGAACCACTAGCTGCCCGTGGATTCCTTCTAGAGTTCGAAACCTCGTTTTATACGCCATCATACTCGCCTGAGCAACAAATTTTGTCTCCTTCCCGACTTTGACGCTGAGGAGATACTCGCACAAGGCAATAGCATCAGCCTGTGAATACCGAGGAACATTTCGATAGTATTATCTTCGATCCAGCTTTTGCGCCACAAACCACCCAACTAAGCCATTCCTTCCCCCAAGCGCAAAAATGGTTAACCCATCACAGCACTTCATTACTTGGCCACCAGATAGAATACCGGAGACTAGGTTTGAAATGCCGAAAAACGCATCTAGAATCTACGAAAAGCCCTACCCACTAATATCAATTCCTTGGGCTTGATAAATAGGAAGACAACTTGCTGCTCTTTCCTTATTTACTAGACTCGGTTGTTCATTCCCGGTAATCCTCCACATCTCTGAACATGTTATGCTATGAACACCATCTACACCCACAACCAAATTACCATGATATGTACTGCCATCGGCTGTAAATACGGATACCCCGGAATGTGTTGTGCGGATGCTGACCAGTCTTTTATTCATATGAAATTTCGACATTTCTTTCAGATTCCTGTACAGTAAATGTTATACTGTTTCATCAAAGTTATGAGTTATTGTGCATATATAACTTGCACGCCTGCATGGGCTTGTAAGAGAGGGCTTACATGGCCCCCCATTCTATAAACCTCCCCTTGCGTTACTTCTACGTCTATCCTTTCGCTGACCAGCGAGGACTAACTGCCCACAGGTCACCTTGAGTCGACGGATGAGAAGTGCAGTCAAACGGTGGTGTGTGTCTATGTCACTCCCAGCATGATTTTGCTGAGCACCCATGGGCTTAATATCCATCGGATGGACTGTTCATGTAGCCCCAAAGGTTATTTAATGTTGATTCATAAAAGATGTTGAAAGGGTGTAGGTAGTATAGCTATTGGGTAAATATTGGATGGGGTTTGAATTTTAAAATTTTCATTCCCAGGCGATCACTTTCCGGGCCCATGCGTCTTACCTTCTTGTAGGAGGTCTTGGAGGGTTAGGCAGTGGAGTCGCTAGATGGATAGTTGAGCACGGTGCTAGACGTCTCATCTTCTTATCCCGAACCGTAGATGCAGAGTCAAACGATATGCTTTTCCATGAACTGAAACACCAGGGCTGCTCTATCACAGCCGTCAAGGGAAGTGTCTGCAACTTGCTGGACATTACGCAGGCCATCTTATCTAAAGCCAACTTGAAAAATATCTTCAACATGTCTATGGTGCTACAAGACGCATCACTACTCAAGATGACATTGGATGAATGGAACGCTTCCACCAGACCAAAGATACAAGGTGCATGGACGAAGCAAGCTTAGACGAAAACCTTGATTTTTTCGTCCTGTTTAGCTCGATGGGTAGTATTCTTGGAGTACCCGGGCAGGCAAATTACGCTTCCCCAAACACATTTATGGATGCATTCGTGCAGTTCCGCCATCACTCCCAACTACCGGCGTCTGTAATTAACATTGGTGCAGTCCAAGGCACTAGATATGTCGCTGGGAATCCAGTGATATTGGACAATATCAAGTTACTCGACTGTGCTCACATGAGCCGAAGAGATTTGCTTAACGCCATAATATTTCTATATCTCATGGCCTTAGCCCACAGGGCCGTCACGACAGCTGTTACACGAATCCAGCGTTATCACAGGGCTCAGAGACTCCGCCGGCATATTCAGCGAACTGAACGGGAAAACAATGTTGCTTGATAGTCGCCTTGTTGCCTACTTGGCCAATTCCACTGACAATGTGCCTACGGAGAAAGAGCCTCAGCGGGTAAACTGAAAGACTTCGTTTCTTCGGCTGCTGCAGACTCGACCATTCTTACAGAGCCAATAGCGGCTGCATTTGTTGCTACCGAGATCGCAAAATGGGCCTCATGAAACCGGTTGACGATGATTCTGAAATTGACCTTTTACGCTCTCTCGTCGACGTCAGACTAGACAGTCTTGCTGCTGTTGAGATGCGTGTTTGGTTAAAGGCCTCTTTGGGGTTGGGCATCACTGTTATAGAAATCATGCCAATGGCTAGTCTAGCTGCAATGAGTGAACATGTGGTTCAAGCGTTGGCCAGGAAAGTTGAGGGGGATAAGAAAAACGTGAGGGGAATATAGCATTTGATTATTGTTGTGGGTCAGCCCGTCGACGAAGATGTATGTATGTATAACACAGACGTCAGGGGTCAAGCCCCCTTTAGCTTAGAGTGAATGCATCCATGCCAGCATCAAGTCTGGGGTGGACTGGTCAATGTTCTTCAAAGCCTATCCTCCCCTGACCCTTAGCGGTGCTTATGTCGGATTTAACAAACAGCAGATATCAGAGGGAAGCGGTGAGTCTCATCGAAGTGGATGGAGATCACTGGTTCTAATATCAGAATCGCGAAATACTGCGGGAGACGTTGACGGGTATGGCAAGCGAGGCTGTTATAGGTGACGACTAATAATGCCACTATTCTGAGGCGGCACTAGGAGAAGGTGATCGGAGACGATGGGTTAATTTCTTAGTGGAGCAACTGTTTATATTGATGTCAAGCCCTTTATAACTAGAATGACAATTCGGAACCCCGTGATATTCGCAATTTACGCTATCTCCTATGTGTATATTTCTTGGTAGTCTCCTTAGATACACTCACTATACACAGAAAAAAATGATAGATTCCAGATTTGCATAAATCAACATAGGAGGACTAAGTACATACATTATCCAGCTGCCGAGTACCGGGTAAAAAGGCACATGAGAAGAGAAGTAAAATAGAGGCCCAAATAAAACGTAAAAATAGGACCTCATAAAGGGGGTGAGAAGAAGAGAAAATCGAAAGCAGGAATGATGTCACATGCAGATCGGTCCCTAGGAACGTAGCAGGGGCGAAAGAGACATGAAGAACCAGGCTTAAGAAATCAAACGCCAGAAAGCAAATAGAGAAAAATCGGCAGGCCCTCGCTATGAACGAACCAGTTTCGATAAATATTAGAATCCTAGCAGTGTATTCTGTCCAGGAATCGGGTATTCCGACAGTATGTATGCTTTGGAGACCAAAATGGAAACTGAAGGACATTTGTGCAAGCCACGAAGGCCAAATCAGGGAAGGAAGGGTATGTAAATGGTAGAATCGCAAAAGATATTTGACAGGGTACTCGTCATGTTTTGAGAAGTCGTCGAATGTAGGAGAAAAGGGTGAGCGCTATGCGGGCGAAATACGCGGTTGGTCAATTAAGCAAGTTGGCTTAACAACACGCCTTTAATGATACGTCTTCCTCTCGTCTTTCTCCTTCAATCCGCCCATCCGATCCATGTCCAGGGACTGGAAGCGACCGGTGTCGGTGGTTTGGTATGGAGGAAGCTCCTCATGGCAGGGTTCCAGGCCGACGCTGCCGGCGTCACTGATTCGGACAATAACCATGCGGCCAGACGTACGTTTGCCGCTCGCGTCTTCTTCCTCTGGGAAGGTAATGCGGATCTCAGGCACAGGGCTAGGTGGGGGGCTGTGGGAGTTCTCCATGAGGCTGCGTTTCTCATCATAGACAAGGATCGAGTCGGTTTTATTTGTGGAAATGGTGAGGCGGCGTCTGTTGAGGGACTCCCCATTATGGACTGGAAGCACGTTCTGTTTCCGCTGACGCTTGCGGCGGAGGATGAGCAGACCACCGACTAGGGCGAGGGAGAGTAGAACGAGAACGAGGAGGGCAATGAGTAGGTCGACCATGGTGTTTGAGAGTCCGCCATTGCTCTTATCGTCATCATTGCGAGCAACGATGCGGGTGAATAGGTTGTTCATCTTGTCGGTTGTCGACGGTTGGTTTTTTTTTCGATACCGAGTTTAGGAATATCGGAAATCGACAGATATGTATGTGATCGACGATTGTGGAATCCAAGGAAGGTGTCACAGGATGAATCTGGGGAAATAACTAGTCCGGCGCGATGGAATGTGTAAGTTGTCACGGTGTCGAAAAAAGGGCGAAGAATCGAAAACGAGAGTAAGTAGGTTAGAGAAAGAATGGACACAAGGTGAGCCGCTAAAAGAGTGAAGCTGGCACCTGTTGGAAAAGAATGGAGGGGATGGAATGAGAATGAAGGGAAAACAGAAAAGGAGGAAGGGGAGAAGAGGAGAACCTTTGGGAGCCTAGAACGGCTTTGCTATTGTTAGTGTAGAGCTAAGCTATTCGGAGCTTAGCGCTGCTCCTTCGGGTTGCTCGGGGCATCTTGGCCCCAGGGACCAACCAATCATAGACTCTCAGTGCCTGGAGAGCGGACCCTCCGGGGGGTATTTCTGCCCTCTTACTCGCCAGGTGGCTCCACTGAACTATGCCTGTTTATTTTGGTTCCCCTGAGATCCACGCTCATAAGCTCGCATAAATCTATATGTTATATGTGATATACGGAGTAGAGATTTAGATCGTAATCTTAAAGATGTTTGTTTTGTAAAAAAATATGTATAGGTAGTATGGCTGGCGCTTAGTGTGGTCACACAATAAATCCCTCGGATTTGTCTTACGGTGCAATACAAAGTCTAATTGTCTAAATAGTCACATGATGTATGCTCTTGATGCTGCAAAAATAAGCAGGAAATGAGTGTTTCAAAAAAGTATGTGGAGGGAGATTAGATCTCATGCACCGACGGGGCAATCCTCGAGACATATAAACAAAGCCCTAGTACGCGTCAACCGAACATAACTATTGGTAAATAGCAACCATTATTTGTTAGCAAGAACAAGGAACAATTTATTGACTTTGAAACAGTTGAATCATTGTATTATATAGATGAACTTAACTTAGACGTTGGACTAACTATAGCGAGGTCTGTAAGCAAGCCGAAGGTCACCCATGATCTACCATGCTGCACCCTTTATATTGAATTCCTTCAAATCCGAAATGATTGCTGTAGTTAATATGTAATTCCATTCCCATTGGATTAATCCGAAATAAAGTAATGTGCCAAGCACTCGGATGTCTCCCTAGCTAGTAGACATATATAAAAGGTATTCACTTGCTCAAATAGATATCACAATGGAATAAGCTAGCTATATTGATAACAAGTGTCTATAATAAGTATGGGCTACACAATCTAGAGTACGGAGTAAATATCCATACACCTGACATCCGAGATCACTGTAACCACTGTTTGCCACATGCTGGATGTGTCAATCGCCTGAACTGCATGTGTCCTTCTTGCATGGTTTTTGCAGCCACATCGGCGACACACAGCAGAAGGGCACGCGGCCCCGGTGCCACAATAAAGTGCCCGGTTTCAATACATTGACTTAGTGTGTGGCGTTTTAGGTCTGGTATACTTAATTACTGGCAGGCTGGTGCCAAGTGAGCTATTTCTTCATCGAATATGCATCTGGATGTGATCTTGGGGAGACAGCTCTTTGTTTGGGTTTATAGTCCAACTTTCAAATATTCCTCGCAATATTTGTTTGTTAGTTTGCAAAGTATATTATCACAAGTGGTCCGTACGTTAGTAAATTCTTAATGTGGGGGGACTTCGACTATTGTGTTGACACATGAGAGACATCATGAGAAGCATCGAGTTTTAGGGGCGATATCAACTAAACCTCAAGAAATTCCTCATCAATACAAAAAACCAGAGACCTAGCTTCCAGGACGTAGAACAGGTTGGATGCTCTATAATAAACCCCCGACATTTTATCAATACTGCTAAGGCCTGACACTCGAGATGAAGAACACAACCAGCAGATCATTATCAAAATTTGTCAACTGCACCGACTGACATGTTCTAGGTATATTACAAGACTATCTTGGCATACATAATGGATTAGTCTCTGCGTCTTTCATCATACGGTCAGGGGCGGCCAACACACAATTCGATACCTCACACACTCGGAGAAAGGACGATCATCATAGAAAAAGCAACAACCTAGTACCCGGAACCTGGTAGCACGGCCAACGCCCAATAGTCACTGCCAGAAGTCATCGCGCTCGGGTCCCCAGAGGGGCCTTAATGCTACGGGCATTGGACGCAAGGTGGGCAATGCCCCTCAGAGATCAGATCCGGGGAAGATTTCTGCGAGTGATTGCTTGACACTTGACCTGTGCAACCCCTGTGTAAGGATCCAAAAGCGAGTATCCTTGTCAACCTGCAAGCTGTATGACTCTCCCTTTGCTAGTCGATGTCTCGGCCTTTTTCCAATCTCGCCGGGAGGGATTACACTGCGATGACTGGACACCGCAACGTTGACGGCAAATGTTCACCAACACATGCTAGATGACCTATTTATTTTCTTTTTCTTTCAATGGGTTTCTATGGCCTTCTGACCCAGACATAAATACTTGGATCTCGTCATTCAGCAGGGTGCATCCCACACTTTACCCACAGCTTGATCCAAGGGTCAGTGTGACGACGTGCCGAAGCAAGGGGCTGGCCGAGTCTATGGAAGTCTACTCAAGTCGCGAACTTATTTTTTTCGCGGATAATTCCTCTGGATCTGGGCCTCATCGCCCCAAACGTACTTCTATCGATGGTCGCGCGTGAGACTATTGCATGACTAGCAGTTGGGGTTTGACTTGATCTATTGAGAGAATCAAGGGATTGGGCAACGCCAATACCGGCGCACGGCCAGGCAGGGAAAAAAAACAGAGAGGACATAAAAAAAAAAAAAAAAAGCCAAAACACAAGAAACAAATGCCCCCCCCCCCCTCCCTCGCCCCATTGAGTTCCTGACCGGAGAAAGTAAGTTAACGTCTAATCCTGGAATGACAGGTAATCCACAGCTAGAAAGGTCTTTTCAAGAATGTTTCCGGATCCAACCGGAATAGACGTTTAATAGGAAGGATAATATATATATATATATATACCTATGTAGGTAGTAGGTATATATAGAGTGTACCTTACTTGATGTTTAAGGCTAAAGTGGGAGGGGCTTAGTGGGCCCGGATCGGAAGAAACGTTCAATCTTTCTAAGATAAGCTGTTGCCGAGGAATTATATTAAAGCTTCATTTGGTATAGAACCTCGGCTTGGATCCTTTTTTCCTTTTTAGAGAGCTTTCTTATGTCAGGCACCGGCTCCATTCGGGAGTATGCTCTCTATAGGGCGTTATAGTTTCCATGGTCAACATAGATTGTTAGGGAGTTGGAGTGGATAGGAACTTTTGACCGTATTAAATATCTCTGACTTCAGGTTTGCTCGTTCACCCACCCATTCGGTACTGTTCCAAGGATTATTTGTATTAAGCTGGACCATGGATATACCTCAGTATGAAACATAATTGCAATACAATATGTACAATAGAATGTTCATATATATCATATCATATATAGGATGTGAAAACAAGACAAAGAATGGGGCCAGACTAAAAAAGAAGCGCCGGGAGTTAGATCGCGGTGACAATCAAATACATACGCCATAAAACGGATGGCTGAAAAAGATACTTAGGTTTACGGCTAAACTCTAACCTAAATTGAAGTACCACCAGGTCCCAGCCAAGATCGACCTGTTCACATGGTTATGGTAATTACGCGGCAATACAGCGGCTGATCTGCTTGAGAAATCATCTTTCTTCCTTGTTATCTATCCAATTGACTCTGTTCTGATCTTTTTTTCCTTTTCTTTTCCTTCTTCGTGTGACTTTTTTTTTAATTGTCCTTTTATTTGAGAACGTCTCCTCTTTTTCCTTTTTCATTACCTTTTTCCTTTTTCCCTTCATCACCGCCTCACCAAAACCACCCTAACAGCCACACAAAAAAAAACCCTTGGGCTGTCATGCTGGCGCCTGTGTGACAGCTGGACTACATTAATGCCGTGCCTTGTCTCTCATCCACATTCCCTTCTATCCACTGAATCCAAGAATCTTATCCTTCTTGCGCGAGCGCATTCCATTATCCTCTCTTAGTCCGCTCGAAAATCTTCCCTCAAGACATCACCCCTTGCCTACCAATCAATCTAGGGTCCCCCAACGTTCTATTTGCCATTCTCGGGGATCGCCTCTCCACAAGGCACATGAGGACGATCTGCAACTGGGAGATTCCTGGAGCATGCACGGAGCAGAGTAACGTCGCGGCGCCTCCTCAATTCTGAACCTTCCGGCTACCAACTTCGAAAACCCCACAGCTGCAGCAAACGAAAGGGTGATAATAATCGTTCCAATTCTTTGTCACCTTGCATCTTCTATCGCTGTCAAGCTCGATCGACCTTCCTGCCACACTCAGCATTTCTCGCCTCATTCAGAGCTTGTCGCTCTTCCTCCCTTCCGTCTCCCTTCCTCTCTTGCTCCTGTATAATCTGTACATGTCCTGGGTTCGCCTCTGAGCAATACAGAAGACTACATTCATTTTTCTTTTCGCTCTTTCTTGTGATCCCTTCTATCCCCTCATTTGGTGAGTTTTCCCTTTCAAGACACTTGGACACCCTAGGTACCCTTGTACCTTTCTCCGAACCTGGCATCCCGATGCAACATTGCCCAATATGGCCTAAACCTTGCTAACACGGACTTCTCATCACAGTCTTATATTTCTTCGTGTACGCCGTCTCTGGTGCCTGGTGCCCGCTTGCAAATACTAGTCGACACAGTATCGGCCGATCGTCTCAGTTCTGTGATTTATTACCACGAGACAACCCCTCCCGAACCATCTACAAATAATCTTCGCCGTTCGAGTACATATCGGATTACTGTTCTGCCGATCGGAGATTTACTGGGATGGCTTCTACTATGGCCACAAATGCAACCAGCGTACACAACGTGAGTGGAACCATTGATGTTAGTCGATAGAATGCCCGTAATAACAGCGAATCTAGGCACGATCAAACCGGGCTTCTAACATGAATTCCTCTGGGATGAACGACCGCAACCGCGGATCACAAGGCAACAATGTCGGTAAGGGTTTCGGTGCTAGCAAGGCTAGCTGGAAGAACAACATCTGGGGCGACTCCAACCTAGGTGGATTCGGTGATGGTGAGTTATCGTACACCAATTGCGAAATGGGCTATGCTTACGCAGATTGCAGATCAGCATCTCAGCGAGACTGCATTCGAAGGGAAATCCGGATCGGGATCCCTCCTTTCTACATCGGAGTCAGACGGCTGGTCGGGACGTGCCAACCTACCATGGAGCACTGTCAATACCAACCCCGCCTTCCAGAATAGAGGCCTCGCCACATCGCCCACCCAGGCTCGTGCAAACGACCGCAGTGCTCCTGCTATCAACGAAACTAGTGATAGCTCTTACTTTGCCTTAACCCGCACCACTGGAATCAACACCGCCGCTGGCACTGCGAGCCACAGACCCTACCTCAACGCTGGGTCGGAGGGTGTATCTCCCTCCGGAGATGGCATCTCCTTCGGTGGGTTTGCTGGTCGACGACAGATCAACACCACCGGTCTCGGTGGTAGCCCTGTGGGAGCGACTTTCCCTGTGAAGCCTGGCTTCTCCAATCCCCTTGATGGTGCAAGTGGAGATGGTATGGGTGCTTCAATGGGCATTGCTTCGTTGGGATCTGGAATTGCCGAGCATATGTCTCCGCCACAGGGTCGCAGCGTACTATCTCACGCTTCTCACAACTCCGCCTCATACGCAACCCAACGTCCCGCCCACTCTGCTCATCCCTCCTTCTACTCCGACAATCACAGCATCGATGGCCGCTACACAAGTGGCTCGATGGACCTCAACTCCGGGTTTAGCAAGCTGCAACTCAATGAAGCCAGCTATGCCTCCCAAGCAGCTCAGCGACCCTCGTTCGTTCCTCACGCATCCTTTGATGGCACTTTCCAGCGCGGGAAGTATCAGAACAACGAAGATGCTTACCAGGCACTTGGATATACCGCAGAGGCTGCACAGGAGATGCAGCTTGCTTACCAGGCACGATCCAGAGCCACGAACACCGGCTCTATCTCTCCCTCTGACTATGCTCGCATGGATAGCCCGATCTACACTAGCGTGGATGGTGCTGCGGGTCAATACCGCAACACAAGTGCGAATGAAAGCCAGGCGGCAGCATTCGAGCGCAGGCTACGAAACTTCCAGGAGCAGGAGCTTGCCCAAGGTTCCCCGCGGATGCAGTACCCCCCTTCCTACGATTTCCAAGCCTACCAGGCTTCTCGTTTGAACGCCCTTTCTGGATTCTACCCAGTAGGCCATCTTAGTGGCCTCGGTGCCGCTGCTTTGGTGTCACGCACTCAACGCGAGCATGATCCTAGCCAGGTTGTTCGCAGCCCCCTCCTAGAAGAGTTCAGGGCCAACAGCAAGGGAAACAAGCGCTACGAGCTGAAGGACATCTACAACCACGTGGTTGAGTTCAGTGGTGACCAACACGGCTCCCGCTTCATTCAACAAAAGCTTGAAACCGCGAACAGCGACGAGAAGGAGCAGGTGTTCCGCGAAATTCAGCCCAACTGTCTTCAGTTGATGACTGATGTCTTTGGTAACTACGTCGTTCAGAAGTTGTTCGAGCACGGTAACCAGACCCAGAAGAAGATCCTGGCCAACCAGATGCGCGGCCATGTTCTAGCTCTCTCGACCCAGATGTATGGATGCCGAGTGGTCCAGAAGGCCTTGGAGCACATCCTGACTGACCAGCAAGCTACAATGGTCAAGGAGCTAGAGAACCATGTCCTCAAGTGCGTTCGTGATCAGAATGGCAACCATGTGATCCAGAAGGCCATTGAACGTGTTCCTTCGGAATACGTACAGTTCATCATCAATGCCTTCCGAGGGCAGGTCAATAGACTGGCGGCCCATCCTTACGGTTGTCGTGTCATTCAGAGAATGCTTGAGCACTGTGAGGAGGTCGACCGGCAGTCCATTCTGGCTGAGCTTCATGCCTGCACTTCGAATCTGATCCCTGACCAGTTTGGCAACTATGTCATCCAGCACGTCATTGAAAACGGCGATGAGAAGGACCGCACTCGCATGATCGACATTGTAATGGGACAACTCCTCGCCTACTCCAAGCACAAATTTGCTAGCAACGTGGTTGAGAAGAGCATTGAATTCGGTGCAGAACATGAGCGTATTCACATCATCAGTACCCTGACCTCTACCAACGACCGCGGCGAGAGTCCCCTCCTTGGTCTCATGCGTGACCAGTACGGCAACTATGTTATTCGTAAGTTCAATCCTATTACTCATTATGTGCTATACTAACCCCCAACAGAGAAAGTGCTCGGCCAATTGAAAGATGCCGAGCGTGAAGCCCTCATCGATCAGATTAAGCCGCTGCTCAGCCAGTTGAAGAAGTTCAGCTATGGCAAACAGATCGTCGCTATCGAGAAGCTCATTTTTGACCCAAACTCTCCTGCGACTGGCCCTCTGTCTCACACCACCTCGACCACTCCTCCTCACTCCCACAAATCTTCCCCGCAACCCGCTAAGCGCTTAATCCCCACCGAGCAGCCGCGGGCTCCATTCGTGGGTAATGCCCCACCCACACCTCCCCCGACGGACGCTCAGACCACCGTCGATACGACCCTTGAGTCGAAGGGCCTCGCTAAGAGCACAGTGACCTCGGTTTCGAGTCCCGAGACAGGCAACACCGGTGTTACCGTCCCGGTCGATGTCACTAGTGCTCACTAATTCGTTGCACACTTTAACTTGCTCGCCCAACATAATCTTTCTAATCCTGATTTGATCTGAGCCGAGTGACTTCTTGTTCTCTATCTAATATGGGGCGTATACATACAGGGGAATCAGGCGGGATATATGTTACCAACGTCTATGTGATTCTCCCTTACTTGACCATGGCTTTTAACGGCGCAACAATGAGGGCCTGGAATGTCTTTATTCTTTTTTTTCCTTGTGTTGATCTCGATCTCGATCTCGATCTCGGACCACCGACTTATTTCTTATCTTACCTTATTTGTTCTTGTTTCTTTCTTGACATGTTCATTTATTTTTACGATTGTGTTTGCGAATCATTGTCAATGCTTCTCACTATGAGATCCAGGTCCGAGAATCGATATGGCTCCGGCGTCTTTGTTCTGTCCACTTCTTCCATTTATTTTTATTTTGTTACGGGGTTAACGGCTGTGATGGGGAAAATCGGCGACTGGCTCGGAAAGGGGGACGGATATGATATTTCGCTCTTCATGATTTCCGAGCGCATATGCCCATAGCATGGAGTACCGGACCTTCCACATTCACATTCGGATCCAGCAGAAAATATCAGCAAAAGAATCAAACCACCTTGCACAGCAGCTACCTTGTGCCATGGCATCTGCATGATCTAGCCAGAACTACCTACTCTCTTTCCACACATTTCCTTCCGCTATTTCCATGGCCGAATCATCATATCTCAAAAATTATGGCTATGATTCCTGATCCTAAGCTCTACGGCTTTCCTTTCGCATCGAGGTCAACATGCCTGATTATCCTTGGCTTTTGGTAGCTTGTTATAGCTGCCGGCTCCTGTGGGCTTCGTCTTGCTTGTTTCTGGGTCACTATGCCGTGTTGATAATTTCCCTTGTGGTTCTCTTTTATTTTCTTGCTAGTGGCTGTATTATCAATGCATTATGACTTGACTCTTAACTTTGCTAAAATCATTTACCAATTCTTTCATACATCGTAACATGTTCAGTGACCTTCGAGCATCCATATGTAGTGCTCAGCACGTGACATATAATTTATATCACACGTGACATCAATCCCGTGATTCCCGATAAGACGGCAGCGCATCCTGATGGAGTTGGACCAAATCCCCTCTGCCACTTTCACTTTTACCTTGACACTGTGATAATCGCTATCTCTCTGCGTGTCAGCGAATAGAAACCTGCCGTGTCAATCAATCCACCCGTCATCGTTGAACTCCCAATCCGAGCTCGAAAGAACCTACATACAGCCGGCATCCAGACCAGCTCCGAGCTCATCCCGCAAAACTACAACTACCAAAAAATAATCACTACAACAACCACACACAATCCTCCAAATAATTTTCCAATCAAATCCCACAACCACACCCTAAACCAATCCACCAAGCACCAAAATGTCCTCCAACGTCGGCCTCACAACCCCGCGCGGCAGCGGTACATCAGGCTACGTGCAGCGCAACTCTGCCCTCCTCAAACCCCGCAACACAGGCTATGGCGCTCCCTACCCACCCATCAGCGGCGCGAATGGCAGCGGGCCAATGGACCGACCATTCAAGCAGCGGATGCCCGATAAGCAGATCCTGGAGCACGACCGCAAGCGCGCAATCGAGGTGAAGGTGATGGAAGAGCGGGAGCGACTGGAAGAGGAGAATGAGCGGATTGAAGAGGAGGCCGATAAGAAGAAGGGGAAGAGCGGGGCTAAGAAAGAAGATGGTGGTGAGGATGGCGAGGAGGGAGAGAAGGTTCTCAGTGAAGAGGAGATTGATGAGCGGTGTGATACTCTTCGACAGCGGTTGCTGAAGGAGCTTGAGGAAGATTTGGAGCGTGGAGAGTCTGGCTTCAAGAAGCCTTTTGGGGCTGGGGCTGGGGCTGGTAGGGATAGACGCAACCTTAAGTCTTATCAGGTTCATGAGCTTGCTGAGGCGAAGATTGAGGAGACGGAGAGGTTGCGCAGGGCTTTTGGTTTGAGGGAGGATCGAGAGACTGGGGAGATTTCTAGCTCTCGGGATTATCGGGAGAGGAGGAGGGATTAAATTATGTCTTGACTTGTTTTTTCTTTCTGCTTATGTCTTTCTCAAGTAATGGTGTTAATCGGTGTTAGGGTTATGTGGGATCATGGAAATTGGGTTGCATGAACAAGTTTCTTTCATCTTTTTATTGTCCATGTTACGCTGTACAATCTTCGAATGCAAAGAAATGAACAATTGGATATCATAACCTCATCTATAATACACCAAAACCAGTACCTATGCCACAAACTTTTCAATAACCCAACCCTCCTTCGGGTCCTTCTTCTGCACAACCTTCTTAGCAGGCATCGGCCAGCCCACGCTGCCCGCATCACCCACCAATTCAGGAATAACCCAGCAAGATCTGCGCGGCGGCACGCCCTCAATAGCATCCGCCTTACCAATCGGCTTGCCATACTTGATAAGCGGCGTATCATGTGCAATTGCCGAGAGCTGCAATGCACTAGGCGCAACAAGCGGGAACATCCGGATCTTAGGCACCTGGTCCGAGACTAGCGAGGCAGAAGACTGCTGGAGATGCGAGTAAGTGATAAACTTTGGCATTTCCTTCGGTGAGAGCTTAGCGAGCAACGAAGACGGATGCACATAGACAGCACGTTCCTCCAGATCCTGGCCCTTGCCGTCTCTGGAACGGAATAGCGTCAAATAGGGGACGTCTATGGCGCGACGGGGGGTGCGCGGGTTCTCAGGCGGGACGGGGGCAAGGTCAGCGCGGATAGCGACGTGGTCGATGAATCCTGCAGTGACGATCTGCTTCAGGGCCTTGAGTTGTTTTGGTGAGGGCTCTGGCAGACGGGCTTCGTAGGCGGGGACTAGGCCTGGGTTGTTTGAGCGCACGATGTCTGTTAGCTGGCGGCGGAGCTGGGTTGCTTCTTTGAACGCCTTTGCGCGGAGGAACATTTTTTCGCTGAAGGCGTCGCCGTCGGAGGCGTAGGCGTAGGCGCACATTGCAGAGAGGGATTTTAGGGCATCGGAGGTGTCGTCGTGTTTGCTGAAGAGGCGTTGGGCACGGGTGTACTCTTTCATACGTTGCGCGCGCTCATCGTCTTCGAGGCGGTCTGCGTTTGTGTAGACTTTCCGTCTGTCGCTGTCGCTATCGCTGTCATCGGCGATTTGCTTCTTGGCTGTGGTGGGCAGGGGTTGGTTGGGGTCGAGCTGGTTCTCTGGAACGAAGAGATCTCCGACTGCGAGCGCTGCGACTAGGGCGATGACGTAGGGCATGCAGCCGTGTTGGTGGCCGATGTGGAGCATTTTGCTGAACCGGGGGGAGAGGGGGTAAGTTGCGAGACGACGGCCGATGGGCGTAATCTGGCCGTCGGCTGTGAGGGCGCCGAGGTTCTTCAGGAGTTTCTCTGCCTTCGCGAGACCTTGGCGACTCGGGGGCGTGGGGAATGGGAAGTTGATCACGTTGTGGAGACCCATGCTCTTCATCTGGAGGACAACGCCTTCAATGGGAGTGCGGAGGATCTCTGGGTCAGTGTATTCGGCGAACTCGCCTTCGTAGACCGCAGAGGAGTACATTCGGTAACAGTGGCCAGGCCCTGTTCGACCAGCTCGACCAGCTCGCTGGTTTGCGCTCGCCTTGCTAATCCAGCCGACCTGGAAGCTCTGAACTCCAGTGAAGAGATCGAACTGCTTCTCCTTGGCGCGACCGCAGTCAAAGACATACTTGATACCGGGGATGGTAAGAGATGTTTCGGCGACGTTGGTTGCGAGAATGATTAGTCGAGAGTTCTCTGGGGCCGGCTCAAACACCTTCATCTGTTCTTTTGTGGGAAGTTGGGAGTATAGAGGCAAGACGTGAACGCGAGTTGACGAGTCCATGGCCTCTTCGCCTTCAGCAAGTTCGAAGCCTTCATCTTCTTCTGCATCATCCAGTCCTGTGATCTCCATGTCACTGTCGTAATCATCATGTCCCGGATTTTCCATCTCGGTGCCGCCCAGCTCAAGGTCCTCTGCTTCTAGAGGTGCCTCAGTAGCTGAGAGCTGCACCTTTGCCTGTGTCGTATCTTCCCGCTGAGTAGGTTTGAACGCCTGCTTCAGTCGCTTAGAAAGCTGTCGGATTTCGTTCTGACCAGTCAAGAACACAAGCATGCCACCGGCAGGTAGTTTGCGGTGTCCGCGTGAAACTTTGCGGAACGCATCTTCGACGTAGTCGCGCTGTGTGCGGCGGGAGAAATGAACTGCAACAGGATACTGGCGACCCTCGGCCTGGACCAATGGGGGAGCACCATTACGGAAAAGACTTGGGTTCTCGGTAAAATCCGAAATACGGAGAGTGGCCGACATGATGACGACCTTCAAAGGCTTGACGGACGGGTCCTCCTCGCTCAAAGACTTGCGGAGGCCCACAATACGGCTGACCATTCCGATCAAGATATCAGTGTTGACGCTGCGCTCGTGGGCCTCGTCGATAAGAATGATAGAGTATTTGCGAAGCGCAAAGTCATCTGCAATCTCTCGTAGAAGAATACCATCGGTCATGAACTTGATGGCTGTCTTCTTTGATGCCGTAGACTCGAATCGGATCTGATAAGACACCTTCTCGGCATGTTGACCCAATTCCTGGGCAACGCGGTTTGCCATACTCACGGCCGCGACTCGACGAGGTTGGGTCACACCGATTAGACCCGGATTAGGGCTGCCTGGGGAACCGAAACCGGATTCGAAGAGGAACTGGGGAAGTTGTGTTGTCTTTCCACTACCGGTAGCACCCCAAATCACGACAACCGAGTTGTTGTGGATTGCCTCCATGATTTTCTGTTCTTCGCCAACGACAGGGAGGCCAAGACGGGCGATTTGGATTTCCTCGGTGCGGTCAACTGCGACACTGTATGCCTTGCGATTGGGATCGCCATAGGTTACCTGAAGCTCCCGAGGGAGAGGTTCTTCTCGGATGGTATTGTGAGATGCTGGCAACTTAGATGGGTCGAACACCTGCTCTTGCTCAGTCACAGCTCCCTCGGCGGGTTGGAATCCTGCAGCTTCGTTGATCTGTTGTACTGCCCAGGATTTGAAGGCCGATTGGCGAGTCTTGAGCGTTGGCTTATTTTCGTCCGTCTCGTCGTCATCTTCTGAATCTTCTGAGTCTTCCGAGCCTTCTGAGTCTTCTGAGTCCTCATCCTCATCCCCATCCTCGGAAATGCCCTCAGAGGACGAAATATCTTCCTCTTCAGATCCCTCCTCGATATCACTTCCGGACTCCTCGTCCATATCGTCTTCATCTTCATCTTCATCCTCCTCGCCCGAATCAAAGCCCTCCCAGGCAACCTCGGCTTTTACCGGTGCAGGTGCGGGTTTCTTCTTCGGTGCGCGCTTCCGCTTCTTTAGAACAGGGAATCCATCGGGTCCTAGCTCTAGTGGTCGTTTAAGTCCACTTCCAGCAGCTGCCTCTTCTCGTAACTTTTGTTCATTGGGGTCTGTTGCGGGATCTGAGACTTTCAGGTGGACATCGGAATCGTCGGTATCATATCCTGAGATATCTGCGGGGGCATTATCTTTTGGCGCGGAATCGGCTGTCCGTGCAGATACATCGTCGTCATGTCTCTTGCGCTTGTTGGAAAGATCTCTGGAGCTCTGTAAAGATGAAGTGTCGACAGATGATTCGGCTAGTTTCTTCAACAATTCGATATTTTCTTCCTTCTTGAGTTTGTTTTCCTGGGGGAATGTTAGAGCCATATATTTCAAAGTCGCTACCCACATACAATATATTTATCCAAGCGCTTCTGCTTCTTTGCGGACATTTGAGGGTGCTGCTCTCGCAGCTCTCCCTTCAGCTTCTGTCGCCGTGCCTCTTTCTCATCCTTGGAGACGGGCTGGAGCTGTGCGATATTAGTATCGGCCGACTCGCCATCTGGGTTTTGCCGGTGTCTTTGTTTTCGTAGACGTGGTGTAAATTTAGGCGGCATCTTGAATTACTGCAGCCACTGCCACTGAGTAAAAAATAGATAATTGGCTGAGTATGCAAGCTCTGCGATCCAACTGTTTCTTCATCAAGAAAAAAATTAAGGCGGTCGGATATTGCTGAATCTGGGCCGAGGCGGTGAAACTAACTGTCCGCCGCCTATGAGAGGATGTTGACCTCCAATACACCTATTTAATTTATATTACTCTGTTTCTCTTTGGAATTTTGACCAAGATTTATACTCCAAACCATCATGACTGCTTCTTTTGATACAACCTCTATGCAGGACTCCCTCAACCTGCCATTTCCTGCCACCAATAAGCAGGTTGCGGGGTTAGTCAATGGCATCCAAACAGATGTTGGGATAATGAGCTTTAGTGATAAAATCATGGTCACCATTTCACAAGCAGGACGTTTAGGACACTGGGTATGATTTGAAATATAATTTCAGCAAACACTACTAATGGTATATAGTTGCACGTACCGATGGAGAACCAGAACCCAGGCACTGAGGGCATGCACACCCTCAGTGAGGGCGATGATGCTCTTCTACCTCTCAAAAGTCTAACCACCACCACATTACTAGGTGGTTATTCTCCTGGGCAAGACACGACGGGTCAGCTACTTGCTCGTCAGATTGCTACGGCTATTGCAATGAAAACACCTAGTGAAAAGAGACTACTCCTCGTTGGCCTTGGACTAGACAAATCAACTGCAGATAGAGATTCTTTTTTTGCTATTGTCGATCTGGTTCTGCAATGCCTATGAAATCATTACAGCCCTATCTCGGGCCGAGACGAAGGCAACCGTCAGAGCGCGGCCTGTGCCATTCGGCGGGCTCGCTTCAGAAGCCGGTCCAAACTCTCACTTGTGATCCATCCGTGAATACGGATGCGCTCAAAGTGAGCGAAGGCCCCGCATGCCAGAAGGGAGCCGAGATCCAACTCGGTGAGGCCGCCAGCTGTCCAGTTCTTTCGCAATTCGATTATCAAAGTACGAGTGGCGACAAATCCATCGTCTCGATGCTTTGAGACAAACCTCATAAATTGCCGGTTCCTCTTCGCGGCCGTCTCGGCGTCCTTGTCGCCTAGTGTGAGTTTGAGGGTGCGGAGGCGGATTGTCGACAGATCCCGAAGAATTGGGCATGGTGGGCCAAGGTAGGCGTGCTGCGGGAAGTCCACCACCACCAGAGTCCGATTGCTCATTGAATTGACCCACGCAAACCAAGTCTCTGACATCCATTCCCACGATACAAATCGCATGGAACATGGGATCTTCGGTGTGATCCCATCTTTTTTGAGAAAGATGGCTTGCTTGGTGTCCCCGAAGGCATACTTCCATATCTTGGCGCGGACGTTCAGCGGCAGCCAATTGAATGGGCACGGGCTGCTTCGGTCTACAACCATCTCTGGAGGATGTCTTCTCATGTCTTCATCAAATCGGTTCTCGAACGATGGCCAGTCCGCGCCAAACGACAACCAAGTCCTTTCTTTGAAGTTGACATCGGTGTAAGGGGCGACATAGCAAAGCGGGGTATCGGAACTAGCGCTTTGTCAGATCATGGACTTGTTTATGGCCTCGCACACATGGTCAAGTCAACTTACTACATGTAGGTGTCAGGCATCTTCTGGGGTGTCGGGACTAGCTCAATGGCTTGGTCAGACTCGTGCTGGACCTCCGAAGCCGCCGGGACTGCCTCTGGGACTGCCTCCGAAGTTGTTTCTCTGTTGGACTTGCGCATAGCGGAAAACTTTCCTTTAATACAGTTGCGTGCGGCCGATATGCCCCCGCGGATGTCCTCTCGCGTGGCCGAAGCCCTCGCTCGGATGTGATGGATGGTTTTTTTGATCTTCTTCATTGTTGAGTTGATGGTTATCGTGACGAGTGGTTGTGATGGGATCGATGGTGTTGACAATCCAGATACTGGAAATGGACGATGTCGCCGCCGGCGTGACCAGGCATTGGCTCGGCGCTGCCCCGTGAATATCATTCATAATATCTGTTTGCATTCTCATTGCTGCTACTTTCCATGACTCTGATATTTACGGGTACTACAGATACTTTCATTTGAAGAATTCCAATTAATCCATTTGCTGGATACTTGTTTCGGAGTTGGTCTACTTCGGAGTGGTATATTTCGATCTTCTTTTGCAAATGGGAACTAAAGCTATCTATCAGGAGTGATCACTTTCTGAAAATGGGGCACAGCGTTTTGTTTTGAAGATTAAACTGTATTTTTTTGTGAAATTGGTTAGGCCATGTGTAGTATACCCTCTTAGGCCAAGAAAGGCCGAGATGGTCACTATATTAGGTCCACAGGGCATTTCAGACTATTGCACCCGTGATATAATAACTAGAAAATTCCTAGATAGGTTTGTCTAAAGCCACCAAGCACAGCGTACAACAGGAAGTTAGTCTTTATATTGCGATATGGCCAGTCACGTGATGATTATTGACAGGGGTTCCAGATGAAGACGACATCCAAAAGTAGGAAATGAAAAGAAGCAGTTTTCGGTAATCATAGGCCTCTAAGCCTTGGTGTTTTACTACTGGGTCCTGTGAGTTCCTTTAGCAACAGCCCGCGCGTACAGTTTCGCATTGTCACATTTGAAAAATCGCTCCTGATCATACTCCACACATCAAACATTCCAATAGTACCCATCCACATCTTTATCCTTTCATCTTCATCTATCTTTCTTTCTCAAAAATTCTGCATTTCGGTCTTTGTTAGGTCCCGTATGATGGAGCCACTAGTGGATCCCGATCTTGACGCTGCCATCGAGGCCTCTCGCCAAGAGATGTATCGCCAGCAGAACAGGCGTCCCTCACATCAGTTGTCTCAGGATAATTTTGTGGATCTGACTAATGACTCGGGTAATGACTCGGACATTGAAGAAGTGTTCCCCAAGTCAAAGACTGTGGTTAGTTCTGAGACTGAAGATGTTGAAGATGACCACGAGCGTGAGCAACTGCAGCGTGCTCTTGCTCTGTCGATGGAGCCTAGCAACGAGCCCCCAAACCCCGACAATGCTCAGCCTATCAAGCACGCAAATATCCCACATGATGTCGGTGTAGTGTCGGCGGGTTCACTATTGAGCATGAACCGGAAGCAGATGGAGGAGGAGCGTCTTGCACGTATCGCTAAGCGCAAGGCCGACGACTCTTTGCCTACTCCGCCATCTCAGGCTAGCCGGAAGCTCCCTCGGACTGAACCTTTGCCAGCCAGCCCCTGTGTTGCCGTACGCAATCCGGTCCAATCTGCTCCCCAGGCGAGCACGGCTAGAGTGCGATCTCACACCGAGGTCTGCCGCCAGTTTGCATCAAATGCCTCGAATATTAACATCCAACCGACTTGCCGCTCAGTGGCTCAATGGCCTCTTGGGGCTGTCAAGAAAACACACATCACCGGCTTCCCTCGCAGTGGAAACGAAATCACAATTGAAGAAGTCATCCAGCGAGATGACCTGGAGTTAGGCGTATTTAGCTCATTTTTGTGGGACATGCCGTGGCTCTATTCCAAGTTTAACCACTCATCTACTCGAATCCTATTTGTTATGCAAGCAAATGATGAAGAAACGGTTAGTAACACATGCACTATCGCCTTGATGGGCACCGACTAATTTGACTTTGTTTACAGCGAGAGCAATATCGCCGGGACATTACCGACATGCCAAATTTCCGGCTGTGTTTCCCACCTATGGAGCCCCAGGTATTCTGTATGCATTCTAAACTGCTTCTTATGTTCCACCCAGGATATCTTCGCATCGCAGTCCCCTCCGCCAATCTCACTCCCACCGACTGGGGAGAGGATAGGCTCATGGAAAATGTATGTGACTATTCCCACCTCATGTTCTCAAATTTTCTAACATTGTTCAGACTGTATTCCTGATTGACCTTCCCAAACTCGAAGTCCCCGATGCTGGAAAGACCCAATTCTATAAAGAACTAGTCTACTTCCTTCAGGCGTCTGAGCTTCACCGCAACATCATCAAGAAGCTAGATGACTTTGACTTCAGCGAGACAAAACGCTACGCATTTGTTCATACTGTGTATGTATATATTTCATGGCTAATTCCCCTAGCAAATGACACCAGTCACCAGCTAACAATATAAGCGGCGGAACCAACACCGAAGACAAATGGCAACGCACTGGATTCAGTGGCTTGGGCCGTGCTGTTAAAACTCTTGGCCTAGAGACAAAAGCACCCATCAACGTCGACTATGTCGTAAGTTTCGTCATCTGCTACGCTTCCATATACAAAACAACATTGGGTGTACTAACAACAGACTTAGGCCTCGTCGCTGGGAAATATTAACACCCCATTCCTGCGCTCCATCTACCTCGCCTGCAAAGGTACGCGCCCCATCTTGCAAAATTAAAGACCAAGTATCCTAACTAACTCCAACCCATCAGGTGACAATGCTCTACTAGATTACGAGCTGCGAACCGCCAACAAAAGAGACACAGCACTCGTGACAGCGCATAACCGAGAATGTCTCGACCACTTCCGCATTTACTTCCCATCAGACGCGACCGTTCGAGAAGTGCACAACAATCCCAAACACGCCATTGGCACGATATGCTTCAATCCAGCCTGGTGGTCGGGTGCCAATTTCCCGCGTGACACACTTAGAGACTGTGTCAGTGAGCGTGGAGTCTTGATGCATAATAAGGTGAGTGTTTTCTTGGCGGGCTAATTACATTGACTTGTTACTAATACACGTTCTTTGGTAAAGCTTGCCTTTGTCCATCCGTCTACCCCGATCGATATGCCCGATAACAAGGAGTGCCGGGGCTGGGCTTATGTAGGGAGTGCGAATTTGTCAGAGAGTGCATGGTGCGTACCTATACTCCAATCATTGTAATGTCAAAACTAACGTGGTCCAGGGGTCGTATCGTCAAGGATCCCAAGACGAAATTGCTGAAGATGAACTGTCGCAACTGGGAATGCGGCGTGCTTGTGCCCATCATCAATGAGAAGAAGTCTGGGGAGAAAGATAAGGCGGCAGAAACGCAGGGTACTGTTCCTTCAGCTCCTCTCCCAGCTGAGGTCTTCGGGGACACTGTTCCTGTCCCGATGAGAGTGCCTGCTGTTCCGTTGACGGAGAATCGAAAGCCTTTCTTCTTTGGGGTTTGATGTGAACTTGAGTCTCGAGACTTGCCTTTGTTCACACTCAATATCAGAGTGAGATCCAAGGCTATGTCTACATCTGCAATGTCCAGTGAGAGTCTAGATTGATTCTCACCATCCTTGTCATGTGTATCTGGGACAGGGGGAGTTCGAATCAGGGTGCTTGGTTGGTTCAATGGGAAACGAATGGAAATGGGGCTTTTGTATTATGTAGCATCAATGCCGTGATATTCAAACGAAAACAAACAAATAAAAAAACAACGGATGTCTCAAAGAATAATGTAATATGATTGAAAATATGTAATATGAATAAATAACAATTTGTAAATGTGTCCTTCTAGGATTGACTTCCCCCTGTATATCCGATATGACGCTCTATGTAAATGCATATATGAATGAAAACAAAAATTAAAATAATCATCAAGCTTTTGAAGCCTAAGCTTCACCACTCTTCTTCCCCTTGAACAACCCCTTCACACGATCAATCATCAATCCACCTGCACCAAACAGCGTAGAAAGACCGAAGCTCCAACCTCGCACGCGAACAGTGTAGATGAAGAAATAAACTAAAGCCCAGTTAATAATAACAAAGGCCAGGAAAATTCCAAAGCATCGCCACTTATCATCAAGATGAACATTCAAGTTCGCCATATACTGCACACCATCCGTGATGGGACAGTACTGGCAGTCAGCAGTAGCCTGGGGGTTAACCAGGTAACCAACCTTAGCAGAGTCGACAAAGTCACCGGCATAAGCACTGCAAGTTTGACCAGGCGGGGGATTGAAATGAGTAGCTTCACGCGAGGTACATTCAATCTGGACCTGTGGTAAAACGGCAGAGAGCACACCGCGCAGCCACCAGGTCACGGGGTTGACGTAGTACATCCAGTATTTCCAGAAGACGGGGTAAGCCGCATAAGGACGGACAATACCGTTGAACAGGTTGACCATGACGAAGAAGAAGGGGAGGACATTCGAGATGACGGTGAAGGAAGGCGCGAAGGCGCAGACCCATTGGCCCCATGAGGCCTGGAAGAGGAAGAAGAGGATCGTCATGAGGAAGACGTAGCCTGCGTTGCCGGAGTCTGTTGGGAACCCGACTGGGTAGTACCATAGCAGCCAGTAGATCAGGCCTGAGATGATGGCTGCCGGGATCTCGCAGACGACGTTTGCTGTGCAGAAGGCGAACCAGCCGTAGATTCGGGATGGGTATTCGCGTGCTTCCCAGAGGGCGCGGTTGATGTAGAATTTCGGGACGATGGAGTTGAGGATGATGGGTGGGATGAGAATGATTAGGAAGACGGAGAACATGCGGTCTTGCATTGAGGCTATTGTGTTTGAGAGCATGTAGAAGGTGAAGCCATTGAAGATGCCGATGATGACTGAGACGAAGAGTTTGCTGTAGTAATAGGAGGGATCACGCCAGTAGTTCGTGAACAGACGTTTCGTTAGCTGGAAGGTTTGGGTTGCTGTTGTTGCGGCGAATTCGTATTGGGCGGAGCCGGATTCCTCGATGGGGAATTTGCTGCGGTCTGAGCGGATGCGGTCTATTTCGGCGAGCATTTTGCGGTTTTCATCGGAGTCGCGCCATTCTTCGTTCCAGTCGATTAGTTTGCCGTTGCGGTGGGTTGCTTTGGCGGCTGTTTCGAGGATGAACTCAGCGACGTTCTTTGATGGCGGGCAGACGAAGCCGCGGTCACCAAAGTACTTGATTACGGATGCGCCTTCTTTGCCGACGGGGCCGAAGTAGAAGGTGTTGCCGCCGGGGTTGAGGGCGAGGATCATGTCGAATTGCTGGATTATCATAGAGGAGGGCTGGTGAATTGTGCAGACGATGGCCTGGCCGGCTTGGGAGAGTTTCTTGAGGAAGCGGACAATCGAGAATGCGGCTTGACTGTCGAGACCGGATGTGGGCTCGTCAAGGAACAGAAGAAGACTGGGCTTGGCTGCGAGCTCGACACCAATAGTGACACGCTTCTTCTGTTCGACATTTAGAGAGCCAATGATGGCGTCTTGGATATCCTCGAGCTCGAGAAGGTCGATGATACGGTCCACGTAGTCGATCTTCTCCTGGTAAGGGACATCACGGGGCTGGCGGAGAATGGCTGAGAACTCAAAGGCCTCGCGAATGGTCGCAGTATTGTCGTGTAGATCCATTTGCTCACAGAAACCTGTGCCACGCTGGAAATCAGGACCCAGCTTGTGGCCATCGACGAGCATATCGCCAGTCACAACACCCATCTTCTGGCGCTGGGCCAAAGTATTGAGTAGAGTCGTCTTTCCAGCACCAGAGGCACCCATCAGGGCGATCATAACACCGGGCTTGGCGTAGCCATTGACATTGTTGAGGAGCTTGCGTGTTCCGTTTCCGTAGGGGACAGTGTATTCAACATTCTGCCAGGTGAAGCAGCGCTCACTGGAGGACAGGCGGTTGAAAGTGGCATCAGAACCAGCGGAGGCCTTTCCACGGGCAAGAGCAGCATTGTCGTTTGCGTTGGCGACCTTCTCTTCATCATTGGCGCCGTTAGTCTGGGTAGTGACTTTCTTAGCACGCTTGGACTTTTTGAAGACCAGAGCACCACCTCCACCGCCAACGAACGAGAGAGTCTCAGCAGCGATGACAGTTACCAGGATGTATAGAACCGTGAAAGCAATGACAACACCAAAGTTGCGCCATAGGTGGCTGCGCGTGAACTCAAAGTTGGCAGTCAAGTATTGCGTTCCAGTAACAGATGATTCGCCCAATGTCGACCCAGTCAGGGCACAGCCTTGGTACTTTGGATCCACTCCAGGACCCTGTGGGATGAGCTGGGAGGGACTGCATTCCATGACTCGGTTGGCGAACTCGTTTGTCAACACTGCCTCGTAACTGTACGCAATTGGGTTGACGTAGAACAGCCACCCAAACCAGATAGAGTCCTTGATAAGAGTCTGCTTGGGAATAACGTAGCCGACGTATAAAATGAGCAGGTTCAGCGCAATACCACTGAAGCGCACCGCGTCATCGATAGTCGGCGATAGCGCAGCGAACATGCGGTAGAGCGAGGTGATGCAGAAGGTATTCGTGTACACGAACAGGAAGTAGATGAAGAACTTGGAAGCCGTGACATCAAGACCACACATGAAATAAACGATGATCGTGAACGGGACGACCATACAGAAGATAGCAGGAAAGTCGACAACGACACGCGCAATGGAGACAGCAGAGGGGCGGTAGAAAGCGTAATCCTTGTGGCGGGCGACGATGCCACGCCCAGTGACAGCAGGCATCAGCTCGGTCAGTTGCAGCCAACCAAGGAACAGAATCGAGAAGAACAAAGCACCGCCGCGCGAGAAAGCGCCGCTGGTATCCAGGGATTCTCCGTAGAACAAGGATGAGACGATGAGGGCATTAGAGATGACGATGAAGTACTTTGTGTAGAGGGAAGTCTTGTCGCCCCAGAGCAGCCAGAACTCGCGCTGCACGCAAGCCATGACCTGGCTCACGAACGACACGGTGTATGGCGACTTCTTGGAGACGGACTTAGACTTGGACTGCGCGACCATGGATTGGAACCGGCGGGTGTCTTCCTGCTGGGTGTCTTGTAGGCGTTTCTCGTAGCTGCTGACATCCTCCAAGATACGGCTGTAGGCATGGCTGTTCTTGAAGGTTTTCTCAAGATCCTCGGCGGTCTTGGGGGTCGATGCTTCACGGCCGGGCTGGAACTCGCGGGCATTGGGGTCGCAGAGCGATGTAAGGAAGTCTGCTGTAGTCGATTGCGCGGGGCAGAAGAAGCCCAGGTCAATGAAGTATTGTCGTGCTTCATTGGCTGGACCTTGGTAGAGCATGCGACCTTCGTCAATGACCATCACCTTGTCCATGAGCTCGTAGATACTCTCTCCGGCTTGGTAAAGTGTGACAAAGGTAGTGCGTTTGCTGACATCAGTCATGATGCGAAGGGATTTGGCATAGTCCAATGCGGTGCTGGCATCCAGACCGCGAGTCGAGTTATCCCAGCAGACCACTGAGGACTTGGTGGCCAGGGTCTCGGCAATACTCACACGCTTGCGCTCACCTCCAGAAACACCGCGGACATACTCGTTACCAACAAGGGTATTCCTAGTATGAGTGATACCGAACATCTTCAGCAGGGCATCGATGATAATGGGGATACTTTCCCGATCATGCTTTCTGGTCTTGTTGATCAGGGAGAACTTGAGGGTTTGCCAGACAGTGAGGGAGGGGAAGTGCTGATCGTCCTCCGGGTTATAGTTGACTTCTCCACGAAAGTGCTTGTTCTGGTCCTCAGACGAGAGACCACCATAGCTGACCTCGCCATGGACACCAGCAAAAGCACCACGGTCATTTGCAATCGCCTTAAGGAAGGTGGTACAGCCAGCACCGGGACGGCCCAGCACAAGCATAATCTCACCTTCGCGCACAGCACCGCTGAAATCATGGATCAGATTGCGAACAGGGGGGTGCTTGCCGAACCGCAGCTGCGGCACGAACTGGCAGACAATATTGTACAAATCCGGGCCGAAGGTACCCATCACAGCCTGGGGGAGAGTGCGCACGAAGGACGCGCCAGTCTCCACGCCTTGCACGGTAAGGTTCTTGAAAACGACTCCGACCTTCTTGGCGGGTCCACCAGTGGTCGTGCGGCGCTCCAGATGACCACCAGTTAGGAACCCACCCAAATCGAAGCTGTCATCAGCCTCGTCCTCAGTCTCTTCTTCGTCCTTGGCCTTTTCTTCATCGCGGCGGCTGGTCTGCGACCTGAGGCGACGAACGCTCTTAGTGGCAGAGCGGGTGCGGTGCAGGCTGAGGCGGGTGAGTTCGCGGCGCATCTCTTCCATGTCCTCCATGGCGCCGCTGCGGGAGACGGCCTTTCCGGCCTTCTCTTCTCCCCAACGGCCATCATCATCACTCACAGATGAGCTGATGGTTGAGCTGTCGGTTGAAGTTGGATTGATGGGAGATTCAGTCCGGTGGACTTCTTCGGTTGGTTGCTCGGAATTCACATCCTGGTGGTAGGTCTCACCATTTGAGGATTGTTGCCTGGTCTGATTATAGGCATGGGAATCCGAGGCGGAATGCGACTGTTCGGAGTGACCCTCCATGTCGGCGCTTGGATAGGTTCTACTCTCCGGCAACATTCAATGGGCACAAATATATTATGTTGAAGCCAGGCTAATTAGGTGGAAATATGAAGGCGAAACTAAAAGGAAGAGAATAAAGATATTGAAGGAATAGCAGAGTTGAACACCAGTTATATGGAAAATGTCAGAATATTCACTTAACTCCGAGCATTTGTCAGTCGCTAAAAAGGGATTACGGGACCCTTGGGAATACTAGAAACTAACGAATCATAAAGGTCAAAGTCAAGATTTAAAGAGCTATAATGGAGTAGTGGATTACATGAGTCAGGATGAATCAATAAAAATTTCTGGTTTCAAGCACGGAGATAAAGTCGGGCTTTAGCCGATTGGTTTGTTATTGGCTGTTATTGACTGTTCACGGACCATTTGCTGGTAATCAACTGCTGATTGGCTGTGCTAAAGCGGAATATCCATTCCTATCGCCCTTGGGCTTGGGAGGCTTATGCAAGCACGTGGGGCCGGCTTTTATATTCCGTTATATGTAGGAGGGAAAAAGAATCTTTGCTTACGAATGGGTTTTAATAGCTCTAGGCCCCTAATACGAGGGGTATTAAGAATGTACATTAGCCGGGGCATAAACACCCCGTATCGGCTCGCCTACCTAATTTGGTCATCTAAGACATGGATTTCGGCGACTTTCAAGATCTTACTGATCCACTCGGCCCAAGAAGGACCCCGACAGGCGGGATCTTGGTCATCTGAATATAAACTTTTATATGTTGTATATCAGCGCCTTGGCCTATTAAAAGCTGATGCCTGATTCCGCCCTATTCTTTATTATTCTTGTATCTGATAACACTACATTGTTTTCAAATGCCAACTTCCAACTTTCCCACATGTGTCTAGGATTCCCTGGTAAGCGCCTACAAACTACACACCTCCTCGTTGTCATGTTAGATAGATCACATGTTATGCAGGCTACGCTACACCTACTTTTGGGCATCCATGTGGTTCACAGGTTCATTTGCACAGTCCCCGTTGGAAAGATACGGTCTGACTCTTGGCATAATCCAACATTTGAATTTTTGAGATATTGTACAATAAAATTTCCAACTCAGCCTTATCTTTGATCGCTACTTGCGCTTAGCAGCCGCTTGAGCGATTCGCTTCTGGATTTCTTCTTTCGAGAGGATCTTTACGGCGTTGTTGGAGAAGACATAGCTGAGTCCAGACCAAAGAGTGGTGCCGGCAACAAGGTATCTAAGATTGGTCAGCAAAGAACTAATTTGACACAAACAGCAGAACTTTGTAGAAAAACAAAAAAAAGCAAAAACAAAAAAGCAAAAACAAAAACATACAACAGTGAGGATTCGCTGGTGGTCACCCACCCAACTACTAACTCACCGGCGTGTGGCTTAAGTACGGCTGAGCGGACGGGAAGCCCTGTTTTCCACACCCTATGGTCGTATGTACTTGAAACAGTCTCAATCTGCCCTAGGGCGCATGATTGACGTCTGTGTTCCAGATACAATGAAAGAGAGACAAAAACAAGGCCAAAAAATGGGGTATAAAACAGGAAAAGATCAAACTTACTGGAATCCAGTCATGGCCTCGCTCAGATGCCAGGCACTGACAAACGCCTCAGGGACCACAGGCAGCGCAATCGCACTACCCACCAACACCAACTGCAGGGCAGTATTGATCTTCGAGATCTCGGTGGGCTTGACTTCCGCTGAGGGAAGTGAAAAGTCCCAGTATCGGGCCATAGTCTTAGGCTCAGGCAGCGAAATCCAACGGTAATAGATAGCCGAGATAGCCAAACCGACATCCCGACCGAGGATGATCACAGCGAGCCATACTATTCAATGTGTCAATCCATGTCCATGTCCGTATACCACTGAGTGATCAACAGCAGTAGACTTACCAGGAAGGGAGCCGTTCACAGCCAGACACGCAACACCAATGGTCATCAACAGCTTATCGGCCATGGGATCAATGATGGTTCCAACCACAGTTTGGAGGTTATACCGCCGGGCGATGTAACCATCGACGAGATCGGTGATGCCCGCATAGGCGAACAGGGATAGTGCTGCTGTGTGGTAGTTGTTGACTAATAGATACCCGACCACGGGGGCGGCGACTAGCCGGGAGAATGTGAGAATGTTGGGGACAGTGTAGATATTCTCGTGGGATGTTGGCAGGGGAATCCGCGATAGAATAGGTTTTTTCTTGGATTCCTCGGGTCTACACTGGGGTTAGTTGCTGGTCCGCTTGGTCTATGTCGCATTTGGACACTGAATATCTCGGGTTGGAGGCTGTAGACCTACTGTTCAGGAGTTTGGTTTTCTGGCGACTTTGACCCAGTCCATCTTTGCTGGGTGAAGAATGATGGTGAGATCAGGGTAGTCTGCAGACACCGGGGTCTCAGTCCTCTGGTGAACAGTTAGAAGTAGATAAACGAAGAAGCGACAGGCGACCATACCCGGTTGGTAATCGGTTCAACGTCGACTGGACTGATGTAGATATACACCGAAATCCATCCCTCTGAAGAGCTTCAGTCTTGAACACATTCGACCGGACAAAAAGACGTGCATTCTTGGACAGCCCTTGGGATCCCTGCCGGCTCGCCCGAAGGGACAACTGGGCTGCGCATGAGCCAATCATGGTAACACTAACACAAGATTGACGACGGCAGGCGTTGGTAGAATCCCAAAATTGACCAGAGACACCGATAATCACAAGGTTTCAAGCGCAATCTTTAACTTTGCATACCCGGTTGTTAGTTTCAGGCTATGCAATGGTGATTCGGTCCAAGTGATACGCCAGGGGACTGACCAACGGAACCTGTCGCGTCGCACAGTTGGTGATAAGCCTGCAAATACAAACACCCAAATCAAAATAAAATAAACGAACAAGCTGATCGCGCAAAAAATGCAAATAAAAAGACAGAATGCTATATAGTACAAACACAATCTAGGGATTGTTAGCTGGATGAGTCGGAATTCGGGGCAACTTGGCTGAACGAGTCATACATATAAGAGAAGTCAAAATATAGATCACCTCTACCAGAAATTTAATCAGCTAGAACCAAAAGTTCTAGATCACGGTCGCCTGAGGTTAGATGAACATTGGAGATTGCACCTCGGCGATGAGTTTCTGGTCGGATAAATAGTTTATCCGCCCGTCTCTATATCCTCCATATGTAACAAACTATCCTCTATATTTCTCCTACCTTTGTACATAGAAACAAATATGACGTGTCTGCCTCTGTTGAATCACATATCCTTGAAAATGACAATATTATCTCTAGGTTTTCAATGACAGCAGTCGCATCATGATGACCATGATCAAGCCTATGCTCACCTGACGGTCTCTACCACTCCTGTGACCAAGAACCCCAGGTGATGAAAAATATCATCGAACAAAAATTCTATAACTCATGTTTGAGTAACCAGCTAAATGAATCTATATGATATGTTACGCAGGCCAAGCCAAATTCCAAAGACAGAGGTTCGCGTCTAGAAGGACCCTTGAGGCCAGATGAAGAGCGAGGCAAGCCTACCAAAACGAAACCGCAGCCCTGTCGCTTGCGGTCGCGGCGATGTTGTTAAATCCTGTCCAAAATGGGCGTGCCTCGGATTCACGCTCGTTAACTCCAATTCGCAGTGTACCACCAGTCAAAGAAAAGGACCAACCAGATCCAAACAGGGCGAATCCACGCCTGCTTATCAACCGTGCTCTCATCTATGAGCGCCGACTGCCCGGCGATGCTTATATCACTGCACACGTCCAACGGCTTCAGCATGGCTATTACTCCAACAATGCTGTCTCGGACAAAGACGCTGAACACGTAGATTTCCTCGCCATCGCATTCACCTTCCATTCGCCACACACCATCACGCACCGCATCAAGTCCGCCACCATTAGTGTATCGGTTCGTGGAAACCGTGATCTTTCAACTTCGAAGTCTTACCCTTATGGATGTCCGCCCGGTAACCCACGCTTTCTTATGCATGCTCCACACCTGCTCTATGGCACTGTTTCCCCGGAGACAATGGAGTGGACATTTAGTCTGGCTGGATCTCTTGGAATCTCGGAACTGCCCATCAGCGCAAGCGTCATTCCCTCGGGCAGTATCAACAGTCGGTACAAGCGGTACGAGATGATGCGCATTCAAGGCTCCGCACGTACTTTGAAGAACCCAGCTGGTCGCGAATTCGATGTCGAAGCTGGAAAGATCGTCTGGTCCATGGAAGAAAACAATGTCCAGAGATCTGGTCTACCGCGCGAGTTCACTTTTGTCATGTTGATTCAGAAACCCGCGGCAAACAGTAAGATTTCCCTCTCGATCGACGTCGACCCCGTAATCGACGCGATGATTGGAAGTTACCCATCCTTGATGCTGAAACTGTCCGAGTACCAACCTTTGCCACGCCGGAGCGTCAATTTCCAACAAGAAATTGGACAGCGGTTTGAGCCCGCCGACCCAGTGCGCGGGTTCAACTTTGCAGAACTCGGGAGCATGTTCGATGAGTACATCGCCATGCCAGGAAGGAAGTTCAGCCGTCAGGTATGTTCACCAATGAAGAGATCAATAAACCCCTCAATGCATATAAAGTGAGACGAAACTAATAGATACTTCTCTCAGATCCAACTTCCACCTGAGACCGGCATCCCTGATGATCACTTTCAGACCACCTACCCAGGCCAGTACGGGCCTCTCAACCCAATCCCATATCATCAACTCCAGACCCACGACCTAACCCTGCAGAACGACCTTCTGCAGACGACCCTACAAAACCTCTGGACTACCCAGGTCAGGGGGGAAGAAAGCCAATTCCGCCCACAGCAGGCATCCCCCCAGACCCAAGACCAAAACCAAACCCAAGACCACTCCTCCTCTCATCCAGCACCAACAACCCCCTCCATACCACAAACAGCCGCCATAACCATCCCCCTCAACCTCCGCCTCCTCCTCGACCCCACCATCACACACCTCACTAACCTCACACGAACAAGCCCAGGGCCATCCCCCCTACACCCACGCCGCACACCAAGCTTACGACGCACGCAAGCGCGGGAATTCCCCACGCGCATGACGAGTGGAGCATCAAACAATATCTCCACATGCCCCTTCCCTAGCCCAACTGCCTCAATGATTACGCATACAGGCGTGCGTTCGCAGCGGGGCGGCACACTTTCAGAGATCTATGAGGGAAATGGTTCTGGCGGTGAGGAAGAATACCAGTCGTTGCGCCGTCCACCGAGGCGTGTTACGAGGCGGTATTCGGTTTCCGCTTCGTCTGGGGCTAGACGGGTGCGTGCTGGTGGGAGCCATCGTGGTTATAAGTATGGTTAACCCACCAATGAGGTAGGGAATATCTTGTCTTCTGGGTACTCCAGGGATTTTTATCTGGTTGTCTGGATCAGACGTGCTGTGAGATATTCATTACTCTGCTTTGATGAGTCCTGGTTCTCTTTTTCTGTTGCTGATTAGGCTTATATCATTCTTTGTGTTTTGGACCAAAATCAAGGGTGGTGGGTGTGGGTTTGGGATATTTACTTCTCGGCGATGCTAGATTCGCTCCATTTGTTGACTTCTTTGTATTTGCTAATTTTTGTTGAGTATATCAATATGCGGGAGTGTTCGTGATTGAGATACTCATTGTTTATTAGCCAGATAATATTAACCCCAGTTAAACAGCACAAAAAGGGGAATGTGGAATATTCTTCTTTGACGACATCCAATACCACATCTGTCATGCCAACAAATACACAAAGCAGAGACAGATAAAGATAGTAAAGCATAAAGTCTCAAGTATATAGTGCACCAATCAGAAAGACTACAGCAATAAAATAACTAAGGCATCTTTTATCATGCGGAAGCAGCTGATATTGGAATTGGGGAATTGAAATATAAAAAGCCACCACTGGTGCACAGAGCCTATTATCCATATGATAGACTATGTGGAATCGAGTATGAAGTACACGAAAGTATCGATAGCTATGACCAGCACCAGCACCACCAAGAAAGGAAGAAAGGGAGGTATTGAAGCAATCTTTGACCATAAAATGGGATGGGAATCACTAAAACCTGTCCATGTGGAAAGATAGAACAGGGTATAGAGAATAGAGAACAGGAACCCGCCCAGACCTTGGAAAAGAAACCGTTGGACACTGTTCGTGATCGCAGTGAAGACAAACATACAGGGAGCAGCCTTGGCAGCGAATAGGGAGATAGTGTTGTAGAGCAAGGGAGTAAAAGTAGGAGTCAGTGTCCAAAGGTAAAAGAAGTAATAAAAAGAATAGAACCGTTTTTGGGGTTGTCGGGTAATTGTTGCATGACATCGTGAAGAATAGAAGAACGCCACCACCCAAATTCCCCGAACAGAAACATATCAGAGAGCCGACCGAAAAGAAAGAAAAAAAATAGGGTAAAAGCAAGACAGTTCATACCATAAACAAAGAGCCTCCGTAACAGACCATAAAGCAAAGAGACCATAACCATATAGACAAGAGACGAGCACGGCCGCTGTCAGGTACATATTGTAGCAATAAAACGGCGTTTTCCTCCCAGAAAGTAACAGAACAGAAGCGTAGGGGTCTATCTCCAGGCAAAATAAAGCAAAAAGCAACTTGAGAAACGAAAGAAAGAAATAGAATTCCAGCCTGACTCCCACGCTCCATGGCCATAAGCAACACTAAACACACAGAAAGGTATCAAGAGATTAGATTTGTGGTTGCGCCATTTGCGGTTGCGTGGCCGCTGCAGTCGTCCATGTCGGCATAGGTTGCGTGGTAGTGTAAGGCGCAGGCACATAGTACTGGGAGCGATCCGTACTGTAGTAGGACGGATGGATTGGGTTTGATTCGCGACGAGGCACGCTAGGATCGAGACCAGGCATATTGCGGTCGAGTGATTGGTGTTGGTTATCTAGCTGGCTGGACATGCTGAAGCTGCCGCGAGAGTAGGTGGCCGGGGTGGATGGATCCATGGGTGAAGTAGCGTCGGTTGCTTGACTGCGCGAAGAGATCGAAGAGTTGCGATATGCGGAAGGGCTGTGTTCCGAGGTAGATCTGTTGCGCTCGCTGAGCGAACTGGAGAGTCCCGCGTTGAGGCCGCTTGGGATGGAAGCCATGCTGTGCGCGCTCATCGAGTCCATGCTGCCGCCATAGGGCCCTGCGCGGAATGAGTGGTAGTCTTCCTGCTTTGGATGGATGGCAGATTGCCCTGGGTTTGGCAGGTACGGGTTTGGCGCGGGTTGGGCTGCCATCGGCGCGCCCATCGGGTATCCCTGGATCGTGCCTTGCTGCGGGGGGTGTGTGGCGGCATATGGGCCAGGGTGCATATAGAAGTCGTTTGAAGGGTTTGGCATGGGGTAAGTGGGTGGGGCCATCATCTGTGGGCGATATCCGTATAGACCGGGCTCCTGGTTTTCCACTGCGTTTGCCTCTAGCTCATCAATTGGTGAACGGAAGCTTTGTTTCTGGGTAAGTTCGGTGCGGGGTCGAATAAAGCGTAGCGAGTCCACCATGGAGGGTGGGTTGAGGATGCCGCGCATCACGTCCTCCACACTGTAGTACGAAACCAAATGGTGGGTCACGCCCAGAACCGTCACGCTCATCGTCTTCTTGACTAACCCCGAGTCCTTGAAGCCGTACGAATCGACCAGAGACCCAACCAACGCTCGTTCGAGCTCCGATTGATGGGACGAACGGTCTGTGAAGGGGCCAGAGCCGGGAGATGTCGGAGAATAGCCTTGGCTGCTATCGTGTCGCGGATAAGGTTCGCCTGGCCGGCCGGCTGGCACTGGTCGTCGAGTGGCTTTCTTCATAGCGCGCTTCTTCTCCCCAGGAGGAAATGGCTTGTCTAGCTCACGGTAAACAAGGAAATTCCCCAGAATGCGACTTGGACTCCAGGTGACTCCATCGGTCCAGCGTTTGATACCCGAGGCATTCTCTTCATAGATGAAGACGCTCCCACTGCGCACGAGATGACTTCGTTCTCGGTCGTGAGGGCGTCGCGGAACATGATGCAAGACACCGGTCAAACATGCTTCGAAGAGTATCAGGGCATCTTGAGTGGTTGCGACATACCCGGTGAATGTGGGTTCCAACACGGCGGTGGTCCCGTTCACCATGATGTAGAGTGTGAAAGAGATACAATCCCAGCAACCCCCCGGGCTTTTGCGAGTGATATATTCCCCGATCAAATGGGACCAAAGGTTTAAAAAAAAAAAGAGAATTAAGCTAAGAGATCGACCAGGGTATGGAGAAGGAGGAGGTTTTGAGTTGGGACCCCTCAGTTGGAGAATTCCCAGGGATCGGCCAGCAAGCACGGGCCTTCCAAGTTCAAGTCAGTCAAGTCAAGGTTGCACCGATAAAAGATGGGGATCTACTAGAAACCCGTTCCACGGTTTGAGTTGCGGCAATTCCCAAGCTTTCTTTTTTTTTGGGGATCCACTGAGAGAAGGGAAGGGAAGGGAATAACTATGTACCTAAATGGGGACCCTGGCTAGTTAAGTGAAGAGGGAGGGGAAAGTACTTAAAAAAGAAGGGGGGATAGAGGTCTGAGTGGTGATATCTCCACAAGATGATCATTAATTTAGATTATTGATTATGCTATTTACTTTATTCTTTATTCGATTTCCTATTTTCTCTATTTTCTCTATTTTTCTCTATTTATCTTATAATCGGTTTTTATACACCTGCAGAGAAGTATGGTATGGTCACCCCGGGAGTCTAATGATTTAAACGTTAATGTTAAAAACTCGGAGGGTTGGAACCACTGGGACACAATGCTGAGGCCTGTCGATGACAGATATGACATGCGATATTATGTTTTGGGCGTATTTATTTTATTTCTCTTTTATATTTCATTTATTTTAATTATTTTATTTTAATTATTTGCCATTTTCTGAATTGGGTATAGTCGATCCAGAAAATGAAGAAATAGAAATAAAAAAGAAAAGAAAAAGGAAAAAAGAGGAAAGACGGTGGAATTCGGGGAGCGGAGAAATACGGAGAATGAAACATCAAAGTCATGATTTCACCAAACCCTCCGCGAGAAGCAGGTACAGTTTCACTCTATAGAGCTTCTTCGAGTATACTATAGAATAAAGTAGATATTATTCCAGTAGCCAATCATACATATACACCATCTAATATAATTGAAATATAACAGAGTATCCCAAGTAGAAGAAAAGAAGAATAGAGCAGGTCAAGATATAATCACCTTCCGAGCCATGGGTGATCCCGGTGGAGCCGTGGATTGGGATCGGAGGGTCTCCGTGGCATCTTATACCAAAATCGAAGGTAGCCCCAAGTAGATCCTCACACAGAACGAGAGAAAATATACCAGGAGCCTACCTCAGTTATTCTGACTCAGCACATACCTGCCCTATTTGGAAAAAAGAGAGAACAAAGATCATAAGCATATGGTCTAGCCAAGTAAAGTACACCCCCGGGGCTGTGACCAATGCCCCCAGTAGTTACGGTGTATACACATTTCATTGGTTCTCACGACTACACATCCCCACTTTTCCCATCTGACGCCCCATAAGAGAAAGGATCGACTTTGTCTGAGACAGTGGGTTTAACCTTAGGAATCTCGAGGATACCAATCCTCCGAAGGGCGTCATATCATCTCTCAGGGAGTACGGAGTACGGGACGACGGAGTAATCTCTAGGCCATACCGAGCTATTGAAAAAATGACCTCCACCTCGAACTCCGGATGGGGTCATCATCATCCAACGGTAATCAAGGACAAGATCCTCTGCTGTCTGGAGCAGCCAGTCAGATGCGGGCCAAGTTCCATCACACTGTGATGATTATTATATTCTTTTCTATTTTTCATTTTCTTTTCTCTTTTTTTTTCTTTCTTTTCTCCGGGTCTGGGCATCGGTGACTGTTATACCTCAAACCGGTGGATTTGCTGCTTCATGACTGGTCTCCCGTTTTGACGGTCTGTGGTAATCCCCCCCAAAGAGAACAAAGTGGAGGACTGAGCGCGTTCCAGTAGATCTCCGCCTTGACCCATCGATTCAGTATACAATCTACATACAAAGTACAATAATGTATACTACGGGGTACAGCGTGCAGACCCCAAGAGAACAACCCTATTCGAACAAAATCCCAATCAGCATGAACGGATGTGTAGAACCGGAGGGGGACACGCGTCTCAGATAAGAAGAAACAAAACAAAAAAGAAGGTTAGGCTTCCGGGCGTAGAAAGAGTTTTCGGTAACTTCACTTTACTTTTACTCTCAGGGCTAAGTTCTCGAAAAACTTAAGAGGGGAAGAGGGTCCCGTACCTCACTAACTAATCAACTAAGTAACCAACTAACCAGGTATCGTAAGACCGAGACACGATGACTGGGGTTCGATTGGACGGTCAAAAACTTTCGCGGGAGATCCTCAGCAGATCCAGGCTGCACTCATATGTAACTCAGCCTGGGCCCAAGTCACAGTCTCAGCCAAGCCATTGACATGTGGCCTGGCTATGCACCCCGGTCAAACCATGGAGCTAAGGATTTAGGGATCGGCAATTTTGCGGTTTGAGGTAGAGGGAGATTGAGCGAATTCTAAGAACACAATACCCATTTTATTGATACAGAGTAGAATTAATAGCATTGGGGAGGACGTTATAGAATGATCGGAGGACAGTGCTCCGTTTTTAAAGTCATAGTCCCAGAGGAGTGGTTGACGCACGCTTGTTAAAACTTAATTGGCGCGAATGACAGACGTATATTTACAGATTTAGTTATACAAAGTAAACGCGAGAACGATATATGAATTTTAACTATATAGTTTATAAAAAAAAATAACGTAAGTCAGTACGTAAATAAAAATGATATATCAAGAATAGGATAACCGCCGAAGCCCGAGAACCACTAGGCAGGAAAGAATCGGGAAGGAGCACACCGAACAATAAATTCGAACATGAAAAAAAAAAAAAAATAGATCTAGACTGAGATATTCTGCACAGCCCATCACAAGCCAAGGATCTAAGCGCGGGGAGTTCACGAATCGACTCCGATTACGAGTTGAAGAGCAAAGACAGTTAGCGTTGGCGGTTAGGCTAACAAAGGTATCCAAAGGGAATACGGGCTTTCCAATCTAATTACCCCACAAATATCCTCAGCAAATCATGGTATAACCTCCGAGATACCTTTACATGTGGCTTGGATCTTTAGACGATCGAAGTTTACCTCATCTTAGAAGATCCAGGATGTCCTTTTTCGTCGATCTCTAGGTTATTATTCGTTCGGTGAAACCCATATCCACGGTCCACATTACCAGAGACTCGAAGATGATAAAGGGTGGGGTTAAAACTGCTAGACGCTTGAACGGATGAATTATAAAGGTGTCAAGGAAAGTTTTCCTGAAGAAAATGATTTAATTTTTGGCTCCAGACCTGATTAGGGCGGTGCCGACACGAAGATCGTCTTGAGAGAGCACAAGATGCACAGGATGCACAGGCAAGGTAATAATAGGCAAATGCACGCACCTTGAAGAAGAAAAAAGCCCAAGCAGAAATAACTCACACTAGTCACGGTGGCGTTCGTACTATGCTTCCTTTGGATCAGACTAAGAAATCCCGCAACTTTCAATGGTATAACACTAAGGGGCGATCATCATTAAGGAACTTGGCGTGGACGAAGATCCGGTTTGGACCATCGGCTTTGTGGTCTCGGGGGATTGTAGCTTCATCTTCGGCGGCTCGGCGAAACTCACATTTTACATCTATATTCTATTAACTCCGGATAAGCTTGATATAGACAGTGATCTATCTGAAACATCCAGAACTGATTCTATACACTAGACTCCGTACTCCGTACTCCGTAGATACTATTGTACAATAAAACATACAATGCAGCGAGATGTGCATTGCATGTGCATCCACACATGCACCAAATACCCAGTACCACTATTCACCGTGCCACAAGCACAAGTCCCTACATACAGCCTCGCACAGAGATCATGGGGAATGGACGAAGGGCAATGGTACTACCTCCCTAATTCGTGCACAACCCCGAAGACTGTGTTGAGGGCCTGGTTCTCTCAACGGAATAACTCCGGCGTTTTTGCCCCTGATTCTGATTACCGATTGTTTATTGGTCATTCTGAGTTTTACCTTTTTATTGATAGATTCCCACCTCCAACAAAACATTATAATATTGGAACTCAGCGCTTCATTGGTTCGGTTTAGACCTGGCTGTGTATTTGTAGTACAGCAGTGATGTGGTCGACAATCATGTCAGGGCAATAATGCTTAAGTAGTATGTATGTTGTAGGAGTATGTAGTTTGAAGGTAATGTCAGATGACGTGTACATATAACTATGAGTGGAAACGCTTTGCCCTCAAAGAGGATCAAGATCGTGATCGTCTATTTATTCCATTTCGGGGAAGATTGGTGGACTCCGATCGCGCTTGTTGAACAATGGACTAGTTCTCATTCCGTATCAGGAGGAAAGAGGCGAATAATGAGAGACATGAAAATAGTAAGGTCGGGTCATTTGGATAGTTCTCTACCAAGCATTGCCTCCACCTCGTATACCAAGGAATATCAGAACCCGTGACCCTCGTGTCAAACCAGCCGATCGGGTGGATATGAACAAATCCAATGAGTCCTGTAGAGTCCTGTAATTTCCAGTAATGGCGTATCACACACTAACGCCCATGTGGTCAGAAGGCCGGCAGGGATCACTGTCCCAGCGCTACGGCTCGTATCTGATTTTGTGTGACTTCTTTCCTTGTTTTTGAAAACTACATTCTCGGATTGTAGAATACCTCATACATTGTAGGTATTATATAATATCAGGACTGGACCTCCTCAGGTAGCCCCCGGGGCCTGGAGCTTCCCGTGGATGTTATGACTCACTCTTATAATAGTTCTGATATTTGGTTAACACAATGCGAGGACCATTAGATCTATGTAGTTTCACAATTAGAACTCCTGAATTTGTTTCTGCTATTTCGGCCCTTCCGGATAGATTATGAAACACTGATAAATGAGACATCCATCCTTATTATATGTGTATGGATGGATTCGATCCTTAATTCCAACTACTATCCGGAGTACTCCGTATATCGAATGATCTCAATCTATTCTCTCCAGAGGCCAGACCGTATATCATGACATGGATTATCGTGATAGCCCCAAGAGACCAGTAATGTATCTCCCTTCCTCCATTATCTCCTTTCTTATTTCCCCTTTAGGAAGACCGAGACTCCACAACCGGCAACTGATGGCAGAAGAATGCCGAGATACCCTACCCTTTAAGTTAAGGTTTAAGCATTTAAGGATTAGGGAACAGACAGTATGGAGTAGAACATATGACCCTTATACTAATTATACTATGGAGTATAGTTATGGGGATCATACTTCACGATCTGATCAAGGTATATCAAACTGCCGAAACGACCCACTATCAAAGTTAGAGATCACTATACTATTCCATACAAGGTCGTGTGATGTCCTTGAACAAAGGAATCTCTGTGTTATATTTCGCTAGGGGGTTGAACTAGACGACTCCGTTGCAAGGCATCAACCTGCGAACAAAACCAGATACCAATGCGCCATATGGACGCCGGTATCAGAGTCACTAAGCTTGTGACATCACATTACCCTATTCATATGAAACTTTGGAGAGAAGTCCTGCATATTACTATATAGAATGTCCCTCAATAAGTACCAGACTCTTAAGAGAGGTCGCCATATATCGCTATATATCGCTACGCATCGGCATAGTGGACATCCTCAACACCGTGGCGTAAAGCATTGAGGTCTATGAGATCAGTCGGGTAAAATAACTAATATGAATGCCTTCCTAGCTAGAATCCATCAAAAGAAGACATGAACTGTGGGCGACTCGATAGCGTCTTTGCAGATCTTGAAAATCTCGTGCCTGTCTGCCTAATGCAGGATAGAACAAAGAATGTGCAACGTAGGAGGTCGCCGTCATCGATCATGACTTCGGGCTCCACTATATAGTTATGTTCCCCGATGTCGTCTCCCGATATTGATTCAAAAAATGGATGCGAACTACATCGCATGTTGTATTCCGTACAGGGTATGCACCAGGAAATCCGATTTAGGGCTTCGGTATACCACCCACCTACGCACTGCGGCATACGCCGTCACCCTAGCGCCGAGCACTATGTTGTAGTTACTAATATTTTACAGATTGACCGTTATGTGGAGCCCAAGAACGCGGATATTATGCACATAGATGGAGCTTTGCGACTATCACAGTCCCACCAAGTCCCAGTTCGCAAGACAGTCCCCAGCATTCTAGAAGGCAAATACTGACATCTTCGGTTGACCCACCGTCTGCATTCTTCACCATGCAGGAGAAGACTTTCTCAGCTGCCAAGTCATCTCAGATGATCGTGCTACTTGTGCATTATGTACGGAGTACTCTATAGCTTTTATCTCATGCAGACTACAGGAATCCAACCATACATGTACCTACTGCAGCAAGCTCTGACTAGTAAACATGATAGCAGCCCGAACCCAAACCTGCATGGCTTCGATCTCCTACGCAAAGAAGCGCGCTAATAAGCAAGGACGCATTCCCCCTTACAACCCCCATCCTGCCGCCTACCCGAGAGACACCTACCCCTCAATACGTGCTCTGAAAAAGATAATTAAAAAAAAAAGAGAATGATGCACAGCGCTTACAAAGCAGCGAGCCAAGATGCATCAATTCGATATATCGAACGCTCTGGGTGATCCACCACAGTACCCCCGATTTTCCGCGGGGTTGCCGGAGATGTGATTTGTGATTTCATATACATCACAGCACCAGATGAGCGGACCACCAATTGAAATTGCACAACAAGCGATTCGCGCAACCGTTTTGGAAAAAAAGGATGAGATCAGATCGGTGTCAACGGCTTCTGCACGCCACCTTTCCTTTTCATTACATCAATAAAACAGAGCACAAGCTTCCTGGTGTGGATTGGATGGGCCTGCAGAGGTTGTCATGTACGAGGCCCAATTAGGTAGGCTTTGTTCGTCACATCTGAACGAGGAAGGATGTTGCGGATACTCGCTGCGATCAGGATCATCAGATGGGAGGGGGTGTGCGCTGGTGAATTTTCGGGCTTGCTAAATCACCGAGGTTCCTTTTCGAAAATCAGTCTGGTATGCAGAGAATGATCACTGTTGCTTGTTCTAGCCTGTCCCAATTTGGTCATAGGTGTCTCTGTACATCCCTGTCGCAATTGCCCCTTGCTTAATTCCAAGCTGCAGTCTGCTCGGGCCTGCTCGAGTGTACATGCGATTATCCTTTTTTTTTTTTGCTTTTTCACGCGTGCTTTTAGGGATTATGGGGTTGGGATGCTTGTTTTTGAGTAGTTAATTTGTGCTTAGGGTTTGGCTCTTTCCAGACCGTTTGCCCTATCTGGACAAACTCTACTTTCATACTTTAATGTGGCTTGGAGAAAATCCTAAGGGGCTGATCACTTGGAGAATTGTCAATATATTCCATATGCCTGGATATATGTAATGCAAATATGCACATTGGAGAATAGTATACATGTGATATTGTACAATCAAAGCACATCCAGCGCCGAGTCGCTCCCGCTATGCCAATATATCAAAGAAAAGAGAGTCCCATACCCATATATTCAAGAATCAAGGTGACGAATGGAGTAGGGCAGCAACAGCAGGGTCTTCTCCATCAATCTCCTTAGAGAACCCAGTGCCCTTCCGCACATGCATTAGCAACCGCAAAGCACCAACAGGCGTCACGCCCTCAATGCGCTTCGCCATGCCAACACTGACAGGCCGCACACGCTCAAGGACCTGTCGTTCCTCATTGCTGATGCCGTGGACCTTACTGTAATCTAAATCCGTAGGTAGCAGCAGATTCTCATCCTGCTGGAACCGCTCAGCCATCTTCTCCTGACGCTTCAGGTACGGCGCATAGCGGCCTTCGATGGCAACGCGGGTGAGGATTTCCGGCGCAAACGAAGATGGAGTATATGTTGTGCCCGTAGGAGACTCGATGGTAGGAATAAGGGTGTTGATATCGGCACCGTCTAGACACAGGATATCGAGCGCTGAGCGGATCGAGGTATCAGAGCGCACCTTGAAGCCCTTGCGAGACCACGCAGATGACGACAGCTTCGTGTTGCTAAGGAGAGTCTGCAGCTCTAGGATCTGCGCTTCGGTGTCGGAGAAGTGGCCCCAGCGCTTGTCGGAGACGACGCCGGCGTCGCGGGCCATGCGAGTCAAACGTAGGTCGGCGTTGTCGGAGCGGGTGGAGATGCGGTACTCGCTTCGCGTCGTGAACATGCGGTAGGGCTCCGAGACGCCCTTGGTGATGAGGTCGTCGATCATGATTCCGATGAAGCCGTCTGACCGGGTCAGGGTGAGAGGCGACCGGTCCTGCGACTCAAGGCCGGCGTTCATGCCAGCGATGATGCCTTGTCCAGCTGCCTCTTCGTAGCCTGTTGTGCCGTTGATTTGGCCGGCGAGGTAGAGACCGTTGATTAGTTTTGTTTCTAGGGTAGGTCGTAGGTTGCGCGGGTCGATGTAGTCGTATTCAACGCCGTATCCGGGCTGGAGCATGGTTACGTTCTCCAGACCACGGATTACTCGCAACATGGCGTATTGCGCGTCTGCGGGCACGGTCATTGAGATGCCATTCGGGTAGATGACGTCGTTTGGTGCGAACCCTTCTGGCTCGAGCCAGATCTGGTGCTGGGTCTTGTCCTTAAATCTGATGATCTTTGATTCTAGGGAAGGACAGTATCGTGGCCCACGCACAGTCTCACGGATATGGATGGATTTGTCCAGATTGGCGCGGATGATTTCATGGGCAGCTTCATTTGTGTGGGTCATCCAGCAGGTAAGTTGGCCTTCATCGCCTACCGCGACAGTTTTGTTGAGATAGGAGAAAGGGTGAGGCGGCGAGTCGCCCTTTTGCACTTCTAGGGCGCTAAAATCAATAGTCTTCTTGTCCAATCGAGGTGGTGTACCCGTCTTCAAGCGTCCCAGTTGGAAGCCAGCCTCCCGGAGGGACTTGCTAAGACCGTATGTGGGGGCCTCGCCCATGCGTCCTGAAGGGAATACATCCATTCCAATATGAATTTCACCACCCAGGAATGTGCCCGTAGTGATAACCACACGACCAGTAGGAATGACCTCCCCGGATTCTAGCCGCACACCAACAATCTTGCCTTGTGCACCGGGGGTGTTCTCAATGCCTTCCGTGGAGAGCACGATGTCAGCCACCTTGCCCTCCACAATGTTCAGATTTTCCGTTCCAGCCAGCTCCTCGGACATATACCGCTTGTAGAGATCGCGATCGATCTGCGCACGCGGCCCCCAGACAGCCGGCCCTTTAGAGCGGTTCAAGACTCGAAACATGACACCAGCCTTATCAATAATTCGGCCCGCAACGCCGTCCATAGCATCCACCTCGCGAATCATCGTTCCCTTTCCAATGCCGCCGAAACTGGGATTGCACGAACAAACACCGATATTTTCCAGCGAGGGCGTGACCAACGCAGTGCGCGCGCCTGAACGAGCAGCAGCAGCACATGCCTCAGACCCAGCATGACCTCCGCCAATAACAACGACGTCGTATGGTCTATAAACGGAATCAATTAGCAAGACTCATGACAACAGGGGTTAGTTACGAACCGTGTATTATCTGTAACCGTCGCGAAACCACGACTCCGGCCCATAAATGAGCGGAGCCCGCGGCCCTGACGCATCAAAGCCCCTGACCGTGCTCGAAAAGCCATAGCGGAGTGTAATGCAAATATTAACCAAAAGGAACAGGTACAAGCTCGAAGATCAAATCAAATCGATAAGGAAAATTATATTCCATCACGTGACTGTGCTTAGAACCGCTAACCCCGAGGGCGGTCACTAGTTTGCGCCATCGACCAATTGCGGGGCTGTCGATGTTAAGTTGTACAAAGCTGATCACCTCTTTTTTTACGACTAACCCCTCTCTACGTCTTTAAACCCACCAACTCAACGAGTCAGACAATACTCAAAAATGAAGGCATACTGGTACGACAATATTGAGGTAAATACACATCAATTGGCCGTACCCAACTTTCCAAGCATTTTCAGGTACAGCCCACCTCAAGACGAAAACAAACGCTGATGTCATTTGTTTACAGGGCGACCAGCGCGAGCCACACGACTCCGGCTGCGCCGTGTCAGAAGAGAAGCTTGCCTCGCTAGGTGTGCTATACAAGCACTGCCCGACTATTGGAGCAGTGGACAACATCGCGGCGGAGCGTGGATACCGTAACCGTGACGAGATCTGCGTGTCGCCTGCAACGATGGGCGCTGTGTACGAGGAGAAGGTTAAGTCATTCTTCGCTGAGCATTTGCATGAGGACGAAGAGATTCGGTATATTCTCGACGGGGAGGGATACTTTGATGTTCGTGGGCAGGAGGACGAGTGGATCCGTATCTGTCTTGTTAAAGGGGATATGATTATTCTTCCTGCGGGGATTTATCATCGGTTCACTACCAATGAGCAGAACGTATGTTTTATTTTACATCTTTTATTTTTCAGTTTGTGGATTATGGGACTGATTTTTTTCTGCAGTACGTTAAGGCGATGCGTCTTTTCCAAGACGAGCCTAAGTGGACGCCGTTGAACCGTGGTGCCGAGGTTGATGCTAACCCGCACCGGAAGACCTATCTGGAGAATGTTGTCAGTCCTACTGCGGCTGTTTAGGATAGGCCACTTGATATTGAGATGCGTTATGACGGAACCATATACATATATACTACTGAACGATGGAAATCGGAATTTCTTGGGATTGTCTTATACCACTTCCGTTGCATGGCGCTTAAATGTACATGGGGACAACACCCACAGTAAATCAATCGAACCCATACATAAGTAGGTAGGGGTGGTTAAAAGACACTTTTTACTTATATCAGTTGTCTGGAATGCCAGGCGTCCCCACCGGCGTACCCGCGGGCATCGCACCAGGCATATCAAAATGCTCACTCGTAGCACCGGTACTCTCTTGCCTTGTCATGCTCGAGCTACGCAAGCCACCCATATCAACGTTGAAACTACTCGTGCGAGCGCCAGCGCGAAGCCCTGGCCGTGCATCAAGCCCCCCACGGAAACGTAGTCCCTCCTGCTCCCGACCATGATCGTCGGAGAACAGAGGGGGTCCTGATGCCTCGGTAGAGCCCGCACTGCGCGGTGGTACCGTGGACCCGGCCTCTGATTCCTCGCCGGGTCGGACGCCTGTTCTGCCCATGCGCGGCCACAGGTCTGGAAGTCCAACGACTTGCACTCGAGGCTCGACGACGCGCTCCTCGAACCATGCGTGGACTCGTGCTTCGACAAGCTGGGCTATCTTCGGTACATCCTGCAGTCGGCTGCGAGATCCGATGAGAGAGCGCACGGAGAGGTCGAGGCGGTAATCTGGAAGGAAGGAGAATGCGACGTTGCTTTTCGGGCTGCTTTTTGTTGGGAGCTGGTCTTGCGAGGCTTTTTGTTCTCCGGGGCTAGAGGGTCGATTCACTGTATTGTACCTTGGGTCTGATGTGGGAGGCGCCGGTGACCCGGCAGGCGTTTGGAGTGATTCTGGTGGTTCGGTCGATGCTGGGATCAAGGAAATGCACAGTGTCCCGGAAAATCTCACGACCGAGACTGATAGCGCTACTGGTAGGATAGCAGAGCGTGGTTTGGGGTAGTTCAGCACCATGGATGTTTCGACGGCAATAGAAAGGTTGTCGTCACTGAGGTCGACATCCAATAGCGCCTGTAGCCGTCCACCGTCCGACATGGGGTCATCAACGGCGATGATGCGGCAGTTGCTGAAAATGGGAAACTCTTCACCTAGTGAGATATCGGTGACATTTATCTTGTCTATGAATGATGGTTTCTTCTCCGGGTTGTTCATAGCTGCCGTTAGGGAACTGAGAATTGATGAAGTGGGCGAGTCCTTGAGGGAATAAGCCGTCTCCCTGTATTGGGCAATTGTCTGTGCAATGAGCACATTAAACCAGTCCAGCGACTCGGGCTGATGCGACGAGTGATGCATGCGGTGTCGACCATGTTTGCTAGTAGGGTTGGTAGGAATGGCACTGTAGTAGGTTTTGCGGAGGATTGAGCGGGTGTTCGTGGAGGTAGAAGGTACGGGACGAAGAACATTCGACGTGGACGGTTTTTCTCGTAATGATTTCTGGCTATCTTGAGGGGGGTTATAAACCGAGCTGTAGCGGCGGTGTGTTGTGCGGTTTGACATGCCCCGGGACGGAGGGGGAGGCGCTTCACCGAAAATGAAAAACTTGATGAAAGCACCAATCAGGAGTACTACTGAGAGCTGACCGAGAAGAAACCCTTGGGTAAAGGACAAGCTAAGAAGGGGTTAGCAAGCTCCTACAGTCCACTCCACGGGCAGAGGGCATACGAGGATTGAGGCGCGAATGGCGCGGGCTCATCTACATTATTATCAGCACACCAATTCCAACCCTTTGAGGTATCACTACTCACGTTGTTGGAGCGCCATTGTCAGCAGCTGTTGACAATATTTATTCACGGTGCCATCCCCAGATGACGACGAAGTTCCAACCTTGGAACTTTCGGATCGGATCTGGCTTGGCCGAACCGCATATCTCTTATCGATATGCCATCTGTGACCGCCTGCCTCTAAAGAATTTAAGGATTATCCACTGATCATCCTGAGTGCCCTGATTTGCTCACTGAGGACATACCCCAGGCCTACGAACTAAGTATAACGGCCTGAGCGCGCTATATCGATGACATTTTGGTCAACATGACATCATCATAATGTGAGTGATCTATATTTCTATTGACATATCGCTCATTTTCTGGCTCAACTTCCACATCACTACTCTGTGCGTAAAGGGACTGGAAGTCATATCCCCTTGGGCACCCCCACCTCTGCCAGTGACTCTGTCAAGCCCAACCTGATCCAATTATCGATCTCCTTGGTCGTAGCCACCGCGATCACCCCCAGCATACCCAATGAATTCACCCCAGCCTCCTTATTAATCCCGCCTCGTCTTCTTGGCAGCACGATCATCCATCTCTTGGTAAGAATCATATTATGCGGACAGACCGCTCCAGGTGGTGCATTCGCCATATAGTGCCCACCTACCTTCGTAGCTTCCTTGAGCAGGTCTTTGTAAGTTTGGGCCAACGCAGCAGGGGTCACCTCACCCTTAAAGCGCCGATAAAACCACTCAAATGGAACGTTGGTCTCAGGCTCCTCGGGAGAATCCAGAAAGGCCGCGAAACTGTTTGCTGGCAAGGGCATCAACTGCATATGCTTATGCAGCCGACTACAACCCCCATTCTGACCGCAGTTGTAAAATGCAACATAGTCTCTCTCCATAGAGATCAAGATACGCCACATGCCGTCTAGATTGGCCTCGTCGAGCGCCTCATATTGTCGTTTGTATCCATCACACGTGAGGAGCATGAGATGGGGCCGCGCAAAGCAGAACTTGTTCACAATCACAAAGTGGCTCCCTAGCGTGCTAAGTTCGAACCCAGTGGTGCTGATGTCGCTCCCTTCTCGCTTTTCGGGTCTATGGGTATCAGCCTCGGGCTGGGGCTGGTCGGTGGCTAGAGTGGGCTTCTTGGCGAGAGCAGAAGTGAGAACAAATTGGAACTTTGTAATCGCGTTAGTAGATACTTGATTTGGATTATAGTTAGGGAAGTGATGAGTACTTTGAGGTCGCCATCAATGTGCTCGATTATTTGTTGTTTGTCGTCATATAGGACAAGTCCAGATTGGACGAGGTTGTCGAATTTGGAGAGGACAAGGGATTCTTCCATTTTTGGGTGACCTGCTTGCTTGTGGCTTTTTTTTTTGAGACGCGTAGGTCTATTGCCTTATATATGTGGTTGGAGGTGGGGTAGAGCCGGGAAGGGTGTTTCAGCGTATTTACTTACTCCGTATACATGTAGTATTTGATACTGGATCTTTTGCATTTCGAATATTAATACATGTAGTAACCACTATGTATGTAGCTGAATGCTGCTATCTAGTTTCCATAATTGAAAATTACTGTAATGGAATACATATGGAGGTACGTATCAAAACGGTACTGCCAGGCTTATCTATACGACTAATAAGCCTCTTCTTTGAAGATTGCTAAACACCATCTAACACTCTTCTCGATACTTCCTGAATACGTTCACCTATATCCAAGACTTCCTTTCTGCTTGTCCTCGACCAGATTAGAAAATAAGCAATAAACCCCGTGCCTCCCACCGGCGACACGACCTTCTTCAACGCAGTCCGTTCAGCCCTAGTCACGTGTGGGACGATTTCTGGCAGTTGCTGAAGCACCCGCTCGCAGAAGTCGTCGGGGACCCGGATATATGTACGATGCACAGGAATAAAAAAGATCCCACAATGGTACTGGCTGTGAGAAGTGAAAGGTTGAGCTAGAACGGCGAAGCGCTCGCGATCGTCGAGGGCCCGAAGGATCTGGAGGGCGCTGTAGTCCACCCCGAACATTGTAGGCAACCGCAAAAATGGCTTGTAGACCTGGAGGTCGAGCATTGACCTCGATCAGAACCACTTCCGGCTGGAGGCCCTCAGTTGACCCCGTGTGGGTAAGTTCGATGAAACCGTCGATCTCCTGATATCGCATAGGGGAGTTCTTCACCCGGGCCTCGAGGTGAAAGACGCCCGAGCGGAATCCTAGATTGAGAAGGCCTTGGTACAGGGAAGTCTCAATGGCCTGTAGCTCTTCAGGGTCCAGTCGACTGGGTAGGATCATCACTGTCTCCACGAAATTGTCGGCCACAGAAGCATCAGTTGCGTCTGCTTGGCATGGGAAATTATCCGATATCTCACAGAAGAGGAAGTCTCCGTCCCAAAGAACAAAATTGGCATCCACCTCTGGACCGTCGACATAGGGTTCGATCAAAACCCCATGTTTCGAAAGCCCAATCTCTTCCAGTGTTTGCACAGCCTGACGGAGGCTCGAGGGGTCTTTGGCTTTCTTAACACCTCGAGAACCGCCACCCCGACATGGTTTTACAATCAAAGGGTACTTGAAAGTCCGAAGTTGTTCGGCTGTGGACGAGTCATCTAGTTGCGCAGCACTATTCAAGAGTAAACTCTGGATATTTGAACTGAGTAATTGACGTGCCTCGTACTTGTTATGAGCTTGGAGGTATGATGCCGTAGGCTCAGTTGAAAGACCCAATATTTCGGCTGCTTTCACAGTCGGGAGAACAAATTCGTCCGAAAGTGTCAGGAGCCCATCAAATCCTTTTCCTTCCAGAGCCTCAGCGATCCTCCTGGGTAGCCCCGCGTCGTCGGTCACATCAATGGCAATGAAGTCATCCCGGATGTAAGAATACGTCTCATCTTGAAGCCAATGTCCCGGGTGATCAACGATAACCATAGAGATATCGAGAGCTTTAGTGGCCTCATATGCCCCCTGGTGACCGAACGATCTTTTCGCAATGTCGAATGCTGGACGCCCGCCAACCATAGCAATTTTGCGTCGGGCAGGCTTAGTTGGAAGTATCCAATTGAAAGACAGTCGGAGTTTCAAGTCTTCCTCTAGCAGATTCGGGGTCTTCGTTGGAAACCGATTCAGAAGGAATGCCCCGGGGGAAGAAGGCAAAAGAGTCAGGAGAGAGTTGTCTCCCTGAACCGGAATCGGCGAAAAGCCACCATCCGGACTCGAGAACCGAACGACCGAGTCCACATAGTCGGAATCTCGCAACCTCAAGTCGAGAATATCGCTCCTGCAAGGATATCCACCTTGGGGAACCAGGATCAACTTCGTTGCCACTTCGACTTCGTCGCGGGATGCTCGAATCGTACGGACAAGCTGCTCGAGGGCGGTGCCTGCGGTGGATGGAATCTGACTATCGTCGCTAGAGTATGTGGAGGCAATTGTCAAGAACAAATCAAGACTATGAAAGAAGCGTTGCGTCTCCACTATCGGTTTGAACTGCTAGCGACAGGAAATCTTTGCGGGAACTACCGTGATTGTCTCAATTAGTGTAGCCCCGTCACATCAATAGTAGTAGGGAGTCTACCTACTTTTGCCATCAATGGCAACCAAGAAAGTTTCAAAGGCAAATGCCTTTTCGCCGATGCTACTCGAGTCCATGGGCACTGTTTGCCTTGTAGGTATTTCTTGATTATCTGAGAATGGGTTATATCGTATTCAGCAGAGGCCAAATGAGAATGGCAAGCCCTGGAGACCCCATCAGTTATGTACTGAGCTGTTGTATGAGAACTGGACGCAACATGCGAGGACGGTATTAGTGTATCAAGATACATACAAGGTAATACATGTATATACAGGTATCTATAACAAGTAATTATTTTACTCTAATGTATAAAATATAATTTGGACAAAACAGACCAAATGGGGCGCACGCCGATGGCGAAAAAAAAGGAATGGAGCACGTGTGGAGCATCAGCCTTATCTCCTGGCCCGGGTGCTCCACAACGCTTAACTATATAGAGTGGAGTCTGATTACACCTTGTCAGCTTGAGCCGGCAATGGATTCACCCCTGCAGCTCAATTAATTTCTTTGTTTCTTTATATAGCTTTTATGCCCATAGTACGCTATGTTATGCTACCCTGGGCCACATGCACTGGATAGTGCTTTCAACCATCGAAACACATGGCAATTTTTCATTGGTGTACACTACAGCATTGCACTATATACTTAAAGCACAGACCTAAATGGAAATACCCTTGTCTTGTTCGCGACGCTCAATGCGCGGGTGGATGTGAATCTAGGCTAGCACTAGCAGTCGACTGATGCTACGTGACCGCCTAGTCCGCAAATTCCCGTCATACCCATGCGCCCCCAGAGAATCGCAAGAATTGCGGGATTTTGTTCAATAAAGCTTTCACACTGGACTTCTCTTCCTCTTAGTCTATGCTGAACAGTATGGATACCCAGGCTACTGAGCGTGAAAGACGGGATGCAACTGAGGACGAGATCAAGACCCTACCCCATGTGGTGGACTCGATCCCCCTTATTGTTTGGATAGCTCTTGTAGCTGGCGCGTCGGAAAGATTCACATACTACGCCGTCACCACTCCATGGCGTAAGTCTCTAATCCATCTATGTCTGATCGACGTGTCTTAACCGTCGCCAGAGAACTATATGCAAAATGACCGCGATAGTACTGAGGTCCCCGGTGTTCTAGGTCTTGGTTAAGCAACCGCAACAAATATCTCCAATGCTTTCTCTTTCTTTACATTTATGGCTCCTCTGCCATTCGCTATTCTTTCGGACGCACGGATAGGTCGATACAAAACATCATGTATCGCTTTCATATGGGTTACGTGAACCTTTTATATGCGAGTTGAAACTGATCATCGCTAGCCTAAATACATGTGGGTGTATAGTGCTTTTTGTTACCTCACTTCCAGTAGTGACCCAAAATTCTATCAAGGTTTTTGGATTGGCTCTTGCCATGGTCCTGCTGGGTCTAGGAACTGGGGGTATCAAGGCCACCATATCCCCCTTTATAGGGGATCAATATACAGTTCTCACTCCACAGTTAGTGGTTACAAAACAAGGCGAGAGAGTCATCGCGGATCGCACGTTGACTCTTCACAATATATACAATGTTTTTTATTGGTATGTTCAACTCCGTGCGGAAATATCCAACCAGCTAATATGGTGAAAGGTTCACCAACATTGGAAGTCTCTCCCTAATTGCCTTAACCTATTTGGAGAAAGAGGTTGGCTTCTGGGCAGCTTACCTTCTGCCATTATGTTCCGTCTGGGTTCCAATTCCTTTGCTGCTCTTTTGGCAAAGGTCATTTGGTAAGTTACGAGGACCTGTCTTTCGTCATTCAGTAAATATAAAGTCATGGGATTGCTAAAGCTTGGAAAGTAAATCTCGCACCAGATGGGAATGTTCTGCCCCAAGCAGGGAAAGTCATTTTGTACTCTGTCCGAGAACGATTTCGACTCGATGCAGCAAAGCCCGCATTCCAAGCGGAGAGATATGGTAGAACCGTTCCGTGGGACAATTTATTTGTCTCGGAGATAAAAATGGGCCTCAAAGCCTGCAAAGTCATGTTTGTTGCTGTTTATGTTGGTCAATTGACTTCACTAACATGGGAGCCAGGGCCTGCTTTGTACCATTCTACCTATGCATCAACCAAATCAACAATAATTTTGTCTCTCAAGCGGGTCAGATGAAGCTGGGATTTATCCCCAACGACACCATTCAGGCACTCAATCCCACTGCTTGTGTACTACTCGGCCCGATCATCCAAAAGCACGGTATCGCATTCGGGTCGATTTCCCGTATGGCTTGGTCATTTATCACAATAAGCTCGTCAATGGCCTTTGCTGCAGGGTTGCAAAAGCTGATCTATACTCGGGGACCGTGCTATGAGTCCCCGCTGAGTTGCCCCGATTCCGACGGCGGAAAAATACCCAACAACATCAGTGTCTGGGTGCAAACACCCTCATATTTTTTACTTGCATTTGCCGAGATCCTAGGATTTACCACACTGTCTGAGTATAGCTACTCGAAAGCGCCCAAGGACATGCGTAGTCTAGTGCAGGCCCTGCGACAGGTCACCGCTGCGATTGGGTCTGCTTTGGGCATGGCCCTCTCACCAGTTGCGGTTAATCCAAAGGTCATGTACTTGTATACGGGACTAGCAGCAACAATGATTGCCGCTGCTCCCGTTTTCTGGGTGGCATTCAGGAACTATGACGATATCGATGATGAACTGCATGAGACCAGTTTAATACAACCGGATAGCCGCGACGAGATGGAAGAGACTACGGCTAGAGTGCAGCCATAAGATGGCTATGTCTGATTTCGTACGCGCTTAAAATATGTGATTGACATGTTTACCTATAGACATCTCTCGCTTTCATGGCACTTAATTGTTCTCCCTCCCCAGCTCTCATTCTTCCTTTCATCTACCATAATCCTCGATTGGTCAACCCGTGTCATATAATTACTGTATCCAATGGAAATATATATTGCAATGTTTCTTGTTGGTATATTTGGGCGGTATGTTGACGACACCACTATGGGCTACGAACTTGACGATAATAGGCAAGACATTTGGTCCACTTTACTAGCACAAAGGGAAATTCTAATTATTTTTAGCTAGCCTTCATGTTGCGAGACGATTGGAGTCATTGCGGCATCTCAATTCAATACCATAACACATCCATGAATGTCGAAGACGTGATCAGTCATTATCAATATTCAAAATTAAGAGCTTCGGGAGTCTATCCGAAAAGGATGTGTATTTCAACTTAGCCTGCCACGGCAGGTCAGGAAAGGACGCTAATGCATGCACGCCACTAATCATACACACGGAATTCTCTCAAATATAATACAATCAATTAAATATACAAAAGAATTATAGGTGCATGCGCATTAGCGCTCCTTCCCCCCAGAGCTGTCGCGGTAGCCAGGATACACAGGCCGATGTACATATCCCGTTCGTGGTTCTTTCCATCAAGACTATTATAAGCATCAAAACATTCCGCTCCGGGATTATAGAATGGGATTGACATGCAGCACTCATAGTTGTCTATTCGGCAACATGAAAGAAGGGTGAATGATCATATATAGGTGAGTGGTGGGCGGCACGTCGCACACACCTGGGCAGGGAGCTGGTTTGGATAGCGTATTCGGTAAGCGAATACGCCATGTAAGCTAGCCTGCCATTCCCAAGACACATAGTTAGATCCATAAATTACAACTTGATATCTCAACAACGCGGGCTCCAAAAGATACCCTGCTACTCCATGCAAGCCTCACCAGAATAGTATAATGATAGTGGTACACCGCAGTATGTACATATAAGCCTTGCAAGAAGTGGCTGAGTAAATCCTTGCCCTAGTTGGGCGCTTAGCTGATATTACAGCCCGTGTCGAACAAAGATAGCCCTGTAGCATGCCTACCTGTGCCCGGAGACTAAAACTATTCATGGTGGTGAAATTAAGTACAAAGGACACCGGTAAAGGTGAGCCAGTAGCCCAATTATAAAATTACAGGGGCCAGAGTCATCAAAGGCCGAGTTCGGGAATATTGGCCAACTGGCGATGAGAATTCAACGATCAGAGATGAGTAGAACTTGACTCCAATTCTGTCAATACATTTGAATAGTTATATCACCCATGAAACAATCTTTCAGCCATTGATAGCCTGATGAGTCAAAGTAAAGATTTATATCTAAGAATAATGCAATTCCTAAGTACAAGACCTACACCACTAGATACTAGATGCATGATGAAATGTGAGAATGGGGATGAATTGTTCAAAGGATAGCACATTAGACCATGAAATCTAAGAGCACATTAGTCAAATCAGTCACCTCCCGTGTTGACGTATCTAATTGATGGTGTTTCTATCAGAAGAGATCCACTAAAGAAATTTACTACATTGTATATCAAACGGTTACATCTTTCATCTGCGCCACTGATGCACCGGTAGACTCTGGCATCCCGTCAGCTCCATGATAAAGATGGTATCATACAACCTTCAGGGCTTATATTCGGCCCGGTTTTGCGATGTCATGATACCTCACATAACAGTACACTGATATACAGCATTTTGCAAGGATTAGATGGATACTTACGGGACATAAGCAGTTGGATTTGTACTCTAATCGCGGACTCCGATGGTAATGACCATGCTGACTAGCTGTGTAAGGTGCGCGTGGGTCATATAACTACATGGGTAATGTGGTCAAGTTGTGTCAGGATGGCTCGGGTAGATATCGGATCTCCGGTTTGTGTATTAGCCAGTGAGTTCAATATCTGTAGCCTCAATAAACCCCTTGTGTGCATCTGCAGGAGACACAATGTTCACCCCGAGCCGTCTTGACAGGGTAGAGACGAGTATGAATCCGAGCACATGCACTATTACTCCTCTTGGAGTCTGGTCTGGTAATATTCAAGGCATAGTATCACTGATACATAGTCGACGTCTCCTGTCAATTTATGTTCTAAGTTTGACCATCAACTCAAGCTACTTTATCCGGCACCACTGCTCTCTATACTTGAAGATCCCCTAAGTAACTACATACTCAACTATGGCTGCTGTCAAAAAGCTCAAGTCTAGTCCCAAGGTAGCCGTCATCACGGGTGCGTACTCTTCTCCCATCTAACTATCACAATCTCACAAATACAATGCTGATTGCAGAAGCAGCCATCAGCGGCCAAGATGGATCCTACCTTTGTGAGCTCCTGCTGGAAAAGGGATACGAGGTCCACGGTCTCGTTCGCCCTTCTGCTCAGAGACAGCAGACTCTGAACCGCCCTCTGCGACAAGGCGTGACCCTTCATTATGGGGACATGTCTGATCTGGGCAGGCTCATTCAGATTCTTAGCAGCATCGGGGATATTGACGAGATATACCATCTTGCGGTGCAGTCTCATGTTGGCGTTTCATTCGAGACACTATTGTCAACGAGTGATACAAATGCAATGGGAAATCTTCGACTGCTCGAAGCTATGAGGGTCCTCGATTTGGGCAAGACCACCCGATTCTACAATGTGAGTACATAGGTTCACTGTTGAGGCATACAGAGGCTAATTTCAAGCCCTATGCAGGCCGGTACATCCGAGCTGTACGGATCCGACATGCCCGCACCACAGACAGAAGAGACACCCTTTCACCCCGTCTCGCCGTATTCTACAGCTAAACAATTCCAGTATTGGACTACGGTTAATTTCAGGGAAGCTTATGGCTTTCACGCTTCAAATGGGATTCTCTTCAACCATGAGTCTCCCCGACGGGGTTAGTACTCGTTTATACTCGGAAAAAACAAGCTTCTAACAGTGAGTCTAGGTACCACTTTTGTCACGCGCAAAATTGCCACCCAAGTTGCATTGATTGCCTGTGGACTGTTAGAGAGCTTTGAGCTAGGCAATCTCAACGCCGTCCGAGATTGGGGTCATGCGAAAGACTACATGCGAGGGGCACATCTCATTCTCCAGCAGCCCAAAGCCGGAGACTACGTTCTTGCTTCCGGTCAGGCATACAGCGTGAGGCAATTCGTGGAAGCCGCTTTCCAGATCATCGGAGTCCAAATCGAGTAAGTCAGGTTTATTGTGCTGGGCAGCATCAAGACACTAAACTGGCCTAGATGGTCCGGTACGGGCCTCGATGAAATTGGCACCGACTCCGACACTTCCAAGGTCCGCGTTCGAGTGAACCCCACGTACTATCGAACTCTGGAAAATGAGACCCTGCTTGGTTCGGCGGCAAAGGCCCAAAGGGTTCTTGGCTGGCAGCCCAAGTACACCTTCCACAACTTGGTGGAGGAGAGATGGTTCTTTCAGACATCAGAGCCGTCAAGGCTGGCAAAATGTTTGAACACACATACTTGGATCTAGACTGGCTGGTGGATGAGAGCAGTGATGCACCCAAGGCTCCAATTCACGATGTTGGGAGTAACGTCGTTTATGGTAACGGTCAAAACACTGTCCACGTGGGTGCATAAGTTATGTACATAAGCTAGAGCTCATGCTAAGGTTCCTACCAACCTTGGAACATACCCACCTAAGGTTGGCAGGTTGCGAACCTTCCTTCCTATCCAGGTGGGCAGTGACTATGGAACTCAAATCTTACTTAGTGAAGTAAGAAACCTAGTTACATGGTGGTGATCATGACATATGTTGATAGTTCCGATAGAAACTCTGAAAATCTATCAACTTCCTATTCAGGTATTCCAAGGCGAAATCTGTGCATGCACCTAAACCTCGAGAAACCCGATACCCCAAGGTCACCCATGTTTAAAACTTTGAAATCCGCGCTGTGGCTTGAAATATTTGAAAATATACACATTCACTGGTGGAATTGAATATGTACTCCGTACCATGTATATCACAAGTTGTACTAAGTAGTGTCAAGGTGCATTCGCGTGAACCCTAGAGCACAGGCTCGGGACGGCTCGACGCGGGAACGGGATGTCCAGATGGATCAGTAAGCCTAGAACTTTGATCAGGTACCGTACTGGAGATCGACAGTCTGAGCGAACCGGACTCCAGTCCTCGTATTGAGAATACATACTCATTTCCGTGTACTGACCATACCCCGCAGGCAAAAGAACGAGTAATACACATGTGTATTCGCATTGTAAGCAAAATCAGGCTGGTAGGGCTCCCAGTGGTGCATTCACACGAAGAGGTATAAATGGGGGGCACTTCTTATTCCCTCAGGCTTTTGTCTTAAGCAAAGAATGGCTGTTGCTAAGGAGGTTAAGTTTGATATGCTGAGGTATTCATATGTATCTTGATCTTGCTTGGATTAACTGTCAGCTGAATGATCAATAGGCGTCTTCAAGCCGCCGATTATGTGACCTTGTCGAATGGTACGTACTTTGCACTCACCTACTCTGGATGCCTGAATGGCTAACCTATTTAGCTCTTTGCGGAGGTGAGAACAAAACAAGACTGCCTAGTGCCTATAACTATGCCCGACCTCAGAGGGTTAACAGGTTTTACTAGTCCTCGCTATATTCACATCTATGCACTAATCCTTCATCACAACCTACGTGCTGATATTCCTGGGGTATGAATTCGACCGCTACGACGGAATGATAGCTAGATGGCGTAACGAAACCTCCGAAATGGGAAAACAACTCGACAGCTTCTCTGATCTCGTATGTATACGCAGACCGCTCTTTTTTATTTCTCAATTGCCCCAAGCTAACAGACCCTAAGATTTCATTTGTTCTAGCCCCAGCGTTTATGCTCTACAGCCTTGGATTCCGCTCCCCGGTAGATCAAGCCATCCTCATATTTTTCGTCTTCTGCGGCGTATCTCGACTGGCAAGATTCAACGTCTCTTCGAATTTGACGCCCAAGGACGTCCACGGAAATTCGCTGTACCATGAGGGGTTCCCAACTGCGTACGAAGCATTGATCGTCTCGACAAGTGTGGCTGTCGCTCAGTGGTTGAGCCTAACCGAGGGTTTGGCCTCGAGGGTCTCCTTCCCTGGGACATGGGGCGAGGTTCATGTTGCCATTGTTCCGATAATTGTTTTCGGGGCTGGAATGGTCAGTAAAAGCTTCAAGTTGAAGCTCGATGGGGGACTATCTATTCCCGCCTCAACGGTGGTTATCTTTAGTGCTTGCTGGTTCGCTTCGCCGCCAGACCTCTGAGAGTAGCGTAGGATGGGTACTGAGGATGAGTCGAACAAAGAAGAATATTGGATTCATTTGCAATGGGCAAAGTGGTGGTTATGAGAAATGAATGGAGAGTGATAGGTCGATTTCAGGTAGATCGTATGGATGTGCCTCAAGGTCCTGATTGGCTTACTTTAATTTTTATCTTTTTTTGCGCTGTATCACAGACAGCGCTCTGGCTGACCAGCCGGTCTTTACCTCGGTATTTCTGAGTCCTCACGTTGTAACAGACGGACTCCTACGGGGATATGTTCCTAGCGTGTAGCGGGTGGGGGAGCATAGGAGTCCGATGACCTACGAATTTACTTTTAAGAATGACAATCCCCTGTTCCGTCTACATATGTAAGCCCGATACTACTTACTATTTACCTCGAGCCATGTCCCTCAAACACTACATCGAACAATCGCTCAAAATCGTGCGGCTCACCTCCCACTCGGACCTCAACAAGATCCAAAATCTGGATGTGACGCTCCAAGCAGATAGCGAGAACCTGATCGTCATCTATGGGGGATCCTTCAATCCCCCTCACAAAGGTCATTTGGACGTGCTGCTCTCCGGCCTCCGACCGGAACTCGGAGCTGCGGTGGTGCTCGTCCTACCTAGCGAGGATTTTCACCTCCGCCATAAACTCGCCAGCAGCCATCCGGATTTCTTCCTTAGTCAAACTCGCCGTGCGGACCTCTTAGCTGCCATTCCACATATCCCAAAGGATCGCGTGTGGGTGTGGAGCAGTACCTGGTATCCGTTGAAACCATTTATGGAGGCGGTGGTGCAGCTGACGCAGGCAGATGGGTTCAAGGTGGCGTTTGCACATATGGTCAGACCGGATAACCTGAAGTTAGACGACCCGCTAGATAACTATCCGTACGAGTTGCCGAGGATGTTGATTTCCAATAAGGCAAGACACGTCGCCGGGCATTATGGAGATGATGGACGACCCATGGCTTGAAGAGGGTTTGGGGGGTGGTGTCGTTCTGACGATGGGGAAGGTGAATCGTCGTCTTTTCTTTTTTTTTTTTTTTTTTTTTGCGTAATGGATGGCTGACTGAGAGTAGAAAAGGACACGGTGAATGGGGAGAAAGAGGCGGTGCTGTGGACGTGCAACGGAGTGGATGACAGCAAGCCCGAGACAAAAGGCTACTATTTGCAGTTTTTGAGACCTCATTCTACCGACATCAACTCGACCGATTTACGAAGGGATTTGATCCAAACTCACCACCTAAATGAAGAAAGCCTCAATCAGCTGAGCACTCAAGCTTTGGTTAGGCTTTTGGGACAAATCTTGGGGAATTGATATACAATGACGTTTTAGTTAGGATGCTGGATATGAGTCTCAATTAGGAGATAAACAGTCTGCTCTTTCTTGTGCTTCTATCGCAATGCTGCAAACCTTACCTGCGCTAATCCCTTATAGGTATAGTCCATATAGGTAGTTCCATGGGTCCCCACAGACTGAGTGTGTTAGTCATTATCCACGTGTTCCATCCATGGATCTCGGGCCTAGTATAAATACCACTACAGCTACAATCAAAGGTTCTGCTTGTTGCTACGGTCTTTTAGCCGAGTGGTAAAATGTATCATATGTAATCACTTAGGAGTAACGTATTTCACCAGTGAGTGGGCCACCCATAACACCATAGTAAATGCCATATTTTACAACCTTATATATCAACAGCGGAGGGCTATGGGTGGCCCACTCGCTAGTAGTGGCCCACTCACTGGCCCCACTGATCTGCCTAGGTGGAGCCTGTTGTATTGCTGATACATATGACATCCTCGAATATCTGTCTCTGCCTCTAGAATTTCAAGGAAGCGCTCTTGCTTAGGTTATGCCTAGTGTCACTACATACCTAGCGGCTAGAATACGTAACATAATACTCCATATATAGACTGATATAGTGCTAGATATATTGTAGGGAGTGGGCTGAGGCGATAATGGGAAAGGCTGCCTATCACACATCCTTACATAGGTGCGATGCATTGAGTCCAAGTGGTTTATCATCACACCACTGCAATGGTATCAACCTGGCTGCAGCACGGGCTCTCAGTTCAACCTATCGTTGGTAATGGGGCCTCTTTGCGGTGCTTACACGAAGTCTATCCACCAATATAATTACGACACGTCCGCAGACGCCCGTGGATCCCTGGCGCATCGCCATTTCGGGTTGTTTGATAGTAAGTTACCAGCTGCGGGGTTACGCATGCAAGTTGAACCCATTTAGAATAGATTCTACCTAGCGCCATTAAAATTAATATAGGCGGCTTCACTCGAGGCTATAAAGTAACATCAACCCCCGCTTCAAATTCCTTCTCGCCCAAAGGTCTCAAATCTTTACTCTACATACATAGGCCAATACACAGTCACCGCTCTTATCTATCTGTCCACTACGCCCTTATTAAAGGTCGTTCGTCAAAATGTATGTATCACCTCGGGGAATGCCAATCCCTCTTGTGAATTGTGCTCTCGCTGCTGAGAACTTATAAATTTTCTAGGTGTTCCTCTACCGTAACCACGAAAGTGATGACCAAAGTCGATGGGAGTACAACGAGCACAACAACCACGAAAATTGTCGATTGCGGAAGAGCTACTTGCAGTACTTCCGCGTCCTATACAGGCTAAGGGTAAGACTACGTCTACCACCCAAAAACCACGTCCTGTGAAAATGTCCTAACTGATGGACGAAAGCATAGTTAGCGCTGGCTGACTTCTTCGGACGGGTTGTAAATTGATCGAGCAAATTCAATAAAGCTGATTTACAAGTCTTCCATATTTTCAATCTTTCGGTCAGCTGGATGTGCTGCAACTTTCAACCATGAAGCGTGGGACTTAGCTGTCTTTACCCTCATAGGCTGGTTTTTTTTCATTTGAGACAGTCTAATCAAGATATTTTTCACGCTCTCTTGATTGCTATGGCTCGATCCATTTTCTATCAAGAGACATAGCTTTTATCGTCAGATATGGTCATTGTACTCCGCGTGTCTTCCTTCCATAACAACTACATATTGTAGTGGTCCTTTCCTTCCATTTCATTTTGAAGTTTATTATATAAGCGTTGATTTAGCCCTTGAGGGTACCTCAAGTAGGTAGCAGGCAGATATAGATTGGTAATACACACTCCTACACCTCTCTTATTCCACTTCTTGGACGCCTATCCGAGTTCTCTTTATATGTCTTAGTGGGTATGAAGTTAAAGTATGTATACTGAATAGACCCGTATGCCGGAGAGCATACTGCCTAGAGCGTTCCCCTCTTCAGTATGTATGTGGACTACCTATAAATGTATGTACTAGGTACTTCGTACTCTGTACTCAGAATCTACCTACCCCGCTTGATAGGCAACACACCCTCACCGCCTTTACACCGATGTAGTCGATAATCAGTTTGTTTCTTTCTCTCTTCTGCTATTATCCCTCGTGCCCATACATTCAATCACCATGAGTTTTGTGGACCCAGCTAGTCCCGAAAACGAGATTGAGTTGGATCGAGGCCAATCAATGGTAAAATCACTCCAAGACTTAACTATAATTGAGTCGTGGAGCGATGGAAAGCTGAAATCCACTACTTTCTACCATGTTACGGAAGATGAGGAGGTTTTCTTCGGTCACGCCACAAAGAACAAGCGCGAAATGACCATCGCAGAATTCAATTCATCTCTGCAACGCGTGCAGGATCAAGACATCTATCCAAAGATACCCACCGACACCCACTTGACACTTGCACCAGAAGGGCTGGACGCTTCTTTGGTTTACGTAAAAAGACCAGGCCTACAGTGGTACGACGATATGATCGGCACAAACTATCTCCCCAAGGCCGTTCTTGATGAGACAATGGTCATGGAGCAGATCTCACAATCGCCCCACCAAAACATAATTCAATATTATGGCTGCCATGTGAGACGGGGTTACATCACGTCGATTGTTCTCGAGCGGCTTGACCAAAACCTGAGCAAGTATGTCTCGACGTCCGATTTTCAACAGCTTGACAAAGTCAAGTTTTTCGAATCTCTCAAGTCGGCGGTAGAACATCTACACACCTTGGGGCTAGCACATAACGATATCAATCCCGATAACATTATGGTGAAGAATGGATCACCTGTGTTGATTGACTTTGATTCATGTCAGCCTTTCGGAAAACGCTTGCAGTCTTTGGGCACGGAGGGATGGTATGAAAAGATATTTTATACTTCTGAGAAGGAACATGACATATATTCTCTGGGAAAATTACAGGAGTGGCTTCAGGCTGCTAAGTGATTTTAAAGCAGCACATGCCCATACACATGGTAAAATAGCTTATGATGTTTCTTAATTCTTGTTGCATTACGTGTAAAGGACCCCCTTAACGAACCTTGCTGATGAATCACGTTTCGAATTATGAGAGCTAGCTAAGATTCAGACTATGTGGTAATACAGGATCCTGCCTCTCTTTCTAAAACCTCAAGTTTGAACTGGATATTTCAACAAAGTAGATGTATAGCAGCAGCGAGAATCAAACCATCTGCTCACTCCTTGAGACAGACCAGCTGTGCTCGTCGCTACTAGCTTTTCTCAGCTTCAATTGTTCACGTATTTGTTCAATATGTAATTTGGCATGCTGGAGGTTGGTCGCTTAGACTCAGCTAGCGAATTTGCTGGAGTGTTCATCTTCAGACTTTTCCTTCTGCCAAGGGTATATTGCTTCAGCGTGCTCGCATTGTAGGCGACGATAGCAAAGAATGCAGAGACTGAAATGGAAACCGCAACTTGAATCATAGAAACGCAAATTATCAGAGTGATTGATGCCACGCATAGTAAGGCGAGAACTCACAGATAATGGGGATTATCATGTATCCTTGAAAGCAGACGTCACCACCTACATGAGGGAAATCGGAGGTGCCTACTATTGGAAGCATAGAATCCGGTGGATACCTTACATCGATCCATGATATGAAAAAGGCCTCTGGTCAAAATGGGGTGCCCGCGCCAACAGCCTGTGATTAACTGTAGTCCGGATAGGGTGCTTGTCTATAGGATGCTTTGTTCTACGGAAGAACCAGGCACGCTCCAGGATTGACTGCTTGTGAATCATATCTAGGTACATGTTAAAGATGATACCACCCATTGCGCCGCGGGGGTTTGGTTGTTCACAGGTCCTTGGCTGCTCGCCAGTGTGGCTACATAAAACATACACTGTCTCATAGAGACAGAGGGACCGGAACCATAACCCTGAGGGGCAGATGGCTCATACAGATCAGTCGAATAGATAACTGGTGAGTATTCTACTTGCCATTGCCCACTGGCTAGTTGACTCTGTCGGAGGAAGATGGTCTCGTTGTACGTGCTCACGAAACCAAATGCACACTGAAGGTCGCCCATATAGAGGATGGGCTGACCAAGGAAACGCCTGAGCAGTTTGTGATTGCTATACGCGCGGCTTAGGGAATGGCAAGGACTGATCCATGGAACCTTCAGTTCCCCTATAAGCCTCAACTCCTCTTTACCTTGGACGGTGGTACTTAATCCTATACCATCTGGAACATTCTTGTATTGTAGGCCGGAGCATTTAAAATCCGCAAAATACAAATTTACTGCTTGGGCCTATAAGGCCGCTCCAAGTACTTGGCCTATGTCCTGTTGAAAGCGGCCTTGGAGGCCATGTTCATCCCCAACACAGAAGACCTCAGTGTCTACATTGTGAGGCCCGGGCCTAACAGCAGCTGTAGTGCTGCGACTGAACATTTGTGCATCGTAAATTGCCTGGACTGAGCTCTTAAAGTTGGGCTACGGGCTCAAAGTCCCGACATAGTCCAGATCGTGAAGGGCAGGAGAGGTAGTCTTAAAGTTTCCCACGTTCAAGGGAGGTAGGGGGGCTTGTAGAATGTGCTTTGCATGGACGCGTGTTGTGGCCATGGCTTCAACTCTTTATACCAAACTACGAGTCAGTATGTTTTGCTTACCGTCACGTATGAGAATGTTGCTTACTGTGGCACGTAGGAAGGGAATGTTGGGATGGATTGTGACTGATTTAAATGAGATTGCTTGAGTATTTTGATACTAGGGACATTACCAACAAGGTCAGTATAGGATCTCATTCATACACCGACTTTGCCTGGAATGCAACTTACCTTTTGATAACTCACCAAGCGGTACTGGGAGAAACTCGAGGTCGAGGACTCAACGTTGAGCGGCCAACGTGAAGGAGTCAACGCCGAGCAGTAAACTCCGAGGGATCAATCTGAAGTGTTAGGTAGTTGTCGATAAAGGGAAGAGAGAAGGAAAAAGAAAAAGAGTGGAATGGGAAAGGAAATGAAAAGGAAAGAGGCATCAGTTCCTAGTCGGCTGGTCCAAATCCTCAAGAGTTCTGAGGGTTAATTCCCAGCCTAATGCCTACCCTTCTTTTAGACTGTCACATGGCCTGCTGTCATCGACTTGAACTAACCAGAAACACTCTCTAATTGATTACTAATAAAGTACATTAGAAACTAGCTTACTCTTCTAGAATTGTAGCATTGGGAAGTTCGCACCTTAGCTAAAGCAATGGACAGTCATGCTAATCACCAAGCCCACTTCGTAGTGTCCCTTTCCCAACCTGCGTTACTGGGTGGTATAGCCAAGCCCCAGTCGACAAAGGTTATTTCAGTAAATTTCTCGTCGGGCTCAAGGGGGGCGGGGCCTCGGAAGCCTGCAATGTGCCTAAGATAGTCAGCCTATTCTGTTCGTCATCGGGTACACAGAAGATACCACATACATCGTCTCTGTAACCTCGTCGTAGATGATATTCTCCAGTCTATGCATGCCTGGCTCCCATCCATATCGCCTCAACTCCCTTAGGTCGGTCTGTTAGCTTTACTCTCGAGTGGTAGAAGAGGAGTTTATAATATACTCCCAGATATCGCGAAACTTTGCGCGGACAGCTTCACGTAATGGACCTGATTTACGATCCCAGGCTTTATCCTGGTTCAATGATTTCCCAGGAACCTTATCCCATACAATATGTGTAATGTACCCATCTGGGACTAGGCCATCATTGCCTTGTTTTCCTTCTTTATAGGGGAGGAGACTCGGGACCACGGGACATTCTCGCAACGTCAGATCCTTTAGGGCGTCTAGCTCTCGATGTTTTCGTGGTGGAACGGCCTGCCGTTGTCGCACCTCCGGGCGTTCGTACTCAGTTCCTTCAAGGGTAATCTGGAAATAGATTCGCATAAACGCCTTCTTGTCGCTATCTGCCGCACTGTGGCAGAGATATTTGAACACGGCAAAGGGAGGCCCAGCGCCGCCATCAAGTTGCCATTCTGTCATTTGTTGAATATCCTCGGTGAGCTTCTCCTCGATAACCCAATTTTGAGGTGATGGTGTGTTGAAGGTAACTTCAGTACCTATGTAAAGTTCAGAGAATCCGAGAATAGACATTCTGACAAAGACATCTGATAAGAACACCGAAAAAAGAATCTTGATAAAAAGAACAAAGAGGGATGAAAATTCGGAAATAGAGTTGTGTCGGGGACGGAGTTGGAGAAAAGAAGTTGAAGGCGTAACAATGATGTTGCGAAGTTATGTTTTGCCAAAATTCTCAACCTCGTCAATCAGGCACTTATATTCCAATTACTCTAGGATCTTCTAAGACTTTGAATATCCATCGTGTCTTTGTATTCAACTCCATCCAATCTAACTTCTGCTTAGACCATGTAATATACATAGTCTTCCCAATCTCCTTCTTCTCCTGCCCAGTAAGTATATTCAGAATCTGTCACATATCTTATCCATTCTCGGGAGACTTGTCTCATTTACTGCGATATGACTTCCTCAAGCGGAGTCGGCGATACTTGACGCAGTCCAAACCCTAAAAAACCAGCAACAGTTCGGTGAACATTATCGAATGCCTTGGCACTATCTAGATTTCCGACTATATTCTGCATGGCCGGCACGTTTTTGGACAGGGACACCTAGTAGCTTTATTAGATAGGACAAGTAAGAGAATGCGTAATGTTGAGACTAGGCAAGTTCTAGTTCTAACTTCTACCCCGAGCCCTTTGTTAAACCATCTGTCTAAATATTGACCCGTCTAAATTCGCTCCGGTAGAGAAAGATTGGGCACCTTGTATTTCTAAAACATTTCAAGCGAATTGGGGGTCATCATGTTGTGTCGAGGTATTGAGATTCTAACACAGTATCAGCAGATGAGGAAAGCCATAGACCGGACTAGCAACTTTCACATATCGCCATGGGCCCCACAGCCCCGACAAATCCCATGAGCCGCATGGGTGGAGCCTTCAACTGGAGCCTCATAGTACTTAGGGACATCGATATAGAGACCATGCAAACAGGGCAAACAAAGCTATTTCATTGTTCTCCACTTCCAAGAAGGACACGAAATCCATAAAACACTTGCCACTTGTTGACTCATAGCATTGATGCCTAATCACCTGAAACGCTCGTCACCTCGTGCTTACTACTAACTACAATCTCTGATAAACCCCAACCATATTTCTCCAGATATCACAGACCATACGTACACGACAAGCCAAAGAGCTGTCCAGCTCCCCACCAACCAACGATGCATAGTCTCACCAAACTAGCACTCAAAGCCTTACTCCTCATTTCACCAGCAACATGCAATTCAAACCCCAAACCACCAGGCAAGGACGCCATCCTACTATCAAACGTGCAAACCCTAACACTCCGCGCCCACCGCATGACAAGCTCACGCCGCGTCTCACCAATCCCCCAAATCAGCTGTGCAGGCCCTTCAAAACAAATATGCAACCTCTACCAACCAGAAGTAATGCGCTGCACAAACCAAGGCTACGACTACGACGTCGAAGACGTACAATGGACATGTACCGCAGACCTGCCGGCGGAGTTTAAGCTCGGCGCAACAGATGTCATCTGCGAGGGGTACCGGAATGCTGATGATAAGTGGGTGTTGAAGGGGAGTTGTGGGGTTGAGTACCGGCTGCTTTTGAGCGAGGCTGGGGAGAAGAGGTTTGGGAAGAAACCCGGTGATTCGGAGTGGGATTGGGCTGGGAAGGGCCGGTCCGGGACTGGGGTTCAGAAGATGATGGCTGTGCTTGGGGATTTGATTTTCTTTGGGTTCATCGCTGCTGTTTTCGTTATGATCTTCTGGCCTATCCTGGCGCAATGTTTCGGGTGGGGGAATCGCCGAGCCAGGCGTCCCGGTCCGGCCCCGGGGTGGGGCGGGTTCTGGGGAGGTGGTGGTGGAGGTGGAGGTGGAGGCGATGGAAATGATCCTCCGCCTCCGTACAGCAGTTTCGATCCCTATAAATCTGCTGGTCGGCAGCAGGGCTGGACGCCCGGTTTCTGGACTGGTACGCTAGGCGGTGCTGCGGCTGGTTATCACATGGGGAGGCGGTCTGGTAATGGGTCGCGCGGCACAATGCCAATGGGAAGGTCTGGTCGATATGACCCAGGTGAAGGCAGCTCGAGCTCGCCGCCACAGTTTTCGTCTTCGACTGCTAGTACTGGGTTCGGCTCGACGAGGCGTAGGTGATCTAATGGATATAGCATTTATGCCTGTCCGTTTGCTACCAAACTGAGGGTGAAAAGATATCAAATGAAAGCCACAGGTCGTTCATTAACCGATGGCCGTAATTTCCTGTGACCATTATGGAACTGGTACAAATACAATGGGAGAACAAAGTAACAAATCAATTAGCAAATCAAATAGCCTGAAACTCCTGGCTTGATACCCTGTAATCCCACACTCAGAACGCCGTAACCTATAATCTTTCACTTCATAAGATGCCCATTAGAGTCCCCGACTTAAGCCGTGGGAAAGTCATCGATCGATCCCAGAACCTCCTCTGTTCCACCTCCCTGGTTCTTCAACCCCACCTTCTTGCGCGACTTCTTGACAACCGTCTTATCGTTCTTGGTATCCTTGGAATCACTAGTTGGGTTGCGCAGCATGTCCTCTTGCAACTCCTTCTCCTTGGCGTGCTGGGCCTCGATCCGCTTCTTTTCATCGTCAAGTTCTTGCTGAACAATTTTGGGATCATCGTAGACTGTATTCGTCATCTCCGAGTAAGTTGCAATGTCGATGGTCTCAGACGGGCCCATCAGGGTGTCTTTGATTCGTTGCGGATCACGGCGCTCTTCATTGTTGAACTTCAACTTGATCTGACGACGAGACCGACCCGGGAACATTTTGCTGATCACCATGAAATCAGTACCGAACATGCGGAGCCCACGATAAAACAGATCTGTCATCTCTTCATCCCATGTTTCGGTCTTCGTACGCTTGCCGTACGAGGCCTGGTTGATCTTTCGGGTGAACGAGCTTTCAACCACATCTTCGAGATCGCCTGCAGCTCGAGCGGCATCAGCGTGACGATCGACCTGTAAGGACGTATTATCCAACACGATCTCGCCATTAACAATTCGCATAATGGGGCCACTTTGTGGTTTCCAATCGACCGGTTGTTCGGTTTTCTCTTGTTCGGCCTCAGTTTCCTTGACGGGTGTTCCTGGCCCAGGGGTACCGCCCTGCTTCTTGCGCTCTTCTTCAGCCTTGTCAATCTTACGTAGCTCTGTCTCACGCTTGGATTTCTTTCCAGTTCGGAGATCTTTGCAAAGCTCCGACATTTTCACAACATTAGGTAAGATTTCCACTGTCTCTGCGCCTTCCGGGGTGGGCTCACGCTTCTTGCGGGTGCGCTTTGGTTTCTCGCTACCCTCAGGATCCGAGGTACCAGCCTTTGAGTACTTTCGTTTCTTTGGCTTTGTTAGATCCGGAGTCGAAACGTTGGATTCACCGGGCGTTGCGCTTGCATCTTCGATCGTAGGCACAATTGACTGGGATCCTCGACGGCTTACTACAGCGGATACAGACTTCTTCCGAGCTGGGGCCGCAATAGATGTATTTGATGAAGTTCGAGCGCGTTTTGTTGGTCGACCCTCGCTTGGGGCAGTTTCTTCAATTTCAGGTTGAGATTGAGGTAGAGCTTCGGTTGAATCGACGAGGTGTTCTGCGGCCCGCGCTGTTTCAATCCTGGCGTATTCTAAGAGAGCCTTCTCTGGTCCATGTTCCTCAGAGGGTGGAGGTTGAGCCTCACTAGTCGACACATTGGCCGGAGATGGGGTGGGTTGAGTGGAAGGAGGGGTAGGCGGGGCGGTTAAAACAGGTGTTGGTTGTGAGATGGAGGTGGGTGCATTGCGCTTTTGTGGACGAGGAATAGCAGCTGGCTTTGGGATCGGGGTTGGCTTTGAGATGGCAGCCGGCTTGGGGATAGCAGTCGGCTTGGCGATGGGTGTAGCAGTAGGTGTGACAGTCTGTGTAGTGATGGCAGGGGTGACAGCGGTGACAGGAGTAGCAACTGGGGGAGCAGCTAAAGCAATGGGTGTTTGTTCAGTGGTAGGCGCAGCGACTGATGCAGGTGAGGCCTCTGTGACTGCCCGCGGTACTGGCTCGGCAGCCAGAGAAGGTGCCCGATGAGTGTCAGTTACATCTTTGGCTTTGTCTTCCTGAACAGGCTCGGCTGGCGACTGCTGAGCAACACTAGGTCGTCTCGCGGGCGCGGCGGGCGCACGGCGGATAGGCGCCTTCGGGGCGAATTTCTTGCCGGTTTTATCTGTCAAACACACAGTCAGAGATAGCACAGGTATGCTTGAAGCTTAGGTAAAACTCACTGATTGCAGAACTGGAAAAGGACTTCATGGCTGCCCATTGCTATAAGGTGATAATTGATGAAGATCTTAAAAAGTTCCAGGCCGGGGAAGTGGGCGAGAATCACGTGATGGCACTAGCGGACGCTAAACCTCGTTGAAAATCCTCCTGTCTTCAACTCCTCGATCTCTGCCATCCCACCCCTTCTATCGTCTGCTCGCCCGCCATTTCTTTACTTCCACTTCTTCGATTTCTCTTACTGGCCATCTGTTCTTCTACCGGACTCTCCTTCGACAGGATTGGACACAGTCGCGAGATCTGCGTCTGGCTGACTGACGGACGGTCCGGTGGTGATAATAGCCCTCCCATGCCAGTCTAGCCACTGATGCCGGCCGTCGAACCCCCCGTCCCGTCTTCAGAGCCTGGTCTTGTCAAGATGGAAGACCGAAAGAGGCCCGCTGCGGACAGCAATGACTCAGCTCCGCCGTTAAAGAAACAGGCTACTAGTGCTAATGGTGGCAGCAAGCCTCATCCAGATACTGATATGCCATGGAAAGATGATTTGGAGGTGAGTTTGTGTTTTGGATTTACTCCGCGATCCGGAGGTTTGCTTTTGGTCTCCTATTGGGTATATGTTAATCGGACTTCTTGCAATAGCGGTTTCAAAAAGAAGCGATTTTGCGCCAGATGCAAGAGTATAAGCGGGAGAAATCCTCACTGGAATCGCGTTTAGGCCAGATGTCAAAGACTGCCACGTTTCACAATGATCATCTTCGTGTTATCGATTCGTGGTTCAAACAGGTAGGTTTTACATATATTTGTCCCGGTAGCAATTTTGGAGCAGGAATTAATCTCATAACAGTTAATTGATGAAGTGAAATTGCTACTTGGGCCATCGCAAGCAGAAGACCAAGGTCAGTGCCAGTGTTTTAGCCCCACATCACACCTACTATTCCCATATTGACAATAGTCGCAGAAAACCCCTTTAAGAGCTCCCTGCAGTTCGAAGACGTTGAACAGTTTGAGGCGCATTTGAAATCGCGGTCGGAGGATATTCGCGCAATAATTTCTCAAGTTCAGTCTAAGTCTAGCAATGCGCCTGCCGATCTTTCAGAAGTTCAGACTCGCCTTGCAAAGAAGTTGGCTGAGGAAAAAGTAACGATCGCCGAACTCGAAAAAACCCTAGCCGAAAAGCAACAGTTGGAGGAAAGCCTTGAAGAAGCCTCGCTGCGGTATCTGGTTGCCGAAAAGAAACTTGATCGTGCGAAGAGTTTGACTGTCGCAAAACTGGAAAAGCAGCAGTCTATGGGTATTCAACGACCTGGGGAAACGGCACAATCAAACCGCGAAGACTCGTCCCCGGCAAATGGAGGAACGCCTGCTGGAGACCGAAACCCCGAGTTGGAAGAAGCGAATAACAAACTCACTGCAATCTCGGAGAAACAAAAGGAGCAAATCCGGAAACTGGAAACTGAAAATGCTAGTCTCCTAGGCCAAGTTACCGAAATCAAAGTCAAGGTTAGCCCACCGTTGTTACATTATCGCTTTATCGCTCACATTGGGATCCTAGTCTTCAAAGTTCACCGATGACGATTACGCCCACACGGATTTGTTTAAACACCTTCGATCACAATACGACGATGTAGTTAAGCGAATCAATCATCTGGAAGCAACAAATGTTCAACTTCGTGAGGAAGCAGAGAAATACCGCTCAGAAAGAACCGCATACAAGATCCAGGTAGAGGATGAAACGCAAAGTACGATTGCCGAGAAAGAAGCTCAGCTGATGAGGGCTGAGACGGACCTTGCCCGGATACGGAATGCTCGTGACGAACTTCTGGCCGACCAGCAAATGCGAAAGGCCGCACAAGATCAGAAGAAGACTTCTAGTCTGAAACTGCAAGAACTGGCAGATGCTAGAGAAGCCCGAATCACGGCCTTGGAGTCCGAAAGTCAAAGGCTGCGATTACAGATTGAGGGCTCTAAGTCCGACGACAACATCAACGATATGCCGCTGGAGGAGCTTCGCGCCAAGTACACGAGTCTGGAACGCCAGTATTCTATGCTCAACACCGAGTTAACATCGATGCAGACAGCCTACACGAAATTTGCCACTCTCGCATCGCAGAAAGTCACTGACTTCGGAGCTATGGAAGAGAAGGTTGCACGGCTGACGGCGGAGAAGTCTAAAGCGGATCAAAAGTTCTTTGCTGCAATGAAAAGCAAGGAGGCACGGGATGTAGAAGTCCGAACGCTTAGAATGCAAAGTTCTAAGACGTCAGATATTGTGGCCCAGCTGAAGGAGTCTGAAGCAACCACCCGGTCATTGGTGTCCAACATGGACAAGCAAGCCAGTGAGACCAAGGAGGCACTAAATACAGCCCTGACTAAGTATCGGGCCATTCAACAGCAGTTGACCGAGAGCAACATCGTCACGGAGGGCTTGAAACACCAGGTTGCTGAACTGAAGGGGCTGTCAATATCCAAGGACTCGACACTGGGAAGCACCGCTTCTGCTTTGCGACAAGCCGAGACAGAGGTCGCCGGCTTGAAACAGTCGCTTGTCGATACCAAGAAGAGTCTGGACAACTGGAAGAACAAGAGTCTTGGCAATTCGTCCTCAGAATATGAAATGCTGCGGGTATGTTGAATTCCCACATTTGTTAATGAACCATAGCTAACCCCGTTCAGACACTTGCACTATGCACGGTGTGCCGTCGCAACTTCAAAAACACGGCGATCAAAACATGCGGCCATGTATTCTGCAAAGATTGCGTCGAAGAGCGTCTCACGTCTCGCTCTCGCAAATGCCCTAACTGCGGTAAATCCTTCGGAAGCAACGACCACATGCATATTACTCTCTGATCTACCTACAACTCTCCTGTATTATATCTTCCTTTCGATGCTTTCCTCTTTACGCCTATCTCTTTTTAGTGTGTCCTATTCGGACAGGTTCATGGTGTGGTGTTTTTTTGTGTGATTTAGCAGGTCTGGGTTGGGCCGGCGTTTGACGAGTTATGCACGGTCAGCCCTAACTCGGGGCCTCTTTTATTGTCTCTCTTCTTTTCCTCCTCTTTTCCCCATTGAAAACCAAAGCAATGGTGGGTTTCTCAAGGCGCAGGGGCGTCGTTCGTCATTCTCTCTGGATGAGAGGCCGGCGCACACTGATTTTCCTCAAGAAGCTGAGCTATTCTAGATTTCTGTGTCATGTAGGACTACCGTGTACGGAGCAAAAAAAAAAAGTACAAAGGAACATGACGAATGCAATGTGAGGATTTTCCATACCCCTATGACTTCGATGTCTTCCATTATAAGATATTTTAGATTCTTGGTGTCATATTCTCATGAGTTAAAGATACGACTATACAACAACTCATGTCTGCCAATCCAAAGATCCAGCGCAGGGACAACCTGTCCAGCCTGCTCAACAGGCGTATTCCACTCCCGCTCAATGCGCTTCATCATCGTATCCTGCAGCTCCTGGCTAGCCAACACATTCTGCGCCTGGTAAGGGCCCATGACGCCCGCTCTGACAGCCGCACTAAGCACAGCCTTAGCATGATTCATAATAAAGACATACGCCGTCTGCTGCAAGTCCAGACCCATAGCCCGACATACCACACCCCACAGCGGGGCAAAGTGGCCTTTGGGGCCGAGGTCCTCGTCTTCCTCGAGACAAGACTTCAACGCATCGGACAAATCATCAATGGCAGTGGCGGCGGCCTCAGCTTCCTCCGAAACCAGGTGATCGGGCCCCGCGAAGCTAACTCTGAATGCGCGCTCCCATACACCAATGAGCGCTCGCCCTTGGGCAATGCTTGCGCGCTGCGCGACGATGCACGGCGTTGATGCGTCCAGGTCGTTGTCTAGTGTGTCAAGGGTTGATGGGTGCCGGTACCCGGCTAGCACGTAGGGGAGGGATGTGCTTGCGATTGAGGCGATGGAGAGTTTGAGGAAGCGGTGGAAGGAGCTTATTGCGGTCGTGCGGGAGGACTTGTTGTGGGCTAGATATGACTCTAGTCCGCTGGAGTAGGCGAAGGAGCCTAGTGGGAGTGCGGAGTCTGAGAGGAGGAGGAGGCCGTGGAGGGATGTGCGGGTTGCGGAGGTGAGTTTGATATTATTGGTATTATTATATGGTTCTAGTGGGTGTTAGCTAGATGTATACGGCGTTAGAGGTATAGATTTTCCTGCCTTTAACGGCCCATGAGGAGGGTGGACTGGGGTATTCGGAGACTGCTAGTTGAGCGCGGGCATCTTGGAGGCGCGACTCAAGGAGAGTGACCTCGGCCTCGAGGTCTTGGGTGCCTTTGATGAGCATAGTGTAGTTAAAACAAATATGGGATAGAGGTATAGTATATGTAATTTGTATAGAGTATAGAGTTAATAGTGAGAACTGATTTATTATTTGGACTAGATGGTATGGAGGATGTGGGTGTTTTATAGAATAGAAGCTCGCCGATCGGCAAAAAAAAAAGCGGGCAAGTCGGAGGCCGCCGCACACGTCCGAGAGCTCCCTATCAGCTTGACTGTTTCGTATTATTAAACTATTTTGGGACATTCACTATCTTGCTGATCTTTTTTTTTCCTATTTTCCCCGCGTCATGAACTAAGGTCCTCTCCACAACCATGTCAGGCAAGCGTCTGCTCGACGCCCTCCAATTCCTTAATGTGTCCAAAACGGTTGCAGCCAAACACTTAGCCATCAGGCAACATCAGCTAGATGTCTACACGCGCACATCCTCCCTGACCAAGGGAATCAAGGCCCAAACAGAGGGCCTGATCTTGACCGCTCAAGCCGCCGCCGCATTGGCACGCCGATTTGACGAGCCTTCGCAGCAGCCTTCGCAACCACCTTCGCAACCACCTTCGCCGAGCCCGGCAGACTTGCCCGAGTCGACATCCGCCGAGAAGCCGCCCGCCAGCGCTGCAGCGTCGCCACCTCCCGACCTCGCCCGCAAACTGCAACGTCAGGCCGAATCGCAAATCCCGGCTTCCGCAGCAACATACAGTGGCAATGAGAAACCGAGTGCTTTAGATGTGAGCAAGCAGCAGGATGTCTTCTATGAGCCATCGCTGCGGTCGGATCTGGATCTATCGGGACTGCCGAGAGTGAAGGTACCCAAGGTCGCAGGCGATGCTCAAGTTGGTAATGATGGACTGAACGCGGATGTCTTCCACTCGCCCGTTGAGTCTGCTAAGCCTGCTCCGGCCGAGCAGGAGATGTCCGATGAGATGATCCAGGGCCTTTTCCACAGCCCGAGAGTGTCGCGCATGATCTCCGGAAAACCACCCCCGAGGAGGGACTGGAAGCTTGCCGGGAAGCCCGGGCAGTCGAGCGTGAACGTTGCTAAACCCATCATCTCCCCGGTCGCTCCAAAATCCGAGGGTCGGGAGATGGAGGAGCTTGCGGCCAGCGTCGCTGAAGACGTGATGCCCAGTGCGGCCACCGTCAGCGAGCCTAAGGAACAACAAACGTACCAGATGCTGGAGTCTCGCGTGCCGTCCTCTCGACTAGGCAGATTGTGGCAGTACGGTGGTCTAGCGACCTCAATGGCATTTGGCGCTGTTGGGGAAAGTTTACGGCGGGCCACTGGCAGCCAGGACAATGGCTCGATTATGTTCAGTGCTGGTAACATGGAGCGAATGGTAGCCAAGCTGTCAAAAATGCGCGGCGCAGCTCTCAAGCTGGGACAGATGCTGAGCATCCAAGGTGTGTTGCATCGTCTAGCTCACTAGTATCTCTAATGCCCATGCTAATTTCTCTAGATTCCAACATGCTCCCCGAACCAATCCAGCAAGTCCTCCAACGCGTACAAGATCGCGCAGACTACATGCCCGCCTGGCAACGTGACAAGGTCCTTACCGACAACCTCGGACCCAACTGGCGCGACCTCTTCACCACCTTCGACGAGGTCCCTATGGCCGCAGCCTCAATCGGCCAAGTGCACTCAGCCATCCTCAAAAGCACCGGCCAACCCGTCGCCGTAAAAGTTCAATACCCAGGCGTCGCCGACTCAATAGACAGCGATTTAAATAACCTCTCAATTCTCCTAACAGCCTCCCGCCTCCTCCCAAAGGGGCTGTTCCTTGACAAAACAATCGCAAACGCGCGCACCGAGCTAGCTTGGGAATGCGACTACATCCGCGAAGCCGAAGGCGCTAACCGGTTCCGCGAGCTCCTAGCCAACGACCCGGTCTTCATCGTTCCGGAGATAATCGCCCACGCCTCAGGCAAACAAGTCCTGACAATGGAAATGCTAGACGGCGTAGCCGTAACTAAGGTCACAGACTTCACACAAACCCAACGCGACTGGATCGGCACGCAAATAATGCGCCTCTGCCTTCGCGAGATCGCCGAATTCCACTACATGCAAACCGACCCGAACTGGACCAACTTCCTCTACAACGCGTCAACAAACAAACTCGAACTCCTCGACTTCGGTGCCTCCCGCGCCTACCCGGAGGAGTTCATAACAACCTACGTGCGCACGCTAATCGCTGCCTCCCGCAACGACCGCCAGACCTGCCACAACCTCTCGATCGAGCTCGGGTACCTGACAGGAATGGAATCGCAAGCGATGGTGGACGCTCACGTGAGCTCGATCATAACGATCGCGGAGCCGTTCATGCTTTCCTCGCCGGATCTGTATGACTTCAGTAACCAGACGATCACGGACCGCGTGCGCGCGCTTATTCCGGTTATGATTCGGGAACGTCTCGCACCGCCGCCTGAGGAGACGTACTCGCTACATCGGAAGTTGAGTGGGGCGTTCTTACTTTGTGCAAGACTTGGTAGCTCGGTGCCTTGTAAAGCTTTGTTTATTGAGGCTGTTGAGGCGGCACGCCGGAATGGGTTGAAGGTAGAGTAGAGAGATGACGCGGCTATGTACTATAGACTATACTGTATACTATCAAAGAAACGATTTTTGGAATCTTATATCAAGCCTGTTTCTCTAGAGACTCTTACCATGTTGCAAAATTAAGCTCTATGTATTCCAGGGCTTAGGATAGTGGAATTCTAATTTTACGCCCCCAAACTAGTGGAGTTGGGTTATTGCCCAATGATGGTCCATTACTTCATGATTAAAATGGACTTGAGCCCCAAAATCTTTGAATTTTCCAATTTTTCATCCTCTAAGTAGCGCTTGATTGTATTGAAAATAGTCTTGCGGGTATATCCAAAATCATTGGCTAATTGAACCTGCGTAGCGCCATTATTGTAGGTATATATAATAGCTGCCCTTTGCCCAGTAGAAAGCTGCGCCGATTTGCTATTTTTTGGTCTTATTTTCATTGGATTCGAAGTAGTGTGGGTGGTATAGGAAGAGAAAAAAAAACATGGGTTGGTTGCCAGGTCAAATTAAGGTGGGGCAGTGGGTAAGAACATATGACTTGTATCTGTAGCTCAGGTTCTGATATCTTCCAACGTTCAATATCAAACGTCACTTCCAGTCCGTTTGTGGGTGTTCCCAAAAGTGATCACAGTTCTCGATCATGTCTTTTGATCTCACCGGAGATGACTATCTCAGTGACTATCCACATGCGCGCAAAGAGGCGATAGATGTGCAACTTTTTCGTCTAGCCTTGGCCGCCGCAGCAGTTGGATTTCTCCTAGTGAGTTTTCATGAGATACGAACACGGAAAGGAGAAATGCGTAGAATGACGTATTGACTGTTTGAAGGCTGCATACGTGGATAGGAACGTTACTGCGACATTCATCGCATCCTCAACACCAAGGGAAGAACGGTGGAAATTCTCCAAACAGAATTTCCAAGGCCTGCCAATAATTTTTCTTCATCGATTGTTGAAAGGGTTTCTTCTTTCTTTATTCCCTACGCGTGGCACCAGCGTTACGAAGTGCTTTCTCCTAAGTGTGATATTGGACTTGGTGCTTTCAACCCTCAAGGTAGCCAACGTGAATATCGTTCTCAACTTACGCTCACGAATCCCATTGCATCGACGCATCTTCAATCAGTCAATATGGTTCGATATCTTCCCGGCTACCTTGCTATATAGCACTGCGTGGAACGCGTGTTTCTACCTTACCATCTATGCGATTCGTACATTGGGCTTTTTAAATCATGAATTCACTATGGTTTCAAGAAACATTGCACTCTACATTGTTTTTGCCACGTTTGGAGTCCTGTACTTTGGTACTATGGTCCCCGCGTATGCCATTTTTGTCCGTGTCGCTGTTTCCGTGAACCTATTCCAAGACAATCGCAGACAGATAGCCAGGGATCTGAGTATCAAGAGCGCATGGGAAGGTTTGTCACGGTCTACTCTTGGTATGCTCCTTGGAACGTTTTATATGGTGTTTATCTATGAATTTGCGGCTGTTGCATGCGTAATGTTGTGTTCTCTCATATACTTCCCTGAACACAGGTATGATGAGGTGGGTCGGTTCTTTGTCAAATACGGCGGGTAATATGACCTTGTTCACGGGGTCAGTTGTATCACTAGAAGACCGGCAAAGCAAAAGTTAGTGACACCGAATTGGTTTCTTCAATTTGAAGGTTCCATCACAACCAAGGCTGAACAGAGTCCATGCAATCAAGCGCATCAACGAAAATGAAGATTCCAACACATATATAAATACTTCCTACAAGAAAGCTAGGGTTGTGCAATTGACTTAATATTATATATCAGGTACCGCTGAACGAGGTCGAGCTTGTTGAAATGGGTAATTGAAAGGTTCAAAGAGGCCGACACTCTAGAGCATTGAAAGAAGGACCAGGTTCCCAGAGAAGCCTTGTTCTCCTGGTAGTCATGTATCGTCGTCTTGGGTGCCGGGTCAGTTCGCTCAATATCGTCAATCTCTCGCTAAGATTAGGGGGTTGGTGACTTAGGAGTAAGGACTGGCAGATTGATAGTATCCAACTTACCAATGCCCTGATGACGAATTCGCTAGGGATAGAGTAATAGCCTCTGCACAATTACCGAAGAAAATACCCTCTTGAATTGTACAATACCCGCTCATTCTCATGGCGGTATGATTGATCAAAGCAAATCTCGGCTCTTTGACTACCTCTTCCCAGATTCCATCTCGGTGTATTTGGCGAGAGGTATCCAGACCGCGGCGTATAGTGCGACTGGAGTGTTGGCCGGTAGCCCTCGCCAGACGAGGAATTCCATCCTCTCGTATGGCTGATCCCGGGATTGTTGTCGACTGGGTTGTTGGAAGGGGGTCTCTTAGCGTGCTGTAACACCCACTTGCCATAGATTGCTGTTGGTGAGAGATAAAAGTATAAGTTGTCGCCGATTTGCTTGAGGGGGGGTCGACATAGAGGTAAAAGGAAAATCCCTAAAGCGGATCCCGTGGGAGATGTCATCCATCCTTCTCTGGAGCTATAACACTGACATGAGAAAAAGGATATATAAAAGAATATCTGAAAAGACATGTGAAGAGATTAGAAATATCCTTCTGATTTTTCCATATATAACATGTGGCTGGATCACTAAGAAGTATGCCCCTTCTATGTAATGTAAAATGAGGGAGATGTGAAGGAGACGTGAAAGGGCTTGGAAATGCTAGGAGCGATTTATTGTATACCAATGAAAATTTTTATATCCATCTAGACAAGAGAAATACCTTATACTTTCAACTGATCGTCTAGTTTCTGGACCTAAATGCTCTGAGAAACGAATACCAAAATCAAGTAATTCCTCACTTCTTCCTAGACCGAAACCAAATCCACACATGTACCGTCGAGGATACAACCAAAGGAACAAAGATCAATTCCGACAAAATGATGAAAGCCATTGGAAAACAAGACAAGCTCAAGGCATAACCAATAAACCACCATATCCTGGCCCAGACCCAGCGTTTGATCGACTGATCAGTTGAAGAAAATTTGAAGCTTGGAAAAGTGGCAAAAAATGAAACAATGATACATGAATCAAGCACGATGAAAGCAGTGCCTGACTGAGCTGACGAGAAAGAACGATCGAGTGCAACAGCCAATATTGCGCAAATCCATTGTAATGTAAACAGACCCCATCTTAATGTTCGTCGCAGCAAGCGACTGTTTTTCACGAGTCGGACAATGAAGTTGAAAGCCTGTAAAGCGTAAAGAGGTACTGCTAATGTCAGTGCAGTCAAAGGTAAGGCAATGGCCACATAATATCTCGAGGGCCATGCTGAATCATTGATCTCTTTTGTGTTCATGCCGAAGATTGTCTAGAAATAGTAAGTGAGAATGGAACTAATCAGAATTCAGCTGGGAGCTTACTGCAACAAATCCCATTGGAATGAATAATGATGCCATAAGAGTCAACAAGGCAGTCTTACGTGACTGAGCGAGACTTTGTTGTTCAATCAACTGAAGGAAGTTAGAAATTATCTGCATAAAAAATGTTCTGAATTGATATGGCTCGAATACCAGTTTGCGCAACTCAATGGCTTCTCTATGGACCTTAGATATTTCGACTTCGAGGACGCGACAAGCATTTCGAATATTTCCAGCCCAGGCGGGAGCATGGCTAACCTTCCAAGACATTGGAAATTTATCAAGGTCCGTACGGAGTCTATTGACTAGATCTCGGTGGTATTTGAGATGCTCGATTTTCATCAAACAAACGTTAACCGCTGCAGAGCTGGTGTCGGCGACATTATGGTATTTCTGAAAAGCCAAACATCAGATACTATTACATACTTGGCGTAAACTTACCTACAAATTCCCCAAGGAATTCAGCTGTATCTCGCAATCGTAGAGATGAGTCGTTGAGGCCCAGAATATATATGTATTGCAGAAGTGGATCCCAGTGATTCCGAAGTCCTCGAAGTAACTCTGGCTGTTGTATGACGACATGATCTATCAGCTTGATATACGCTTTTGCCACGTTGTTCTGTCCAAAGGTTGATATAGCAGACCATGGCGACTGAACGGAAGTATTCTTCCAAGATCCCCAAATTGCAAATTGCATGTCTGAGGTCGGACGACGAGCATGAGGCTGAATAATCTCCATGTACTGCCAACTTTCTTTGTGCTCAGGTATGCTATCCGGAAAGATAAGCTGCTTTGTGGAGCTCTGAAGCCGCAGGTTTGAGCACAAGGATTTCGTGTTCACTGTATACCACATTGCAGGGTTTGGCGGTAGAGACCCAGTATGGTCTGCGTGGAAATCTTTTGGAATGAGGTTCTCTATCACACTTCAGAAGTTGATCAAAGCATAGGACGCGTTTGGGGTCATCTACCTTCAAACAATTCTTTCAAAAGCCCCCGAGCTTCGCTTTTGTCCTGGAATGTGAGAGTCGCAAGAAGGTAATACATATCGCCGACTGTCAATCGAAATTCTTTATAGCATAGGAATAGACAGGAAATTGCTGCATACACTAACACTGATTGCGGAGATGGAAGATTTCTGGGCCTTTGAAATCTTCTATAATCAAAACCAGTTGGGTGTGTGGATATTTCGGAAGCAATTGTCAGAACACTGTTGATAACTTCTTTTAGTTGATGGTATTTTTAAATCTGACAGAATGGCATACAGAAGGTTGTTGAAGCCGTTGGCCTTTTGTAAGATTGTAAGTGTTTTGACTAGCGCAGTGTTGGTGCAACTCATCTTACTGTGGTATTTTGATTTTCAATTCCTTCGAACCATGCTACAAAGGCTTCTAGAGATCTTATCTCTTTCCCAACTATAAAACCATTAGATATTTGCCTCACAAACGAGAAAACGGGTTCGATGACAACAAACCTGATATAGGAGAGAAGTCATAAATAACAAGATCAAGATATTGGGGCGATGTATCTTCAGAATAATGTGGTAAATTCTGCCAGAATAACTTCAGGTTTATCACAGCTTGCTTTCCAACGTCGTGAATCCATTCAAATTCTTTGTGGTTTCGAGATCCCAGCTCTCCATGTACTAGCTGTGCATCCTCCTTGAACTTCGTCACGGCCTCACTGAGCAACGTCCAAGCATGGTCCCTTTTTAGATCACCAAGCTCGATATTGTCTGGCATTCTCCACATTGAAGAGGTTAGAATAAGTCTTAGTTAAGGTATAATGCCTCTTTATACTGGGGAACTGGAGGAGACGCTAACTTCACCTGGGCGGGGTAGGTACAACAGTCTGCCCTATATCGATTCACCCACCCCTAAACTAGCGGTCAAGAGATCTGCCAATTTTCTTCCTAATTTAAGTTAGTCCTATGTTTTCAACCTGTATTATGGTATCTAGGTCGAATTCTGAATTCTTCTTTCTTCAATTACCCTTGTTAGAAAGCTAGAACGGGAGTACCATTTGATCTATGATGTTTATAAGTATGGGGAACAGAAAGATTAAAATTACTACAGATTACTATATCGAGCCTCCCATACGGGCCACACCCTGATACCCCATCAGTTCGATATCACAGGAGTGCTTCGATCCCAAGTGCTCTTCTCAACAGCATCTACCAGACAGGCCGCGACACTAGCCCTTGAGATTCCCCCGAGGCCCGCAAAAATACCGAGTCCTTTTCCCTCGTCACCAAGGAACTGAACAGGCGCTTTTTTTGACATAGTCAGTCTCGCCGGCCTCAACAATACGAATTCCAATTCGCTGTTTTTAAGTATCTCATCGACATGATTGTGGTCCGCGAATGAATACCCAAGGCTGGTCTTAGAGATTGCCCACTTCATAAGCACAGTGATATTCTCGAGAGAAGAGCCGACTCCAAATGAAGACAGAGTGGCAATCTTTGAAACGCCGTGCCTTTTCATAACAGCGATGAGGTTTTCGTGCGCTTGAGACATAACTCGAGTTCCCTCTTCTTTCGGGGATGAGAGCGTGACGATCACGGCAGTTGGGAGGTCGCCTTGGAGTGCATTGAAAGCGCTCTCAATGTTCGAATATTCCACCGGTGTACCCTTCACAATGTTCAGGCCTTCCATGGCAGGAAGTGAAGAGGGATTCCGAATCAAGGCTGTAATTTTGTGGCCGCGCTGCAATGCTTCATCGATAACGAGGCGACCAGTCTGTCCACTGCCACCAATAACGAGAACACGCATAATTGAAGGTGATGTTGTGGTTTGGATCAACACTGTGGTGCAATGATTTTGGTGAATTTCAACTTTGTTGAGATCAATGGATGATGAATTGGATACTTTGAAACATGTAACCAACAAGCGGAAATTCTAGTTGATATATATACCTGTGACAAAACAATATGCCTTACGCATATTGCAGCATATAATCGTTGATGTACGTGACAACTACGTGGCCTAGCTGTTGCCTACTTAGTGCTTGGTCAGGTACTGGAAGTAAGTGGTGACGTGGTGAGGCTGTTTCCTTATCAATCTACTAGTCTCGCCATTAACTGTAGTCCGAAGTCCGTTGCGCGGCCCTTATTGGAGAAATCTGACTCAGCGAGTAGCTTAGGCTTATAAGCTTTGCCACTGGGTACAACTAGACCTTGGCAAAACCCGCCCGCGAAACAGCCTGTAGCGGTCCATCCATACGGGCAACCTAGGTGGGCTGTGGCAATCTTCCTAGGTTGGACACCTTTTGAAGGCCGTAAGCTGCTGACCTCAAGAGTCATGGGATCATTACGCCCGTGGACCTGGGCATGGATGGATAACTCCAGAAATAATTCACCGAGTCCACGGGTGACGCACCCAAAATCCCTCTATGAATTATTTCTTAATCAAATTCAACCTATGCGTAGTCCACTCTTTGTCCTATACCCTGGGATACATGTGTTTAGCCATAGGAGAAACTACTAAGTACTCCCATCGCCATACCCATGGATGTCTGCATTGTCTCAGATAAGCAAGAAAGAGAGACCAACCCTGGAAATACTATTTTGAGACAGATCTAACGAGTAAAAAGGAAAATAAAAGATTGACTGCCGCATTGGTATACCCGTGGACAGTATACAATCTGCAGTGGTGACCACTTGTTACATTTGGGTTCATCAAGACAAACAAGGTGGCAGAACTGGAAGTTGGAAAGATTATTTATAATTCTTCAAGTCGATTTCTCCTCTTTAGTCTTCTGATAGGCATTCTACTAGACTAGCTTTTCGATAGGAGGGTCCTCCTTATGCAAGAAGTATGGGCCCAGTTATGGCGAGGAGATATGTGAGCAAAATACAAAATGCGCGTGTATTATTTTTATGGATGGCTCATCGATGTCTTCCAGGCGCAGTAAAAGCGAACAAAGCCACATTGCTATGCTTCCAACAGAGACGCATAAAGATCGATAATGCCAATATTGGGTCCAGGAGAGTAGTTCAATATGTCGTGCCATGTAGCTCACATATAATCAATCCTCTCCAAAGACAGCACGCCAGTAATCTGTCACCCCATCACATATCTCCTCATATGCCGCCCAACTCTGGAACTTATCCTCAAGCTCACAAGCCGTCCAGCGAATTTCCTCCCATAATCGTTTCTCGACATCAACCCTGTTATTAAACCCGCGTACAACATCCACCGGTAGCGTCCAGGCCCTCGTATAAGTACCCTCATCCGTAAACGCAGGATTAACCTCATGGGCCTCGAAGATGGTGGCGGGGTTGAACTTGGGGAAGTTGGCGTGGATGAAGAAGACGCCTGGTGCTGGGGCATCGTCACCTTTAACACGCCATATACCGCGACTGGTCAGGGCAAAGTCCTGCACGGGATCGAACTGCGCCATTGCTGAACCGGCTATGCCGCCGCGGGTTTCGTGGCCGAGGGCGCATATGGATTCGCTGACTTGGTGGAAGGATTCGTGCATGGCGGTCGCGGCTGTGACGAAGGTTTCCTTGTCACCTTCTCCGGCGGCGCCTTGTGAGAGGAGAGGATAGTAGTGCGAGGGGCCGTGGTAGTTGTAGTATGTTGTGAGGAGAAGAGAGCGGAGGTGAGATCTTTTGGAGAGGAGAACTTCGCCTGATTCTGTTGACTGGCGCAGGTCCATTGGCGGAGGTGGGTAGTTTGCAATGTCGTAGAAGATTGGGGAGACGGATGAGGCCCAGAAATCGGGCCAGGTGACCATGCCTTGTGAAAGGAAGGGCTCGGTGGTGAAGAGATGCTCTGGTTTCTCGAGGGGGAAGGCGTCTGCGTCTAGGAAGAGGATTTCTTCGAAGGACGAGAAGAGCATTGCGAAGGGCTTGAATTGGTATTTCTGAATTCGGGCTGGGGCGGCGATAAGGATTCGGGGTAGAACTATGCATCGCGCGTTCAGAGAGGGTAGGACTTCATCGCATATGTATTGTTCGTACTCGTCTTCGTCGGAAAGGAAGACTTCCATCGGGAGTGTGGAGCCGGTTCGGCGCAGCATGCGGAGAGATATCACTACCACTGGGAGGTAGAAGCCCCCAGCTGTTGAAACTATGCCTCTTGTGCCGGGTATGTAGGGAAGCCCGGGTGGGGAATCAGTGATTGCATTGACGAACCCAGTATGCGCTTCTTTTATGGTGATGATATCTTCCTCTGGGATGTAGAGGGTATCTGGCCGCGGTGGTGCATTGTGAGCATTGAAACCTTCAGTCGATGCCTTCTCATATTCGATGATAGGCTCCGTGTTCGGCGCGTGTTTCTCTAACAGGGCGTGGAATTCCCGCCAGAATTGTTTATGTGAAGGTGTCAGGCCGGTGATAGCCTGTGACGAGATGCTTTTGGGGTAGAATGTGAATCCCAAAATTGCCCAGGTAAGAAAAATAATTAGTGTCAATGCTACCAACAGCGTTCGTGTGCGTAGAAAGGATCGTGGGATCAGCGGGATCATCGTTGAGTCGTCTCGGGAGGCAAGTCCACTTGTTTACCCCACAGAAGCTTGGTCGGACGCTAAGGTCGACGATCGCACCAATGACGTCGATGGGTACCCGCTTGAGCTGTTACAATTCATATGGAAATTAACATGAAGAGCTTGTTCTAGAATGTCAACTTGTAAGATTATCCCTTGGATGCACAGACCGCTTTTATCTCGACGCCTCCTTACTAGATCCTAACTCGCGGACATGTAGCATTTACCCTAAGCGGAGACGTTTTGGCAGTCCTTAGTATGCTTGAATGACATAAGAAGTGACAATAAAATGGCAATACAGTGTGGAATAAAATGATTATAAGGATCTCCAAAGTTGGCTTGGCCGGGGGTGTTGATATATATCTATAGGCAATAGGAAGTCCGAAAGAAGAACCATGCAGAGAGCGACATTGAGACTCTTTAAATGTTGATATAGCTCAAACCCAGAAATCCAAGAAAAAAATTTAGAATCCAATCAATAATTCATGGAACAATGCCTGTCTACTACATGTATATTGGCGTATCAACTTCAAATCTGATACGTGAAAGTTGGAAAGCCCTGTGCCGGTCCCCGCCTAACTTCATCTCTCAAAGCCTTCAACTCTTTATCCTTCTCTGCGCTTTCTGCTTTCAACTCCTCATTCTTATGAGTAAGATATTCAACCCTCTTGAAAGCCATTGAGATGGTCGTCAGCTTCCGAGCAAGCTTATGCGACAAATCGACGACAAACTCCCCTCCCTCTGTGATAAGTTCGTCCAAATGCTCACCAATCAGAGTGGTGTACCGCAGTGCCACAAACTGAGATAATAAGTTCCTCGCATCATCAACAACACCGGTCGTTTTATAGACCAGTCGGATTGCATCCACCAAGTAGGGGAATAGGACCTTATCTGTTTGCTCGAGAGCAACAAGAACCTGAGCAAGACGATTCAAAGAGAATTGCTTCAGCTTTTCGAATTCGAGTTGACGTGCAAATGAATAGACTTTAGCATGGAGATAAATCTCGGCAGCAGAGTGTCCTTCGGCTTCTTGTTCTGACTCTTCTTCTGGGTCTGGGTCTTGCCTTTCGTGGTCTGGAACATTTTGCCCTGAGACGTGCTCCGTGGTTAGAGTGACCCCATCGCAGTATTCCAATGGAGTCAGGGGTCGGTCATTTAGGTCGCAGTCTGATAGGCCCTGAGATGGTGGCGAGTCTGGGGCTATGGATGACTCGGCACCTGGGGACGGTGACCTTGCAGGTACAGGAAACATTGGAGATGGCGAATTTGGCCATGAAGCTTGTGACTGTGGGCTTTCAGGTGGTGGAGGGGGCCTTGAAGGTGGGGATGGTGGCCATGAAGCATGAGATGGTGGCCATGAAGCATGAGATGGTGACCTTGCAACTGGTGACGCCGGTGCTTCTGCATCGGCTGATTTGGTATTAGTCTCTTCTTTTCTCGATGAGATTGGGCAATGTGACACTGGGGCTCATTACCGTCTTCTTCCTCTGCCTCATCTACTACTACTTCTTGTTCTTCTTCCTCTTCTCCGTCTTGCGCTGGGGCCTCTTCCCCCGCATCTGTCTCATCTTCCTCAATTACCTCAACTACCACAGAAGTCGCATCTTCCTCAACTACCTCAACTACCACAGAAGTCGCTTGAGGTGCCCGGTAGGCTGCAGTGTAAAGGAAGCTCAGTACACAGTCGATGGTCTGCTCGTCAAAAGCGGACCAATCAATCGCATTCTCGTATTCCTCAGTTGACGCCTTTAGTCGGGCATCGAATGCGGGGTGAATCTCAAGCGTTCCACGGTGAACGTAGTAAACGCGCTGGTCACTTCCCACGATGATCTTGACTGGCGGCTTTGCAAAGATCGACCTGTTTGATAGTTAGCAAGTGTCAGTGAGGTGGTAAATACACCGTTGTCTTGTGTTGATTTACTTAGACGGTATCTTCGAGTCGGATGACATGGTGAATAAAAACCCGGTCAAAGAACAATATGTTCGGATATCTCTTGAGAATATTTAAAGGAGCAGGATATAATGTTATTAAGTATGGAAGTTCGTAGCCAAGAAGTACTTGGCAAGTCCTTTTGACTATGCAGTGAGACCCAATCTATTTTAAAAGTCGGGCGACCTCTAGCAGGGTTGTATACCTGGGCTCACTAGGCTGTCGCATTTTCTACATATGCACGTCGTCAACCGGCATATATACATCATAGCTCATGGTGTTCGCAGCTTCTATTGATGCTGCCAGCGTATTTATTTTTCATCCTTACCGGCAAAAAAGGACATTGAAACAACTATCCAAAAAGACTACGCAAAGAGTATCAAAATGAAATACTAAATAAAAAAACACATGAAAAGGATGTATAATTGTCTATTCTACCTTTGTATCGCCGTAATATTTAAGAATATTCAAACAATTCAAGTTCAACAATACCGGAATATAACTGGATCGGGTACTTAGCTCGGGAAATTGTGGGAACTGCTCTCTTCCGCCTCTCCTCGTCTCTACTTCCCTTCTTCATGTTACCTGCGTAAATTCGGTTGGCTATGAGCTACCAGGCTAGCAAACATAGCTCTATCCCCCAAAGAAGGCGAGATGGTTGCACAGAATGTCGACGCAAAAAAGTCAAAGTAATGAACTTCTTACTGGGAAAATTGAACATCGCTAATGTAATGCCCAGTGTGACCTCAAGAAACCTATCTGCTCGCGCTGCACCCGGTTTCCCAAAGAGTGCAAATATGATATCAATATCATCAACCAGAATGTACTCACTCACACACGGCCGAATGAATTCAATCGTCGCAATGAGGGTATTAACCAGAGCATGAACCCTATCGCCCACCAGCCTGTTCTAAACATATCACCGTTTTTATCATCAAAAGAATCACAATTTTTCATGCACATCTTTAACACCGAAACCGCCCCGCGGCTGTTCCCCGCCGCCCCAGCGCTATTTCTGCAACGAATTATTGCAAGTTCCCTAGAGACGCCCTATCTTCTCTATGCCCTCCTCGCATCTGCCTGTAGTCATCACAGCCGGCTTATCCAATATAAAGGACCAAAGTCAAGGGTGTCCTGCTTGAGATTTACGAACTTGTCAATTTCCAGCCTGCGCTTGGCGCTCAGTGAAACGAGTACAGCACTGACAGCCGAAACTGTCACGACGGCGATGGCTCTATGCACTAACGATGTATGCAATGGGAATATGCAGGCATGGCGGACCCATCTTGGTGGAGTAATGCGTCTTTTGAATGCCTTTTTGGATAGCCAAGGAACACTGCGCACTGCTGATCCGTACGTTCAGTGTTTGGTGAAATGGTTCACAACAATGGATGTTCTCGCGGGATTGTCGGGTTTGGGTACTAGTGGTGTGGTGAGCTCTGCTCCTGGGCTACTCGATAGGTCTTTTGATCTGCTAAGCCCGCATGTCGATGATATATGTGGATACTCCTTGAAGTTGGCCCCGATGCTTGCGCGGCTATCCCAATTGGTGCAACACCGATGTCACACTGGGCCTGGAATGCAACAAAACGTCCTGGCAGAAGCTCGGACGCTTGAAGATGAGATTTATTCACTTGTTAGATGCAGTGTTTCTAGTGGAGATTCTCTTGAACTGCAGAGTACACATCTTGCCTTTGTACACTCTGCTTTATTACACCTCCACCGGCGAGTCCAAATACTCCCAAAAAGCCACAAAAAGGTGAAAGAAGACACCAGGAAGATTATAGCCGCCGTGGAAGATATCCCGCCGCGCTCTTCTGCAAATATCTTGATCCTTTGGCCCATGTTTAGTGTTGGCTGTGAAACCGATGATACCAAGGAACGTGAATTTATCCACAGCCGGATGGGCGACATGCAAAGTCTTGGGATGGGAAACTTTACAAGAGCACGAGAGCTTCTGAGCAAGTTTTGGGCATCTGGGACATCCTTATCCTGGGACATCTATTTTGCGAATCTTGGATTGGAATTGGTTCTATTCTAGGTGGTCTGAGTGCCCTCAGCAAGCCAGCGGCAACTTCTCGTACTCATCACGCATGAACCGTCTCAGAGTTTCCAATCCATCAACTATCACCTGGTGTTCCGGGACATAGCCCAGTCTCACATATCCGCGGAAGTCTACACCATCCCCGAAGCATTGGCTTCCAGGAACCAGCATCACCCCGGTCATTTTCTGTAGTCGCTGGCAGAACACGACATCGTCAATTGCCCTTCCTTCCCTGTCACCAAATTTGATGAATGCAGTTGTTCCAGCCTTTGGCTTTGTCCACTTTATAGCCCAGCTATGCTCTTCAATGAATGCCTCGAGGACATCGAGATTCTGTCGAGCCAGGCGAAGATTGCGCTGCAGCAAGTTTTTCACGCATGTACTAGACAAGGCATGAGCTGCCACGCTATCATCAATTTGACCAACCGAAATGATGGTGTAATCACGAACAGAGGCACAAGCTTCGATAATCTCAGAGTTTGGCGAAGCAATCCAACCCAATCGGATCCCAGCCAAGCTGAAAGCTTTGGACATGGAACCCGTTGCAATGACATTCCCATATTCGAATTCAAGAATCGACGGGGGAACCTCTTGATCAGAGTCAAGAGAATGGAACAGAGGTCGATAAACCTCATCAGAATGAATCAAGATACTATGTTCACGGGCGATATCAACAATCCCCTGCAATTCCTCACGACGAAGAATCGCTCCAGTGGGATTCTGGGGGTTGCTATAGACTTGAATCAGTAAACATCAATATACCACCAAGGGCAATACATACTTCAAAATAATCATCCTCGTGTTCGGTCTAATCAAAGACCTCAACTCCGCCAAATCCATCCCCCACCCATTGCCCTCATCCGACCGCCACAGACTGACATCCGCTCCCAAAGACTCGGGAACAGAGTATAATTGCTGATACGTCGGATACTGACAAATAACATGATCCTCCGGCCCAATATGAGTATAGAGCGCCAAGAAATTAGCCTGGATCGCACCGTTTGTGACAAGGACTCGATCAGCAGATATAGGGCTGGCCTGGGTAGATTCAGATTGCTGATACAAGTTCGCGATGTTGTTCCTCAGAACCTCTGATCCCCGGATCGCACCGTAGACTTGCTTCTGCGTGTAGTCTACCAGATCCTTTTTCGGGGATAGGACAAGAAGGTCATTGAGGGAGATGGATGCGCAGCATGTTTCGGCAAGGTTGTGCTTTGCACTGGTCTCGTAGAGGTCCATCCACTTTTAGATGTTAGTTTCTATGCAACTAGTAGGTCGTAGGATGGGGCTTGAGGTTGCTTACGTGTTCCACAGCGAACGCGTTGATTCGAACCATTTTGGGCTGGGCTTGGTATTGCAAATATGGGAGTTTGGGAGATGAACAAAGGATACAGAATTTTGAACCTCGAATGATGGATTTGAGGATTTTATACACATTGTACCTTGTATGGTCGGAGAGATAGGGATGATGTGATTGGCTGGGTCGCATCTATGGCCCAATTAGGCAATATGGGGGCCCTGGTCCACCGGACCTCGAAGACGGTTTATTTGTAGAACATTCCTGTCTCAAGTGGAATACAATGTCGCAGAAAGATTGGATAGGTCGCCTCCATTGCCTAGTCGGATTCTTGGAAACTTAATGGCAAGTTTGTGTCTGGCCCGCCACAGATGGCAGGGTCAATTACATCTTACTATATATGATGGTGCGCCTATATATGATGGTGCGCCAGGCTTAACCGAGTGATATCTGTAAATCAGCCTGACTCTTGGCTGTTCTCTTCCTCCTCCAAGATTGTCGAGTATGGCAGGAACTTGCCATCGTCCATTTGCGCTTCTAGGTAGTGGTAGGATGGATTTTGGGGTTCAAAGTCTAGAAGCTCCCGTTTCACAAAAGGCCGCCGTGGCTCATTTGACTCTTCAATTCGCAGGAACTGTGAAATTGTGCTGCCGGTGAAATGTAGGATCATGCCTATAGTGGCTCCGACAAGCACAGCCCCGGTCATAAAATAGATGAATGCCTATTATTGTAGTTTAGTAAATGCTACCACCGAGGAGCTACGATATGACGACATGAGATATCATAGATGCCTGTCTCATTACATACCTCTAGTATCACGAGGATACGCAATGGAAGCAGTGCCAGGTATAAGACGACATGTCCGATGTAGATCACTGGCGATGCGAGGAAGAGAAGAGTTGCCAACAAGTAGGACAGTAATTGTATTGTAAAGTCCAGAACGAGCAGCAGAGGATATGTCAGGATCGATACCCAGCCCATGATTATTATGAATGTATGTAGCAAATCAATCTATGCATCTCGACTCTGTTATAACATCCAAGTAACACGCGCCGCGGTCTGACTGCCAAGCCCTAAGCCCTATGTTTCCCGATTAGGCTTCCGGCGTCATCGCCGTCTACTGTACTTTGACAAGGTAAGTACATCAATCGACTTTGATTACTGCCCACCGCCAATCCTTACTTTGAGCTGGCATCGGAAGTGTTTTTCTTCGCCCCGCCATTGTGACTTAGTTCGAGCCTCTTCTTTCCCCAACTCCCGGCAAAAATTCGGTCCAAAGTCATCACACCTTTCCCCGCCTTCGATGGGCAACAACCCTTCCAAAGGCCCGGTGGCCGATGTGCCGCCGGCCCATGCTCACCATAGCTCTGCAGGCGAGCGTAAAGTCGCCCGTCGATCCTCTCTCAATACGATATCTCCCCCGAAGGCCACCGCGGCCGACCCTTCAGCCACAAAGGAGACAGCCGCTGGGCACTCGGCAGGATATCAAGGATCAGTGCAAGAGCGTCTACAATCCCGAAATGTCCCCGAATCTTCACCCAAGAATATAGAGAAGCCTCCGCCACACGATACACGTCGAGTCGAGCCCTCCCAGGTCAAGGACATCCCCATCCGCGACACCTCCAACCCGGTCCAGGTCCCGATCTCGCGCCATGTCCCGGGGCGCGATCCTGTGGCACCATCTGCCCCGCCCCTCAACTCGTACTATAGCGCATCAGCTCACCTACAACGCCCACCGCGCTTGCCATTGCCAATTGGTGATGCGAATACCACGCCCGGATCGCCCGTCGCCGGCCCTGAGGACTCGCATATCCAGTCGCTCCCCGCGGATCGACTCTTGGATGAACAGATGGATCCTAATACTGCGGCTTCAGGTCATACAACAATTGATGAGGAGGAGTTACTTGATGAGCTCCAGCCATTCACCATCAGTGGCGCCGGCAAGGCCGTCCCGGTCGTTATCGAATGGACAGCGCCTGCTCAAAAGGTCTACGTTACTGGAACGTTTGTTAACTGGGAGAAGAAGTTCCGTCTGCACAGAAGGTGAGTCAAATGGCTAGATCGGGATTCCCGCGACTGGACTAACACTCGATAGTGAAAATGATCCTTCTGTTATGTCCACTACTCTGAACCTTCGACCTGGCACCCACCACCTGAAATTCATTGTTGATGGAGAAATGCGCGCTGCTGATAATCTTCCAACAGCCGTCGACTTCACGAATCATTTGGTCAACTACATTGAAATCAGTGCAGATGATGCTCATGACAAGGACTCGACCCTTCATTCGGGAGCTCAGACTCCACATGCGGTGCCTGATTCTTCTAAGCAGGATCACTCAAGGGATACCGAGAACCACCCTCTAGAGAAGGAAGAAAACGAGGAAGAGGTGCCACCCGGTGATTTCGGTGATGCCATTCCTCAATTCCTCGCCGACCTAGATAAGGAAGAAGAGAGCCCAGCCTATGTCCAGGCTGCCAATGTCATCGGAGATACGGCTACCCCTCCCAGTCTTCCTCTCTTCTTGGGCAAGTCAATTCTCAATGGCACGACTCCCATGAAAGACGATAGCAGTGTTTTGAACTATCCGAACCACACGGTCCTGAACCACCTTGCCACAAGCAGTATCAAGAATGGTGTCCTGGCTACAAGCGTGACAACCAGGTATAAAAGAAAAGTAAGTCACTGTTCTATACACTTTTCGTGGATTAACTAATCTGGTGTTCTGCAGTATGTTACGACCATTTTGTACAAACCAACTGGCGATATCACAGAATGAGATATGTCCAAACATATAGGCGGCTTTCAATTGCATGCATCCTTTTTTTACCGAATACTGCCTTGGACATGTGTGGTCTGTCCGATTTCCAGAGACAAAAAATATTTACAAGCAATTTCCTGCCTTCGACTCATTGCCCTCGCCAGCTTCCTGTCTGTCCTGGTGTTCTTGGGTTGCTCGTCCATAATGGCTACTAGATCCTACCACTAGATCACCCAGTCATTAACTACCCAACACACATGAATGCGCGTTGAACTATACGTCTCAGCGAGGAGATCATCACATATTGCATATTTCTCAGGCGTTGCTTTCGTGGGGTGTTTGGTGTTAGGAGATTCTAATTTATCATGGGCAAATCATACAGCCGTACAGGCGCCATTTTGGATTTATGCAAGAATTTTACAAATGTCCGGAAAGCCTACTTGAGATGAGTGATAAATGTTGAATAACTTTTTCCAAATTCATCCAACCGAATTCAAAGAAAATCGGATCTGACTCGCTCAATTCATAACACATGATAGATATATCTTTTTGCTCAGACGGGACATCAATCAATATCAATCCCGCCATTTCACAAACACTTCATCTGTGCGGAACCGCTGGGTACAAGTACTCTCACTCAAAGGGGTGCGGAATCCGGTCCCATATGCCAGCATACCAGCTTGCGCAATCATAATTCCGTTATCGATGCAGAACCGCTCATCCGTCGCATAAACACTTCCACCGCGATCGCGTGCCATGATCCCCATCATCTCCTGCAAACGCTCATTCGAGCCAACACCGCCAACAATAAGAACCTGCTTTGATCCAACATGTGCCATTGCGCGCTCGGTGATCTCAACAAGCATTGAGAAGACAGTTTCCTGGAGGGAGAAGCATAGATCTGCGCGTGTGGGCTTGCTTTCCAGCGGCTGGTCCAAGGCGGTGGTAGAATCGACAGTTTTCTGCTCATCTTCTCGTGCCTTCTCTTCCCCGCCTAACCCCCACTGCTTAGCGAGGCCATCGATCGCAGCTAGGATACCGGAAAATGAACAATCCATGCCCTTCACAACGTAGGGCAGATCGACTAGTTGCTTTCCCTGCTTTGCTAGCTGTTCGATGTTATATCCCGGTGCAGGGTCGTTGGAGATGTGTAGTGTGCGCGCAAACCGGTCTAGACAGTTTCCTACTGCCATATCGAGGGTCTCGCCGAAGATGCGATACCGTTGCGAACTGTATGCGATGACTTGTGTATTACCACCGGAGACGTATAGGACGACTGGGTTTGTTGCGCCGGTGATGAGGCGGCCCATCTCGATGTCTGAGATTCACAGTGTCAGCGTCTTCGTTCAAGTCCTAGATCCATATAGTATAGCGTGATATGTATAAATTACGTACGTCCAACACAGTGGTTCACCCCGACTAGCTCTTTGCCCCAAAGCAGACTCAACATCCGCGCGGCGATCACCACACTCTGTAGCGGGGCACCCATTCCGGGTCCCTTAGTGAAGCAAATGCAGTCTACATCGTCGACGGAGACCTTGGCTTGTTTGAGAGCTTGTTTAACCAGCTTCACAACCCACAATCGGTGATGGCGCGCTGTATCTTTGGGGAGGAAGCCCTCGCCTGGCGGGGAGACATAAGTGTGTCTGATATTGGCGAGGACCTGCGGGGGGCTGCCATCCTTGGGGTGCAGCATGATGCCGATGCCCAATTTGTTGGCAGAGCCTTCCATGCCAATTGCAATCATGATGGGCGATAATTCAAGATATCAATGAAAATGTCAGATGAAATCCAATATAATCATACGCAATGTATGAAGCTCGGGAGACCTCAGTATGATTTTCGTTATCGTTATCGACCTTTAAAGCGGCACCCATCGGTTGACCGAACTAAACCCGAGCTACCCTTCTCGACTCTAGTTTGCCATACTCCCGACTCTTCTTCTTTCCCCTCTTCTCCATTATTTTCTTCTTCCCTATTGTATCCACTTCATTGGTTTCTTCGTTCTACACCCTTTCCATCCTGCTCTTTTCCCTCCTAAGGGATATCTCCCATTATGTCTTCGACAGCCCACTTCTCCGATGCCGAGGGCTTTCAACAACAGTCTGACAACTTCATGTCATGGTTGCAAGCCAGCCCAGGTGTGCAACTCAACCCCAAGCTCAAACTAGCAGATCTTCGAGCAACCGGAGCTGGACGTGGTGTCGGTGAGTTTTCAAAAAATCTATTCCCAAACCACACAAAAGTGACAACAGGGTATCCCCAAAAAGTGAGGGTCCCATAATTGTTTTGGCCGGTTTCTAATATATTGCCTACGCTCTAGTGGCACAAAGCAACATCCCGGAAGGTGAAGAACTATTCTCAATTCCACGCGCTATGGTCCTCACCGTGCAGAACTCGGAGCTGAGGACTTTGCTTGGGGAGAATCTAGAGGAGCAGATGGGTCCGTGGCTTTCCTTAATGCTGGTCATGGTGTATGAATACCTGCAAGGAGAAAAGTCGAGATGGGCTCCGTATTTCCGAGTTTTGCCTTCCCGCTTTGACACCCTGATGTTTTGGTCGCCTGCCGAGCTGCAGGAGCTGCAGGCTAGCAGTATTGTCGAGAAGATTGGTCGGTCAAACGCTGAAGAGTCGATTAAGGATTCTATCGCTCCTATTTTGGCAAAGCGGCCAGATCTCTTCCCGCCTCCTCCTGGTCTCACGTCTTGGGAGGGCGATGCTGGTCACGCTGCCCTCATCCAAGTGGGTCATGTCATGGGGTCCCTCATCATGGCCTATGCCTTTGACATCGAAAAGGCCGAGGACGATGAGGATGAGGGAGAGGCCAATGACGAGAGTTATATGACTGATGACGAAGAGGAGGAGCAGCTTCCTAAGGGTATGGTCCCGCTCGCGGATCTCCTCAACGCCGATGCGGACCGAAACAACGTGAGTTTAAACATGATATTTTTCTTCGAATCCAATTCTAACACGTGCTTTTATTAGGCCCGTCTCTACCAGGAAGAAGGTGCCCTGGTCATGAAGGCAATCAAGCCAATCCGACAAGGCGAGGAAATTTTCAATGATTACGGAGAGATCCCCCGCGCAGATCTCCTCCGCCGATACGGCTATGTGACCGATAACTATGCTGTTTACGATGTACTTGAGCTGTCATTGGAAACCATCTGCCAGTCCGCAGGACTTGCGAATGCAAGCATCGAGTCCCAGCCCCGACTTGAGTTCCTCTCAAGCCTCGACATCCTCGAGGACGGATATGTAATCCCCAGACCCCTCAATGCCAACACGTCTTTGGGAGACATTCTGCCAGCTGAGTTGGTGGTTCTCCTGGCTACGCTGTCTCTCTCCCCTGAGGAGTTCCAGCAGCGCGTATCTAAGGACAGGGCTCCCAAGCCAGTCTTGGACGCCAATGCGACCGCTATCTTGATCAGGGCGCTGCAGAAGCGACAGGCGGAATACGCTACATCTCTAGCATCGGACCTCCAATTCAGGGCTTCGCTTCCTCCGTTGTCTGAATCCGGTGACGTGAATGAGGCGGCCCGTCGAGTGCGGATGGCATTGCAGGTCCGCATTGGCGAGAAGGAGGTCTTGCAGGCTATCTTGGGCATGCTGCAGCCCGCTACTTCTGGTTCATTGAAACGTTCTGCCAATGGCGATGATGATGAATCACGACAGTTCAAGACTCAGAGGGTGTGAAAGCCTGCTCTTTATTTTCCATTTACTACGGCCGATATCAGTCTGTTCTACTGAACCAAACAGAACCAAAAAAAGTGCTTCTTGCGAGTGATTAAATTGTTTTAGATTTTCTGAATGTTTTTGAGCCTTTTTCTTTGCCCTCCCATTCGTCGCTTGCATCATAACTTCGGTTATCCATCATACAAAGGCTGCCCGACACCAGCCAACACCACCGAGATTCGGGAGGAAAAAAATACTATGTACACTAACAAATGCCAGACACGCTCAGCCACGAGTGGCTAGCACCTGCGTCGAAACGAAATGTCGAGAAAGAGATGTGTGAGAAGAGGGTGGGCGGACAAGCGAAAAAAAAGAAGAGGAGGAATCGCGCATCAAACCAGCAACCTTCGCCGCCCGCGGAAATCATCGAAACATGAGTGAGTACTAAAACTACAAGTGTGGTAAAAAGGTGGGGAAAGACAAAGAGACGAAGAGATGAGGAAAACAGAGCCACGAAGAAAACGCCCGCCAAATGCTGTGAAAGAGGAAAAGGGGAAAATGGTCGGTCAGGTCTCTGACACCGACACGGCACTTGGTCCGAGATTCGACCCCATAGCGCCTTGGTGCTGACCATTTTGGTCCAGCAGTCGTCGCTGAGCCTGGGCTTGGGCTTGGGCTGCCTGTGCTTGCGCCTGCGCATGAGCCTGGGCAGCCACTGCAGCCTGTTCGCGCGCCTTTGCCATAGTGATAGCTCGGTGCTGCATGATTTGAATGCTGTACGCATCGGTATCATACTCGGGCTCGTCGTCGGAATCTTCTTGGTCGAACTTGAATCGATCAGCCTTGAATGGATCCATGTCGACTTTACGGGCTCCCATGTTTCGACGATCGATCATCAACCGGCCACCACGTCCAACTCGTCGTCGGAAAGATGGCATTCGGTGCGGTTCGTCGTGCAGTTCCATGGTGTGTGATGCAAGCTTATCTCTGGAGAAGAGCGGGCTGGTGACGTCCAAGGAAGTATCAATCTCGCCAGATGATTCTGATGATGGAGGAGTGGGCAACTGTGCTGTGAATGCGGGTCGGAAAGCAGCCACATCGAATGTTCTTTCTGGAGAAGGAGAGAGTGGTGCACGCGTGTGATCCACGTATCCCTCGTTCCACTTGATGTGCTTGGTGATGTTCTGCTTGATATCGCGCAGAATCTCGTTCTCTTTTTCGGCCTGGACATCCTCCAGGAGTTGCAAATCCTCTGCGCCTTGTCCAGCCTTGAGGGGCATGCGCAGTTGAGGAGCATTGGGACGTTGGGGTGGCATATCGAGTACTCTCTTTTTCGGCTGTAGAGAAATGATCAGCATATGCACACACTGAGCGATGACAGTAGCCATGCTTACCTTTTGGTTGATGAGATCCTCATCGTCGTCCTTGATGTTGAGCTTTCGCTTCATCTCCTTAACCTCGCAACGCTGCTTGAAGAGCTGCCGCTCCACGGAGAGCATTTCCCTCCGAGCAATTTCACGCTGGCGCACCAAAGCAACGAGCTCGCGAGCATCTTCCAGCTCTTTGCGAAGACGCCTGAGCTTTTCGGCACTCTGCGCATCTCTACCACGAGTCTTGCGGATCTGGCGAACCTCGCGTCTACGGAAACAGACAAATGGATCACTGTCATCGGTGTCTTGGCCAGTTTCGAACTGCGGGGATCAAAGTCAGTGATGTCACATGGCCAATAGCATGGGGTAGTAACGTACCTTGAGTTGCGGTACAAGTGCATTATTTTGAACAGCCATCCGACGCGACTTCCAGTGCTCATATATCTCCTTGGCAAACATCTTCATAGGATCTTCTAATGTGGCATCCATCATGTCTTGCATCTCTGCATAGGATAGCACCGGGGGATTATCGATCGATGCGTATGGCTGCTTCAGCTGCGCCGTCTCCTCAAAGAAATTCATGACCTCTTCAAATATATCCTCTGTGCAACGACCAGCAGATGGATCGCGCTTTTGGTTCATGATCTTAAGGAAGACATCATCCTCCTCTGTCATGTTGTACGGGCATCCACAGCAATCTTCGACGGTCGAGGAGAACCGAATGTACGTCGCAGGTTGCGAGAAGATGGGGGGATAGAGTTCGTCATATTGAAGATTACTGAGAATGGTCTCGGGAGTAGGGATGTGTGCCTCGTTTACTTTGCCTTGGGCAGTGGCATTAATCGCGCGTTGCAGGTGAATTTCCTAACACAATCTTAGGTCAGCGCGAGCCATTTTATATTGGGGTGAAAATCTCGTGTCATTTTGGCGATCATATCACGTGATTGGGATAGGGATGAGGCTAAAATTAGGACTCACCGACTCCTCGGCTTTTTCGACGCCGGTTTCGATCTGTTGTAGAGAGCTCTGGATGTCATCGTCGATGGCATCGATCTCAGACTCCCGGACAACGGGGATGGATGCCTTGGAGGTGAGCTTTTTAGGGCGCGTCCTCCCCAGGCCCCCGTACCGAGTCATAGCGTCGGGACGCGCAATAGGGCAACGACCATGGGCGGGGACGGGGTAAAATGGGAATCAGAACAAAGGTCTGTTCATGCGCTTTCTTGTAGATGTATTTTTGAGATGAAATTTGATGGGAAGGGGGAGCTATTGACGACTGAAGACGGACTGATTCACGGCTGGCGGTTGGGTTGACGTTGTAATGTCAGCCGGCGATGGCCTGTTTTGGCCGAGTGCACGGCCTCAGGGGCTCGCTTGCCTGTCCGCATCCGGTTAGTGCGGGGCTGGGCGATATCAGATTCCCCGGCGCTTGGCAATAACAACTCTTCTGCCTCCTCTTTTGCTATCTTTCTTGATCTGGCTGTTTGTCTTTGCTGTTCCACTAGTCCTGCGACCTTTATTTTCTACCTACCTCCATAACATAAATCGCCACTACACCTCATTTTCCTCTTCTACCACCCACCATGGACCAGTCGCCCTCCCCTAACGAGCCCAACGCTGCTGCCATGTATGATGCACGGAGACGCCGCGGTTCCGTGGGTACCACCCAGCTCTTCGATAACATTGTGTCTACATCTAACTGTACGTTTTTCACGGTCGGATAAGGTATGAAGGAGATGGATCGGGCTCATAACTGACTTCGCGACAACAGTCAACCGGGACGAAGTGGATCGCCTGCGCAAGCGCTTCATGAAGCTGGATAAGGTCGGCTGCGCAGCATAGACCCACGAGATGTTCTGGCATACTAAACAGTGTATAGAATGCCTCCGGCACTATTGACCGCGATGAGTTCCTCTCCCTGCCTCAAGTGTCGTCCAACCCGCTCGCCACGAGGTTCGTTACTGCCCCGGACACCCATATCCACACCCCCACCTATGATCTGCGATCTACATTATATACGACTAGTCTCTGACACACCTCTTTCATGATAGGATGATCGCCATCTTCGATGAAGACGGTGGCGGTGACGTCGACTTCCAGGAATTCGTGACCGGCCTGTCAGCATTCAGCTCGAAGGGCAACAAGCAAGAGAAACTGCGGTTCGCATTCAAGGTGTACGACATTGATCGTGACGGGTATATCTCCAATGGCGAGCTGTTCATCGTGCTGAAGATGATGGTCGGCAATAACCTCAAGGACGTGCAGCTGCAGCAGATCGTCGACAAGACGATCATGGAGGCTGATAAGGATCAAGATGGAAAGATCAGCTTCGAGGAGTTCACGGATATGGTGGAGAATACAGACGTGAGCCTTAGTATGACACTGAGTACGTTTTAATCCGATTTGTCTTCGTCTTATTAGAGGTCTTTGTGCTGACTATAGCCCAGATCAAATATGATTGCCCTTCTCACTGGTTGAGTGGCGACATATTCAGTGGATGGTGTTTTCTTTGTTCTTGATGCTCGGCTTTCTCTTTCTTGGTCTCGACATGACATGACTCAATGATCAGCGACGTGTTTGTAGTTTATTTTCGCAGTCCCGATATGGGCAGGATATATTATGGAATTGTCTTCCCAATGACCTTTTTCTGCCAGCAGTCTCTCTTCCATTGTCAGCTCAGACAACCAATGTCAATCGCGGTACATAATGGTACCCTGGGAAGTGAGGAAACAAAGTATATTAAAGTACAGTATCAACCACCCCAACCCCTTCCATTAATACGTCCTCAATTCAACAACTCAACAACTTTCCCTGCACACAACCTGGTCCCTACCTCATATCTCCACACTTCAATTGACATCAACACCCCAAAATTAGTACCCAAAACAAAGCCTTGACGTTTCAGCCGCATGGGCAACCCCCGTTCCCCTCCAGATCGACCCTGACTCCGCACCCGCAACAAATTGACCTCGGCAAACACCAGTTCCCCTCGAATCTTCCTCTCTGGACCGCAGTCTCGTGGGCCGGATGACGTCCAATAAGTCGGGTATTGCAGCAGCCACAATGACAATCCTTGTTTGTTCAGCACATTGCGGGTGTAGGCGGCGCATCTACATCTTGTTATTGCCTTAACCTCTCACAGCCCACGAACTACACTCCCCGTCCTGCTATGCTGTGTTGCTCTCCCGGTTCTCCTGACCCTGGGCTCCCGTCTCATCCTTGCCTGCATACAACTGTAGTCTGTGCATGTGGCGATGCCGATATGTATTAAAAGAAAGGAAAGGCATGCAGCTTGGGTATATGACATTTCTGCCATGTACTCCATCTCACACTATCATCTATACGCCACTCCCATCTACCATCCACCCCGTCTCGGCGACGTCTGTGCTCCTGGCTGGGCAACCGGACTGGATGAGCGTGGTGAGATGGTAATTTCGGAATTCCGAGGCACTGGATTCGCTGGGACTGCAGTCCGAGATGGAAGTCGTACAAGTTGAGACATTGATGCTTCGAGGCAATGGTGTTTCTATATATATATTTTTTCTCTTTTAATAGAACCTTTTTCTCCTTTCCGATGGTAGGGGAGGGGAGGAATGGAGAGGGAGAAAGATGGGGGTGTCATGGTACTTTCGGTCTACTTACAGCAGTAGTCTGTTTGTGTAGAAGGGGTCATACCTATGTATGCGTTTCAGCTGGGAGATTTGGTACCTTCAGACGCCCCTTGTCTGGGTCTTGGTCATGGGATTGATAGAGAAGGAGATTTTAGTCCAAGCTTTGGTTTGTAATTCTAAGATTAGATATTGATACATGTTGTGTCTGACATGTTTGGAGATCTCTAAACCTGAAACAGGGCGTGTCATCTAGGCAGGGCTAGAAGGATATAGTTTCTACCAGTGAACAATAGCAATGTATTATTCTTTTCGCCCTATTACAAATGCCTAAGCCCATACCAGCTCCAGCCTCGTGATTTGTGCTACCGATCTATCCAACGTGCCGGGCTGCTAGTTGCGGATATAATAAGAAGTATAGTGATCTAGGTGATCAAGTACACGCGAGTTTACTGATCGACCCAATCTGCCCCGTGGCCTAATTTATTGATAAATGTATTATATTTTTTTTAGAGGATTTGACTCACATGTCGTACATCCGCATATTGCATTTCGGGGCTTAATCTGAGAGTCTGAAACGTCAGTATTAAGTACCTTCACAGTAGATTATTTCCGAGTGGATCAGAAGTGTAAACATCTTTCCGGATCTTTGAGGTCGCATCCGGAGTAATTACTAGTTTTCTTTAACCAGGCTGTCGGATGTGTGTATATCGAAACAATAGAAGGTAAATAGTTAATATAAATCAACAAATACCTTTGTCAATATAATTGCTTTTCTTGAGACCTGAGCAATCAGAACGAGGAAAAGGAAACAGACGTATGTAGGTGGCCGCCAATCGCTCCACTATTTGAAATGATTTTATCTTTTGTATGTTGTATAGATAATTATACAATTAGATATTATATTATCTATTATATAGTATAGTATACCATATACTATATACTATATACTATACTCATACCCATATTACGCTCTCATTTCAGCCTCGAGTCGAAGTTCCGGTGCCCGGCTAATCTCCCCGGAATGTACATATCCCCCTTTTCCCTTTTTGTTTACTTCTGTAGTACTCCGTTGCCTTTAGACTTTTTAAACCTTTGCTTTTTTCCCTGCCACACACTCTAATACGCAAGGGGAGGATATTTTGTCTCATGTTTACTCCTTCATTATCAGCCCCAGGCAACATGGACAGTGTTACACACTAAGGAAAAAGAGAAAAAGAAAAGAAATCCCACCTGACCTCGAGAGCTGAAAGAAAACGAAATCCAATAAAACAATAGAAAAATCCCAAAAGAAAATCCCCTAAAAATCCCACGGGAGCAAGAACCATTGCGCCGGGTTCCCGAGTATAGCGCTAGATGGAGTTTAGGTGTAGATCTTCGCCGATCATATGGCTTTAGGGCTTGATATTTTATTTTATATTTGATATAGTTTATGAGGAAGAAGCCCTAGTTTCTTCTTCCCTCTTTATACCCATTTTATACTAACCTATGCTATACTTGATCTATCTACCTCTTTTCAATTTAGCTCTTCAGATCCATCACTCTTCTCTTATTAATATCTCTACCCTGATTTCCTAATTATATTTAATTCTCTTTTCCCTCTCTTTCTTCATATGTTTTTGGTTTTTTTTTGTGTATAGTTTTATTTTCTCTATTACTTAAATCTGTGTCGCGGCTGCGCCAGAGGATAAGATTTGAATGTCTATTTGAACAGCAAGGATCACCTTTCATTCTTTCTTTGCCTCCTCTCTCTCTCTCTCCCTTTCACCCCTCCAACAAGGGGAAGACTTCTGTGGAAAATTCCTAGAATCCTCATAACAATTCAAGCTGGCATCCTACGCAAGCCCACCGCTGTCTCCCAAGCATTGGGCTGAGCTTGATCTGCACCGATCCTGGGATTGCCTCATGGATGGCGATCAACGAATGAAGCAGAATGAAAGGTCAATGTCACGGTCTGGAAATGCCGCTCGTAGAGCAGCTGGTCGTGCAACCGATCGTTTTGACCCGGCCATACAACCACGTGGAGATCAAACGGGGATGTCGCAACCCCCGGAGCAACCCCCGATGTCCTACGACTACGGATACACAGGCAGCTCCTTCCACGGTGGTTCCCTGCAGTCGAATGACTTACAGAACTACCAGCCCCAGGAATTTGTACGGTCTCAGCGACCTCAACAAGCACCCTCTATTCAACATCAACGACGGCGTGCGCCTCAGGACCCGGCGGCATTCTCACCCTATGAGTCTAGCATGCTGTATGGGTTCGGTCAGCAGGGTCCAACCCAGGGACACTTCGAGGTTGTGCCACAGTACCAGACACGGCAGTCTGCAGCCATTGATGTCCTGTCGAACCAATTCGTTTCACAGTATTTTCCACCAGAGGAATCTGCAGGGTCTGGGCTTGCAGATCTCTCGCCTTTTCTAAATGCGCAACTCCAGCGTTATAACCAACCGGGTCCCATGCCACGCCCGACCACTACCCAATCCTTTCCTGCACCCGTCTCTGATTTCGCTGTCGGTTCTGGGCCCATGAACCGAGTGAATCAGGCCCAAACAGAGTCCCAGGAACAGTCGGATCAGCCCAGCCTGGAGGAGGCCATCGGACGATACCAACGCATCTTGCGTCGCACTTTTGATCAAACGCGAGCCGGAAGATTAGTAGAGGCTGGAGGATCGCTGCTCGAAATTTCTAAGTGGCTTGTGACCAATGCGCGGGATCTGGGTAAGATACAGTCTTTTTTTTTTCGCCGTAATTTCTTAGTGTCTTTTTTTTTTTTTTTTTTTTTTTTTGTCTCGCCGGAGAAGACAGAGGAACAAGTGTCCACGGTTTACTATGAGTGTCCTCGACTAGTAGCGCAGAAGTCGCACTCTTTTTCTTGTTCTTTTTGCCCCCCACCCCAATGTTTCTTCTGAGCATGCAGGCACGCGTCATGCAAGCATCATCTAATACCTTGATAAGTCTACAGCGAGAGGCTAATCCTTCTTATATGATACGCAGGCCTCCTCCATGACGACAGCATCCAGTACAACGACCGTCTAAAGTTATGGAGCGAATTCAATCTATGCTGGCTAGCCATCTGTCAAAAGCAAAAGAATTTGATGATGGAAGTGATTGCAACGCGTCAGCAACCTGTGCATACTAGTCTAATTCCACGAGATCGCATGGATACTATGGGACGGGATCTAATTCAGCTTTGCGATCAACTTGAACCGCACGGGTTGGTGGATTACCAAATGGGGGTATGGGAAGAAGAGATACTATCCAGTGAGTTTGCGCTATACTCCAATTACACCTATATTACCTCCTGCTCATACCAAATTCAGTCTTGGGCCAATGCCTTGATCTCATGGACAGTAGACCCGACCTCCACCACATCCCTGCAAGACCCGAAGCCACGGCAGTACCACGACCATGAACCAAGTCCCAAGGAGGAAGCAGAAAATTAGAAAAACAGAAAACGAAAACAGCAAAAAAATTCCAAATGCGAATGACATGACCGATGACGATCGGAGACTATATACGGGGTACGCATCAAACCAATATCACCCAAGCGCTGCCGCCACGGGAAGGCTATTGCCTACTAGCGTCGCGCGAACCCTGATGTTGATAATTGACATCACGAAAAGGAAACATGTCACCTCTAACTCGTTGGACACCAATCAATCTCGCATTGGTGCTGATAGTTCGACTCCTTCCGTGTTCGGTCATCGGTCTTCCGTGCCCCTCTAGAGAGGGGGATCATTCGCTGGCTCTATCTTGGCCAGCGCTTGTTCCTTTCAAATTAATACTTATCCCCTATTTAACTCGGTTTAGCGAGGTTGCTTTGCGAATATATTGTCGCATTCTTGTTCTCCATCAACCACCGCCACCATCACAATCACACCATTGACCATACCCTAATGACGAATTTGACGAGTTGTACATAGTTTTATGGTCTGCTGCCTGTGGGTGGTTATTTGTTTTTGCTTCTGTTATTTTTTTTCTATCATCCCTATACCTCTATCTCCTACCATCTCTATTCTTTGTATTGAATCGATCTGAACTGGCTTTGCATTGGGGCGTGGGCAAAACGAAAAACGGCAAACGGCATTCGGCGCAAAATGGAAAGGGACCTTTGTGTTCCCGTTCTGGAAATGGGCTTGGGCTTGGTTTTGGGGTCGTTTCATTTATTTGTTTGATCTAGTGAGTAGTCTATGCTGCTTGTTGCTTGGGTATGTGATATCAAAGGTTCAGGCTTTCGAACTTTTGAATTGCTATCTCTTGCTAGCACGCCCTTCCAAGGATTGGCTGGATCTGAGATGGAGTTGATATTGAATATCAAACTATTTCCACTGTTACGCTTCGCATATTGGGATTGCAGCGAGCTACATTATATGTAGAATCGGCAGTGCTTGTTCAAACTGTAGAGGAGCTCGATCGTTCAATATTTGCCCTAATTGGTGCATAATAGTCAGTTAACATGTTCACAGGTGCTACTACCACACCTGCGCTGTCAAACTTGGATCTGATAACATGTTCCGACAACTCAAGATGGGGTCTGACCTCATTTGTCCATTTTGGTATCTTTTTCTGTGACTTTTTCCACCATGCGATGAAGCCCCAAGACCAAAAGTTACGAAGATACCACCACTCACAATCCATACCCGTTATCATGTATTCAGTGAGATATTAGAACAGTAAGCCTCGAAAAGGTTGGAAACACGCTGATCTAATCATTCAATTCAAACTCAGTCTTGGAATTGATGCCCCATATGCATTGAGAGTACAGGATATAAAACAAGTCGCGAACTCGGGGTGCCGTGGTTGGTGGAATAATACAATATTGAAACAAAAAAGAAATAGAAAATGCTCGAGTGATCTCGCTGGCCACTTCAACGCTTGACCCAGGTAGGCATCTTGCGGGCCTTGACGTGACCAGGCTTCTTTCTCTCGACGCGACGGGCGTCGACTGTGATAGCACCAGCTGTAAAGGAAATGAAGTTAGCAACTGCGTCAGGAATGGAAGGAGATATAAAAATGGGATCAAGAACATACCCTTCCTCAGAACCGGCTTCAACCCAGGCTCATGCAATAGTAAAGCCCGACCAAGAGCCAATGTAATCGCCTCAGCCTGACCAGTAACACCACCACCCCGCACTGTAATCCAAGCGTTATACTTATCCAAGCGCTGCGTACACCTCAGCGCCCAAAGTGCACTCTCGCGATCATGAACCCGCTTAAACACCTCCACCAAACTCTTGCCATTAACCAGCACCTCACCCTCACCCTCAACAAGCTGCACAACAGCCGAAGACTCCTTCCTCTTTCCCTTCCCGCGAGCGCGACCGTTCTCATCGACCGTCCGGGGAATAATCTCCACCGCATACGGGTTACCAGGACGCAAGAATGCAGCAAGAGTATCGCGCACCTCGGCCGGCACCATATCGGGCTCGATGCGGTTCAACCGTTGCAGGATCTTGACGAGGGACTTGTATTTCTTCATGGGTACGGGCTCGCCGACGTAATCACGGAACTGGGCGAGCTTGAACCACGCCATGCGTGGTGCCTCGCTGGTGGGCACTGTAGGGAGTGCGGCATGCTTGGCTTGCAGAGCTTCAAGCTTCAGGACGTGGTCAATGAACCGCGGGCTGCCGGAGAAGTAGGAAGGGGAGGAGGGGACGATGCGGGCGGGCTGTTGGATGAAGGTGCCGAAGTCAATTTCTGGGGCTGCGGCGTAGCCGGATTGGGATTCCGTTGCGTAGGTGCGCGTGCGGAGGGTGTTGAGGGTTGTTCGGGAGACTTGAGTTGAGGGTTTTGTGAGGGTTGAGGTTAGGCGGAGGGATTGCATCGCCTGTGCGAGGCTGGTGGGTTTGTGCCACGCCATGGCTGGTGGAATTGGCGGGGAATTCGGGGCTGGAACTCGGATCTGAGGTCCTAGATGGAGGCCGTTGATGGTCTCCGAGTGTCATGTTTTTTGTCGGATCATGTGACTCAGCAAGATCAGTTTCTCCGAACGCCGAAATCGTCCCGCCAACACAAAATTCTTGCGAGCCCCTCTCCTTTCTCTTCTTTCTTTCTTTTTTCTCTCTTCATCTTCCACACTTCACATTCAAGATGGCATTCGGAAAGCTCTACGGTCTTCCTGTATGTTTCACTCTATCTCTGTTGCATGGATTTTTTTTCTAATATTATCTCCAGGAGAACGGTCGCACCATCTCCATCCTGGTCGCTGCTAAGCACAACGACCTGGACTTGGAGCTGGTTAACACCCAGGCTAACTCTACCGCTGAATTCAACTCCAGCGCTGAGTACCTTAAGCTCAACCCCACTGGCAAGATCCCCGCCTTCGAGGGTGCCAATGGCTTCACTCTCTCCGAGGTCATTGCCATCGCTGTCTATGGTATGTTGAAAAATTTTCCTTTCGCTACATTCCTATTACACCAGTCGGTCCATTGGTACGCCTCCATTTTTTATGATGAGATACCATTTAGTTATCCCTGTCAGAACTGTAACTGTTGAGACAAAACAACTCTGAAAAAATTTTGGCTACCCCGCTCTGCGGGAGAATTTGGACTCGACCTTCCCCTCCTTTGGAATGGATGTTATGCCATTGGCACATCATTGTTCCATTGCTGGATCCAATTGAGTTTCAAAGCAACTTGACTAACACGTCCTGTTCATAGTCACCTCCCAGAACGAGAAGACCACCCTCCTTGGCAAGACCAAGCAGGACTACGCTTCCATCCTCCGCTGGATGTCCTTCGTTAACACCGAGGTTCTCCCCAAGTTCGGTGCCTGGTACCGTCCTTTGATGGGTCTCGATGCCTACAACAAGAAGACTTGCGATGAGGCCGCCAAGACTGCTCTCAAGGTCATCGTTGCCCTCGAGACTCACCTCACTGCCAACACCTACCTTGTTGGTGAGCGTATCACCCTGGCTGATATCTTCGCTGCCTCCCTCCTTACCCGTGCTTTCGCCAACGTCCTTGACAAGACCTGGCGCGAGGCCAACCCCTCTACCACCCGCTGGTACAACACTATTATCAACCAGGACGCCTTCAAGGCTGTTGTCCCCAGCCCCCAGTTCGCTGAGGAGGTGATTAAGTACGTCGCCCCCAAGAAGGAGCCCAAGCCCAAGGCTGCTGCTCCCGCTGCCGCTGCTCCCATCGAGCCCGCCGCTGAGGCCCCCAAGGCCAAGCACCCCCTTGAGGCTCTTGGCAAGCCCACTCTCATCCTTGATGACTGGAAGCGCAAGTTCTCCAACGAGGATATCCGCACTGTTGCCATGCCCTGGTTCTGGGAGCACTTCAAGGCCGATGAGTACTCTCTCTGGAAGGTCAACTACAAGTACAACAACGAGCTCAAGCTCACCTTCATGGCCAACAACTTGATCGGTGGCTTCCAGACCCGTCTTGAGGCTTCCCGCAAGTACCTCTTCGGTGCTCAGTCCGTGTACGGCGAGAACTACAACTGTGTCGTCTACGGTGCCTACATGACCCGCGGCCAGGAGTGGGAGCCCGCTTTCACTGTCGGTCCCGACTTCGAGGGTTACGAGTTCACCAAGCTCGACCCCTCCAACGAGGCTGACCGCAAGCTCGTCGAGGATATGTGGGCCCAGGATGTCCCCGTCACCGTTAACGGCGAGGTCAAGGAGTGGACCGATGGCCACGTCTTCAAATAAGCGTGTTCGCCCCGATCTACCCTCCCCATCTCCTATAAAATTTCATCCCCCAATACCCCAATGGACGTGCTGTGCTTGAAGACATCGTACGCCTCACGTCCATTCTCTTTTTTCCTCTACCTGAAATTCTTTGGGATTATCCAAATATCTTGACCTACGGTCTTATGTGTTGATGTTGAATCACGGTTATGAATACGTTGCGACGTGGAATGATGATCGACTGAGCCGGTTTGAGTTTTTGCTACGACAATCCCTGCCGGCCAGGCCGCTGCTAGTTTAGTTCTAGCAATGAAAGAACAGAGACAGTTCTCTGATTTCTTGAGTGCATATTTATTTTCTTGTGTAGTTGTACATTACTGTAGTAGCAAGCGGTCCTGCCTTACGCACCTTGCTTCTATGAGATGTGTGCTCTTAGCCACGCTATCGGTACACATTGTCATCCTTCATGTTCCCTTATCGGTTGCGTATACTGTCAGTTTCATCAATGTGTTCGTCTATCTATTGGCCCAGACATAAATAACTAGATACCTATATGCTGCTGCTTCTTCTACAACCATCCTTCATCCTCTTCTCATAACCACATCATCCTTCTCGTTCATCAATCAAGCTGCCTTCCTTGAAGCTACATATATATCCACTTACATTTCTCTTAACATTTTGCCCTTATCATCCATCATCATTATTCCCCACTCCCTTTCAAATCTACGATCAACCTTTCATACAAGTCGTCTTATAGCCGAACTCTACCTTGTTCATGGGTGATACATATAGGGGCCTTGTAGACAGGTGCTAGTTGTCCTTAGTGCTGGCTGACAACAGACGACATTGTGACAGCCAACGGTGTGGTGAGGCAAGTCAAATCGGAGGCTCAAGAGTTAAGTCTGATACTTGACTAACATGCAACATCACAGAATGTATAATACTATACATATCGAGGTGGCAGGCAGTCTGCTGCTGCCTGTGCAGAATGAGGGTTAGCGCTCATAATTGGATCGAATCCATTGCGCTCCTTGATTCTTGCTTCGCGGCTTTTTGACAGGCCCAGTATATATCAACCTTCGGCCTCGGTGTTCGTAGTCTTTGATCTCCGAACATCAACTGCGCAATCACACTATGATCGACTCTCTGGTGATGCGATCTATCGATCACACCTCGATGTATTACACAGGGGAATCTCTAGGGCAACCCAATGCGTCACCTTCGTAATCAGAATGATCAGTTTGTTGGTGATGTAGTCGCAACATGATGCATTGCACGGGCGAATATCTGGTATGATCCTCATATCCTCGCCCTTTTCGATGGCTGGGCGAAGATCTCTGGGGAATGGTGATTAAGCGCTTGCTTAGTGACGAGACCATGTGAAGGAATGAGACCCACGATAATTATACCTGACAACGAGGAGGCACCATTCGGGAGTTCGACGAAGGGTACTACGATCACTTCTGAGTTGCTGTGATCCAGAGCTTAGAAAATGATTTGTCTTGACTTTCGACTCTACTCTTTCCTGACTTCATTCACATTGACCATTTTCCTATCTATCCAGATGCGACTAAGGCAGCCACAACTTCGCAGTTCGTGATTCCTTTGTCCCATTCAAAAACTTGTGAAGGCTATCTCTGAAGTGTACGGGTCTAAGCTCAATATCAAAGGTTATACATCGAGAAGTCGCTTTCACAATCGAGCCCTTTTCCGGCTTTTTGTTGCCGTTAACTGTAAATCTGACAAGACATCTAAACAGAATGATATCTGAGAAGACCACCGAAACGACACAGGTGTATATCAGGATGGAAACCTGGGACAATATGGTCATAATTCAAAGAGCGACTGGGATCCATTCTCAAGGTTGCCGCTCCCTCTGCGTATAACAGTTAATGAAGTGATTGGAATTCTCTTTCTGGGAGGCACGAAGTCCCCTATGAATATAACCCCCTCGACTTCACATCTCATATTCGCATATCCCCACATGCCCACGCGCAACTAACTAGATTTTCCCAAGTTTTGTTCCTAATGTCTATTCCTCGCAACTTCCAGAACCGTTGCTAAGCCATCCTCTATTTTTACATACTATAGCCACCAACCGACTCAAATGGCAGTACCGCACTAATCACAGCCAATACTGCAAATAAAGCCGCACATACATAGATCGGCACAGAAGTTGCGGTGTTGGAAAATGTACCGATGACCACAGCCATGATTCCCATCAAACGATTCAAAGCAACAGCAGTACCATTCCCCGTAGCACGATGAGCAGAGGGAAGTACCTCAGGAGTGTAGGCGTACAGTGTTCCGTAGTACAGATTGATACAGACAGAGGCGGCACAGTTGAACCCAAGGTCCTGCGCCGGGCTCTTAACAGCTGAATATGCGAAGAAGAAAGTCACTATGGAACTGATTAGTCTTTGACTGGGCACCATTATCAGTAAAAATTCGTACTTGCAAGCAAGGCCCCAATGACCATCGTGTACTTCCTGCCAAAGAGCCTCAGACGACACAGGAAAGCAGCTATTATTGGCCCCGGAATAGCTAGAGAGTTTGTGATTGTATAATTTCTCCAGGTTATATAAGGCGAGTTCTCTTCAAAACTTGCACCACGACTTGTGATGTAGTCAGGAAGGAATGTATAGAAGAGAGGGTAAGCTAACCCAATGACTGACCAAGAAAGCCAAATGAGTGTCAAGGATGTAGACATTCTTTTGGTGGCAAACAAGCCTTTGTAGTGTCTCTTGACTTCGAAAAGCCAGTCACACTTCCTTCCTTGGGAACGGTTGATTTTGCCATAACTTTGCAATTGCTCCAGTGTGATACTGCAGGGTCGGTTGTATTTGTCGGCAATATGTTTTAATGTCATTACCACCTTCTCATCCTCGTCATTGCACAATGAATACTTAGGCGTCTCATGGAAATGGATCACCAACACGCGGGCCATGCTCATAATGAAAATGAGAGCTCCGCATGTAAAGTAGACATATCGCCAGCCCATGTTTTCAGATCGTGAGCATATGGGTGCATCTGCGTGACAACTATGATTTGCTATGAAAATATAAATATTAACAACTGACTTCCTTGTGATGCGTATTAAAGGGATATTCTTTTTTTACTCACGGAGAAATCCCCAAGCGACAAGACCAGCGACTGTCTGCCCGACCCCCCACCAAGCAGCCATTAGAACGACAAGCCACGAAGATTTTGAGGGTAGATACTCGAGAAAAACGGTTGTATCGAGCACCAGGTTGCCTCCTGAGGCAAACGCCATCATTGCATTGAAAAAGACCCACGACTCATAATTTGGCGAACTTCCAGCAACAATACCAAAGACTGCGCTGATAATGAGTGTCAGGTTGAATGCCCATTTCCGTCCGACGATATCAGCACTAAGCCCCCAAAATAGGGAGCCAATGAGGAGACCGATGTAGACTGAGAGTTGACCTGCCCGGGTGTAGGATGGATTGAATTCCGCCACAACATTAGATGCTGTAATGCTGGGTATGAATGTAAGTATCGAATCCACACCATAACTAGGGGAAGTATCAGTGAAGCTCCAATAAATACTGTGGGCTGCACGCGTTTTACCCAAAGCCGTTGAGAAAGAAAAGCTTTATATGGTAATTGGTGAATCCAATTTCGTCGATGGCCTAGACTGCATGAGATATAGAATGATTTTCTGGAAGTGTAGGAACGAACATTATTAACTAATTTCATTTTCGCGACAAGGACGGGGTCTGTATCCGCATATTCTGAGGCAATAATTTCTCCCTGTAGTGGCTGGCCATGAGGTGGAGCTCCCGAAAGCTCATGGTGTTTGAGAATCGGCTTGGGTGCCATCTTGGATCAAGGATACTAGAAAAGTAGAGGATTGGCATTGACGCTGGCAAGAGCGGTTTATGATGGAGTACATTCCGATGTCCAAACCCCCTTTTATAATCCCAAAAGAATGACAATTTCCCCGCATTCCACTCTAGTGTCTCCAAATATCTAATCAGAAAGGTATTCTTATCAAGGCCGACTTATTGACCGTATCAGATTGGCAGGGCTATTGCCTTCTACATGTGACCGGACGAGGAAAGTGTTCATAACCGTAGATTCGCCACAAGTCGTGAGGGTGGTCGAAAACCTTTAGCCGAATTCACAACATACCGGAAATAGGGATATGTGAAGAGTCGATAAAAGAGTTTCGTGTTCTATATCCACGAAATTGTATATCAGAATGGTAAAGATAGCAACAATCGGAAGTCTGAGATTGGACACGCGTATTCCGATTGCCGATAGTGTTGTGGCAAAGAGGATACTTGGTGTATACAGTGTCTATTGGTTATGGGTTACTCCCTCCGATGGTAGATTGTTGCTCCTACGTAGTAGATAGATTAACACTTGAGGATGTGAAGTGGGGAAGCGGAGCACCGGAGAAGTGGAGCTCACTTCTCCGGTCATCTGACCATCCTAGCCCTACTCTTCAATGAGAATAGATGGTTTAACAAGTGAGATTACCCGCAATGAAGAGACTATAAATGCTTGGTATTGTACACAATGATGCATCAGATTATCGGGAAGCTCGCACTTTTCTGCCTTCATTTCAGCAACGAGAAACATGGAACATTTTGATGTCGCCATCGTGGGCCTTGGTGTCCTGGGCAGCGCAGCGGCATACCAGGCGGCTCTGAAAGGAGCAAAAACAATCGCATTTGAACAATTTGAGCTCGGCCATGTACGCGAGGCTTCCCACGATACGTCTCGCATTGTGAGAACGTCCAACTCTGCAAATGAATATGTTGCCCTCGCCAAATCAGCATATAGGGATTGGGCCGAGCTGGAAAGGATGACTTGTCAAGATTTGCTGAGTATCACCGGTGGTGTGTTATTCATGCCAAAAGATGGATCACTCCCAGTTGAGAGTTTTACAACCAGCCTAAAGGCGAACAGTGTTCCGTACGAGCTTCTTTCTTCTAAGGAGGTAACAAAGCGCTGGCCTCAATTCGATATCCCCGATACCGTCGCCACTGTATATACGCCCGATACAGGAATCACTCATGCATTCCACTCAGTCGCTACCATGCAGAGCCTGGCGTCCCAAAAAGGCGCCGTGTTAAAGGCAAATACACGTGTTGAGCGAGTCACGCCTAAATATTCTTCTGGCGGAGGAGTTGTTATTCAGACGTCAAGCGGTCAATTCCATGCCTCGAAAGTTATTCTCACAACCGACACTTGGACGAATAAGCTACTCGCTCCACTTGGCGTACGTATGCCGCTTTCTGTGATGTAGGAGTAGGTTACATACTTCAAACCACCAGATGCTTCAGTCTTCGAAGCAACTCGATTCCCGACATGGATCTGGCTTGGCCAGAAGTGTTTCTATGGCTTCCCGTGTTACGGCGAGCCGACAATCAAGGCAGCACGAGATACGTCCCTCAATTTCATGACTCCTGAAGAGTGGACATTTGTCCCCTCGGCGCAGCTTCAGAATGAGCTGATAGCATTTCTCTCCAATTTCATACCTGAGAAGGAACTTCACCCACTCCGTACGGTGACCTGCCAGTATACGATTACACCTGATCGCCAATTCATCATCAGTCCATTAACCAGTCACCCCGATATCATTGTTGGCCTAGGAGCAGCCCACGCTTTCAAGTTCGCTCCGGCATTTGGGCGTGTCCTAGCCGAGTTAGCAATCGACGGGGAGACTAAGGAAGATATCTCCAAATTTGGGATTCCAAGTGCTGCCACTTGTAGCACCAAACTCTGATGTTGGTGAAGTGCTAATGATTTCTCATAAATCATTCACTTCTCAGTACTTTGATTTTCTGTATCTACTTTGAATCTTAGTTGTTGATTCGTTGAGTACGCTGGATAGAGGCTCCATATTTAGATTCCAATCATGATCAGCTTTTATAAGTTCAACCCAGACCAACGAGGTTTATGTTATACCTAAGAACCCTGTCTCTGCTTCGTATCCCTAGCTGAACTCAAAGGTTATACTTAAAAAAGTCCATTTCACAAAGCCCCTTTCCGCCTCATTTGCCGTTAACTATAACTCCGACAAGACATCTAAACGAGAAGACCACCGAAAAGATCACTCAAGGCCGCTTGTGCGGCCGACTATTCTTGTAGCAGGTAAAGAAGAAACTACCAGCAAACATGGTTCAAAATATCTATCTTCCTTTTAGACAGTATCATTGTAAGCTATCCCAGTGCACATGGTGGGGCTTATATTACCTACCACATAGTAAACAATGGGTTATATGCTCTTAAATCGGGTGTAGCTGTGATTTGAAAAGGTCATATCTACAATTTACCCTGTTTATCCCGACATATCACGGAGAAGCAACTCTTTCTCCGGTCATGTGCGACTATGTGGGGTAGTGGGTAGTGGGACTCCTTTACTCCGTCTGCACCGAGTCCAGGGCATAAACAAAAAGAGCACGAGGAAACACTTTTGGTCATATTTGGGTCTTGGGTAGATATCGCCGATCATGTGGACGGCTTTTTTCCGGTGTTCAGTCCCCATCAGTAACGTAGATTGTCGCATATATATCTAGGAAGAACAAACACCTAAAATATCAACCGACGTTCACACGACCACTCATCGCTAGCTTCAATTGCCAATCATGTTTGACACCCAATCACATCTGTTTCCTTTATCTCTTGTGCTTCTCATAGCATTATCTGTGTTTGTATGGATTCACATCAGCCGAGACAAGGCAAATGATCGCCTCAATTAAGATGAGACCTTCCGTGCTCTGCCGTCTGTCTGGTATCAATCTCCGGAACTTTACGAATTAGAGCGAAGAGCAATCTTTTCCAAGCGGTGGATCCTTGTCACGCATCGGCTACATTTTACCAACACTGGTGATTGGGTGAGATTCGAGGAGGCTGGATTCCAGTTCTTTTTGTGTCGAGACAAGGAGGGGACTATCAACGGGTTCCATAATCTCTGCAGACACCGCGCCTTCCCAATTGTAACAGAGGAAAAGGGTCAATCGAGTATTCTGTCATGTCAGTATCATGGCTGGTCCTATGGGCTGAATGGAAAACTCGCCAAAGCACCGCAATACCAAGACATGAAGGGATTCGACAAATCGCAAAATGGACTCCTCCCTATCTATGTCTTGGTCGATGCTAAAGGATTTATATGGGTCAATCTTGATAGTTCTGAGAAACCTGGAATTCCTTGGTCGGAGGATTTCAAAGATATTGACCAGCTTCCAAGACATGAGCGATTCGACTTCGACGACTATAAATTCGACCATACCTGGGGTATGAGCGGTGATTACAATTGGAAGACCCTCGGGGATAATTACAATGAGTGTTATCACTGCCCTACAGCGCATCCAGATGTTGCAGCAGTAGCTGATATGAGTGCCTATAAAGTGGAAAATAGAGGCGGCAACATCCAGCACTTCGCCGGCACTACTCCTGACCAGGAAAGTGAAGGTCTGCTTGTCGTGAGCAACTACTACTTTCCCAACGCTTGCATGACTGTCACGTAAGGATTCCTAACTTCGCCTTACCAAATTCTGAAATAATTGTCGCCTAGGCCTCACTTCTTCTATATGATGCGCTGTGTACCGAACATCTACCTATTGGATACCTTGGTTGAAAAATCAATTCATCTACTACGGCAGTCATATTCTGTTGAATCACCCGTTCATTTCTATTACAGCGTCCCCACGTGACCAGAAATTAAACACCCCAAACACATTCTGGAGACGATCCTCAGACTTGGTTCTGCTGCATGCGACCTGGATTGTGCGTATGATCGACATGGTTGTAGAAAAGCGCATTCAACTGACAGACCCGTTGTTCACGCATATTACGGCCATTTCAGCTACCATCCATCTTTATTTTTCTTATTCTGCAGACATGCGATTAAAAATAAAGTCTAATACAGATCTGGGCAAGTGTAAAAGCTCCCTGGAAAGCTTTGGGTTCTCTAGTCTGTGTAGAGATTTGGTATGATCAATATACCGTCTGCAAAGTCCATATCCTAACAAATTCCCAGTCCAAAAAATTAGAACAGGCTATTCAGATAGCTTCATCAAGTGATGAATCCTGTGATGGCAATGAAAGGCCATTGATTCGTCTCAGCATAAAGCTAATGTGGGAAATTTCGCAATTTGATTGTGCATCAGGTCTAAGAACAACAGGTCAGCTTTTTGATGAATCCCTGGATTCTACCAACAAGAGAAGTGCGGACCTGCAGCCTCTAGAGGCTTTTATGGCTCCAGCACAAGCCTCAATAAACCCACTGGACGGAGGACAAAGTGCACCAGATCAAGCGAGCATGTCTCTCGGACAACATGATGATCAAGTGCAGCCATTCAATGTGATCACACCGAATGAGGGATTGAGAGCTGATACATGGCTGTGGGCTATGCCTGTGTCGGACATGGGAGAGTTTAGAGAAAGGAATTCAGCAGTTAGTGGGATACGCCCAATGGAGTGGGACTTTGGCCATTTCTGATTACATTCTACAGACCGTGGAGAATGTATCATGCAATTGTGAATCTGCCATCCAGGTGTAAGAGAGGAGATTGACCTCGATAGATGTAGATATAGGAACAAAATCATTACCATATTGACATTTAGTGACCTGCATTTACATTTGATCTTCCTTATCAGTCTACTCGTCTACTCCGTACTCACTCTACATGATAAACAGACAAGACTAGTATGATATGGTAGGCCAATGCCTCGACGATGCACGATGCATGTAGTATTTTGAGACTACCTCGTCAAACTACCCATTCAAACCCCTTAAAAAGAGTAAACAATACACAGTACGGGGTATCTATGAAACAGGCCAAGGGCAAAACAAAAAAATCCCGAATGTTCAGGATCTGCGCATCAACCATGAAAACAGCTAAACCAGCTCAACGCTTGATAATCCCAAGCCCCTCCTCAAGACGATCAAGCAGGGAATTAGTCGAACCAACGGACGAAGCCGGTGACGGTGACCGTTTATGCTTGGATCTCGATTCAGTCACCACACCTGGCGGAACATACTCAGCCACATCCAGTTCCATACCCTCAGTTATGTCCGCGTCTGGAGGGAGGTACTCGGGTGATAATCCGCTTGTCACGATTATTGCGGCGTTGGCGGCGTGAGCTGCAGCAGAGGCGGATTCGAAGGCTACCCCGGGACCAGAGCCAGAGCCAGAGATAGAAGCAGAAGTAGAAACAGGGGCATCTCCAGAAGCATGTTCATCATCAGGGTTAGGAAGATACATAGGCTGTTTTCGGAGGTTGTATCTAGGCTCTGCCGGACCGGCAGTCTCAGATGCAGGAGGCTTGGGGGGATCAACTTGCAACTGGGCCTTTCTGCTGGTAGCCTTCCGTCCACGATTATTGGGTCTCTGGCCTCTGCGAACTTGAGCGTTAGGGTGACCGTTTTTGTCTGGCTCGTCCTTGTCACCGTCTAAGCCTGACTCGATACTGGCGACGACTTGATTGCTCGTTACATTGTTGCAGCTTGGCGTGGGCATGCCAAGGGTCTTTCGGTATTCGGCTTCGGCGATTGCATTTGCGGCGCGAGCATCTTCTAACAGGGCTGCTTGTTTGGCTCTTTTGCGCGCTTTGCGGGACAGTTTGATTTCGGCTTTTTGCTCTTCGGTTTTCGGGGCTTTCGGGTTCTGTTTTGCCGGCGCATTGGTGGCTGCAGTACTGGCGGTTGCGGGGTTTATATTTGCGATGTTCGGGGCCGTAGTGGTATTATTGGCGGCATTCGCTTTTTCTCTAGCCTTAGCCTTCTTATTCTTCTTGGCCTTTGGCTTGGCGTTTGTAGCAGCAGGGATAGCCCCCGCGCCATCGAGCACCATGGGATGGCCATTAGAGTGGGTATTCGGCTGCTTTGGGAGGAGACTCATGCCGCCCTCCTCATTGTCGACAGAATCCTCGTGGAGCCCAATATCCAATTCGAGAATAGTACCCTCGCCCTTGTCTACGCGCTCATTCCAGGCGCGGAGGACCTTGCTCACGTCGTCGTGGTGGGCAAGATAATCGAGGCGGTTTAGGACCTTAGTGAAGAGTTTAGTCTCATCGATGGTGGGGTCGTCGTTGAACTCCGGGATCTCGAGGATATTGAATGGCTCGCTGGAAGCCTTGAGTTTGCTGTCGTCGATGAGGATGGTATTAGTTTGGTCCCAGCGGTGGCCCGCGGGGAGTTTTGCAGCCTCGGCCTGGCGGAGCTTTTGCCTGCGGTTCTTATGTGGCGGTTCTTTGGTCGGTGATGAGGCAAAGGGATCTTTTAGATGTTCATTGCCCGGAAATGCGCCTTGGATATTTGCTTCCGCCCAGACTTTGTGCAGCTCCTTATAGACCTGGAGCTTTTTGTTGTATTGGCCAGCGGTGAGGCCGAATTTGTCGCGCCCCCAAAGGGCAACGAGGGCATCATGCATGGGACCTGGGAAAATCTGTTCGCAGACTGCGTTTACAGTCGGAGGTTGGGAGCTGGACCAAATCATGACTTTGTAGTCTTTGATCAGTGTGGCTAGGAAGTGATCTAAACCGGTGCGCCTAGCAAATTTCGGTGGGAATTTGCGTAGCTTGCGGTAGATGAGGGTGCCATTGAGATCGAGGATGACAAGGAGTGGTCGCTTTTCTGTCTTCTCTGGCTTCAGTGATGCTTGATTTGTGTATTGCAGTGTCGGAAGCGGGACTTTGACTGGCGGTGTTGGCGATCGTTGTCTTTGGGGATCAGGTGTGAACCGTTGTCCTGCTTCGCCGGCCATTGTACTCATGGGTCGGGTGTTCTGGACGGGTGGTGGGGTATTCATATCGAAAGGGAAGAGCGGAAATGGGGGTGGAAATGGCACCCCGATATCAAAGGGTGGACACATCCAGGGCATCGTCTGTGCCATTTGGAAGAAAGCTTGATCCATGGCCATTTGGTCTTGTGGCAGAGTATTAAAAGTCCCAAATTGTTGTTGTCCTTGGCCTGAGGGAATCTGCGGTTGACCATACAGTTGCATGGCAGGAGCGTGGCCCCGAGGTTGATAGGCCTGTGACGTTTGATTCGCCTGTGGAATCTGATACCCGAGATTCGAGTTCATATTCGGCGTAGGATCGTACTGCGACTGCCGAGGATTGTTTTGTACAGGATAGTCCCGGTATCCCACACTCCGATGTGTATCCCGAGGGGGGCGCATTGCGGTCCCAAGAGCCGTGCGAGGGAGCCGGCCGGTTGCCCCCCCGTCCATTTTGTGCTGATGCAGGGTTCATATTCATCGCATAATAGGCTGAATCGGCATACTGGGGGGTCGAACTCGACTGATATTCGAGATCTGCAGCGTTAGACGCTCGTTTCGTTCTTTTGTTTGCGCGAGACAGCTTGAAGGATGTTGGACGTGACGAGAGGAAAGTAGAAAACTCCAGACGGAATTTCAGAGCGCCAGGTTTTGCAACTGCAAAAAGCTGTTTAAAACAAAAAGTCAGAATAAATCAACAATTGGCGAACATGCTACCCACGTAGCGAATGGTAGTGGAGACAATACCTGATTGGCTGCTCTAGGAAGGGGCTGAGAGTGAGGCGATGATAAATTTGCCAGTGAGAAATGAGGGAAGTCTCGACGACGCAGAAAATGCAGGGACATCTATAAAACAACAAATACAAATTCGTTAAGAGCGTTCAAGGTTCGCAGCATCGGGCATCGCGAAAAATATCTAATCAGTTCTTATCGCTCTGACCGCCCCGTGCGGCAATATTTTTCTTTTTGGCAGTTCTTCTTCCTCCGCGGGGTTTTCCAACTACAGCAACAAAATGGCTATTTCCGATATGCTCAATCGCCGAGTGAGAGCTCGGCCAGACGATGATGAGGTATACTCTGAGGCATCAGGTTCCGGCGAAGACTCGCAGGCTGGCTCTGATGCCGAATCCAACGGCTCCATTCAATCAGTAAGCCAACCCCATACGTTTTCTTTAAAACTAAAACTAACAAGCAATCTAGCAGCCAATTGCCTCCGACTCCGAAGATGCAGGAACAAACTCGGAGTCCGAAGCCAGCAACTCAGACAAAGAAGAAGAGCCCGAATCCGGCCACGACGACAACGACGACAGCGACGACTTCCAAGCCTCACTAGCAGACATCTCCTTCGGCGCCCTTGCCAAAGCCCAAGCCTCAATGCGTGAAAAGAACCGCAAAGACAAGCGCATCCCGAAAGGCGACTCCACACCTTCAACGGTCGACGAGATCCGCACGAAGTTGCGCGAAGCACGTGAACAAAAGCTCGAAGCAGCCGCCAAATCCAAATCCAAATCCAAAGAAAAGAAGAGCAGATCATCCAAGCACGCTCCCATGGAGCAATCGTCCAAACGGGCCGTGACGCGCAAGCGCATAGCAGTCGAACTCCCGCCCGCGCCACGCTCCCGGGACCCCCGCTTCGACGCGGCTGTCATGGGTCACAGTGGAGTCGGAAAGCACCCGCATGGCGGGAAGGCGTATGCGTTCCTTGACGAGTACCGGGAATCTGAGCTTAATGATTTGAAAGAGCAGATGAGGAAGACGAAGAATCTTCAGCAGAAGGAGAAGCTTAAGGGAGAGATTCGGCGGGCACAGGATAAGCTGCGGTCTGCGCAGAATAAGAAGCGCGAGGCGGAGGTGATAGCTGAGCATAAGAAGCGTGAGAAGCAGCTGATTCGGGAGGGCAAGAAGGCCAATCCGTACTATCTCAAGAACTCGGAATTGCAGAAGCAGGTTCTTGAGCGGAAGTATGAGGAGATGGGATCACGGGAGCGTGCGAAGGCGCTTGAGAGGAGACGCAAGAAGATGACTTCTAAGGAGCGGAAGGAGATGCCTTGGGAGAGGAGGGGGGTGGAGGGGGGTGGTGAGGATGGGGGTATGCCTAATGCGGGGAAGAGGAGGAGATTGGAGTAGACGTTTTTTTGTATTGGGTCATGGCGTTGAGCTATCTGGGAATGAAAAGCGCATAGTATTATGCATATGAATATTGAATATCTGTCTACATATCCACAAGTATATCGTATCTCGAGTCAGGTGTGATGCATTAGGATTACCAGTCTCAGAACTGAGGGCCAATATGGCAATAGCAAAAGGCTGCAAATAGCACAAAGAGGGCATTCGGAACAGGCCAGTAAGAGGCAGAGAACTCATTACCATAATGCTTTATATCCCAAAAAAAAACTTCAAAAGGTATAGTACGAAGCACAGAACCACCAACGCCCAAAGCAAACTTGATGCAGAAAGGAACCCGAGCACAAAGGTTTACAGGGTAATGTGCCCTGTCGATACTGTCGTAACATAGATAACATGACATTGATGCAAGCATCATTGGTGTGGTGGGTAGGGTTCCACGACTCAATCGTCCAGGATGAGTCGGGGAATATGGATATTCGCATTTGCCCAGGCATTAAATCGTTTGGGATTGGACTTGCCAATGGCACCAGAAGATTGCCTGGGACTTATAGCATCACATAATAGTCTTTGCATTCAAAGGTAACAAACTCCTCAGGTGGAATCGATATAGATGAAGGCATATGGGGTGATATGTCGGCTCACGCATTTTCTAGCAAATAAGTTCAAGCAAATTCCATCATTGCTTGAAACTCGCAAAGCAGAGCAAACCCTAGGCCTCCGCAAGAGGCATCTGAAACTAACAGATTAATATCGTATCACGAGTGGAACAGATCCCAGGCGCGTGCACAGAGACCCAGAAACTCATCCTTTTTTCTCCGTTGCGTCTCTGGCGAGTCTCTTCCTGCGCCGAAAGGTCCAGGGAACGAAGCATGTGGACCGGGCATGGAAGCTGGGTTGGGTCGGTATTGGGAGTCGGGGCCATGACCCAGTGGTGGACTTCCATTGTCATGTTCATACTCGCTCCGAGGGCGCCGCCGTGCTGTAACTTCGGACGGGGCGAACATACCAAAAGAGGCAGGAGGCGGACCGTGTGGTGCTTGCGGTTCAGGGGCAAGAGGCGCGGTTTTGGGGGCTGCATGAAGTATTTGTGGGGATGGCGGAGTGGGAGGTTGGTGACCTCCATAGTGTACAATGCGAGGCAGGAGCTCCTCTCGACCACCGGACATCTCTTGCACGGCTTCTTCAGCCGAGTGGTATTCGCGCGGGCGGTTTGGGGTTTGGGACACGCTACCCGGTAGACCAGGGGAAGGCATCGGCGCCAAGTTGTTGGATTGGGAGGAATTGTTGCTCGATGGGTTCAAGTGGATATTGGCGAGGCCAGAATCGCGGTCGCGACCCAATGCATCTGAACCGAATACGTCGGAGAGGGGAGGAAGACGATTGTTTGTTTGAGTTGCCGGCAGTTGATGCATGTGGGAAGTCGAGCCCAAGGTCGGGCTCTGGTTGACAACGTGGCGGGTCAGCGGCTGTGGCTGGTACCTGCCCGTGAAAGTCTGGTGTAGCGGAGCAGATTGGATGACTCGCTCGTTTGCGAACTGAGAGGCAGATGGAGGGACAATAGACAGGCCGGCCGGTCTGCGCTTTGTGGTCTTGGGCATACCCATCAAATTCGATTCTGAAGGTTTAATACCATCGGGACCATCGTCCTTGGCGGATCTCTGCATGCGCTGCTCAATGATCGACCGCTGCTGATCCCGCACCGAGAGGCTGCGCTGCAGCTGCTCTCGCATGACCGGATCGTGGGTTTGAAAGCCAGGTGATAGGCAGGCTAGGCCTACATGTTGCATCGAGGCTGTCAAAGGGCCTCCAGGAGCGCGAACAGACAACCCACTGGAGGATGGAAGACTAGTCGAAAGGTCCAATTTTCGAGGCCGGGGCCGACTCTGTATCCGTGGGGAGGATCCCGGTTCCTTCTTTACAGTAATCTGTGGGCCTGCGCTGCCTTGGGATCTAATCAGAATGTTAGTATATGAAGCTCCGGTATGAATCTCTCGACTTACGGAGATGCTGGACCTCTCTTCTCGGGAGGGGAACCGTGTACCGTGGATCCATGCTGGGGACTTTTGGACATCCGGGGCGGAGAGTTATTGGACGGGATGTTATTCGGAGGAGCCAAAGCCGGGAGGTTTCTCGGGCTGGGGTTGCGAGTAGGATGTGGTGATGACAAGGGGGCCGGTGCAGATGCAACTGCGGTGGACATGGTCGATACGGTGATTTCTGATGGTAAGTATTTCACTGATAAATTTCCTTCACAGGATGCAAGGGCATCCGGGGTGCGGGCAAGGTCCGGAAAGATCGAAACGTGGGATCGGCCGGTTGATATATCCAAGTCGGAGAGTACCAGATAATCAGCATAAGAGATGGAGAGAAGGGCGGTTAAGCGTCAAGCGGCAGTGTGACAGTCCAGAGTAACAAGCGAGAGAAATGGACAAAACCTGAAGGAGGGGGGAGAAGTCTGGGCCCTTAGAAGAAAAAAAAAAAGAGATCGCCCAAGCTATCCAGGGGGAAGTTAAAGGAAGTTAAAAGAGAAAGTACACAGTACGTTGAAGCCACGAAGTACAAAGAGAGGAAAGAGGCATCAGTGGCGACCCCAGCTAAGTACCAGATACCCGGACACTGGGTGGATCCAACTGAGACACGATATGTTTCTGGGAGTTCCAGGGGGATCCACCGTTCATTTTATTTGAATTCATTTTCTTACGGTGGAGTACTGGTAGTACTGGTAGTACTGATAGTACTAGTATTATTTATCAGTGACCTTATAGAGTATCTTGTTAATATATATCTCCGCACTATGTTGTATTACTGTTCAATAGTTTCCGACATGTCACCTATAATTATCTAAAATTATAGTCATACGAAGTATATAATTCGCTTATAGGAATATATGTGGACCCCTATCTCTCACAGTATAACAAAAATAATCCCCAATTTATCAAATCATATCTCCCATACACTCGGCACACAACGAAAGAAAAAAACAAGTCACATCTCCATCCACTCGTACAGCGTTATATGTCAAACATGGCGCCGCGGGCGCTTATATCGAAAGGGGGCACTAGTGTGTGGCGTCCACGAAAGAAGTCACCCACCCATCACCTGGGCACCAACCAACACCTGTCCCATGCGAGGATAACACCCTACCAATAGCACTGAAACCGAAACTGAAACCGAACTAGTTTTTTGTTTTCATGATTCAGTATAGAATCCTCCTCCTAATTTGAGAGAAAAAAAAAAAGTCAGTACTCCGTACTTCGTATAATAATAATACACTAACATCCCACTACGCCTAGGTGAGTTAATGCACAGACCATGGGTGCGTGCCTTGACTCGCATATCATTACAAAAGGTGTTGCCTATGAAAAATGACAAATACCCGGTGCCACGGGGATTCAGCCTTGGAAATCTTTGAAATAAATCTCACCTTTGTTTCAGATCTTCCTGGTAACTATTCGATTTTTTTAATCTACCTGAGAACATGTAAAACAACTACATGGTACGTTGTATACTATTATTAAACCTGTTACTCCATGGATACCAGTACTCCGCACTCCGTAGGAGAGTATGCCTACTTATTGGGAGAAGTATATTCTTACATGTGGAGAGGCTCTGTGGGAAAATAACTTGCATCCGGTTCCCAACATCAGCATGTGCATATGTACTTCGTTTTGAGCGACTAGTAAATGGACGATGCTTGCAGGAACAGGCTCTAATGATCCACCGTACGACTATTTTAACCGCAAAGATACACAAATAACATTGTCATACAAATCTTATACTCGCAAGCTTTTTTAAAAGAACCGTCACATCCTTTATCTTCACAAAAGACAATATCTCGACAATGCAATGTTATAGATGACGAAAGCAGCAGGCGGTGAGGCCTGATTATCGATAACCCACCTTTTTTTCTTCGCGATAATCTTCGACTTGGAGATCTAGATCGCGCAAATTTGTTACACTAAAAGTCTGATCTTCCAAGCTAGACACCAGCAAAGACATCAACCTACTGTCTTGTAAATCCAGACACAGCTCACCACCAACCGACCACCCCAACTCCCGCATCCACTCAGCCTTCGACCTAGTGTCGAACTTGTTAGATTACCAGCTACCTCACACTCCTCACCAATCCCAACACAATGCCTGAGTCCGTCCACTCCCAAGATCTGGACCAGTCCATGGTCGACGCACAGGAACAGCCCGCGGAGCTGCCCCAGTCCAACGACCCCATCCTCGAGGAGAGACAGATTGTCGTGGTACGTATCTGATCTTCCCGGCATATGCAAATTGATCTCAGTATCAATCTCTATGTGCTTAAAAACACCAAACTAATACCGGTATTCCCAGCTTCCGGGCGCCACCGAAACCGCCGCTTCATTCCAGTTCGAAGGCGAGGGCCACACCATGGGGAATGCGCTGCGGTACGCAATTATGAAGAAGTGAGTATATCGCGCGGCCTGTGACTGCGAGGATAGATTTGGGTACACCGGACTCTTTCTCGCAAGCATTAAAATCAAATCCTTCGGAGAGCATCGTCACTGACTTGAATAGCCCCGCCGTTGAGTTCTGCGGCTACACCATCCCCCACCCCTCGGATCCGAAGATGAACGTCCGCATCCAGACTACCGGTATGTCCTGCTATTTTCTTATATATTGCCGGAATGTTGGATTATGTACTGACTGCGTGGCTTCAGATGCTACTACTGCCCTCGAGGCTCTGGAGAAGGGCTTCAATGACTTGATGGATCTGTGCGATGTCGTAACGGAGAAGTTCACTGCTTCGCGTGATCAATTCAATGCGGAGAGTGGTAACCGTATGGAGGCATGAGGTTATTTATCTGCATATGTATTATTTAATTGGCGTTCTGGGTAGAGGGAAAAGTACATTTTCTATCTCGGGCATGAGAAGTGCTTGCTTTTGGTTTCTTGGTATATATACTTATAAGAAATACTTGATGAAGATAGAGGACTGATTCGTGTGACGCATTCTACGAAACCAATATTGCCTGTGCTGTCATAGGCTCAGCATCAAGGCTCATAGCTAGGCGTATGACACTACAATATGTAGATGGGAACAAAATAAGGTAATGGACGGCTTATTCAGACAATATATACACATCATGTCTATCGATGGCGCAGTTCCTTTAACTGCCGCATCGCGGACTAGAAACGAGACGAAGAGGATAAGAAATGAGAAAGAAGCAGAAAGAGGGTTTTAATTGCGGCCCTCGAGGAAACCAGAGACAAAGTTGCGGGGTAGCCGGGCGCCGGGATCTTCTTCTGGGCGGAAGTACTTCATAACATGAGAGAGCTGCTTCCAGTAGTTAAGGGTTTCCTGCATTGAAATGATGTCAGTATTTGATTCTGGAATTGCGGGGTGACTGCGACGATGTTCAATCAAATAAAGACAAAGAGAAGCAGATTTTCTTCTTATGATCGTCTTCTTGAAAGAACCCGCATGTCGAATAGGCATAGACATATATCCAGACAGACAGGTGGACCTGGACTAACCTGGAACTCAGCGTGGCTCTGGTACAAAAGCACATCCACGACGTTCAATTGGCTGACATAGCGGTTCTTCTCGAACTCCTGGCGGATCTTGGTGCGGATGGCAGACACGGGCATGCCCAGGGAGTACATGGTCTGGATCTCCGGGGACTGTATTGAGCGATATCACATTAGCTGAGTCCATTGCGGGGTCAAATTGTGGCCTTTGAAGCAAGACAAAAGGTCCATTCATCAATCAGCTCCTGCGATATCTGCATTGAACAGAAGAAAAGTGTGTACGAAGGGAGAATGTGTATCGGCCTGTGATCTCGGGGTAGACTGACCGCGCGGAGCCATTCACGGTACGACTTCAGGACTCGGTATTTCGCATCGCCCCAGTTGACAGCTAAAAAACAAACAGATATATTAGCACCTTTTCGGAGGTGGGATAGACCCCATTGACGATCCCGCCGGGTGGACGGCGGAACGCATCGGGCGTGGAAGGGACGTACAGGAGCGAGTGCGCTGCGCCAGGTAGGTAGGGTTGATAGTCATTTTGAAGGAGAGTTGAGTGACCACTCAATCCAGTGCGGTTTAATCACTAGGTGCTGAGAAACGGGAGAGAATTGAACGTGGGTTCCTGAGCTATGAGGGTGGAGGTTTCGATCTGAGGTTGGTGGTGGAATGGGCCTGGCTCACCGCCTGCCTTTTCAAAAAAAAATCTTTGCGAATTTGGGGATTATCGGACCGTCTGCGCGACGTTTCTCTGCTCTTGTTTTTTTTTTCGTCGAATATTTTTTGATATCTCTGATTCTGTCGCAGGGGTATTGAATTCATTTTGGGTTGTTGAAGTAATTACAACTCATTTCTCACCAGCCCATCAATCTTTGCATTTTTCCCACTCAGTCCGCCTCGCCTCAACTCAATCAACCGTCCAATTCTTCAAACACTACGAAATGGCTCCTAGCAAAGGCCCCAACGTTGGCGGCGCAAAGGGCGCAAAGGGAGGTGCAAAGGGAGGCAAATCTGCCAACCTGTCGTCTGCCTCGCGCGTCAGCAAATCGAAAGATGGCCCCAAGCGTCCCCCGGCCAAGGAACAAAAGAACAAGCCCCGCACTGTCCAAGAAAACTTGAAGAAGAAGAAGAAGAGAGTATACACCGAGAAGGAGCTGGACCTACCCGAGTTGAACCAAATCACACCCGTTGGAGTGATCAAGCCCAAGGGCAAGAAGAAGGGCAAGACTTTTGTCGATGATGCGGTACGTTTTGCATCCTACACTCCGTTATATCGATTGCACTCTATGAAAGCCTGGTACTAATCCGACCACCTACAGGAGGGTATGATGACAATTCTCGCCATGGTGAACGCCGAGAAGGAAGGCCAGATCGAGTCCAAGATGATGAAGGCACGTCAATTAGAGGAGATCCGCGAGGCAAAGAGAGCCGAAGCCGAGGCTCGCATGAAGGAGAGGAAGAACAAGTTTGATGATGTCAAGGATTCCATTCGGCAAAAGAAGAAGGGCAATCGTGGCGACAAGGCCGCGGAGTCGACGAGTATCAAGGATAGCATCTCGAAGCCTGGGCGATCAAAGAAGAAGACCGTTGCATTTGCTTAAAAAAAGTCTGAAGATTTGTGTCTATACTTTGATTATGTATTTAGATATCGGGGTTTGGCGTTTCACCAATTTATCAATATATGTCTATCGGAACAGAAACATCATTCTGCAAAAACACCGTCCATGCTGTAGTCTCCCCATCTGTAAACTATGAATGGCCTTTCGCTCTCAGGCATGATTATTGTAGTGGTGAGTTGGGGGGCTGAATGTTTGAGGGCCAGCCAATTACAGCCCCAAAGGTAGTGCGAGTTTGCGTCGCATCGAGACGAATTCAGGCTTAGGTGCCAGGTCGGGTTCTTTGTTGGCACCATCGTGGCTAGCAATATTTCCAGGGAGTCTTTCAGGATGTTCGACAACACCAGGGATGTTAGTGTCGATTTCACTTGCCATTTTGTTCAAGAAGTTGGTCACCTGAAGGGGTTAGTATGAAGTTCATTTCCGCTTCCAATGGTGAATTGCAAATTACATACCGGCTTGACAAACCACCTGGACCCTCCAAACTCGAACCAGCCTAGATGGCCACCCCACGATGTAGTCAACATGACTCCATATGGCGTTTGGGTCATTTCCTGGTAGGGCAGAGCCTCTCGGCAAGCAATCTAGTAAAGTCAGTGATGTGTTCACTGTTGGTATGAACGATTTTGATAACTTACAGGGTCATCCTCTGCTTGAATGGTAAAGAAAGGGATCCTGATAGCAAGCATGGAATCGGTAGAAGTGGCATCACGGTAATACGCCCCCTCGGTGGGGTAGCCCCAGGTCGGGCATTGTAGAGCTCTGTTGCATGTTAGAATTGCAGTCATTCTGAGATCCAGAACGGATTCTCCTTACCGGTCGAACTCGTGGAGGTAGGTAATGTTTCTTATCGTATCAACATCGATGCGAGGGTTTTTGGAGACTTGGTCAACATGTCTGTTATCCATGTTGTTAGTTAAGTTTTCATGTAAGAAAAACAGACAGGTACTCACGCCTCAAAGAGCTTCTTCATACTTGTCCCCATGGTTCTACTGTATACCTCCTTGCCAGTCCAGGTGCTTTGCAACATCGTAGAACTAGTATCTAAGTTCCACGGGCTGGCACAAATAACGGCTGCCTTCAATTGGCAGGCGTCACCTTCCTCACCCAGATACTACACAGTCTGTCAGTTGGGGGCGTAGACAGTCAGTTTTGCAGGGGGGCATACATTAGTGAGGATGTTGGCACCGAGAGAGAAGCCAATTCCAAAAAGAGGGCGGTTGGGGAACTGCGTCCTGAGCCACTTCACAGACTGGCGAACATCCCAGGTAGCTCGGGCATTATAAAGAACACCGGTACTGATATTTGTCTGGGCACATCCTCTCGAATTGATAACACATGCTTCCCATGCACCATCTTTCACAAGTGGTGCTAGGACTTCTCGCAAGTATACTTCGTGGGAGCCACCACTCAGACCGTGAAGAAGTACAAGCATGGGCTTGGTGTCATCCGAAGGCAACACAGAAAATTCATCCTGGGTGAAAAACGATGTGCGTGGCGGCATACCAGACTTTTGGGTATACTTTCTCGCTTGATCAATAAGCTCCGGGTCTTGAGGAATGTCGTACGGTGCAACCACGAAATCCATGGCATAATGGCCCATGAATGCAGGGCTATCCGACTCGAACATTTTACGCTTGTAGTAAATGGGAACGTTGTCATGTTTCATGACAGTCCAGCATGTCTGTAGGTGCCCATTGAACAAAAAAGGGTTTAGGTTGCACTTTTCTGGTGTTGCAGACCGACAGACATCCACGAACGTGGTTTGTTCTTTAGCACCTGCGGCGCCGGAAACCTTGGTCAATGTCAACTTATTGTCTTTGGCATGATAGAAAGCTATGCGTCCCTTGGGACGAAGCCATGAAATCAAACCCATGGCGATCAGCCCCGATACGAGGACTGATAGGGGGATTGAATTCAGAAGCGTTGGGATGAGGTCGAGCATGAGGGTATATAAGGACTAAAGAACGCTCGAATTTGACTAAATGGACAAATCGATCTTCCAATAAAGGGTCGTTCAACTTTTATATACTCTTGCAGAAGAAAAAAATGGCAAAAATCCAAATACCTGATCCAAGGATCCAGCCCAATAATATTGATATCAAATTAGACCTCGGCAAAAAGTTATGTTTAGATTTTTCCGCTCAGGTCCACTCCCGGGACCACGGCACCCCCGGCCCCGAGTGGCACAATGTGACTAAGCCATCCTCTGCACGTGATGCACAAAATTATGCATAACCTGTCAGGTGATCTGAGCCTCAAGGTTTGCTTAGTCATAATTATGAGGCTGCCAGGCGCTGCCTAGGTGGGCACCTGATAACATGCTAGCGTTTTTGTCATACGCCCACAGTCAGTTGACGAAGTCATGGCGCATCCAAGTCCTGAGCTCAAATTTGATATCAGACTCGCCTTAATTGGCGTAGTTGCAAAAGGTTTGGGGGGAATTCCGCCGAATATGAAGTGATGATGCTATGATGCTCAATGCGGCAATCTGCTTTCCGCATGCGGGTGCCCTAAATTTATTTCCGGCGTGAAGTGACAGGGCGAGATCCCCATATTTTCCGATAATAGAAATGTCCTTATCAAAACCGATCAAGTTAAATGCAAGGCAAAAGGATTGAAATATCCGGTGTTCTGCATATGGATCATCGGACAAAGAACGGGCTGAGCCACCGATGATCAGTTCCTCTTCTTCTTTATATGTAATACTGATAGCATTTAACGCCCGTCTTTTGTGACCCAGTCCCATGGTCCGTTTCCGTGCATCTTTATCTTTCAGCAGACTATTTCAAGGTCAACGGATCCATACCTTTTCTCTTTTTCCTTTTAAAGGTGATGCAGTCTGTTTTGTCACACGATGCGTTTGATCTCTACTACAACATGATAGCTCAACAGTCGAAACGCCACTATCCATATTGTTGATTCACAAACATCTCATGAGGCCTGGTCATCAAACATCTTTGAACGAGCTTCGATATAAATAAAAGACCAGCTTGGCACCCATGACTTTATTAAGAAAGTTCCCGTCCGACATGTCCGATCCTCTATACCGCGCCACAGAGAAGTTTAAGACCATGATCAAAATGAGATCCTGGTCCCCAAAACGAACGAAGAAGCAACAGGAGGATGGCCGTTGCTACCTAATGGAATTACCCACCGAGCTGTTGCTGGAGATCATATCTCATCTGACAGTACTGCCGGAGGCTGCGCTTGCGATGACCAACAAGCGCATGTTTGCAATCTCCGGAGAGATTCTGCTCTCGAAATCCCTCCGATTCAGCCGCGACTTTGCGCCACTTTTCCATCATTACCGCAATGGACATAACTTTGTCACACCCCGGTGGTCATTCCTCAACTTGTTGGAAAACTCCCGCTGGAAACTATGCTCCAAGTGTTTGAAACTCCACCCTCGGGCTGCATTCTCATCTAGAGAGCTGAGGCGGAAGCCAGAGAACCGAACATGCAATGTTGGAGAGTTAGCAGGGGTTGTCGATCTATGCCCATGCAAGAAATTAACTTTCCGCGACAAACTCGATCTCGCGGATCATGTTCGGGTGCGGCAGGTGACGCTGCAAGCCTTGAAATCAGAATTCGGGGACGCCGTTGACGACCGCTACTGCTGGCATACGTGCACCGAGCAGTATGGCCCAACCGAGCTGAAGACATCTTTGTTTCCAGAAATCAATGCCGATAACCAGCTGGTTCTCCGCACGGAATACCAACTCACCACCGAGTCAGGCCAAGTTGGCAAGGAAGATTATATGACACCACGCTTCGGGTGTGCACATCGATCGGTCGACTTGTGGCTCTCGAGCGTTCACCAAACCACTATATGTCGCCTCTTCGACTCTTTCTGCTCGTCCTGCCAGCGTATATCGGTCTGCAGTGCATGCCAGACGTCGTTGACATGTCCACGCAAAGCACCATTCCACTCCGAGAAATCTGGCAAAGCGACATATTCATTCTCGACCCAAAGAAGCCTCGGAGGGACAGGTCTAGCTCCTGATTCGGCTTGGGGAGCACAGAGAATCCATCCAGCCGAGCCTTCAGTCAGTATTGAAAACTGCAACGAGTTGTGTCCTTGGACAGTGCGCGAACATCCAGCGCTCTCATTCGCGCCGAGTATAGAACAGGAAATTATCGATTCTGGAATAGGTAACCAACCCATTAACCAACTTTACACATATATCAACATGGTTTAACGGTTTTGTTCAGCTGCAAGAGAGGCCTTGGGGGCAAGACCCTAAGGGGTTGGAGGACCACTTAGGGTTCATTTCCTCTCTCGTTTCCAACTTTTGTTAGTATATATTGTATAGTGAACACCGGTTCAGAGCGTTAGATTGGCATTTTGGTTAGCATCAAGTATTTTGGCATAATCTTATATAATTCAATCATTCAGACAAACAGTGACGGTCACCGGGCTTTTCTTTTGACATTTTTTGTAAGGCCCGTTGTGGGAGTCCTTTGGATATCTTTTTTGTTGTTTTATCCAAGTTCCTCGTTACCAAAAACTAAATCTAAAACAAATTTAAACTCGTCAAAGACGACTTTTCCACAACTTTTCATCTAAAGTCCAGATTTACCTCGATGGAGAAGAGTCGCGTAATCGCAACATCCCTTATCAGCTGACCGCCCTGGGGTTTCTCCGGACCGACACGAGTATCCACGCTCACCATCTCGCGCGTTCGACTTAATACTCGATTTATACGAGTATTGTCTGTTTGTCGGGGCGATGAGCTTCCCACCACCTGGTCCCGGTCAATACCCGCATTATTTACCGCCGCCACAGTATCAGCACGGGCAAATTCCCCCGCAGATACTGTACAATAATGTCGGTCCTCCTCCCCCATACGATAGCAATGGCAAGCCCGCAATGTACCCTTCGACTATGACACCGTATCATTCATACCCATCGATGTATACTCCACAGCCGCAGCGACAACAGCAGCAGACGCGTCCTCCTCCGCAAACTCCCCCGCGGCAGCCGCAGCAATTACCACACCAATCTCTCCAGCCACGGCCACAGCCAGGATCACATCCAGGACCACAGCAGCTTCTCCCACAACTACAATCCCCCCCTCCACCTCAGCCGCCTCCTCCCCCGCCTCCTCCCCAGCCTCCGTCTCAAATCCAACAAGAACAGCTGCAGCATCAGTTTGTCAATCCGGCTCAACTGTTTGTACAACAACCTCTACCTACTGCTCCGCGATCCCGATACACCCAACTCTCTCCTCAATATGGCGAGTCACATTTTGTCCCGAGTGCTAGTCCTCCTAGAATAGCACCGGCTGCTTTGCCGGCTCCGCCTCCAGTCGTGCCTGTTCATGTTGCTCCTGCCCCACCTCCTATTAGCCCTAAACCAAACACCCAAAGAAATACAGGACAAACCAATATCCATACATCGCAAACACACCCTATTATCAAATCCGAACCCACGCCATCCAAGATCTCTCCTAAAGTAGAGCCTCGGAAAATACATTCTACGCCTATTGCGACGCCGAAACGACCCCAGCCTACTCCATCGCCGGTGACACATGCTACTCTGCAAGTCATGGTCCCAGCTCCTTCTCCAGTTGTTCAAGCAAGAATCCAAGCCCAGACTCCACAGAAGCAACCTCAACCACAGCATATCGAAAAGAAGAGACAGCCGACTCAACCAAATGCCGAAAAGCATGGGAAACCCACACCTGCCAAGTCTATGAAGCCTCCAGTCGACTATCAGGTTTTGCTATTATCCCTGGCTGATGAATATCTAAATGCTGCTCATGCTCGTGGAACGAGTACCTCATTGGCCGCCCGTGAGGCGGACGTTGAGGAATATTACAAGCTGGTTGCTACCGGATTGGGCTGCTTGGAGGCTGTGTTGAAGGTTGGTGAACTGCTCTATCGGAGAAAATTTGCGCCCATCTAACCAAATGATATGATAGAACTGGCGATTGCAACCTCGCAAAGAAGCTCTTGTTAGACTTCGCTATGCGCGTACATTGTTTGAGGAAACAGACAACGACATCGAAGCGGAAACAGCATTATGTAAAGGGGTGCGTATTTTTCTCCTTCCTCTGTCCCATAAATAGCCACTAACCTTAAGTAGATCGATCTGTGTGAACGAGTTAGTCAACTGCAACTTATAGCGAATTTGGTTTGAACTCTAACTGGTATAGAACCGTATGCTTGACTTGAAATACAGCATGCAGCACCTCCTCGCACGAATGCTCCACAAGAGTAACCCTAAGGCTTCCCTGAAAGCGGTTGATGGGATGATTCAGGATGTGGAAGCGTATGTGCCAATCAACTCTTTTGACCACGGGATGCTAATAGCTATAGGTACCGCCATGCCGCATGGGAGTACGCATTTCGTTTCCTTCGAGTATCACTCTCGTTGTCATCTCCGTCACACCAAGACTCTGTGCAAGCGCTGCAGCACCTTCACAAAATCACGGCTATGGCTAGTCGTAATGGGGACAAGGCTGTTTCAGCAATGGCGGCTGTCATTGAGTCACTTGCACACTTGCAGCAAGCGACAAATTCCGATTCTATCGAGCAGGCGCAGCGTGCCGTCGCAGCCGCGCGAAGCCATCAGCTGAATGATGAACTTCGCCATATACCTCAACTTACAACGTTGATTCAAATGGTTGATATCTGCTGCAGTCTTCTAGAGTACGACATCAACCAGTCTGGACAAAAGTTGAAGGTCATGCAGGCTTTGATGGACGAGACGCTCAGCGACAGCAACTGGCGGCCCGATGGGTCATTTTCGGTCCCTCTCAACGGTAAATCTGCTGGGCCGTCGTCCATTGACACAGGTGACATCTTGCAGGTTCATAATGGGACATTGCTGTTAAGCTTCAACTGGCTTCCCCAGCACGATCTTTATGCGCTTTGCTATTTCTTAAGCTCAATCACGCTCAGTGCCAAGAACTCATATGATGGCCGGAAAGCAGAGAAATATCTTGAGGAAGGGCTTCGAATGGTTCAAGGGAATTTCAAGGCCCCCCAAGAAATTTCCGAATCCATGGTTAATGCCAACCGTCGGGTTCAATGGCGCCAGTCTCTTTACTGCAACCTTCTTCTTCAACGAGTCTTCCTGGCGTGCGCTCGAACCGATTGGGATCTTGCCAGCCAGACTCTCAACGATCTTCGACAAGTCTTCCAGGAGCTTGGTTCCAACCTTCCGGACACCATCGAATGTCTGATGGAATATGCTGCGGGCACCATCGCACAGGCAACTGGCGATCTCAAGGCCGCTCTGGACATATTCCAATCACCAATTCTGTCACTAGATCCCGGTACCACCAAGACAGGACGCAATGACCCCTGTCGCGATACGCGAATCCTCGCCGGTCTCAACACAGTCCTTATCCTCCGTGATCCAAATCACCCGTCACACTCCCTGCTTAGTGCCATTCTAGCAACCCTCGAACCCTTCTGCCAAAGCAGTCCAAACAAGTACATACAAGCCGCCTACTTCCTAGTCTGCGCAACCGTTCACTCCGAGTCAACCATCCAGACAAAACAGTACCTCCAGCAAGCTCTCCAGTCCGCCACCGCAATCAGTAACAGCCAAATCACCTGCATGACCCTAACATTCATGAGCTGGAAGTACTTCCGTGGAGTGGTCGGCGAGCAAGCTGAGAAAAGCGCTCGAGCCGGCCGTGCAATGGCCAAACGAGCCAATGACCGTATGTGGGCGAGCGTCACCGACGACATGCTGGCTGAGACTCTGGAGCGACAAGGCAAGGGCGAGGAAGCGCAAAGCGTCCGCGAAGAAGGCCAACGCTTAGTCTCGGGTCTTCCCCCTCGTTTGAGACGTCCGGCCTGATTTGCTTTTGTCTATTGATATAAACATGATATACCTTTTTGTTTTCCTAATGTCTTTCCCCTTGGCGTTTGTTTCAGAACTGTTCCTAGGGAGTCGCTTTACGATACCATTTGATGGCTACCAGGGAAGGCGTTTGATATTTTCTGCGGTGATTGTTCACACAGGGATGCGAGTCGATAAATGATGTTATTAGCGAATCAAGAAATACCTTTTCGATACCCAAAGCACGGAAGTTAGTGATATGATTGTAGGATTGTTGACTTGGAAACATTGATAGGATTCAGCTCGGCCGTGTATATCACCACCCGAGGAAGATCACGAATTGGTTCGCTCCCTATACAAAAGAACATGAACACCCGTCATCCATGCGTAATGTACAAACACCATGGTATAAGCCAGCCTGAAGTCGCAGACACAAGCCCCACCAGTAGAAGCTGGAGGAAACAGAAAAAAAGCAGAGGACAACTCCATGCCCATAATACGCCAGCAATGTCCTTGGGACTCCTCTCCTCATCCAGAGAATAAAGCCACCACCACACCGCGAAATTAATAATAATAAACTCGAAAAAGCCGCAAAAATCTAAACAGTAAATGGGACAGCTCAACCAAGCCCAGCCCAGACGCCGCGAATTCTTCGCGCAAGCTGGATATCCTTCTGCATAATAGTAACGCGCTTCGCGTGCAACGCGCAAAGATTCGTATCCTCGAAGAGGTGGACAAGGAAAGCTTCAGCGGCCTCTTGCAGAGCTTGGATAGCGAACGACTGCCAGCGCAACTCGGCGCCTACGTCGGCGGGGAGGAGATCGAGCGCGACTTCGCGGACTAACCGCGCAAAAGGCAGTTTAGCGATGAGAAGGTCATAGGAGCGTTGGTAGCGGCGGATTTCTTTCAAGGCGACAGTGCCGGGCTTGTAGCGGCGGCGGCGGCCTGTGGGGGTTGGGTCTCCGGCTAGAGGATTGTTAGAATGAGGTGATTGGGTTCGTAGGGGATTGATTGCGGAATTGCGCGAGTAGAGCAATCTAAGGCGCTTGTTCTGGTGGAGGACGTACGTTGTACGTTGGCATTGGTCTTTGCGACACTTGATTGCGTTCCTCCCTTCGTCTTGCGTGCTTTGGTTGGTGTCCCATCTCCACCTGCGAGGGACGCAGCAGCTGTCTTGCGCGCTTTGTTTTTTTGTGCGCTGCCTGGTGCTGACTTGCGGGCTCCCTTGGGCGGCATTGTGGTGGAAGTGAAACGCGCTGTGTGATTTTTTTCGGTAGTGGGGTGGTGGAAAGCGATCAATTGGGAGGTTTAACGCCTGGCGACCAGCGTTCTGCGAATTGCCGCGTTTGTGTCGAGATTGTCCCTTGCAGAATCTGTGGTCGAGTATAGAGGATGTTTAGGCTTGCATACAGGGTTTCAGTTAAAGGGATTGGGTGTAGAAATCGTATCTTTTAATAATTCGACAGTTGCGAAGGAAAGGCTGGGGAGCTGTCAATATGAACTATTCCGGCCTTAGCGTCCCAGCCCCCGTGATTCTCACGTAGCAACGCGTTTCGTGTTGGACACGTGACGATAAACTGGCCTACCTGGTCTTATCTCCGTCATACGTTGGATATAGGCACTTTGGAGAGCTCTCAGTGCTGGTGATCATTTGCCCTCACTCCTGCTTCTCTCTGATTTTTGTCTCTGACGTCACAACCACCATACACCATGGCTGCCCTCTGGGAGAACAATGGGCAACCAGGCCAGTTTCCCCTCGAGCAATGGTTCTATGAGATGCCACCCGTCACCCGGTGGTGGACGGTAGCCACCGTGGCAACCTCAGTCTTGGTGCAGTGCCACGTTGTGACCCCATTCCAGCTCTTCTACAGCTTCCGGTCTGTCTATGTCAAATCACAGTACTGGCGACTACTCACGACATTCCTCTATTTCGGGCCCCTCAATCTCGACTTATTATTCCACGTCTTCTTCCTGCAACGCTACTCCCGACTTCTGGAAGAAACCTCCGGCCGCTCCCCAGCTCACTTTGCATGGCTGATCTTCTATGCTATGACATCTCTCCTCATTATCTCGCCTTTCCTCTCAATTCCCTTCCTGGGCAGCGCGCTTTCATCCAGCTTAGTCTATATCTGGGCCCGGCGCAACCCAGACACCCGTCTCAGTTTACTAGGGCTACTGGTCTTCACTGCTCCCTATCTTCCATGGGTGCTGATGGGATTCAGTGTGATCGTGCATAAGATCGTGCCGAAGGATGAGATGCTCGGTGTTGTCGTCGGTCATATCTGGTACTTCTTCAACGATGTCTACCCGCCCCTGCATGGTGGCCACCGTCCGTTTGACCCGCCTGGCTGGTGGCGGCGTTTGTTTGAGCCCGCATCTGGGCCCAATGAACGTGCGACAGGTATGGCTAATGTGAACCGCGAGTTTGTGGCTGCGGCGCCCGAGGTTCGATGAGCCATATTGTATTGATCAAGCGTCGCCTTTGAGGAACGAACCTCGAGGTTCCTTGTGGCATCAAACGGAAATTGAAACTAGACCGCATTCAACGAAAGATAGGTCTTACTGGTATAGGTAGATTCGGGGGCACAATGGGCTCGACATTGGTCTTGATCTATGCTCAAGGCTGACTTTGGGTCATTCATATCAAAACTCTGAGCTGTGAATGGGAGGGGACAAGTCTCTTAGTGGCGCTTTTCATCTAACTCCTGCCGGGTGAGAGTATTTGGCATTATTCGGCGAGTTTTGCATGCAATACCGGTTAGTCGTGGAAATCGGCGACTTTAGAGCTGTGTCCAAAGGTGGTATGACGGATACTAGCAAGCGGTCTGTCCGGAGCAGCTCCCTTTTATCTGATGAAATGGGACGTTACCCGTTAACCCAGTCCGCTCGTGACGTGTAAAAGACGCAAGGATTAGGACTCGTTTTCTCTTTTTTTTGTTTTTGTTTACAAGAGCGTGCATGTCTTTGACATTAGAATAGCCATAGATACCCGAACTACTTTTTATCTTATTACTATATCGCTTGAAGCTGCATGCAGACGCAGACCTTAAGATGACGACATGTATAAGATGCTCGCCATGACCTCCAGTGCCAAGTTCGAGTGCCAAGTATGAGAGCATTTGACTTTGCTCTGCCCCTCGAAGTAGTAAACTCAACACCACATTTAAAGTAAAATAAAGTAAAGCAACTTGGTGTGATATTGCATACATTACCAGCCACTATTGAAACCCCTTACAGAAGGCAGCCATGCATGATCATATGTTTGATCATGCCGAGTCAATTACAGGGCTGTACAGCTTCGATCTTGCATATGCATAGGCAGTATCAACAGGCAGCATAATACAGTGTCGTCAGCCTAGTCACCTCACATTATTTAAGTATACTATACTAGATTATTATTAGAAAGAGCTGTTGTAATATGACTTAAAGGACCACGACGTCGGACTAAGACCACGAGGCAAAATACATCGTACAGCGCCCCGTGCGTTTCATGTATTAGCCCCATATTTCAGTCTAAACTGATATAGTGCTATGCAGCCTACCTGCCAGCTGCGCGAGACACGTAAATCACACCAGGGCAGTAAGTGTCTGTACAGTACATGTATACTTGCTACGCACATATCACCTTGATTATCAATTCATCCATAAAGATAGATAATCATACTCCGTTCTCCGTAGGGTAAAATGTGTTAACCCCATACGCGCGCCCTGCAAGTTAATATTAGATTTGTTCCAAAGGAGTAATTCGTCACCGTTTTTTTTGGCGCCCACATCCCGCTTGTCATTAGCATCGCACGGGAGGTAATCTCAATGTACTCCATAAAAGTGGCTTTATAAGTTGTATGTTAGAGTATATTGAAACTGGGACTTCCCACGTCACATCTGATCTAAAAACTGGAGTACCTTGAAAGTGCCGATCCATGACGAGGTACCATACCTACTTTGAAGAATCGAGATACAACGTGGTGAACCAGGGGCTTGGATTTGCCACGACCTCGGAACCGTTCTAGGTGAAAGGGAAGTTTTCTCGTGGCTCTCCAGCAGTTCCCATGGAAATGGAATAGGCTACCTATAATTCCAACATTGTGCATTTACGAGTTCCATATGAAATGTAATACACTTCAATAATTCAAATACATATAAATACGAATACGCTAATGAGGCCAATAATGGGGACAATGCTACGGCCTCTAATCGCACCGTGCACGTTCCCGTGCTGGCGGTGGCGGTTCCCCTTGGCGAATCGGTGCCAATTCCTACGTCTTGTGCTAGAATGACCTTGGACGAGCCTGTGGCCAAGGCGTCCAAGGCTTGGTTCTTTCTTTTTACGCGTGGAGTGATTTCATATAGTGCACTCCCAAGGTAAGTCTTATCAAATATCTACGTGTGAAATACACGCCACACGGGTGGCGGTAGCGAAAATCCACAACCTATACAACCTTTTTTTGTATGGAGTATGCAGAATAATGATTATGTAGTATAACCAACCCTTCTGCTCCGTTGATTATACTCTGTGCTAACGCTTTGTTTTTTAACCCGACTAGTAAACTAACAGACTAGCGGGTGCGAACTAGCCTCGGCTTTAGAAAGGTACCACTAAAGTATATACCTAAATAGGACTAGTTCAAAACAATATTCTCGCGTTGGTGTGGGGTTCTTTTCCCCATGGCGCTATATTTACAATACGATGACGAGTCCTTGCGCCAATATTGGATTATTTTAGCGACGTTGAAAGCTATACCTTTCAAAGATACTTCTATTAGCTACATAAATGTAGTGAATATTATATCAAAAGGGTAAATCTTAACTATAATGATCTAAGTAATAAAGAATCCGAGCCCAAATTCAGTTACGGAGTACACCCATACAAGATTGGAAGAAAAAAGGTTAAAAAATTTCCCCTTTGGTTAGCCCACCGAGAGCCCACCAATCAGAGAACGACCAAGCCGCTTAATCTTGGAACCACAGCCACCCCTGCTGCTCAGCCTCGTAATCTTCTCAACCCAAGGTTGATGTATCGTATTGTTTCCCTTTTGTCACCTTTTTTTTTGCCTCAGGATTGCCATTTTTTAAAAACAATCTCCCCTTTCCTCCTTAAGCTTTAGTCTCCCCACTCCCGTCACTCCTTATTAACGTGAACTAGGCTCCCCTTTTAAATACTCTTTTTCTCCCTATTCCTTTTATTGTCTACTCTGCGATACATTGTATGACCTGCATTTCCGTACTTTGACTCCTTATCTACGGCCTGAGGGTCTGTGAAACTTGATACGACTTTACGACTTGAAAACAAATTGGGGGCTCAATTGGTTACGCTTCTCCTATATCTTTGTCCTTCGCCTTCATCATGCGGCGCGGTCTCTTGATCTTCATTCTCGTCAACCTCCTCATTCTCTCGTTGCTCGTCCGTAGTGTCTCGACGCTTCTGGCACTACTATTCGAAGATGCCGCTGCCGACGCTATACACCGCGCAGAGCTCCCCTCGCCGAATTCCAGCCTGATCGAGCATCGCCCACAGATCATCCCAAAGATCATTCACCAAACATACAAGAATGAGACTATTCCAGAGGTCTGGGTAGAAGCTCAACAGAGTTGCATTGACTTACACCCGGATTATGAATATATTGTACGTTATGCCCCCCCCCCCAACCCGATCTGTTTAATTCAACGTTCCTAACTTTGTGATTAGCTCTGGACAAACGAGAAATCGCGAGACTTTATCGCCGCCGAATACCCCTGGTTCTTGGACACCTTCGATGGCTACAGTTATCCTATTCAGCGCGCAGATACTATTCGATACTTCATTCTCGCACACTTCGGTGGAACATACATTGACCTCGACGACGTAAGTATACCCCCGGAATACCGTACTGTTTCGTTCTTAACCGCATCAAACAGGGCTGCAACCGTCGCTTAGATCCCCTCCTCGCTTATCCCGCCTGGGTACGCCGTACCGCACCCACCGGTATCTCCAATGACGCCATGGGATCTGTACCACAGCACCCATTCTTCCTTCGTACGATCGAAGTGCTGCAACAGTACGATCGCCACTGGCTCCTCCCATACATCACGGTCATGTACTCAACCGGACCGCTGTTCTTGTCCGTCATCTGGAAAGAGTACATGCGTGATATGCCCAGCGAGGCTGGGCGCGTGCGCATCCTCATGCAGGATGAGTACAACAGGTTCTCCTGGAGCTTCTTCACCCACCACCGGGGTAACAGCTGGCATGGCAAGGATGCGCGCTTGATCTTCTGGGTAAGTGACAAAAGTCTGGTATCGAAATATTGAGCAATGCTAATATTTTGCAGATGGGTCAACACTGGGTCTTCCTCACCATCTGCGGCTTTCTCCTTGCTGGAGTCGTTGGATTATGCCTCTGGTGGAGCTACGGGCGTGTCATGCTCCTGGGAGCCAAGTACCGCTACCGCTACTCGAAAGTGCCAAACATCATCAACCCGTCGCGACTCTCGGCGTCGCCAACACGACGCTCGCGACTCTCAGTCCCGACGCTCCTGCGGCGCGTCAGCTTCAAAGAAGACGAAGAGGCTGGCGGGGTCGCAGAAACCTCGTACGAACTCGGACGTCGCGATGATTAGAGATCTAGAGGTTGACCTCTCGACTCGCAACTTCGTCATTTTGCAGCTTGTGTATTTGTCTGTAACGATACGGCCCCGGACATGATCTTTGCATCAGTATTTATTGTACAACTTTTGCTCTTTCTTGTGTTTAGGAGCGCATTATGCATGGTGTCTCAATCCTGCGACAGGATCCTGGATTGAATGCTCACCTGGAGCAATTGGGTTTGCTTTTGGACATGTGCGCAGAACCCCAGTGTCTGTGTCGGTCTTACTTCACTGTCCCCTATTTTTATTATTTTTCCCCTATTGATTTGTAAATACGTTAGATTTCGCTTCTCGGGAAACAGTGACATTTTATGGACATACCTCTATGCACTCGGATCAGATATCTCCGGGGGGAATGATGAGTCAATAATGCCTTTCAAATATTCTAAGTATAAATTCTGAAGTAGAACTATAGTCCGTGCAATCAAGCCTGTCTCGAACCCTCCAGTCTCAGATCTGATACGTCAACCCCAAACAGCACCTGATCCTGAAACCCTAATTTCTCTCTCCAATGACAACACTGTGCCTTGCATCGACAAGCTTTCCAAGTGGTCCTATCAAATCCGGGGCTTTGGTCTTTTTTAAACAAAAATGTAGCACAGAGTAGCGCATGTTCTTAGTAAACAGATCAGTTCATCATTTAGTGTCCATCCTTGATATTGGTCTCTGCCGTCATCCCACATACTTCAGTCCACGCCTAGCATTCTCCGCGTCTAGCCTACAATGTACATGCTACTGCCGGAGTATCTTCACTCTGCCTCCCTTTATATGTCCCAGCTGTCTTGGACAATGTAGACCCTTGTTTCATACACTTTCTGCCTCTTACAGACATGTGGGAGGACTTATTAAAGACGACCTACTTCATGCCCTTCAGTCCCAGCAAAGAATCAAGATTTCTTTCCATAATATCCATCTATAACGACTGTTCATCCTTGACTCTTGGTTCTGGATCCCTATATGATATAGCTACGCATTAACCTATCGCCCATCCTTCCTATATCTATTCCATCCACCCACAATCTACAAAATGCACCTCCAAACCCTCCTCCTCTCTCTGACACTAACCCTCACCTTCCAAACAACCGCAACACCAATCCCAATCTCCCTCTTCACCCGCGACAACGCCCTAACAGAATCCCAACTCATCACAATCGCCCCCGCATCCAAATCCTGCACCGACGCCCCAGCAGAAGGCGAATGCGCCACAGCAAGGCAAGCCGCCAAGTACACCTCCCAAGCCTTCGACACCTATAAAGTAACCTCCAAATCCGAGCAAGCTGCCATAATCAGCACAATGGCTTTTGAAAGCGGTGGCTTCAAGTATAACAAGAATCATTTCCCGGGCGTGGCTGGGCAGGGCAGTACGTAGCCCTAACTCTTATCCATCCAACCTCTACATTTATATACTAACCATATTCTTATCTTCCAGCACGCAACATGCAATCTCCATCCTACAATAAAAAGTACGCTTCCTCCTTGCCGGAACTGAAAGACAAACTCCCCAGCGTCAGCAACAGCCCGGCGGAGCTACTCGATCTCCTGCGCAACGATCCTGTTACGGACTTTGGTTCTGGAGCTTGGTTCCTTACTACGCAGTGCTCAAAGGAGGTGCGGGCTGCGCTTGCTGATGGCTCGGAGACAGGGTGGCAACGGTTCATCTCGGATTGTGTGGGGACTTCTGTTACTGATGAGCGGAGGGAATATTGGGAGAGGGCTGTTAAGGCGATTGGGGTTTAGGGCTTGAATGGTATAGATGTTGGGTTTGGGTTAGAGAGTTGGGTTTACATGTATTATTATTGGATTTTGGTTTTGTTTGCTTGTGTTCGCAAGGCTGGTTCTTCGATGTTTGGCGTTGATTACTCTATTTGTCGGGTTGGATATTTGATGCTTGATATTTAATGATTGACGGATTATGGGAATATGTAGGATTATGTTATGCAGTTGTAATGACGATTTATTGGAAAGATCCGATCTCATTGCGTTTCATTTCATAGCCAGACTGCACCGCTCTATAATGGGAACCACATAATAAGTAATAAGTAGACCACGCTGTATATCTATCTCATCTCATTCATAACACAATTTTATATACCTAAACCTTTGGGCAAAGGCTTTACAAAACACCCTTAGTGCTGACAACATCACCAGCACCGACATCACCCGCAACCCTGCGCTTACAAGCATTGCGAATGGCAACAGCAAGCGCCTTAAACGCACTCTCCGCGCGGTGGTGATCATTATCACCATAAGTGCAACCAACATGCAATGTAACGCCCGCCGCCTGCGCAAAGCTCTGCAAGCCATGAGTGATCATCTCAGTGCTCAAGTCACCGATCTTCTCGCGCCGGAAGCCCAAGTTGATAACAGCCCACGGCCGGCTCGAGAGATCAATCACTGCCCATGAGAGAGCCTCATCAAGAGGGGCATCTCCACGGCCGAATCGTTCCAGGGACTGTCGTGCGCCAAGTGCCGCTGTGAAGGCTTCGCCCAGTGCGAGGAAGGTGTCTTCTGTTGTGTGGTGGTCGTCAACTAGGCGGGGTTAGCAACAGCACTCTACATAGGGTTTATTATCGTGTTCAGAGCGGAACTCACTGTATAAATCACCCTTTGCCCGAATTGCAAGACTCATCCCACCGTGCTTGGCAAGTGCGTGCAGCATGTGGTCTAGGAACCCGATGCCTGTGCTGATGGTGATTTGCTGGGTCGGGGTGAATTGTGTGGCATGGCCGGCGTTTTTGGGGGGCACGATGCCTCTCTTGGAGGCTTCTGCTTCTTCGGGGTCTGTTGGGGCGGAGAAGTGGGTGGAGGGTTCGTAGGGTGGGAGGACACCGCCGTCTAGGGAGAGGGAGATTTGGATTTTGGTCTCGTTGGTGGACCGTGAAATGGTCGCGGTGCGTGCGGCGAGGGCCATTGTGAGTTTAGAATTTGGTGAAGGTCGAATTGACTGGAGATTGAATTGAGTCAGTCCTTTGTAGATGGTTGCGATAATCGGATATCTTTTTTGTCTGACTCGTCCGCTGGAGAATCGTTGATCCGCAGTTTACAGTATGGGGGAGATACACTTTAGATTATAAGGTGAACAGGTTTTAAGACACTGGCTAGTCCAGGCTTTCATTCTTGACATCCTTGACATCAATATTGTCTTTGACATTGTAAATGGGGTCTGAAACAAACATCTTCCTTTGGGCATTATCTTTACTTTGTTTATCGTCTCGCCGAACTCGGCTTCGATAAGAACCAACCTCCATCCCCAGGTCACAATTCCTTTCGCAAGACAGACTTGTGCTCTTGCTCACCACACTCGCAACTGTAAATATCAAAATGCCAGCACCATCCAACAAAAGCGGCGGCATTGAGCCCCCGGAAGAAATCTCCTGGATAGCCGCCCAGGGCTTCATGACCGGCGTGTTCCGCGTAAGAAGCCGGACTTTCAGCTAATACAGCCCTAGTGCAATCGCTAATCTCCTCTAGTTTGGCTCTGTTTCCATTCTAGCTCATATGATTCTTTCCTTACCCCACCCCTTCGTCTTTTCCGCGCCAAGTCCGCCCGCGTATCCCGCGACACAACCCCGTCCGCGCCCATCTATCTTCTCTCGCGACTATCTTCGCTCACGACTCTTCCACCGCCCCCTGGAGGGTTTCTCAAGCTGGGTATCCCCGGGGTCCCGTGTCTACCGCGGTCTAACGCCGCAGTTCAAGGTATTCATACAAGTTGCGGCTATGACGCTAGGGGGTTGCATCTGGCAAGAGAAACGCGTGACGGAATATATTGAGCTAGTTCGACGGATCAAACGCGCAGAGCGAGTGGAGGCTGAAAGGGCTGAGGGTAATCGTCGATAAAGAGCTTCAAGAGATAACGCCACTTTTTTTTTTCGCAACGATATGAGCTCGGAGCTTGGAACTTTCCACCGGACACAATACATCTGTTTTGTCGGAATCTCCGGATCAGCTGAATCTTCATTTCCCAGTCATTTCCCCTGCAAGACTTCGCAGAATTGAGGCGAATACTTTGTAGCTGCATTCATCAACTGCTGATCCTGAATGAACTCCGTCACCTATGACGCCAGGTTGGGAATTTCCCCCCTGATTGCGAGGCTGATCTATTGTGATCTCCTTTTCGCGTGGGCCAAGACATCTATCCCTATGGAACTTACGGAAGCAGCATCGTGGAGTGCTGTAAATGCCGATCATACTTTGGGGGTGGATCCCAAGATTGAACCTATGATTTAATTGCAGTGTAGATCGTATAAGGGGGTAGCTTCTAAGGTTCTGTATAAAGGCTAAGGATGATATCCAACCAAAGAAGGTCACCGAAGAAAAGTTTTCTCACTAATCCCTATAACGCCTAGCTATATCGGCGCTATCGTGCGCCTCCTACGTGGATCTGTACTTGTCTACGGAGTACTCCGTTGATATCTGGGAGAGAAAAAAAAGTCATCTCGTGTCTTAGGGTTCTTACTTTGGGTATAAATAAGCGGGCATATTGAATAGATTTAATTTAATAGCTTAAAATATAAGCAAGTTTAACCGCTAAAGAAGAATATATAATTAATAAGATTAATATTTGATTAAAATCAAGAACCAAGAAAAAAGAGGAAAAGAGGAAAAAATACCCTGAAACATCTCTTGATCGTTACAGTTGGACTGCATCCGTCCATTTCTCTATTCCTCCTTTTCCCTCTCTCTCTCATTGAGGGTTATCCCTGTGGACACTGTTTTCATTTCATTTCCGCAATCAGATTTCTTCTAATCTGATCTTATAAGAAAGACCTATCAAATTACACTTATTTGCCTGATATCACCCGATATTGTGGATTCCCCCATTCCGCAACCATCACTTTCGCATTGTTGATCTGTGTCTGTCCTAGATATAATCAGTTCTACGAGAATACTTTTCCTGGCTCTTAGCAATTGCTAATTGTTTCTCATGGCGCTGTGACAGTTTGCAGTATGTGTGACCCTTCCCCTCATTCTTTCTCCGCTTCATGCTTCCTCACTTTCCATATTGCCCGCCATGACTGTGAAGCTAATTAACCTAGTACGAACGACGTTGAGGTCGTCAATGGGATAAGCTTCCTTTCTCAGTACACTCGCGCCGCTACTCTTCCACCTTACCCAACTCCCCCTTCTGTCCCCCTTCCCGAACCCGATATGGCTGAAATCATCGGCAAACGACAACGGAGAAAGAGCCTGAGCGTCTTCAGTCCATCCCTCACGATATCGACCTCTCTCCGACCTCCACTACATGACCGAACACCCTCGGACGATACCTTGACCCGAGACAAGAAAAGCCGACGGAATTCTAGCTTCTTTGGCCGCTCTCACAGTCCCAACAGAGGGTCGGATGGATCGAATAGCCGTCGCCCTGGGACAGCAGGCTCCGACACCACCGGCCGGTCACCATCCACACCTGTTATTGAAACCCCTCGCCCGCGGAGGAAGTCGCTACAGAAAAAGCGAACCTCGGTTTTCGGATCTCTAAGGTCATTGCACTCATGGGAGGATGATGAACCTATAACTGCCTCCATTGATTCGGTGGCGGATGAGCAAACCATGGCCAGTCCCCGAAATGGGATCTGGTCATCTGCAATCCTCCACCACGGGGAAGTTCAGACGACTGGAGGCATGTGGAGGAAAAAGAGTCAATATCTGGTCCTCACCGATACGCACCTCATTCGTTTCAAGAACCAAAGCAAAGCCACCGATATCTTTGGTTCTATCCCCGCTTCTTATACCCGGACTCCGGCTTCTCATCGCCAATCAGTGGCTTCGGTTAGTTCACTGCAGGACATGCAATTAATGGCTACTGCAGATTCATCTGCTGGGATCCCATTAAACAGCATAATTGCGGTCTACATGTTGGAGGATGCACGATTGTCCCCATCGGTTGAGGTGGCATATCTTGATGAGCGCACGCATAAAGCCACATTAGTTCAGATGCAGACATCTGATCTGCAAGAATTGAACCTTTGGATGGTGGGTATTCGCCAAGCTGCCCAGATGGCCAGAGCAAATTTTCCAATGCTGTTTAGCAGGGGATCTATTGAGTATGTGACTCGTATGCTGGAACACGAGCGAGATTATGACCCGGAGGTGTTCCGCATGTTCCGGGTTATTCAAATCGCCTCCAGCAAGTCAATAACCCGCTCTTCCTCTGACGACCTGACCAAGTTATCGCCCACGGGCTGTTATCTTGCCATTGGCGCACACAAGCTTCATCTGCTTCCCATGCAGAAGACAACCAATCGATCATCGGTCGTATCCCTATCAGACTGGGAATCCGGTACATCGTTTGGTCTGATGAACCTCACTAGTTTGTCAATGGAGTACGGTGACGACAGCCTGCATCTTACCTTTAGGGTTCCTCTCAAGAAGTCATTCAATGTGTTCCTCGCCTCTGTTCACTCTGTTGAAGTCGCGTGCTGGATCCGACAACATACTGAATATCTCCGTCCATTGTGGATAAGACAGCCGTACGAATTCGTAGTTCCAAAAGAACTGCAAAATGACGACAACTTCCCACCTGTTGCTCTAGACGAAGATTATGGATGCTTCGACCGAACGTTGGTCGCCTACTCCGCTAGTTATGATATCGACACGTCAAATATTCGATATACAATCGACCAGGAATGCGAGGATGCTCCATGCTTCCGTCTCCTGAAGCCTGCTTCCCCCAAAACGCCGCGGTACACCGCTTTAGAACTCATTGCGGTCATGCGCGCACTTCGCTATAATGAATTCTTCCAGTCAATCTCGTTCCGCGGGGTCAATCTTGATGCATTGCAGGGCCTTCGTGATGTTCACGGGGTGGATCCTGACGTCCATCTCGACCGAGGAGGCTCCTCCGTACACATTCCAGGCCAGGAAAATCTGGCTGTTCTCTCGCAAGAGGTGCGAGCTTTAACTCTAAAGAGTAAATGGCTACGCCGACTCGACTTCTCTTACTGCCTTACACGGATACCGATACCAACTCTCGACAAGGGTACTCGTGACCCAGGATGTGGGATTCCAGAAGCCATCTTCCCCGTGTGTCGCCGAGAATTGACTAGCGTGGACTGGGTCGTGCTCAACGGCATCAAGCTGGGGGAGTCGGATCTAGACTATCTTGTCGATGCGGCGTCCCAAAGGCGTAGTCATCTGCGAGCTCTGGAGGTCGGGGACTGTGGATTATCTGTGCATGATCTAGACCTTCTTCTATCGACTATCATCGCACAGGAATCAACACTTGAGGCAATCAACATATCAGGCGTGCAGGGCCGATTGAACCCCGATGTACTCCAGCAATACATCGGCTACTTCGGACAAATCCGCAAAATCAACTTGTCTCGCATCTCACGGACATCTGGCACCGACCCGCTCATCACGGCCGAAATGCTGTTCAACTGGCGACTGGAAGAGCTGGCTCTCAGTCGGACGGCTTTGAACCGCGAGACTGTGGATGCCATTGCTACTTACCTGGCTAGCGATCGTTCTAGTAACCTTCGTGTGATTCGCCTTGATCAATGTGGTCTGACCGGAGAAGACGTGGCTATGTTTATGCACTCGATGTCCGTTGGACCCGATGCCCCGCGGAGTCTCCATCTGCATGTCAATGAGAACCGTCTTGACAATGGCTGCTCGCATATTTTCAACGCTATTGCGAAGAATCAAACTCCCTCGCACCTGTCAATGCGAATGATTGATTTCAAGAAAGAAGACCATTTCCGTCAAATGGTTGATTCACTTCGGAAGAACAGCACCCTCAAATTCCTGGATATTTCGAAGGCTTCCCTCCCATACGATGCTAGCCCTGAAACCTGCCGATCGTTGCAGGTAATGCTCGAGGAGAATGAGACTCTTGAGGCTTTAGACATAAGCGGTGAAAATGCGCATCTTGATGTTGCACGCTTTGGCATTGGCCTCAACCTTGCGCTGACTGGCCTGAAGAAAAACAAATCTTTAAAGGTCTTGAGAATTGAGCACCAGAAACTCGGTCTTCAAGGTGCGAACACGCTTGCCTCCGTCTTAGAGGAGAATGATTCGCTGCGTGAAGTACACTGTGAGAACAATGACATCAATCTGCAGTCCTTTACGGTGTTGGTCAACGGGCTGCGGTACAACCGCTCCCTTCTCACTCTCTCCTGCGTGAACCGGGATCGAACCCTGTCACTGGATAAAGTACGCCGAGAGGTTGATAGTGTTCGATGGGAGTCTAGCAACAGCAACCAAAATTCCACGGCGAACTCGGTTCGTCGCTCTCTGTATGCAGCGATGAGCGTTGGCCAAGGGGGGCAAGGACACAGACTGAGCAAAGCGCCGCCACCTAGTGTCGCCTCAGCCTTAGAAAATTCTCCATTCGCCAACCACAACGTTGAACTAGTCATGCGGTCTTTGAACGAGAGATGGGATACGGAAGTGGCCCGGCTTAATCGATACCTCCGCCGCAACTACAATATCGCCCATGGGATTGAGGAAATTGATGATGATGCTGCCAGCGATGGACGACCCGGAACAGCAGTGAGCCTGGGCACGATGCTTGACAATCTCAAATTCGACGTGTCCGTGTCGGCAGATGAGATCCGAGCGTCGTCACTGCCGGACGAGTCCCCTGCTGCCATCCGACTCTCGGAGACGTCCGACACCCCATCACAGCCATCAAACATCGAGTCCACCTCCATTCAGCCAAAACGCCTTCCATCCGATACCCGCCGCCCTCACACCGCTCTTCCTGCACAGTTCGCTCCATCCAGTCATGGTTCTTCAACCCCTACCTCTCGTCTAGCTATCCCGGTTCCAGCTGTGCCCCCGGCAGTCCGAAAGGCAGAGAGCGTCCGCAGTGCACACAGTTCTTCCAGCAACGCCTCAATAGGTGCTGGCAGTACGCGAAGTGCCTACGGCGTCGCCTCGTCTACCCTAAGAGGCTTCCTCAGCGGCACCGCATTGAGAGAACGTCGCCGTGCGGATGCAGTGCGTCCCTCGCATGTGTACGTCAACAGTGACAAGCCGCCTCAGCTAGACTGGGCACCGCCAAAGGTTGACTTGGGAGAACTCCAGTAGAGTTCCTTACGCCCGTCAAGATACATCCTCTCCTCCCTTGTACAGAATCCTCCATACCTCACCAACACGAAATGCAGCCTGCCTCTCGCAGTACATATATACGACGAATTAGGTTTCGGTTGCATCCTCCTTCCTACCCTTCTTCTCCTTCTCTCCCCGTGAATCATATTTTTATCTTACTCATTAACTCATCAACCCACCCCTCATCAAATTCCCATTTCTCGAAACCGACCAGTCGGCACTGATACCCTGGCGTTCCAATTTCTTTTTACAGAGACCACCGCATTCTCCGGGCGTTCTATACTCATTACTCATTTCCATTTCCATTTCCCAATATCTCTTACCAACGCAATCGATATCCTCCTATTTGTTCTATCGTGCCCTCGTGTTGTTCTTTGCTTTTACACTATTGTTGGAAGGTTTCGTCCTCATTTTGCGGTTTAGTGGCTTGCGTGCATTAATGTTTATTGGGGCTGGGGCTTTGGGCTGTTTGCTAATCATTGTGATGGTGTTTTCTTTGCTCTTGTTCCTCTGTCTGGCTTGAATACTGTTTGGATAGGCATTAAAACACCATTATTCCTTTCCATTTTCTGTTGAAACTTTGTAGTTAAGCGTATCTGGAGAGTTGCATGGTATAAAATATATTTGTACATCATTGAACGCCCATATGTATCCAACCAAAACCCTAGAACGCATCTAGTTCAACTATGTAATGAAACAACGCCACGAATGTATACCTAAACTATCTCAAAATAGAGTACAGGAAAAATGCAATAGAGAAATTAAATACTTTACAGCAGGGATTCCAACCTCATCCCCCAATTCCAGGACATCCAAGACCTAGACTTCCATCTCACTAGAATCCTTATAAACAAGAATTCCACGGTCACGATCCTGCTTATCCAAACGTTTCCGCCAAGCACGTCCTCTGTTCGTGACCTTTTGCAGATTCGTGAAAAACACATTCGAATGGTCTTGCACATTCTTTCTCAAAGCCTGGTTTCGACGAAGCTTGAGCAATCGCAGAATAGTATTGCCCTCCTCCACATCAAGCTCGTTGAGCTCGTAGTCAATCGTCCATCTGTCAGACGGGGTAAAATATGACGGCCGCTGCACTGGAGATCCGTTCACCTTGCTATTCACCATGACTGTCATCGCCAGCAAGTTCTCGTCGTAGCCATCCCACTTGGCGGGCTCGGGCTTGTTCTCGGCGTCTTTGGTCTTGGGATCCGCTTCCGGTTTCGCTTCGGGCTTGGAGTCTTCTGGGCCGGGGCCGGGGGCGTCGGACAAGGTGTCGCATTCTGGAGTCTCGGACTCGCCTTCCTCGCCTACCTCGCCTGCCTCGCCTGCCTCGACGAAGCTGTCAGCCGGGTCTACTGGGTAGAGGGCGTCTGCAAGGGAATCGACGAGAGATTTGGTTTTGGTCTTCTCGTCTGTGCAGAGGCCTTCGGCTTCAGGCTTAGGTTCGGCTGACTCCGCGCTCTCGCTTTCTTCAGGCTGATACTTTTCCGGGTTGAAGAGGCGGTCAGTGAAGTCTTCGATCTGGGCTTGGTTCTTTGACTGGATGGCGTCGATTTGTTCATTCGTCACGGGCTGGGCGATGATGTACATGAAGGGTGTCGGACCATCTCGTGTCTCAAAGTGGAAACGAAGAGACTGCTTGGGGAATCTCTGCGTTGCCTTGTCTAAGATTTTCTCCCACAGGCCAATACTCAGTTCGAATTCGGTGTTTCCGAGCTCTGTGTTATCCTGGCCGTGTAAAGCCTGATCCATCTCTCCGAGGGTGATGTATTGGAAACCGAAGATGCGCTCGACGTTGTGATACGCGACGAAGATGCCGTCCATACGGCCAACGCGCACCTGCAGGGAATACTTGAGGAAGGCGGCGCGGATCATGTCGAAGTATTCGCGTTCGTAAGACTCCCACTTACCAAAGCGGCGTCTGATCTCGTAGCCCATTCCGCGCTCGTGTGACGTGGGCTCCATGCGGATCGAAACTACTGCACGTGTTTTTAAGTCGAACATGCCAGTACCTGGTAACCTGGGATCGTAGGCATCGAGTTGCGATCGCATGAGGAAATTGCCTAAGGTGCTGTAGTGGTATGACTCCGGGACGCTTGCTTCTTCCTCGGCAGTGATCTTGTTCGCATCGCTTCGGCGGTAGCGCTCAAACTTTTCTTTTGGCAGCGTGAGTTGCTTCTCCATTGATTTGCCCAGGTGCATAAGGATATTAGCGGAGTCGTATTCCTTGTCGGCATCAATAGCGTGAATATCATCATTCTCATTATAACGGAGGAACATGGCAGTCGGCGCTCGAAGGAGACGGGTGAAGGTGCGTGGAGTTTCTCCAAAACCTTGTGTAAGTTTGGAAATGTCGACAGGCCGCCACGCAGACAGAAGGAAATGGAAATGAGAGAGAACCGAAGTCATGCTCGACGATGAGCCATAGTACTTCTTTTTATTTTTCTTGGTCATTTCGCAAGCCGTCACATCTTTAGAGGAGGTGATGTACGGCTTCAAGGTACCAAAGTCAAACTCCGACACGGGCATGATCTGGTCAAGGTAGGGATCGAAATTGTAGACACGAGTCCGATGGTCACGTAGCTGGTAGACACCGGGACTGCCTGCTCTTAGTATATTGATCAATAACAGGGTAACCTAAACAACTCACTTGAAAAGCACTCGGTCGAGGCCAAAGGCGACGCGTGGGACAGGAGCCATGGGAACACGCACCTCTTCGGTATAAAGTTAGCCAACATTCAATAGGTTCATGTCAAAGATCGAAACTCACCTTTCAATCGCAGGTCCGGGTCCCTTGAGTTAAGAGACCCGCGGTCCTTAGACAAAATGTTATGCTTTAGGAAAGAAAGGGGCTCATCAACCTCCTTCTTCTCCTCCACCTCCTCTTCCAAATCCGCTTTCTCCTCCATCTCCGCCTTTGATGATGGCTTATTCGGACTTTCAACACCGTTCTTAGAGCTGTTTTCCAATATTTGAGCCACCGTATTGCCAGTGGACTCCGAGTTGGACGTCTTCTCGAGTTCACTGACCGCTGGCGTATCTGCTAGGCCCTCCTTTCCCTTCCACATTTTAGGCTCAGGTTTGGCATTAGCCGGTCGTTTTTCCTCCTTGCTTTTGGTCTTTCTTTCCCTTCTGGCTTCTTCTGTTGCCATCCTCTGATGCATGGCCTTGACTTTTTCTGCTTCCACTCGTGCTGCCTCTGATGGAGCGGCCTCTGATGGAGCGGCCTCTGATGGAGCGGCCTCTGATGGAGCGGCCTCTGGCGGTGCTGCTTCCTGCTTTGCCGCTTTGGCTTGCGCCATTGCCAACTCCACTCCTTTCTTAAGTGTCCTTTGCCCGTTGGCGCTCATTGACTGCTTGAATTTTTGGTACAACTCTTGATGCCTCCTTTTGTAATTGGTTCGTTGTGAGTTGGTCATCTCACCCCATAAAGCAGCAGTGAGTATTCTCGGCGGAGTTTTATTCTGCCTTGGGGATGTCTGGGATTCGGAAGAAGCGGCATCTTTCGTCTTTGGAATCTGGCTCTATATCACACTCTGTCAGGCTTATTCTCACGTTGTACTTTGGAATGGAGGACATACATTAGGTGGCAATGGCGCTGGGGGTTCAATCGACGCGTCAAACAAATTGGCGGGCTTAGTTTCGCCTGAATCGGTACGGAGTGCAGATACGCTGTGAAACTGGCGCAAACCAAGCGCGCCAGGGCGAGCTAGACAGGAGAGACAAACATGTCGGCTCGAAGGGCCTGAGACAGACCGCAAAGAGGTCCGAAGCATTCAGATCAACGGTCGAGAGATAAGTTGGGAAAGGATATGGACAATTCCTCGAAATGTATATCGAGACGAGAATTCGAGAATTCAAAAAGCTGTCAATGAGCCACTGGGCGAATTGCCTCTCCGGTTTTTTTTTCTGCCGGATAATTGGGGTCACCGCTTTGTTATCTTGGTACCTGAGGCAATACATATCGGAGAGACATTTGTTCATGTAGTTATAGTACGGAATAGAGAATTGTTTGGATTTCTTATATATGTTTCATATTCCAATTGGAAGTGTGTACTAGAATGTTATAAAACTACTTAATGTTTTTTAGTCTTATTATATAGGGAATTCATTGCATAGAATCTTAACCCTGCACTCTTATATAGTCTTCGAAGGCTAATACATGTAATGTAGTATATGATATAAGACTTATAAAATCATACACTGTCAAATCTATTCAATTCAAGTCCAAATCCAATCCCTATATTTGCCCGGCCGAGATCGCTAGAATTCTGGGGTCGGAGAAACACCCAGCCGGAGGGCAGAAAAAAAGTTGAATAAACTTTGACACTTTTGAACTTCCCATTCTCGCATACAAAGTTGTTATAACTTCCTTCTTAGGTCTCCGTGAGGTGAGTAAAGTCTTGATTTTCTTGTTATAAAGTGTTTACCAATTGTCCATGCCATCCCATTACTATATGACTCACTTTTTTTTGAGGAGGGGCACTACTTACATACCCCGCGGTGATTTCCTATCTACTAATTGCTAACATCACTATAGTCGAGACCTTGCTCCAACTATGGCCTCCGAACAATTGCGCATCCTCATTGTCGGCAATGGTGGCCGTGAGCATGCCTTCGCCTGGAAGCTGAGCGAGTCCCCCTTGGTCGACATCATCTATGTCGCCCCCGGAAACGGTGGCACTGCCCGGGGCAACAGCAAGATCACAAATGCCAATGTCAAGGGCGATGACTACCCTGGCCTCGTGGCATTCGCACAGAAGAACCAGGTGAACCTCGTTGTACCAGGCCCCGAGGCACCTCTCGTTGATGGCATCCAGGGATATTTCCATGCTGGTGAGTCACATGTTTCTTTTCTGTCTTTTTTTTAAAAAAAAGCAAAAAATCTTTTTCACCCCCTGTCCTTCAAGGCAATTGATTTGAATAATTCTAACAATGCCTCTCAAAAACAGTCGGAATTCGATGCTTCGGTCCCTCCAAGGCTGCTGCCCGCATGGAGGGCTCCAAGACCTTCTCGAAGGACTTCATGCAGCGCCACCAGATCCCCACTGCCGAATTCGGAAATTTCTCTGACTACGAGTCCGCACGTCGTTATCTTGACTCCGTGTCACACAATGTGGTGATCAAGGCCGATGGCCTGGCTGGTGGTAAGGGTGTGATTATGCCCACTACCAAAGAGGAGGCCCACAAGGCCTTGAAGGAAATGATGGTGGACCACCAGTTCGGCAAGGCTGGCGACGAGGTCGTGATCGAGGAGTGCTTGGAGGGTGATGAGCTTAGTATCCTCACTTTCAGTGACGGTTATACTATCCGCTCGCTTCCTCCAGCGCAGGACCACAAGCGCATCTTCGATGGCGATCAGGGCCCCAACACCGGTGGCATGGGCTGCTATGCGCCTACTCGCATTGCGCCGAAGGAGGTTGTGGATGAGATCGACCGGACCATCATTCAGCCTTCCGTTGACGGAATGCGAAAGGACGGTACGTTTTTATTAAATTATACATGCCCAAAGCATGTTGCTAATCCTGTCCAGGCTTCCCCTTCGTTGGTATCTTGTTCACCGGTCTCATGATGACCAAGAACGGACCCAAGGTCCTTGAATACAATGTCCGTGGTGGAGACCCAGAGACCCAGACTCTGCTGCCCCTGCTGAGCAAGGACACCGATCTTGCACAGATCATGGTGGCCTGTGCTGACCACTGGCTGGACGGTGTCTCCATCAAGATCGAGCCCAACTTCTCCACCACCGTCATTGCTGTTGCTGGCGGCTACCCCAATGCCTATGCCAAGGGCAAGACCATCACTCTGGCTCCCGAGCCTGCTGGAACCCTCATCTTCCACGCCGGCACAACTTTGTCCGGCAATGAGTTGCAAACCTCTGGAGGCCGTGTAATCGCCTCCACGGCCACTGCCTCAACCCTTGAGGAGGCCGTTGCTAAGAGTTACGAAGGAATCAAGACTATCAGCTTTGAGGACATGTTCTACCGCAAGGACATTGCCCACCGTGCGTTCCGCCAGACCGCGAGCACCTCACTCACCTACGCCCAAGCCGGTGTCTCTATCGATGCCGGCAACGAGCTCGTCAACCAGATTAAGAGCTCTGTCCGCCGTACCAAGCGCCCCGGCACTGACGCCGTCATCGGTGGATTCGGCGGCCTATTCTCCCTGCCCGCTGCCAACTCCGCTTACCACCCTCACTCGCCAACCCTAATCGGAGCCATTGACGGTGTCGGCACCAAGCTCAAGATTGCCCACTCAATTGGCATCCACGACACTGTCGGTATCGATCTCGTCGCCATGAACGTCAACGATCTCGTCGTCCAAGGTGCCGAGCCCCTCTTCTTCCTGGACTGCTACTCCTGCGGTCACCTTGATGTGCCCACCGCCGCGGCGTTCGTCACCGGTGTTGCCGAGGGCTGTGTCCAAGCCGGCTGCGCCCTGATCGGTGGCGAGACCGCCGAGATGCCTGGTCTCTTCGTCGACGATTCCTACGACGCCGTCGGCGCCGCCGTCGGTGCTATCAACACCACAGGCGACAACGCTCGTGCCATCCTCCCACACACAGAAAACATGCGCTCCGGCGATGTTCTTCTCGCCCTCGGCTCGTCCGGCCCCCACTCGAACGGCTACTCTCTCGTCCGGAAGATCGTCGAGCGTGCCGGCTTGAGCTACACCGACACCGCACCTTTCTCCATGCCCGGTCTCGACGCCGGCGTCTCCGTCGGTCGTGCCCTCCTCACCCCGACCCGCATCTACGTCAAGTCTATCCTCAGCGCACTGAACACCCACGGTACTGCCATCAAGGGTCTTGCTCACATCACTGGCGGTGGTCTCACTGAGAACATCCCCCGCATGCTCCCCGACACCCTCACTGCTCAGGTTGACGTTAGCACCTGGGCCCAGCCTTCTGTCTTCACTTGGCTCCAGCGTGCTGGTAATGTCTCTTCTGTTGAGATGGCTCGTGCCTTCAACTGTGGTGTTGGTATGATCATTGCCGTCGACTCTGCTTCCGAGGCCGCTATCCGTCAGACCTTCGAGGCTGCTGGTGAGACTGTTTACCGCGTTGGTGAGCTGCGCGCTCGCGGCGAGGGTGAAGAGGGATGTGTGCTGTCTGGACTTGAGTCTTGGTCTGCGTAATTTCTACGATCTGACGTTAAAATTTGATGGTGATGGTGCTGTTGATGTTGATGCATGATGCTTTATATATGGATGGAGAAAATGATTTGCCTGGGTTATCTATCTTATAGATCTTTTTTTGTTACTGTTTATTTTTCTGGTTTCTTCGTATTCCCCGTCTTTCTTCTCTGCTTGGGGTTGCCCATCATAATATAGGGCTTTTGAATGTGTCCCGAACTAATGCCGGTTTTAATACATGATGCATGATGTATGAAATTATATATACTGATTTGAAACGAATTCCATTGACCTACATATGTACCTGTATGTACCGGATTTTAGGCCACGGTCGCGAATTTCCCGATCGGGGTGCCGCCGCTTTATGAGGGCGCTCAGGCTCCTGCTCACTGAGTATTTCACAGCACAGGTGATACTGTGAGCACTTAGGGTATGCTTAGTAATGTAAAAAATATTGTTTAGTTAGTACTTCTCAAATATTGCTCAGTGAACGCTCAGGGTATGCTCAGTCAGCGCACAGACATGCTCATCTTGATGGCCTGAAAATAAAGGCTTAAAAACAACAGATTAACCACGTGATAAGTGGATCATTTATCAGCCATCTATTCTGTGATGCTAGCGGAACTCTGACCAAACAAAAAGTTATTATAAAAAAGGAAAAAGAAAAGTTCAATTTTTACTAAGACGGACTACATCTATACCGTATCTTCAATCTGGATGGTCGATAATCCCATCTTCATCGATGGAACAATGAAAGTTTTTTCTTCTGTTCGCTCTACAGCTTTATCTTTTCACTAGTGCAAGGGTTAGAGTATTCATTCCCAGAAATAAGCACCAGTAAGAGAGAGGTCTTCGCTATAAGGTATATCCAACCCTATCTATATATTCTATCTAGCTATTAACACTTAACAGTACATAGACCTCGTCTTATTTCGTTCTACTTCTTCTAACGAACCATAGAATATTGGGTGGCGAGTCATTGAACAGTAGCTCAAAAAAAAAAAAGAAACCCAGAGTACACTGTAGAATACTACAGGATCACGACCCAACCCACAGCCCATTGATAGGCGCCCATCAAAGCCCATCAAAAGCCCATTTCTGTGCACAAATACAGTCTTGACACGTATAAAGTAGCTGATTAATGGCTGTACCTTACGCATGTACCGACCTGTATATTCAGTTTCATCTCATTATCATAGTAAGAAGTGGGAATTCAGTAGATATTATACTGATTTTAGCATTATGATACCAGATTTCATATAAAATTTTATACAAAATCACCCTAAAAAGATCCAATTTGACTACGAATTCGTACCTGGAAGGATTACTTGAGTATTATGTTGTAGTATAAAGAGATATATATATTGGGTCTACTTAGGTATCAATTGTAGTGGCACTAATGGTACCTCTATTCACTATGTAATTCCCTAACAAAAACAAGTACCCCTTATAAAACGTAAAATATTATAAAATTCAACAATGTGAGTGGAATGGTGACTGAATTCGGAGCGTATCTTCCATCGGCGTTGAATCGGTATGCACTCCCCTTGTCGTGCTTGGGCTTCAAAGTTACTAACGACGTGTACTACATCCAGTGCAACCGAGCTCGTCTACTCGTTCAAGAATGCTAACGCCACAATATACAAACAGCTCATCAAGATATGGGAAAATGGATGCAATTCACTGGCTGGGATTGGCGGACTGAAAGTCCAATACTTGGTCCAGCCCCAGCCTGTCACGAATGGCACCAACTCTCTGGGACAGCCAGCCGGCGAAACCAATAATGTGATTGGGCCGAGCCACGGTTGCCTATAATAACGCAGCTGATGACAGCGAGGCTTTGGCAGGTCTTCAGAACATCGTCGATCAGCATGTGGCACTTCTGCAGAAGGCCAAGCTCTATCTGCCTTTCAAGTACCTCAACTATGCAGACGTATCCCAGGACCCCTTTAGCAGCTACGGGAAAAGAAATAAAGCTCATCTTGAGGCTGTCAGTGAGCGTTATGATCCCAGGAAGGTGTTTCAGAATGGGGTTCCGGGGGGCTTCAAGCTGTTTGCGTGAGACTCGGATACTTACGGGTAGATGCTGTCGGAATGTTTGAGATGAGAAGATGAAGCCCTAGAAAGACGGCCTAGAAAGATTGGTCTATTTGTTATTCCCTCACCAATTTCATTATATAGATTCCGTGGCTTCCTCAGCATTGCACAGTGGCGCGAATCTGGCTGACATTATGATTAGAATATAAAATGACAAGAAAAATAACGTTCAAGAAGTGGTGAGAACAAGACAGATCGCGTACAAAAAAATAAACACACAGAAGATCCAATGCTGACTTTGCACGCCGACTATCTAAACGAGCTAGTAGGTCGGGGACCGAGCCCACTCTTTTCATAGGCCAAGTCCAGTATTTTCATCTGGGCAATCGAGTCCTTTCCATCGACCCAGGCTTGGGTTTTCCGGCCCTTGACGCGATTGACGAATTGTTCCAGCTGGTGTCTGTAAGACATCCAGTACGATTCACCGGGCAGGTTCGCAAATTCACCACCTGCCTCCTTGAAAGTGTATGCTTTGTGGTGGGTTTTCTCTTCCCAACGTCGGACAATCTTGCCCGTGTCTCGGTCACGAATCTCAAAGACATCCTTAAATAATCAACCTTAGTAAGGAGATCCTCCTGGGTAACTCGTGGGTTCTGTTCAATAACCTTAAGAAGCCAGGTCGTATTAGCTTCGGTAGGTTTTTTAAGGCGGCCTAGGCGTGGCTTCGAAACGCTATCCCGTCTTTCTGACTCTTTGGCAATAGTCTAACGTATCGGTGAGAGGGGTATCCAGGGGTAGCGCTTATAAATACGTCTATAACCCCAGCCAATATCGTGCAATTCGCAGATACGAGAGCGTAGGGTAGGTGTAAGCTCTTTTGAACGGGCCATGTTGATAGATACGGAGATGGATAGGTAGATAGAGGTATAGGGATATTGTGTAGATGCGCGCAAACCATCTATATACGATATCTTACGAGAGGTTGTAGGCCGCGATGCGCGTTTTAGCGTGTTTTCTTGCTGCGCGAATATAGTAGGCGGTAGGGTATGGATTAGGCGTGTCTGATTAATGTGGGGCTAGAAATTAATGTCGTTTATCTACAATCAATCAATTCATCCCGTTTTAGTTGGTTCCGCCTGATCCTCATTCGCCAAAGTGCATACTAGTAGATACGATTTTACATCGCTCTGTTAATAACTTTTACCAAAATTTCGCTTTAAAGACCTATTATATTGATCACTACTTCTTAGAATCATTTCAGATGTTCCGGATATGTTAGATACAATATAAATAGTATAAATTTAGATTAAAAATGTACGAGAACCTATAGTTGTTGAGATATAAGGTTGTAATTTATCGCATCTACTGCGGCTGTAGGCACTTGTTATGTAGGCACCAACATAACAGACAAGCGAGCGCCTGCGCCCTTAATATGCACCCTCCAATAGGTCTGACAAGGTGGAGTCTGCTGCATGTCAGATAGCTGTCTGTTTCACCTCGGAGATAGCCGCTTCGGTTCTAAAATAGTAGCAGACTCACGATTTGTGATAGATCTATTGAATAGCTTCTTTTTTGGGTACCTACAACATAGTAATAATAAATTGGTCGCGACCGACGCCAATTTAAAAGCCTATTTCGTCAAAATTGTAGATATCTTGCTGGCATATCCCGTACTCAGTCACCACCCGTTAGTAGTCTTCGAACCACCTTTTGACTACCGATTTGTTAAGTGCAGCGCTTCTTTCGACGTCGAGAGCTCTCCGGCGTCGGATATAGTACTCGGGATAACGTTTAAGAAAACGTTTTAGCTAGTAGTCGCCAACTTGTAGGTGTTTTTCGGTAGCGTGGTGCATTTTATTGAGGTAAGCTGCTGACTTAGCTGCTCTCCACTGGCTCAGTGAGCGAGATTGATGATTATGTAATACTCAGGGGCGTGCCCAGTTTTACTCAGTGAGCAAAGAGCGGCAAGGGGTGAGCACTAAAACGGAAAGGGAAAGCCATCTCGCGCAGCCTAAAATCCGGTTTATATGTACTAGAGGTGTGCTGTAAGGCTGTGGTGATACTAGGATCTTTTATAATATATCGATCTTCCAATTTCTCTAATCGTCTTGCCCGAACACCTCCAATACTCGCGAGGAAACAGCCTTGCATCAGTGCACAATCTGACCTTGCCCTAAAGCAAGCGGCAAAGAAGAAGATGAGGTTAATCTGAGGCTGACGTACAATGTTAGATCTGGCGGTGCGGAGGATTTGTGGTGACGAAGTGGAAGAAATGATTATAGATTAAAAGCTGTTGTATTGGTTCCTATTTATTTTGCTTATTTATATGCATGGAATGTTTGAATGGCAAGAAGACGACATGCCTGTCATGATAAATATCCAACATCGAAAGGTCCAGACAAACGATAGTCAGCGTGATGATTCAACAAGCGTTAAATTTGTCGAAAGCAGTTCTAGGAAAGAACAGTGCATGGAATATTTGAAGAGTCACGTTAAAAACTATGGACCAAGTCGGGCAATTTGGTTGATAACAACGAGGGGCTAGAAGAAAGACGTCGGTGGAAGACATCGAGAGAAAGGGGAAACGCAAACTAAGCCCTATGGTCGGCCAACTCCATATACATCCTCGCCCTACAGGTAGACCGTTGTCGCCGCAGCGCCAGAGACCCGCCCAGGCAAAACATTCAGAGAGGCGGACGGGACAGCGGATTCAAAAGAAAAAAAAAACGGAGAATTGTGAAGGTAATAAAATGTTTCAAAGCAGAGATGGATGAATAGAGAGATCGAGGTAAAGAGTAAGGTAAAGAGTAACAAAAAGAAAACGACCGACTCTATTCCACTAAAATCGAGATTCCATTTTCAGGCTATCCGCTTGATAATGCGAGTCCAACAACGCTTGCAATCCACCAGTGCCCCCATCCTGCTTTTTGATACACCAGGAAAGTACGAGCGAATACGAGTAGTAAAGTGCTGTAAGAAGCTTAGAAGCACTTGCGGTGAACGATGGAAGGACCGCTCTCGTCGTACTCCTGCTTGGAGATCCACATCTGCTGGAAGGTCGACAGGGAGGCCAGGATGGATCCACCGATCCAGACGGAGTACTTGCGCTCGGGGGGAGCGATGATCTTGACCTTCATGGAAGAAGGAGCAAGAGCAGTGATCTCCTTCTGCATACGGTCGGAGATACCAGGGTACATAGTGGTACCACCAGACTAGAAAAAAGAGGGACATGTTAGTGGGGATCTTAGTACAGATTTAATTCCGGGGGTTTTTCTTACCATGACAATGTTACCGTACAGATCCTTACGGACATCAACATCACACTTCATGATAGAGTTGAAGGTGGTGACATGGATACCGCCAGACTCGAGGCCAAGAACGTTAGGCTGGAACAGAGCCTCGGGAGCACGGAAGCGCTCGTTGCCAATAGTGATGACCTGTCCATCGGGAAGCTCGTAGGACTTCTCAAGGCTGGAGCTCTGGGAAGCGGTCTGGATCTCCTGCTCGAAGTCGAGAGCGACGTAGCAAAGCTTCTCCTTGATGTCACGGACGATTTCACGCTCGGCAGTGGTAGAGAAAGTGTAACCACGCTCAGCGAGGATCTTCATCAGGTAGTCGGTCAAATCACGGCCAGCCATGTCGACACGCGAGATAGCGTGGGGCAGAGAGAAACCCTCGTAGATGGGGACAACGTGGGTGACACCGTCACCGGAGTCGAGAACGATACCAGTGGTACGACCGGAGGCGTACAGGGACAGAACGGCCTGGATGGAGACGTAGAAGGCGGGTGCGTTGAAGGTCTCGAACACGATCTGGGTCATCTTCTCACGGTTGGACTTGGGGTTGATGGGAGCTTCGGTCAAGAGAATGGGGTGCTCTTCGGGGGCAACGCGGAGCTCGTTGTAGAAGGTGTGGTGCCAGATCTTCTCCATGTCGTCCCAGTTGGTGACAACACCGTGCTCAATGGGGTAACGGAGTGTGAGGATACCACGCTTGGACTGTGCCTCATCACCAACGTAGGAGTCCTTCTGACCCATACCAATCATGATACTGCGCCCATGTTAGTATGCTTTTTTGCTTTTTTGCGGTTCAAATTGGCCATATATTGCGTATACGGCCAAAGTGAACCAAGAAAAAGGGGGGGATTATTTACCCATGGTGACGGGGACGACCGACAATGGAGGCTGTTTGAATTTTGTCAGTTATTTGATCCTGAGATTCAAGGCTATTCGCAAGCAAGAGAGGGGGAAAGCCATCCGACGCAAGGGTTGGTGGGATGGCGGCTTTCGCAAGGGAGGGGTGTCAGATTCTGTGGGGTTTGACTTACGGAAGACAGCTCGTGGTGCGTCGTCACCGGCGAAACCGGCCTTACACATACCCGAACTACATCACAAATCATTAGTATCATAGTTATTGTAGTCCTTGGAGCGCTATCTGGCAGTTGTGGGGGGGTATGGAAAGCAATTGGAATGGATTCCATCTGCCGTCATGGCGGATTAGGGGTGGCGACGACCGCGACCGGGCTAGTTTGACGGCCAGGCCCAAATACAAGTCAGAAGCTCCGGGGGGAAAGCATATCACATACCCATTGTCGATGACGAGAGCAGCAACTTCTTCTATAGTGAGATATACGGGTTAGTTCTCATTCTCAAGATTCGAAGCTGGGCAAGGGGGGGGGGGGGCAGCTTCCGGGGAAGCTGCTGATGTGGCCACATCAAGAATAACGTACCCTCCATTGTGACAGATTAAACAAGGAACTTGGGGGAGAAAGGGGAAAAAAGAAAAGAAAAGAAAGATGGAATGAGGTTAGAGGGGGAATATAGTTGGGATTAGGGGAGAAGGGAAGAAGGAAGAGAGTGAGAGAGAAGAGTGGAGAGGGGTTTGTGATGGCTGGGATTGTGCGCTGCCTGAGGCTTCTATTCTCTTTTTACCCCCTCCGATCTACAGATTTTGGAGTACTTTCTTTGATTTTTTAATATACGTTGGTGAGAATAAGGCAGAAATATTCCCAGTACGAATTTCTCCTTGATTGCTTCAATCTTGTCTACCTAAAAGCATTGCGTGGACAATCTTGGGCGTGAGCCTCTCCCAGGCCCCTTCTGGGTACGGGGAAACGTACCTTGACCGGGGTTAATTATTTTAGTGGTTACTTATATTACGATTACAACCAGTGGCAAGCCTACAAAGGGCATACAATTGTAGTTCAAGTGCAGGCTGCTGAATTCTCTCCAGTGGCGCAAATGTTCTAAGTATAGGACACACCGGACCCAGACTTCAATCCTTGGGGTAGACACCCGTTCCAAGGTTGTTAGAAGTGGAGGCGTATAGCGGATAATACGGCTATCTGAGACTCTCATCCAAGTCAGAAAGTTGTCTTCGTTACCGCCATTTCCAGGGTTAATGAGAAGCCTGTAACGGTGAGGTGATGCCACGTGATATGGGAAGCACGAAGCTCTTTATCCCCCTTTGACTCCATGGTCTCCTGATTCTACACGGAACTTATACATCTGCCCACTTTGAACATCTCCGTGAGAACATTTGAGAATCCTACTATTCAATCTCAGCAATAAATTAATTCGAAATTGTACTTTTAAGCCCCTTGGAATATATCTTGGCAGAGACCGAACTTTGATAATTGGGTTCTGGAACATTCGAAGGTTACTTTGATACACTGCTGGAAAAGCCTGCTGAAAAGCCACGGCCCTTGATATATCACACCGTGCAGCACGAGGGCCCAATTATTCCTATCACTTTCAAATTCACAATCGGTGGTCGGTTGTCTAGATTTTCGAGTCTGAGATGGCTAGGCCCACCGAGCTATCCGCTCAATGGTTCCACGCAGTTGAAATTACACACCCCTATTACGAGCTTTCCATTCAATGGAGTTTTCGACTCCATCATATAGACCATCCATGCCAGGGTTAATCAAGTGTGCGGCACTATCGTATTCTAAAGAAAGCGTAAATACTATACGGAGTAGTCAATGATGAGTTCAATTTCTTTTCCAAGATTTGGATATCACATGATCGAACCCGCTGGTCGCCGCGCGAATCGCCCAGAGCACACGTCAGATTATGTCAGCGGGCTTTTTTCTTGTAGAAAAGTATTGGGAGAAGATTGCGACTGCAACAATACTGTGATACACAGTAAATCAATTTCTGAGATACATAGACTCTTCCCATTCCTATCTTTAGCCTCCCCTCGGAACAAATACACCCTACACCCGGACAGCACAATTACCCCGCCAGCCCACCATGGACCCCGAAATGAACAAGCTCCTCAAATGGAGTGTCGCCAACTCTCAGGCATCTGCAGGTGCAGATGGTGAGGCCGGCGCTAATCTCCCGGCAGCGGCATCAACCCTGACCCCTCAGATGGTTAACACACTTTTTGGCGGCCCCTCCGAGGCCGATCTGATGCGGGCCGCGATGGAGGTCGTGCATGACAACGAGTCCGACCTGGAGAACAAGTTGATCGCATTCGACAACTTTGAGCAGCTGATTGAGGGAATTGACAATGCGAACAATCTCATCCCACTCAATCTATGGAAGCCGCTTGTCGAGCTGCTCAAGCACGACGAGGCCGAGATCAGACGTTATGCCGCCTGGTGTATAGGAACAGCCGTGCAGAACAACCCGAAGGCACAGGATCAGGTATGAATGACTTATGGGCATTGACCTACCAAGAATGATAATCACAATACTGACACGTTTGCCAGCTCGTCCTACTAAATGAAATCCCTACCCTCGTCACCCTCGCCACCACAGAGTCCAACCCCGCGGCCCGGAAGAAGGCCATTTACGCCATCTCTTCCGCAGTCCGTAACCACCAGCCTGCCTTGGATGCACTGAACAAGAGCCTCCCGGAAGGCTATCCCACCGACAAGACCGACGCCGGCGACATGGACGGCATTGATGCTATCATGGATAAGCTGCGGTCCCACCCGATCAACACCTCTGCATGAAAGGCCCGAGCTATGACTGGACTGTAAGAGTCAGAATACACAAAGATACAGAGCAAGATACCCACTGAATGCGAGTCTATCCCTTGGGACTGCCTTGTGTCGTGCCAAGGGTTGGCGCTCGCAGTGCGACAGGCAACTATGCTGTTACTGCAACTGCGTTGAGCGCTGTGATGACGACGCTAGGATTCACTGCTGGTAAATGCCGGCGATCATTTGACGTGCTGATACCCGAAATGGTTCTGCACTGGTTCCTGGTTATTTGGTTGCCTTAAAGTTGCATCAGCGTGATCTACCAACCTGATTTTTGTGGCATAAGCACATGTTTGAATTGTACATACCCAGGGACTTTTGTCCTACATTAAATGCAATCATGAGTTCCGATATGTCTATGTCAATTCGGGATGCCTGAATCCGTATATCCACTTCGGTGCCTATGTTGCTTAACTTCGACTATTTTGTGATTGTGATAGTATACCACAAATAACCAAATACATACTATACTGTAGATTGTTCATGGGAGAACTCAATAAAAGCGGAAATCAATTTGCTACAGATTAGAGCTTATGTTGCTCTTGAATTGATGATATCAATAGATATATCGGAACAACATTTCTCCACCCAGGCATCGTCATTAGACTCCAGCTCTCACCAGCAACATCCCCTCAACCAAGACCCCATCTCCCACACATCCCAAAAATGGACAACTCAAGCAACCGACTATTCCGCTTCTCCAAGCCCGAGTGGCTGAATAACTCCGCCATTCGCAATGGCGGCGTCTACGTCGCAGGCGCACTGGTAAGCATCCGATCCACCCTCCTCCACCTCCACTCTCCGGGGTCGCTCGTCGCGAAACCCCAAACTCGAAGCCTTGAACTCCAAAGCAAAATGAAATGGACAGATCTGCCCCAAACAAATACCAGAAAAATCCAAAGCTAACAAGCCGTCTTACTATAGTTCGCAGCTGGCTTCTTCTTCCTAATCGACGTCGCCTCATTCTCGCGCAGCCCGCGCAACGGCTCAGACGTGCATATCAAATTCGTCGACTGGATCCCCGGTATCTGCTCTGCGCTGGGAATGCTGGTTATCAACTCGATTGAGAAGAGCCGGCTGCAGGCTGATAGCTTTAGTTACAGCGGGAGCGGGGTCGCGTGGAAAGCGAGATTTGTCCTGTTTTTGGGCTTTGCGCTGCTTGCTGGTGGATTGGCAGGGAGTGTGGTATGTATATGCCCTTCTTTCTACTACTTATGCTCCGTGGAGAGGGTATGGATAGTATTGGGGAACTTTGCTGACTCGCTTGTCGGTAGACGGTTATGGTCCTCAAGTATCTCATCAAAGACTATCCTATCCAGACCCTCTACTTTGGTATTGCGAATATTGTGGCGAACGGCCTTGTTATGCTCAGGTATGTCTTTTATTCGTCCGATTCAATGTTATTTGGTGCTTGCATGGATGCTAAGAATGATATTCCCGATCTAGCTCTATCGTCCTCTGGGTCTCTCAGAACATCGAAGATGACTACACCTACAATCTTGCACTGTAAGATGGGCTGGTTCAATCTGTAACTCATCTTTATGTATTCTACTCGATCGTCTTGGTGTGATGACTTTTTTTTCCCGGGGTGCATTATATGCATCCGCATCTTTGGCTGGGATTGGCGCTTTAGCATGAATTTATTTGCATTTCTCTTACGCTTCGCGATATTAAGTTAGGTGTACTTATTATAACAATCTTTGAATTATCTAGAATATCATTGATATTCTAGAAGTAAACAGTAGAGGTAAACATTAGAGAAAAGTATCATCGCAACTATGCATAAAGAAAAGAAAGCCTTAAGCCGTCCCTTGAACGCCAAAGCCCAGATATGCATTCATCAAATCGTAAAAATTATCGCAGTTACCTTCAACCCTCTTCAGTGATCCTCGCAGAACAACCTCAGTAACTCATCAATACAAGTCATAGCTTTCTCTTTCTCTAAGACCGAAGGCGCCAACCCCGGCGCCTGTTTCAAATAACTGCGGAGCGCAAAAGCAGCAGCTTTGTATGTCGCATGGTACATAGCCTTGAACTCATCATCATCCGTGGTGGTACCCGGCGCAGGCGTTTCAGCACGCAAAGCTTCCAGTGCCGGCGTTGTGCCCGAGACATCAGTTTCAGGCTCCGCACCAACACCACCTAGTGGCTTGCTCATAGACGCAGAGCGCATGTTCGGATTCGCACGGTGAAATCCATACAGACGCATACATGTCAAGATCGTGCGCGTGATGAGATTCTTGTTCTCCGCAATCACAGTGTCTGGATCCTTAGCCGGTGAGCCCGGCGTAGACACCGGTTTCTCCCCGGAGAACGAAAGAGAAGACGGGCCCTGGCCCTGCGACATCTGTGGTCCACGGCGCAGACCAGAATCCAAGAATGGGTTCGGCGTTGGAGCACGCTTTTGCGGATCGGCGTTGAGGGCTGGCGTTGCGCGGCCGCGCACACTACCTGGGCGCTGTAGGCTTGCCCCGATAGAGACGGATCGGGAACGGTGAGAGACGATCCGGTCGAGGGATGGTAGTGAGGGACCGTCTTCTTCGGGCTCGCGCTTGATGCGTAGCGTTTGTAGGTTCTGTGATGAGGAGAGAGGTCGTGAGGGTGCCATTAGTTGCGAGACGGCTTCGCCGCCACGCTGGCGTACGCGGCGGTGGTGCTGTGCGGCTACTTCGAAGAGCGTTGCGACTCTTTTGCGCTTGGGGCTGGGGGAGCTTATGTCAGGTAGGAACTCTGCGCACCGCGAGTTCGCGATGAGTTGGTCTCGGTTGGAGCGTGGTGGAGACGGGTAGGCCTGGGCTTGAGTGAGTCGTGAAGTTGATAGTGGCGCGGCGTAGATTCTGAGTTCGAAGGGAGCACGCTGCAGTGTATTGCTTTGACCTGCGGTCTCGGAGGGGGATGAATGCGGTGGGGTCGGTGGGCGTGTGCATGATGCTGCGCTGGATAGCACGCCGTAGACTAACAGACTTGATGGGGTTGCGTTGCCTGATTTAGTATTGCCTTCTACGCTGACCAGCAGACCGACTGGGCATTGTAATGATTGCTGGAGTGTTGGATCTTCTTCATTTAGCCAGAGGGCACCTGTTAGCTTCCTCTGGAGCCATTTTGATGTTCCCGCGTGAGATGTGTGTAGCTCGAGGTTGGGACCAGCTCGTGCATGCAGTGGGATGAGTGCTGGATTGACGAAGCTGCGGAGATTGAGTTGAGACTCTTTGGATAGCTCGGATTGCCAGTAGGAATTCGGATCGACCAATCGAATCCCTGGTAGAGTGGTCAGCGAAGAATGAGATGCGATACGCGTGTGGTTTACCTTCTAACTTGGAGTCCGAGCTGAGAGGAATGGACCCTGTCCAGACATTCATCTTGTTATCTGAATCCCGGAAAGACCTTTCATGTGTCCAGCATAGTGATATCAAGTTTGTATAGTTGTGTTGTTTCTCAACTGGTCTGCTGCTATCTCCAAATCTCTACGCGCCGAATCCGCGCGCGGTCACGTGGACCATTTCATAGATTAGACTAAATAAATCAGTTTAAAAGAGAAGAACTGTGAATAACTTCAAATAACTAAGTAAATTTACATTCCTCGGTTTTCAGAAGAATTCTATATCCATTGGGTTATAGTACACCTAGAGTAGCACAGCCAGGTGTTGGGGCCATCGCCATTTGAAGTGAAGCACACCCCGCACCAAATCACTCATACATAGCATATCAGGCATACGCTGAAATCAAAAGAAAAGTAGAAAAACAAATATCATCATGAAGAAGGTCGGATGCTGCGAGGCCAACTGGCCTACAGTATAGGTATAGTCCTTGGCAACCCCGCGCCTCATCCAGTCTGGGCGATCAGAACTCTTCCTGTTCCTGGAAGAACATTGAGAAGCTAATAATGGTTCCATAAATCAATAGACCTCCGAAAATAGACATGATCATCGCTGGGATCTCGATTGCGCCGCTATGGGCGAGAACAATAGGAAGTGCTAGGGGAGAAGTCAGTTGGATAATCATCAATGGCGCAATGACGGGCCAATTAATATAAGACATATTGTGGTCTACGTATCAAGAGCCGACCAGTCGAGGAATGATATGTCCACAAGAGGGGGTATTGGTGACAGAACTAACGACGTACCGATGCCAGTAAGAACCAAAAAGCCGGTCATGAACCGTCCAAAGTCCATCGCAGAGTTGCTTGAGCTGTCCATGAAATCATCTGGGTTTGCGCATCGTTGGCAGATCCAGTTGGGAAGCGGCGCAACAACGTAGATGCCGACCACCAGCAGCGGCCAGTACCTGTGCCATAGCGCGGAAGAGAGGATAACGAGGAGGAAGCCAATCGCGAGAACCTGGTTAGATGTTAGCAAAAATTTAGAAGCCAGGCAAACATCGAAAAGAAGCGTACAAAGGAGAGCGCGATTATAGTCTTGAGTCCAGCGGCCATGATTGCGGAGGTGCCGAAGCTCGTTCAAATGAGACTAAAGGTGGGAGGGGGTAGGAGTTGTTGAACTGGGTGGAACCAGGAGACAATATCAAGAGCAGATCAAAAGTGACAGCCCCATTGGCCGAGTGCAGGAAATCAGAGAAAGACACAAGAGCGATAAGCTGGAGATGAGCTCGACAATGAGTGACGTTGGCGCCTGGAGGTCACTGGATATTATGGCCTCAGGCATCAACAGCTCATGCTTCACACCGCGTCACTTTACTGCCTGCTCCAGCTCCCCCATTCTCCCCCATCACCGGATTATCCCTCGGGTTCTTGAGTTGCTGTTCCTGAGTCTTTATTTATCAACAAGAATATACTTTCCCTGCTTGCTTTGATATCCATTCAACCCTTGCCGCTACAATGTTCAGAAACAATTACGACAACGATGCCGTCACCTTGTAAGACCAGATCCCCGACCTCTCTCGGATTCATCAGATGTTAACTCGAAGGACCCCAGCTCTCCACAGGGTCGGATATTTCAAGTGGAATATGCACAGGAAGCAGTGAAGCAAGGATCCGTTGTGGTGGGATTGGTGAATAAGACACATGCCGTGCTGGTTGGACTCAAGGTTCGCAGACTTACAACAGAAAACGAACTGACAAGCCGTCAAAACTAACATTTGAATACTCTCTAGCGTAACGCAGAAGAGCTCTCCTCGTACCAGAAGAAGATCATCGAGATCGACTCGCACATGGCGATCGCCATCGCCGGCCTCGCATCAGACGCTCGCGTCCTCTCAAACTTCATGAAGCAGCAGTCCCTCGGATCGAAGATGACCTACGGCCGGCCCATCCCCTTGGATCGAATCGTTGCCCAGATCGGCGACCGCGCGCAGACCAACACCCAGCACTACGGGAAACGGCCGTACGGTGTGGGTCTGTTGGTTGCCGGTGTTGACGAGGCTGGTCCGCACCTGTTCGAGTTCCAGCCCTCCGGTCTGACACACGAGATGCTTGCTTGTGCCATCGGTGCCCGTTCGCAGATGGCACGTACGTATTTGGAGCGAAACCTCGACAAGTTCGAGGACTGCAGTCGTGACGAGCTGATCCAGCATGGGTTGAGCGCGCTAAAGGAGACACTGTCTCAGGATAAGGAGCTTACGGTGGACAATACTTCTGTCGGTGTTGTCGGCGTGACTAATGGCAAGAAGGAGAGCTTCAAGCTGTACGAGGGCCAGGACACGGCTGCCCTGCTTGAGGTGCTGGAGCAGCGTGAGTCCGCTGGTGCGGAGGGCGAGTCCATGGAAGTTGATTCATAATTGTTCGGTTTGGTTTAATGATTCGCATAGACATGAAATCCTGATTATGCTTTGTCTTGTGTTTACGTCCAATGATCTCAGTTATTCAATCATCAATTCATAAGGCTCTTCTAACGAAGTAATCTACTTGTGTATATTTATATGCACACTGAAGTTTTCCCCCACCGAAACCCAGTCAAACCCCAATGAAATGCAACGACACCTATATCCCCGTGCCCCATTTGTTTGATGATCAAACTGAGCGACTTCACTCTTCTCCCCAGTTCAACTGCATCCGCCCGTTACTGACTTGATAAGCCACCAGCTTCGGCCAGACCTCCGAAACCTCCTTGGCCTCGGCCAGAATCTCCCCATTACTAGAACTGATATATCCCTCCTTCACAGCATTGCGCACCCAAGCCAGCAACCCATCCCAGTACCCATTGATATTCAACAACACAACAGCAACCTTATGAATCCCCAACTGATTCCACGTCGTCATCTCCATAACCTCCTCAATCGTTCCAAACCCACCAGCCAGCGAAACAAACCCAGACCCAGGCCCACCTTCGAGGACCTTCTCCGCCATCATACGCTTTCGCGTATGCATATCGGGGACAATGGTCGTAAGACCATACTCCGACTCGGGGATTCCATTAGCATCAGCAGCATCGATAACCCGCTCGGCGGCTTTTCCAGTTCCTTCGGCACTGGTCTGCCCTTCCTTGTGCTCGCGCATGCCGCTGACTGTGGCGACTTTGACTAGTGCACGTGGGATGATGCCGTGCACTGCTTTCGGGCCCGAGAGCGAGACCAGTGTGCGCGCTACTTCGCCCATCAGGCCGGTGGTGCCGCCACCGTAGACTAGTTGCACATTGTGTTTGTGGAATTCTTCGGCGAGAGCTCGGGCTGTTTCCATGTGTACTGGGCTGTTACCTGGTACGGAGCCGCAGCTGGGGACCCGAGGGGGGCGGTTGTTAGTGAGATTTTCAAGGAAGGAGGTAGGTGATATGGCGTAGTTGTAACGTTGAAAGCGCCTAGGAGGTGGTGAGGGGTATGACTCACAATACACAGACGACGGCTGGTTTGGTCTCCATGTCTGTCATCTTTACATAAAATTGGAGTTTGGTTTTATAGAGAAAGATATCTTGAAAAAAATCTTGGAAGGAATCTTGAAAGGACTTCAGAGAGTATTGACACGAGAGGGACGAAGCAGATACCCAAATTCCCCCACTCCGATAAGAGATAGCGAAGTATAACGTCAGTGTTGACTCCAACTTTCCAAGGCTGTCATTTTGCAGAATCCACTGCCATCTATGTCTATAAACCTCTAAGAATCCTTAGCATGAGTTGTGGTTGGAATAAGGTAACCTAAAAATCCGACTTTATTTAGATTCCAAGATATATATTCTTTGACTTCCTTTGGGAAAGATATTGAACACATAAATCATCGCTTCGATATTATGTATGAAAACCTGATACATTCCTCAATCTTGGTGAAATGAGTAGAAATAATGACTAGACTATACTATAAAAATCTAGGACATAAGAACCAAATAATAAAAAGCATAAAAGCCGTTCCAAACAATGCCCTTGCCTTAAATCCGAGGCCTGAGAACCCAGTTACTGGAGAACTGTCCGAGATGGTATCTGAACATTTATTCAGACTTGCATCCACTTCCTCTTCAACCTCTCTTCTACCCCCATATGAGTCAATAATTGGCCCAATGAAGGCACCTGCACGAACTAGTATCTCAATTAGCTCGCTATCTTTGCCAGCCAGTTGGAGCAACCCCTCCCCCCTTTCCATTGATGGTATGCAATGGTACTCGCTCTTGCTTTAGAAGCTCCCGCAATATACTGACGTGAGCTCCTTGCACAGCGGGAAACAGTGCTGTCTCCCCAAGCCCGTCAATTACCGCCACATCTGCGCCATGACCGAGAAGCCATTTAACCAAATCTTCATCTCCTCTTTTGACAGCTTCCATTAGGGCTGTTCTTCCCTCGCAAGACCTGCTGTCAACATCAAACTGGGAGGAATGATTCGCAAGGGCGTCCAAGATCGCAATCTTTTGCTGGCTTGGCATTCGCGCCTTTGAGATCGCCCAGACTAGAGGATTCGTCCATGATATGTGGTTGGGATTTGCCCCTCTCCAAAGAAGGGCTTGCACACAGTCGACGCTGGCTCCCCGTGTCGCAGCATAGTACAAGGGAGTGACTAGTTCATTTTCACCACTGACTTCATTGGGATCTGCTTTTGCCCCCAAAAGCATTCGGACTATGCGTAAGTGGCCGGATGATGCTGCGGCAAGAAGTGGTGTCCAATTGAACTCTCCATCATGTACATCGACACTCGCTTTCAGACTGATGAGAGTCTCCACTGTTTTCCAACAGCCATAGAATGAGGCAGCGTAGATTGGGGTCTGTGGTGCCGGCATATCCAGTAACTCGGGATTAGCCTCCACCAAAGCGTGCACAACACCAGCGTGTCCTTTGGCTGCCGCTACCCAGCATATCCCGTACTTGCCTTCGCGGAGAGCGCGAGTGTCCGCCCCGTGCTGCAGCAAGACACGAGCAACGCCGGTGTGACCCAGATATGATGCCAAATACAACGGGGAGGGGAAACGGGACGTGCTATTGTCTGAGATATCGACTGGCGTCTTGTTTTCTAGAAGAACACTGACAAGACGAGGCATGTCCAGCCAGGTGGCTTTCCATAAAATGGCCGTCATCCAAGACAGACTGTCACCTGTTCCGGTTGCGTCGGGATATTCAATGATGCTGTGCTGGCTGGCTTCAGATATGATGTTGTGGATATGATCCAAAGCAGCCTTCTCATCGCCGACCTGTAAAGAATGCAGCAACTCAGCCATAGGTTCATATTTCTTTATGCCTGAGATACCCCCTCCAATATTCTCTAATATTTCTCGAGATTCCTGATCAAGTGATTCGTGGCACCGAAGTATGTCATATGCACATGTGACTGTTTCTGGCAGAGGCCGTGAAAAGGGATTGCTCATGGACCAAAACATATGAGCCCATGGGGTGAGATTGCCTTCTGGAAGAATAAGAGCTTTGTCCAATGTTTGGATGGCTTGGTGACTCTTTGTCAAATGGTAAGGCAAAGCTTGGATGGCATAAAAGAAAAAATCATCGTCATTTCCGACTAGCTGAGGGACGATATTATCCTTTGCAGCAAGATATCGGCTGAGATAATTGCCGAAGACATCCCCGATATGGCTACGGACAGTCGCATTAGTGAGATATGAGATGAGAAAGTTCACCATGGTCTCATGTGCGGCTGTGTCGGATTCGTTCCAGATGTAGTTTGGTCCCTGTCTTAGAATCCCTTGGACATGATCGTGAATAAAAAGCCGGTCTTCTTTAAAGCTCACCACAGCTGGAAGCCAGCTATGGAGAAAGCTTAAATGCTTTTCCACTTGTTCTATCGATGGCAAGCCTGTGATCCCTTGAGTACTGTTTTCTTGGTGATATAGAAGTGCACAAGCCTCTCGTACCGTCAAAGGTCGGTGGCCGTGTCGGATCCAGTGCAAAAGCCAACCAAGAGCAGGTTTGTTGGTGACAGATCTTAGTATAAGATTAAGTACTTCAGCGGGAGAGGTTTGTGGTGAGATATCGCTGAGAAGATCGCCAAATCTGGACAAAGCAAACGGTGATTTTTCATCTGGCCAGCCGGTATGAGACTGGAGCAGTTTGACTATCAAACCCAAGTTGTCTTTATCCATAGTGATAACTCTTTGCAAGTTTATGGAGATCCGCTGCCTGTCACTGCTGGAGAAGCCGAGGCGATCCACGAGGAACTCAATATACTGACTGTTTGAAATATCCCACTCCTCGAGTGGCTTTTCGTTGGATGTAAAAAACTGGCATATACTTTCTATGCCAATCAGCTCATCTCGAACAATTGAGCCGCGCTTGTAAGACACGACTATCCTCAGCTTCTCTTCTGATGCACTTTCGAATCTTCGGATAAGCCCCCAAAGAGCTTCCCTACTAGCGTGATCACAGTTGTCAATGTTTTGCAGCACAAGAATACAACCCTTTCTCAAGTATGCTAAAGAGTTGTTGTTGTGGAGATCTTTCTTGATCCATCCTCGCCGATTTAGAAAATTTTTGTGGATAGCAGTTGTCTCTTCGGTGAGAGGAAGATCGGTAGTTGCGAGGTCCTGTAGTACCATCGAGGATATGATCTGGGTCATAGAAAGTCCGGAGTGAACTCCAGAGGGAAAATTGAATAACAGACCAGGTATCTCGTCACTTCCGTGAGTGGGATATCAGACTTCCATGCCAGAAAGACTTCTTCTGCCAGCTCTGCACACTCGTCTTGATCATGGCCCTCCAAGCATAGTATCTGCGGCCCATTTGCCGTTTTCCATCTTTCGTAAGGCGTGCTGTGTATAACCGAACAATATGCAAACGCGTAAAGCAATTTCATCTGTTGATGAGGCATGGCCATGGGTAATATCGCTTGCTGTAGCGTGATCCACATAGGGCTCAAATACCCAGCTGTCAAAGAATATATGTTAGAATGAGTTGGAAAGAATATCGCATTTGGAATATAGGAGATCTCACTTTTGACTGCATAGCAAATGAGCTTGTTGCGGAAAAGACATGGATCATAAACCAAAGGAGACTGGACTAAAGTCTCAGTGGGCACACCTAGTGTTGAGATAAAGCGGTCAAATACCTGAAAGAAAGTGTTAGCTCTTTCTCCAGATATGTATATCAGAGCTTTAAAAGCCTCATCAAGCTTGAGTAGAACCTACTCCAATTCCATTCTCAGTATAGAGAATACTGATAATTGGTGTGTACAAAGAGACTCTTGACTGAATAAACAGTCTAGTCACCACTTCCGATGCATATGCAAGGGCTGGTACAGATTTTGACATGGGAAAATCGGCGTACGACGTGTAGTAACTGTAGTTTTGATGAGATTTGAGAAAATCCCAAAGCTGAGTTTCAAAATCCCGTACATTCTGTCTTCGGTGAAAGCTCTTCCAGAATACCTATAATGTAAGTCAGAATCTGTGCATCTAAAAAGGCATGATATTAACATACAAATTGCACTAGGGTCTCGATTATACCCGGCCAGTTGAACTTCTCGAGATAGGCAATGGAGATAGCCTGTATTGAAATGGTTAGTCCTGAGTTGGTAGCTGCTGGGTCTGATGTTACTTTACCTTCTTTAAGACCAACGCACCAAGATCGTACGCAACGAATATGCAAAGCTGTTGTGTCTTCTTCTAGGTATTGTGTGTTAGCAAACTTCACGGTAGTGTGGATTAGAAGAAGTCGAAGTTCATACACTTTGTTTTTCCAAATGTTCTCTGAGATCATTCAGTAGCATAAGAGCTTGCTGCTCCACCGATGGAAGTACTGATTCTTTCTGAAGGAGATCGTAAAGATCACAAGAGAAAACAAATTCTCTTGTCTCACGAACTAGGTGAGGCGCGACTAGGGTTTCGATATCAAGTTGGTAGTCTGGACTCAAGGCTTTGATGTGGATAATGCTATATAACTGAGGTCAGTACCAGCCAACGACCCGTTTGAAACAAGATAGTTTGCCAATAAAGAAGTGGAAAATCTGCTTACTTGAGTCCAGCCTTTGCAACGTCGACCTCTCTAGGTTCTTCAACATGATCGACTAGTTCGGGACTAGCGATATGCATATCTGCGCTTTCCATGATAGCAGGGTAACCCGAAATTTGGAAGATGTAGGATGTTGGGTTTTTTTATGTTTTTCAAGTTCTTTTTCTAGACCAAGTCTGGAGTATCTCAAGTTTGAATAACGGGGGTATTGCACTAGTCTTTAATTAGATCAAGATCAAAGAGAAGGTGAACAAAAAGCAGTTCATATATGTGGGTAAAAGAGGAAGAAGAAGAAAAGGAAGAAAAAAATGGGGGAGAGGGGGGAAAAAGGGAGAAAGAGAAACTGTATAGAGGTTCATATTATAGACTAACGAGGCGTAACGAGGCCTGAGGTTCGGCGGCTAACACTGCGATTGGACGTTTCATGTTTCAAAATCAAACTTTGCATGGAAGAGCTATTGACCATTCTTAAAGGTATGTATGATAGAATATATGATTAAATGGTGAGAATGTGATAATATTATTCATGTTATAGGTATGTATGGTTGGTTGGAGGTGATGCCGATAGTTCCCAGTTAACCAACCGTTTATTCTTAAACACCCAGAAATATAGTGATATCATGATTTGCTAGAGGTATCTTACTTATTCTGGTATTCAGGCATAGTTATTTACTGCCCAAAATGAGGCATTTTAAGGCATATTCACTGGAAATGGTTGACCCCTGGCGTCTATCGTACTTATATCCTTTTTTTTGGCTAACTGTCTCATATGTTGACTATTTAAATTCGTATCTTGAATTACTTCCAATACATTGCTCTTGTATACTTATATTGTTGAGTTCAGACAGTAAGGCATTGTTTGCTTGTAGTGAGTCTTGTTTGTCCCCATGAAGCTATATAAGGAGCTTCACGGTAGGTAGATCGTCATCACTATTGATTCCTGTTAATCGCTTTCTTGCTTCATCCTCTTAGAGACATGTTGTTCATCGGCTATATTTATCTATCTATATATTTCTGTTCTGAGAGCTGTATCATGACTTCTCTTCCTCCCAAGCTATGACCTCTATCAATAGTTCCTCTCTTCTTGGAGCACCTACGGAGTTTTCCCAGAACCTTCTTATTCGCCATACATCTCTGGATTCTTTGTCTTTCAGTGTGAATTTGATGGATCGACATGTCGGTCGGCAAAGAGGGAGGACATGAAGCTGTCCAAATGCAGAAGGTGGGTGGTATGAACACTAGAAGGGCACCTGTGGACAGGTGTCTGCTGAATAATACCTATCTACCTGGAGTCTCTATGCTTTTCCTTTTGCGAACAACCACTGATACCCATGTAATATGTGATAGGTATTTGAGCATGGCTTCTTCTTCGCAGCTACCTCACCGCTGGTGGACCGACGCTGAGTCCCTCACCCTCTGTTTTTGTAGTGCTTGCAAATAATGTGGCTCCATCTACCTCTCATCCCTCATATACCTCTCGCTTTGAACACAGCCCAGCCACACTGATAGTGGGCCGTTCTCGGAGCGAAATACCTCCACCCTAGCAGCGCCTCTAGGAGACATGTTAGCATCCGTGCCAAGCGAAACTCCCCCAGCGATTCCCCCGTTTCCTGTTTTCAAACCTTCCTTCTGTTACTCCTCTGCCATGGTTAGTTGTATAACATCGGTTGCACAACATCCTGGTGCAACAACCCTGTTGCTGGCGGGTGTCGGGGCATGGTTGAACATGCTCCACTGTTGTTTAGCTGCATGGTCTAAATTCCTAGCAGAGTTGAACCAAACCTGACGAGCTACAGATCTTCTCTCCCACCCTGTAACGCAAAATTTGGGTGTTGGCATGGCCTACTCATGGAAGGCGTTCATATTGGCCGGTATTTTCACACAGCTGCCGTGGAACCTCTTGATGTCGGTGCCGATTTTCTTCTCTTCTCTTGAACAAATCGGGCAATATCGCAATGCACATCCCACAAACCTCAAACGAGGCGTGCTGGAAGTACTCCTATCGGCAAGCAATTCGACATCTACTCTAGGGGGTGGACTATGGGGATTCCCAGTCCCCGAACTGCAGGAATGCAGAAGATATATCCAAGTCATGTCCCAGATCGCTCGGTATACGTGAAAGGTAAGGCGTCCGCTACTCAATATAGAGCCTTCGCTGACATATTCTGTAGTCGAAATTATTCCCCTTCCGTTCTCACTCTCATAAGACTCAAGGTGTGGTATATCTCAGAGATAATCTCAATATCTATCGGCGCACATGCCTAACGGTACATACCTGATGGTCATTACGAGCTGGGCTAGCCATCCCTGGGACTCGGCTATACGGTTGAAGATTTATGCTCCTCCTCCTATGTAGTTGGGTGTCGAGGTGTGGGTACTCATCCATTCTAGATAGGCTATTCATATAGTAACTTGATGGTCCTATAGTGCCGAGTTAATCACCCTCTCTCACCACACACAGGCTCTGGGAGTGTTTTGATTTGTCAGTAAAAGCTTGCACCATGGCTAGTTTACACTACGATCCAACCGCTGTCTACAACGACCCATAGCTTTGTGTCTCATGGCAGATGTTTCGATATGTTCTTGTTTTTGCAAAACGGCCTAGAGACGAAGTGAACAATCCGACAGCAATGCGATAGGCGATATCCTGATAACGTCCCGAGGTCAGTATGTGGTGGGATCTCTCATTATAGAACATGGCAGCAGTGTCAACAACCCAGACCTTGCTTGACTGGCGGCCTGCCCGTCCGGATCCGAATATGACTCTTGCGCGCATGGTAATGGCCCGTTCGAGCATGCCGCGTCGTTTTGATTCTGAGTACAGCAGGATACGGTGCAGTGGTCGTGGGCGTGCGCATCGTTCAATTTCTCCGCGGCCGGAAGCCGCTGTTCGTTCCGTCCATCCGATAATGACACTTCGGCTCCTCCTAACTGGCTTCTCGACCTTGTTAAGCTCCGCGCGCCCTCTGACACCCTCCTCAAGCATCCGAAAGTGACCGCAAAGCTCAGTTCAGGCACGGCCTCTGCTCCTCCCCCTTCCGGTCCCTCCATGAGAATGACCCCTACGTAGGATCCTATAAAGAAATAGAGAGATATGTATGCTACAACGTTTAGGTATTCTGGGAGATAATAAATCAAAACTCAGCAGTCAGACCAAGACTGCATATGTCAAACTCAGCTGATAACAAGCTCCTATATCCAACAGAGGAGGCCCCCGTAAATGCTATGCCCAACCCCCAAACGCCCAGAGATGCAACAAAAAAGGGTATCAAGAAAGCAAATTAGCTGACAATGCGGCTCTTCTTCCGCTTCGCCTTATCACCAGCAGAGCTAGGCGGCGAACTACTCTTATCAGAAGCCTTGCCAGGAGTCTCGACGCGGACCTGCGGTGTCGATGCCCTGACAGGCAGGGCAGCAGGTGTACCAGTGGCCGCCGCAGTGGCAGCAATTTTTGGCACAACTTTGACAGTCGAGCTAGTAGTCTCGCCGCCAGTTCGCGATAGGATGAACGAGCCTGGTTCGCCGACAAGGGGGCTCTCGTCCATGAATTCGTCGCCGTAGCGCGTGAGCAGGCTGAATGATTCGGCTAGACTGCGAGTATCTTGAAAACTTGAGCCCGTGGCTGAGCCGCCCAAACTTGATTTGCCGATTGATTGGGAGGTTTCGGTTGTAGGGAAGGATGCATCTGGCATAGGCGTCGCTTCTTTGCTCTGGGAGGCCTGGCTGGTGGTTCCGGCGGTTTCTTTGCTGCGGACTCCGGGTGGCAAGTAGGTGTGTCCGTGGGAGGCGGTGAACGTTGGTAATGTCGCAGCGGATTTCATAAGTTGGGTTAGGGATGTGACAGCCGATAGCTGTGAGGAAGGGTTCATTAGTATACCTGTCTCGGGACGATTGGTGAGTTCTGAGCACAATACATACAATTCGGTTCCCCACTACACCCGCAACTGAAGGGGCCATGTAGATACAGTCGCCGACAATGAAATACGTAGATATCACGGTCACCTCGTCGTCCATGCCGCTCCTTTTCCGCCGGTTCTGCTTGCGAATCACCCAAATGTTGGACGGCTCGTGGGCAAAGCGATTGTCTGTTTGCGCGGCTGCTTGGAGGGGGTCATATGACACGATGAACTCCAGACCCTGCATTGTTTTCAGTCGGGCTTCGAACGCTTCACGCGTCTCGACGAAATGACGGAAGGCATCGTTGTAATTGGCTTGGATGGCGAGCGAGGCATTGTTTGAGGTCGAATCAAAGAAAGGTGATTCGGCAAAGTAAAACAGAACTAATTGATCGGAACATTAATCTCAGGGCCAGGAGTGGTAAGGTGTGCAACTCACTGTTGTTGGAATGAAGGAAACCCCCCATCATCTGGACGTGCGGGGGAGACCGCCAGAGGATCTCCTCCATTGAGGCATCTTGGCTCGCCATTTGCGATTTTGGAATGATAGACCGAGTCAACTCCGGTCTATCGAGGCTCAGGACAAGCTTTTATTTTTTAAAATTGTGAAAGAGGTTTCAGGGAAAGATGGAAAGATGCAGCTCGGAAGTTGCAGCTGCGGAGAAAATGTTGTTTGTTTTGTTTGCATCTTGACAGTATATGACGACAGGAAGAATCACTTAAAGTGAGTGGTGAATATTTGCATTTCTAATTTTTATATTTGTTGAATAGATGCAACAGAAAAAATACAAGGTACATATACAACAGCAAAAGGCCAACCAAAACGCCAACGCTGAATGTTGAATCGAATCTCTAGGCCAACGCATAGATCCGAATGTTGAAAGCAAGGAAAAGCGTGGATCAGGATGCGATCAAACATAGATAATGGGCTGTAATTCAAACTGCACCGAGTAGTTAAGAAGTCGTAGCCGATTTCTCGCTTGCACCAAGGGGCGTGAATACGTTGCAAACCACACGCAGTTTGGTTAACATCTCGTCCCATTCGCCCTCTGCTGTGCTGAGTGTGGTAATAGCACCCCCGGCGCCAATTCGCCAGGTCTGCTGCTTATTCTCGGTATAGTCTCGACCACCATGACAGGTGAATGCCGAACGGATCAGAACCGAGAAGCTTCCACCTCCACCAAGGTCCAGGAAACCCATCACACCGGAGTAGATACTACGCTTGCGATTCTCAATCGTACGGAGATGCATGCAGGAGCGTTCCTTCGGTGCACCAGTCATGGAACCAGGTGGGAGGCACCGCTGGAGGGTGGTCAGGCCATGAACGGACATGTTGGGAGTATTCAGCTGAGACATATGTCGCACAGCGAAACCAGGGTGGTTGGAGCGAATCTTGCCCTTAATATGAGTGATCATTGAGTAAACCCGGCCGTAATCTGCAACTTCGAGCAGCTTCTCGACATGTACGCCACCTGAGCCGCAAATGCCGTAGAGATCGTGCCGGATCAAATCCGCGATCATCAGGTTCTCCGCCATCTCTTTCGTAGAGCCGAGGATCTCACAGGCCTTCTCCATGGTCATGCCTGGTGATTTTCGGACTGTTCCTTTCATTGGCTTCATCTCCACCGTGGACTCACGGTCCCAGTTGAGAAAGCACTCTGGACTGCTGCTCGCGATCTTCGTATCTCCCAAATCTGCAAAGGCACTGAATGCAGCTGGATTGTATGTTTTGAGTCGCTTGTACAGTTTCCAGGGGAACATCAGACGATCCGACTCCACTTCTGGAACTGGCAAAGTGATTGATGTCTCAGAGGTTAAACATAGCTCATAAGATTCACCAGCTTCCAGCTCCGCTTGGCATGATATGATTTGTCGTTTGTACTCCTTTTCCTCGGGGAATTTAATTTTGCTTTGCCGGAGAATTGAATCCAAGCCCTGATCCGCAGATATATCCACCCCATTGCCCGAGAAGTCTTGCAGCTGCTGTAATGTCTCATTAAGCCAACCCGCATCATCATCGCGAGTAGATTGAATAACAATGGCGCCAGTAGTACTGTCAACCACGATGCTTCTTTCACACCACAGAAGGCTGACATCGGGCGGATCCGCAAAGGAAGGATCAGATGAAGATTTCCCGGTGCTGGAGGGCCGTGGTGACTCGGAAGCCTGCGCATGGCTTGGGTGGGGAAGACAAGTGAGACCAAGTTCGTAGGAGAGATAACCCAGGAAGCCACCCCAGAATGGAACCTGAGAGTTCCCGGAATCTACCTTCTTCATCTCCATCAAATACCGCAAGGCATCCCACAGTTGAGTGACGGTAAGATAGCTCTCGACCTCTTTGCAATCGCCATTCAACTGGATCAATCGAAGTTTATGTGTTTCAACATTGTATTCGAACCGCCATGAGTCAGGACTCGGCACTGAAGCAATGCTGTATTGGCCATTGGATTTGAAAAGGACTGTTGGCGAACCTGGTTTGTTGAAAAGTTCACTTATAGCCTCGGCAGTCAAGTCGGGCCGGTCAAGGGACCTCGAAGCCGAAATGTTCGATGTGGACCTGCTCCAGTTGAGCATTTCATAAGCAGCATCAGGGAATGGACTGGGGGCAGTTAAGGGACTGATGACTGTGCTGGGAAGGGAACAATATCCCCCGCGTCCAACAATCTTGTTGTATCCAAGAGCCATGCTCCACCAATTTCGTAGAAGTGCTTTGCAGGCATTGATTTCTGATTTGCAGGACTCCGGGTGGAACTGAACACCCCAAAATGGTTTCTTGAGATGGCGAACTGCCATGGGTATCTTTTGTTTTGGGCGATCCTTTAGAGACAACCAGGCCAAATATTCTAAGTCGGTGGATTTTGAAGAAGCCGAGTTGGCATAGAGTGAGTGGTACAGCGTCACCTCTACCTCCGGTAGGTGTTCAAAGATATCCTTGGCTGACGTGGAGATTTTGTGAATCTGGCCATGGATCGGGTAAGGGAGCCGCTCGATAGGAACACCGTTGTGAAGGCAAAGGCTCTGAAAGCCCAGACAGATACCAAAAACGGGAAGGATATCTGAGTCATGAAGGTTCCAAATGTCTCTCATGATACCGACATCACTAGGCACGTTGGGATCTCCTGGTCCTGGTCCAAGCACGACAGCTTCGTAGTGCTGGAGAAACTCGTTCATATTCGAATCTGGCCATTCTGAGTCGATGGTCATGACTGTGACTTTGACCCCCAGTGTCTCCTCCAGCATGGCGACGACATTGTAGGAGAATGAGTCGTAGGCATCAACGTACAGAACGCTTTTAGTCGAAGAGCTGGGATCAAGCCGTGGCACTGTGTTTTCATTATTTGGAGCACCCCAATCACCTAGCATTGGTGCCATGATGACGTTTGTATCCGATGGTGGGGTTTATATTGGGCTTGGCTGGATGGAGAACTCCGCACCCGTAATAAACTATGAGATCAAACAAAATCTAAGAGATCAAGGCTCATTTGCATACCAGGATCGTCAATTCCAAGCCTTGAATCAGTTAGAGACCGCTTATCTGATGCCGAGATCGGAGAGTGGCAATATGTTCAGAACATGGCCCAAATGGGGAGGAAGAAGAGAGAAGTATATGTTTCAAAGTACAATGTGGTCAATGCAGGTATGCAGACATGCAGATATGCAAGCTAACAATTGTCGTGGAAAGAAAAATTTAAGGTTGGCGAGAGAAAAAGGCCAAAAGCGGGTACCGACGGAACTTTCACCGATGTGGCAATGGGATGGTTTTTGATATAGAACTTTTCAAGAGATTATTCAACTTGAAGCCTTTAAATAGTAGAATGTCGGTGAGAAACATAATGTAATGTATCACACAGTACTTATTATAAACCCCTTGACGACTAATGTATATATAGCCTCGAAGTTAGAACCTATAGATACAACATTATTATTGGGTTGTCTCATCCTACCTGTAAATATAACAATGAACTATCGGATAACGCTAGCCAGAAAGAGCTAGAAAACGTCGGACTATAAGAGAACGAGGAATAAATGACTCAAGAATGCATGGTACCTGTCAAGTTGTGATCCTACTAGCAATAACCACTAGCGTAGCAATGGCCAGATTATGGAGATATTGCTTTTTACGGGAGATATCATTGATAGAATTCTTAACATTCACATATTTGCAAAAGAATCGAACCTGCTAGACTGAAGCACTATACATCCGAACGGGGTCGCTAAAGGGTATTCAACAAGGCAAAACAGCAAGACTATACAGATTGAGGAGCTGGGCCTGGCACCTGTAGCGAAGCGAGCTTAACAGCAACCTTGGGGAAATATTGGGCCACAAAGCCTTCCGTATAGTAACTATGCGCAGAACTGTGGTCCCCGACCAAGTTGTGAGCCAGCTCATGGCACAGAATCACCCACCAATACACAATAGCATCTGCGCGATCTGGGCTCGCGGTCTTCAGTAGCTCCTGCTCTTGCAAAGACTGGAAATAAAAGTAATTGCAGAAAATACTGCCCGCACGGTTGAATGCGATCGTCTTGCCGCCCGGGTCATAGAAGATGGTCAGGCTGTCAGCCCGCATAGAGAAGATCGTCCCACAGTCAAGGAGGATGGAAGCAAAGAGATTAAATCCTACTCGGTTTTTCGCAAGGAAGGCAGATCGATCGGTGACTGTCTTGGTGAAGAGGACGTTCATGCCACTGCTAGGGAGCGTGGCAACGAATTCCAGATCGTGGCTTGGGCGTTCGTCGCAGTAGGACTTGCTTTCTTGTATTTGGTTTGTCTCCGGGCGACTGTACACATCGGAGGATCCATGAGGTCGGCACGCTTGGACAGCGGAGAGGAGCTCGGAGTTCAGTCGGTGCGGCGAATTGGAACTTACAGATTGCTCTGGGCGTTTTTGCTGAGTCTGTGGGTCATTGGGCGAGTAAGGTGGCGGCGGAGGCGTGGAAGACTCGGGAAGCAGAGACCGGGATTGTTCTTCGGTGCCAGAGTTTGAGGCAGACTTTCCACCATCCAAGCCAAACCGTTTTGATAGATTGGCAAACATGCTTCCTCTAGGCCGCGGTGGCATTGGCATTGGCTCTGGGGGAACGGCATGTGCTTCTTCTGGCAAGCTCTTGTTGTTCTTCGGCGACTCTGGGAAAACGCCAGGCATCGCATTCTGCGCCTCTGCTTCGGCCCTCTCTTCCTCCGCCCGCTGAGAGTCCCGCTGGGCTTGACCCGCTGCCCAGGCAGCCTCCCTCTCCTGTAACACACGCCTCTCTTCCTCGACTTGTTTTTGGCGCTTATCTTCTGCAATCCGAGCTTCTTGGGCTTTTTGCCTCAGAATACGTTCCACGTTGTAACCTCGAGCCCGGAGTTCTAGGAGCTCGGTCTTTAACAACATTTCCAACGTTAGAATAGAGTGCAGCTTCGGCCGCTTCAAAATCAAATGCGCCAAGGACTGGCTGATCTCATACAGGTCGTATCGATCAGGGCAGATACACAAGACTAAGCCTGCCGTCTGCTGTGCGACAATGGCGTTTCGCTTCTGTGTGTGCGACACCCGACGTCCCTTCAGCGATCTTGTAAGACTGATCGACGTCACAACCTGCACTTTGAAGGAATGCTCCAACCATCGGGCTCCATGTAGAACAGAGTCTGTAGGTTGATCATGCAGGAAAAGCCGCGCACGTTCTAGGATCAACTTCTGTAGCTTGTATGCAGGTGTCTGATCGAAGGCGATGCTGCCAAGCCGTGTTTGTTGTTCAACAAGACCACTCAAGGACATGGCCCCAAGAGCAGCGTAAAAGTCCTCCAATGCCTCTTCTTGTGGGGCTGCGAAGATGTGCTCTTTGAAGAGGTTGAAACTTTGGAAATCATCTACCACGACAATGTCCTTAGCAGAGGCGAGACTCCATTCTTTGATATCCATATTATCCTCCTCATCATGAAATTCCTTCACATGCGGCTTTTCCTTGCCACCATGGTCTGACACAGTGGGGGGGATGTCTCGACTGGCGAGGAGGAATTTCGCTCTCCGCATCTCAACAAAAAGATCTTTGTCCTTCTTCAGCGCCGAAAATTGCTCGGCAAGGGTCCTAAGAAGCATGAGGTATTTCTCCGAACTTTGGAATGCAGCAGATATGCGAGCGGGCTCTTTGACCAGCATGCGTGCAATCTCAATCTTAGTTGGTTCCCGTTTCGAGCCGATGGCCATAAGGAAGAGGTTCGCCTCCTGTCCGAAATTGACAAAGTCAAAAATATCCCTGTAATCCTCCCCGTCTCCAAGATAGCAGAACCTGGGGGCCACAAGCCGGTGTTTGGCTCCCTTATCTGATTGATCGCGAATAGGGATTGGGATGATAGGAGCTTGGCTAATACGGTTTATATCTTGCTGTCTCAGATCAGATACTCTGCCTGCCAGGTATTTAAACACGATCCGCGCATCCCGCTGGGTAGTCGGGGGCTGCTTCTCGAGAACTTGAAGACAGTCCGTCATGGGGGGATGAGGCTTGACTCCTAGTCTGGAGGCATGGGGGTGGAGATTCTTTCTGAGAAGCTTGAAACCGAACAAGGCAGCACCTTCATCCGTAAAGCACTTTTTCGGGGCACCTAAGCTATCAGATCCTTCAATGGGAAGGAATGGCACTGTCACTGCACTTATATCAAACGAAACATACCCATTCGTGTAATATTCGCCGAGGAAATATGACAGAGCCTTGCTTGACCGACTATCTTTCTCTTTGCTCCCGGCTGACATGAGCATTACGAGTTCAACAGCTGATGGGCAACTCTGAAGCCCCATCATGGTAAGGAATTTACCTTCATTGCTGCTGCTGGTATAAATGCCAGGCCACTCGATAATGGGTAACCCGAGAGCTCGGAGTGCATCCTTCGGCTCATAAAGCTCGGAAATTTTGTAACGTGTGCCTTCAGTGCCGCTCCCACTTTCGGCGGTACAAATGCTTGTCCCCTTAAGTCTCTTTATATCGTTGGCGGGGATGTCCTCTTGTACAGAGGCGAGGTATCGGATGAGGTCAACGTGGTTCCATTTCCTGGACACAGGACCTTTCACATCGCTAGAGGGTGGGGTATTGATCAGACGATCAAAGATCACACCAAGCTCTACGGTTTTGCGAACCCCAAGTTGGACCAATATTTTCTCCTTCACACCATTTAAGCCATGAACCACCGGCAGATCGTCGAAGAGACGCACGGAGGCAAAATATGTTTGCGCAGGCTGCTTCATTCCGAATTTTGTGGGGATAACGGTCTGGGGTTGAAGTATTGCGATAACACTTTGCTTTGAAGGTTGGCTCAGAATTTCCCATTGCTTGGACAAAACAGGCAATACCTGGCCCGAAAAGGTTGCCGACTGCGTAATGTCTTGATCTATCGAGAAAATATTTCGGTACCCGCAATTGCTGACGATCCATCGAAGCCAAGGAACGATTTGTAGCTCGACCCAGCCAAGCGCCTCCATTTCATGCTTGCCTAAAGACTTGGTGAACTTGAAAGGTATCACGCTGGGTGGTACGGGCAGTTCCGCTGGAATGCGCTGAGGGTTCAAAAAAGTGGTGATGTCCGCAAAGATAATTAAACGGGTGGGAACCCCATCTTTGTCCTCGTCATTAGCCACTGCGACGCGTAGTAGACTCTGGACCGAAGACCTATCAAGCTGGCCAGCAACTGTTTTACGGCCAAGCCATGAAATGAATTCAAGGACTTGGTTGGATCGCAAAGTATTAGACTCTAACTCGCGCTTGATGTCTGATACTGTGATTTCCGTGACCAACCCGAAATCTGTGAGCCTTTTGACGAAGTCTTTAGAGCCTTGTACAAACTCTTCAGGTAAAGCAGGAATAGAGTCCATGAAGCTGAGATCTTTGGGTGCGATGCGCGTCTGATGGCTGGGGATGACACCGCAGGTAGAGAGGACCTCGATAGAGGCATTCTTGTTGCACATCCAGAATGCATCTTCAATTGTCTGCCCCAAAACAGAAGACGGGGTCGATTCACGGAATACAAATTGGTTTGCGGTGTGAATAGCCTCTGGCAGTACATCCACAATGTCTTCTTTCCGAATCTTAGATGAGCTTGATGGTCCAACTCTGGATGCGATTTTTGATTTTATCGTAGCCATCTCTGCGGACCAAGCAATTCGACAAACAATACCAACTGCTCGCAACATCTCAAGATTCCATTTGCTGATGTAACGAGTGTTTAAATCTATGCTCTCTCGCTCCACAGTAGGAATGACAGATGGAGCAGAAACATGGGCATTCAAGCCAGTCGTCTGCTGTGTTGGGAAACCAATAAAAACTCTTCCCCCTTTCGAGGGTAAGATTGATGAAAGAACCTCTGACTGCGATGAGGTCCCTCCAGTCGCCATGTTCACATCGTAAGAAGGAGTCAGAATTGCGAGGGTTGCTTTCTTAGGTGGAGGTTTCCGTGTGGCCCGTTCCAATTCTTTGCTCAGATCTCTACTGATAGACGGCACGAGCAATGCCGTGTTGATATGCAAAAAGACCGATGCCGAGAGCATAGTATTCATGCTGCCTGAGTCTTCTTGGCGCTCAGGTTCCGGGTTCTGGCCATTAGAATGTTTCTCGGGTGCAGCCTGCGTGAACTTAGAGAAGAAACTCCTGAGTGAACTGGTTGTATCTCGAAGATTATCAAGGCGGAACAAGCTTGAATTGGGATTCCATTCCACAATCCGCATCCATGAAGCGTCGACCTGCGCAATTTCTCGAGTGACATTGGCAATTTTCATCAAACCTTCTGCAGTTTTAGTGTCGATGTCTCTCGGAATCGGGACATCCACACTAGGGCCCGTCTTTTTTGATAGTCGCAGAAGGTTCCAATCATCCAACCAAAGTTCAATCTCTTGCAATGAGACAAACGTCAAACTGCTCGATAAGAATTGACAGAGCTGCAGCAACGATGGGACCGGGGAGGAGTCATTGCGATAGTCCAACACAAAAGTGGTGTCTTGACTTGTGGCTTCGCCAAGGTCCAGTCGGCGGGTAAACAAAGCATTCCCCTTCCAGTAGAAGGCCATAGCCTGGCTGCCAGAAGACACAAACGGCTCCTCACAATCATCGAAAACACTATAAAAGCCCACTCCAAATGCACCAATCTTTGTTTCATCTGGATTTCCATCCGCAATCCGCTTCAATCTTGCCCAATCCTTTTCACTGAACGGGGCACCGTTATTAGAGATCAGAACACGTCGAAGAGTGTGATTGCTGATGGTATGTTTCAGATGTGCGGTGGGATCATTTGATGAAGGTGAAGGTATTGTGGTTGATGGAAGGGTCTCAAACTTGATCGTTACCTTCGTTGCAGAAGCATCGGCGGCATTCTGAATCATTTCTCGGAGGACCGTCCTGTTTACAATGAATAGGTTAATATGATCTCAAGGTGGATGGACACCTAGCTCTTACCACTTCCCGGAATATCGAGCAAGCACTTTCGAGATCAACCCTCTTGTATCAACGGTCACAGCCTCCTCGTCGGCTCCAGACCCCATGGTCCGCGCCTTCAACGCATTGAAGTCCACCTTCGTGGTCATCTTGCCGTGTATGTATTCTTTTTATCTGGGTATTCCCGAGACGTTTATCTTAATCAAGAAGGAAGATTCATCTACGCCTCCATATGAAAACAGATGAGCATTGACAAACAAGATCGAGGTTGTTTAGGCTGCCGTGGAGATTGTGGTCGGGCGCACTGTCCGCGGAGACCAAGGGCAGGATCGAGATCGAGAAGGTACAATTTGATAAAACGCTCAGCAGTCTAAATTGCGATAAAGACAAAGAAATGACACAAAGGAAGATTATTCGGTGAGAGGAGAGCGAGTAGTTGGCCCCGGAGACTGCGGAGTTTACGGGCTTATCTTGGTTATCGCCTAATTGCCACCACTTTCCGCCTTCGTCCCGAGCATCGTGTGTACATGTATTCATAGGAGAACCCCAGACCCGCTTCTCGTCCAGTGTCTCGCAATCTCCCCTATCGCATGACTCCTGGAAGCTTGTCTAGGTAATTGTGTGGATGTGGGCTTAATATCACCAATCGCTCTCAACTGATAGGATGGGTGTTGACCCTCTGTCCCCAATTGCGCCGGTGCGCCTCAGGGCGCTCCTCCTTCCCATCGGCAAGATCAAGCGCTCGCGCTTTTTGAGCTTCGCTGCTCGCCTACAAGCTGAAAATGTAGTTCGACTAGGGGATATTAGTCCCGATGCGCGGCCAAACAGAAGTATGCCCTATTCATGATCGCGAGAAGCTTGTGAATATTGCTAGCATATATACTAACCTCCTCTTGTTTAGACATGTTCTCACCGCTGGCATTTCCCACCGGATTGATCCTTTATGACCTCTCCTTCTCGGTTCCGCCGACCTCGCATCTTGAACTATTTCCTTTTGAGCTATACAGGGAGCCATTAGTGATCATTGCCATTGCAGATGGGTCCGAACTGCCCGAGAGCACTGGTGACGGGCAGAATCACCTTAGTCCGGAGGGACTGGATCAATTATTGGAAGAACTCGACGCGGTGAAGGAAAGGAATCCACGTGCTTTGGTACACCAACTTTTGGTCTTTGATCACCATGGCTTGGATAAGATCACGAATGGACCGGATAATGTCCTCTGGGTTCCTCCGCCCCAGGTCTCCAAGGCCACGACAATGAAAACTGTTCTCTGCGATATTACGTCAGTTTTACTTTCCGAAATGGATGGGTTTGCAAAAACCATACAAAGCATACCCTCAATCGAGTCGCCTAAGGCTTCTTCATGGGGCCCCCACCGGAACCCAGAACTACGGCCACGGCCAGTAGACCGACTCTTGAACCGTATGACCCTACCTGCACAGCTACCATCGAGTCCGAACGGAACACGGGATGGAACTCCATTAAGCTCCAACGCCAGCTCCCCAGCCCCTAGCGATCATGAGACTCCTACAACGTTTGATGAGATTACTCGGGCAATTCACCTATCCAGCCGTACAAACTCGGGCAGATCACCTTCAATATCATCCCCGAAGGAGCATAGCCGCGACCGGATGTCTGTCAGCGGCATGAGTGCTACTGACAGAACTAAGAACCGGATCAAGGGCCGTGCCGGGGTGATCATTGGAACTCTTTTCCTGCTGGCGGGAAGATGGCCAGATGCCCTAAAGGAACTGACCGAAGCGGTCAATAATGCCCGAGCAAGCAGCGACTACATATGGCACGCCAAAGCGCTCGAAACAATTCTTCTTTGTCTGCTGATGTTTGGATGGGCAGGCATGGATTTCCAGGTATGTGAATGGCTAACAACATCATCAAACACCCTGGGTACTTGTGCTGGGTCGCTTACTTGCTTACTAGATTCCATCAGTCTTGTACCCCGTTGCGGACAAATCTTCCAAGCCTTCCCGTGACTCAACGACCCCTAGTAGCGCTGGGAATAGGGTTATCTCTCTACACAACCTAGCAAATCTCCTCCCCGATCTCTCAAACAACATCTTAAATCTTTATACCCGCGCCGCAAATATCACAGATGAACCTCTTCCGCAGCTAGTGTTTTCGGAGACGGTGATTCGCTTAGCACGTCTGATGGTGTCAGCTCGTGTTCGCGATGGAGCTTTGGATGACAATGCTTTGAAGCACATCGTAATGAATGAACACTTGATTCCATTGCTGCAGCTTGAGCTTCCTCGGGGAACTGTTTTGCTCCGAAAGTCCGAGATTGCCAACTTCTTATACCGGGCTTTGCCGCTTGCCCCTGGTGCGGGCCTACCCGCGACTGATGCTGTTCCCATCATCGTTGGCGTTGTTGCTGTTCTTAATATCCTTGACCTCCCTAGAAAGAAAGCATTCATTCTTCGTGAGCTTCTTTCAGTAATGGTACCGAGTCTAGTGCAAGCACGCAAAATTGGTGCCGCGGAGGTGGGCATTCATCCCGCCGCTGGGTTAGCGTCTCTCAGTGATACCGCATTTGATGTCAATGCTCTGGACACAGGCCCCGGAAATATGGAGTCAAGTGTGCGTCTCCTTCTTGCGACCATTGGAGAAATCTACGGAGTTCAACCTTCCCCATTCTCTGAATGGGAGAACAGGCAAAAACAATCTGGCGTGAGCGAGTCTGGGAGCACTGAGTATGATTCGGTTGCTAGTATTGCCGAGCGGGCGTTCCGACATGTAGTTCTTGATCGTTACGGTGATCTGAATTTGAAAATCGATGTCTTGAAGGCATGCATCAACTGCTGCGAAGCCCTCCCAGATTTCAATGGAGTTCTCCGTTTCACAGTTGAGCTTTTGCAGACTATTCGGGGAGATATGATGCTGGGCGAAGGATACAAGTCCCCGCCGTATCTACCACAAGATGAACAAGTCCGTCTTTTGAACAACATTAAGCGCACCGTGGGCGCAGGCACTAGGCTAGGTGTTTCTGATATGGCCGCGGAGTACTGGGATGATTTCCTAGTACGTGATGTCCAGTTATTGTCACTCCCAGATCCTAAAAGGCCTGTTCGGCGGTCTAAAACGGAACTGGATGCGGTTACCACAAGTTCGGACAAGGTAAAGAAGGATCTGTTCTTGTACAACCCCTTTGCGAAACCTACTAGCCAGGCGTTGGAAATGCTCACTGTGGCTGATGAACCTGCATCGTTCCAAGTGACTCTCCAAAACCCATACGAATTTGAGATTGAGATTGAACATTTGCGCTTAGAGAGCAGTGGTGTATCGTTTGATGCAGTGGCAGAGAACTTTGCCATCGCTCCCCTGTCTGTGCAGGACGTCACTGTTCTTGGCGTCGCCCATGGGGAAGGCAGCCTTCAAATTACGGGATGTATCGTGAAAGTGCGACACTGTCGGACGCGTAGATTCCCCATCTTCAAGACATTCTGGAAACCTGAGCCTGAGGTCAAGATTAAGCGAACGGGTCTGGGTGCAAAGAAGCCTCTTACAGAGCGCCCAGTTTCCTGGGCCTCAACGACCTCAAAGGATGGCAAAGTTGATGTTAAGAAAGGTCCTGAAACGTCAACATGCGAAGTCAAGGTCATTGCCAAACAACCGTCACTTATCATCGAATCTATGTCTCTCTCACAATCGGCGATGATGGTCCTTGAAGGTGAAGTCAAAACCTTCACCATTACACTTCAAAATTCCTCTTCGTGCCCTGTGGACTTTGTCCTATTCACCTTCCAAGATTCAACCACCAGACAGCTACAGTCTGCACTGAGTAACAAAGATCTATTACCGGTCGAGATTTACGAGCTGGAGCTCAAATTAGCAACTAAGCCCGCTTTGCGATGGCGCCGGCAGGACCAGGACCCAAGCGACTGTTCGATTGCAGCAGGCCAGAAGGCGACCTTTACCGTTGACGTTTTCGGAAAGCCTGGTTTGCAGGACACAACAGTCCAGATCGACTACTCCTGCGTCGGGGCAGCCCTCGGTGAATTGCCTGATATATTCTATACCCGACAACTGTTTGTGCCGTTGACAGTCACGGTTAACGCGAGCGTGGAGGTCGCCCGCTGTGATATTCTTCCGTTCACTGGTGACTTTGCCTGGAAAAACCAGACCGAAACACCCGTCGACTCTTTACAAAAGCAAGATACCTTACTCTCCATCACTGAGAATGATCCTTTCTCGAAAATCCTTGGGCGTCTCGGCAACGGGACTTATGGACCTGGTCACTGTGTCGTATTGCTTGACCTGCGCAACGCCTGGCCGAGTCCTCTGACGGTGTGGTTGCGCGTAAGTGAACAAACAATGGCAACTCTCTCGCCTAATGCGACGACCAAGGATGATCCCGAGGGCAAGTACTCTGTCGATGGAGAACTCCAACCCGGCCAGGTTTCTCGGTTTGTTCTAGTTTTGCCTCGCATCTACTTGGACAACCCACATGCGTCCATCCCCGTCGTTAACACCGGTACTCGGAGACAATTTGTCGTCAGTGCTAATAAGCTGTCATTCGAAGCCGAGGCGGCCTCGCGCGAAGCCTTCTGGTTCCGGGAAGAGCTTCTCAAGAGAGTTCTCGGAGGTTGGAAGGAACCTGCCACAGGCCGCGAGGGATCTATTGACCTCCGAAACATCCGATTGAATACCCGTATGGTTGAAGCCATGCGCCTGGAAGACGTCGAAATGCAATTCTTTTTGACCTCGTCATCGTCTTCACCCGAGACCTCTGACGCAGTGGAACAAACCGGCCGCTCACGCTTCCGCGTCAAGACAGACGACCTCCTCAATTTAAATGTCACTGTCCACAATCGCTCCTCTCGCTCCATCCACCCCCTCCTCCGTCTCCAACCTAGCCTCCGCCACCAACCAAACAACATCGCCCTAGATCTAACTCGTCGTCTTGTGTGGACCGGGATGTTGCAACAAGCGCTCCCTATCCTGCCAAGTGGCAAGTCGACCACCACCTCCATCGGCGTCACGGTCCTCTGTCGTGGTGAATACGAGTTCGGCGCTAGTGTCGAGGAAGCCAGACTCCTGCGTTCATCTTTCGATGGTGATGGTGCAGCCGAGGATTCGGCTGCTCCCCGCTACAACGACGATGGTATCATGGATACATTTGGAGCGGACGTGGTACGGCGGCGACGCATTTGGCATGCAAAGGAGTTGTGTATCATCCATGCAAGCGACGCATGATCTTGATGTTTGACTGTTCTGATCTGGTCTGTCATTTCAATAAGAACATTAGACATCATATAGATCTGTCTAGCTGCCGTTTTGTCTTTTAGCTTAATTCGATGACCATGTAGCATACCCCGAATGACCTCTTTGTACAAACCTCTACATACTTCGAACATGAATAGCAATGAATTGGGAAATATATTTTGAATATTGAGGTTCCAAGGTTCGGGGAGATCTTCCAACCCCAGGCATTCTCGCGACATTCTATTGGTTGATAGTACCGAGGTCTCCACCCCAGTTTCCAATGTGACCTGGGGATGTCCAAAGTTGAAAAGGGTGAGGCGAAATACTACGGAGAACCATCAAGGGATATAGATACGGAGTACAGAGTTACTAATATGTTCACGGAATACGCCTAACTCCGATATGTTAGAAATTGGTACTCCGTACAGATAACACCAGAATCATGCCAAGAGCTTCCTAGATAGGATTCACTAAACAGATAACAAAGTCATAGGACATATTTAATGCCATCAAGATATTAACTGCGGGGCTGGTTGCAATCGCGGGCTTTTCCCCGCACTTTGGTCATTTAAATAGATAGCCCCCATTCCCTTAGGAAATTCATCTTCGAACCCCCTCCTGTACTCGCAATCATGGCTCAGTCTCACCTCCTTACCTTAAACTATAAAGGCGACCACAACAAGCCAGAGACTATCCATGACACCCAGAACTTCATCGATAATGAACTCGTTGGCTCCAAGACAACCAAATGGATTGAGGTCCACGACCCCGCAACAAACAATGTGGTCTCTCGAGTCCCGGAAACAACCCTCGAAGAGTGCAAGGCCGCAGTGATTTCAGCCCAAAACGCATTCCCCGCCTGGCGAGACACCAGCATCATGAAGCGACAGGAAATGATCTTCAAGCTAACCAATCTGGTCCGCGAGAACATGGATTCTCTAGCGATTTCCATCGTCACAGAACAAGGCAAGACTTTTGCCGACGCAAAGGGCGATGTCCTCCGCGGATTGCAAGTCTGTGAAACCGCCTGCGGAATCACTACCCAGCTTCCCGGTGAGGTCCTCGAAGTAGCCAAGGACATGGAAACCCGTTCCTACCGTCTCCCCCTCGGTGTTGTCGCGGCTATCTGCCCATTCAACTTCCCCGCGATGATCCCTCTCTGGAGTCTTCCGATTGCCATTGTGACCGGTAACTGCCTGATTCTAAAGCCGACCGAGCGTGCACCCGGTGCTTCTATGATCATTGCTGAACTCTGCAAGAAAGCCGGCTTTCCACCGGGTGTTGTAAACGTCATCCATGGTTCCAAGCCAGCTGTTGACTTTATCTTGGACGCACCGGAGATTAAGGCTATCTCCTTTGTTGGGTCGAATAAAGTTGGAGAATATATTTACGAGCGTGGTACCGCCAACGGGAAGCGTGTGCAGGCGAATTTGGGAGCCAAGAATCACGCAGCTCTGTTGCCGGATAGTAATAAAAAGCATGCTTTGAGCGCCATCGCTGGCGCGGCGTTCGGAGCAGCCGGTCAGCGATGCATGGCGCTGAGTGTCTTGATTACAGTTGGTCGGGCTCGCGAATGGCTCCCTGAATTGATTGAGAACGCCAAGGGATACCAGGCTGGAAGTGGGTTCAATGCTCGCTCTGATCTGGGTCCATTGATCACACCCCAGAGCCGGGATCGCTGTGTGGACCTCATCTCGAGTGCGGAGAAGGAGGGTGCTAGTATCGCCTTGGATGGCCGGGACCAAAAGCCTGAGGGTTTCCCTAATGGAAACTGGGTATGGAAGTCCCTATTTTATCTTCAACTCCTACGAGTCACCCTGCTAACACGTACATTTAATAGGTCGGTCCGACTATCATCACCGGAGTGAAACCCGAGATGAGATGCTACCAAGAGGAGATCTTTGGTCCTGTGTTGCTTTGCATTGAAGCCGATACAATCAACAGCGCAATTGACCTGATCAACAGCAACGAATGGGGCAACGGCGCAGTCATATTCACTCAGTCCGGATCTAGCGCAACACACTTTCAGAAGCGCGTCGAGTCCGGACAGGTTGGAATTAACGTTCCTATCCCCGTCCCGCTTCCCATGTTCTCCTTCACCGGTAACAAGCGAAGTGTGGCTGGAACGGGACTGCTCAACTTCTACGGCAAGGATGGTATCCGGTTCTATACACAGTGGAAGACTGTCACGTCGCTTTGGAGAACTGAAGATGCTACTGAGCTTGAGAAGCCAACCTCGATGACTTAATTTGGTTGCGACAACTTGCATATGGCGGACTTGGAAAAACATATCTCGGGATTAGGGTAGAAAATCCTTGATAGGCGCAGACATGTCTTGGGCATTTTTAGATCATTGCATGCATACGGGTTCACTGGAAGAAGCTTTTCATTGAAAATATCCTAAAACTGACTAAGATGGGTAAGGTCACGGGTGTGTAGATACATCCATGTACAGTTCATTGATATTACATAGTTTGACTGGTGTTCCTGTGTTGAGGTGATTGAAGACCTCTGTAATCAAAGATCCACTTGTCCTGTCGTTATTTACACTAGAATCACCTTCTTTGCCTATTCTATTATCCTGGTTCAAGCCCCGTCAACCAATACGGTGGCTATATGGAAGGAAATCAGATAGGCCTAAATCTCTACTACTCTTGGTCAAGCTTTATAAGGGCCCATTATACAGAGCTACTTTGCAGACATAGGGAGGGAATTCAACAAATCGAGAATTACAGTGATATTAGTGTATTCTGATGTATAACTCATTGTTAGATGGTCCCATCCCTGTTACTTGTATAGTCGTTTGTTAGTTTTATTCCAGAATGAGCGATCCATCTCTGTCATTGCTTGATTGTTTGCTTCATTTGCCAGGTATAAATCCCCTGCTCTTTCATATATCTTACAATCAAGAACACTCCCCTTCTTCATCTCTCTCTCTCTCTCTCTCTCTCTCTATTGCGGTATCCTCAACCCTTATATTACAAATTATACTGCAAGCAAGGTCTGTTATGGTGCACTGGCAGTTGTAGACTGCCGCAGCTCAATCTGACGGCAGTGCAGCGCCCCACCAGAGGTCCGGCCTCAAAAGTGCAGAGACAGTTAGAACCAATCTAACTATGAGCAGGGCGAGTCGAAGAACACCCATGTTTAAACGAACACTGCCCTGGATCTGGATGAACCTTACCCAGTTTAATGTGACGGTAAAGGAGATCCAAAACAGAAGGCAAGGAGATGGTTCTTATCAGATACCTCAGCTTCCAAAAGGCTGAGAACCTGCGGAGATGTATGATTTCTCAGCCAATCCTAAGGCTATGGCACATATTTGATATGGATGCCAAGTGAATGCAGAAGAAAGGAGTTTTTCGAGTCGCAGACGAGCAGTGGGACAAATTCTCCAGCATAATACAGGGCTGCATTCAAACTAGATTGCAGACCGCAATAGTGGTTTGATCAACACGGACAAAGCGTACAACCTTATCACATTAAGCCCTACAGCTCATGTCCACGACGGGTCAGTTTTGGCGCTTTGACTAGTGGCTATCTCCCTCAATGACACAAAGATTTTGATAAAAGTTCAATTCAAGTAGCGACATTTGAATATAAAGACCAGATAGGCCAACAACATGTGCTCAGCCTTAAAGTTATGACCAAATTGACAATTGTGAGCGCCCTAATTCCTAGTGCCTTATAATACACGGGCCATCTACTTCGTAAGTCCGTTTGTAATTCTGATTATTGCAAATATAGGTGAAAGGGGTGTGCAAGCTGGAGGTCTTTCGGTTTATTGGAAGACTGGATGCTTTTTTTACTAGAAATGTTGGTTGAGAATAGAGGGGGGGGGGGGGGAGAGAGAGAGAGAGAGAGGAGTAGATCTGAATTGTAAAATCTATGAACAGATAGGGTATCCATCCCCCTCGAAAGGTACTAGCAAACAAAGATCTCAGTCTGAGCTAGCAAACGGCATAGCAAACAGCAGGGATGAGATCACAATAATGTTACTGCGTCAAGTCCTTTTCTTCTTTCTGTCCGTTGTCGAGTTTCTTATCGGCTTCCCTGTATATATATTCCTAATTCTCACCCTAGATCGACCTCCACAGTGATCTCCTCAGTTGACAAGGAGCGTGATATGATTGGATTGCAGGGCGAACTGGAAACACTTAGTTCCTTGGCATCAGCACACAGCCACCCAGTGAGACGTATATTGACAAAAACTCAGCGTCGTCATTACATTATCAGCAGTGCCTTGCAATCATGTTCAGCGATCTACCCACGGAAATACTTCATCTAATTGCGCGCGATCTCAGTAGTAAAGATCTATACCACCTGGTATCCTCATCACGTCGGCTGCACACCGTGTTCCAAAGAATCCTTTACACCAATGTGGCTCTCCGCCCATCAGAGAGTAAGGAACAAGCATTTAACATCTTCCTATACACCGTGACCCGAAAACCAAGGCTCGCTAGCTATGTTAGGTCCCTGGAGGTAGGGTGGTGGGATACAATAAGCGCCAGCAATGAAAGCAATGAGGAGAAAGTTGAATTTGATGGCAACCTTATACGCAAGCTAGTCTATGGAAGAGCGGGATATTCCGGCGAAGAGAGATCTATATGGTTAGAAGCTCTTGAGCTTGATAATGAAGATGCTTGGTTGGCTTTGCTTATTCCGCAATTGAAGGAATTGCGGAAACTCAACGTCACCTGGCCATATGGCGTATACCATGTGTTGAATATGTTGCAAAGAGCTGCTACTGAGTCGGAACCTATGTTTCCTCATCTCGAGGAAGCGTATGCAGCTTGGTATGATACGGAGAACGCATTCTCATCACATTACATGGACTCGTTCTTCAAATTCCCATCAATGCGCAAAGTGGGCTGCTACATGTTGGCAGAGTATCCGAATGGCGATGACGACGATGCGTATGTACCTGGATCGGAAGGCTCCAAAGTTCCGATCCGAGAAATGCTCCCGCCACAAAGCTCGAATATAACCGACATCGACCTCCAAGAAAGCAATGCTGCGGAAGGGATGCGGGAATGGGTTCAGGCCTGCAAAGCACTGAAATCATTCCGCATTTCTCATGGTGGGGGGCAGATCTCCTTTCATGACTTTGAGCCGCGAAAAATTTACAAATCGCTTTCGCTACATAAGTCGACGCTGGAGTCTGTCTGGGTTGAAGCTCATGACGGTTGTGGGGACTACGATGACGAATGGATGGGGTCTTTTGTTAATTTTACCGCTTTGAGGCTTATATGTGCTTCCTTTGGCAATCTTGTGGGACTCGACGAGCACGGTTTACATGTGCAAAAGCTTGGAAATGTTCTTCCTTCCTCGTTGGAGACATTATATATTTCTCTGGATGGGGACCAAAACTTTAACGCAGCCATTGATCAGTTAGCAGAATTGGCTGCATCGAAGCGCTTCCCAAAATTGGCAACGATACACCTTGAGTATTGGAATTTCAAGGAACCAGAGAATGCTGCGAGGTACGAATGGTTGGAGGAGAGATGTCAACGGGCTAGTGTTTTGTGTTTTTCCCATAACTCAAAATGTTGGACAAAAGGGGAGGAGGAGGAGATGATGGAATTATTGTGGCCTCATAACGAAGCGCACCTGCTTGGATGTTATTAATATACAAAACACCACTTTTCCCTCCTCCAATGACCATTGTGTGATTCTAATCTCTCTCTAGCATCGAGATTGTCCTTTTAGCCAAATATGATAGATTTAGCTTTATATATCCATCCAGGACAGCCAGCGCTGCTTACCTAGGCGCACCCCCACTTGTCGAGCCCTTGACAGGGGGACGATGTCTGGCTACATATCTGTAGTCTTTCAGTCGAGCCAATGCCCGAGACGCCCAACCGTGTAGGTGACATTGTGAATTATGGGTATGTAGTATGTCCTTGGGGCCATATAGTTGGATTATATATAACCACAACACGCACAATTCCAATGAAGATAGAAGATAAGCTTGGGGCGATTATTTGTATTGAGAAATTTGAAAAGGAGGAGGTGCTCCTGATAGATAAGGGTATAATTTGCAATTTGAAGGGACAGACCAAATTTTGGATAACTACAATATGTGTCAAACTATACTTTCAGACTTTCTCTTTTGGTTAACCTAGTTAAGTATCATTATAATTATCGTCTTCCAACAGCCCAGCCGGGCTAGCTCAATCGGTAGAGCGTAAGACTCTTAATCTTAAGGCTGCGGGTTCGACCCCCGCGTTCGGCTATTCCTAAAAACCAAACCTGAGATTTCTTTTTTTTGCTCTTTTAATTTTGTAGATGGGCGTTTTCCAGATCCACTTAGGGCTCGGATGAAACCTGAAGCCTTGGCGGAGCTGACATAATCAATCCGTCCATGGACCCCTGGAACCAGGTAGTACTGAGAACTCTCCAAGCACTTGGGTCTCGCCCAAAATTCAGAAAATTGCATACACGTGGTGCAGATACATAACTATGGTGATATTGTCTCTGAGTTGAACCTTCCACAATGGCAATATGATTCTCTGCCTTCCATTCTAGAAGATCTAGAAGATCTCCACATTGTATATACTTCAAGAAGCCTATATATATTATTTCACCTGGGGCAGTGGAAACCTATGAAATCTACATGCTTAGAGATGCTGAAGCTAGATGATACTTTGGCTGTTTTGAGCTGGTTTGACTGATTATCAAGCTCACTCCCCGTCTGAAGATACTAGCCTTTTCACAAGGTCACTACATCTCCTCTCACGGGCAGCATATCAGCTTGGACAACTTTCCGGCCTCATCGAATTTACCCGGCTTAGAGAACTTCATCTTCATTGGGTCTATCCCACTTCTGATAATCTGAAGTCATTTCTTACCACTGCCAAGCCTACTCTGAGAATTCTCACGCTCTTTGCAGCCTCATTGGGTGATGAGGATACGGCAACGGATGATGATATCAATTACACATCTTGACAATCTATTCCCTGGAAGGTTATTTGGGACTTTTTCCGAGACGAACTGTCACTACAGAGATTTTGCATGGCAAAGATTTCTTCCGATCCCAGGCAATATTTCCATTCAAGGACTTGATGGCGTAACCGAACCCAGCGAGAGCGCTGAGTTTGATGCTGAAACAGCTGGAATTTTGTTCAGTGAATGGATCGATCGATTGGCTCCCGTGATAATGAATAGATTCCAGGGTCTATATGATAGGGAATGGAAATACCAGGGTATGTAGTTCACATTCCTTAGTTCCATGAAGTCCATTCTAACAACAAGTCTAGATGAGTGGTTTGACAAGATGATACCTATAAACCGCGACTTGCCGAACGCCGTCTAGTGTACCTGCAAAGACAAATCGAAACTGTGCAACTATCGAAGCTATCGATAAGTTCTGAAATTATGAACAATGCTTAAGTTGGAACAATCTGAGGAATTATCAAGATATCTATCTGGCGTGCAGGGAAAGTCATTTGAAGCTGTGCCGTGGAAATTTATGTTGAATTACTTAGGGGAATCTGAAGATACACCTTCAGCCATGGCATATAAATCCAGGCATTTAAAGCGAAATTAGTTCGGTGCTGGTAGAAACAATGTGAAAAAGCCCAGTGAAAGCACCCATGGACCGAGTAAAACGATTGTCGCCGCACTGACCCCTCAGCTAGTCGAGAATTTCAGGCCATTGGATAAAAGTTCTCGCTGAAACACACCGTCTTTTAGCATCTGCATATACCCTTCCTGCGCCATGTCATGATGTGTTGTTCATGGTGATATATTGGGCAATGGGCACAAATGTTGTTTGCAAATAGAGCCTCCGTTCATTATCAACCTCTGCCCACAAGTTCGCCCTATCGATATTTGAATCTCTCGTTTACATGGCCGATTCTCAGTTTCCCAACGGGCCAAAGCCTGGAAATCCCACCGCACAAAGGCTGGGAGAGGTCCTTTCAGCATGGCTTCCTGGTACACCCGAGGGGCTTTACCATCAATATTTGCAAACACTCTCTCCTGATTATGACCATTTGTTGATTTATTCACGATACGACCGGATCTGGCGTTTTTCTGAACATAGTCCTCATAGCCTGTCTTATCATTCTGAGATTTCTCTTTATGTCCTCTCCGGTGTTCGTAATGGATATCGACGACAACGATCGAGTTATAGATCGTCGCGACTATGATGGGACGGACCCTAACTCCATGAGAGAGCTAGAATCCCATCTTTCCAACGTTGATTGCAATTCGAACAATCGTCAGCGCTGTCGCATTATCTCCGCACAACATCTCACTTCCGTGAGCATGGAGGCGTTAGGCAGTGGGCTCTCTTTAGATCCTAATGTCTTCAGCCATCATATCGGGACGTCATTCAAAGATATCGAAAAGAGCACAGGTATTGAAAAGCTCTGCAGCACAAAGATCGAGCAGATTCCTTCATCTGTGGGCACATTCGAGTATGAGAAAAACCTACAGATTCTGAAAAGACACCTAGGGAGACTTTCCATCGCCAATGTGGAGCATGCAAAAGACCTCACGGCTCGGGGCTCGATGCTTACGTCTATCCACCATCGTCAAGGTCATCCTATGACATTTTCTATGGATGTACCACGAACGATATATGTGCAAGGTTACCGACCCGAGGAAGAGAGAACACATGTTATTGGAAGACGCCTGCGGGCAAGAGTATTGGCGCTACAGGACCGAGTGTTGAGTCGTCGCATTTCTCGGCAGCGATTTGTGGATGATAGCATGTTTTGCGACCAAGGGGAGCGATATTCGCAAGACGGCCTGGATATTCTACAGCACATTACTATCCACGTCATAAATGACAGTCTCAGCCCCGAATGTCAACAAAGTATGAATGACTGTGTTTTACGATATTATATAACGCACGGAATTTACTAATTCGGGTAGTTTTGATTTTATTCCCACCCTGTCCGGACCTTGACGGAGACAACGCAGACAACGACCCCCATGTTTTTCTTAAGCCTCTGGCAACGCAAGAAAATATCAAATCATTCACGGAATTCCGTTTGAACCGAGATCGAAAGGACAAAGAATCTACTACAAAATCGACGACATCTCGACGGCCTCAAGATGTTGAAGTCTTTGCCCATGATATTCTCCGTGAGAATGAACCTGATACTTCCAGAGGTCTGGCAGATATTGTCCAGCTTGTACGGTCTTATGCTCTGGATGCATGGTTCGATCGCCTGCAGACATTAAAAGACCAACTTGAAGATCTCAGTTTTCGAAGTTTATCCCGTCGAGGCACACCGCACAACGAAGATCCACAGAACTCTGACGAGGACAACCATATCGTTGATGGACTACTTGATGAAGAAGGGATGAAAAATGCTATTGTTCGCTACATCTCGTCATTGAATGGCGAATGCCAGTGGTTGGAACTTGATTTGCGTACGGCAAAAATAGGATCATCCACAAACGATTTCGGCTCTGTGCAAGTGCTGGATGAGATGATGGAAAAGTATGTTCTCATACGATTGCAGATGAGCGATCTTCTCTCTGAAACCCAGAATTTACTCGATATAAAGAACAGCAAGATACAACAAGCTTTAACAACTCTGCAAATCAAAGAAAGCAGAAAATTCATCGAGCAGGCAGAAACAATGAAGAAGTATGATATCAAACTACCTCGAAGGAATGAGAACTGACATACGCTAGGCTTATCATGATAGCCTTTTTACTCATACCGTTGTCCTATCTTTGCTTGGTATTTGGCATGAATGCTTGATAATCGATCTGCGACCTTGGCGACTACTGGATTATATGTGGCTAGTTAGGTTGTGGAGACGAACTCTAGCCAGAGAGCCTGAATGAACTAAGTCTTATATGAAATATAGTCCAATCAATAAGAAGTCCTGGGGGTCTGCCTCATGCCCTCGGTGGATCCCGAGGTCCATTATTCGGATTATATAAACATTCCGCACCAACCTCGGAACCTCCTCAGCTAACCCATGGATTGTGCTAGTCGGCAAGATAGTTGCTCCATCCCCACCGCAGATCATAGTGGCGGACATATGTCTCTCCACTATTTGCCTCCGGAAGAATGTGGCGCTGATAGACCATTTCCATAAATACTAGGACCTGCTACTCTTTACCCCTTTGTTGCTTCATTTGTTGCCCATATACGATGAAGGCTCTTACCTCCAACCGCAGACTTGCTACTAGACTTGTTAACCTCGCCACTGGCAAATCAGTCGGTGGCCAAGGGGGACAGGTCAAGGATGTGCCCATTCCTACAATCTCGGCAAACGAGATTTTAGTCAAAGTCAAGGCTGTCGCGTTGAATCCGACGGATTTCAAGCACCTAGACGTCATTTCTCCTCCTCACTCCATCATAGGCTGCGACTATGCCGGCGTGGTCCACCAGATCGGGAGTGCGGTCAAGGGATGGACACCCGGCGACCGTGTGGCGGGCGCTGTGCACGGCGGCCTTTTTCCCGACAAGGGCGCCTTTGCCGAGTACTTGAAAGTCGACTCGGATTTAGCTTGGAAGATTCCAGACGGAATAAGCGACACGGACGCCACCACGTACGGCGTCTCAGCTGTGACTGCGATGTTGACCCTCAATGTCCGCCATGGCCTCCCTTTCGTCCAAGGTGATGCGCCAGCCCCCCGAGATGAGGAGATCTTCATCTATGCTGGAGCGACCAGCGCTGGGCTGTTTCACATCCAAATTGCAAAGGCAGCTGGGTATAGAGTTGTTACGACTGCCTCGCCCCGTTCATTTGACCTTGTCAAGGAGTACGGCGCTACTGCAGTGTTTGACTATAGGTCGGCAACTGTTGCAGCAGATATCGTCAAGGAGTATCCTAAGATCTCGAAGGCCGTCGATTGTTTCTCTGAAGGAAAATCTACTTCTGTATGTGCCGAAGTACTGAGAAACACTGGCGGTACGGTGATGATGCTATTGCCTAACGGCAAGTCAAGCGTACCAGGCATGAAGTACGAGCTGGTGATGGCATATACCTTGTTTGGTCACCCTTTCCAGTGGTTACCCCCAATTGGCCCAAAGTTCGAGGCCAAACCAGCCGACCGCGAGGCTCTTGTCCGTTTTTACACAACCCTTCCAACAATCACACATATCATAAAACCAATTCCTACTGTCAAGCAAAAGGAAGGGTTTGAGGGTATTTTAGATGGATTGAACAAGCTACGAGCAGGCACTGTCGCTGGGGGCAAGTTAGTGGTGGAATTTGCAGCTTAGTATAGCGCATTATGCGAAGTGGGATGAATCAAATTCGAGTCCGAGAGATATTAATACAACTATGAGAGAGATTGACGATCGCAAATATCATCTGAAGCACTGCCGCATTAGAATATCCACCAGTAGATTAAAGGGGTACGCCCGATAAAGCTTTTGTGGAGCAAGCGATGCGATTATTATGCCGTGCCCTAGCAACCATAATTTTCCCGAAGATAAGTCAAATCCGGTCTCCCCTGCTAACTATGGAAAAGCCTTGGCAAAGCCTTGGCATAGAAGGCTTTATCGGTCATGTTATGGTTGAAATGATGAGTGATCATACCGAGGTTGTTCACCTGTGCAGATAACCCTAGTTCGCTTGAAGAGATCTTTGAGGTTTGACGGAACGATTGAAAAGGCCGACGGTCAAATATAATTGCCATTATTATTCATCGGGACCTCACCCTCCGGGGATACCTAAAAAGGGGAGATTACCTCATGATTTCACGTTGGAGATTAAAGTATTTAGTTAGCACGCATTCTTTGCACGAAGATTGTCAGAAGTTGGATTAAATTTTTTTTTCAAATATGGTTTCTCTTTTTGGCAAAGGCCACTCTTTTGACCCTAGAAAAGATATTCCAAGTCTTGCTGGACGGGTCATTCTGGTGACTGGGGGCAACAATGGTCTTGGGAAAGAAACCATAAAGCAATTGGCGATGCACAATCCCACCAAAATATACATGGGTGCTCGCAATGCTGGGAAAGCAGAAGAGGCGATTCGTGATATCAAGCGAGAAGTCCCTTCCGCGGACATCATTTTTCTGCAAATGGATCTTGCGTCATTCGCCTCCATCAAATCCGCCGCTGAATCATTTCTGTCCACAAATGACCGTCTCGATATCCTCATTAACAACGCTGGTGTCTTTGCTACTCCCCCGGGTTTGACCGAAGATGGATATGAGGTCCAATTCGGCACAAATTACATGGGTTCGGCACTACTCACTCGACTGCTTCTGCCGATCCTCACTAAGACCGCTGCTACTCCCGGGGCGGATGTTCGTGTTGTGAACATTAGCTCCGAGATATATCGAAACGCTCCCAAGGCCGGTATACTTCTCAACCAGGTCAAGACACCTCTTACCGAGATCAGCACTGTCGCCCGTTATGGTCACTCAAAACTTGCCAACATATACTTTGCAAAATCTTTCGCCCAACGTTTTACCAATATCAAGTCGGTTGCTCTCCACCCAGGGCTTGTCCGGACAAATATCGGGGGTGGGATGACAGCCAACCGGATTCTGGCATTCATCTTTCGATTATTCACCTCAGTGGCTTCTGTGGATGTTGCTACAGGTGCGCTCAATCAGCTATGGGCAAGTACCGCTGATCCTGCTAAAGTGAAAAGCGGAGTGTATTATATCCCCTTCTTCAAGGAAGTGGAACGAACGGGCATCGAGAGTGACATGAGAAAAGCGGAAGAATTGTGGCGATGGACAGAGCAAGAGTTCAAAGAACATGGCTTCTAGTGATAACGTGTACTGTATCGTAATCGTGTTGAAGATATCCCCAATACCTATATGTATCTTCACCCTTCTCCCTTCTCCCCTTCTCTTTAGTTAGTGAGTCATCACCACCAATAGGATTTCATTGGCAGTTCCATCTCCAGTATTGTAGCCTGTCCCTTTATCAAATCCTCGAATTAATAGAATACTACTATAATATAATTAATATAATATAAAGCCTATTACCTTTGAATTCAGAGTAATTATATAAAATTTCTAACTTATTATCGTAATAATATAGCAATCTTCGATAAATAAACTAGAACAGTTGTAAAAAAAAGTCATTTATTTCAATGACTTAGTAGCGTTATAAACGTTAAGATCTATATTTTATACAAAAATAGGTTCAAATGGGTTGTTATTGGGTTATTGGGTTTAACCTACTGGGTTTTGGGTCGGGTGCCGAAGTCTAATTCCATACCAAGGTGAAATACCATACATTTGAAACAGCCAGATTTCTGTCAGCAGGTTTAGGTAATATCTCTCATAGTGATTATGCACGGATTTAATTCTTGGACTCTGGTATTGGTATATTGGTATATTGGTTATCAATCTGTCCAGGTCATGTTGCCTCCGCACTTGCACTAAGACAGGATACGATGTTAGTTGACGAACATTCAGGCGCACTATAGCGGATATAGGGAATGGGGTAACTTCGAAATCAATATTAAAGAACTGACACATATATAGTACGTCGCTGAAGTTCCTTGCTTGCAGTCGCACTTGTCGCCTTTAACGTGGCCGCACCCTGACTGGTAACAAGCGTGCCAACCCATCCTAATACTCTTGTCATCGATATTTCTTTTCTTTAAAGGGGATATGGGGGGCCGTATGGAATACCTTTCTGATTTTAGACCACTCAGTAATGTGGGGGGCTTGGTAAGAAATTTAGAATATAGTTCTGGAGGATTCGGGGGAAACTCGTTGCGCTTGATTTTGGATGGTCTACGGGGCAGCTTGTATCTCCTTATATTGGCTCAAAGAAGGCCTAACCACACAAGGCGTGCGCATGAAGGGATTACAGCTATCTAGTGGGGGCCAACTTCTATTGGCTGCACTCAGCCCAAGTCTGACAATCTCGTGTCATAACCCAACAGTCATTGGCTATCTTGCACTAACCAGAGTCACTTTCGCACGGGAAGGCAGCCATGCTATATAACCCTCCATTTACAGTTTGCCACGTTTATAGTCATGTGATACTCGTTGATATGAAGTGCTGGAGGGGAAACACCATTTGTGAATGAGCCTCATATCCACTCAACTCCATCCACTTGCTATCAGCGCACACTATACACTTGCAAATGGCCGACAAAGGGCCATATACGAAATACATTTACTCTCTACTACCAAGCCGGCCCCATCTCCAACAATTATGTGATATTCTCCAACAAGACGAAATGGGAGTCACCCACTTCTGTCTGCTCGACCTCACTCGTCCAACTTCCCGGGTCATCGGAGAAACTACAGATATACTGACTGCCAAAAACTTAATTGCTCTACCTCAATCAAAGTTCCAGATTTGTGTGATGGAGAATATCTCGCCAAGCTTCATTGAGTTAATTGGGTCAATGTGGGATCTGGACGTGGAATTTTTTGTTGACCATTCGATTGGGTGTCGAGGAGATTTATCTCGCATTCCCTTAAACTTAGCGTCGTCCCTGGACGCGTCACCGTATCTGTTTCTCGATGGAGTGCTTGCATATAGCGTCGCAGATCTAGAGGCAGCATTTGGGCCGAGCGTTCATCCTGTGCCGTGGTACTTGAACGGGCGCAAGCATTATTTTCGACGCGATTATCGGATGAGAACTGACGGAAGGGGATTCCAGATGAATACTCGGACTTCTTATTATGCCAAGAAGCTCCACAGTAACGGAGAAGATACTTGGATTGGTACGTATTTACTGCCATTCCTCTTTTACTTTTTAATTTCTCATCTAACATTTACTAATTCCATAAACAGTAATATGTTTGATTGATCCTCCAATCCTCCCTGCACGCGCAACCGATCTCCAGGGAATAGTGCGGCATCCACCTGCGACGCTATGGCAAGGCGCATTGATGAGCACGGCTTCAGATTTCCACTATCGAGATGGCCTATATTCGAGCTTTATAAAGTCCCTCAGTCGCGACAGGTCTCTCCCAGACCGATGTTCCTCTATGCCATTTGCACCAGCTATTTTCTTATGCCTGAATACTGCTCTCATGTGGCAGGAAATGAGCAACCGGCTCCTTCTGACTGTGAAGAGGATTGCGTTTGCGCAAATACAACAGAATCCAAGCCTGGCACTGAGCCATCGGTTACATGAAATGAGGGAAAACGTCTTCTATATGCAAAAGTCAATTAGACACTCCCTGCAAACCTTGAAACGGCTTACTGGTGCTCGACTTATGACCAGGGAAGACTCATTTACAGATATCTCTAATTCTCCCAAGATTAACCTTACAACTTTCAATGACGGCATTTATATGCAACTCCGTGATCTTCAATATGATTTCGAGATGATACTCGAGGAGGCAGATCGTCTAGACAGCATGATCGTAACGTCCTTCGGTGTTCTGATGAATACTATTGTCGCCAAAGAAACACAGCTTTCGCAGAAGAGCGCCGAGCTAGGAATCCAGCATAGTGAATTGGGCATTGAGCAGAGCAAAGTGGGTCTAAAGCAGGCTGCTTCTGTCAAACTGCTCACACAGCTCGCCTTTTTCTACATCCCGTTGACGCTCACATGCGGTATTTTTGGAATGAATCTCCAAGAACTGAATGGAAATGGCCTGCATATTTGGGTGTTTGTTATCACAGGCATAGCTGTAACAGGAATTACTGGTCTGGCTTTTATCCTAATGAAAATGTATACGAAGCATTTCCAGAAGGAGCCGTCTTCAAAAAGTGTACTCTAAAGTTGATTTGGACTTGGCTGAAGATGTCCTTCGAGGTTAAAAAATGCAGAAGCATAGTTCTGGCTGCCAGGTACCTCATGTCGCCATCTCAGCCTGAATTAGGCCGATATTGAACAGCGAAGACTTTTGTCTAGACCTTTCCGAAATTCAAGATTAGTAATCTCCATATCTTAGTGTCTGCAAGCTCTCTCTGTACATCTCTATCCGTACTCATCCTATCGGTCTTGACTCCGCCCTTCGCTGCGCGGCGACTTGTTATGCATTTGATTGGTTTGTCCTAGTGAACATGCCAATAATTCTCCGTCGCCTTACCGGAACAAACCTTCCGAACTTCATCTTATCGGTCAACTCTGCTTCACTCTTCAGTACCTTGTTTTCGTTTCAGGGCTACAGCGTGCACAGCGCGCGTCACCAGTGTTACAGACGGATGGATGGATTTCATTTATCCTGGCCTCTCGCAATGTGAAGTTGGATCCCATTTCATGTGATATATATAGATGTATATAGATTTATAGGAGTGGCTGCCTATAAACAAATGTTTGAGAAAACCAATTGATTCAAAACAATTACCTTACGTCCGAGGTTTTCATCTCAAAAGATGTCATAGGCCTGAGAGGACGTGAGAGCTTCAGCCAAAGCTCATTATCGGGATCATCATCATCAATATACAAGTGGCCAGTATCCGCGCTAATCCCGTAGATTCCACTGGATGCCTTGTACTCATCTTGAATCTTCTGTGCAGTCTCAGTTGACAGCCACATGTACCTCTCCACAATTCCCGGGTCGACCGGCAGACCGCCATAGATACTAGGAGAGTCCCATTCGCCTCTGGGATGCTGCCCCCAAGGAACAGCCATATTAGAAAACTTGATAGACGAATGGGTCAAAAAATCCCTAGGCTCCAAATCAGGCTCCAAACTTGTTTGCTTGGTGGTATTATAAGGGTCAAACTCTGAGATTTCTCTGCTTCCAATTGAACGCTCCCTGATAAACTCCTCCAGATATTGGAGGTAGTAAGGGTTTCTACTCTGTTTGGCAGCCTCGAAATAGGACTCACGTAGGGGGGGGGGGGGGGGTTGGCGTTATAAAAAGCGATTGGTAGTTACAAAGTATAGAGGTAATCGCAATTTGCGGTCTTATAGAAGGGTACTTGCTAGCTAGCTTACGCAAAGTGTTCTTATAAGGCCGCACTGGCCACCAGATAAGCTAAGGTAGGCAGTCAGAGTTATCTTCAATATTAGAGATATCGTTATTTATGATTTTGCGAGCATTTATCGCAGTACGAATCTCTCGACACTCGTACTTATTGGTTTTACTAAGCAATTTTCCTAGGGGGATAATCCGCCTAGGGTTGGTTTCTAGCTGATAGGCCTACTATCTAGTATAGCCTATATAGTGATAGATCCTACGAAGAATACAATTGTATTCGGTTTGCGTTCTTAGCCTACGTGGATATATCAATCGAGCGTATCTATCCACATTACCCTCCTATACAGCCATTTACGTCGGAAGGCGCTTGTCGATTATCGGAAGATTAGGCGGAAGGGGTATCTATAGATACTTAGACTCTCCTAGACCGAGTATAGCGTCGCGTTGTCCTTTGCTGATCTTTTCTTTCAATCTAATAAATCTATCTTCCTTAATGTTAATATTATCGGTAGTCGTATCTAGTAAGTTTTTGGGAGGAAGAATACGCTGGCCTAAGGCACGTCGGGGCTTTATATTGCTATTTAGAAAGGCGGGCGTCTGTAGGCTGTTAAGATTAACAGATCGAGTGAAATTATCTATAACAGACTATCTTTGAGGGGCTGACGTGATGATTTTGTAGATCTCGGCGTTTTTATTAGTATTGCGGGCTTCTTCAGCAATAGAGACGTCTAGTAGAAGACCCAATTCTTTATAAATATCCGTATACAAAGCAGCAGTATATACGCGGCCGACTTGATAGCGTATAGATGGATATCGACGGGTAAGCTCGCGGTAGGTTTCTTCCGATGCAAACTCTGGATACTAAATGTAGTATGGCTAGGTGGCGGGAGCTTGTATATCGGGGATAACATTACTTATGATTAGGCGAGCATTGCGAGTACGAGAAAACTGATAATATTGGGTATCGTCGCCGGAGTATAGCTCAATGATTGTCGGGCTTGTTGCAAATTGGAGTGAAACACGGATCCTGCGGATGACTGCTCTACGATACCAAAAAGAGGTCACATCGGACGGGACTTTTTCGCCCTTTATTGCCGCGATGCATTGATCGAGGTCATATTTAGCGGGTTTTTGCTTGCCCGCGTGGACTGGGAGGTCCGTGGAGGAAATGACAGAGCTTTGCCCTGCACCCTGAGTAGCTGCCATGAGGATAAATAGCGCTGGGGCGTCAGGCTGACGATTTACGGAAGGGTCAGTGCCTTCCAATTTGAATTATCGTGTATTAGTGCGTTAATTTTTGACAGGGGAACGAGACTAGAAGATCGTGTACCTTAAGAAATCGGGGTATGGCTATCAAAAAGTGCTCGTAATATAAATAATATTGTGGGGCAAAGTGCTCCTTTAGGTATGGACTGAGCGTGGACCGAGTGCTCAATAACTAACTAACTAACTTAGATGCCTCTGATCGGTCTGAGTAATCAGTGAGCGCTCAACAGACCTCACGGCTCTATCACGTGATATATTTTTGCAGCTCACTAAGTCTGAGCCCGGACTGAAAATTACTCTGAGCCTGACCCTGAGCGACCTCGGTGGCACCTAAGATAGGAAAGCCCCCACCCGCCAGAGAAAATAGTATGTTACGTACTCCGTACATGAAATGTGTACGGCGCTCCAGGTCCTCCATTAAGTACCTTTAAGAGGTTGGCATGCTTTTGATTTAAATATTATCACAGGGTCTAAAGAACGTGATATTGCTTTCAGTTCCGCAAAGCTCTGGTCGGCGCTGAGGTCTGGGGTTGAGTATTTTCTTGATCGTCAACAGTGTTGAAGGGTCGCTTGAGGCGGGAGAAGACAAACGCTGTCGGCTGTCGGTGGAGTGGGAATGATTTCTCTGCCATTTGAAGCGAGACGAGAGCAAAACGGTGGAAATCCTGGGATGGTAATCTTAACCGCGAAAGTGAGGCGAGGTGAAAGAGGGTAGAAGCTGAGCCAGAAGGAGCAACAGATTCTCGCGATAAAGATTCATCTCTCACCTGGGCGACACCTACCACCGAATCCTCACTGTGTGTTTTTCTCTTTTTCTCACATCTCTTGACAATTCTCATGCCTCTAGCACCTAATGAGAAGTACATCAGAGAGTGGAGACTATGTAACTGCTTATTGACGCTAGTTTCAAACGGGGGCCAAGTTTCGATCTTGTCAGCATCTTCATCCTTCACACTGCAACAAGATGTTGACATTCAGTCATCTGAATGTTGACGCATTCGAGAACCCCAAGAAAAACAACGGTCGGAAAAGACCCCGCTTTCGAGACCCTGTGTCATGTAACCGTTGTCGAAAATCCAAAGTGCGCTGCGATCGCAAGTCACCATGCAAACCCTGCCAAGATCGTGGAATGGCCACACAGTGCACTTACTCCCGCCCCAAAGGTCCAGCTACCTCAGAATCCGTCAGGCCAATAGTATCCGCTCAAAACACAGAGATCGATCTACTCGCGTTGCAGCCGACACCTCGCCCCTCTGATGCCGAGATCCTTGATCCACAATCTGTGCCCCACAACCAAACCACTGTCAGCCATGCCAATAGTGCCTTCAAAGGGTCGAACTTCAAAACAAGGCTAATTGGCGGCACTCATTGGATGGCCGCGTGCAGCGATTTGCCCGTAATAGGGGCCATGGTCGAGAAGACCGTTGATTTTCAACCGATGTGGAGAACTTTCGCCGAAGTCAAGTCTCTCCTTCGCGTCGCAAATTCGGTCCCAGGCGGGGTGAATGGAGACAGTAAGAAGCTATTTGATCTCCTTCCTGATCGATCGACCTGCGAAAAGTGGATAAGGCGATTTTGTGAAACATATGGTAGAATCTACCATGTGATCGACCAGAACTGCCTGTTCACCGAGCTGGAGGCAATACTCATCGCATGCGTCGACACCAATGAAGTACACGTTCTGAAGATTATGCTGGTCATTGCGATTGCCATGCAGACCGACAAGACAGAGCGACTACGCGGGCGTCTGCTACTACAAGAAGCAGAGAGCCGTATTCGTACATCGACACGGTTCCAAAAACCTTGTATCGGGGTCATGCAGGCTTTATTGTTGTTGATTATCATGAAGACCATCACTGCCTCTGACACAGACAAGATGTATAACCTCATAGGTATCATGGGACTGACCACGCAAATGGCTCTGAGCATGGGCTTACATAGGGATCCAGCCTTGTTCCCCGGTGTCACTCCTTACTATGCAGAAGTTCGGAAACGATTATGGGCGTGCTTCTTTCGATTGAACCTCGAATATTGCATCCGGAGTGGCTCCCACTTTGGTATTCGACTGGAAGATGTGGACTGTCCTCTTCCGAGCCCTATCGACCTTCTGACCGTTGGCCAAGGAACCATGCTAGAGCCAGGTACCTCGTCGAGCAAGGCCCAGGAAGCAGTAGATCAGGCATTCAACATCGCTGCGATGAAACTTGCTATAGTACGAGCTCCATTACACCAGCGACTTTGCTCCACAACTCCTCAGTTATCAAGCGAGGTGCGGGATCGAATGCGCGCCTCTTTCCACAAGATACTGCGTGAGTTGCCTCCGAATCTACAAGAGGGAGCTCCGTCATGCAGTCCAATTGAAAAGCTTCAGCAAGCCTTGTTATCAATGCATGTGCATAGCTTCATGATCATTATAACACTCAGTTCTGTCCTAGGAGTCCCATCTCATAATTCACAGAGGGGCGATATCTATGAATCATGGGATAACTCGGTGTCCGTTCTCCATCAGTTGCACGAGGTGTTGCAGAGCGGCTCTGAGCTCGCTAGCGTGGCTTATCATCTGCTTTGGACTGATATTGCCCGTGCAGCATTGACTGCATGTCTGGTAGTTAGTCGCCTGCGGCGCATCAATCTGGGGACGACTGTCTCCAATGGCCCCCAGCCCACGCTAGTCGTCTTTCAACAGCTTTTGTTGAAATATCTAGACTCTTTATCGCAGATTCTAGCGGGAAGATATCATCTCGGGCCGGTTGCAGCCAAGACAAGACTTATCCTTGCTGTCGCAACAACTATCACCTCAAGCCTGATCAATGACCTTAGCGGCTCACAACAGGATTCCAGGCTCTTCAAGATCGGCATTAAAGCTGCCGAGGAGATCGTAACCGAGATGGAAGCCTCTCTGAAACGGGAAGACCAAGACTCAACACTCGCCTTGTTGGGATTCAATAGCACAAGGACGTCTGCTCCACCAAGTGCCCCCAACCCTTTTGCGCCAAACTGGATGGACCATACACAACTTCCAGATCCATTGATGCAGACGTTGTTCTCAAGCGGCTGCGACTTTTACCCAGACGCAGAATCTCCGGGTCTTGGTATGCAGTCCGACGTATGTTTACCATATTCCATGGCGCCATTCATATCTACTTCGATGATCCAGTCCACACCAAATCTCTTATGGGAAGACGTTTAAATTCAGATCCGCTGGCATATTATTTCCTTCACCTACGCATAGACGAATAGAGGATATAATTTTGATTGGAGTGTTGTTATTTTAAGCGTGCAGATTACATTCTCTATTATCTTCTCTATCACAGTCATGATCTGATCTTGCCTCAGGCATGCTGACAAGTTCATCGTGTGTCCGTCTTATACAAACTCTCAAGCCTTCTGCAAAGTGAATCCCACCTTGACCACGCGAGCAATGATCAAGCACACACCTCCCGCCAAGATGAAGAGCCCGGAAAAGGTCAAGGTACCCCAGAAGACATCTCCCCCGGACGTTCGTTGATGGTCCAGAATTGCACCCGCCACAGGGCTACCGATCAACAATCCCAGACCCGACGCAAAGAGAGTCATACCGATGTTGGTGCCCAGCTTAGACAGATCGGGGCAGAGGAAGGCGACCGTCGCGGGAAGCACAGCCTGGATAGCACCGCTTGCCAAGCCGACAAATACTGAAATGGCTATCAGACCCGACTGAGATTTCACGCTGATCCACGCGAGCATTAAGATACCGGTAAGCAGGACGGACGGAATCATGACCGACAAGTTACCGATCCTGTCCGCGATGATGGACGGCAGGACACGGCCGGGGACTGACCCCGCGTTCATGATAATCAGCATATAGAAAGACAAGTCTCGCGACATGCCCAGGTTGATTCCATACAGTTCGACATAGAAGAATGGGATATAGAGACCAATGAAGATGAAGAACGCAGCGAAGAGCCAAATGGTGAACACAGGGTCCCGGAGCGACTCAACGTTAATCAGCGGACCAGACTTGCGAGGCGGAAGGCGAGGCTTCATAACAGCGACCGAGATGAGAAGCGTTCCCAACATGATGAACGCCATGGCTCGGACCGCCCAGGGCAGTCCAACTTGGACGATCAGACGTCTCAGAACGACAGGGTAGATGATGCCTCCGATACTTGAGCCGGTGGCAGCCAGACCGAGTGCAGTGGATCGTCGTGTCGAGAAATACGTGCCAACGATGGCAACACTGGGGATGAATGACATTCCGGCTCCAACGCCAACACACAGGCCCTGGGCTAAGATAAGCTGCCAGTACTCCTTGCAAATCGAAGTCACTGTTGGATTAGCATTTCTCTCGTTGTAAATGTGTGGCAAAACTTACTCATCATGCCGAATACTTCGAGAAAGACACCCAGGGTGATATCCGTGTAGAAATACCCAGCATCAAGAGCGCGTCCACACAGGACTCCAATCACCAGCATCAGAAACGCCTGCAGCGATCCAATCCAAGCAATCGAAGACTGTGACGAGTCCTTCAGCAAGCCGGTACTATATTCAGACTGAAAGGTACCGAAAGTGTTCAATAGACCCCAAGTGTTGAAGTTCAGGAAAAAGGCCCCAAGGACTTGGAGCCATGCTTTCGTGCCTCCATTTGGTGGTGGAGGTGGTCCTGTGGGCTTTGGTGGTTCTTCTGCTACTACCTCTATCTTGTCATGGCTGTTCACAGTCGTTCCATCAGACTCGACGTCTTTTCCGAACATGGAAGGTGGCTGCGCAGAAGCCATTGGGAGGTGGTATATAATTGAACCGATGTTAAAGTTGAAAGTACCGAAGAGTAGAGTGATGAAGATATAAATGAAGATGTTTAAGTTCTTATGCTAACAATAGCTTGTGGAAGAAAGCGACAACAACCAGGATGCGCCGAAATATATTGCTAGGACGAGCTTCTAAATCACAAACCAGTCAACCTAACCAAACTAACCAAATGACCCTAATCAAGATATCATCTTCTAAAAAAACACCCACTGAGTCGAAATGCCCAATCACAAGAAGGAACAAACACCATATTAACAGATCTGGAATGTCTCCAGCAGATTACCCCATTGGGAAGTGCACGATCCGGAGTTTAATTACCTAAATGGGAAGTGGACAGGGCTGATCGGAGATGAGGCTCAATTCTTCGAGTCTATTTCCTATTTCGTGCCCTACGGACTTACATTGTCGCTTCGGAAATAATATGTTCGTCTAATGGGGTTAGTAATGCTGGTGGCGTAACGCAAATTGAGCAACTTGAAATGTAAGGCCATAAATCAGCCGGCATAGTGCAAACAAGATAAAAGAAATTGTAAAGAAAGTCAATCCACCCGTAGATGGTGGCTCCACCCATAGGTTTCGACATTATATCATATACGTGATCTGGTGAAGCTGGTAGTTCCGGGCGTTGATTGATTGGCCCTTAGTGGCTCATCTCTGGAAGTGAGTCTACGGTGATCAGCCTTAGGCGGGGAGTTCGGTACGGCACGACCCATAGCCGACAGAATACACTATTAGGAATGAGATTTAAGAAAGATAATGGAAGCTAGTTCATATTGCGTAGCTAGCGACATGCTCTAAATAGTCTCACAAAGAATGGTTTTCTCCGCCACCGAAAACCACTGATCCGGCTTCGGTTTCTTCCAATGCCTCTCCTTAGACACTTTCTCCATTGGAAACTTTACTCGATAATGTTCAATCGTATACGCCACCAAGACCCTAAGAATCATCTCTGCAACATGTTGCGCCATGCACTGACGAGGACCAAATCCATACCGCCACAAGTGATACCGGAAAGCCCCCACGGGGGTTCCCAAGAACCGCTTGGGCCGGTACAGCTCACCATCAGCACCCCAACTAGGATCCCGTACATTCAGCGCATTGTTGTCTACGATCATGCAGGTGCCTTTGGGGATGAGATAACCTCCGATGGTGCGGTCGGTGGGAAGAGTCTGCGGATAGGTGTGGGTGGCAATGGGTCGCAGCCGACCGGATTCATTGATGCAGGCGGCGAGCAGGGTCGAGTTACTGCTAAGATAGCTATGCCAGGCATTGGAGCTATGTACATGTTGACTTCGAGCCTCCGAAATCTCCGCTCGCAGCTCTTCCTGCACCTCGGGGTTGGCGGCGAGGAAGAGGGGATTCCATGAGAAGCTTCCAATAGTGACATCGATGTTGGCGAAGAGCGCCTCATCCAGGGAGTGGAGAAGATTTGCCTTCGATAACTGACCGCAGTGAACGGCCGAGTAAAGAGAAGTTATGGGGACGGGTGCTTCTGATGTCCGCGCATGGTAGTAGGCCTGGTCATTGAACTCGGCCCATCGTTTATGAAAGAGTTGGACCTTCTTCCGGAGGGACGGATAGAATAATTTGCCAAAAGCGAAGAGAAAGAGGCCCCCTTTGAAACTGTATTTCCAGATCTCGTTGCGCAGCTTGGTGATGGATAGGAGCTCCTCCTCTAGTGGCGCGGGGAGCTCCCCGTACAAAATATCACTGATTATCATGAATGGGAGAAGCTGCAGGTCATCGGCGGGCTTGAGATGCAGGTCACCCTTGGGGCTAGACTCGCCATATCGCATGGTCAGGTCATCAAAAGATCTTTCCACGCGTGGTAGAATGAAAGGTAGGTAGGTGATGGGCTTCTGTGCGAAAGGCATGGCCACAACCTGATGCACACGTTTCCAGTCATCTTGGCTGAGAAATCCAACCCCTTGTCCCATCAGGTCTCCAAGCAGCCAGCCCGAATTCAGATCGGGAGCCTTGCGATGGCGGCTTGAATCACGATACGCCACCTTTACATCCTCTGCCCGTGTCAGCACGCTAGAGAAGATGGGTCAGCATTCTCGATTTTTTCTTGAAAGAAGACCATAATCAACTTACACCTCTGGCGTAAATCCTGACCAAATACGGTAAATTGGACCATATCTATCGGCCCAATTGCGTGACGCTGACTCGCCGTCACAAAACTTGGCTGTGCTTCCTTGGCCGTCGGGGAACCGGTAGGGACATGTTGGAATGCTCAATGAGCCATCCACCCCTTTAATGGGGTAACAGCGTACTAATATTTCCTAGCGTCAATGAGAAGGGGATGAGTTGATGTCGTTTAAGTCTATTGTTTATGATGGTAGATGACCTTACATTGATCAAAAAGGAGAGAAAGCGATTGGACCAGGAGTCGACTTTGAAGGCATGTACGATGAAGAGAACAATGAAGAGAAACGTGAATTGTAAGACTAGAATGATCTCGCTCGGCATGATTTAAATGACGTGGATTTGTGGATAGAGATTCTCGGGCTTAGAGGTTGATAATGTGTCGGGATGGGATATGATATATCAGATCACGCCGTTAAAGCTGGCCGCCTTCTATTCGCATGATTCATGATGTTGTACTTGGAATGTGAAAGTTGAAGAGAGGTGGTAGTGCATTATGTGAGGGATAAGGCATGCTATGATACTCGTCATACAAGGTGAGGGTTCGATGCGCACTTGCGGGTCATCCCCCTTGGCGATCGATCCCCACGGGAGACAGATCCAGCCCTTGCATGGGAACCTTCTGTTCCTATGCAATAGTACTGCGTTTGTATTTAGCTCATACAATTTCGTACATTGCGAAATCGAGTTCTCAGCCCTATTCTGCTACCACACTTATTCTCAACCGATTTTATTCACCGTCTTTCAACTGTTCTAGCCATGGAAATGCCGAACGAGTCATCAGTGAAAATCGAACGCCCCAAAGCGCCAGAATCAACCGATGTTTTAAGCCAACAGTGCAATCTTCAGCAAGACAGTCTTTCAAATAGGGAACTCGAGTCCGACGTGCAGCATGTCAACAAATTCAAAATCGCCCTGATCATTTTTGCATTGGCCATGTTGATGTTCCTCCTCGGCCTGGACAGTACAATTGTATCAACCGCAATCCCAAGGATAACCGATCAATTTCATGCCATCGGTGACGTCGGCTGGTACGCAAGTGCGTACATGCTGACTTTCTGCGCGCTTCAGTTGATCTGGGGGAAGTTGTACACATTCCTATCGCCGAAATGGACCTACTTGGGTGCTTTGTTTATCTTTGAATTGGGCTCGTTGATCTGTGGCGTGGCTCCGTCATCGGTAGTTTTTATTACAGGGCGAGCCATAGCAGGAGCTGGCAGTGGTGGAGGCAGTGCTGGCTCATTTCTCTTGGTCGCTCATTCTGTACCGCAGAAGTATCGCCCCATCATGGTTGGCATCATTAGTAGTGCCTTTGGTCTAGGTTCCATTGCCGGGCCTCTGCTTGGGGGTGCATTTACCGACAACTCTCGGTTGACCTGGCGGTGGTGTTTCTACATAAATTTGCCCCTGGGGTTTGTTACTGCGGTGGTGATCCTATTGTTTATTCAAATCAAGAACAAAGACAAAATCAATGCAACTTCATCTACAAGTTCATCGAATCTCTCCGTTCGAGGTCAAATCAAGCAGATGGATCTTCCCGGCACCGTGTTGCTCGTCCCTGGGATTGTATGCTTGTTACTCGCTCTCCAATGGGGAGGGACGAAAAAAGAATGGAACGATGGCAGTATCATTGCTCTTTTCGTCCTCACCGGCATCCTCCTAATTGGCTTCATAACAGTCCAAATCTTGACCAAAGACCAGGCTAACGTGACTATTCCCCTGCATGTCTTCCGCAAACGCAACGTCTGGGCCTCTGCGTTATTTGGTGCAGGTGTGCTGGCATCCTTTTTCACCATGCTTTACTACGTATGTCCCCTACCTAAGTCTATAACTGAGACTAACACCATGCTAGATACCTATCTGGTTTCAAGCTATCAAAGATGCTAGCGCTATCAAATCCGGCATCATGACTCTCCCCACGATCATCAGCTTCGTGGTCGCCTCAACCCTTGGCGGCACCCTCACCTCCATAACAGGCTACTATGCACCCTTTGCCATGCTAACCGTGATCCTGATGTCTACCGGCACAGGCCTCCTTACCACACTCCAAGTGCATACCGGCGCGGGAAAATGGATCGGCTACCAGATTCTCTTTGGTGCGGGATCTGGCCTCGGAATACAGTGTTCACTCACAGGCGCGCAGACCTTGCCGATCGCAGACGTCCCCATTGGCACAGCTATCATCTTGTTCTTTGAGAACCTTACCGGTGCAGTCATGCTGTCCGTGGCGGAAAACGTGTTCACAAATCGCCTGGTGCACAATTTGCGCGTCTATGTCCCAGACGCCGAGGCAGGAATTGTCTCGAAGATGGGAGTGACGGAGATTCGCGACCGGCTGCCACGGAAACTCTATGCAAGTGTTCTCGTTGCATATAATGCAGCGCTTACGCATACATTCTATGTGGGGTTGGGCTTGGCGTGCGCTGCAGCTGTTGGCGCAGTGTGTATGCGATGGGATTCGGTTGAGAATAGGCATCCGAGAGAGCCTCCATATGAGAGTTCCAAGGGAGTGCAGTCCCCCGAAGGAGACCATGAAAAGATTGAACCAGCACCAGAGCCGATGAGCCAGTCATAGACGGTTAGAAATGGTGACGTTCCCTTCTGCTTTCTCTATGTTCCTCCAATTCTGCTTTTGGCATTTGTTTTCATAATCAGCTAGTGGCCTGCCATCCCAGTATGGCTAAGCAGTCGATTCCAATAACCATTGCATATTCCATTTTATTCTATATCTCCTACAATTATCAGTTGCGAGTTAAGAGGCAATAATAGAAACCAATCCAGGTTACAATAACGGTCAACTCAACGCACAGACAGACTATAGAGCCAATGGGCAATGGCAGAATACAGGCCATTATTTCAGGACAAAATCCCATTTTCCTTCTACGTCCCCCATTAGCCACGTACTCCTCACTATTGGCGGGTTGCTTCATGGTCAAATCCAGACAGGTACTAACACTATTCATTTGGGTTATTGGGCCACTAAGAAGAAACATCCATGTTTTAAGGTGCAGGAATCATCAGCTCTTGCGACGCTCCCTGTTTATCTCTTTCTTTGCCAATATGCAAGGAGAACCAGCAATTGATCTGAAGGCAACATAACCCATTTACTATAATGCTACTTATCTAGCCCCTGACGCTATGAGATATCTGCCTGAGATTCTCTTCTGATATCAGATGGCGTGAGATTCCACAATGACACAATAAAGCTGCAGGTTATGCCTGCAGCTCCTCCATCATCGTCACATTACATCATATACATTCTCAACAGTGCTGTGTCGCAAGGAAGTCCATACTATTCGATACAAAATAGCACGTGCTCCGGACCGCTTGACCCAACTACCACAGCAGTCTTATCCGTGTTTACATGTCATGGGACACTGACGAATATTGCGGAGAGAAGAAATCCATGTCTATTCATAATAGCCAACAGGCCCGAGAATATTTCCTGCATTCCAACTGGAAATATATCCCTCTCCAGATCCCACCATCCGTTGTGGCGTAGCTGTTCTATTTTCAATGAGGGAATTCACCGACAAAATCACAAAGTGAATGTAACATGGACTAATTTTAGTCACTACTTTCTTGATTTTAGCACCGATGATCATCATCCTTGTAACCCAGAAATGTACTCCGGGCTCAATGAGAGAGAGTGCCGCCTGCATTCCATCATATAATGAAAAGCCCAACCGGGAAGGTTATAGTGGTGGTCACTTCCCCTTACTTCCCTGGGAGATGAATATTCTCGGATGATGTACAATAGATTTGGGAATGATGCGGAATGAACATATGGAGATGTTACATGAAGTAAGACAGGACAAAATGGACTACAAGTAAGCTTGTGTTGGCAGCATTTGGTGCGAGTGCCGAATCAAACCTTTGTCTTCCCCTGGGGACTGACCCTTCTATCCCGAATATGGAGACTCGCCGTTCTATCTTCCCAGGCTTGAATGGCTGTACAGCCGCAAGGATTCACTTCAATGTCATTCGTTTACCTTTGGGTGAGGAGCTTGCCGCACAATGGCGAAGGAGTGACAACCCCCGTTGGGCACACGCCTTCAAAGTATCCTGGGCCCTTCTGCTCTCCAGGTACATTGATAGCCAGAATATAGCCTTTGGAGTTATTGAAGAAACAATACCCCAATTCACCACGTTGTGTCTCCATGCGGCTTCTTCTATAGTGGCCCAGATAGAGTCCTGGGAGATATTAGAAGACCCAGATACCCACTTAGCGGAGGTGGCACAGCGACTCGAGGCAAAGCCATGGCCAGAAAAACAATTGGACGGGGGAGCTATATTTGACACTGGCATTGGCTTCCAAAGTCGCAGTCATCAAAATGACATCCACGAACAACTCGCCGTAGGTCCTAGGGTTCACCCTTTTTTTTTAGCTCTCACTGACAACAGCAGGTTTACCAAAGCTGCAATTTATTTTTCCATTTGGATTGCAGTCGGGAGCCTATAGACATCTCTATGAGGTATTCAAGTGCATCTTTGAGTGACAGTTATGCATCTTCCATTTTGGACGCATTGGTACATGTGTTCCAATATCTGTTACTGAATAGTAACTGCACCATGAGAGACTTGAGCTTATTGGGACCAAGCGCCTCAAGTCTAATTTCACAATGGAATGATGTTAGCTTACTTAGACGACCAAAGGCTTGCATCCAAGATTTAATTTTAAGTCAGTGCCAAAAGCAACCCAATACAGAGGCTATATGTGCGTGGGATTATTCGATAACATATGGCAAATTGGACCAGCTTTCCAGACTCCTGCAAATCCAGCTAATATCCTTGGGTGTCCGGTCCGAATCTGTTGTACCTCTCTGTTTTGAAAAGTCGATGTGGACAGTGGTGGCGGCCGTGGGAGTCTTGAGAGCTGGGGGAACCTTTGTGCTTCTGGAGCCATCCCAACCCGCCGCACGCCTTTCAGAAATTTGCACTGCAGTTCAGGCGAAGGTAATTGTGACTTCAGAGTCTCTTTATCAAAGGACAAAGACCCTAGTGCAGAGTGTGGTCCGTCTCCCCGACGGAATCAGTGCTGGTTGTGTCCCTCAAACGAATGCATTTATTACGCCATCGGTCAACCCCACAAACGCCGCATATATCGCTTTTACCTCTGGCTCAACCGGGAAACCAAAGGGAATTGTGATTGAGCACCAATCTTTCTGCGCAAATGCTCTAGCGCAGAATCAAGCCCAGAATATCAACCGCCACACACGTGCCTTTCAGTTTGCATCCTATGGATTTGACAGCAGTATCCTCGAGATGCTAATGACGTTGATTGCTGGTGGCTGTGTGTGTGTGCCATCAGACAGCCAGCGCATAGATGAGCTCGCTCGAGCTATTAATGATCTCCGGGCAAACTGGCTTGAGCTCACACCATCAGTAGCACGGATCCTGACCCCGGAGGCAGTGCCTAATGTTAAGTCACTGGTCCTCGTTGGAGAGCCATTATCAAAGGATACCATTGCGCAATGGACAGGGAAAGTGCAACTAATTAATGCATATGGACCGGCCGAATGCAGTGTTGTCACCACCATCCAACCAAATGTCCAGGCCTCAGATCCATCAAATATCGGCCGGTCCTATTCTGGTCATTGTTGGATTGTCAACCCTCGTGTTCACGGTCAGCTTCAGCCAATAGGTGCCACAGGCGAACTGGTCATCAGTGGTCCGCTGGTAGGACGAGGGTACCTTAACCAGCCCGACCAACAAGCTTACATTCAAAGGCCTCCTTGGGCATTGACATTTAAATTACCTCCCGAAGAAAGGTTCTACCGTACAGGAGATATCGCATATTACAATATTGAAGACGGAACGCTGCGGTATGTTGGCCGCAAAGATCGACAGGTCAAGCTCCATGGGCAGCGTATCGAACTTCAGGAGGTGGAGCACCATGTTCAACAGTACAAAAGGGACATCATCGCCGCGGCAGATATTGTGAATATGGCCGGTAGCCAATCTGGAGACATTCTAGCACTGTTTGTAACCTATGGAGTTCAGGCTATATCTCCAAGTCAAGAGGAACATGACCTGCTGGCGCTGGTTGACGAGGGTTCTCGCGTGCTCTGGAAAGAATTACAACAATGGCTCGGCGAACGACTACCATCATTTATGGTTCCCACTAAATTCATTCTGATGAATCGTTTCCCGATCACAGCCACGGGAAAACTTGACCGAAAAACCTTAGTCGCCCTTGCAGCTCAGTCCCCGGTCCTAGACCAGTCGGGACCTAATCCACCAACACCAACACCGGATGAAATAAATGGGCATGCGCGACCATATGACAAAACGGAAGACATATTTCAGTCTCTGTTTTCCGAAGTTTTGGGTATTGCCAAAAGCCTTGTCGGAGTTCACGACAGATTCTTTGCCCTTGGGGGAACCTCGCTAAGAGCAATTGAGCTTGTTGTTTGCGCGCGGGCTAGGAATATTGCAATCACTGCCACTGATGTGATCAGTCTTCAAACACCCTCAGAATTGGCCAGGTCTGCCGCTCGATGCGAAACACCCCAGATCATTCAGCCGTTTGGACTTATTAGGGAGGAAAGGCAATTGTTCTTCGCAAGGTCACAATATCAGACCAAAGGGGAGGAGATTGAGGATATTTACCCCTGTACTCCTCTGCAGGCAGGTATGATGTCGTTATCCATCAAAATCCCAGGCTCATTGGCTGGTACCTTTGTATTTTCCTTGCAGGATGGTGTCGACACGGATAGGTTCAAAATCGCTTGGGAGCAGGTTGTTTCGGCTAATCCAATTTTACGAACGCAAATTATCAAGCATGAAAACGAACTTTTCCAAGTGATAATCGCCCAGCAAGTCCAATGGGCGGACTCAGACCATATCGCCAGCTGGCCGGCAATGGCTTTAAGTGGTCCTCTGCTACGCAATGCCTTGATAGACCGACGCCATCAGGGTCAGCCCCCGCTTTTCGTGGTCAAAATGCACCATTCTATTTTCGATGCGTGGTCTTACAACCAGATTCTGGAGGAGGTCGAAACGGTATATAAGGACGGCTTGCTCTCACCGCGACCCTCCTTCAATCAAGTGATCAATTATATATCCAACATCAATCTCAACGATGCACATGCCTTCTGGGCGCAAGAATTCGCTAACTGCAAAGCACCTGCCTTTCCAGCCCGCACAACAGGTAGGCCATCCGCCTCGCGCTTACTTCGATACAGAAGCCGCCATGTCCCATTAAGAAAGAATGACCAAGACTGGGCGCTCGCTAGTAAGGCCAAGTTAGCCTGGGCTTTGGTTGTGTCAGCACAAACCAATACAGATGACGTCGTCTTTGGTTTGACTATCTCTGGTCGAACGGCTCCAATCAATGGCATTGACCGCATCACTGGGCCAACGATCGCGACGATCCCCTGCCGTGTTCAAATGCAGCCCGATCAGTCACTCCAAGAAACCGTACTTCAGCTCCACGATCATGAGATAGCTCTTGTGCCCTTTGAACACACCGGACTCGCTTGTATTGGCAACTCCAGCCCAGAGGCTGCTGCCGCGTGTGGCTTTCAGAATCTCCTGACAATTCGCTTATGTCCGGTGCAAAGAGAGAGCACAGTGCTGATGGCGATGCCGGAAAATGAGGATGAAGAGCGGAATTTCAATACGTATCCACTTTCGGTAGTGGTTCAGTTGCGAGCCGACTCTTTCCAGATCAAGGCCTTCTTTGACGGCTCTGTATTGAGCTCGCACCGGATAGAAATGATTCTGGAACATTTTGAGTCAGTCCTGGAACAGGTTCTACGCCATCCACAAACACGAGTCGGTGACTTCATGTCGCATTTCTGTCTCGACAGAAACAAACTCATGAGTTGGAATCAAAAGGATATCCCACGGCAAAATTGTGTCCACACCACAATACAAGATCTTTGTACCAGGCAATCAGAGTCCGAGGCTGTTTGTGCATGGGATGGGTCATTGAAGTACCACGAGCTATCCGCATTGGCACATTCGGTAGCGTCACAGCTCCAAGCCCAAGGGTCAGGGCCCGAGACCGTTATTGGAATATGCATGGAGCGCTCGAAGTGGTTCCCCGTCGCCATGTTAGGGGTCCTCATGTCAGGAGCCGCTATGGTTCTTCTAGAGCCCAGTTTTCCGGTTCAGCGCTTGCAGAGTATCTGTAAAGACGTGAATGCGCATATTATTCTCTCTTCTGCGAAGCTCCGTGCCAAGTCCGCCGAGGTCGTCGACAATATTATAACCCTCACCGCGGATAACGTGGGAGACTTCAACCCGAGCACCTACCAGCGCGTGTCAGTAAATCCACAAAATGCAGCCTATGTGGCATTTACATCCGGGTCTACGGGCTTGCCAAAAGGGGTGATAATTGAACATGGGATGCTTTACCTGGCTTTCCGTAGTCATAGAGACATCTGGAGTTTGTCCAGTGCGTCCAGGGGCCTCATTTTCTCCTCGCCAGCCTTCGATATCAGTATCCTTGAGGTTATTTTTGTTCTTGCTGCCGGAGGCTGTGTATGCATGCCGTCAGAAACCCAGCGGATGAACAATGTGGCTGGCGCAATAACGAACATGGGAGTGAACTGGGCGGTCCTCACGCCGACTGTTGCTCGCACCCTCACTCCATCCGATGTACCCTCACTTAAAACTCTGGTTCTCGGAGGAGAGTCAATGTCAGAAGCAGCCGTTACTACCTGGGCCCCTCTTGTTGAGCTACATAATGGTTATGGCCCGGCCGAATGCAGTATGGTTACGACCAGTGCACGTGTGACGATGAAATGTGATCCAGCTAACATCGGATACTCTCCATACTCCTCTTGCTGGATTGTAGACTCAGAAGATCACCACAAACTCTTACCCGTGGGATCCATTGGCGAATTGCTCATTGGTGGCCCACTCGTCGGGCGAGGGTATGCAAACCGGCCCAGCGAAACATCAGAGGCCTTCATCCGCAGCCCGGCCTGGGTAGTTGACTTCCCATTCATCCAGAAAGATCGATTCTACAAGACTGGCGACCTTGCGTTTTATAACCCGGATGGCAGCCTTTCTATAGTGGGTCGCAAAGATTCCCAAGTGAAGTTTCATGGCATGCGAATCGAGCTTCATGAAATCGAGCATTGCGCAGAGGCATATCACAGGGGGACCACCGCCGTTGCCGCTATGGTCAATTTGAAACATCTTGATGAATCCCGAATTGCTCTATTCACTTACATGGACAGCGTCTTAGACTCTGTTGTGACTAGGAAGAGCCTGTGTCAAACCCCATCTTGTTTGTTCGTGCCCACTTCAAACCGAGACCTAGCTCATATCAAAGGACTGAAAGAACATATGAGCCAAGCTCTTCCGCTGTTTATGGTTCCCTCTCTGGTGATTCCCCTGTTGTATCTCCCACTCAGTCCCACTGGCAAGGTCGACCGCAAGAAATTGCGAGAGAGGGCAGAGGAACTTTCTAGGTCTCAATTGAAAGAATATTTGGGTAGCTCTACCCCGATGAGGCAACCAACATCTGTGGAAGAGATCTTTGTCCGCCGCTGTTTTGCCGCTGCCCTGCAGGTAGAAGAGGATACAGTTGGAGTTGATGACAACTTTTTTACATTAGGTGGAGATTCCATAGCTGCTATGCGGCTGCTCAGCATGTGCCAAAAGAGGAACATGATCTTGACAATGCTTGACTTCTTGTCCTATAACACTGTGTCACTATTTTGTGAAAACGCCCAACTAGCCACTGCATCAACTGAAAATCTGTCGCAAATGTCTGAATGCAGGCCCGCTCCGGTGCCGAATGGTCATAGTATCCCTGACTCGGATGACACACCTTCTTTCGGACTCACTCACAAGCAGTGGAGCGGGCTCTATACTCTCCTAAATCTGGAATCTATTGACGCCATTGAAGACATTCATTCTTGTTCCGATGCCCATTCTGGTATTCTTGAACGCTATACTTCACAATTTTGGGGTAGCCTGATGTTCGGGATCAAGTCCACAGATATATTCAGTCCTGATCAAGTCATTTCCGCCTGGAATCAATTGGTTCAGCGCCATACAGTCCTGAGAACAGTCATTCTACACTACCCCGGCATCAAACAACAGTATATCCACGTTATTCTCAAGACGGTGTCGCCGGCAGTGCTCGTTTTACTGCCATCTGAAAATATTGTCCGTGATATGAGGGCGCTCAACCCATTGTCGTGGGATATTTCCCCACCTCACCGTTTGATCATTGGTCAAGATTTAGCCGGAAGAGTCCTGGTCAAGCTGGAGACTGGCCGCGCTCTCATCGATGCTATATCCGTGTCCATCCTTTTGGAAGAATTTGGCCTGGCACTGCGTGGTCGTCTTTCTCACGCCAGTGGGCCTCCTCACCGCCATTACTTGTCCTATATAGCAAGCCAGTCACATGCAACAACTTTAGAGTATTGGAAAGAGGCCTTGTCCGGAGTACAGCCATGCATTCTTCCCCGAAAACAGAGCCCCGAGTTGGACCCTCTGCCTAGTACTCCCAAACCTCGCTCGCAGCGCAGGTTGTTGACTAAGGAGTTCGATCGCCTGAACTTGTTCTGGCAATCGCACCAGCTAACATTAACCAATATATTCCAGCTAGCGTGGGCGTTGGTCCTACGGCATTACATCGACTCGGAGGATGTGTGCTTCGGCACCATTTCGTCAGGACGTAACATCCCACTCCCACATATTTGGCAAATGTTGGGGTCCTATTTCAACATCCTTCCCTGCCGAATTACCCTTGGCTCACCATTCACGGTTCTGGAAATCTTGCGAGAGAACCAAAATAGTATCCAGCATCGAAACGAACACCAACACTGCTCTATTCCCGAGGCCATCCGCCTCACCGGGCTCGACATTCGAGGTGAACAGCAGCTCTTTAACACCGTTTTGACCGTTCAACCCGACTTTGGAAGCCTATCATCCGGCGATATTGGTTTCGATGTGGTTCATTTCGACGATGCGACAGAGGTTAGTACCCCCTTGAATATATCTGATTATGCACCCCTTCTGTGGACTAATGCCCCGCCTAGTACGATATGTGTGTGGCGGTTCTCTTGGCTCCCGAGCACATAGAAGTGGAACTACGCTATTGGACATCTACGTGCCCCGACGCACACGCCACCGAGGTTTTGGATCGCTTTTTCCGGGCTGTGGCGGGCGTTCTTGACCATGCGCGAGAGCCTCTTGTTGCGATTGCTCTCTAGTAAACCTTGTCTGAGTTGTATCCCATACGTGGATTTTTGTATAAGCCAGTTGCCATTGTTAATTGACGAAAGAGAAGGAGTGAATGTATGGTTGATACGAGGTAATTTACCCAGAATATCGCGGGATCATTGAAAGGGTCGATATAAAACAAAAGTCTACATTATGTTTAGGCAGCTTGTCCCCACAGATTGTTAAGAATTGTGGGTTATTGTCTTTTTGTGTATTGGGGTTAGACCTCCGCAAAGCCCATAAAGCCCAAAGCCCAACCAATCTGCGGGTTGGGTTTTGGGCCCGGTCCTTAGGCCCATCGATGGGCTATGGGCTTATACCTCGAGCCCACTGTAGGTCAATAGGGGCCCAAATAGGCCCCAAATAATACAAACATACCGAGGATTTAGATACTAAGATAAGTTCAACCCCCTTTTTAGGACTAATTAAATTACCTCTGTTTTACGTCCGTTTCTTACCCTGATCTCTAAGGTAATATTTTACTAAATTCAATGATTTAGAATCAATTACTAGTATTCTCTCTATATCACGTAAAAAGATACGAGAAACCGCGTTAATTAGGAATGTTTAGAATTGCAGAGGTTCACTAGAAAGTAGTAGTACTTCCCTATAATACCTAGATATATATCTAATATCAAAATGTCAATATTCACCTTTTCGGTTATATCTCGACCCCTACCAATCGGATTTTGTTTAAAATTAACATACGTACTTATAGTATTCCCTTTTATTCTACATTTGGAATTTGAACTTCATACGATCGGTAGAAGATCGTAATATAACGATTGCAGAGTCCGCTTTGTCAGCGCCTACATGGGTTTTTATGGGGGCCCACGGCCCAACCCACGGTAGGCTGTGGCTTAGGTTGGGCTTTGAATGTTGAGCCCATAGCCCACCGTGGGTTGGGTCGTGGGCCTAGGGTCCGGGCCCATTTATGGGCTTTGCGGAGGTCTAATTGGGGTGAGTATAGAGATAGAAAGAAAATATCTTGGCTCGGGAGTGGTGGACAAGAGGTGTGGGTCAACGATAACAGAACACGTGATGATATGTATGGCTTATAAAGTTGCAAAACGACATTATGTTCTTTTGTAAGGAAATTTTTGTTTAATCCAGGTCTGTAGACTCGTTACAAGAAATCCTTCATCCACCAATAATAGCGAATTAAGATCGGTGAAATTTAAGTCAAACTTACAAGACCAGTTGCTAACTATATAGTTGTATTTATCTAGAGTAATAGGCGCTAGCTCAGGGTGGCAGATGGTATTACCCTCTTTCCTTCTCGTCTTGATGTTCACATGCGAGGCGCTACTAGAGTGCTCTGGGGATATTATTTCCGGATCATGTATTGAGTGGTAAAGAAAGTCAAAGAAGATCATGGTAGAGTAAGAAAGGGTTTAGGGGTTGTATTTATTATTTCTCTTAGGGCGGGCATAGGCTTGAAGTGAGTTGGCCCCTATAACTCTAAGGATGAGGATTGTCACCCTGTTCTCATCTCTCTCACCCATATAACCCGCACTCACCCTGGAGTGCAGCTCCGACATCACTTTATTTAGCATATTAAAACCGCTATAGTATGGATCGACCAACGAGTATGTATCAAACACAGCTAAAACCATTCCTTCTCTGTGACGTCCAAACTAATTCTGGAGTTCTGGATATGAATAAGTATCTTACACTTGTATATAAAGCTAATAAACTGATTTTAATTTGAAATACACTCCTTTTCTTAATATATGGCTCTTTGAGAAGGAAATTTAACGAATTAAGGTCTATAGATTCTTGATCTCCAATTGGTTAGCTCCCATACCCGGAGTACTCCGTAGGGAAAGGTCAAATGGACGGAAAATCTCTGATGGCCTCGAGACATCATGCAGGGAGAAGTGGCCGGGATATTCTCTTCTCCCCGGGCCAGGAACCCGGGGATTCCTAACCCGAACGAATAATAGAAGAATAAAGTGAAATGAAATAAACACGGAGTTCGGTGGCGACCGGGTCAGATGTCACGTGCACCCCGGACCTGAGAAAATTCGACCCGCCCTACGTCTTTTACAACTCTCGTTCACTGTCATCGACCTTCGACCTTCACACACCTTCCATAAGTCTTTTATCAGCCGATCCGCATTTACATCCCCGACACTCAACCCGTCTCATTCACACATTATGGATCACACACGCGACCCCTGCCCCTGGGTTGCTCTGAGCGACTTTGGTGGTGCCTTCGCTATGGGTGCTATCGGTGGTGCCGTCTGGCATGGTGTCAAGGGGTTCCGCAATAGTCCCTACGGTGAGCGCCGGATAGGTGCTCTCACAGCTATCAAGGCGCGCGCACCCGTCCTCGGTGGCAACTTCGGCTGTTGGGGAGGACTCTTCAGTATATACGACTGTTCAATTAAGGGAATTCGCAAGAAGGAAGACCCTTACAATGCTATCATCGCTGGTTTCTTCACTGGTGGTTCCCTCGCTATCCGTGGTGGTTACAAGGCCGCCCGAAACTCCGCTATTATGTGTGCCGTCTTCCTTGCTGTGATTGAGGGTGTCGGTATTGGTTTCCAGCGTATGATGGCTGATAACACAAAGCTCGAGGTACGATAAGCTCCGTCTAACTGATCCCGTTCGGAGTTTGAGTCAGGACATGTCTGCTAACCACCGGTACCCAAAACAGCTTCCTCCCCCTCCTCCATCCGAGCACAAGGCCCTGGCTTAAATTCTCTCTCCGCTCCATTCACCAACATGATCGACCTATCTTCATTCGATCGCCCCCGACCCATCCTCCCTTCCGTCTCTTTCTCCATAACGACATCCCCACATCGAATCTCTCTTCCCCGGTGTTCGGTTTTGGTCATATTCAAACGACATAGCATAGAGGTTCCTGTTTTCCTTATTCGCTTTTAATACCGCATCTCGCAGCCTGTGTTTTCAGAGCATTGTATTTTATACGGCGGATTTGTTCTTGTGGCTGGTGCCGAGACCGGCGTGTCTCTTTTCTGGCCAGGTGGCTGAATAAAAGAATCTCTCCGCTACTTATCCTGCAAAAAAGTGTTCAAGACGGGACCGTTCTGGATTTCTGTATATTAATGTATGGCTAACAAAAATGAGACGCATTTCTGTTTATATTTTCAGTATGCCTCCAGCGACAACAGAAGTCCGAGTAGGAACTATGATTGTTCATACACTATGAACGAACATAGTATAGTAGATCCAGAATAAGTGGGGTTTAGAGTAACTTGCGAATTGCTCCGCTTCATCTACTATCACTACACCCAGTATTCCACTTTGTTGGCAAACCATGCCCTGATGGTCTTGCCAGTTAAGTAAATACGATAAAGGTGGGAGGTAAGAAGAGCAACTGAGTCTTTGTTGAACATGCTGGCTATCGCGAATCCAAAGCTCAAGATGCTGCGCCTGAGCACTTAGCAGTCTTCAAAGACATGAAATGAAGTATAGAATACTGTTTATATACAAAGCAAGAATAGTTGCGAAGTCTGGATGGTTCAAGAACTGAACTCAAGTCTGCATTTCACTCCTTATATCCCATTTAGTTCTTTATTCAACCTCCTTGAACCTCAGTACAAGCAACCATTGACAAGTATCTCTCCTTCCTGTATTTATTTCCCAACATCGACGGATTTTATGCCGTTTAACCAGAGGTAACATGAAGGGGGCCGTTGCCATCATCAATAGGGCAGCCGTCGCTGTCGGAATCGAATTCAACGGCACAACTGCCGGATGTAATAATGGCGATACCAATTGATTTTATATCAGTCGCCCCCTCGCCAGAGCCGAGGCTGTTTCCGTTGCCGTCCTTAACCTCGCAGCTCTCTGGGATGCCTGCGAAGTTAGACTTGCACTTGAACTTGCGTGAGGTGGCCCAACAGTCGCCCTCGATGGTAAACTCGCGGCCGTCGCCAGTGTTGTAACAAGGTGAATGGTCATCGGGATAGGCCTGCTCATAGATAGCATCGCCCGCCTCGTTCAGAATCGAGAAGCCACTGTCATGGCCATGCCCATTGCCGGTGGGGCCGGAGATCGTGGAAAAGCCACTGTTTGACCAGACGACTGTTAACCGCTCGGCGTATTGCAGTGGTAGCCACCAGGCAAAGAAGAGTGTTGCGGATAGAGGGCATGATCAAGTTGTAGAAGGTGTGAATTCAGGGTTGAAGGTTCCCTGGGTTATAGGTAGAGGCGAAGGATCTGTTGTTCCTCTTTATAATGATCCCGTCTCGATTTCAGAGGCTTCTTATACCTATTCTAAGTTATATTTCCGCCCCTGACAGAGCAAGATGACATCATGAGATTATCAATACCTGTTCCATTACTCTCAGTCTCATTCACTATTCCAATTAAGGAAGGTTTAATACCTTGCCACGAGTGCCTGTTGCTGGCCCCCAAGTGACATTTCTTCATTCAGCGAAAGCTGAATGATCGACAGGTACCGAAGCTGGGCGTACTTCATATCCAGTTGAACCAAGGGAAATCTGTAATCTGCAATTGCAGATCACACTAGAATTAGCCCAAGTGCTCTATACAATATCAGCCCTGAGGGTCTTCTATACGGTGTTCTATACGATGTTCTATAACCCTGGAGAAACGAAGGAATTATTGATGCACAAGCGAACGGCCATAAATAACGTTCCAAAGGCACACCGCATATATCAACCCCTTTACTGTAAGGATTCTTTGCCCTTGCCTGTCCGCTGCAGGAACAAAGCCGGTGCAGCCTGTCATTAGGAGAGTATGGAGTAGGCCATTACCAGATATAAATAACTTTTTCGTACCTTCAGAGAGAAGATACAAAATCCCACTTTTTACTTGGATGTAGATCTCTGAATCCTGCCCAGTTGGTGGCGTCAACAAAAGACGAAGTAATATGCTCCACCCATTAGGGGCCAAAACGTGGAGTCGAGAAGGCCAAGTCCGTCAGACCAAACTGATGATAATGGATGGAGTTTGAACCCATGCAAAAGTTTTCCAGCGCGTAAGATACTGGGTCCTAAGTTTTAGGGATAGGGCAACTAGAATTAACGAGATGTTGGAGCAAGGTGTACGGAGTAGATAGGTAGATGTCTAGATGTATGATGAATTGTGGCAGTTCGGTGAATTGTTGGGGCTAGAATTAGGAGGGAGGTCAGGAAAGTTAGCAGTTCTCTTTTTCCTGGTGGAGGTAATTGACATGCAGAAGAACAATTTCAAGCTCCTTCTACAGGTATAGGCTTTGCGTACATAATTCATAGCTGAAACCAAGCTGCAGTGCTTTTCCAGCCGCAGACAGAAGACTAGTATTGGTACCTAAATGTAAACAATCTAGGATAGATGAACTAAACGCTCACTGACTCGTCTAGTCCAGTCTTCCTTTCAGCAGGCCAGCCATTTGCAACCCAATTTTTCGGCGACGACAATTCTGAGAGCTTTTTAATATGAGACTTCGTCCCTTTACTACGCAAATCAGCCGAAGCAGATTTCACTCCCAGCGCGGAATCATACGCCCAAAAAGCGTCAAAGGCCTCTCGAATCCGATCCGCTTGAAACGCAACCACCAAGACGACCGTGATAATTCCCACTGTCAGCGGAGCGGAAATGGCCCAAAACAGTGTCTGCGAGCTGGCCATGTTGCGGATGTCATTGGTATTCATGCCGAGATAGCTGGTCACAAATGATAATGGCATAAATATCACAGTCACGATAGTGAAAACAAGGATGGCCTTTCCTTGGTCTTCCTGTCGCACGTCTACCCCGCTGCGCGTCTGGTTGGCCAATGAGTCAAGCTTTATGTTGAGGAGTGAGATTGCTCCAAGCTCAGCGTTGAGCTGGTTGATGAGCTTATTTAACTGCACGTTCTCGAGCTCGAATGAGGAGATCCGGGACTCGGTGGTGACGCGGAAAGAATGTGGGTTTATGACGTTCAGGTAGTTTGTGAGGACAAGGCGCTGCCTCTCGGACGCCTTCTGGATTATTTCTAGCTCCTCACGGACAAGATAGATTTCCTGAAGTAGGCGTCGATGGGGATTTTGACTCGCTTTGAATTGCTAAGAATATATAGATTGATTAGCAACATTACAATCAGTGACAAGGACTGAGAAAGAGATACTGACCAGTTTGCGGACGTATTCACGATAGATCTCGAGCAAGTTGACCGGATTGCTTTGCGAGTCTCTGCAGCGGACGTCCCCTATAATAAGTGCGAGGACTAATCCGGGGCCCACGGCTTCGTAGGTCACGACATCGGATACCTCGTCGGTATAGGTCATCAATACAATGTCTCTCATGGCATTTTCCATAGAAATTTCTGCCTCTGCTCCGACATCCGTGACCCCACGCGCCACATCTGATGATATCAAGAAGGTCGACGCAGGTTCAGGGCCTATGTACATTTCTCGCTTCTCATGAGAAACCTTCACAAGATGCGCACTTGTCACGACCATCATCAGGAGATGTTGAAAGGCATCGACCAAACTCGACGGGATGCGGTATGTGTCCCGGTCGAACTCTCCATTAGCTGACACCCCGTGCTGGATCTGAGCCGCCATTCTTTCCAAGCTTGTCAGAAAGTCCTGTAACTTCCCAATTATTAGTCGGTCATCCTTCCGACATATGTATGTCATGTACTCTTCGAAATTCATCACCCATCGTGATTGTGAGCTGTTTACCGAGCGTTGTCCGGGGCAAGCTGCAGAAACGTGCGTAAACAGATGGTCGATGGCATCTGACCGAGTAGAGTATTGACGGGATGCAGTGCATTTCGAGCAGCTCTGGACGCTGAAAATTAGTTCCTTTAGATTATCGTCGTTTTTGATGCCAGCGTGATCAGTGATGCCGATGTTGGCTATAAGGAAGGTACGCGGTATCCGTTGATGGCGCGTTCGGTTGGCCAGTTCCTGCATATGGGATGAGTCCCAATATTTGGGTATGGTCTGTAAGTTTGGGCATTAGACATTGTAGGACTAGAGGGATTGGATGTTCCTCACGGTGAGAAGATCGTGAACTGCTCCCCAGAACTTGCCGCTAACAGCGCATGGATATGAAAGTGGCGCAAAGAAGTTGAATAGTCGACAGAGCCGAATGACAACAACTTTCAAGGCCGCCTCTTCTGATGAGAGTAGGTCAGGGACATTCTCAGCATGTTCTGCGATCAATGTCGGAAGAGAAATGGCATATCGTTGTTTGATAGCCTGATCCACATCAAAATAGGACTTTGTTGTCGCTTGTTTGTAAATTTTCCAGACATTTCCACCAGTAGGCGCGAGAAGCTCGCTATGGATGTACGCCGAGACGTGATTTATGGTTTCTTCATCGACGCTCGAAATCTCGGTGGACTCATTTGGAGTCTGAGTATGCGAATTCAGGCGATTTGGGCTTGTGTTATCGGGAAGGGTGTTTGATTTTGAGATCGTGCTCTCTTCCTTCGACGGTTTTTTCTCGTCTGCCAGGTAAAGACTGGCGGAAATTCCAAGTTGATAGTGGGTCGACGGGCAGGGGAAGAGTTCTGGGAGGAAGATGAGTTTCCGGGTACGGATTCGGGTGGCGTGGAACTGTGGCCATGATCGGTCTCTTCTTGCGCATGTGCTGCCTTGGTGGTTGTTCTAAAGTAAATGTTCGAAGGAGTGGACGTCTCGTCATCACCTGGAGGTCTTTGATTGATCACCACGCCGGGGGGAGATGAGAGAGACCGTACACTGGTGTGCCGCCGCAAGCGATGCCTTGCTCTAGTATAGCGCGGCTCATCTAGGATCAAATTCTTATACTGATAGCCCCAATCTGCTTGCGAATCTTCGGTGAGTTCTTCTGCCTCGTATGGATCTCGTTCATCTTCATCTATTTCTGATTGAACCTGTTCATCTGTCTCCAGTGGATGATAGCTTTTCTCAAATTGAGCTGGTTTATCTGCCTCAGATGGGTTCTGCCCATTTCCCCCTGCTTCAGAAGATTCCTCGAAGAATACTGGCTTTGTCCACTTGTTGCCCTTTTTCTCTTTACCTCGGTGTTCCTCTGAGCTCTCCGGTATAAAGGTCTCAATGTGAATGCGAAGAAGGGTCGACGTGCATGAGGCTACTAATTTGGTCCAATCCTCTTCTCTGATCGGAACCTTGTCTTGGGTAAACATTTTGAAATCAGGGCGATCTTCATGCCTGTGGCCTCCATACTCGCGAGCATCATACTCATGGTCTTTATAGCTTTTACCTTCATACCCACGGCCTCCGTACTCATGGCTTGTATATTCACGAGGACGAGGAATATACGCACGAGAAGGCTCGTAGCCACGAGGTTCATACGGACGAGGCGGCTCATACGCACGAGGGGGCTCATAGCCACGAGGTCCATAGCCGCGAGCCTCATACGCATGGGGAGGTTCATAGCCACGAGGTTCATAGCCACGAGGCTCATATGCACGAGGGAACTCATATGCACGAGGGGGCTCATACGCACGAGGGGACTCATATGCATAGGGAGGCTCATAACCACGAGGCTCATACACATGGGAAGACTCGTAGCCGCGAGCCTCATAGCCACGAGATTCATACGCACGAGGGGGCTCATACGCACGAGGTTCATACCTGCGGTCTTCGATCTGCGGTAGGCAATATCTGAGAATCCTGTCTCTCATTGCCTGGTCGATAAACAATAACATTAACATTAACGCTCTGAGACAAAGATGACATAATATACGGGGAAATAGATGTCATACAAAGAATGTCTTGCAGTGCTCCACAGGAAAGAAGAAAACACGCTGGTCGGGGTTGATAACACAGATATTGGAAGGTGACGATGACGGGGTCGTTGGCGGGCTCACGATCTCCAAAGATGGGCTCGCTCCATCCATAAGAGGGATAGGTGCACTAGTAATGATGAATTCTAATGTCCCCAGCTGTCAGTACTTTGTGCTGGCACGTAGAAAGGGTGCCCACAGACGGAAATTGACGATCACTGCCCACAATTCTGAGACATGAACAATATGGCCCTTGGGGAAGACACCTGATTTTCGAATTACTTGCTGCAGGTCACGTTTCCGGGTAGACTCTAAGTTGTAGAAATACTGCAGGAGGCTGCGAGTCGAATGGGTGGACTTGAAAGGTCGGGCTGCATCCATTCTCTGGGTTGAATAGTAAGGAAGACGGACGAAGATGACGGACTTTTCGGTGTGTGTTTGAGTGGAATTTTTGCCGACACATCGCATCACGTCGTGCGGCTCGCTCAATTCGGGGAAATTCCGCTGTGCGCGCTTCAAGAGCGACACGACGAGAGCCCGATCTTCATCTGCCAGATTTGGCACATTTGATGCAAAGCGCTACATTGTTAGTGGAAATCACAATACATAGATAAGGCACTCACCATGAAATCATCGAAGCTCTTTGTGTCGGTTTGCATATGGCTAATGCTCAATGCTGTAATGAGTATGTGTCCTAATGGCCAGGAACGGTTTGAGAACTCACGTCCATGAGAACTGAGGGTCATGTCCTTCATTAATTGTCTCGCCCGTTCGATAAAGAATTACTTTTCCGTGCCCCGGCATCCGCGAACCAACGACATCAAGCCTTTGGCCGGCATGTCCTCGGTGGGATGGGTCAGCTCTGAACCCACCTACAAATTGTTTGACAGTGGACGCTTTCAGACCGACATCAAAACTCAACGGTTCTCCGAATGATACGCACTTGGGCGGTTGATAATTTATATTTTTTTTTTGGATTGAAGGGGCTAGAAGCATCGAAGGATTTCAAGGCTTGCCCGGGGCCCGGCTCTCTATAAGTCTGAACCCCTTCAGCTTCCCGAAGGCGTTTTGTGTGTGCAAAAAGCGTGGTTATAACTTCCTCGCTGACCCAACTTTTGATGTCAATATAATTTGGGTCCCTCTAGATTACTGTCAGTACTTTACACAAATCCTTGAGATGTAGTTGACTGGCCTCGTTAAATTCAAACGGCACTGCGTAGGCCTCGAGGGTTTCTGGGAGCAAGTGTTTGCGATGGACCTTCAAAAGGCAAACGCATTAGATCAAGCCGCAAGCTGCCTCACGAATGGGGCTGATTACTCTTATCCAAGTGGGTTTATCGCTGTTCTGGTGACATGTTAAAAACTATTTTCCGTGGATATGCCCCTGTTATGGTACCTGATTCCAAGTACTCGCTTCTGGGTACCAGAGCATGCAATTCTTACCGTCTCCGGTCATGTTGCGTAGATGTAAAATGTATTGACTAAGTTAATATCCAAAGTCATCTCTGACATCTGCCACGTCACTTTTGTGTTTTAGTGGTCTGTGCAGAATACGAAGCAAACTATTCTCAACTACATATTATATCACTAGATATTTTCCCCCCCTTCCCGGTAGGGTAGACAATGTTAAAAGCCAGATCTTGAAAGAAAGAGTACATACTCAATTCAAAATACAGAGGGGAAAGAAGAGAAGCGGATCAGCTCTAAGATACCATCTATGCAAACAATGCAAATCCCCTTCTCGCTAAACCTTAGAACGAAGAGAAAGTTTACCAAACAATCTAATCCCAGCATATCTTACATGTGATGTACCCGGGAGATACACAACCCCCGGGAGATACACGACCCTCGTGGTCAACATATCCTCGACCCAATCAAAGGTGATTTTTCGGCAATTTCTCGCTACTGACCCCGCTCGCCAGCGAAAACTAGCTGGCGCTAATCTAAGCTTATCCCGCACGCTACCAAACCCCTGATCGTAAGCTTCGATACAATCTTGGAACCAATCAGCGTTTTTCCATTGACCTATTACATATTTAAAACACTGTCTCCAAATAATGGAGGCATTTGCCAAGTGAAAAGAAAAGGAAATGATACAAAAAGGAAACCTACTGATTGTGCCCCGTATTGAAGCATAATTTACCCCAGCACGGCGCCACCGTAATAACCGGGGGCCAAGAATTTGTGAACTCCACTCCATTCAGTTTTTCGAGTACCTGAGTAGAGCAGTTGTGAGTGTGTAATAAATTAATCGAGGTAATCTAAAATAGACTATTTACAATGCTATTCATATCATATTACCGTAATAGAGGCACGGAGAGTACGAAGTAATCGATTGTTGGTCTCTGCCGCGTAGTCGGTGGGTACAATCTGCGTTCCAAAGGTGATATGCTACCAAACGCTAATTAATTTCCTTAAATGGGAACTGATCTTTGCAAGGTTTGTTCGGACAAGGCATCGATAAGCGGGAGAAATTGTTGGATACCTGATATGTCAGGCCACAACTAATGGGCAAACGGTTGGTTGGCAATAGCCGGAGATAAAGTTTGGCTCCGTCCATGAAATTGACCAGAAATGGGATAGTGAATACGAGGCGGGATACACGGAGATCTATAATCCTGACATGCTGACACAAAGAATCTTGATGGGAATGGAAAAAGGAGCTAAGCTTCGAATATTAGAACCGTCTCACAAGAGAGAAAGAAAAACTAGAACACCACGCACTGACTACTTCTAATTGAACATACCCAAGGAATTTCTGTTTAATTGAGAAATACTGGTATACTTGATATAATCTAGGGTCCCTACCATAGAGATTTATAACCTCTTGGGCAATATCCGCTAAGATCGCCCCTTTTGGAGCTTCAAACGAGGTATGTCTCAGATATGGAAAGAAGCGGACCCGAAGGTTAAAGTATATACTCCGCTTCAAGCCGTGCTTCCATTCATGAACCATGGAATGAAATCAAATGCCCCTTCGGCAGTTAGGGAAAACCAATGTGTCTGTTCTAGTTTGTTAAGAGCCTAGTTCCAGTGGGTTGATTTTTGGATCGACACCCAGGATATAATGAGTTTATAACCCAGATCTTTAGTGGATTTTCTTGTTTTGCTTCCTATAACGTGTTAACTTCACGGCTATCAGATCTGATTGCTTTCAGGGGGATGTAACGATTACTCATTTATCACTCCCGCATGATGGTTGCTATCAATGGTGATCGGAAGTCAGTCTTAGAGGGCACATGGGCTCTTGGGGGCATCGCAATCGTCGTGCTGATACTCCGGATAATTGCAAAAGCCAGGCTTCGCCATCTCGGATCAGATGATCTGACAATGATTGCATCTCTGGTAAGTTCATTCCAATGATTGTGGGGGATGATAATATAAGTCCTATCTATTCTAATCCACAATATGTTTATTGTAGGGTTTCGCCCTCGCCGCATCGATATACTTCACAATCGCAATTATTGACTACGGCTTTGCATCAGGTCATCCTGGTCCCGACGAACCCACCGCTCTCAAATACTATGTCGTAACGGAGGTTTGCAGTGTCGCAAGCACCTGCCTAGGCCGTGTGGCATTCATCCTCTACCTGTTGCCCGTTCTTTCAACGAAGAAAGTCTTCAAGATATGCCTATGGGTCCTGTTCGCAGTGCAAATAGTGGCAAATATTGTAATGATTGTTCTCATCCTAGCTCAATGCCGCGATATCCGTGGGGTTTGGGATAAAGAATACGCCACGAACTGCATGGAAGACTATATTCAGCTCCGTTTTGCTTACTTCCTCTGCTGTATGTCACTCCAATTCCCAAGTTTCAGTCACAGCTACGCAAAGCGCAAAAATTCTGGATTCTTGACTAACAATATGAAATTGTCGATAGTCTGCAACTCCTCCGCAGACCTCCTGCTAGCAGTCCTTCCGTGCTATATTTTCTGGGATCTTAAGTTAAAGCCGATCATCAAGTTCACCCTCATGATTCTCACAAGCTTGGGTGTTCTGTAAGTGCCTTCCTTCACATACTTACAATGACATCCTTATCTAGCACAACTTACTAATAAGGACGTCTTTATCCCCTGTATAGTGCAACAATCGCTGCCATAATGAAGGCTGTATATCTCAAACAGATCTTAACCTGGGATGGTATCGCCAATGCATTATATCTTACCTGCTGGTCTATGATCGAAAACTATCTCGTTATCATCTCTGCCTCCGTTCCCTGCCTTCGCTCGCTGGCTATTTCTTCCGTTCGCCAGTTATTTGCAAGCGACAAGTCCAGCAGTTTTCCTTTTACCACATCGTACAGGAAGAAAACAACAACCAACCAACGCACGACGAATCGCGTGCAAACGAATCCCGATGCCTCTGGGAGTAGACAGAATATCTTCTCGGGTGTACGAGAGGACATTGAGATGGGGACTACTAGGACTTCTGTTAATGCAAATGACAGCGATGATGGGGGGGAGACAGCGCCGGATGGAATTGCAAAGAGGGTGGATGTTAGTATCACTTGGGAGCAAGGACATGGTCGGGGCGGGATTCCCTAGTACGTTGTACAATATATACATGAACAGATTTATACTGTATATTAATCTATGTAATGTTATTATAGCCAAAGACCATTTACTACTAAGCTCTCTTCAAAAACTGATATAGTTATAGAGAAGTCTTATAGTTATAGTTATAGATTTGGAATTCCGGGGCGCAGGATCCGCACCGATCAACGCCCAAATCGTCTAAGACACTGTTTCAGATGAAATCACTCTAGTGAAAGTGGAGCATGTTGAACTATAAGGCAGCTTAATGCAGATGGCTTCTGTGGATGTACCAAGACGCCGGCAACGCAATTACCGATCATCTGCCTAGGCTGTACACTCAGAACGTTAACAGTATTATACTACCTTCAATATTCCTCTATACTTAATACAAAGCCTTCTAGGTCCCCTATTAATTCAGAAAATAACCCATTCGAAAATGAAATCGAGCTTTTCCAAACTCCTTTGCTGATGCACCGCTTTGACACTGAAGACAACCCACCTTGCTTTGGAAGTTAGCACTAATGCCGCTACCTCAGGCTCAGTATATAGTGCAAATCCGGCTATATTTTTACAAATAAGGCACAATAAGAGAGTCCAGTGAAACTACGTAGGTAGAGCCGGGTTGCCGCACGGGCCAGACGGGTATTTCCGCAATCTTATCATTCTTCTTTACAGGGCTAGAATCTACAGGGCTCCCTAATCTCAATAAGATCATCTAAAATTCAGTGCCTAGCTATCGAGACCTTAGTGATCCTATTACGCTAATATTTAATAGGAAATACGATATTATTACTATTTACTTCTAGCCTCCCTCATCCGTTATTGTAGGGGATAAAATATCCCTAGCTCTTTGATTCCTACGTAAGTATTCCTTATAATACTTTTCAGCCTTAATATCCTAGTCGTACAGGTTATATTCCAGATAAGTCTCTCGTTATATAGCTCTAGTATTATATATAGAGCCATGGTAGTGGGAAGGACCTTATAGATACGTTCCTTGGGGAGGTTATACTTGTCGGCGATCTTTTATGCGCGGACAGGTCGTCCGAATGATGCCAAGCGTCCAACACAATCCCACTAGATTGAAATCCATCACGGGATTTCAACATGCAGAAATTAGGTATCTTTTGTATGAGATTCCCATACGAAGGATACTTAACAGTCTCAAACACCATCAACTTTCTCAACCCTCAAAGTACTTACGGAACACATAAGAAGATATATATCGTATAAAGGCAATCTATTTCATCTAATAAACCTGCGTTAAGAAAGAAAGAAAGCTCCTAGTTGGGAAACTGCCAACACACAGGGTTTAAATATGCCGACCTTAACGCTCATCAAAGGATATAACTGTGATGCCTTGAAGCTCGACAAAACGGAAACGGCTCCATGGCGAGGCTCCTTGTTATACCACGGTAGGAACAACAGTTCTTTGATAAAGGATAGTATTTGTGAGATAGAGTTACAACAAAGGTCATGACCAACGAGTGTAAGAAGTGATGTGTCAAGAGAATGGAGCTAAACCAAACTTCTCCCTAACTTTGGGGGGTGTGCCCTCTTGCTTTTTCCAGTTGCACCCTAAATTGCCTGAACATCTACCCAGAACCGAGTATCATCAGACTGATACTTCTCGTCGCTCTCAATCTGCTGCTGAATCCACGCTATAGCATCGATGTATCCTATTTACAATATGAGATAGGCCAAGCGACTCATAGAATAGGAAAACTCACCTTTGATATCCTCCGTGCCGGGGTTATTTATACCACTTTCTCCGTTGCGGTGGCCACTAAACCAGGTTTCAAATCCATAATGTTCCTCACCCTCGTGGCGGGCCTGGATATCTTTGCCCAGATCGGAGCTAGCACCAGAGCTACAGCAAACATAATTGGGGCAGTATATAAGCCACTAGAGAACTTACTTGAGAATTGCCCCATTATCGACATCGGCGACGGTCTGCTCCAGAAATTCGGACGCAGAGTGTCGCAAGATAAACCAATTCTGCTTGAAGATACCAAAGTTTGTGGCATCGCCACTTTTTCCGTCACCTGCAAGCATGGCTGTTAACACCTTACTGCTTTGACAGTATGGTTATCGGCTACACGTACCATAGGTGTAATCGGTCGTCATTGTCTTCCTATTTTCGGTCAGACGTTTGGGCTATATCAGAATCAGATAATCGATGAACTAACGTCTCCAGCATCGCAATTGCGAGATCACGGGTATTACCACCAGCACCAACCACCTCCTGCTTGCGGACTCCCAAGCCAACAATAGTTTCGTTGCCTCGCTTATCAGCCCGGGCCACAATCTTGTTGTAGTTTGCCGGGGATGAGAGCACTGCAGGCACAAGTGCCATGAGACCAACGAGAGAGAGGAGCTGCATCTTGAAATATGATAGAGAAGAAGGCTTTGAGGATTGATGGATTAACTGTTTTTGATAATGCAGATGGCTTTGATGGAGGAAGAAACTGGAGGCCAGGAGCTCCTTATATTCAAGTATTCTACATAGCTCAAGTAACAGAATTAGGATGGTCGGGGCGTTTCTTCACGACCCGTGTGAAAACAGGTAACGATCACCTCATTTGGGGTATCCCAAACAAGTGTTGTGAGAGGATCACCTATTCTCCTTGTTACCCTAGAATATCCGACCATTTCTATGCTCGCATTATTTCCTAATCTGAAACCGAATTCTCGTTCCATTGTATGTAGATCTTTTCTCCAATGAATCTGGGGGCGGGTTCAAGTGGGACTTTAGCTCTAAGATCTTCGGCAATAGCTCAAAGGGGTAAGCATGAGGCGGTACCACAAGAAGGTAGAAAATATAGGCCAAGGATTGAGGGAAGGATTACCATGAATATATCTAAGAAATAAAGAGGTCATGCAACAGCCCATAAGGTAATAATAGCTATGTGGCGTAATAATTTGGAGGCCAAATAGCCCGTTTTCATTATTTACCTAATCGGGGTTCCTCGGGGCTCCTATCCTTAGATCCCGCCTACTGTTGACCCAAATAGGTAATTTAACAGGCGCATTGGAAGATTCCGTGTAATTCTCGGGAAGAAACAACCACTCCTCCGGAGAGGAAACTATTGAGTTGGGATTACAGTTATTCAGGTATAGTAGAACGTATTTTCCCGTTCAGCATCTTCTTGCACATCCAGGATTTGGCTCTGAGTAAGTGCTATTCACCCAGCTAGGTACAGCTTGTATGCTACACAGGCCCTACCTGTAGCTGGATTGTTTTACAGAAGGTAGACTAGCAGCCCCCGGATACACCATTATACTATTTCCCTTACTCTCCTTATACGCGTTTCTGAAAACTTCTCATTACTTCTCACGTTGGTGATGATTGAGCGGGAAGCATCAACACTGCATTCGTCATTAGATATAATATGGTAGCGAGTAGCGTCCAAATTTTGGTGCTCCAAAGCTCATTTGAAACGCTCTCTGGCATGTCTTACAAGCTATCGAGTGCCTTATTTAGCTCTCCAACGTCTATACCCAGATATAATAGATAGCGGTATTTGGAGGCACTGATTTCAGCTATAGATAGTGCAGAAATATCTATAATACCCCTAGTCAAGTTGTGATGCCAATACACGAATCGAATTGAGGAAGGATCATCAAGTAAACGGTAGTTCGTGTGCTAGTTTAACGTGTTAAACCTCATACAAAACTATTACCGAAGACGCTAAATGACCTGGCCACGGATTGGACCCCAGCGCGGATCGTGGAAGTCCGGGGAAGTCAACACGAGGGGAAAACCTTGTACTCCGTAGCATCCCCATTGCTTTCTTTATCTTCTCGCTTCTCCTTGCTAGTAAAGCCGGACTCTCTGGGTCTACCCTCAGTCGATAAACCCCCCATTCTTCACGCTAGAGAACTGGGGAAAACGAGATCCTCACTTAGTATCACATCTTCGCTTCCGCTAGGGCCAATGCCAACCGCGTCCCCGGAAGATCAATACGTACTAGCCCCCATGCGACCAAGTGGCTAACGTTGGAGAAAAAGTCCATCCTCTATCACCTACTTTCCCCCTTTAATTCAAACCAAGAACTTCTGCCCTTCCATTCTCCGTGATGATAAAAACAATCCTGAATAACGGCCGGTGAATTAAATCTCATAGTTGGAATCATATACATTCCCCCCGTGCCACCATATGGCATTCAAGGCTCGCCATGACCTAGTGGAAATCCCTTTTAATGAGATTCCCCTGGGGCGAGACTCAAGTTCTCACCATGAGGACATTTTTCCGATCTGTCGGCCTGTATCCCTAGCCTACAACCACTGTCATCGGGTGTCAGAGCAGTCACAAGCGCGGAGCAAAAGATGTCGCTGCTCGCCGGCTTTCAGCTTTACCCAAAGGCAATCTCATGGTCAATTGTCCTCTCTGCAACGATCATTATGGAGGGCTACGACACGGCACTTCTCGTCAGTTTCTTTACATTCCCGGAGTTCAAGGAGAAATATGGAGCCCCGGACCCATCTCACCCCGGAAATTTTGAAATTTTGAAATTTCTCCCAAATGGCAATCGAGCCTAACCTCTGCAGCTGTGGTAGGCCAAATAATTGGGTTGTTTCTAAACGGCTTCCTCGCAGATCGGTTCGGCTATCGCCGGACGATACTTACGGCATTGGTCGCTTTGTGTTTCTTTATCTTTTTGCCTTTCTTCGCTGTGAATGTTCAGATGTTCTTAGCTGGTCAGATTCTATGCGGGATTCCCTGGGGAATCTTTCAGACCTTAGCCACAACGTATGCGGCAGAGGTTATGCCAGTTGCACTTCGGGCATATATTCTGAGTAGCATGAATATTTGCTGGTTGATTGGATATCTCTGTGCTGTTGGAGTAGCTCGCAGCCAAGCAGGAGATATAACGGAGTGGGCATACCGCTTGCCACTCGCCTTGCAGTGGGCCTTGGCCGTTCCGATTATAACTGGGGTTTATTTCGCACCGGAGTCCCCAGGTATGATATCCCTAACTCTATTCTACTCTTGGTTATCGAATCTTACAATACCACTAGGGTGGCTGATTCGCAATGAGCGGCCCGAGGAAGCCAAGCGAGCATTGCTACGCCTGACTAAAGCGGGATTCAACGTTAACAAGGTAGTAGCGATAATGACACATACCAATGAGACAGAGAGATACCTGGGCAACGGTCAAATGACATACTTGGACTGCTTTAAAGGGATTAATCTCCGACGAACGGAGATTGCCTGCATGATCTGGATTACACAGCAAGCATCGTTCTCCAGTTCGGGTACTTACGTAGCATATTTCTATGAACAAGCTGGTCTCAGCGTTCAGGATTCGTTCAGCCTTGCTATGGGTATGTACGGCATAGCTATATTTGGCGCGACCCTGTCGTGGTTCTGGATGAGACGAGTCGGACGCCGTAGGATATACCTCATTGGCCTCACAGCCTCGATGACTATTCTCGCGGTTGCAGGTGGTATTGGGTTCCTACCTACAACGAATGCCCAATCATGGGCTCTTGGGGGTCTGATTACCTTCCTGACATTCATCTACAACCATCAGCATTGGGCCTATTTGTTATGTCCTCGTTGCAGAGATTCCTTGCACCCGGCTCCGAATCAAGACTGTTATCCTCGCCCGTATCGTGTATAATGTGGCTTCTATTGTGACCAATGTTATTACCCCACGAATGTTGAATCCTACAGCCTGGGATTGGAAGGGCAAGTCATGCTTCTTCTTTTTGGGGTTTAGCGCTGTTTGTTGTATTTAGTGCTACCTGCGACTTCCTGAGACATTTGGGTTAAGTTACTTGGAGATTGATATCCTGTTTGAAAAGAGGGCTAAAACCAGCAAGTTCCGAGAGCTTCAACGGCACCTAGCGAATAGAGGATATTTCAGCGTGCCGCATGAGACTCAAAAGCAGCCCGCCATGTGGTGATGAGCGTTGTATGTAACATATTTGCATTGTCTTTCAAAAATTATCATCTTATTCCTCTTGCGGTGCCCACCCAGGGGCTGGGCCAAGATGCTCTAGAAATGGAATACTAGCAAGTTAATTACTATGTCGACCCTATCATCCCAGTTTATCAGGGCTCTGTATCCTATGGCACCTTGTACCAAAAATACCATGGTTTTAATAATCTTTTCGCAAAACGCGTCAACTGGCAAATTTAATCGAATCTATTTATAAGCTTCATGATCTTGTTTCCCGTGCTGCTCTTCTCAAATCCTTCAATGCTATCAAGGAAATTGACTTTGAAAAGATGTCGATTTTCAGGGAAAACGAAAAAGAAAGTGTTGACCATTTCCACGAAAGTTTCCGTATCCAGAACCCCTTTGCCTGCAGCAGCACGAAGCATACGGACCTCCAAAGTGGACTGTGGAGACGAGTCAAAAGAATCTAGGATTACTTGCCATTGTAGGATTCCTGAACCGTCAGTCTGCATAAGGTTCTCAATCTCATCAAAATTGAAATACTCGCCGAACCATTTGAAGCTGAACCGACGGTCCCGACCTCCAAGGCGGAGAACTCGAAGGTGTTTCAGCTCAGATTCCGGAATAATTTCAGCAGCAGCATTAGGCATCGAATGGATCGACCCAACATCCCCTGTTATATACCGTACAAGAGGATTGCGCAGGCGCTGCAGAGAGGTCTGGACAATGATTCCCTGTTCCCCTTCGGGAACCGGCTTCCCCCCAAATTGACCAGAAGAAGAGTCCTCATCAACAGTAGAAGGGTGGAAAATCTCAATGAGCATGGTCCGAGTATCAAAGACAAAGTCTCTTGATGAACATGCGCAGTGTCCGGTAAGGTCAGGGTTGCTAATTGCGTATGGACCTGCCTCAGCACTTCCCAGAATTGACAGTATCTTAACTGCACCCAGGATCTTTGAGACATACGCTCGCTGAGTAGCCGTCATCAAATCAGAGGTATACATCACTTTGCTGACTCTGATTTCACTTCTCTGTTCAGCGGGAAGGGTCGAAATGTGGTGAACAATCTGAATTATTTGACTACTGTCCCCAGTCAGAACATTCACACGGTAGTTGATCAAGGCATGGACAACTTCAGCAGCGTCCATTCGACTCCCAGCACATAGAACAGATGCTCCTGCATTTTCGCAGATCTCACTGATAAGATCGAGGGACCTATATAGAATGTTACAACCCACACATGATGTTTGCAATGATTGTATCTACATACCTGTAAAGGAACCCTGAAGTGTGGGTTGTGAGAACCCAGTCCTGGGGCTCGATGACTCGACAGATCTGGAGAAATTCTCCAAACACCGCCCTGTGCTTACGATTTTCCTTCGTGTCCGTTGCAAACATCAGCGGCAGTCCACCAGAGCCTCCTCCTGTGGTACTAATATAGACGCTGCGTCGATATCCATTTCTTGGATCTGTGTCGTTCGTGAGTCGTTGGATGACTCGATAACTATTGGAAGTGGTCAGTTGGAATTGAAAAAGAAAACCATATGAGATTACAGCCTCACATGTCATTTTTTTTCAGCAAAGGTTGCAAATCAATGTCAGTTTGTTCTGGCGTTGTTGAACATTGAAGAGCCTTCTGGATTGCTTCTGGAACAGGAGGGTACTTCTGATCGGCATTATAGAAAGGATGGATTTTGGCCACCCTTATGACTTCGCTCAACGAGTATGTATCGGAAGTCATTGTGTCTTTGAGGTACACGGCTAAGAAAGCTCTTCGGATGGGATTATTTTATAAGAGAAAATTGAGAGGTAAAGGATAAATCGAAATGTGACGAGTCCTGCAGGTCATCAGTGGGGAATATTTGGATCTTGAAAAACTATTCTTCAGCTCAGCCTGCAGCTGATCAGTACGCCCACACCATTGATCTGAAGGAAACTGCGGATATCTCGGGAATTTATACTAAATGGGTGGAAATACACGACGATCATGATCGGTATGGCTTTATATATCTGACCTGTCATTTCCTGCAGATTGGAATGTATCACTAGCATTCTGTTCCTTGATTCGATGCGTCTCTTGCAAGGATATGGGATGCACCAGCCTTAGACCGTGACCTCAAATGGGCCATGGGAACTAGATGGATCTACTCTGCAATCTACCAAAATCGTGGGAAGTGATCAACATAGTTACGTAGCCTGCTGCGACTTCGTGCAGTTTGACTAGTGTTGTTCGTCACGGTAAAAGTATCTCGCATTTTCAACACGTCCCAACAAAAGGAGACGACTGCCAGCTAACTACAGCTGCTGTCCATGGCCGATTCTCGTCAATCAGCATAAGTGAGAGCTAACAGGTTTCGCATCTCTTCCTTTCAACTTGGACGCTGTTATTGATAGCCTGGGTGCTCCGGGGAACGTCCAGCGCGGGGTTAAACTCGAAGAAATCAGACGGCCTCAGAGCGACCGAGAGGGTTTCGACTCCCATGACCGGGAACTGTTCAGGGGTTGGCGAATGGCTCATGCCAATTGTATGCCAGAGGACGATATCTTCATTCTTCACATCTTCGTTCCGTGCCGCATAGTCGGATACCCCATTTGTCTCCTTCATGCTCTGTTCTGTCCACTGCCCACCGGCCCATAGATCTCCATCCCGATACCGTGTCACCCAGATATGGTGCTCGGCAAAGCGTGCACGCTGGCGGATCACCGAGTTCTTCCCGGCGAGAAGCATCTGCGACGGGAGGGGAACGAGTGTATAGCCCACTGGATTCCCAGACATGTGGTTGTGGTGGCTCTCGTTAATGATTTTAAACACACGGTTCTTCTCCGGCGCTGCATCGGCAAACGTTGACTTCTCGAAGACACTCTTCTGCACCGTCCATGCATTGCCGAAGGGGTTGTCCTCCGTTTCTGGAAGAGCGACCGACTCTGCCTGGACCAGGGTATTTCGAGTGCCATCAATCATAGGATCGATTCGGAGGCAGAAGAAGTGCTGGTGGTTCTGGGCTAAAACACCCGGTGCTACTACATTGCCCCAGGGGCTACGTGCTCCCTTGTCGATCGGGGCCGTTGAGACAACCCCAGTGGCGCGAGTTTCAAACTCCACCGTTCCGTTTTGGTGGAATATCCACGCGAAAATGTAATCGTAGTTCATGAGCGTGAGGATGTTCTGCAGTACCAATGTCCGTCCTCGAGTGATGGATGCTACTCCTGTCCGGCGGTTGCTGTGCTTCCACCCGATTCCTGAGTCTTGCTCGTGCATGCAGATCACATTTCGGCTTTCCTCGGCCTCTCCGTTCTCGTCGGCCATCCATGCATTGAAGTATTGGATCAGACCTAAACAGTCACACCCCAAGCCAAGGACATTGGAACAAGCCCCTGCGCCTCCGTCACCGATGTCGAATGCCTGCTTCCGGTGGTACGGGGCTCGTGGATCTACAGGCCGTTAGCAATGGACGTATAATCCTGCACATGCATCTGGTATGAGCTCACCACCATACGGCACCGTAAGCTCACTCATACTGAGACGATAAAAGACCTTCCTCCCGTCATAACGGACATCATGGATGGTTAGGCCTTCTCGGTAATGAAACCCGACCCGAAACCGCCATTTCTGCCATTGGACGAGATTTTTATCCGACACGGCAAAGCTTGGGCCCTCCGGTTGAACCACATGCAAAGGCTTGAGATCCGTTCTTACAGGAATCTCAAGCAGGTCCTGGTGGAACTCCTTTGGCGGACAGTGGGCTAAGAGTGCATCAGATCCTATATTATGGTCCAGACCATCCTCGATACCTCCCGTAGCCAGCGTGTCGATCCGGATAACCCTGTTCTCGGCAACATCGAGAACGGGGGATATGGGCAGTGGAAAAGCATACTGGTTGCTTTCCGGGTGCGGGGACGTGCAGACGTACAGGTACGCCTGGATCCGTGCAGGCGTGTCGGTATGGGAGAACTTGTCCGTCCCGTAGCTCCATGGATCGCAATATACCGTAGCACCAGCGGGGAGGTTTAGCTTAGAGATAGCTGCTATGACCGAGGAGTCGTGGAGGATGGTCTGTATAAACTGTCGCGGCTGGCCACTGGAGCGCATAGATTAGCAATGTACGTGTAACTCTCCGGCTAGGTATCTGACCCATCATTGGGAGCCTGCTGCCCGGCCAATAGCTTTATCACATCCACTTCGGTGCCAGTATCCAGGCTCACAATGCTCTCGAATGCCTCAAGGCCACTCTCATCTGCATATAGCACTGCCACAAGCCGCGGCACAAACGGTCTCAACGCGACTGGGACATTGTCGCTTTCCGCATCGAGGTACGGCATCAGAAGGGCTTTCGGGGGCTCATGCAGCGTGATATACTTAAACCTGATCGATGTCACATTTCCTCTGCTCTTTATGCCGCGTCGCACAACATCCGCAGCTCGGCGGATCTCGGAGGCGGTGATATTTTGGAGAGGGTGCTGTCTCATGACGGTTTTTTCAGGGCTTTCACTTGTGCACTTTTCTGGATTTCTATAACTGACTTTTCTGTGCGCTCCAAGGGAGGGGCTTCTATTTTATTCAGTAAATTTGTGTACATACGAAACACTCCGATCTACCCCTCAAGCGAGACATCATAAATGATATATCATGTCCAGCGTGGTGTGACAACTCGTCAGGGAGGGATACAGATCTAGCCCCGTTTGACCCTCTTTCCAGTGGAGTACATGCGGAGTGCTCCGTACAGACCCTTCAGCTAACTACGGAGTAAGAAAGAGGACTTCGAGTGCAAAAAGAAAACTCGTTGAGATGAGCCACTTGGAGATTAAACGGTTTCCTGGTGGTTAAGGTCGCTTAAAAGGTCATTTCCTCACTCTCTCAGCCCTTCCACCTAGTAGCAAGCTCCAACAAAAGCTCACCTGCCCCGTGACCTGGCTGAGGCGCTCTGTTATTCAAGATTGGGGCTACGGAGGTCATTGTCATGGATCCTATTCAGCGGCAGATGTTGGGGGTGGCGTATAAAGAGCTGGATAATGCAGGAATTCCATTAGAGGGGATTGATGGCCAACCGGTCGCCTGCTATGTGGCCTCGTATTCTTCCGGTGAGTTTACATCGTAGGAAGGTTGATGGGTCTAGACTATGGCAATATGCAGAACCGCGACGCAGAGGACCGACCAGACAACCACGGTGTTGCTACCTCTCTGCGCAGTGTGGCGAGGTCGATATTGCCATTCTGACCACTAGTACGGAGTAACCTCTACCTGAGCCCGGGTCACTGCATGGATTCCGGCAGTGTTACTCACACTCATTTCACCTCGGCCCTCTGTCATACGTTTGACACTGATGCCGTGGGATATGTCAAGGGTAAGCCTGTCAGCTATGTGATGGTGAAGAGGATGTCGGACTCCATTCGTGATTTGAGTTCATCTGCATCATCGTGAAGCCGTGTAGAACAGGTATATGCTCTCTTTCTTCTGGGCTCCACAGCCCCAACCACGAGGCCCAAGTTGCCGCCATTCGTTTGACGTATGCCCACGCCGGCATTATCAACTTCCACAAACCTGTCTATCCGGGCACCCAGGCGGGTAAATCACTGCTTGCTTGATCTCTCTTCCTGTCATAGCAGATGCCCCCGAAAACTGACAACAAGCAGCATCTTTGTCAAGAACACCTTGGCCTAACTATCTGCATTGTGCCCACAGTCTCCACGGTCTTCAGATATGCGGTCCACTACCTTGACAGTCACAATTTCACTCTCTGGGAAATGAAGCAGTAGGAGGCTCCTGGAATCTCGGAATTTGTATTTTGTCTATGGGAGAGTGGGCAGTGTGAGTGGGTATTGGTGCATTGACAATTTGCCGGGGAATGTCGTATCGATGGACACCGAATTCATTTATTCGCTATTTGTACTAACAAGTAATTCAGGATGAATATCCTCATCGTAAATATCACTTGTTCCTCTCTGTACAGCTGGTCGGGACGCAATCCGATCTATCCATTCCCTCAAGTGTGGGTAACTCTCCATCTCCTGTTCTGAAAATTTGCTGCGTTTCCACCCCTTGACCCATGGATATGCATTGATATCAGCAATACTGAACTTTCCAAGACCATTTCCAGCAAGGTATTCACGAGGCTGGCAGTTCAGACGTCCAGAAAGGTGCATCTCGAGTATGTTATAAACTCGGAGCGTCTCGGCCTTGAATTTCGCAATGGCATCTTGAGACATTAACTATTTAGTGAACTATTCCAAGGTTTGCTCCACACTTCCTACGCCAAGTGGATATTGGAGAGGCCGACTCACAAGGTATCTGTTCAGGAGCAAATCTTCCAAAGTGGTTCAGTTGGCTTTGGTTAGGCTGGGCTGAAGCATGCCAGAAGATAAGCCACTGCATCATCTGGGACCGCTCCTTGCCATTGGAAAAGCTGAAATGATGGTCCTTATCCACCGTCTCGCAAAGATAGAGTAGCTCAGCTGATGACTCTATGACTGGGAAAGGCTCCTCTCCGGTATTATCAATGAGCACGGGGATTTTCCCTATATAAATGTCAGATATCATACTACCCCGCACTTTGGGGGCATTGTACCGTTTGGGTTGAGCTTCAGAAACCACGGTTTCTTCTGCTCATCAGTATCAATATCTATCAAAGAAGTGGTCCACTCTAGTCCGTAAACATCCTTCAACTCCTCAAGAAGGATATGGACTTTATTTCCGTTGGGGGTTAAGCAGGTGATAAGATGTAAGCCCTGGTTTCATTCCACGGTTGTCAGTATCCAGACAAAGTGATAAGGCTGTGCCAATACCTTCGCATTCCTGACCGCTGCCGGTGTTATTTCTGTATACAAGCTAGCCATTTTGTGGTGAAACTCAGGAAGACGGTAAAATGGCTGTATTCAAATTGCTGGCTTTTTAAGGAGGCTGGAAGATGATCCATATTAGCGTTAGATGAGCTAACGCGGAGAAACCGGCAAAAGAATTTTATTTTATTAGGCTATTATAATCTGACAGAGATCCTTGTGTCTTTTCTTTTTTCTCCTGGATTATAATAAATACCCCGTACCATACATATCTCAAACGTTGATAAAGCACATGCCCCGGGACCTTGCGATTACCACAAGCATTCTAAAACAAGCCAAGCTTTAAATATCCGAGCTTTAAGATTAAACTATCCGTCTGATATTGGTGTGTTCCGCGGTATAAAATACCCAGATTACAAACTATACTACACGCACAATTTGAACTGGCGAACTGCCGGTAATAAACTACGACTGCCATATCAGGATTTGTTTCATACCAGATAGTTTCCAATCTTCTGTCTCTCTTTCATATTCATCAGGCGCTCTTTCTCCAATGAGTGCCATTGTCTTGAAGTGAATAGTAAATATTTTTTGTAGCCTTTTCGTTATTTGACCGTGAACTTGATTGGACCTCACGTCAATTCGAATATGACGACATTTGTAGAAAGCCGACGGAAAAATCAGTAGATGTCTATTTTCCCGATTTATTTAAGTCCTAAAAGAAACCTGAGCGGACATCCCATCTCGGGCCATATATCCTATGGGTTGCCCGGAAAAAGCAGAAAACGACCCTACCCAAAAGGGGAACCTATCGTAGGGGGTCCGTCGGAGTTCCGACTGCCAAGTGCCTACCAGCTGACTATAACAGGGATTTTCCGAGTTAATCTCCTTTGAAAGTGGCGTGCATTGGCTAAAGAAAGCACGCATAAGCTAGCCCTAACAAATTGGCATAAACGGCCGAGACCTTACATACCTTATCTCAAAAAGCGCCCCTAGAACTCTGTGCATACATACAACGCATCTCGCTCAATATCATATTGTATGCTATTTGCCCCATTTGAGGGCTATGTTATCCCACGGATAATACAACCCCAGACCTGGGACTAGCATAACCTGGAACCAATTATAACATTATACGGGCGTCGGGGAAGGGTCCGAGTTATCCAGTGTATGTTATCATCTTAGGGGTGATGTTGCCATCGGGACTAAGCAGGGGGTTCTTAAAAGAATAACAGGATTCAATTGAATAAGGCAAAACAATGTTGTATTGCTTCAAGCATGGTGGCTCATTTTAGGGCTGCATGGTATCATGAGAATACTTACCCCGGTCTAGTAGGAGTACATTTTCTCTTATCCCGGAGTATAAGAGGTCCGCAGGACCTCCCAAAACAAGCAGGTGCGACTTTACATCCATACACCAGCTTCCTTGGAACAGAGAATCATATACATGATATATCACCATGTCCGAGTCACCTGTGAAGACCAGTGACATTTCCCTGGCTAGCAAGGAAGCCATCGGTGAAAAATCTGGCGTTAATCTGCATGTTGCAAAAGATGAGGACGCACTCAGTGACGATGGCCTCGGCAACAATCCAGACGCGATTATCATTACCGGTGCTGATGCAGCCCATCATCTGCTGGATCTCCGAGATGACTTTGACAGTGTCTTAACCCTTCGCAGTATATTCCTTGCGTCCGGTCTCGCGTGTTTCCAGGCTGTGATGCACCAGATCTATCAGGTACTCCCAATCCCATCCATTCCCCGCACAGCTACTGAATAACGTAATCTATAGTTCAAACCGACGATGATCACGATTCAGGGAACCTTCATCGTGCTCATCTCTTACTTCCTCGGCAATGCCTGGGCTAAATTCCTTCCCCGTGGCGATAAATTCGAAGCTCGCTGGAGGGCGAAAAACGGGGAGGGACATCTGCCTTGGTGGATCACGGCGATGAAAGTTTTCAATTACGGGGAATGGAGTCTAAAAGAGCACGCCATCTGTTCGATTACTGCTACGTCGGCCTCGAATGCTTCTAGTTCCTCGACGGTGTTCGCGGCACAGAATCTCTTCTACAATCTCCCCTTGAGTGCGGCGACTGTGATATTGAGTACTATCTCTATCGGTTTATTTGGCTATGGGGTCTGTGGGATTATGCGTCCTATCGCTGTCTGGCACACCGAGGCCGTCTACTGGAGTACTTTGCCTACTGTTAAGACTCTCCAGGGGCTTCATTGGCAGAGTGTCAAGAATTCGAAACCCCTTAAATACTTTTGGTATGCATTTGGTAGCATGACGGTATACGAGACCATTCCTGCCTACATCTTCCCCTGGCTCAACTCTGTTTCTATTCCGGTATGTGCTTTTCTTTTATCGGAATTTCTTGTTGATCTCTTCGGATGAGTTATCTGGTTTATCGGGATTTAAACAAAGATCACTAACTTCAAACTTTATAGTGCCTAGCTGCACAAAAGGCCACTGGTGAAACTGCCTCCGTACTCAACAATGTCTTTGGTGGGGCCACCAACAATCAGGGTCTTGGCCTATTCACGCTGTCGTTCGATTGGCAATATGTGAGATAATAACCCTCTGTACCAATATATTGAGCTAGCAGATCTCTAACCGAAGCAGCTCACATCTTTCCAAACCTCCCTCCCTCTCAAACTACAAATTCATCAGGCATTAGGCCTTGCTACCTGTTTTGTTGCTATGATAGGCATATATTATGGCAATGCCTGGGATGCGAAATCACTTCCATTCATGTCGACGAGAATGCTTCAGAGCAATGGCACGACTTACCCTTTGAACGCTGTCTTTCCCGGTGGTGTTCTCGACGAAGCTGCTTTGGGTGAATATGGGCTGCCGAAGCTCACTGGAACGTTCGCATTCTCGATGTTTATGACCAACGCAGCAATCGGTGCCCTGATCGTTCACTGTGTTCTATTTTGGGGCAAGGATATCCTGCAAGCCTATAAAAGTGCGAGAGAAGGTAGGTATGATGATCCGCACCATGAGCATATGGTGAAGCATTATAAAGAGGCTCCGTGGTGGTGGTATATTACCGTGCTTGTGGGCAGCTTTATTCTTGGTATAATTGTCACCACAAAAGAGAATATCACCTTGTCGGTTTGGGCATATGTTGTCTCACTCGCGCTCGGATGCATTATCGCACCCTTTGTGAGTACAAGTCCCCGACAATAATTGCTATGGGGCGATGCGCTGACTACGGCCGTGCTATAGAGTACCATCCTCTATTCTCGATTTGGTAATGGTATTGCTACCAATAATTTGTCAAAAATGCTGGCTGGTCTCATCCTTCCTGGACGCCCAATCGGTAACATGTACTTTGCTGCTTGGTCGCATAACGTCATCACCAATGCGGTTAATCTTTCCAATGATCTGAAGATGGGCGAATACCGTGAATATCTTTCTCACTCTCATTATTTTGATCAGAAGCTGACGTATCTTCTAGTGAAAATCCCCCCGCGTGTCATGTTCCTGACACAAATTTATGGCACAGTTCTTGGCGGCTTCATCAACTACGCCATTATGATCTCCATTGTGTCGGGCAATCGAGAGCTTCTCGTCGATGGCGATGGAAACTCTTCCTGGAGTGGTGCAACTATACAGTCTTTCAATACCAATGCCGCATCATGGGCTCTGGCTCCTTACATCTATAAGATTGGCACTCCATATGGGGCTGTACCTCTTGGTTTACTCGCTGGCGCTGGTGCAGTAATGGTTCATGCTATCTTTTACCGAGTAAGTATCCTCACGGCTTGTCCCTCTACTTGAAGCTGACGCCAGATTCACTTTCAGTTCGTGCCCAAAATTGGAAAATTCGACACCTCGGAAATCAATCTACCGCAGTTCATCCAATACGCCGGCTTTATTCCCTATAACCAAAGCCAGACTTGCGTCCTCTTCACCTGGATCATCGCCGGGTTCTACGTTCAGTTTTATCTCCGAAACTACAAGCCACGAATTTTCAAGGACTATTCCTATCTGATTGCGGGAGCCTTTGATGGCGCTAGTCTGACGGTTCTCTTCATCCTCTCATTTGCTGTTTTCGGAGCTGGTGGAGTCTCGCACCCGTTCCCCTCATGGTGGGGAAACAACGACAATGGGCACTATGATTGGTGTCCAACAGCAGAATAGAGAAAGGGCGTTGGATGATGGGGAATCTGAAAGAAAGCTGGTCACGGGAGTTGTGCATGGTGCCCTCGGTGATCGAAAGAAGCATATCCATATAATCAATGCCTTAACTTCGACATAACGTGTTCGCTAGCGAGCTGATTACCACAACGTCTAATGAGCCTTTGGTAAACGGGTAATATAACTGTTTTCTAACAATACGCTATAATTTACTTTTGGGATCTGCTAGGGAAATTCCCAATGTGGTTTAGTGGGAGTGTGCAAGTCAAAATAGGCGTGCCTGTAATGCTTCTCCTATATTTCTGCCTGTCGTATAGGTATCAAGAGAGTGAATATACTCTCCTTAATTTTTACTCTCTCCTCGTTTTCTAGGAACATGGGATCCGCGATATCACTGCCACTATCTTCGCTTTGGCAAAAGAAGGAATATCGAATACTTATTGCTGGACCGGTATGCTAGAACTTCTTTGCATCTAAGTCGGGGATATCCAGTATTGACCTCCATCTTTCTTTTGCGCAGTTTCATACTGGAAAGACTACACTTCTATATTCGCAACTAAAAGTAATTTGAAGATGGTCAGTTTTCGTGGGTGAAAGCTAAATACAAGTGTTTCTAGGACTATGGTCCCGGTCCTATTAAAACGGTGTCCACAATAGGAATTAATATCGAGTCATTGACTCATGGAGGCATGAACTTCGTTTGTTGGGTATGATTCTCGACCAGGCTCCCGGATGGACCATACCCTTGGGTAAAGAATCGTCACTGAGCTGTTTGCTGTCTAGGATCTAGGAAGAAGAGACAAGTTGCGTTCAGCGTGGGGCCCCTATATCGCCAAGACCAATGCGATCATATTTGTTGTCGATGCCGCATGGCATGCTCAACTAGATCACGCCGCCAACGAACTCAAGCTCTTGCTTGAACACGAACACTTGCGCGAGCTCCGCGATATTCCTCTTCTAGTGTTTGCCAATAAACAGGATCTAGAGGGAGCAAAGAGCCCGGCGGAGATATCAGAGGCCTTGAATCTGGGAGAACTAAGACACCGAAGATGGAATATTGCTCCATGCTCCGCTACTGACCGCGTAGGTATTGCAGAGGGCATGGATTGGCTGGTGGTGAGTGCTTGTATTCTCGGAATCTTCCTCAAACTTCTTTTTTTTGGGAAAGCTAAACTTGTATATAAAGCACACTCTTAGGTCCCAAGAGGCGTGATGGCTACAACCCCTGGGGGAAGTGTATCCTCACTACTCCGTACTCGACATGATATATGAGCTATAAATACATATCGTTAGGGCAATAATGTGAAATTGCGTGGCCCCTATTTGCTTTAAGACTTGACAAAGAGTAGATCCCTCTCCACCTTTCCTACAAATGTACCAACCCCTCAATCTCTCAACTTCAGTCTCTAATAACCTCCCGCTAGTTACTAAACATCATAGTAAAGGTCCGAGTACCCCAGATCCTTTGTACCAACTTGAACCCATCACCCCAAGTCAACCTTCCCCTCCTTCCCTGCTCCCCAAGCCAAAAATCCACTCGCATTAAACGCTCTCCTACTCTCCACCGCACTCTTCAAGTACTCGAAATCCGAACACTGTCTCGCAAATCCGCTTCCCAAAAATCCATGCTCCTTGTCAACTGCCGGCTCAAGCGTACTATCTGCCGAACAGGTAATCGCCTGGGCAAGGTAATCAAAGCAATGCGCTACATGGACGGAGCGGTTCCGTCCAAAATCAAAACGTTGGAGCTCTGATTCGGGTGTGTAATAGGCCCGCCGCAGGAGGTAGAGGCAGTGGAGTTGGTGAAAGGCAGATGGGATTACCACCGAAGAGGACTTTGGCTTCGAGGTGTTGGTGGTTTCAGGGATGAAGTACCCCAGGCCGTCTATATATTTTGTTATTACCATATCTTATAGTAGGTGCTGATATGAGATGATGGAAAATAAACTGGACGTACTAGGTATTAACGCATCCCATATTGGTTCTGAGGCGTTCCCTTCCCGCGGTGGTTCCTCTGAAAAAGGGGATTTATGCTTGAATTCACCTGCGATTTGGGGGAGCGGCAGGTGAGGTGCTATTGATATGTTTTCTACAGTCCCAGGTTCATAGCTGGGCGTTGTTGGTGGGTTGGAAATGTAGAGGGTGAATAATGCTCCTGCTGTAAATGCGGCTATAAAAAAGAGGATGAAGCATATGACGTGTGAGACTGTGAATTGTCTGTTTGATGGTTTTGTGAGTTGAGGTCGAGGCTCCTCTTCTCGGTTTAAGTCCTCATTGACATTTGAGAGAGGTTTATACTCATGTTCTTTTGCTACGAACATTGTATAAACTAAACGCAAGTTTTCAAATGCGAATTCGTAGGCTAGAACGCCAGAGAAGAAAATACTTACAGAAATAGAGCATGGCTAACTCGGATGTCTAAGTTAAGTCATACCCCCTTGCTTGACGCCCAAGAGACAAGTCAGCGGTTAAATGCAGTGTCAGTCACACAGGGTCACGTCACCTATTCGATGGGGGGCCTAGTCCAGTTGGAAATGGACTATTAGCGCTGGAATGTATCATAACGCGGGACTCTGCTTCTCACCGTTATAGACAACGTTGATCTAAGCGCATTTCTAGGATTCTATCACTCCGGATCACATTTGCAAGGGTAGAACAGCTGAGTGTAACGCGTAGCACCTTGCATATCTTTTAGGGATCTACATACTATTACTGTACTAGGAGTATGCTCCGGTGTAGGTAGAAGAGGGGTATTATGCATGTAGACGCCCTTAACTGGTTGATCAGCATGCATCCAGGTTGGACTGAAAGTATGTGGTGCTATGTGGTAAGCAAACAACTATATTTATGGCATGCCTTTCCTCGTATTCTTGAGAAGGCCTCTATTAAAGTCAAGTTGTCCTAGGCCACTGTCTATTTGAAGCAATCTCCAACTTTTAGAAACATCATCTTTGACTGTTCTATCCTCCGCTTTCCAAGAGCCCCAACCACCCAGCATGCGTACATACCTCCTCCTCCTTACCTTCCTAGCCGCCTTGGCATTGGCTGCACCCACACCCACTGGAAGTGAGTATATCCCAAAGAGAGACATGTCTACAATTAGACTGGGCTAACAGATGCTATCAAGACTCTGCAGTTGTCAAATCCGTTATGGTCGCCAGAGAAGACAATGGAGGAAAGGGCGACGACGTGGTTGTCGCAGATGGGTTTTAGAAGCTCCTTCTCTGTCAAATTCAGGAGTTGTATCTTCAAACTATGTACCCTAATATCCTCGAGATTTCATTCTCTTGGTTGTTAAATTCCTAGTGGAGCCAATTCCAGTCCTAGTACTCTATACAAGAGGTCTCCTCTACGTAACACCCCAATCTTTATCGCAATCACAACTGTACTACTCTCTCTGTATCTCCCCAGTCACCGCCATTGCAATCGACTCTTCGGGCAACCCCACCAACATCTCATCCGTGGGCACATACCCCTCATCAACCACATACCCACTCCCCTCCGGACAATGCATATACCTCTTCAATCCAACCTCATCACCAGGCTTCTCGGGGCGCTTGTAACAAGCCGTATGGGCTTTCGCCCAACGTTCCAACTCTCCCCAATCCCTACAAACGCGATGCTGCCCGAGTCCACTAACAACCTCGGCCCTTCTCTCCGTAGCTCTAGGCGTATCATCTGCATCACATAGCATCTGGCGTCTCAACGCATCAAGACAATGCGCGATGTGATGCCAGGTCCTCGACTGTTCCTGGCCGGTCCGAAACTCGAAAAGGCTGATGTAGATGATTTTCAAGCAGTGTAGGTTGTGGAAGCCATGTAGGATGTAGATACCTTTGCTGGTGTCCCAGGGAAAGCGCTGCGCTGTGCGGAGGTTATGGGATGCAGCAAAGGAGTCGGGAAGGGCGACGACGCCGCTGTCAATATTTATAGAGTGCCATAGGGAGTCGGCGAGGGTGGTGTTATGAGAGGAGTAGTCGGTCAGGAGAACGTAAGGTTCTGTGTGGGTGAGATTAAGGTTGGCGTATTTTGAGGGTGGTTGGTAGGGTTTCGGGTTAGAAAAGATAATGGAGATGGTGAGTATGTTGGCAGTGAGGGATAGAATCAGGATAGGAATTAGGATGAAGAATCGACGCCGGTAGGGTTTCGCGCTCCCAGAGCTATTTGCAGGTATATCCGGATCCTGGCTGGTCTTGTCGATGTCGTTGAGAAGACCAGTGCATTCTTCTTTATTTTCAGATGACATTCCCATTGCAGACTCTTCCAGAATTAATCACTTCAGTCCAAAGGGTTACAGAATTAGGTTGAGTGGAGGGGGTTGATATGATATCCCATGCTAAAAGTTCGTCCAGGAAATCAATGTACACCCCCCGGCATGCTGCAGCACGCCCCCCTGCAGCGGTTACTCGAAAGCCTTGCCCCGACACGTTCCAAATACAAACCACCTGAGCTTTCACCCTTCCAGGCCAACCTTGCCTGTAAGCCACTCAATAGAGTAAACATGCCGAGATCTCGGTCATTCCTGGATGCCTCCCTAGTGTTTGTACGACCTATGGCCATCCCTTAGCTGATCGTTTTGAAATCATCAACTTGTTCACTTTTACTAGCCAACCTTTTTTTGATCTCACCTTACCTGATGGGTATACGAGCTCATTCTTCTTGCTCTGCTTGACCTATATCAGAATCTACTATACTATACAAATCTTCAGAGACAAACCCACAGCTCAAGCGCATTTGGCGAAAAGTGGCCAACGATGGCATACCACCGCACCCTCCCACACGCCAACGACCGCTCAGGGTTAATAATCATGACATCGATATTCTTCCTGACGGGGATATTCGCAGTGCTGCTCCGCTTCTACTCCAGACGACTCACGAAAGTACCCCTGGGGCCTGATGACTGGTTTGCGCTGTCTTCTCTTGTGTGTCTATCCCCCATCATACATAACCTACCCCAGAATGTACAGCGACGCTATACTGATGTGAAGGCGAGCAGCTCTTCGTCATTGCCCTGAATGGAATCTTCCTCTCAGGCACAATCCAAGGCGCAATCACCGGTCACTCCATAGTTATAGACAACTGGCCCCAGCCCAGTGCGCTCGAAACTCTGGTGCAGAAATACAAATATGCTTTCCAGACAACTGAAAAAATCGCCTTTGGACTGATCAAACTCTCTATCTTATTCTTGTGGAAACGGATGCTAAGTCCTATCCGCTCTTTCCAGCTGTTTTGCTGGGTTATGATTGTGATTGTTGCTGCTTGGAGTATATCTTTCTTCTTTGCCACCTTGTTCCAATGCGGGACGCACTGGGACTGGAACTGGGCGCCGATTGGATTCTTTTTGACCGAGTGTACTGATACACTAAATATGCTAACGGTGTTTTGCGGGACGGATTTACTGACGGATTTTGTGATTATGTTTATGCCTGTGCCGATCATTTGGAAATTGCAAATGTCCGTTAAAAAGAAGGTTGGAGTTACGAGCGTGTTCATGGTCGGAATATTGTATGTTCTTTCTCATCTCATCCCGTGGATATTTAATGGGATACTGGATGCTAACGTCGGATTTTCATAGCACGATCGGCGCAGGAGTTGCGAGGACATACATCTATCTCGTGACGTCTTATGACAAAGAGGACAACCCTGATTTCATAGCTGATTTCACGCTATTTATCCTATGGTCGGAGATTGAGGTGAATGTGGCTATGATTGTCTGCTGCATGCCAGTCTTTGGGCCTGTTCTTGGTCAATGTCGCGACACGCTGTACCGTCGTTTCGGTCGGTCAAAGGAAGGCGAATTTGGTCTCCTTGGACATTCCACATCAGCATCAACGAATGATGGCAAGACACCCCTCACCAATTTTAATGCTTCATGCGGGTCCTATGCACATCGTGACCAGGGCTACGAAGCAAAACCAGACGGCCTGTGGGTGGGCAAGCCTCGTACATAGAGTTTTGTTGGCTTGTCCAGAGCCAGGTTGATGTAATATTAGGAATCAGACTGACACATGAATGAAATAGGGAGATCTATGTTCAGGGTGGCATTATATCCCCTATTGCTACATGGGCTGAAGTCTTTCAACCAGTCTTGTTTGGGGTTCCAGCTTAATGAACGTAATGTCTTTGTTAATACTCTCAGGGAATGAGACAGTTTGAATCAGAAGCAAGTAGTTTGGTTATATGATCAGTCTAATCAGCAGAATATCACAGTACTAATTCGGTAACACACTTCTTAGTGCAGGATGCAGGATAGAAAGTGAATGTATAATTACCTCATGTCGGGGGCCTTAAAAATAGTGACAGGACAATGTAGCTACCCGGGTGCATCCCTACCTAGCAAACAAAGGAGGTGGTAAAGGCAAACATACCACACTTGAGAAGGCAGAAGGCACCTAGGCATGATCGTCACACCTAGCAGATCAGTCGTACAAATTATATTGGCACAGATCACCACCGCCAAATAACCCCTTACTGCACCTCATTAACTCCGGGCTTTCTAAGGTTCCGTACCTTCCCACTTATCTGTTGTAAGAGATAATACCTATTCTAACGTCCAGGACCTTAGACCTTTGAAAACATTCTCCTAGCCGTTATGGCTAACCGCGTGGTTGCGTCCGTGGTAGCCGTGCTTCTCGCAATCATCGCAATTTATTACCAGGAACTTTTGGATACCTTCTTTCTAAGTCCCAGCATAAAGGTAGTTGACTCGGCGCGAGATCTTACTTACCTTGGCAGTCTATCCCCTGTGGGAGTTGAGCATTTCCAGAACATTTTCTACGCCGAGGAGCCCACGGGGCAGCGACGTTTCGCGGTGCCGGTTCCAACGAGGCCAGTGAAGGGATCTGTCATCGATGCCACCAGGGCTGGTGCCTGGTGTCCGCAAGCAACGGGGGATATACTTCCGTTCACGAGTAGGGTGACCAATATTAGCGAAAACTGTCTGAGCTTGAGAATTGCGAGACCGGCAGGTACGCAGAAGAATGCTAAGCTTCCAGTTGCAGTCTGGATCCATGGAGGTTAGTCTACTACTTGGGGATGTAAGCGCTGAAGCTAATGAGCAGACAGGTGGCCATGCTTTAGGCTCAGCTTCCGATATTCTTTACGAGCCTGACGGCTTGGTAAATCTGGCTGCTGATGATGGGCTGCCGCTGGTATATGTTGGCATAAATTATCGCCTAGGCTGTAAGTCATGTATCAGGAGTTCCTGGAACTCTACGCCGAGGCTGTGTACTGAATCCTACTTCGTATTTAGTATTTGGTTTCGCGACTAGCGAAACACTCATTGAGAGGAAAGACACAAATGCAGGGCTTCGTGACCAGCGTGCCGCGTTGGAGTGTATGTATCTCCTGTTCTTTTATCTCAGCATGAAAAACTGAAACGTCGAGCAATCAGGGATCCGCGATAATATTGAGTCATTCGGCGGCGACCCTAACAGAGGTATATTCAACTACCGTTTCCTGCATTCAAGCACCGATGCTGACATACTATGCTTCAGTGACTGTCATCGGACAAAGCGTGGGGGCCAGTGACATTGGTCTGCAACTAACCGCCTTCGGCGGTGATCGAGATGTTCCATTTCAGCAAGGAGTGTGAGTGAATCGATATCTAAACCTGTTCAATGCTGATCCGCGCCTAGAATGATGTCTGGCGGTCCAGGGCTGAACTTCAACAGCCAGCCAGACCTGGTTGCGAGTAACATGGCTGCTATTGCACAGCAAGTAGGATGCAGCGGCGACCAAGATTTGCAGGCACTGGAGTGTCTTCGAGGTGTTCCTTTTGAGCAACTAACCAACATATCCGTTGCTGCAGCCCGCGCAGCCCGTCCTCCTTTCGGTGAAGGGTACTTTTACCCAACTATCGATGAAGACTTCATTCAAGATAGGCCCTCCCAGTTGACGCGCGCAGGAAAGTTCACCAAAGGAATCCCCTTAATAGCTTCCTGGGTCACAAACGATGGCGCTTGGTACGCACTCCCGACCACTGCGACAGACGACGAAGTTCTAGGGAGCTTCGGACTATGGCTGCACAAACTTTCAGAGTCCACGAAAGAGAAGCTCCTACACCTGTATCCTCTGGAGGACTTCGCACACATGATCAAGGCAGAGCATGATGGTCAACTTTCACCACAGTACTATCGCGCTGCTCAGCTGAATCGCGACATCTGGTTCACTTGCCCAGTCCTTGACTTTACGTGGCAGTACGTCAAAAACGGGGGTGTGGAAGCCTCACAGGTTCGGCTGTATGAGTTCAACCAGACCAGGTACACACCAGTCTTTGATTTCATGGGTGTGTCAATGTGGGGTGTAGCTCATCTCAGTGATATTCCCTACCTATTCAACAACGACCACCTAGGGGCCGGTGCAGATAACTCAGACGCTCAGCTTGCGCTGGCTCAAGATTTCAGTCGGACGATTATTCAGTTCGTGCATGGCACTCCTAAAGGGGCAGACGAATGGCTTCAGTCATGGCCGCCTGCCTTTTCGGATGACTTTTCCAAATCTTCAACAGCCGACGTGCCTAATCATATCTCGCTGCAGCTGTTTGGTGGTCCTCATGGCTCAGTTTCCACTAAATGTAGCGATGGCATCGAAGCTGACGTGGAGGTCATGACTGACGCAGAGAAAGCGCTTCATTGGGAAAAGTTGTTCAGTCGCTGTGCATTTCTCAATAGCCAGCAATTTAGAGAGGAAGCAGGGGTGTGACAAATAGAGCCCCTCAATGCTATTGTAACGGTAATTCCGTTCAGACTACCTACAATACCTACTCGCGGAATGCCCGCTAATTAGGTAGATATCGAACATCTTCTTATCATTCAACTCAACATGAAACTATCAAAGTCACATATATCGGGTTCGTATTCTGTCTACTCCATAGTATATAGGGAGATTGGCATCGGCTGCGACTCGCACGCTTTATTAGAGATCATTTCTTGCACATGGCATTTGTCGAGACCTAACTAACTACGGAGTAGCTAATTAACCGATCCTCTCTCCTAGTAATTAACTCATAGCAATCTCGATATGGAACACAATATAAGATTGTAGGACATCTTCTAGTATTCTTATTTATTCAGCTAATCCTTAGATCGCTTATAATACCAATGGTAATTATACTACGAGTACGGAGTACAGAAAAAAGAAAAGAGAAAAGAAAATTTTATATATTTGGCCCAAGCCTCGGAGCAAGGACCTCAGGCAATATTGCTTTAGATAAACCCTAAGCGCGAATCATATCACTAGGCCACCTGGGCAGTTGATGTAAGGTTCTTAACCATATACATATACAGGGGCGAATCGTTCTATTACTTGATCGGAATCGTGCACAATTTTTGTCTATTCTTTTAATCAGGCTGAGAACTGTGGGATGATGTCCTTGACATAGTTGACCGGGCTCTTCTGGTCTCAATTGCCTACTTTCAACCTATTTTCGGACAGACTAGGTTGGCGGTTGCTGATGATCGACGCGGTGGCACTCTAGTACAGCATAGTTCCTGGGGATGGATGGTAAGTGGTTGATGGATAGGGCATATTATAACATTGTACATGGGGTTGGTACTCTTTTTAGTGAACACTTGATACTTTCTAATGTCTTGTATGTCCTGCATGACAATATGTATCGACTTGAAGCGCCATGTTATGCTATACAGACCTAGTCCATTAACCAGGCGCTGGCCAGAGAAATCCCCATTCTATATATACATGGATACCCACTGCTGGTTCAACATACCAAATATAACAGGTCTAAAAAAGAAGACGCTGGAAGCAGACCAAAATGTACCGCCAAGTCAAGACTGGATCTCAAGTTAAATCCAATCTAGTTCGACTTCCCCGAAAATGAAACTAGAGCATGATAAGACTCAGTCAAAGGCCACAACCCCCGAGCAAAACCAAGCGCCCCAGCAACAAGAAGCACATAATAAGCAATCGTCCACCCAACACCCAAATCACCACTACCCTGAACCCCAACACCACCATCATCGGAATCCTCCTTTCCCCTTGTCACAGGGGGACGAATAGTTTCACCAGCCTCAACACGACCCCAGAGCCGCGGCAATCCACACCAGTTACAGAAACTATGGATGAGAACAACGGCGAGCAACGAGCCCGTCCGCAAATAGACGAAAGTCGCATACCAGCCGAAGACAGTCGTGTATCCGAACTGGAAGAGCGACCGTAGTAGCGCAGCTATAGCCGGCGTATCCGGGTGCGTTAGCCGGAACTCATAGAAGTGGTGCACGTGCGCGATGCCGAAACACAGCGGTGCGATGAAGACGATTCGGCCCGGCGAGGTGTGTGCTAGCAAATATAGCGGGACCATCGCGGATCGGAACATGACTTCTTCTGTGAAGGGGCCCTGGGAGGATATTAGATTTGGGGTTTCTTTTCTTTTGATGCAGGTGCAGGGTCAGGTGCAGGTGCATACCGCGACATAATTCCTCCAGCCAATCCAGCCACCGAGACTCTCGGAGAGCTTGCTAGGACGGAACCAGAACTTCCACTCGCCCTCGACAATGCCACGCTCAAAGAGTGGGCCCAAGAACAGAATCATGGTTAGTAGAAGACTCCGAAGCGTCTCTCGCACGCCGACGGGCCACCAGCCGAGGAGTCTGGTGCCGGCGCTGAAGGAGGAATTGTCCTCGACAATGAGCCAGAGGACGAATAAGGAGCTGACAATACATGAGCCCGTGACGACGCGGATGCGGGCGCGAATCACGGACGGGGCATCGCGACTGAGAGTTGGGGATGGACGGGTTGTTGAGGAAAGATAGAATGGTACCACGTAGAGGAGTGTGAGAATGACCTGGGGGAGTTAGATTCAATCACAGTATGTTGTTTTTCTGTGTTGCTGTCGGAGTTCTACATACAGACAGAAAAGCGACCATCTGTTCTGACAGGGCAGGTTCATCTGAGGCGCGTTAGAGACAATTTGTCTTTAGGGTTTTGCCCCTAACTTACCCTGCTTGGAGTACAGACTTTTAAGTCGAGCCATTATCCCTACTGGCGCCATCTGTAGAGTTGGGTGGGAGGCTATTTATGATCTTTTGGTCTTTTGGTCTTTTTTTTGTTTTAAGAGAAAAAGGCCTGGCCGATTTTCTTTGTTCCTTCGGAGAACAGGGTGGTGGTGATTGGTTGGAAGTGATATAATACAGTATGGTATTGTCATCTTTGGATATTGAATGTGAATTTCTTACGATTGTTCTTTTTTGATATTCCATCTGCCTGGTAGATTTGACCTTTTTGACCTTTTTCTATATATAAAAATAAACAATTTCAAGGTCGGTTTCACCCTGAACTCCTTAAAAGCTCAAACGTCACTTAATTAGGAATTAGGAAGTGGATCGTGCTAAATTGGGAAAAACCGGATCTGAGCTCTCAACCCCTTTTGATGCCATTGAGTTTCTTTAAAATGGAAGTCAACGCGAGGGATCGTGGGTTATTCTCCGATCACGAGGTGAGATTATTGGCGAGGATATGGAATATCATCATTGTGCTGTGCTGCTCTTCTCGGGTGTTCTAGTGATGTGCGACCCCTGTCAAACGCTATAGACTAGTGGCAGTTCATCAGGATCAGAGACAACGCACACAGGATCCACCTAAAACACGCGATTAAATGAGGAACTGTGTTTGAAGGAGTCAATTGTGGTTCTCTTTTGACAGATACTCCGCATTAATATGGATTTTCGTATATTAAGCGTGATAATCCTACCGAGTCCCGATATAAGACATAAACAACTCACGAACACCTCGAAAAAAAAAAAGACAGAACTGCACACTGGTACTTTTGCTCTCATCTTGACCAATCATCTCAAGCCAACAAGTTAGCAACGTTTTTTTTCAACTGCAGGTTCAACCCCCTGCAGAGTCTGGCTAGAATCTCACCTGCTTAGACGCTCACCGCTGGGCAACCGAAATTCCCCCCTTCATCCGGTGTCTCAAGTTCTGCTTCTCGTGCTGTTTACCTCCTGTGCTTTTTGTGTCCTTTTTTTGTTTTGAAACGTTCTAATGATTGTTTTTCTGCCTCTCTTTAATGGCCAATGTTTGAAACGAACTAATTGACGAACTTCTGCACGTCTACCCACGCTCTTTTTGATGAACATCAGCCTATAGAACTACCCATATCAAAGGGTACCACATTCTTTACCTCGAATACTCCGAAAAACAACAACATTGAACAATCCACTCTTTTGATTCCGAATCGTTTTGGTTTGACACCTGACAACCACTTTTGCCTTTGCTTTATTCCGTCTGTTCAATTCTATAAGCTCCAGTTATGTCTTTTACCGCTCGGTCGACCTCGCCCCGCGCGCGAAAGGCATTGCACGAGCGTACCCCCTCTCATTCAAACGAAAGATCACCCACTCAATCATTGCGAATGGTGCCGAACGAAGAGCTTGATATGTACACTGCAACCCCATTCCCGACCAAGCCCGAGCAGATTCTGTTACCACTTCCCGGCAAAGGACAACAACAATACATATCAGACACTGGGTTCAACTATTCAGATCACCACTTAGGATCGGCAGCATATTCCCCACCACCATTCAGCCCACCAGCACCCAACAGCCCGAGAGATTACTCAATTGGTGAGAGCTGGGATATATCCTCCACCGTGGATACCGGGAACTCGCCTCCACAGTTATGGGATGATGATCCATCCTCCAGCAAGTCATCATTGCCAAATACGGGGAAGGCACCAGCCTATGGGTCCGAGAGTTCAGAACCCGAATACTCAGATGACGAGATGATCGTTTTGCCGACAACCACGCCAACCATCAAAGCCGTCATTTCGGAGCCATCCATGTCGCCAAAGTCTTCTGCGGAATCCGTCACTGGGTACTCCAGCCCGGTCGTCGAACAACTCGGAGCCCCGTCAAGTCCCAACTTTGTTATGCTGGATAACTCGAGCATGAACTTCCACAGTTCGGCTACAGCATCGGAGTCAGATCCGCGAACCAACTCCCTCTCCTCGTATAATTCACGAGGAACCGTCGTCAGGCACGCCGGCTCTGCACCCTGGTTCCAAAATGCCTTCCAACCAGCTTCATCCGAGCACTCGAGCTATGGATCTCCATCATTTCACTCCAGCCCGCCCGCGCAGTCCATCGCCTCATTCCACTCTAGCCCACCTGCGCAGTCAATAGCCTCGTTCCGCTCGTTATCCAGGGCACCATCAGGCAGCCGTTCCCAATCAGCAACATCTTCTTCGCGCAGTCTCCGCTCCACTTCTGACTTGCAGGCAGCCATTGACAATGGCGTGCCTATTCAATACCCGCGTATTCGCGTACCATCGTCCTCAAGCTCCCGTGCCGGCACATCAGTTACATCAGAGCGCGACTTCACCCCCCTCCATCCGGACGTTGCAATCCCCACTTGGCATCAGGACGCTGGAACCCGCACCTGTCAACAGTCTCATCCATCTGGTCCGCCGACGAATTAACCAACCTCGCCGGAGAAGCAGAAACAGACTCAGACCGCGACATGGCAGCGCCTACCCCACCGCCACCAGCAGCCCTAAAAACAGAAACAACCAGATCCTCCGTCTGGCTCGTCGACTCCCCCAACGACAGCGAAGATGAGCGCCTCGATAGCCTAACCAAGCTCCCCACGCGTCCAGTCTTCTCTCAAAGTCTCTCTTCGGGCTCAAAACGAAGCAACAGCACCCGCAGCCTCCAACGCCCAGGCACGGGGTCCAGCACAATCCTCAGCATCCTCCCAACCTGGGCAAAAGTCTACTACCTACGCGAACCAATGGGCCTAAACTCAACACTATCCATGATAGACGCCAACCGCCCGCCATCCACACGGCCGCCATCTACACGGCCGCCATCCACCCGCCCAGGAACTGGAACCTCAAACTCAAGCGTCTTCAACCTCGTACCCGGCCCCCTCAACATCCCCCGCCCCCGCTCCCCAGATCAAAGACCCCCCTCCCCACAACGCAAACCGATTCCCCAACGCCGTCTAGAAAGCGACCCGCGCGATCCACGCGCCCACTGGGTCCCCTCCCCACAACCCGAAGACGGCGAGTTCAGCGGTAGCCACCTCCACCGCCTCCGACACAGCTGGTCCCCGCACCTCGTCCCAGACGGACGTGTTCCGCAACGCTCGACAAGCCGGTGGCGGGCACCATCCCTTGACTCTCGCAACGAGCCCATATTCGGCCGTCGGAATATCCAGGTCTATTCATTCTGCGCGGGGTTCATTTTCCCCATTGCATGGTGTGTCGCGGCGTTCCTGCCCCTGCCGCCGAAACCAAAGATGCCGCAGATGGTCGAGTACGAGTCCGTCTCGGATGTTGGTGCGGCGCTTGAGGCTCAGTGTGTTAATTTGCAGCAAAGGCGGAGAGATAATGCGCGGTGGTGGAGGAACCTTAATCGATGGATGATTGCCCTTGGGGTTGTTATACTTGTTGTTATTATTGTGTTGGCTGTTATCGGGACTACCACAGGGTTTTAAGGTTATTTACAGCATTCGGACTGCGTTTTATTGCGATCTTGCCTTTTTTTTACGCTCTTACGACTTGGACTTTCTTTCAACATTTGCTTTGAGAGCTTGTTGCTCTCTTTTTTTCTTTCTTTTTCTTGGTTGAGTTCCCTCAACCAGTTGACTGGTTTCTTCTTGTGCCCTTCAGCTGATACTGCAGGCATCTTTTTCTCTTCTCTCTTGATTATTGACTATTCAGCCCACCCCTTTCTATTTTCTTCTTTGCATTCTCCTTTGACTGCATATTTCTTCTGAACGACTCCACGACTTCAACGCACATAAAATATCCTCTTCTGCTTTTACATCTTTCTGTGCGGTGCAACTTTTGCCTTCAGATTTGTCTATGGCTTCATATTTTTACTGGGATTCCTATGCATGGCGACTGCCTTTGTTTGCATTTCTGCTATGCATCAGTGCATCGGTGTATTGGATATATTGTTTGTTATTTTGCTTTTTACTTTGAATTTGAAGTTGAATCTGCTTTTACCACATACTCGTACTCGTTCTCTGCATTACTCGTCTCTTCGGCGTTCTATATGGTGCCATTTATTTACAGTATACTCGACTTCTTCCCTGCTCAAATAATTGCAATTGAATCAAAGCTTTCTATTCCTTTAGCAAATCATCCCCCCAGGGCTTCCAAGTTGGAATCTATAGACACATCCGCAGACCTAGATGAGACCAATCTCGACCAAACCACTATTAAAAAGAATAAACCCGAAATACTTCTAATTATTTTTTTATTACACAAGCGGCAGGGAACACGGAAGAGCCAATCCAAAGTGGCTCTTCAACACCCTGCTACCCAATGAATCCCACCACCCACATAGTAGTTCCAACTACCACCTACAACTTCCGTCCAATCTTCTGCTCAACAGCAGCCTTCAACTCCTCACCCGTAGGCATCTTAACAATACTTCCCCGTCTACCCCGGGACTCAATCTCAGCCTTGATCTCAGCAACAGCCTCGTCAAAGTCACGCTCCGGATCATTCGGCAAGCCGAGGTCAGGCGGACGCACGGTCTCGGTGCTGGCGGTGCGACCGACGTGGGGGCGGTTGCGGTGCTTTAACTGGGAGACAAGGTATTTTCTGAGTGGAGAGAAGGAGGCGAACGCGACCAGTGAGACAGCGCAGTTGATGATGCCGTAGAAGTAGACTCGGGACCAGACGGCAAAGGACCTGTCGAAGGTAAGGATGATGAAGGGGAGGACGGTGAAGGAGAGTGTTAGCTGTGTTGCTAGCCAGCTCAGGATGTCGTAGTAGCGCTTGTTTGGGGTTGGCTTGGTGCCGTCCGGTGTAAGGAAGAAGGGGCGCACATAGCGACGGAAGTCTATTGTACAGTTAGTTATGGGAGGAGGAGGATGAGTCTTGGTCGTGCTTACTCTTTGCCACAGTCTGAATGAATGAGCCCAGTACAAATGTCATGTAGTATCCCGGGTAGAAACCGTGCCAGAGCGCACTGGTGGCGAAGGTAGCCATGCTGGCGCGGAAACCGGGTTTCTTGCCCTTGGGCGTGACGCGGAGGTAGACGTAGTTGCGCAGCCAGTGGTTGGTGTTCTTGTTCCAGTTGCCCAGGTAAGCGTGCGAGTTCTGCGCCGTTTCCATAGCCCACGGGTCGACGTTCTCTAGTCGGTTCCAGAAGACCTTTCCTGTTTTCGGGTCGAAGCTGTTGTATCCCATGCCGGATAGAATACAGGCACCCTCGGTCAGAGACCAGACGCCGTAATACTTGGTGCGAGCGGTGAAACCAAGCATGTGCACGTTGAAAATCCGACGCAGGAAGGAATACTGCAAGAACGCGTCTGAAAGCACAAAGTCGACGGTAAAGTATGAGCTCAGTTGGATAAAGGCCAAAATCCAGATCAGTCCAATGAGAGCCTTCTTTGCGGCAGGTCTTCCGCTACGAGGAATCTTGCGCTTCTTTCGGGTGGGTGGCACCTTGGATGGGTCAGTGCCTGGTGGGACTTCGAAGAGCGTAGTGTCGATCCAACGGCGGTAGTCCACATATTCAAATGAGGGGCCGGCAAAAAGAGAAGGGAAGAACATGACATAGCCCAAGTAGTCAATAATACCCGGAAACTTCGTGATAGCAGAGTACTTCTGCGGGTCCGAGAGTTGGTCCTTGGGGAGACGGCCGTCATGAACATTCCAGCAGAACGAGGTAAGTTTCATGACAAGAACCATCTGCGCTCCGGTAATGTCAATGGCCCCCCTCTCGTTCGCTATCTGACGTCCGATGTGGTTAATCGACATGTGGCCCATGAGGAAAAGGAACCCAATCCATGGCATCAGTGATCCATCCACATAGTAGGCGATTGCATAAGTACCCGCGGCACTGTATAGTAGGGTGCGTAGACCATCCCAGAGGTCAAAGAGTCCGACAATATAGAACAAGGACACGGCGATAATGAAGGCATTCTTTTTCCAGGGTTGTCCGTCGGGGATACGTTTGAGGAGGGCCGCCAGTGGGTAGGAGATGAGGAACGAGCCGATCAACTTGACTGGAACTGGGGGTCAGAGACTGCTAACAATGTTGGGAGCTTGTGGAAATGGAAAGATCGTACGCTCATCAGTCGATGCACCAGTGAGTCGAGCTGGCACCTCAAATACTGCGGGGAGAAATGTTAGTTGGACCGAGGAGCTTGAACTTGAGGTTTGTATGGGAGTACATACTCTGATCTACATAGGGCAACATTGTTGACCTTGTAGAAAGTAGAGAAAACAGACAAAACAGAAAGGAAGAAGAAAAAAGGATCAAAGGGAAGAAGAAAAGGCAAAAAATAAAAAGTTACAAGAAAAATAGCTTGTCATGTGGAAAGTGGAATCTCCACCCCAACAACTTCCCACCCTCTCCACATTCAACCCCTCGATCTTCAACAGCTTCAAAAGCTTCGACCAGGAGCTAATATAACCTCAATCCACCTGCAAGTATTCCTAGATCCCACCATGGATGTCGTCGCAGCTGCCTCGGGGTACATCTCCAAGATGGTCACCGTGGGTGAGTCGGCAGGAGCTTCGTCATCCAAGATGAAGATCTTGCTTCTTGATAGTGAGACAGTGGGTGATTTTACCCTACTAGCAACATACTGATCTTGATCGCTAACTCCTATGATTACAGGTCCCTATTGTTTCGACCGCCATTACTCAGTCCGCCCTCCTCAATCATGAGGTCTACCTTATCGACCGCTTGGATAATGCCGCGCGCGAGAAGATGCGACATCTGCGATGTCTGTGCTTCGTGCGACCATCACCCACCTCTATTCAGTTTCTGATCGACGAGCTTCGAGAACCTAAATACGGCGAATATTACATCTACCTTAGCAACATTATCCGCAAATCCGCCCTTGAGCGGCTTGCAGAAGCGGACAGCCACGAGGTTGTCCAGTCGGTCCAAGAACAGTTTGCCGACTTCCTTGTGATAAATCCTGACCTTTGCTCTTTGGGAATGGGTTTTCCATTGCAACGGATATGGAGCCAATCGCCGGACTTATGGAACCCAGATTCACTACAAAGAGCTACCGAGGGGGTGCTGGCCCTGCTTCTCGCGTTGAAGAAGAACCCGCTTATCCGCTATGAGAAGAACAGCCTACTGGCCCGGAAATTGGCAACGGAGGTCCGATACCACATCACGCAGGAGGAGCAGCTATTTAACTTCCGCCGGACGGATACACCGCCTATTCTGCTCGTTCTTGACCGCCGTGATGATCCCATCACCCCGTTGCTGACTCAATGGACATACCAGGCGATGGTGCACGAGATGCTTGGCATCAACAATGGCCGGGTGGATCTGCAAGATGTGCCAGATATTCGACCAGAATTGAAAGAGATTGTCTTGGCTCAGGACCAGGATCCGTTCTTCAAGAAGAATATGTATCAGAACTTTGGTGATCTGGGCCAGAACATTAAAGAGTATGTGGAACAGTACCAAACCAAAACTCAAAGCACTGCGAATATCGAGTCCATTGCGGACATGAAACGTTTTGTGGAGGATTATCCCGAATTCCGCAAGTTGGCAGGTAATGTGAGCAAGCACGTTACCCTGGTGGGTGAACTCAGTCGGCGCGTCGGCGAGGACACTCTCCTCGATGTGAGCGAGTTGGAGCAGAGCTTGGCTTGCAATGATAACCACTCCAATGATCTTAGGGTATGTTTAAAGGAAACTGATTATGGTTTGCTCACGAACTCACTCTTCTCTAGTCACTACAACGGATCATCGGGCTACCAAATGTGCCCTCAGATAATAAGCTGCGCCTGGTGGCACTCTACGCCCTTCGTTATGAGAAACAACCCAACAACGCGCTGCCAATTCTCCTTGATCTACTCGCCACAGCGGGCGAAGTCTCTTCTAACCGCGTAAATATTATCCCCAAGCTTCTCGCCTATCACCACTCCCTCCAAGCCCCACCAGTTGCAGGCGGGTTCTCTGACCTCTTCGAATCAACCTCCTTCTTCTCCGGTGCCAGAGACCGCTTCAAGGGCCTTAAAGGCGTCGAGAACGTCTACACGCAACACTCCCCTCGACTAGAAGTGACTCTTCAGAATCTCATCAAAGGCCGTCTGAAGGAACTGCAATATCCCTTCCTCGAGGGCAGTGGGCACACACGGGACAAACCGCAAGATATCATCATATTTATGGTTGGCGGGACCACATACGAGGAGGCCAAGATGGTAGCGCAGGTCAATGCCAGCTCTCCGGGTGTGCGAGTCGTACTAGGCGGAACTTCCATTCACAACAGTACAACCTTCTTGGAAGAGGTTGACGATGCTGTGGGCAGCTGGCCTGAACCAGGGCCTACGACAGCTGCGGGACGGCTGCGACGGGAGGTGGGACGGTAATTGTGTTTAGGTTGGTGTGTATATGGGTAATGGAATAGTATTATATCAAGTAAAGACCAACAATAAGAGTCAATTTGATAAAACCAGAAAAGAAAACAGCCCACGGCAGGTTATTTCATATTTGTCGCTAATACTGTCTGTACGGAGAAACCCCAAATGCGGAGAGATCCATCTTCCTCTTCTCCCCTCATCTGAGAGCCACATCATGGAGCAGACGTCCCCCAAAGGAGGGCCCTCCTCCCCTGCCTTGCGCGAACCAAGTCTCCATCTTCCTTCCACGACCGATCCACCCAGCCCCCAGAATCCCGCCAAACCCCTCGTATGGCTGGTATACATCCCTCTCCCCACGGCAACAAGAACCACCAATACACTAACGCATCTCCCCAGATCTTCGGCGCAACTGGCCACATGGGCCGGTCCCTAGTAAAAACTGCCCTCGCCAACAATGACCTAGTAGCAGCAGTGGGACGCACATACGAGAACAGCCCCGCATCAATGAAAGAGCTCGAGTCAGCAAACTGCATCGGACTCCTATGTGACGTACGAGCGCGCGAGACCGTGAAGCGTGTAATCGACCAGACAATCACACACTTCGGTCGAATCGACATAATCGCAAACTGCTCCGGCTACGGGGTGATTGGCGCCTGCGAAGACCAAGATGAATTCGACATCCGCAACCAATTCGAAACAAACTTCACAGGCACCCTGAACATGATCCAGTTATCTTTGCCGCATTTCCGCCAGCGTCGCGCGGGTAGATACCTTATTTTCAGTTCGACGTCTGGCGCGCTCGGCGTGCCGGGCCTCGGACCCTACTGCGCCTCCAAATATGCCGTCGAGGGCCTGATGGAGAGCATGCTATATGAGGTGGATAGCTTTAATATTAAGGGTACGCTTGTTGAACCGGGACATATGCGTCGTGATGATACTGGGGATGTTGTTTCTCCAGGGGATTTCGCGACTAACCCTTCTGAACATCATCTTTCGTCGCCGTTGCCACTCTACGGCCATTTTTTGGTGAAACCGCCCAGTGAGCCGTATAATACGACTACGTCGCCGGCGGCGCATGCGCGACGTATGCTCATGTGGTTGGGTGACAAGCAGCCTGCTAGTGCGGTGAAGGCTGCGCATTTGGTTTGGCAGCTTGGTCATTGCTCTTATCCGCCTCTGAGGTTGATTCTGGGGACATATGCTGTCGAGAGTATACGGGATCGGTTGAAGTGTATTATTGAGGAGATTGAGGACTGGAAACATCTCAGCTTTCCGATGGGTGAGATACAGCCGGTTGGAGCCGTTGGAGCTGGGCGTGATAGGTCTGTTCAAGCTGAAGGGAGTGAGCGTGGGTAATGTATGATTTCGGTCAATGTCTTATAGGATACCCAAAAACGATCAAAGAGCCTCTGAAGAGGATAACAGACCTGCCTATTCCCAGCGGGGGTTTCCTATGTGGAAATGTAGTATACATAAGAGACCTTTTGGAGTTACATGCTTCTGTGGCATAAGACTTGCGAACTTTGCGATGTCCGAAGGATTTTGAGGCTATACTATTACATACTGTTAAATAGTCTCGGTATAAAAGGAAGTATAGACTTTGCATTCAAAACTATAAGGTTGTATGTTACGCTTAGGGCTAAAATGAGAATTGGAACAAGCGTAAATAAATATGCCTCATTTTGTTTCGCAAAGATATAAAAGCTAAAGATCTGTATGAATTCTTTGTGATCTACCTCAGATAAATATCTGGAGCATCCCATTATCGAGAAAACCTGAATACTGTGAAGGGATTGAAGAGGTTTTAAATCCCTCAAATCGTTAGCCTTGAAAGGCCAACTTAGGAGTCTGTACATCTAATATAGAGAGAAAATCAGAATACAACATTGACAAGCTTTCCCCCCTTGACAACAATAACTCGTCGTCTTTTCTCCCAGTCATTCTTCTCCCGAAGCCACGACTTCCCCTCAGCAGTCTCCAAGACACGACTAACAATCCAATCCTGTTCTTCCTGTGAAGGAGCATTCTTGCCCTGTGGTGACTGAGACTCCATCCGCGGGATGGTCACAGCACAGCGGAGCTTTCCGTTAATCTGGACGGCGACCGTTTGACCGCCGCGAGAGGAGAGGGTTTCGGCTTGGTCGGATGTGAGGAGGGTGCTAGGCCACGGTGATGAGAGGACTGACGGCACAGGTGTTGTAGAGGTGGTATTTGTGGTTGCGTGCAGCACTTCCCATGATTCAGAGGCTAAAGCTGGGGCGATGGGGGCTAGCAGACGGAGGAGGGACGAGACGGATAGGTATAAAATGAGAGGGGAGGAGGCGGGGTTCGAGGCCAGGGTGTTGGTGAGCTTGGTTAGGTCTGAGATGACCGTGTTCAGACCGTAGGGGTTGCTTTCGATGCAGGTGGTGACGGATGCAATGGTGTTGTGGGTGGCTAGCACTGCATCTGCGTCGGAATCACTCAGCTCCTGAAGTGATGATGGGAGGGGAGCGGCGTGGCTGGTAGAGGATTTTAGATCTGCTTCTGAGATGGAGAATGACGCTTCCGTCAAGGTCTGCTGGGTGTCTTGGACGAGTTTCCAGAGTCGGCCGAACCAGCGCTCAACGCCGACGACCTTGGCTTCGTCCCATTCTAGAACTTCGCTGACTGGTGCGGAGAATAATATGTGTGCGCGAGTAGCGTCGGCGCCGTACTTTGATGTGGTGATGGTAGGGTCTACGCCGTTGTACTTGCTCTTGGACATTTTTTCGAAAGAAATGTTAGGGGCGACTGTTGTTCCCTTTATCAAAGGCTTGTCTGGATTGGTCAGGTCAACTTCTGACGGGAGAAGGAAGCGGCCTGTCGAGGGCTCAGTGAGGGTCTTTCCGTGGACCATGCCCTGGCTGAGAAGCATTTTGAATGGCTCTGCGGGTGCACTAGAGTTCGTAGCTGGGAGCAGCTCAGATTGGGAGAGGAATTTGTAGATGAATCGAGCATATAGAAGGTGCAGAATGGCGTGCTCGATACCACCGATGTACAAATCCACTGGCTGCATCGCTGCAGGAGAGAACGGGGCTTCCTTGTTAGCGGAGTCCAAGAATCGCAGGAAGTACCAGGACGAGTCCACGAAGGTGTCCATGGTATCTGTGTCGCGCCGAGCGGGACCGTTGCAACTGGGGCATTTTGTGTGGAGCCATTCCTCTGAGGATTCAAGAGGATTGCCCTTCTTTCCCTTGAGCCACTCTCCCTCGATCTTTGGCAGCTTTACTGGAAGATCCTTGTCGGGCACCGGAACAGGACCACAGTCCCCACAGTGGATAATGGGGATGGGCGTACCCCAGTATCGCTGGCGACTGATCAACCAATCCCGCAGGCGCCAACTCTCGACGAACCCAGCCTGGCCGACCTGTTCCAGGTCTTTGACAATCCGTTTCGACGCCTCCTTGGAGTGTAATCCTTGGTACTTTCCACAGCGCGAAGTTAAGAAGCCCTCTGGTGTGAAAGCTTTTGCGTTCGACGCCGGGACGACACTGCTGGTTGCATCCTTGCCACTTGGCTCGGCCTCGATAACAACAGGGATCGAGTCGGTGTCTACATTTTCCTTGAAGAATGACATATCCCTGGTGTCATGGCCTGGAACACCCATGACTGCTCCCTCGCCATAGTCGCTGAGGACGTAAGGAGCCACAAAGACAGGGAGCTTCCTCAGCAAGTGGGGGGTTTCTGTGTCAATCTTGCATAATGGATGAGACACCTCAATTTCGGACAGCTGGTAACCTGCTTTGGAGTCTGGTGCAAGAGACGACGCTTCACTCAGGAATTTTCGAAGTGCCTCGTCTTTCTCGGCAGCCTTCAACACAATAGGGTGATTCAAAGAGAGCGCCAGATACTCCACACCATACAAAGTATCTGGGCGGGTAGTGAATACATTCACATCGACTTGATCACCCGCGCGTCCGATGGTAACAGGGAATGTGACCTTGGCACCATAGGACTTTCCAAGCCAATTGCGCTGCATCGACAGGACACGCTCCGGCCACCCCCCAGCAAGAGAATCGAGATCTTTCAGAAGTGCTTCCTTGAACTCAGTGATCTTAAAGAACCACTGCTTCAAATTCAACTTCTCGACCTTAGCCCCAGACCTCCATGAGAACCCATTGGCATCAACCTGCATCAAAATTAGAACAAATCAAATTGTACCCTCTGATCCTGACTCACCTGCTCATTTGCCAAAACAGTCTTATCAACAGGGTCATAATTAACCAACGCTTCCGCCTGGTACGCCAAATCCTTTTTATACAACATCAAAAAGATGCGCTGAGTATGTTCATAGAAGTCCGGGGCACACGTAGCCAGTTCCTGGGTATCCATAAGTATCAATTAGCCATCCATCCCAAAATCAGCCCACGGCCAAACCCGCTGAATTCAAACAATTCACACCAACATACCCGATCCCAATCAAACTCCGCCGAAATACATCTCAACTGCTCCTTCATCTTAGAGATATTCGCCTGCGTCCACACCGCAGGATCAATGCCCCTCTCAATCGCTGCGTTCTCCGCAGGCAACCCAAAAGCATCCCACCCCATAGGGTGGAGCACATCATGCCCGCGCATTTTATAGAACCGCGAGATCACATCTGAGATCGTGTATACGCGCAAATGGCCCATGTGCAGCGTGCCGGACGGGTATGGGAACATGGACAGGATGTAGGATTTGGGTTTCTGTGTTTCGTCGGGTGTTTGACGCGGCGCGGCGCGGTCGCTTTCCCATTTTGCTTGCCATTTTTTGTCGAGGGCGGGGAGGTCCAGTCGGCGGGTTGAGATGCTGGATAGTCGGGTTAGGGTGTAGACTGGTGAGAGGGTTCGTAGGGTTGGACGCGTGTGAATGCGGCCAGGCGCGACAGCGCTGGTTAATCGGAGTCGTGAGAGGAATTGCATGGTAGCTGGCTAATCATTATGTGCCTGGAATGTTTACAGATTGAAGTAATTAGAGCGATTGGTCATGTTCGCGATTTGAAAGTTTGGCTTGATTCTGCGCATCTTCAAAACTTCCCCGGAGCCCCGGTAGCTTTAGCCCCGATTTGGACTAGCGTGGCAGTGTTATACTTTAGACATATTTCTAGAAGCTGTGAAGATGCCGAGATCAATCAATATTTGTTTGGAATGATCTTTTGGCAATATTTCTCATGCTCAATGGATGTGTATATCTACGTCGCAACATTAAAACCACCATTTATCGTACGCTCTACTCTATGCTAAGTTTACATCCTCAAAATATCACCATTCCTGTCAATGCCACCACGGAAATGATCCGTTATCACTTTCCCACCGAGAATAGTTTCCTCGACAAGTCCCTCCACATGCTTAGGCTCAATGCGGCCGTACCAAATCCCCTTACCCGCCAGCGGGTGAGGCTCTGAAGAAGTTCCCAATGCCATCTTCGGCGGGATATAAACAATCACATTACCTGCATATTTGTGTCCTCCAACATGGCTGATTAGACCAATATTAGCGTGCTTAGGGCCATCCACTGTGGTCCCCCCACTGCCCGCGGAGGTAAATCCTCGCGCTTGCAGCACGCGCTTGAACTCGCTTTCCAAGGCAGGGGCCATGACACCACAGCGCATATCGCGACCTCCATGTCCGCATATTAACACTGTCGGAGAGTGATTGATGTCGGTTACTCCCGGGAAGTGTGATGCTAGGTCCGGGGATCGGGTCATATCTGCCTGTTTGGTCGCGGGGAGAGAGGAGTGCATGTTGTGGAGTCGTTCGGGGAGAAGATATGCGCGTACGAAGGTCGTCAGGTCGGTTGTCTGATCGGGTGATGGGCTCGTGTGCACGGGTATCGAGGGGATGTATTTGAAGCTGGGGAAGAGGAATGCCGAGGCAGAAGCAGGGGAGGAGCCTGCAGCTGGCGCAATAGATGAATTCGTGACCAAGATATTGTTGAAAGGCTGGAAGGATGAGATCTCGAATCAGCAAGATTTCGCGCATCCTTTGTCGGGTTATAAGATCCACTTACATCAAGATATGGCCCGCCACGACCTAGCAGGCTCTTCAGTCCTCTCACAAGATTGCCCCAGCCTTTATTTTGGCCATCATCCTCGATTCGACTCGTCCAGTCTCGTTGTCCTGTACAGACGAGAATCTGCTGCGCGTAAGCAGCCATTGTTCCATTCAAGGCCTGTTCATGATCGATCGGTAAATCCTCCGGCAGGGCGGGTGTGGGTGGACAATTGCAGCCTGGTTCAGGGCATGTCTTGGTAACGGGAAAGGGAGGTGGGATTTCCAGGCGCGCGCGGAGTCTGCTGCTGCGCTGAGGGGTACTGGATAGTAGGCGGATTGTCTGGCAGTTTTGATACGTTCGCCCGCTCCAGGCGCGCGTGACTGATTGCGCGTGTATTGGTCGCATTGAATTTATGATATTGGATAAACTGGTAGAAGGTAGACGAAGACAAAGGATAAAAAGTTTAGAAAATAAAAGAGATGTTATTGTCCGAGTGCCGAGTCCGAGATATCGGAGATTATCAATTCCCGCCATCTGATATGCAGATAATAGTAGTACTTCGTAAGTATTCTTATTTATTTAGCTTGACTTTTTGAAGTGGAAAAAATAGCTAGAAGGAGAAATAGAAATAGCCTTATATAATGATAGATTTCCTTTTTTTTAAAAAAAAAGGATTCCTGCCATCACCTGTGTCTCGGCCTGGGAAAATATATACTTCCCAAGGGGACAGTCGAAACTTGGATATTTGCTGAAAAGGAGGAAATAACGCGAGGATAATCACTAGTAAATGGATCTTACAGCAAGAACTTGCTGTTATTTCTTCGTGTTTAGCGTATTCTAACGGTTCATTTATAGTTGTCTCCGTAGAGACTTCAAATTGCCGATATCACAATTCCAAGTTTAGGCTTAAAATGAGTGGTGTAGAGAATGGAAATCATAAGTCGCAAACAAAAACCGACCAAATACACGGGCGTATTTACTGTAAGATTGAAGTTCCAAATCGATATCCTCTTCTCAAGTGATGTGCCAATAGCAACGATGGTGGTGCCTGTTGTACATTGTAGATCGCCATCAAGTGACATAGCCATTCTTCTGGGTTTAGCTTTCGACATACGACAGGGTTACACCAACACTGGGCTTTTACTGATGGGTTGATCGAATCTATAATTGTAAGATAAAACAAATCCCGGCAGATCATACCTGCAACTTTGCCTTTTCAGAAAGATTGCCATTGATTATACGTGCTATATGTTACACAGAATACAAATTTGGTATTCATTTTCATAAGGTCGACACACGGGCCTATAATGTGCACCAATCTTGATCTTGCATCGTCTTGGCATTTAGACCTGAATCTTTGGGATAGATCTTAGATCTGCTCTATAAATTTTTGAAGTGGATCGAGCTGATGAAAGGTCTTCTCGTCATTTTCTATAACATCCGATACCGCTGGGCAGCTGTTGATGCCTGGATACGCGCCGTGAATATATATGTTTACTCGTGTAAGCAAGCCAGCCCGGCGTTTTCGCTGCTTTGAATGATTCCAATAATTGGGGGTTGTCAAAACGTGATTCGGTAGCAAGGCTTGCAGGTTCCGCCTCTTGAATCGTCAATCATGGAGACGATGGATTTCAAGCTCGTTCAGGCTGCCTTGCAACTGTCGCACTGGCCGACAGGTGAGTTAGCCCAGTGTGAGATATTTGGCACATACATGTCCGCACTCATGAGACGGACGGCTTGTCGGATTATTGATAAAAGATATAATCTTGCGAAAAGTGCGGACCGCAATTATTGCCTCCGCTATATGGTGACGGTTAGTTTGCCAAGGGAAGTATAATTGAGGTAGGAGGTTACGCGGACTCGAGGCATTCGGCCCATGATCCACGTGTTCAGGCGCTACGGAGAGTATCACAGAATTGAAGGTACTGGTAATGGCTTTGCAGTCACCCGTGTGGATGAAGAGGGTTCTAATGAGGGGTTTCAACGTTGCTGAGAGGGACGGAGTCCCTTAATTGGTGGACTTTCGTTTGAATCTGACTGCGAATGTGTCCAGTAGGACAGAGATGTATAGATGGGTATGTATGTACAATGCTCAAGGCTCCAGAGACTGCGCACTCTCCGGGTTTGAAAAGAAATCACACCGTGATTCCATATTGGCTGGCGATAGCACACGAGAAGAGGCTGATGTGCTTCCCCTGGGGACCCTTGAGGTCGGAAGTTGGAGAGACTAACCGAACGACCCCTGGCGCCCCCGCACTGGTCATGTAACAATAGGATATGCGCCGAAGCCCCGAGAGGACAACACATCACGCATGCAGCTTCTAGCGAAATCTCATGGCGACTATTGATTGGTCGTATAGGTCGAGATCCGAGTAATTTGGGATCGATGGTGAGTTGGGACGATGAGTTGAAACGGTAGCTAGTACATCATGCAGTCGGCACCCGCAAAAGTGATGGTGTATAATCTGCTTTCTTGCGATCGGAGAGTCGTAACTATAACATCAGACTTGCCAGGTAAATTTTGGAGGGTTCGCTAGTCATTATTCATATTTCGACACCCAATGTGGTACATCACGTCGCAGCCATTCAATCCAATGCCGATCGAGGAGCAAACACAGTCAAAACATGCATTGCAGTTTGTTACTTGACCTGCAGTCTTGGAAACATGGGAAAACTCGCAACAAAAAGACAAACATATTAGGTCGAAAACCCCGGGATCCGGTAGATTAAAAATAAATAATTCACCCTGCTCGAGTTTGTTCTCGATGCGGTCATGCTACCCGTGATCTGATCCGGAAGCTCCTGAGTGGACCCGAGTGGACGCTTCTCCAAAACCTCCTCGCGAGGAGGTAATGTATATCATGGGCTCTGTAGTACCAAGTAGCGGGGCCGGAGTTGGAGAAGGAAGGCTGAAATTCGGCTGAAAGGCGGAAATTGCTCTGGATCTTGGAATATCAGGGGCTGAGGAACTGGTACCTTAGTAGTATTAGACGAGCTAGGTTGGAGATACCAATTACTGTAATAATCAATTCCTTGCTCAGGTGGAATGGTATGGTCTGCCCTGTTTCCAAGGGGTTACCCCTCATTATGTCAGCCTATGTCACTTACCCCGCAGCGGGGTAACAACAATTTTTTAGTGGGTTGATGGGTTGGAAAAAACAATTTAACTATTTGGAATATGATGCCTTACATAGCTTTAAGATGTTGTATACAATATAAGCACATGTGCGACTTTATGGTAACTACATATGTGTAGGTGTATGTAACTATATCTAACTATATACTATATGTAATACTTACACAAGTGCCCCCGCAGATGCCTTTGGAGAGCTTTCCAGGGTTAAGATATATGAAATATATCGATGTAAGCTATTAGAAGTACTACACACATGTAGCTAATAGTAAGATAAAATAATGTACGTAAAAATGTGGGTACATGGCAATTTCCCAAGTCTAAAGATGATAGGCCATGAAAGGGATGTGCAACATACCCTGTCCCTCATGCGGAGAGAGATCTCCAATTGGATGTCCAGTGTCCGTTTCTCCCGTTTCTATGCGTGTTATTTTGAGGGGAGGTAAATACCTCTTTATAGAGCGGGGGCTATATATAACCAGCTCCGGTTGCTGTTTATGGTTTCTTTCTTCCAACACTATATTCAACTATCACCTATTCTACTCCCGTTTAGTCTACCTGTAAGTCTTCTAGTCTTTTTTCTTATTTCCTTCCCCTCCAGGGCTATAGCCACATACAGTTCAGGTCACATATCTTGGCCTGCAACGTGCCCCACCTCTTGAACTTGCCGTATCCGGCTTTCTACAACGCCGTTCTTGGGCATTCACCTCGTCAACGATTTTATCCATTATAAAACAGAGAGCTGATCCTTTCTATAGCGACGTCTTGAAAAATATTCTATAATCCATCACAATGGTATTTATTCGCTCTATTTCCCGTCAATTAAGACGGCCCTTCCTCTCAAGCTCTCTCAAGCCAACTATTGCTTCCAGCCCATTCACTCGGGCTTCACCTTTGGCCGGCTCTATTTCCGGTGCACGTACGCTAACCGCAACTGCCAATCTACAGGGCAAAGTTCTTTTGGTTCTCTACGATGTAAGCCATTCTTAGTTCATCCTTTACGCATTTCATTCGCTGACCTAAGTTTTTTTATGATATAGGGTGGTGAGCACTCCAAGCAGCAGCCTAAGCTGCTCGGTACCACCGAGAACGAGCTCGGCATCCGCAAGTGGCTCGAGGACCAGGGTCACACTCTGGTGACCACCTCCGACAAGGAGGGTGAGAACTCGACTTTCGATAAGGAGCTCGTCGACGCTGAAGTCATTATCACCACCCCGTTAGTTTATCATGCACGGACTTTCGATGACTCTCACTAACGATGAAACAGCTTCCACCCCGGTTATCTCACCGCTGAGCGTCTGGCTAAGGCCAAGAAGCTCAAGCTCGCCATCACTGCCGGCATTGGTTCTGATCACGTTGACCTGAACGCTGCCAACACCACCAATGGCGGTATCACCGTTGCCGAGGTCACCGGCTCCAACGTCGTCTCCGTCGCTGAGCACGTTATCATGACCATCCTTATCCTCGTCCGCAACTTCGTCCCCGCCCACGAGCAGGTCAAGAACGGCGAATGGGATGTCGCCGCCGTCGCCAAGAATGAGTTTGATCTCGAGGGCAAGGTCGTCGGTACCGTCGCCGTTGGCCGTATCGGTGAGCGTGTCCTCCGCCGCCTCAAGGCCTTCGACTGCAAGGAACTCCTCTACTACGATTACCAGCCCCTCTCCGCCGAGGCTGAGAAGGAGATCGGTTGCCGTCGCGTCGATGATCTCGAGGAGATGCTCGCCCAGTGTGACGTCGTCACCATTAACTGCCCCCTGCACGAGAAGACCCGCGGTCTCTTTAACAAGGACCTCATCTCTAAGATGAAGCCTGGTTCTTGGCTCGTGAACACCGCCCGCGGTGCCATCGTTGTCAAGGAGGATGTCGCTGAGGCCCTCAAGTCTGGCCACCTCCGTGGCTACGGTGGTGATGTCTGGTTCCCCCAGCCAGCCCCCAAGGACCACCCTCTCCGCTACGCCGAGCACCCCTGGGGTGGTGGCAATGCCATGGTTCCCCACATGTCCGGTACCTCCATCGATGCCCAGGTCCGCTACGCCAACGGCACCAAAGATATCCTCGAAAGCTACTTCTCCGGCCGTGAGGACTACCGTCCTCAGGACTTGATCGTCCACAAGGGTGACTACGCCACCAAGGCCTACGGTCAGCGCAAGTAGGAAATGTCCTTGCATGATGCAGTATAAGGTATTCTCCGACTGAGCGGTTTCCTTTTTATATTTTATGCTTTTTCTTTTGAATTGTTCATTCCAGTCCCATTTGCCCAGAGTAGCATGGGCGATGCTGAAAAAGGTAGCATCTTTCACGATACCAATGAATTATATTTATAACCTTGACTTCTTTTCCACATACCCATTTAAGATTTTCTATCCGGAGTACAACATACAACGACAAACCTCCATATGCAGTACAATATGCAGAGTTGATGATCTGTGGAGCTATGTCGATCTCCAAATTAATTGAGCCCAGTCCTTTGGTGGAGTCTAGAATGTGTACAGAGTAGATCTGATATCTCTCTTTTAGACGTTCTTGATGAACAAGTATGATTAGTAGGAATAGTATGGAATACATCCATGATGGATGTATCAATCGCTCAACTAAACCGAGTCCAGCTACATACAATTGCAAAAATGGAAAGCAAAAAAACAACTCTATTCACAAAGGACATAGCTATCCTTCAAGCGCCAGACAAACATAGAAACTTGGACTACGCGGCTTGCAAAACATCTCTAGACAAAAATAGGAACCCCCAAAATGCAGATATATACACTATGTACGCGAATACGATCTTCAACGTTTCAAAGCCTCCCTCCTCGACCATTCCGGCGCCCCTCATTCCCCTCATCATCACTATCATCCATAAACCCCTGTTCCAAATCCCGACTCAAACGACTCTCTGTCTCACCCAGGGTGTCATTTCTCCGTTCCTCCAGCGCGCCTCGCCTCGCAGAATCCCTATTAATCCCAACCAACATCTCCCCTTCCTCATCATCAATACTGATCGTATCGTGGTCGGCTATGCGCGCGCCCCACCGCCACCGAGATGGAAGGAAGAATTGCATTACTTTATCAGTTATGCGGTCGCGTAAAGACAGTGTGTGCGCCGATATACTGTGTAGCGGGAGGTATTGCGAGTAGCGCTGGTGGTAGCGGCGGAAGAAGGGGATAATCACGCATGAGGCTAGGATGTAGATTGATAGGGCGATTGCGGCTGGGGTGAGTATTGTCTGTGTGTGGGGGTGGGTTTGTTAGTTTGGTTCCTTTTTGGGTTCAGTCTTGGCCATGGAATGTCTGGAGATGACGGTGACTTGCGCGTCGGGATAGGGGGGTATGGACGCACCTTGGCAAAGACACCTGCTGATACCATACTGGGTGCTAGTAAATTAGGCTCTAGAGCCTAAAATACGATAGGAGAGTGGTGAGGTTTGGAGAGATTGCGGAGCGAGGTCCGGGGTCCCACGGGTCTGAACAGCTCACGCGGCAGGATCGGCAGATCGACAAAGCACCGGCCACTCGGGATATCAGAGTTTGAACTTTTATTATCATTTCACTTCCAGTTACTTAAAATAGTATCAGTTTTGTAGAAAATTCGATTCAAACATATGCAACTGACCTGCCTAAATGGCCTGGTTCCCAAGGCAGTCTAACAACAACCTTGGAACTTGCTATACTATGAATGCTCGAGTTCTAAGTCCTTGGTTGCGCCCTCTTTTGTAAGATAATCTCACATCTCTCTCCATTTTCCAATCCATCCAAGCAATATTTACTATGCCACAAGAAGTTGCAAGTAAAGTATAGCTTATGAATTGACGGGTACCACATATAGAGATCCAATATCAGAGAATATATCCCTTCCGTTTCCTTCTCTGTAAGCGTCGCCCAAGTCGTGTTTACTTGTCTCTAATTTCTATCTTCCTCGCCTTCAACCCAGGGCATCGCAATCAAAATATTGTAACCTGAAACCCTAAGAAAATCAATAGAGTAGATGCTTATCACCTCTACAACTCACTCTTCAACTCCAACAAACAACATACTCTCTCCATAGAATCCAAACATACACTGGGTTTCAAACTGATATGTCAACATGGACTGGTGTTGGGAATGTTCCACTGGGGGTTTCATATTGTTCTTGGGTTGAGGTGAAGAAAAAAAAGGGGGGGAGGGCGGGGATTATATTCGACTGCCTGTTGGGCTGCGCCTCCTACCTAGATATGTAGGTTTTAGGTCTCAAGTGGAAGCCATGAAGTCCCCATGTCTTCCCAAAATCCTGCCCAGGTGCACTCATAGAATATTCCAAAGGCAGTCGTACTGAAGAAAGCCCATGTCATCATTCATGACAGCCCTTGGAGAAGCTCAATGATGGAACCTTCCAAGTCCCTGGGCAGTGGTGATGCTCAGGTGAGTTCGTATTGATCTGTCTCATAACACTTCTTCGGGACTACATAGTGAATATCCACCAAATGATGCTAATATATGGTTGAATACAGATGCCCAACCTTATGGGTGTTTTATCACACTTTCTCTATGAAACCTCATTCCAAGTCCATGCCCTGGACGTCTTCGAGTATAAAGTACAAGCTTACGTGATCTTAAAGATCACGTGCGCGGTCGGGGAGTTTCTCCGGGACAAGCCCCCTAATATCAATAGGACTGATTAGAAGAACGCTCAGGCTTTGATTCTGGCGTCAAACTGGACTTGACATTTGCAAAAAAGCTTGCATGTTAATTTCCTTTTATCCTATTTTGCCTTCTTTGTGGGGTGAGTGCCGTGAAGAGGTTCCCTTACCCCTCGTCTCTTGCGACTCCGCTGTAGGAACGGGTATACTAACTAGCTAGGGAGGGACACAGAGAGCCACTTTCGCCCAATTTGAATGTCATCATCTTCTCTCATATCCTTTGCGATCGACAGCGCGCTATCGCGAAACCGACCTCTTTATTTAATACCGATCCCAAGAGTGTTGGAGGGGCCCTTATGCTGCGCCCTGCCTCATCTTAGTGACGCCCGCCAACATGCCACCGAGTTCACAAGCCGACAAATCTAGGCAAACATCGAGCGGAAAATCATTCTTCGGACGAAAATTGTACAAAGAGAAGCCGACCGAGGAACGATACGATAATTATGGGGGCTCTTACGATAGCCTGGCACCTCCGGGAAGCGCCGCGGGCTCACGCTCGTCCCGCTATTCGAAGCGGTCTTCCATTCAATCTGTCGACATGACCCAGGATTTTGACCCAAGCAGTATCGCGCACACCTCCGGCGTTATCACCTCCATTCCCTTTGAAAGTCTCCCCACCGATACCAGGACGCCGATTCCAATAGAGAACATGCCTCGCCCTGGCTCATCGCGCCACGAGCCTTCGCCCAACCACCTGGGAAAAGCTGGAGGTGACTATCATCAATATCCAACCGTGACCTCTACGTCTGCACCAAATGGGTACGCCTCACATCCCTCTGGCCCCCGTCCGCCTCCGCACACCTCAAACAGTACCTCAAACAGCACGTCACACGGCACCCTGACCAGCAGCAACTCCGGTGATCGAAGTGCCAGACAGCAACAATGGGGACGGCCGGGCAGCTCTGCAGCGAACAATGGGCCGAACCCTAACTCCTATTCTATTGATTCGTCCTCCAACTCCCGCACTTCCCTCGACCAAGCCAGCATCTACTCTTCCGTTTCTTCTAACACGCGCGGTTCGAGCTACTTCTCCTCGGACAATTCCTCTCGCACTCTCACAACTTCGCATTCTGGTGACCGCACCATGTTCCCTAGCTCCAGCTCGGGCCGGCTGTCAAATGCAGGATCCTCCCACCAGATCTCTGTACCAGCTGCTGTCCCCCGGCCACAAGATAACTACCTCACTCGACCGAGAGATGATCGCATTGTGGACCAGCTATTTCTAGAGCTGATGCAAAAGCGAGGATGGCAAAACCTTCCTGAACAGGCCAAACGGCAGATGTTGTCGTACCCCGCTTCAAAGAAATGGACATTGGTACATCAGGATCGCTTGACGGAGTTGCAAGGGGAGCAAAAAAGACGACAAAATGCGCGACAAACTCATGGCCATGACGGTTTGTCTGGTTTGCTCGAACGTGCCGATGAAGAAGGGAGCCCGGAATGGTATGTGAAGAAGGTGATGGATGACACTATTACATCCAAGCAGCTTGCTAGTTTGAGTGTCAGCTTGCGGACACAGCCAATCAGGTATGAACTGCCCTTTTTTCTCGATCTCGTTCATATCACTAATAGCCACGCAGCTGGGTGAAAGCCTTTGTTGAAGCCCAAGGTCAAATCGCTTTAACCAATGTCCTCTTAAAGATCAACAGAAGAAAAGTCTCTGGTCCTGTTCCGGCTCCCCCTACAGGCGATAAAGATCTAGACCGGGAATACGATATTGCCAAATGTCTGAAAGGTCTGATGAACAACAAGTATGGCGCAGACGACGCTTTAGAGCATCAAAATGTGCTAGTTGCACTCGTCACCTCGTTATCATCGCCACGCCTGAATACTCGGAAACTTGTCAGCGAAGTCCTCACTTTCTTGTGCCACTGGGGCGATGGACAAGGCCACCAAAAAGTCCTGCAAGCAATGGATAAGGTCAAGCATGATCACAATGAAACTGGTCGCTTCGATGCTTGGATGCGTATTGTCGAGGTCACTATCGATGGTCGTGGAAAGATGGGAAGTCTGGTCGGTGCGAGCGAAGAGTACCGCAGCGGAGGCATTGGCATGGAGAATCTCCTGATGGAGTACGCTGTCTCAACCATGATCCTCATAAATATGTTGGTGGACGGAGCAGAGACGGACCTGCAGCTGCGTTGCCACATCCGTGCCCAGTTCACATCATGTGGAATCAAGCGTCTGTTAACGAAGATGGAGGGATTCCAGTATGAGGTCATCGACAAGCAAATCGAGCGGTTCCGTGAGAATGAAGCCATCGATTACGAGGACCTCCTACAGCGGGAGGGCAGCAGCATGAAGGATAGCATCGAGGGCGAAGTGAAGGACATGAGCGATCCCATGCAAATCGTCGATGCAATCACGTCCAAGATTAATGGTAGCCGGTCTCACGACTACTTCCTCTCGGCAATGCAACATATGCTCCTGATTCGGGAGAACTCCGGCGAGGAAGGACTGCGAATGTTTCAGCTGGTAGACGCCATGCTGAGTTACGTGGCCATGGACCGGAGGCTGCCCGACCTTGATCTTCGGCAGGGTCTGACCTTCACCGTGCAAAGTCTGCTAGATCGGCTGCACACCGATGCTGAGGCAAGACAGGTATATGATGAGTCTCTCGAGGCACGGCAGATTGCCGAGGCCGCCATTGCTGAGCGCGATGAGATGCGAGCGCAGGTCGAGCTTGGCGCAGATGGCCTAGTTTTGAAATTGCAAAAGCAAATTGATGAACAGGCTGGTATTATCGAGCTGCAACAAAGGCAAAATGAATCCTTCAAGGCCGAGGTTGCAGAAGTACAAAGGCTGCGTGCTCAGGAATTGCAGCGCAATGAGCTGGAAACCCGCGAACTATACCTTATGCTCCGAGATGCCCAGGATATCGCGGCTTCCAATGCACGAAAGGTCAACAACCCAGAGACAGCGGAGGCAGCAGGTCCATCCCAGATGCCTGGCATCATGGATCGTGAAAAACTCATGGAACGTCTGGAACGCCAGCTCGAGCGGACTAAGACCCAGTTCAAGCTGGAGGGTAAGGTCTGGGGCCAGCATGGACCATCTGACCGACTCCGTGAGCTGCGCGAGAAGATGGAAGGCGAAGGAGATGACAGCGAGGACTTTGCTGAAACTACACGCCGAAACGTTGACCCTGGTTCTTTGGGATCTGTTTACCGCAAGCGGAGCCATATTCCCAAGATGGACTCGACTCTGGAAGACGAGGAGGACATCCCAGTGGATAGCAATGGCGAGCCAATGTACGAGATGCCTCGTCTGGTGGAAATGCATCGTCCTCGTTTGAACCCCGCCCAGGCTACCGGCTTGTTAGGCGAGATTGCTTCCAAGGTTCCCAAGTTTGATGCTGAAGATTCCGATGCCGTTGAAGGGGAACAGGTACCCAAGCCGGAGGACAATGAAGCTGCTACAACCACTATGCCGCCGCCGCCTCCCCCACCTCCAGGCGGCAAGATTGTTCCTCCGCCCCCGCCGCCGCCGGGGGGTATGGCTCTTCCCCCACCTCCGCCGCCAGGAGGCAAGATTCTTCCACCGCCACCTCCCCCGGGTGGAATGGTTGGTCTGCCTCCTCCTCCACCACCTGGTGGAATGTCTCTCCCACCACCGCCGCCGCCAGGTGGTGCCAAGGGTGTTCCTGGATTACCGCCTCCACCTCCACCCCCCGGTGGAAGAGTTGGATTACCTCCGCCGCCGCCCCCAGGTGGAAGAGTTGGATTGCCTCCGCCGCCGCCCCCAGGTGGTGGTGGATTCGCTCCTCCACCTCCCCCTATTCCAGGTGCTAAGGGCCTGATGGTTCCCCCGCCTCCACCCCCCCAGCGGTGCCTTAGGTGCAGGTTGGAGACCGTCATACATGGTTGGAGATGTTTCGCCGTCTACAATCCACATGCCATCTATTCGCCCTAAGAAGAAGCTCAAGGCTCTGCATTGGGACAAGGTCGACACTCCCCAAGTGACTGTTTGGGCTGGTCACGCACCGACTGCTGAGCAGAAGGAAGAAAAATATACCGAGCTTGCCAAGAAGGGTGTATTGGACGAGGTTGAGCGACTGTTCATGGCCAAAGAAACCAAGATCTTCGGAGCCAGCACGGGTGCGAAGCAGCGCACGGCCAAGAAACAGATTATCTCGAATGATCTATCCAAGAACTTCCAGATTGCTCTGTCCAAGTTCTCTCAATACCCGGCCGAGGAGGTGACTCGCATGATCATCCAATGCGACAAGGAGATTCTGGATAACAGTGTCGTTATGGACTTCTTGCAAAGAGACGAAATGTGCAGTATACCAGAGAACGTCGCTAAGCTTATGGCACCATATAGTATGGATTGGACAGGCCCTGGCGCCGCTAGTACCGATCGTGAGCAGGATCCCTCCGAGATCACTCGCGAGGATCAGATCTATCTGTACACTGCATTTGAGCTAAATCACTATTGGAAAGCAAGAAACAGAGCGCTTGCACTGACCCGCACCTACGAACCAGAGTACGAGCACATATCTACAAAGCTACAAGAAGTTGCGCGAGTCAGCGAATCCTTGCGGGACTCTGTGTCATTGATGAACGTGCTCGGTTTGATTCTCGACATTGGAAACTTCATGAATGACGCCAACAAACAGGCCCAGGGTTTCAAGCTGAGCTCCCTTGCCCGGCTGGGTATGGTGAAAGACGACAAGAATGAAACTACCTTCGCCGATCTGGTCGAGCGTATCGTGCGGAACCAGTACCCAGAGTGGGAGGGCTTCCTCGACGAGATCAGTGGGGTCATTGGCCTACAGAAGGTTAATGTCGATCAGCTCCGCAGTGATGCTATCAAGTATATTAGCAACATTAAGAACGTACAGTCGAGTTTGGACGCTGGTAACTTGAGTGATCCTAAGAGATTCCACCCCCAGGATCGTGTCAGCCAAGTTGTTCAGCGATCTATGAAGGATGCTAGACGAAAGGCTGAGCAGCTGCAGCTCTACCTGGATGAGATGGTGAAGGCTTATGATGATATCATGGTCTTCTACGGTGAAGACAACGCAGACGAAAATGCCAGACGAGAGTTCTTTGCTAAGTTGAGCGCGTTCTTGGTCGAGTGGAAGAAATCCAGGGAGAAGAACACATCTCTTGAAGAATCTAGGAAGCGCACAGAAGCATCTCTCGCCCGCAAGCGAATCAATGTCAACCTCGCCAACAATACTCCCACTGCAGAAGCAGCGCAGTCACCTGCTTCAAGTGGTGCCATGGACTCGTTACTTGAGAAGTTGCGTGCTGCAGCACCTCAAGCTAAGGATCAACGAGACCGCCGTCGTCGTGCTCGTCTAAAGGAGCGGCATAACGTCCGCGTAACTTCGGGCTCTAAGCCGCCACCTGATTCGGGCGAGGCCGAAGGAGGCGAAGGTGGGGGTGAAGACACAACTAATGGCGAAAGAAATGATGAGAATGGTCTTCTTAGCCCTCCAATTACTGCAGAAGAAGATGGCAAGCAGGAAGGTCAAGTGTCAGAAGGCGAAGACGTTGCAGATCGTGCTGCCAGCATGCTTCTTGGTCTGAGAAGCAATTCCGATTCAGGCAGCGGCGAGCGCCAGAGACGGAGAAGAGAGAGCGCAGACGAAGAGCGTCGTAATCGCCGCATGAGACGCCGCAACCCCGCTGCAAGTGGGAGCAAAGATAGCGCGGATGGCTCCAGTGGCCTTGCTACAGTTCAAGAGCCTGCTTCTCCTTCGCAGACAGACTCGATGGCCGCAGATGACCATCAACTTCCCAGCCCGCCCAACGAGTCTCAACCTCCGCCCTCAATTGTCGTGTCAGAGCAAGATGATTCATTATCACAGGACCACTCGATTGACGGTTCCTCTCCCCACAAACCAACCGATTTGTCGGATTGAGTCAATCACCGACAGCCGATTTAATTTAATGTTTTATCGATCCCCTTTGGTGACGCATCAGATCCATACATGTACCCAGATGGTCTCCATCCATCAACACCACTCACTACTACAACCACCCTCGATTGTATAATACCCATTCCCTACCTACACTACTCTTTGAGCCGCCCTCCTTTATTTGACGAGCCGAGCATGGTGTGATGATACCATTTCTTTGTTTCATCTTTTCCTTTTCCTTTTCCTCCTAACATTATTCCTTCATGTGCAATCATCATCTCTTTTTTCGTTATCCACTTCCGCATACCCATCTGACACCGACTCCCTGTCTCTCTCTCTCCTTGTACATAATCTCTTTCCCCCCGTCTTTATCAAAATCTACCTGCCATGGAAATATCGCCATGATTGGAGGGCCTATCATCGAATTGCATATTGAGCTTGATGCTCAATGTTTCCTGCATTGTCACCTTGTTCTTTTACTTCCTACTTCGGAGTACAGGCCTGATCAAGCTTTACATTTGCTGTGTATCCTTGAATAAAGCGGCATTAAATGAGCTGCTATTGTGTGTGCCTTTCGGGATTAGGATCTAAATACCCACAGTTAGACAAATCTATGTTCTCGATCTCTTCCAATGTAATCACACCTGTAGTTCGTACTCGTATTATATATATTTCTTATCAATCACGTGAATGTCTTATCGCAAGATAAACATCCATCGATTGACGTTTGAACATTTGAACTCTCGATATTTACCAATATTTTGTTGGTTTGATCTTGCGTATGCGAGCAGCTCGCCGAGTACTACGTTGGGCTTCTCCCTTCGTCCCACCAACGAGTCAACTATGGCAAGCGATACCAAATAAATCCTATATACGACGTCATGGTTTTCTCTCCGAATCGCCAGGACCCAGGCGGACTCGCGGGCAAGCTCGAGCTTTTTCGTCAACTTGCGCTACTAGGCTTATGCTAGATGGAGACTCTACAATATACGCGCTCTCCACTGCAACCGGCCGAGCAGCCATTGCAGTTGTGCGCGTATCGGGTCCGGCCTGTGCCTCGGTATGTGTTTCGCGAAAGACGAACCCAAACCATCACATCACCAGACTAACAACGCTAACAACGCCATTCAGATATACAAAAGCCTCTGCCCAAACCATCCCCTTCCCAAACCACGCCATGCAGCCCTCCGCACCCTCTACGACCCAACCCAACCCCCAACCGCAAACACAATCCTCGACGCCGGCGCCCTAGTCCTATACTTCCCCTCTCCACGAACCGCAACAGGCGAAGATATCCTCGAACTCCACATCCACGGCGGACCCGCAATAACAAAAGCCGTTCTCTCAGCAATCGCACAGACAAACACCCCAGAGCAAACAGTGCGCTACGCCGAACCAGGCGAATTCACCCGCCGCGCCTTCATGAACGACCGCCTCAGCCTGCCTCAGATCGAAGCACTTGGTGACACACTCTCTGCCGACACTGAACAGCAGCGACGTCTAGCCGTGCGCGGCTCCAGCGATGCACTGCTAAACCGGTACGAGCAGTGGCGCCAGGGTTTGCTGTATGCGCGCGGCGAGCTGGAGGCGCTGATTGATTTCTCCGAGGACCAGCATTTTGACGAGTCCACCGAAGAACTTGTTTCATCTGTTGCGGGCCAGGTGCGCGCGCTGAGCGTCCAGATCGGCTTCCATATTGCTAATGCGTCGCGGGGGGAGTTGCTTAGGAATGGGATTCGGGTTGCCCTGCTGGGTGCGCCCAATGCTGGGAAAAGTTCGTTGCTTAATCGGGTTGTTGGGAAGGAGGCTGCTATTGTTAGTACCGAGCAGGGGACCACGAGGGATATTGTTGATGTTGGGGTTGATCTTGGAGGGTGGTATTGTAAGCTTGGCGATATGGCTGGAATTCGGGCTGAGAGTGGCTCTGGTGATGGCGAGGAGGTTGTGATTGGGGCTGTTGAGAAAGAAGGTATTCGCCGGGCTAGAGAGAGGGCTTTGGAGTCTGATGTTGTTATCGTGGTTGTTTCGCTGGAAGACACTGCCACTGGCGTCCGACTATTCGTTGAGCCGGAGGTTCTTGGTGCTGTTAATGACTGTGTTCATGCGGGCAAATGCCTCGTTGTGGCTATCAACAAGTGCGACAAGCTACACATTGCTTTGGAAAGTGGTGTGCCGCAGTCATTGTCTGAGACGATCCACGACATCTTCCCTTCGGTCCCGGCAGACCGCGTGTTTGCAATTTCCTGCGAGGAAGCCAAGCATGGAGCATCGTCGCTCAATAACCCTACAGACCCCGGTAATCTACAGGTCTTTCTACGTGGACTAATTACGACTTTTGAGCAGATTGCCTCGCCACTTGGTATGGACGGAAGTGGAGATGGTCAATATGATCTTTCGTATTGGGAAGATTCTCTAGGTGTCACACATCGCCAAAGCTCTAATCTACAAAGATGCCTCGACCACCTGGACGACTTCCTGTCTCAAGCCTCTTCTGAATGCGCTGATGGTTCCTCGCGCGAGAAAGAACTCGGCTCTCTTGATTCCCATGCTGAGTCTGAAGTCGATATCGTCACTGCCGCGGAACATCTGCGCTTTGCGGCTGATATGCTGGCCAAGATCACAGGAAAAGGCGAGAGTGGAGATGTGGAGGATGTGTTGGGAGTTGTCTTTGAGAAGTAAGTACTGGAGGACCTGGGGCTTGGTTTGCTGGCCCGGAACGTGAGCTGATTGTCGTAGATTCTGTGTCGGCAAGTGAATAGTCCGATTCACGGATGGTTCCAACGACGAAGTTGACTTGCAACGCTGTCCCAAGATGCCTTATTCGGCAAGAGTCGTGGTATCAACTGGTTGCAAGTCGCAATTGAGGTAATTGAGGTGATGGCTGAGAGTGCATTGTCCATCATCCACGTTCTGGACAGGCTAATTTTGGCCAGACAGAAGCTTGGGACATGGGCGGTTGGCCGGGGCATTGTACCCTCCTCGACCCATTGCAGCAGACATCCTGATGAATGATTTAGGCAGAGATAATTGCTGGAATAGCTTCGAAGTGGTAGATGGGAGGTGATGTGTCGAAGAAGTTGCAACAAGCCGATGCAATTGTGTATGAATAGCAGCCCGATAGACTAATAATGTATACAATGATTCAAAAATGGCGACTTCTATCGATCACCAACCCGATACTTATAGAAAGAAAAGGAACCCCCCGAAATTGTCTGCCTTGGTTGCCGGGGCCCATTCATCATCATCCCAGGCACCCAGGAATGAACCCGGAGGGTTCATTTCAATAATACGCTACAAGAACGATCTTGTCCTTGCCAAAGATGCAGAGAAGTCTGTAGAGCATGAGTGATCTGAGTCGGGATCCAGATACGGTCACCGCAAAGTACGTAGTGCTTCGTAGGAGTCTCAGTTAGCCAGATGTACCGATCTGAAAGCCCGGAATTAATATATTCAAGATTTGGGGGCTATTGTTCTCATCGACGCTACGGTATGGATAATTCCTAATGCTGAGGCGAGCTTCAGCTGTATAGCCTTGTATGGAGCCTAGTTTGAGGTTGAAACATGCTTCTTTGGGGATGTCGATCATTATGATTACTCACATTTGAGATATTTCTTTACTCTTTTTTTCTCCTATTGGCTATTATGTCGCCTATATTTGCCATTCGACTAAGTCATCGTTTTAAAACTCATGTCAGATCTAAGAATAGCAGAATATCATGGAATGTCAATTCCTTCTCGAAGGATCGTGAATAGTGTTGGATGTGAGGTCACGTGACCCTTCTTGTCCTGGACTTCTCTGTATCTCCTCTTAGTCAGTTATCGCCAATACTATTAGAACCCCCTAAATACACGCACTAAGGTGTTCTAATTACTTCATTATTAGACATACTTGATCTAGCTGCGCTACACACTACACTAGCTAGATCTAATAAAATATATCATTTTAGTTGATTTGGATGGCTTCAAATGTTCAAACGCGTCGAAATCAGACGAGGGGTGATCGGCTCGCAGGGGAGCGGTTGGTATTTACGTTATTGCCGGGATCCGATGGACTGGGCTCGAGTGGTACCCTCCTCAGCGGGCCTATTATAAACACAGGGAATCCTATGACGATGGCAGTCGCGATATACAGGTTGCGATTTATCACACTACGTCAGTCAGGATAGATTTTGTAGCAATAGATCTACCGTACCTTTACTCGTCGGGCGCGATATCGCTGATATCCGGTCCTGGACTTACAGTGTGCGAGGACGGGGGCCTTTGCGCTTCTTGCGGTTGGATGAGTCCCTTTCGCTATAGCTATAGCCTCGTGGCGAAGAGGACGAGTTACTGTCTGGGATGGCCGAGGTCATCTTGCTTCGGTCCTATATATTATGGCGATGGAGTTCCAGAGCAACGATGACATATCCTGGGGTCTTTCGGATTCGGCGAAGAGGAGCGAAGCCTTCCTCAGTTTGTCTAGCGGGAACCACGATCGCCGAATGGTTGACCTGTGGGTACTTACCTCCAATAATGGAAAGACGGGCCAGGAGAAGGTACTGGAAGTAGTAGGTAAGTTACCTGAATATTAAAACTCCTCTTAAAGTTCCTGATGGACGCGGGCCGCCCTCACTAGCGACCCCCGGTCTTAGTTAATGTAATCCACCACGGAGCTGCGCTTGCTACATCACTTTACTCTATTCACCAGCGCTACTATACCCGGGGCCCATCTAAAGCGTATCAAAGACTAGACTTCGGCAGGACCCATGGGTACCCATTTGGACCCATCAAAAACCCATCGATGGGCTGGGTTTTGGGTCTAAACCTTCGACCTATCATAGGTTATAGGTTTTTGAGGAAAACCCATGACCTATATGGGTACCTATCGAAAACCTATCTATACCTATGTAGGGTGTAAACGGGACAAATATCGTGACTATATAAATAATGCATTTTTAGCTGTAATTCTAGGTATTCTGTTTATACCTCGAAGGACTAATTTAGATAAATACCGTAGTATATCCATTGATTCTATTCGTCTAGTATTGTTCAAAATCATTATCTTCTCTATATTTACGCTTCCTTCTAGAAGTCTATAACTAGGTCCTATTCTCCGGTAGTTGGGGCTTATCTACTAGAGAATAAGACTCAGTTGTATCTTTACCCTCGATACTAAGATCTATTAATATACTTAGACTTCCGCAAAGCTCGATCTCAACCCATTAAAGTGGGTCTGCGCGGGCTTTTTTTTTCAGAAAAAACCCTCAAATATGCATAAACTATCCTAAATAAGTAACTTTTATGTAAAATTTGCATAAATTTGCATAAAATGGGCTCGAAATGAGCTCGCTGGCGAGTTTCGAGCCCAAGGATTGGGCCCAAAGTTGGGCTTTGCGGAAGTCTAAATATACTATAAGTAGCTGTCTTAGTAGCTACTTTATCTTCCTTATTATCACTAATTGAATTAAACTCTATCTTTTCTAGATTCTCTAGATTCTATTCCTTCGATACCTCAATCTTATCTAGAGTAAAGTACTTTTTAAGCTACTTTACCTCTATATCCTTAAGATTAAATCTTAATATATATAGATATAATATAGTCTCTTCGATAGTCTCTAACTTTAAACGGCTACGCTAGTAGTAATAGATATTACGGGCGGTATTAAATAGCCGCTTAATACTAGTACTAGTTACTAGAATAGAGAGAATATCTCGAGTAAGTAATATAGTTGTAGGGAAACGAGATTAGTTATTTAGTAGAGATCATAGTTAGAAGCCAACATATTATCAAACAAGAGAAAACATGTCAAAATTGTACATGCCAAGCCCTAAATTTATGCAAGATATGGGTTTTTGGACCCATCGATGGGTCGTGCCGAAGTCTTAAGTATATGTCCGAGGCACATTTGGTGCTCGCGGGAACTTGCACGGAGAAAGTTTCAACAGATATTTCACAATACTTCTATAGTCGCTTCTACCTTTATAAGGACGTCTGGGCTTTATGCATTTTAATCCACTATCTCGCGGGCCGCCTCTTAGTGAATGAGTTGATATTGCACCTTGCGTCCCAATCTGATACGTCAATCGAGCAAATACTGCTGACGGCCCATGCCAGCCGTACAATCATCCAGATGGCCGTCAAAATTTGCTGCAGCATCACAGACTCAGTCCATGTGGCTTCTTCCCGTAGGGTATTTCTAACTTGGGCCAATACTCCCCGTTAAGGGTTTGCTTAACACTTATTTTTGTTTTGTATTTCTTTGTGCTATTCCTAAGGTCTTTTTCATATACGTATCCGAAGATTGCTAGAGAATGGACACTTTGACAGTTGACCGCAGACTATGACCCTGATATACAGAGTGTCACCTCGTATAGTGTTCCATCAATAGCAATATCGATATACGAGCAATACTGATTGGAAGAATTCAATAGGTATCCATGGATGGATGTTATTTGGCGACGTAAACTATTTTACCCATATTCCATGCCATTGCCTTTCCGAACAAGAAACAAGCTACGACGCCTCACCTCACTGTAGCCCACTCTCCATAGCAAAGAACAAATGAAAAAGAATCCACCTCCGATATCCATCTCCCTCTCTAGAACTGAGAGCACTAAGCAAGCGGATCCACCTCAATCCCGCACCACCAAGCAGCCCACCACAGTCCGAATCGCGAATTGGTATGTGTATCCATGGCAAGTGAAACTCAATAGTGGACGTAATCCGAACCAGGGCACTCATAGTACTCAATATAGAAGTCACGGAGAGCATCTAGGCACTCAGATTTGTTGAGCAAGTGCGAGCAGGAAGGGTTGTGCTCGACATGGTAATAAAGGTAAGAAATTTGAGGAAAGTGAGCCCGGCATTGGAAACAAAAGAAGGGGTTATCGTCGGTGAGGTGGTTTCCGTAGAAGCCATACTCGGGGGACTCGAAGGCGAGAGTGCGGATGCGATCCTTCTTCACACAACGGCCATCTTCAAGGTGGAAGAGCAAGCCAGAAAATCCTATCCACCTTGTTGGACAGAACCAGCATTCGTAGATTGGAAGACCCAAGGGGTTGCTGGGATCTTGTTGTTCTGCTTCTGCAGGGTGATACATGCTGGATGGTTGAAGGTGTGGAGGTGAAGTAGTTGTGGATTCTCGAAGGAGTGAATCGATTTATCGACAGAAGATGGTCGACAAATGATGGTGATGGGTTAAGTATGATAGACAATGTGATGAGAAGTGAAGAAACTAAAGAGGAAGAAGTCGACCTCTGTTTGTTATATAGTAGAGTACCTTCTGTTTTGGGATTGTGTTTCCTGCATCTCTTACCCATTTGTTATTTAATTTCACTTCCGAATGTTCCTGTTCTGTTTATAGTCTATGTTTTTCTTTTTTTCTTCTCTCCTCTTAAATACTTGCTCTACTAGCATATTGGATGCTGGTTCTAAATGTTGGTATGCCTACATCAGCTCTCGTTTTCTGATGGAGTGCAGACAAGAGCTCGAAGAGAAGATACATTCCACGATCATTGGGCACTATTATTTGAGGTATATATTCAGCAGACACTCGGGTTCGAATCAGTTTGATCTATAAGGAGCTATACCCCAAGCTATATAAACAAGTCCTTTTGTTTTAACAAAGTTGAGTCTTACATATGATTCTCAGGATTATGTTTATACTTGCTTCTACGACTACCTTTTCAGCCTTGGTAAATTCCAAGTGTGAATCTCGATGGGATAGTCCCCTTTCTATATACAGAAGAGCTACACTGATTTATGCTATCATCGCCATGTATTTCTCAATTCCTATGAGTAGCCTAATACATATACTTATTGTCGGGTATACTTCGGAGACAAACATTGCAAACAGATCATGTAGTATATCACGTGACCAGATTGCCGATGTCGGTTGGCTCTGTCGTTAGTGGGATATTTTACTTTTCAGTAAAAACAACAGTTTCTAGCAATCGGATTCAGGAAGAGAGCGAGATCTTTGCGTCGTATCTATCTCGTGCAGATACATTGGAAGCACAACCATTCCATACTATACAACCTTGTATATGTCGATCAACCCCACCATTCCAAGATCTCGAATAGATTAGATCACACCCTGGGGAATTGAAATGCGATATAAGTCTATGATATGCCTCTACTAGGTATTGAATCAATATAAACATCATTTTGCATCTTCAATTTCCAAAATATCTCCGTAGGTTGTGACTCAATGGCCCATTTCGAGTTGACTCATACCCCGCCATTGCAAGGGTTGGCCCATAAAACAGTCAGTTGGACGTGTAAAAACGCAGATCCGGTGAATATATTAGGCTGCACGTTGATATTCCCAAATCCTGCCATTTGAACATATAAATAGCTCTATCTCTTCTAACTTTTCCTGCAAGGTTGATCCACTGCGGTCCACACTTGGAGGTTTTTCTCTCCCGCTTCTTCTCTTTCTCTTCTACCTCAATCTACCTGAATTAATCTCATCATGCCTTCCCGGCAAGAAGTCTCCTACTTTGGAGCTGGTCCAGCCCCCCTCCCGACTCCTGTCGTCGAGGCCGGCGCAAAGGCATTCGTCAATTTCAACGACGCCGGACTCGGACTCGGCGAAATCTCGCACCGCTCATCCGCCGCCAACAAGATCCTCGACGATGCCAAAGCCAACCTCTCCGCTCTCCTCGACATCCCTGATAACTATGAGATCCTGTTCATGCAGGCTGGAGGCAGTGGCGAGTTCAGCGCTGTCGTACAGAACCTGGTCCCTGTCTGGATTGAGCGCCGCCGCCGCAGAGCCGAGGCCGACGTGAAGAAGGCACACACCGGCGCGGAACAGGCAGAGGTTGACGAATTGGTCTTCCAGAGACTTCAGAAGGAGGTCGACGAGGAGCTGAAGCTGGATTACCTCGTGACTGGATCTTGGTCGCTCAAGGCTTCCCAGGAAGCGAGCAGACTGATCGGCTCGAAATATGTGAATGTTGCTCTTGATGCCCGCAAGACCAACAATGGGAAGTTTGGAAAAATCCCCGCTGAGGATTCCTGGTCGTTGACTCCTACCAAGAAGGAGGGCGGCAAGGGCTCTGCGTTTGTCTACTTCTGCGACAATGAGACAGTCGATGGTGTCGAGTTCCCACAGTTCCCCAAGTCATTGGAGGCTCAGGGCCAGGATGCCGAAGATGAGCGTCTCGTCGTCGCTGATATGAGCTCCAACTTCATCAGCCGGAAGGTGGATGTCAGCAAATACGCTGTCATCTTCGTACGTTGACTTCAGTCTCTCCACGTTATGCGAATGGCACACTAACAATATATACAGGGCGGCGCACAGAAGAACATCGGTGTCACCGGTATCACCATTGCCATCGTTCGCAAGGATCTCCTCCCTCCCCAGACCGCGACTCCTCCCCCTGCTCTCCTCCACCGCTTGAACATCGGCGGTCTCCCCGGCCCAATTGTTCTCGACTACGCAACCATCGCAAAGAACAACTCCCTCTACAATACCCTCCCCATCTTCAACCTCTGGATCGCCGGCAAGGTCATGGCTGACCTGATGGCTGAGTTCAGCACTCAAAAGGTCAGCGGCCAAGAGGAAATCGCCAACAAGAAGGCGCAGCTTATCTACGGTGCTTTGGACAAGTTCCCACAGTTGTACCAGGTTGTTCCTGACGCTAGCGTCCGCAGCCGCATGAACATTTGCTTCCGTGTCGGCGGTGGCGATGATGCAAAGGAGAAGGAGTTCATCGCTGGCGCTGAAGAGCGTCTTCTCCAGGGCCTCAAGGGCCACCGCAGTGTAGGCGGTATGCGTGCCAGCAACTACAACGCGGTTCCATTGGAGGACGTGCAGAGACTAGTGAAGTACCTTGAGGACTTTGCTACAGCACAGTAGATTGTGTTTAAAGATAAAATCGGTGTTTGAGCGAATTCAACCTGGGGCTTTCGGCCAGGAATGTGTGATGGGTAACGAAATAGGACGCTATAATGTGTCCAGGACAGTTGCGACTGTTTATTCAACATAACTCCCAGTATATCCATGCTATATATGCTTTAATGACAAAAAGGTTCCGATGTTTGTACAAAAGTGGTCCATAGGCCTAAGATAAGGCAGTCAGAGCTTCCACACACCCCAATCTTTGAGATCGAGTTCCTTGATGACTCCTTTTAGGGGGCCCTGGAGCTCCTGACCTTGCGCCCATACCTTAGGCCCAGCCATGTAACTGATGAACCCTTCAGGGCCGGAAACCAAAATCAACTTGCTCTTGCTCTTGCGAGAGTCGCTTGTTTGCATTGGTGCAATAGCACCTCTGATATCTTCCTTCCCAATGAATGTGTTCTCCTCGTCCAAATAGTAATCCACAGTGACCTGCCCGGGATACTGAGACTTGAGCGCCTCTAGCTCTCGCACAATAAGAGAAGTGTTCTCTGTTCGTACAGAATCAACAGAATTTTCCGACATAGTGGCCTGAGTCTTCAAGCGAAACCACCCAGAGAACCAGCCCCGGCGTGGCTGCGGCTTCAGCGAGTCACTGTGACCACCAGCGCAGTCATCCTTCAACCGATTCGCCCACAATATATGAATCCTCGGCCGATGATCAGTATGCGTGCGATTCAGAAGAGAATACCCCGCCTGGAGAGCCGGCGCAATCCCCGTCCCACCAGCAATAAAGAGAATATCCTCCGTTTCCTTCGGGATCGCACACTCGATCTTGGGTCCACGCATCTCGACATCAGCGCCTACATCGATGGCATGCAAGTAGCGCGAGACCTCTCCGAATGGATCCTTCCGGATGAAAAACCGCAGACAGCCCTCATTCTCGTCGTCGACGCTTAGCGACGTGGCCGCCGTCGTGGGTAGCGGCGTGTAATCCCGTCCGATTTGTAATTGTGGTTGCTTGAACATCACACTCCAGACTCCCGTCCGCCATGCTTCCTCGTACACATCGTAGTTGCTGTCGCTGGGCTTTCGTGGTCGAAGGGTGAAGAGGCTGCTGGTTGCCGACACGGGCTCGCGTGACACAAGGCTGTATTTGGTGAATGTTTCGGGGTTCAAGGTTGCGGAGGATGTGTTTTGAGATCGGATATAGGCGCCTGCACCTGCTGCTGCTGCGCCAACGAAGACGATACTTAGCCAGCGGCGCGAGTTGGAACGGGAAGACTTCGGTGAGGTTGAGGTTGAGGTTGAGGTTGAAGCATAGCGCACAGGCCGAGCTACAGCTCTGAGACCCTGGCTGCTTCTACAGCATAAAAAGGGTAAGTTGTTCATGAAGTGCAATTGGAGAAAAGAAATTCAATTTCGCGGGGCGGAATTTCGACGGTCGAGGCCAAGAACCGATTGGGTGATCGACAAGAAAATACAAGAAAATACACCCCCTTGGTGGTTTCTTCTTCTTCACTTCAACTATATTTGAGGATTTCTCCTCTCTACAGAATTGAAACATTCTCCATTTCGACATTCTCTTCGGGCAATGGAGACTCCCCTTGGCTACTCCTGACGACATACCTTTCCACCATCTCTCCCTAACCACTTATACCACACGCTGGACACAAAGAGACTATGTCGAATACATATCAAGGCAACAGGACTGGCAGCCTCGTGGCGCCTCGTGATTCACTAGAGCTCGCCTCCCTCGCGTCCTCATCCCCCGGCTCCGTAGGCGGGTCCTCACGCTCCTCTTCCTCCGACGGCATCTCCTCATCCCGCAAGCTCTCCCTCGAGGACGAAGATCCTCTCGCAGAATCGCATGATGCCGAGCTAGGAACAGGCCGCCATAGAGCTCATAGCACATTTTCCATATCCTCAGCTTTCGATTTCGGGGGCACTCTATTCCCGCTGTCGCAAACACAGGGTGGCTACGCGCCCCTCGGTACTCCGTCCGCAGATAGACCAGGATTCGTAGATGGATCGCTGGAGCGGAATAAAACATTGACATACCTGAATGGCCTGTCCCTTATTGTCGGGCTGATTATTGGATCTGGTATCTTCTCGTCACCAAGTCAGGTCAATGCAAACGCGGGGTCGCCGGGCGCATCGCTCATCGTTTGGGCTGTGGCTGGTCTATTGGCCTGGACGGGGGCTGCTAGCTATGCAGAGCTGGGAGGAGCAATCCCGCTGAATGGAGGCTCGCAGGTCTATCTGTCCAAGATCTTTGGAGAGCTGACGGGCTTCCTTTTTGCATGGTGCGCCGTGTTAGTATTGAAGCCTGGGTCTGCGGCGATCATCTCGCTCATCTTTGGCGAATATGTCGTTCGCGCATTTGTGGGCGCTGATGTCGGCGATCTCAATCCTTGGATCAACAAGGGTGTTGCATTTGGAGGACTTCTGACTGTGACTCTCCTCAACTGCATCTCCACCAAGTTCGCTACCCGCATTGGAGATTTCTTTATGTTCTTCAAGTTCATTGCTCTGCTGGCTGTGACCGTCGTTGGTATCATAGTCGCTGTGACTGGCTTCTCAGTTGGAGGAAATGCAAATGAAGAATGGAAGACGACAGGATGGTTTGAGGGAACTAACACCGAGATCTCTGATTTCGCAGTGGCCCTATATGCCGGTCTCTGGGCATTTGACGGCTGGGACAATGTAAGTTGACACTTAACTATTTCTAGAATGCTTCTACTCACACATTGCAGACCAACTATGTGACGGGCGAATTCAAGAACCCAAACCGCGATCTGCCACGAGTCATCCACACAGCGATGCCACTGGTCATCCTGTCCTATCTGCTCGCCAATGTCGCATATTTCCTCGTTCTGCCTCACTCCACTATTGAGGCAAGCAACACCGTCGCCGTGCAATTCGGCGCAAAAGTATTTGGTCCTGTCGGAGCCCTGGTTCTAGCTCTCGTCGTCTCAGCCAGCTGCTTCGGAGCGCTTAACGCAACCACATTCACAAGCGGCCGACTAGTCTACGCAGCTGGTAAGGAAGGATATCTCCCTTCGATATTCGGTCGCATCGGTCTCCACGCTTCCCCCTCACAAGGCCCTCCAGCAAGCAGCCGACTACGCCGCCGCTCTTGGGCCCGCAAGTCCCTCTCCCGTCTCTTCGGCGATGAGTCCAGCCTCGGCTTCACACCGATCTATGCTATGGCGTTCAACGGAGCCCTTACAGCCATCTACATCATTGTCGGCGAGTTCGGCACCCTCGTCACTTTCTACGGTGTAGCAGGATACACCTTCTACTTCCTCACCGTTCTCGGTCTGATCGTCCTCCGTATCCGTGAGCCCCAACTGGAACGTCCTTACCGCACTTGGATCACCACGCCCATAATCTTCTGCTGCGTGAGCCTGTTCCTCCTCAGCCGAGCTGTCATCTCCGACCCCTTGCAGACACTCATCGTCGTCGCGTTCATCATCACCGGCGTGCCCGTCTACTACTGGCGTACCTACCAGCGAGATGGTCGAATCGACCTTCCCAGCTGGAAATTCTGGAAGCGCGGTTCGCGATAAGTTCAGGAGAACTCCTCACCCGCGTTCTTGTTTACTCTTATAATTGTGATACCCATGCATATATAGCTGGGATGTACAAAGTGAAAGCGGTCTTTAATTTTCTGTGTGTATTCGCGCTTCTAATGGAAGCCTTTTTGGTGACGATGTGATGACCATGGCTCTAGGCGGGTGCATTTTGATTGCTTCATCTTGCTGGTTTCATCATGGCTCATGCCGTGTCTGCTTCTACCCTGTTTTATTACTGAGATCTAGTGCGCTGCATACTACATGCAGCGTATATTATACATAATGTCCATAATATTTTGCATATTGCAACTCCCCAACCCATTTATATACACGCAAAGTAAACAGGGTATGTCTACAATCTCGGGGCATTCATTAACCCTCGTACACCAAGACCATCCCAAATAGAAGCTCGCACGAGAACCGCGGCTGGCTGTTCATCCAACCCAGCATCAGACTCTGCGAAGAACAGTAGTCCAAAGCAATGATCTGCTGGGTGGTAGATTCGTGTAGATATGACCGTTCTGTCATTAATAAACACTTCTAACACACTCGAGTCAAAGAAGGCGTGTACTCGAAGCGTCTCGTCAATTTCCTCCCCACGCTCATTGACGGAAGTAAACAGCGTGTGCGGAGCAGTTTCATAGCCGTGATTTATTTCAGCGTTGTCAACTAGAGGCCGATGGATCTCGAAGGTCTCACTTCGTGGATCCCAGGAAAGGGTCGTACAGTTCTGACCATCTGGAAGACCCAGTATTAGTATATCTATTTTAGACCCAGAGAATCAGAATTATTGTCTTACCAGAAGTGTGTAGAATCTTGATGCCCACACGCGCACAGGATTTACTAACGGAGAATTCGGCATCGATTTCCCATTTAGACGTCCCCAACGGCATGGCATTTTGTGAAGGTAAAGTAGACAAGGCAACGCCAGCGAGGTGGCTCTCCCGGGCATACTGTCTCAACTGCACAAGTCGGCTATCTGGGCTGATCTTCATGGTATAGATGGTGAATGTACCAGTACCAGGTGCGTCGGGGACTACGTCGATTGAAGTAATCGAACCCAACTGCGAGCTTCGTGCTTTCTTGACATTCTTTAATGTCATCAATCCCACCACACGAGGAAGTGAAATCAAGCCACTGAATCCTTGGTGATGACGCAGAGAATTGGACAGGTCCTCTTCTGTGATCCAGCCATAGACGATGCGTTGCGAGGTTTGAGGGTCGTAGAACGAGTTGGCCGCATAGTAGCAGCCGTGATCGAAGATACCAGAGAATGCATATGAGGCCAGAGGACGGTCTGTGGAAGTATATTCCTTTTTTCCGTTGGAAGTGATGGACATCCAAAGCTGACCTCGCGCTTCTCGTCCCCGGCGTGCTTCTTGGACCCTGTTTCCGTTCGGATTTGAACTATCCAACGGTATACAGCCTTCAGCTCCCATTATGATGAAGTCTCGAGACGTGCCGGTGTCGTTAGTCAGGGTCATCAGATTAGCGACTTCCCAGTTCACGCCGTAGTCGCCAGACCAGCGAGACGGTCGGAGGTTGAGGCCGACGTCGACCAATGGGCCAATGAATTCCCACTTGCCGAGGTCTGTTGCTTGGACAGTATAGACAAAGACTGTTGGGGTTTTCTTGGCGATTCCGCCTGATATAAAGCCATATAGTGTTGACGGTGTGTGTTTGGAAAGAGGTCCCTCGGCCCAAGTTGTGATGAAAGGATCTCTCCAGCCTGTCACGGTAAGATGTGAAGGCGGGACACTGAGGACAGGGTTGCAGTCCTGGCGTTCCCATGTCTTGCCTCCGTTTTGTGAGACAGCTAAACTGAGAGATTCGCTTCCGAGTGTATATGATAAAGTGTGGTGGATCGGAAGATGCCTCACTGAGGTGTATAAGATTGTGAGAGCCCCCGGGTGTCCGGAGGTATCGGTTGCCTGTAGACATCCCGTAAAAACGCCCTGGCAGTCGTATTCAACAGAGGGCGTCAAGATGGGAGCGGCGGATGTAGTCCATGACACCAGATCTGTGGAGGTAGCATGGCCCCAGGAGATATTGCCCCACTCATTCCCATGCGGGTTCCATTGAAAACATAAATGATATAGCCCTGTAGTTGGGTCATATCCCAATCCACATGGGTCATTCAGCCATCCTGCTGGTGCTGTGACATGGAATGATGGCCTCCACTGTGAATGATCTCGAGGTAATGTTTTCCCTTTGTGAGAGAGGTCGTGAACTTGATGGATTTCGCAAGAAAGCTGCTCTAGCTTTTGCCGAGGCTTGTGGACAGACATGCTTATAATATTAGATTTGATGCAAAAAGAGCAAACGGACGATCCGTCGGATGACCACGTAGAGATATACTCTATCGCAGTTCAAACTTGGCCACTTCGCCCAAATACATGCGGTATTTGTATTCACTGAGAATTGATCTGGAGTTTTTTTATAGAAAACAAGATCTTGAAGCCCAAATCCCTGATTTCCCGATTCGGGGGTCAATCGGAGATGAATTCGGCGTACAGGAGGATCGTCGGCGAAATTAAATTAGACTACTCCATAACAGATAGCAGATGAGTAGATGGGTAGATGAGTAGAGATGTGATAGAGCATGTGCAATGAGGCACATCGCCATATCCCTGAGTGTCTGACTAGAATGGGAAACCTCGGAGAAACTTCCCAAAAATAAATCCGGGGTGTTAGAGTTTGAGGGAAAACCTGGGGGATCTGGGGAACTTCGCTTCTCCTAATCAAATATGAATTGATATAGAGCATAGAGCATAGAGCTGTCTTCGGGCTCTTGGGTTTGGATAATGTGCAATATGCATCTCAAGTGTGCTTCAACGGAAATCCAACACGTCGACTACCTGGATTCGCCTCGAAAGTCCCAAGCAATCAATTTCCAGTTAATCTTCACCTGTACCGTGTTTGCTGCCGCTTCATTCTTGTTCGGGTTTGATGACAAGATCATTTCCCCGGTTGCTGCATTGCCAGATTTTGTGAGTGCTGGTGCAATCATAGCAAAAGATGACCAGCTGATTAGGAATTACAGGTTGCGAAGTTTCAAGGACCTAACCCAGTCACCGGGAAGTATGCCCTCACGGCTCGCAATCAGAATCTGGTTTTCTCCCTTCCGTTGGTGGGCTCGGTGATCGGAGGTCTGCTTGGCTCACCAATGAATTTCTACTTTGGTCGCAAATGGCCTTTGATTGTTGCATATCTCGTATCTGTGGGTGGTGGATTGCTGCAGGTCTTTGCGCCGAATCTGGGCGCCTTCGTGGGAGGCCGTTCTATCAATGCGGTTGCTTTAGGCATCGTGGGTGTGACTGCCCCTTTGTATGTCTCCGAGGTATTGATCCTTTCCCCCTTATTCAATATTCAATGATGCTCACTGTTCTATTTAGGTGGTCCCTGCCTCCATACGTGGAAGATGTGTCAGTTCAATGAACATCATGAATCTAACAGCTGGCGTGGTGGGCACCGTGGTGGTCTTCAGAACGGAAAAGATCGATGGAAACCTGTCATACCAGATCCCGATAGCTGTGCAATGTGTTCTGCCTATCATTCTTCTTGTCCTGACAGTTCCCCTTCCAGAAAGTCCACAATGGCTGGCTGGGAAGGGAAACATAGAAGAAGCTCGACGCAGCCTGCGGAAACTGCGTGGGTCTAGCGACAGAGAGGTTGAAGATGAACTCCGTCTCATGAAGCTATCCGAAGAAAATGAACGCGAGCTTCATGCCCAGAATAAGTTCTGGCACATATTCCAGCGACAGCACCTCAAACGCACCCTGGCTGCGGGCTCGTTCTTCTCTCTTAACCAAATATCAGGCATCATTCTTTCAACAACATATACAACCGTCTTCCTCACAGAGCTGGGCATTGCGGATGCCTTCTCCCTGACAATCATCGCATCCTGTTGCACATTAGCCGGCACCATTGCCGCACCCTTCGTCATTGACCGTGCCGGTCGACGTCCCACAGCATTTTTCGGGATGGGAATTATGTTCATAATCGACGTTGTGGCCGGTGGCTTAGCCTTCGACAGAGGCAACAAAAAAGCCACTATGGCTATCGCCGCCTTGTCCTTTGTATTCAACTTCTTCTGGGCATCTTCCTTCTCCTCGCTGTCGAGCCTTATGCCCTCCGAAATGGCAACTCCCAAACTCCGCCACCACACGATGTCCTACACAGTTGCCTGTGCGCAAACGACCGCCGTTATCACCACCCTCGTCGTTCCGCAGTTAACTTCGGCGGATGCGGCTAACCTTGGTGCGAAGACTTATCTCATCTTTGCTGGCTGTATGGCTGCCATCATTGTCTTTTTCTACTTTTACATGCCGGAGACGCGTGGCCGGACTTTTGCTGAGATTGATGAGATGTATGCGGCTAAGATCCCCATGTGGAAGTGGAGGTCGTATGAAAGTTCATTTGAGGTGAGGTACCATGCGTCAAGTAGAACTTGACATTGTTCCGGGCAGGTGATCTTTTCAGTTGGAGTCTTCTTCTATATGTCTCGAAATCATATTGTGTATAAGTACTGTTATTCTAGCAAACCCAGTTTATGTCAACGCATTACATATGTTCCCCAATCCACGTGAACCTCTCTGATCTATACTATGTCGCTCTATCCTAGACTTGATTTAAAAGGTATGTAGATTTTAGAGAAAGCTCTTATTTCTCGTGAATTATTCATCAACACAAAGGTTGATTCTGGTCTATGACGTCGAGCACGCCATAAGCGCCATGTCCCCGGATGATCGTCATTATAACGTCTATAATATCAGCTTGAGTAACTTTATATTCGGATCATCCAAGGCCCCTTTCGTTATGCGCTGCGATACTCGTTGTTTTTATCACAACCTGTGTATTCTTTTGTTACTATATGCGGTGTCCAGCCTCATCACAAATATTATCACACCAGTGCCAGTTGAGGCCGATATCAGGGATCAGTTTGCGAACGGAATTCGAATTAGAGAGCGAGGACACGTCCACATGAATATACGCTATCTCGAACATACTCTCATGATTTGTACAAAAAGAAACAAAATAGTTATAGGTCCCCTTTATGAGTCATGATGGTTGAAAACTCCCAAGTGTTGAATAAATCCTCCCTGTAGATGCAGATGCCAACCCGTAAACCCCGTCTATGCCTTGTGGTTGAACCCAATTGTTGTTGTTGAATAATGGCACGTTAGATGACTCCTGGCATCAGTGTTCGCATGCAAAAAGAAAACGAAAAAAACAGGTAAAACAAAAAACGGTCAAATATCTTTCCAGATTATTTTCTCATTCGGGCTTTTCCAGTCCGTAACCCCCAAGACCTTCGAAGGACTGGTAGGTCTTAGCCTGGGTACCACGGTTATGCCGGGGACCTCTGAGCTTCATATCCTCTCTGAGCCACTTAAGAACCAGCTCTCCAAGGCGACTATTCTCCGACGTCCATTCGGGGACTTGTTCATGGAACGACTCAACACTTCCCAGTGCCTTGACCTTGCCCAAGTGCATGTGGACCAGATGGGTAGGCCACTGGGCGAGGTTGTCCAAGATATGGGTAGCATAAACAATAGTGCAAGAACGGGTCTCAGTCTCCCGCTTTAGGAAAGCCAGAAAATTGCTCCTGGACAAAAGATCCAAGTCGACAGTGATCTCGTCGAGCAGCAGAACCTGCCAGGGCCGCAGCAAGCCCATGGCCAGCTGCACACGGCGGCGTTCTCCGTCCGAGACGGCATGCATGCGCCAGCGCAGATCGACATCGAGGATATCAATCAGCTCGTCCCGGCGCTCTGGGTAGGCATCTCCGCCGACAGAGGCGAGCAACGTCGGCACGTCGATGTCAGTGCGGACGATGCTGTTCAGCACCCACTCAACACCCAAATAGGTTACGCCATCTAGATGGTCCTTGAAGGGGTCCTTGTCACCAATGGTGATGGTGTCAGTGGGTGCAAGGCGCTTCCCTGCTAGAAGGCGGAGGAGGGTGGTCTTCCCCGCTCCATTTGCTGTGTGTTTGGGTTAGTTTTCGAGATTAGTCTGGAATAGAGATGAAAATTGACTCACCGCCAATCAGTAAAGTGCGGCTTCCAGCTGGTAGGCTCATTTTTATATTCTCCAGGCCATCGGAGCCATCTTGGAACTTGTACGAGAGGTTTTGTACCTCAATGGAGGGAGTGGGATTGATATGCGCCATAACGAATGTGGGAAAGAAATGGAAGCACTGAGAGAACTGAGTCTGAAAAGGAAGAAGATGAAATGAGTCAGACAGGAGTGTTAATTCGAATTTATCTAGACTGATTTGAAGTTAGCGCATGTAATATGAGACAATTCCCCAGAGCCACTACGCCATGGATGAGGTAACCCGCCTGATAAGGCCTGTGGGCCGATAACATCTTTTTTCCCCCTCGTCGCTACAATGAGCATCGCGGTATGATCTTGGCTCTCCGATCTATCTGGTACGGTCAAAGAATCATGAATCCTCTCATTGCGGTTGTCGGTGCCACAGGCACAGGCAAGTCAAAGGTAATCACTCCAAGTACGCTCCACTTTCTCTGGACACAATGACTGATAGCTGTAGACAGCTTGCAGTGGACTTGGCCTCTCGATTCAACGGTGAAATCATCAATGGCGATGCCATGCAGATGTACCGCGGTCTGCCGATTATAACAAACCAGATCCCGACAGAAGAACGGAACGGCGTCCCTCACCACCTCCTCAGCTGCATCGACCTAGACGCGGAAGCATGGCGCATCGGGTTGTTCAAGCGAGAAGCCCTGCGAGTTATTGAAGACATCCGCGCCCGTGGGAAGGTTCCTATTCTTGTTGGAGGCACTCACTATTATACCCAAGCAGTGCTGTTCAAAGAACAGCTCGTGGGCGAGGGAGTGGACAATGAAGGCGAGCGGGAACAGCTCACGGAGTTCAGCTCAAGCTCAAAGAAATGGCCGATTCTGGATTCATCGCCTGAAGTTCTATTGGAGAAGCTGCGCGAGGTGGATCCTGTCATGGCTGCGCGATGGCATCCGAAAGATGCACGGAAAATCCGGCGGTCCTTGGAGATCTATTTCCAGACAGGACGGCAAGCCTCGGAGATTTATAAGGAGCAGTTCTCTCAAAAAAGAAAGGCGATAGACCAAGAGCAAGGCCTGTTACGGTTCGAGAATACGTTAGTATTTTGGGTACATGCCGAGAAAGAGGTCCTCAACGCGCGCCTGGATGCACGCGTTGATGACATGGTCAAGCAGGGCTTGATGGCCGAAGCGGAGAAGATGTCGGACTACTTGCAGGAAAAAGCCTCGCAGGGCATTGAAGTTGACCAAACGCGGGGAGTCTGGGTGTCCATTGGATTCAAGGAATTGGCGCCATACTTCAAGGCTATCCGGGACGGGGAAGCAAGCGAGAAAGAAATCGAGGATCTCAAACGAAACTCTCTTGAATTAATTCGCATCGCCACACGTCAGTACGGAACATCCCAGGTCAAATGGATCCGCAACAAACTCTGGCAGGCATTCAGAGAAGCCGGAGAGACACATCGTCTTTATCTCTTAGACAGTTCCAATGTCAGCGACTGGAGCAAATGCATCACTGAGCCGTCCGAACAGATTGTGCAACTTATGCAGCAAAGCAAACCGACTCCGGATCCCAAATCCCTTTCTCAGTTGGCAATGACAGAGTTCGGCACGAAGGAAGCTCAGGCCCAAAAGCGTGTACAGACAGACCCAATTGGGAAGTGCTATACCTGTGACGTCTGCGAGAAGACCATGGCGTCTGAGGACCAGTGGCATATTCATCTGAAAAGTCATCGACATAAAAGCGGGCTCAAGTCTGCTAGCAAGAGGGCACAGCGCGACGAATATTTCCGAAAGAAGGAATTGGAAGCCCAGGCGACCCAGGCAACCCAGGCTCCTGAAACCGAACCTGTGTCATGAGTTATTGCATTACACAAAGATTAACAATCATAGAAATACCCAAGATTCTTCGATTATTTTAAACCATCAGGGAAGATCTTCCATGTAATAAGTGTAGGTAGTTAGGATATTTCCCTGGTGCTTTCTGTAACTGTCCATAGTCGGTCAAAGACTTTCAAAGACAAAGACAGCCCAATCTAGAAGAGGTTGAAATAAGAGGTCAAAGATTTAATTTATTGCAATCATACATCCAAGTGATAAAGATACATTAGCTCTAACTAGCACACATTAGACCCTCCAATCATGAACTTGCAGGGGTCATGGTCGATCGCCAGGCCTTGAAAGCAGGCGAGAGAATGTCACCATGTCCTTGCTCCTCAACTTGATAGACCTCGATGACTGGAGACTTCTCCTTCTTCCGAATTTTCCACGTCCCTTCCTTATTGATAGTCTGTTTAAGCCCTACAAAGTGTGTCAGTGCTGCTATAGAATCGCCAAAAAAAAGATTTATACTCACATTCTAAAAATGCACCTGTAAAATTGATGCAGACGTTTCCATCCCAGGTACGCCGACCGACACTCAACACTTTCCCAGGAATACTGGCAGTGTCCAGCTCCTCCAAACTACGACAAATGCCATTTTCATCACGGAATCCCACAATGATCTTAGGTACACCGAGCAGAAAAGACTGTGCCCAAAACTTGAGCAATTTCCGCTCATACTTTATCATATCGCGATCATTGCGAATCTGAGCCGATGTCTTCAGCTCAACCCAGTTAATGGGGTCTCCTTTTCGCGAAGGCTTGCTGTCCCAGACTAGAAACGAAGTCAGCACTGGTTATAGCTCCGGGAATCAAGGTAAACATACTGGCATCAACCTCTCCACCAAGAATTATACGAACGTTACCGATGCCGGTGCGGACAACGGAACAATACTGTGCTGCGTTGTTAACGACTTCGTTCTCGCGGCCCTCGATCTCTTCGCGCGTTGATTCGTCCCACGTCTTCCGAAGTACAGCCAGATTTTCGAATTTGTAGCCTAGGATTGTTAGTTAGTATACGCATATATTAGTATGGGTTGTTTTACATACCCCAATACATCATGAGTTCCTGTGGTGCCATTCCAGGTGGTGATCCTCGCTTGCGTTGGATCTCCTTCTGTTGGTTCTTGTACTCATTGTTTTCTTCGATGAATCTAGAACAAGTCAGCGCCTGATATCAGGATCTTGCTGGCTTAATATACACACATGGTACCCTATAATAGATATTAGATCATCCAAGCTAGGAAGTCCTGCTGAGATTGATATCGTACCTGGAAACAAGTGGCATTCATCTCGAAGCTAGAGATAGCCTGAGATTAGTGAAACAGCATGCTATGTTGGGAATAGAACAAGGCTACAAACCCATTCATGTTATCGTAGGGGGACGTTAGAATCTGTATATGGGGGTCAGAATTTAGTTCGAAATCAGATCATAGTCCACGCCGGACTTCAATTCAACACACCTTGGTCAACATTCCTCTCCATGTGATGATGTCTACATCACACTTCTTCTCTGTTTCTTTCTCGTAAGCAACAAGGGTATCAAGTAAAGCATCCAAATGCTCATCCGGGACATCATCAAGCTTCTCGAATGTCTCATAGCCTTTGTTCAGGTCTGCAGGGAGAGCCGGTGTGTAGTAGTAGGCCATAGACGAATCGCCTAGCGAAAAACGACGCTTGTCATCATAAGAGAAGCAAGCGATTTCCTAGCGACAGTTGAGCTATTTGTTTTCATTTAGTTGACATAGCGCCAGGTGTTTGGCTTACCCTTGGTCTCCGGATAGAGGTATTTGCGCTGCCGAAGCGGTGCAGGGGCTGGATGTTAAAAGTAGACCGGTCCATGATGAATTTGTCGCACTATTGAGTCATGAACATGGTTGATTGAAGAAGAGCAAATGCTTGGTCCTTGATGTAGATTGTCGCGACTTAGATAGCTTGTATAGTCGTTAGGGATGTTCGTAATGGCGTTGGTATTATCGTAATATCGCCGGAAACGGGACCAATAGAACGAACAGATTCAAATCAACAGAAACTGCAGATTTCACGTAAAAACAAAGCTGGTAGTTCCAGCTATAAAGTCACCATAGAGGATTTTTTGAGATGACGGAGATGCACATGTTCTCTGGGGCGAGTTACCGCGTCCCCACCAAATCTCAACCTACTCCCCGCGAACGCTCTTGCACCGTTCACTCTGCTTGATAGCGTCCTCGATTCTACTTTTCTTTGATTTACATGATCAGCGCTTACTTTTAATCGACAATGTCATCCCGGATTGATAAGGTCATCGCCCGGCAGCGAGAAAAGTGAGAATTCCACCTGGCCCGTAACCACCTTGGACCACCTTGGACCTCAAAAGATCCCGTTCTGACTGTCTGTTGCTGTCTATAGGATTGCTGATGGCGCCTACTACGAAGCTCATCAGCAACTACGTGTTATTGCTGTCCGGTATATCAAACAGTCCAACTACGATGCTGCGGCGGATATTCTGGCTGGTGGCGCGAAGGAGCTATTGAAAGCTGGTTCTCAGAAGGGTGCATCGGCCAGTGGTGGAGACCTGGCCATCATGTTGGTGCTCGAGGTATACAACAAAGCTGAATGGGAGATTTCAGGCGGCAATGATGATGCAGAGGGTCGGGCTAGGAAGAGTGAGTCTATCAGATATCTTTTTGCTACTGGGGGTTGATTACTGCAGCATGCGGTAGTCGGCCTTGGTGCTCCAGGTTACCTCAGTAGCTATCACAGATCTAGCATTGCTAACTTACACATCTTTGTTCTTCAGAGCGCCTGATCGAGTTGCTCCGCGAATTCCCGTCCGAGGAACCTACACGAAAGAGATTCATCCAAGAAATGATTGGATGGAGTGCAAAGTTTGGACCGCTGGAACGAGGGGATTCAGATTTACATCATGCTGTTGGCTCAGTATACGCCGAAGGTGAGTCATGTTGGAGCGCAATGTTTGATGCATTCTAATCTAGCGCCTTAGATAACGAGCCATACGATGCCGAGAAACACCTCATCCTAGGAACCTCCGAATCAGCCGAGACACTTGCAAAGCTCGAGTATGAGTGGTACACCAGCGATGAACCGCACACCGCAGCGATCTATGCGTCACGCGCAGTCTTCCCATACCTCCTCACCGGAAATATTCGCAGCGCTAATAAAGCCCTGCTTATTTTCACTTCGCGGCTTTCAGCAGCCAATCCTCAGCTCGGTGTGCAGGATGTCAGCAGTGCCAGCTCCGACATCCGGGTGTTCCCTGCTCTTCCATTGATGAACTTCATCAGCATGTTGATGTTGGCCATCCAGCGCGGAGGTGCCGATCTCTTCCGGCAGCTCACTTCACACTATGCGACCGAAATCCGGGAAGTTGGTATCTGGGACGATGCTCTGGCTCAGATTGGTGAGCAATATTTCGCCATCAAGATCCCGCGCCAAGGAAACCCCTTGATGGACATGATGAGTGGTATGTTGTTTGGAGGAGGTCAGAACAAGGCAGGTGGCAAAGGATCATTGCAATCCAGAGCTGCGAAAAAGGTTGAGGCACCGCCATCGAGCATGGAGCTCGATTAAGAAAGACCAGATTTGAAACAGGCCTTTGCAGGAAACATATCCAACTGATAGTGTAATGAGATCAAGATGCATGCAGCAAGCGCAGCCCGTCTAGTTAGAAATTGAGTCCTTCTCAGGCTCAAACATCCAATTATCGTCATCCAATGATGCTACCTTCTTGCGCAGGCTCTCGTGCACCATATTTAGAATCTCTGTTTCGGATCAGTATATGATCACAGAAACGAACATCAGAATCATGACAGACTGTAACTTACCATCGGGTTCACCGTTCGATTGTCTGGTCCGATGCCGAACCATCATCTCCACAAGAGCTGCCTCGAACTCTGCGTTAAGTATCAGCAGACTATACTTCGCAGAGGAAAACACTACCGGGTCAAAAGCATACTCTCTTTGTCACGCCCAATGAGCTCCGCAGAATCGAATCTACCATCCTCCGGCGCAAGTTCAGCCAGTTCCTCTCCATCCTCTCCAACTAGAGCCTGCGGTAATGTCGGAATCTCAAGCTTATAACTGCCATTCTTGTCTCGAACCACAATATCTCTATTCTCCGCCGTTTTGAATGGTCGAGTATGCGGTCCTGAGTCCGAGGACGTCGTCTTCAACCGGTGCGAAGGGCGATTGGAAAGTCCATTGTGGTTCTGAGGAGCTGTGCCATTGGGTGGTCCTACGGAGGCAGGTCGGCGGCTGAGGTTCCCGTGGAAGAGGTTGCGGCGTACAGAGCTTTGGTTCATAATTCCAGAAGTCTGCATGACTGTACACACAGTTTGTGCTTTGTCTGTTGTGTTTGGCCGGGGGTGCTGAGTATGCGGGGAGCCGTGCACGTGGCAGAGAGGAAGCGTGAATGTTTCAAGGAGAGGGTTGATTCCAGCTGTGCGTGTCAAGGAGGGTATATTGAAGGGACTAGAGTCATTTCCTAGTTTCTAGGTATTAAGAATGATTGTTGTTGGGGTAAAAGGAGGAAGAATGGTGCAGAATGTAGTAAATGAGAAAAACAACAACAGCATTGAACTAAACTTAGGAACTATGCATTCGATGGCCAGCAAATTAGAACCAATTGACTACTAACGATCTTAGAGATTATACAAAATACAACAAAAAATAAAACAAAACCAACAGCTTCAATGCCTCCCACCTAAAGTGCACAGGCCAGCCGATAAGCCGTTATCGCGTTTCCCACGCGTGCTTCTTTCGCGTCTTCCCTTCACTGCACTTCTTCATTTTGGAATCACCAAACTCACAATGGCTCAAGCTGAATCTGCCTCTGCTCGCAATGGGGTCAAGGCAAATACTGCTGGTGCCCCTGTGGACTATGAGCTCCCCTGGTAGGTGGAATCTCGCCGAATATTTAGGCAGAGCTAACTTTCGGCTTGCCAATAGGGTCGAGAAATACCGCCCCGTCTTCCTCGATGATATTGTCGGCAACACTGAGACAGTGGAACGGTTAAAGATCATCGCTAAAGATGGCAATATGCCACACGTTATCATCTCCGGCATGCCCGGTATTGGAAAGACTACTTCAGTACTATGTCTGGCACGGCAAATGTTGGGTGATGCATACAAGGAGGCAGTGCTGGAGTTGAATGCTAGTGACGAGAGAGGTCAGTACTTGCATTATTTCTTGAATGTCTAAGTGGTCGATACTGATGCTGTGGTCAAGGTATCGATGTGGTGCGCAATCGAATCAAAGGTTTTGCCCAAAAGAAGGTTACACTGCCCCAAGGACGCCATAAATTGGTCATCCTTGACGAAGCCGATAGGTTTGTTCTTGTCAGAGTCTTATTTTGATCATTGGACTCACATCTCCCCGCAGCATGACCGCAGGTGCTCAACAAGCCCTGCGCCGTACTATGGAAATCTATTCCTCCACCACACGATTTGCCTTTGCCTGTAACCAGTCGAACAAGATCATCGAGCCCATTCAATCTCGCTGCGCCATTCTCCGTTACGCCCGGTTGACGGATGCTCAGGTTGTGAAACGGTTGATGCAGATTTGCGAGGCGGAGAAGGTCCAGCACTCTGAAGATGGCATTGCTGCACTTGTTTTCAGTGCCGAGGGTGACATGCGTCAGGCTATCAACAACCTCCAAAGTACTTGGTCTGGTTTCGGTTTCGTCAGCGGAGACAATGTTTTCCGAGTAGTCGACAGCCCGCACCCGGTCAAAGTCCAGGCCATGATCAAGGCTTGCTGGGAAGGCAAGGTGGATGTGGCACTAGAGGGGTTGAATGAGCTATGGTATGTTGTAAATGTGTTTGATTCGAGGTGCTGGAAATTTCTAACCATTTTCTACCTACAGGACGCTGGGATACTCTTCTCACGATATCATTAGTACTATGTTCCGAGTCACTAAGACCATCCCCACATTGTCCGAACATTCCAAGTTGGAGTTCATTCGAGAAATTGGATTCACGCATATGCGTATACTAGATGGTGTGCAGTCACTGCTTCAACTGAGCGGCTGTGTGGCGAAGCTTTGCAAGATTAACATGAAACCCGATCTGTTCGAACCTCCTAAGGCTTGAGACTAAAGATTGCTTGTCTTGTTGCATATTCCCACGGCGTTTTTCATTCAAGTGACTCTCGGGGCAGATATCCCATCAAGCTGCATAATGAGTTACGTCTACCATATTTATCCCAAAAATTAGTTCAATCAACGGGCGATATACATCTTTCAGTCTGCAAGTTAACCTAATTCATATTCCGCCTATACGTCCCAGGTACCTAGCTCAGTTGGATTTGTCGACATGACTTTTCCAGAGCTTCTCAATAACTGTAGCAGCCCCTAGTACCTTCTCTTCCTGGAACTTCTTCCCAATGATCTGCAGATTCACTGGATATCCATCCGCCTGTTTCGCATCGAATAGATTCCAATTCCACTCATCGGGATTGTTTCTTGGAACATACGGCTCCGAGGGCAACACATCCCTCTCAGCTCTCACTCTATCCACCGGGAAAGTCAAAGCCGGATAGTCCAGCAAATTCCAAATCTTAGTATAGCCAACCCAGCGGAGTTTCCGATGAGGCAAAGTCGTATGTGGCAAAGTAGGACTCAACAGAATGTCGACAGGCCGACCCGACGGAGACCGCACCGCATTCCATTTATCCAGATATTTCTTTTGCACCGCCGCTTTCCGCTTGTTCAACTGCCAATACTCATAAACCGAGATAGCCTCGCCGCGGTTAACCAGCTTTTCAACGTGAGGAATAAACGGCTCGCCGGCAGCGGCCACATCCCGACGAATATCCTCACATCCGTCGACCGTGTAGAAGAGATCCATAATCTCAATGCATTCGGCATGGTCAGATGTATCCCATATCACAATCTCGTGGCCATGTGCTTTAAGCACTTCTGAAAGTTCTAGCAGGGCGCGCGCGACAGGCGGGTGCACCTTTACCACGCCGTCATCCAGGATCAAGCCGATGACCATAGATCGGTCTTGAGGTTCTTGAAATGCGATGTCATTCCAGGGAAGAGGAACACATCGTGGATCGACATCCCAAGGCTGACTGTTCGCTATAAGACGGCTCATGTAGCAGATAGATCGGAGATCTCGGGCCATCGGGCCGATGGAAGATGGGACATGTTCTTGGCCTTCGGTGGAGACGGGTACGCCCTGATATGGGAGCCGAGCGCTCTATTTTTGGGGATCGTAAGCGCATATCTCAGGGGTCAAAAAGCTGTTTCTTCTTGGCAGTTGGTCCTTACGCTTGGTTTGAAACCATACAATCCCACTGTAGCCTGTGGAATTCTTACGCTTCCGCCGATATCAGTTCCGAATCCAAATAGTGATCCATGCAATGCCAACAAAGCTCCTTCGCCACCAGTTGAGCCACCGGGTGAAAAAATTGGATTGTGAGGATTAGTCGTGAGTCCCCAGAGAGGATTCTCAGTTTCGGCCCACTGGAGGTTAAGTTAATCTCCTAATCAGATACTGTCAGTGATAATCTACGAACCATGATACTCTGAGGAATGTTTGTCTTCGCGATGACGATGGCTCCCATGTTCTTCAAGATCTGCACGATCGCCGCGTCTTCCTGGGCCGGGGCGAAGGACCTGCCCACGTATCCCAGGGTTGTGTCGACACCCTTGACGTTAAATTGGTCTTTCAGCGTGATTGGAATCCCATGGAGTGGACCTTTGAGCTTTCCGGTTTCTGTGAAATCAGCGTCCAGCTGCTTTGCCTGTTCTAAGGCATCTTCGAAAAGAATCTCGGTCAGGCTGTTTGTCTACGAATGCCAGATATTATCAGTCCATTGGTCGGGGACAGAAATGGGAAGATGCGAGGGGGGATACCAATTGATGTGCTACCACAGCCCTACGGATGATATCAGTATCCGGACCGTTCCAACCCTCGATAAAAGACATACCGTTGAATATATGCCTTGATCACCTGCTCTGCTTGGAACTCCCCTTTCTCTAGGCATTTCAACAGGGTGACAACGTTGTCAATCTCGGTAATCTTTTGAATCAAGGGATCTTCTAGTCGAGTCCGTTCGGCGACATTCGGTACTTGTGGCAGGCGTTGAGTTACATCGACTAAGTACGGTGCGATGAGTTGGTACCTAATCCCCCGTTTCTGGGAAACGATATCTTCCCATTTCTGTGTCATTTTGCTATGAAATTGTCATGGAGGTCCAGACTAGCTTTATATAGTCTCTCGGACAGCAGTCCGAGGGGCCCTCTTATCAAGTGGGGAAGTGGCGCCAAAATACTGGAGTCATTTTTCCTCTCTTTATCTAACCGGGATTTACCGTGTTTCCGCTCAAATAATTGATTAAAAAGACCATCTTGAATCTTTTGAAATAATTTGATAGCGAGATGTGACAAGAGAAGAGAAGGGAGCGGGGGGCGAATTGCCCATGTGGGTCAAACCTTCTTCGACCTCATGGATTTTATGTCCGACAAACTCTCTCTGTGAGCTATAGAGCTCGACTGCATGATGGAGTCTAGATCACCGACTGGCTCTGGTAGCTCTGCCACTGGCCCTATACGCACAAATAAAGCAGCTATTGCCAAACGGGCCTGCGACCAATGCAAGTTTCGTAAAATCAAGGTGAGACATCCCGACAGCCCCCCTATTATGCAGTAAAATCATGGACCTACTGACTTGACTACAGTGTAGCTTGTCACAGCCTTGTAAGGCTTGTCAGTCCATGGGCTTTGAGTGTACATTCCTTCAACCACAGAAGAAGCGCGGACCAACCGGGCAGTGAGTAATCACCCGCGACTGTGAATAGTATCACTGACTGGGATGAAGTCGCGTGTCGCAAATCAGACAGCAGCAAACTGTCATAACTCCCCAAGAAGAATCTAAGGCCTTCCAATTTCAAACTCCGACCTCATCCGTGGAGTCCGGTCAAGGTTCTGTGCCCGGAGCACCTTGGTCGCCCACTGTCCCAGCTCCCCTAGAGGGGGCCGGAGGACTGGCGGCTCCAGGTATACCACCTCCACTGGCAGCGTGGGGTGAGGAAACCGCATCTATAGATTCTCGCAACAGCGCTATGAGCTGGAACGATCGGAATGACGTCGAATATTGGCTTCCAGATAATCTGGATTCTCAAATCCCTGTCTTCGAATTTCCAGGAAGTAATGTCTATCTCAAGCCATCTCTCCCGTCTATCATTCAACCAGTCCCCGATGCGGCGGCCATGGGAATCCCGCTGCAGGAAGCTCAAAATATGCCGTTCTCACCACCCGTGGGGTCGATGCACTCGGATACCCCGGAGACTGATGCAGTTTGGCCATCCACGATCAACGAAGCAAATATGATCCCTTGGATTGACGTATACTTTGACCGACTACATCCGACCATACCCGTTCTCAACCGGTCATCCCTGTACACTTCAATGCTCGCACAAGAACACCGCAAGAACTCCCAGTTCGGAGCCATGCTCCTGTCATTATGTGCATTCTCACTCACACAGCCGATTGAGATCAATGAACGGCCGACATCCTCATCTCGGGCTCTGCAGGCACGAGCCATGATGCACGAAGCGACCAAAATGCGAAGCTGTTCAGATTTTGGCGAGAACCCAACCATCGAGGCCGTCCTAACCAGTTTTTTCCTCTTTGGCTGTTTGTTTGGAAGTAACCAGCACAATGCAGCGTGGCTCCGGATACGTGAGGCACTCGATCTTGCGGCCACGCTAGGATTGAATGATCCTGAATCATATCATGATCTGTCTGGAGAAGAGAAAGGCCAGCGACTACGAACGTACCTCGTTCTCTCTATTACGGAAAGGTAATCAAATGACTTAGCCCTCTCAAAATCGACTCGCTGACTATAAATATTAGAGCATATGCTTTGCAACACCGACACCCAATAACCTTCTGGGGGAAACCAGGATTCACCATGCGGTCAGTGCATGACTTCATCCACAGCGCCACGCACAGCGTCGTCTCTGGTGTTATAGTCCACAATGAGAAAGACGCCGAGGGAATGATGGGTCTGGCACGAATGATGGAACTATTCGATGCCATCGACGAAGATGTCATCGACTGCTGGAATCGCCGATGTGATATCAGCAATGGGTACTGCCAGCGGCTCACGGAAGCCAAGACACTCTCCATCCACCAGAATCTCAATCGAATCAACCAAGCCGAACGATATCGAGGCTATGACTGGTTTGAGCGAGCCAAGGGAGGCCGCGGCGAAACCAGCAATGCCATATTTGCCATGGGCCTACGGGAAACCCAAGCAGCGGATGTTTTTATCACCCAGAAATGGCTCCAGAACCGTGTCTGGCTCCTTTCCTCAACCCACGGGCTTCTGAGTGCCCATTCAGAACAACCCGAGCTAAGCTTCGGATATGCTGTATCCGTTGCTGAATCCACTCTCCAGTTGTGCCGGTCATTACGGCTGAGCTCCATGGAAGCCCATGGCATCGGTCTGGTATGCAACATTCTCTCATCTATTGCCTGCAGATGTGTAGGTTCGGCTTGTGAACTTGACCCCATACTAACAACTCGATATCTAGACCGAGAAACTATACGATATCGCAATCTGCGCAACAAACATCCTATGTAATACGAGCTCACCTTACGGGGCCCCCCTTAACATGCCTGTCAACTTCCCGGAGAGGATACCGCCAACTTCAACCTGCACGGCCCAGAGTCTCTCAGACGACTTTTTGTTACTTATGACCAGCTTTCGCGGTGGAAACCATCCTTATCTAGAGAAGTATAGAGCTCACCTACGCTCGCTACAGATTATGGAACCCAAAGCTCCGGAGTGGGCACAATCATGAGGCTCTTAGAGGGGGTTTCAATTTTGGTCTGAGTCGTGATATTTTCAAATCTTTGTACGAAATGGATCTTCTTGTGCAATGTTTTGTTCCTTGTTATGCTTGGAAAAGTCTTCTCCGCATTCTCCAGTTTACAATATACCAAGTCAAACTATACCCATATTTATACATGTCCGTGGTATAATACGAAAATCACAGAGCATTTGCACTGCAAGTAGACTACAATTGGAAAAAATACCCCCCTGTTAGGGTTGTAGTTGGAATAAGAAGAATCAACTACAACATGTATCGAAGGTTATACACTTCTTCCTTCTTCCGTCATCTTTTGCCGTCTAAAGATAGTTAAACGGCATGTCTGAAAAGAGCACTAAAAGGGCATCAGAAGTGAAAAAAATGGTAATCTATCTAGCGGAGATGCAATGTATATATTTCAAGATTTAGTAAGGAAAGGACGTCATACAAAGTGACTAAATTACCCTAATGCTAAAAAGAATGATACGCCCTAAAATCGACCCCAGTTTTCCTTATTCACCCCCCTCGGCCGCGTCAGATTCTACGCAGGGGCCCTGGGCGGGTTCCTCCTGGCTTGGTTCGTCCTTAATCAGGGGCTTCCCTGCGAAGTCTTCGGGGGAGTTTCTTTCCCTAAATCCCTTCAGGGCCCGGACAAGAAACTCGACTTCAGACTGCGAGAACTGCCCTAATCTCGAAAGCAGGTCAGGCTGGTCCATACCAGGACTACCCTCAGTAGTGGCAGTGATTTTCACTACAATTGCTTAAAAGTTAGCGTATACCCTTCAAATAATGCTTAGTGCAAGCCCTATAGATGTTAGAGGGCTGAGCTATAAATGCACGATTCAAACGTCAAACGTTGAATTGGCAGATCGGCTTAGCAACAGACACAGACAGAACCCATAAAAGACGATGCCCATAGGTACATTGAAAGGGATAGGGGTTTATATATAGACATTTCACATACATAGGGCGGCGGGACCAGAGGCCCCCGCAGAGGAAGCAGGAGTGGGAGGGCGAGGGGGTAGAGATGAGGGGGCGGCATTGTGGGCACGCTTCTTGTCTATGTATACATCAGTACATGTCTGATGGCTCTTCGAGGTACGAAAATCCACACTAGAAGACATACCTCGCTGTTTGCCACCGCGTCGGGCCTTCTTCTTGGGGTTGGCCTTTGACTTTTATCAAAAGTCCATTAGTAAAGTGACCCCCATAATGCATGGGGTCCTTACTTGGGGCTTGTGTGCCTTCGCCATAGCGGCGTGAGTAGCCATGACCGTATCCCTCAGACAGGCGGCCCAACGGCGACACTCTTCTCGGGTGTGCCCACCTATCTCGCAGAACACGCACCATGTCTATTTTTCAATGGTGAGTATCTACTGGATGGGTTAAGGACAGGCGTTGATCGGTTCAGACGCTCCAACGCGATTCAACGCGAGAACCTTGGAGCCGGATCTTACTTACGGCGGCTCTTTTTTTGCCTGGGTTCGGCATCGCAGCTTATTCTGTAAGAAAAGGAGACAAGAATGAAAAGAAACTGGCCTTGTGGGGGGCCCGGGGTGGTTCAGATTTTGAGTCGTGAGAGAAGAGGTGAGAGAAGAAAGAGGAAAGAGAAAGAGGAAATAGAGAGAAAGAAAGAGAAAAGAAAGGACAGTCTTGTTCCAGGACTTCACATCCCAACATGGTAGGACTCACTTTATGGATTCTACAACATCTTATTTAACACTCGGCCATTTTCAACCATAACTCATAAAGGGAGACTCAACCCATTTATTTTCTTGTAAAAATCATGAGAGCATGTTCGAGATAGCATATATCCGTGTGGAGGTGTCCTCGCTTGACACTGCCAATTCGAACAGATCCCTGGTATCCGCCTCTGCAGCTGACACTGGTCGCCATGCCAATTGAGTGATTGTCTTTGAGGGCGAGGCAGCCTTGTCAACGGTCACGATATGCTGTGCTTCAAGAGTGTCAGCAGCAATTCCGTGAATGGAGATGACGCCGCTATCCTCGCCGACAGCAATAACATATGTGCCTTTGTACGTTGTGGGCAAGAAAGCAATTGCGGAGACCGCTGATGTCAGGGCCACGGTCGTTTTGCAGACAAAGGAGTCTTCGGACTTTTGCCAAATCTTCACGGACTTATCACGTCCTGCCGTGGCAAAGACATGGTCTGTTGTGGCTGGGGCCCAGGCTGCACCGAGGATCATCCGAGAGTGACCTTTGGGGTTTGTGCTGAGGCTTGTAAACGTAGTTGGGTCTGAATCACTCCGCTGGAAAACCGCCCATTGGCGATCTCGTCCAACACTGAGAAGATAACGATCGTCACTCGAGAACGAAAGATCTGTGATCGTCAACGAGTGAGCAGTGAGAGAAGGTTTGATCTCGTGCCAGTCCGACGTATCATAGAGGCGAATTACTGCATGGTCAATCGAGCTGGCCTTGCAGGCGGTAGCAATGAGCTTACGGTCATGGCTCACTGCCACTGCTGAAATCTCATAGCCATGCCCATAGAGCTTCTCATGCTCTGGCCACAATGTGTAACGTGACAACTGATCCTCCAGTGGCGGGTGGTCAGCAGATAGCAAGGCAGAAGCGACTGGCGCCTCAGTTGTGGCTTTTTGTCCATCCTCTTCCACTGGTGCCTCATCTCCAAGTGCCTTATTCGAGAGACCCAACACTGGGATTTCCGCAGTGTCTGGGAGGTCCTCATCATTCGCTTGTTTGAACCCAGTGAGTCTCTCGAGCAACTGAGCAATTGGCTTGGGCTCATTGAACACACGCAGAAGTTTCTCCTCTGCCCCAGTCACAAACTGTGAGGGGCCCAGCGTGTCAACACAGTTTAAATCGTAACCATGAATCTGAGGGCGAGAAAACTCATGCCATGAGCCTAGATTTCCACGCACCCACTTTGCATGAAGCCGGGTGGTTTGGTCTGAACTAGTTGAAAGCAAGTAACCTCCAGTGGGCTCCCATTGCACGCCGTTCGATGAGCGCACATGACCCGAAACACCGAAACTCTGTAACCAAAGATCCGAGTCGGAATCCTGTCGCCAGACCCTCCAACTACCTGTCCGGCCAAGACTCACCACCTGTTTCCCATCTGGTGACCAGAGCCCAATCCAGAAGCCACCTGCACTACCTGTCGCCGTGGTAGATCCTTTTTGGACACTGATCTCTCCCATTCTCTCCGTGGACATCCAAACGCCTGATGCTTGGTCTTGTTCCCAGATGATGACGGTGTTATCAGCCGATGCCGAGAGAAGCTGCTGCCGCTTTGAATCTGGATTCCATGCAATAGTGTAGATCCAGTCTTCGTGTCCAAAGAGAAGAGCTTCGAAAGTAATCGAAAATTTCGATCCTGCAGCCTCGAACTCGTGGGCTTTGTTCGATAGTGTAGGTTCCATCCCTCCAAGAAGAGGATCCGTATCATCTATTGGAGCAGGGACACTTGCTTCGCCCCGACGCAGTCGCCAAAGACGGATGTATCTGTCTTGACTTGCGGACGCTAAAAGGATATCGCCGTTATTCTGCTTGTCCTGAGTGAACGAAAGAGCCTTGATCCAGGCTTCGTGACCCGCAAGCACAGCCCGACGCTTGAACTCTGGGTTGCCAACGGAGGTTTCCGAAACGTAGATCTGAACCTTGGTCGTTGTACCTGCAACGGCCAAAACCAGTGGCTTGTCCGAGTGGCCTTCAAGCCCTTGCAATGACAGAGAGAGTGGGAAGAACCGTGGTGTCATTGTAATTGTGTCAAGGAGCTCGCATTTCAATTCATCCTGTGCATTTATTCTCCAGATTCGGACCGTCCCATCAGCCGCTCCAGATGCGATAATGTCCGTTCCATCGGAGATGGCAATCGCATTAACTGAGCTCGTGTGACCCTCGAGGGTAGACGCAAGGACATAGTTGTGGGGGTCGGCATTGTCTTTTTGCCATACCCGTATTGTGTGATCGACGGAGCCGGTGACGATAAATCTCGTTCCTGAGGCGGGGCATGTATAGAACCGAACGACGCTGACTTTGTCGGTATGGCCAACAAGCAGGGCGTGTATACCACGATTAGCCTTGTCCTTGATTAAGCGTCAGTTCTTCCTTGTTACCAATGCCCAGTTGTTCTCAATGGACGTACTAGAGGATTCCATATGGCGACATTGTTGTCCGCACCGAAGGCGAGCAAACCTGTCTTCACATCCCAATCGGCAGCACCAGGGTGCCGGTTTCCCCCACGCTAATGTAGTCTGTTTTGACGGCGACCATGGAGTATTATGAGGGCTTGCGAAGCCTTCTATCTGTCTGTGCTGCTATACTGGGAACAAGTTGGAGAAAAGCCGCAAAGAAATTGCGGGAAGATTGGGGCTTATCGATAAGAGGTTCTGTCTCCGCCCAGCCCCTCCATCTTTGACAGACTGTGATCTCTTTCCATTCGTTCTCAGTAAAGAGAGATTGCTGCTATATGCTCTATATTTCCCTTTCTCTGCAACGCCATGGCTGATACTTCAAATGCGGGCCAGGGAGGATTTCCCATCCCTATCACCGTCGAGTTTACGTACGTCAAATCTTTCCTTGAATTGATCAACCACTGCTGATAATTGATCTCGATAGTGGCGGCTTAGAATTGCTTTTCGGAAATGAGCGCAAGCATAAGGTCGTTTTGCCTGCTCGTTTAGAAGATGGCAGCAAGCCAAACATCTCATACCTGCTTAAATACCTCGTCGACAACCTCATGAAGGATCAGAGGATAGACATGTTCATCATGGAGGACAATGTGTATGTCAACATAGCTTTAGGGCTTTATTCAAACAGTACTAATGGCTTCGACAGACGACCAGGCATTCTCGTCCTTATCAACGATGCCGATTGGGAACTCGAAGGCGAAGAGACATACGAACTTCAACAAGGGGATAACATTGTTTTTGTCTCAACTTTACATGGCGGTTAAACTTGGATGGGTTGTATTGATGCTATCAACGCAACGAAGACAAAAAAAAGACTTGATTCGAAGTGTGACTGGAGGAATTCAAGAGCAACATATGGGTGGTACTGCCAGGCGAGGCTAATTACTATGGACTTTTACCTAGACCACATCTTCAACATGCTGTTGTGAGATCCTTTCGCGCTCACGCGGTGTTCGGATTCCACTGGGCGTCCGATGCCCACTCTGTGGGGTTACTTGACCTTCTGGGGTACCAAGCCCTTGCGTCGGTGATACCACCCCGCTTGGGGGCACTGGGATCTTCAAGTCCTCTGGAGAGTCCGGGATAATCTCTTCGGGGAGGTCGGGGATATGGATCCGCCGTGCTTCGTTCTGATAGCTCTCTGGGACGATCTAGAATAGTGTTAATCAACAATAGATACTAATCCAACCGAAAGTTCCATTTTACCTCAATGATTTCATCGCGAGGGAACTCAAGGAACGGAATGTCAGCAGCATTGCAGGCCATGAGATAGCCATACAAAACCCTCAAAACACTTTCGTGTGCAATAATGAGAAGATCGGTTTGCTCCCTCTCCAATTCAAGGATAATTGGCTCGAGGCGAACAGCCAAATCATGGTATGACTAGTAAAAAGTGTCAAAAGCTACACACTTTGAGAGGTTGGAGCAAGGCTTACCTCTGCCCGGGGATAACGGTGATGGTATGGATCAAGCTCGTGCTTAGCAACCTCGTCCCCAAACTCTGCTCGGATTTGATTTTCAGACATCTTCTCACAAACACCAGGGTTCAGTTGGCTCAATTGAGATCTCTGCCGGATTTTATATCCGGCTTCGTGAAGGTATTTCGCGGTTTCCACTGTCCTGCGCCGTGTGGAAGTCCAAACTTTCAAGGGCCTCGACTCATAGCCAGTCTCTCCTCGTTCAATCATTGCTTGCTTTTCTTCTTCTCGGTGAGCTAGTAGACGTGCCGTCATTTTCTTGGCATAGTCTTCTCCCTGTTCTGACAACGAAGCATCGGCTTTGTATGAATCTGAGTCTAGCGAAACGCCAGCCTAGATAAAATGTTAGGCATTGAATTGTGGCAATAGAACAGTAGATGACCTACCCGGACAAAGTATGTGCGTCTCGATTTGATGTGGAGATTCAGAAGATAGAAGACTATGCGGTTAGAAAGGTAACCAAAGCTTCGATTGTTGACAATCAGTCTTTCGCCGGCGTTGATCATCTGTATTTGGTGAGTAATCGTAACACGACAAAATCAATTGCACGTACCTTGATATAGTTCAAGTCCTTTTCCTCCATGGTCTGGAATTGGGGGATGCGTGAATAGATACGATTCAAGTAATGCTTCACGGCATCTTCCGATTTCCATGAGACGTACTGGCCATGGTTGTCAGCGTTTCCGTTCAACGCCGGGGTATACATGAAACTTACATCAGGAGAGGATATCTTGACTCTGCGAACATTCTCTTCGATTATGCGTTCGTCATCACACCAAGACTCAATAAACAAGGTCTGGTAAGAAGCATCAATAATAAGTCCACTCAAATATCTCAAAAAAGAATCAATTCGGATTTACCTCGATATCATGCTTTGCAAACTCTTTAGCAAGGGAGCGCCGTCCTGAGGCTAGCGGGTTGACGGCATCATATATCGCTATTTGACCATTTTCATGGTTCAAAAAGTGATAGATGTCTTCTCGACATTTTCTCACAATCTTTTGGCGTAGAAGAACGGACTTGGCAGTCGCTAATCAGAGACGTCAATACGGTCGTTCAGGTAGATCAGGATACCATGCCTACCATTGACATAGAAATAATCATCTGGCATGTCCTCGCCAAATGGGATTGTGGCACGACGATAGTCGCCTAGGTGGAAGATTCTGGTTTTGACACCAAGCCTATCAATGCGTCAGCATGCCTCTAGAAATGTGCAGATCATAGAAGTAAAGCATACCATCGCAGGTATCGTGCCAAAGCCACCGAGATATGTCTACCATGGATTAAAATCAGTTTACGCAGCAATATCAATCTGAATGAAAAAAGCATCATACGTTTTGCCTCTGGCAGGCAAGCCGACGGTGATGATCACAATGCGGCCCGAATGGAAAAGCCGACCAGACTCAGTGCTGTACAGCTGGGCCGGAGCCAGATCGGCCTTTTCCGGCAAGTCATGAATTGCATCGACAAAGATTGAAGATTTGCGGCGGAATCGTGGGGAGTTGGCCACGATCTCAGCGGTGCTATGTGATGTCAGTTCAAACCCACTATCAAACTTCACTCTTCAGCCTTTCCAATACTAGACACGGCACATGGCTCGTTCTTTTTTTTTTTTTTTTCTAGTATTGTCAAGCAGAAATTACACACAAAACAACTTTCATGGGAGTAAACATGAAACGGTGAAGTGGGAAAGGCAAGCGTACAGTAAGGTGTCCATGGTGGGATGTCGATGTGACGCAACAGGATATCACAAGATTCAGTGCTGAGCGTATCAGGATTATCAGTAAATAACCCTGAGATAGATCAGAGATATTTCAATCCGCGTCAATCCGATGGCAAGATAGTGAAGCAAGAAACTAGGAACTTTCTTCTAAGGAAGGGTAAGAGGCGGTATAGGTAGATCAACCCAGATATCAGGTGCAGATCATTGGCTCTAATTGCCTTGTTTTTCAGGCTGCAAAAATACAAAGCAGTCCAAATGAGATCCGATTTAGGCACAATTCAACGTCAAATGGAATATAATAAGAGCCTCTTCAAATAGCAATTAATATCAGGTTAGATCCCTTCAATGCCCCCTCAATCATCTCTAGTCCCCCTGGTGTTGTCTTGAACCGGGAAAGCCCGAAAAAAAAAGCTTATGTAACATCCCGGCGAACGGCAGCAACCAAAGACGCCAAGGCAGGTGACTAGCATTTTTCACAGCTTGGAAAGTCTTGAATTGCTTCCCATACACTCCTGAGCGCATCAGATACAGCCCTTTTACACCATTTTATCAAAGGTCATCTGAAGACGTTTGTTCGTCCCAGATCCTCGGGCTGGTCTCAATTCCTTTTATTCTCAATTATTTGTTTTCCCCCGAGTCTTAACTGAGACTAACACGCGTGACGACACCTAATATAATCGTCAATTATCATATTTCAACCAAAATGGCCGATTACCTATCATCCCTCTCCTTTCTCGCCGAGAACCCTGCCGCCGCGGCCATCAACGATGCATACTCCTCGTTCTCCGACAGAAGGGCCTTGCTCAACCTGCCCAACCCCGGCACTGTCGATAACCTCGCCAGGGAAGTGCAGAAGGATGTTCTCTTGACCAACTTCATGTTCTCCGGTCTCCGGGCAGATCTGACCAAGGTCTTCGGCGTGTCCCCTCTGTTCCGTGTGTCGCATGCCTTCTCTATGGGCTCAACCGGCAACCTGCCTCCATATGCTTTCTCCGCCATGTACGGAAGCCCCAGGGTAAGGATAAATATCCCATACGATCCGTGTACTAGTAACTACAACTCTCGGTATCTAACATAACATTCTCCGATAGGTGTTTATGCAAGGTAACTACGGAAGCGACGGTGCGCTTGCCGCCGTCGCCAACTACCGCTGGAACCAGGCCCTTGTCACCAAGACCAATGCTCAGATCATGAACGGCGGTACCCAGGGCTTGGTCCAAATCGATAACGATTACACTGGCCGTGACTTCTCCGCATCCCTCAAGGCCTTCAACCCCTCTTGCCTCGAGGGTGGTCTCACCGGTATCTTCGTCGGCAGCTACCTGCAGTCCGTCACTCCCAGTCTCGCTCTTGGTTTCGAGGCTATCTGGCAACGCCAGGCCATCAACGCTCGCCCCGAGACTGCTCTGTCTTACTCCGCCAAGTATAAGGGTGAGGACTGGATTGGTACCGCTCAGCTGCAGGCCCAGGGCACTTTCAATGCCACTTACTGGCGCAAGCTGTCCGAGCGTGTTGAGGCTGGTATTGACATGAACCTCCAACTCCAACCCTCCCCCGCTACTCTTATGATGGGTGGCCCTGCTCGTGACGGTACCACTGCCATTGGTGCCAAGTACGACTTCCGTGCCTCTTCGTTCCGTGCCCAGGTTGACAGCACTGGCAAGGTCAGCTGCCTCCTCGAGAAGCGCATTGCCATGCCCATCTCTCTCTCCTTCGCTGGTGAGATCGACCAGGCCAAGGTAAGCAACATCCGTCTTTCGCTCTGATTGCTGCCACAGTACTAATTTGTTTTTTTTTTCTTTCTAGCAAACGGCTAAGCTCGGTCTTGCCGTCTCCCTTGAGCTTGCTGGTGAGGATGTTATGGAGCAGCAGGACAAGGTTGACCCTGCCGCCATGATCCCTCCTCCCTTCTAAGCTCTCCTCTCTCGCATCCCCCGAGATAATAACCCTTTCGCCCCCCATGTTTTAGTAGTTCTTCACTCTCCATGTCTGGAATGACATATGTTGTCTCTCTTCCTCGGTATATCCTCTCGAATTTGGGTTGCTGGTGCAGGTGACAGTTGTTTGGCGCCATGGAGATTTCAAATTTTTTGTATAGATTCACACTCCGTTTCTTTGATTTCCTTTTCCATTACCACCTGATGCTGCATCTCGGTTTGGGGCCTGTGGTCTGATATCTTGTGTCTCCTTGCTATCTTTCCAGTTCATTTCCTTGCATGGCCATGTTTTGGGTCTATCGGATCGCCAGGTCTGGGATGCATGGCTGCGCCTGCAGATAGGTCTGGTTATGTTTTTCGCATCATAGACGGGCCAATGTAAAACAAGTTCTGATTAAATTGATCCAGTTGTAATGATTTCATTGTAATCTGTCTTTGACTTCTAATTATCCTCTACTCAAAGCCTTCGCTAGTGAAAGGATGTACAAAATCTGCACTTTTTGTCTAGGTGGATATCAATGTTTAGGTGTTGACCCATAGAAATCATATCATTAGACATGCATTAAAATCTCGGAATTTTAAATTGGACTATAAAGACTTCAGGTTTAAAGATATCTAAGAAAGACAAAGTCCAGAATTGACTCTGAGACAAAGATAGGCATCCTTGCCCAGGCACACAAATCAAAGCGGAGAGGAAAATGGTCCCGGATAATGCCCGTACATACCCAAAGCGGTGACCGGGACGAACGATGGCATCTTCCCAAGGCCACAAATCAAATCAACCATACAAGACTACTCCACTATATGCTGTGGGCACTGGAGCAACTTATCCAATTGGTAGAATACTCCGGAGTGCAGCAGTGGCCATGCATCTCCTGCTCCGTAGAATGGAACCGTTTCTGCCTCATTCTCCACTCAATTGTAGGACTAAGTTTCTCGGTAAAGTGGATTCATTTATATGTTGGGTCTCCCATGTTTCGCTCTCGAAAATGATACGGAGGGTTATTGTGGAGAGTCTTTTGTAATAGAAAATGAAGTACGTCCTTTCTACAATGCTACAATGTTGTATATTAGGAAAATACTGTGTTTCTATCCCAATATGGCATGTGGGATCCTCAGCCACTTACTCCATACTTCAAGCCTGACTATGTACCCAAACCCGCTAGTTGTGAAGTCTCTTGGTGGGGTCACCCGGTTCCCTGCTTCGAGTGTGGCTGGGTCTGATTACTGTCTCGCAATTGGAAGCGCCGGTGTTGATAATCGGCGTTCGGACACTGATTATCAGACTCCAGTGACATCATATTCCCCGTTCAACCCTTGTTTAGGGCTTTCTTTTTCGTAAATCTCTTACCGGGTTCCCGACTACTATAGAAGAAACTGGCCAGTTATCTTCGAGGCTCGGGATGCACCTAGGAATGTATGTCCCGGATAAATGGCTGTCCCGGGATGCTATTCTTCCTAGACGAATCAAAATGAAAAAGAGAGAGTTTTGAGGGGGTCCGAGTGTCTCTGCCCAATTGACAGGCTCTCTAGTTTTGGTAATATACCTACAACGTACGGAGCACAACATGTTGTTCTCTTGAATGCAATTTCCTTTGGAAATGAATGTGGGTAGCCACAAGGCAAATTCATCCCTCTGATGAGATTCATTGGTAGATATCGGCAATTTTTGAGATTTGTTGCTTTTGTATTTCTATCTACCTTTTCCATGGAGGTCTTGCCCAAGGTTCGGTGCATTCTGTACCTATTCTGGATGGATTATAGGTTGGTACAATGTAAAATGATGTACTTTCCTCGGATCGACGAGGATCATATAATCATATAATCCACCAGGTAGTATGCATTAAATACCGTTCTGATACGAATATGAATAGACGCAGCGTGTTCTTTTTCTACAGTCGGACGATAGATTTAGATATCCATGGCAGATTTGGCCATAGCGTGGGAAGACTAGACCCCATTTCAAGGTTGAACCAATAACCTCCGAGGTGATTCGCATACTTGCTTGGCATTTCTTAGATACTACAGGGTACAATGAACATCATATGAGTATGGCAATTACCTAGGAAGACATCAACAAGTGCTATTTTGTATACCTTATTTATCTCTCTCTGCGCTCGCTATTCCGAGAGGTAAGCCCACGTGTCTGACAGAGATACCGTAGAACGGAATGCCGTTCCTTGCTTCCATGCTTTACGATCCGTACATGCCGACAGTGCACTATTAGGCTGGGCATTCCGCCGGTTTCCTCCCGTGCTCCCGTGCATATGCATCGATATTTTAAACATCGTGCCAGTGCCAGCCGGGAAATGTTGTTTTGGCAGGAACACACCCGGTTCCTCATTCCGGGTCCGTGAAACAATAGTGTGACTGATGCATTGTGCAATTTTATACTTGCTCGATACAAACGTCCAAGGCTCTATTATGTGTGGGTTCCAAGGCTGTGGCTGACAGGGAATATTGAATTGAATCCACTTTGACCCCGAACGATCAATAAGTGATCAATATTGAGTTTTAGAGTCAGCAAATAGCTGGCCATATTGTTTGCCGAGACCCGATGGACACTTCGGAATCCCGAGTGTACATATGTAGTTATGGTTGTACTGGTGCATGCTTCTGGATATGACATGGATTCCTCTTTTTTTTTCGCTTGAGTTGACGGCGTCAGATCCCTGCTGAGGGGGGGCGTCATTTTTTTTTCTTTCTCGTGTCAAGATGATTAACAAAGTCGCATGACAGTTTGAACCAAACTGTGGCGATTCCGATCCCTAAGCCATGGTCACCTGCTCGACGTCCGGTGACGTCGATGAGGGGACACTCCCATAGTTAGATCTACTTTGTTGTAGATATTAGAAGTAAAATACTACGGTCTGAGGAATATATATATTTTTTATAACTGTACAGATATAAATTCCAAATGGTATACAGTAGTTTACAGTCAGTGAACATATGTATTTGCTCCCCTGGCCCCACACCCCGTAGATTGCATAATATTCTGCCAACAAAATAACTCCCTATATTATGAGTATCCCTGCTTATATGGCGTTAAAAAAGAAGCATTAGCTTTAGAGATTTATAACAAAATAATATTGTCATTTTTTTACAAAAAAGCAACTTGCGTACAGTTGGGTACTGTTCTAGAAAGGTCTGTACTTCGCGATCAGGAAGGCGGTATTGGCGGTGAATTGGGTGGGGCGAAGGAGTCACTGTAAATGCAATGTTAAAATACTGCGTAAATACTATACAGGTACAGAACAGTACAAGGTAAATGGGTGCCAGGTCCTCAACGTTAACCTTTTGAGCCAGGTGCATCCCTACAGTGCAGGGGCCAAGTTCAGTCAGTTGAGGGAACGTCCTTTTTTAGTACCTGAGTCGGGTGCTTGCTTGTGCCAGGAACCGACATTCCTAACCCCCTTCGAGGATACGGGTTCTTTTTCCACTTGACCTCGTTTCTCTCTGATTGATCCCTTCGCTTTTTCTGATACATCTCATCTGTGGATGTGTTCATCTGGTCTGGTCCAAGCTGCATGGGCGGGACTACGGCTGGAATCCCAACGATTGTCCCGAGCTGGGCGTCGGCTGAGATAGCTTCGACTCACATGCCAAGGGATCCCTGCACAGGAACACTTTGATGGTATCGAGATCATCGAAAGAATGGAAGAACGGGAGCCCCTTTCAATTCCGATAGATTTTCCGGGCCGAATAGCTCTTCTAATTTGTATATGGCTTTCGCTCGGTCTGGATCCCAATTACCGGTGTGTTATTTTTGTTTTTTCGGGGCCTGGAGCTACAACTGTCAGGGATAGAAAAGCCAAATCGTCAATAGTTAATTGTAGTATAGTATATCGTAACTAGTATAACTAGGATACTAGTATACTTGGACCCGGTCCAGCTTCAATTGCAGCATGGACCACTTGGCCCAAGCTTTTTTTTTTTTCGAGGTCAGCTGGTCTCGTGATAGTAAAAAAGATTACAATACAGTAATTCAACCAATGACAGTGGTTCCAGGGAAAATCACCGTTGGGTCACCCGACATCATTTACGTCTCTTTCGCCTATTTTTGGGGGATATATTAAGGTATATAGCTATAAACAGATCTAGTATACTATACTATGTATAGCTTGACTATATTCCCACTACCCCGGAGACTCCGCTTTCTCCAAAGTCTTTTTTTTTTTCCCAATATTTCCCGGATTTCGCACACCGGCATGTATTGGTAAATACTCCAATAACACCCGTATCTATGATATCATTTCCCGAACTCTGGTAAATGACAGTAAGTTACAGTACCTATACTGTAAATAGTTAAATGGATTATATCTCTTGAGACATATAAACACCAGGTAATAAAATATATAGAAAGTTAAAAAAGAAAAAGAAAAAGGAAAAGAAAAAAAAGAAGACTAAAAGATCTTTAAACAGTAATTACCTGAGAAAGTTGGATTTGAACTTGAACTCGTAGCTCTCCCGCCCCTCTCTTTTTCCTCCCCCCCCCCCCCCCCTTCCCGAATTGCCCACTCCGTCAGACATTGGCTTTCATCTTTTTTGAATCTATTCCCCTTATTATTTGTTTCTTTCAAATATCAAGATTCAGATAAATTCCTACCCCCCTCAAAAAAAAAAACAAAGAAAGGAAAAAAAAAGGAAATCTATTCCATCAACGTCACCTTTCTTTCGCCCTGAACCCGCCCCAATTTTACCTAACCTTCCCTAGTCTAACCCGTCTTATTTCACTCGATTCGACTTTATTGGCTGAACATTCTCTACGAAAGTTGCCCACCTTCTCCTCTCTCTCATTCTTCTTCTTCCCTACTTTTACTACATTCTTGGCTCCCGGGTGCCATTTTCTTTTCCCATCGGTCCTTCCGCCCCTCCCTACTCCACCCCGGTTTAACCGTCTTACCAACTTCACATATCTATCTCTTTCCGCGATGTCACAGAATCGACCCGGGTTGTTCCCAACTTTGCGCATGGGTGGTAAGATATATTGATCTGGATTTCAATGGGTTGGACTGACCTTTCCCAGAGGTGGTCCGGGAGAAGGTCCAAGATGGACTGACTGGCGAGTCCAAGGAGATCTCCTACACTCAGTGCAAGATTGTGGGCAATGGCTCCTTCGGTGTTGTGTTTCAGACCAAGATGGCTCCGAGCGGGGAAGACGCTGCCATCAAGAGAGTCCTCCAGGATAAGCGATTCAAGGTGGGTTCTCTACCTTCACTTGTGTGTGTGTGTGTGTGTGTGTCGGATCACTAACCCATTCTCTAGAACCGTGAGCTGCAGATCATGCGGATTGTGCGCCATCCCAACATTGTCGAGCTCAAGGCATTTTATTACTCCAACGGCGACAGGGTATGTGTCTCCTGGGTGTCCCGCCCAATCGTCTTTCCGTCCCCCGTTCCTGTGGGCTGACCGTGCCCCCAATTTCCCCAAATAGAAAGATGAAGTGTACCTTAACCTCGTCCTCGAGTATGTCCCGGAGACCGTGTACCGCGCATCGCGTTACTTCAACAAACTCAAGACTACGATGCCCATCCTAGAGGTCAAGCTTTACATCTACCAGCTGTTCCGGTCGCTGGCCTACATCCACTCACAGGGTATCTGCCACCGTGATATCAAGCCACAGAACCTTCTTCTAGATCCAGCTACTGGTATCCTGAAGCTCTGTGATTTCGGATCCGCTAAGATTCTGATCGAAAATGAGCCTAACGTGTCCTACATCTGCTCTCGCTACTACCGGGCGCCTGAATTAATCTTTGGCGCGACCAACTACACAACAAAGATTGGTACATATTCTTTTTCTGCACCAATATATCAGGTTCTAACATTTGGTTTCTAGATGTTTGGTCGACTGGTTGTGTGATGGCAGAATTGATGCTTGGACAACCCCTCTTCCCTGGTGAATCGGGCATTGATCAGCTGGTAGAAATCATCAAGGTTTTAGGCACCCCAACTCGGGAACAAATCCGCACCATGAACCCCAATTATATGGAGCACAAGTTCCCTCAAATCAAGCCCCATCCCTTCAACAAGGTATTTTCCGCCCCCGTACCCTCCAGCTTTGTAATAGTGCTGATCGAACTAGGTTTTCCGTAAGGCACCACCCGAGGCTATTGACCTCATCTCCGCCCTCCTGGAATACACCCCGACACAACGGTTGTCGGCGGTTGAAGCGATGTGCCACCCCTTCTTCGATGAGCTCCGCGACCCGAACACCCGGCTACCGGACTCACGCCACCACAACAACCCCCCTAAGGATCTCCCCGCCCTCTTCGATTTCTCACGACATGGTAAAATATCCTCACCCTCGCTAGTGAGAACCCCCGCTGATCAACTTTAGAACTTTCGATTGCCCCTGATCTCAACGCCCAAATGATTCCCCCTCACGCTCGCCCTGCCCTCGAAGCCCGCGGCCTCGGCCTAGATAACTTCAAACCCCTTGCCAAGGAGGAGATGCTTGCACACCTTGACTGAGTGTGACCAGTGTGTGTCCTCCGCCCCCGCGAGGGATACGTCTGTTCGTTGTGCCGCCATCTGCACTGTGCGTGAGAAGATTCGACCTGCCAACCAAGTTCCATCATGATCTCGAGTAAACTGAATTGAGAATGCACCTTGTCTTTTTTTTTCTTTTCTTTGGGGACTCGATTTGTGTGCCTCAACCCCCGAACATAGTGGAGCCTTGGAACTGGTGAATGAGCAGGGAGTGGTATGAAGTGGGAAAAGTGCATCCTTTAATGGCTGGGAAGCGGAAACTATGTTTCTTGGTGGTAAGGGCTGATGGTTTTCACGAAATGGGAGGTCATGGCCTGGAGTTTATTTTGAGGTGTCTGGGACAGCTCTCGGGAGGAAAAAGTGATACCCTTTCTGTGCACGTCTGCCTTTGGGGGTCGGAGACTGCATAGTTTCATCGGCCGAGGGGAAGAACCCCCAGACGCAGCAAGCCGATATCGACCCCGGATGGAGGGGTGAATCTCCCACAAATGCATCAGAGATCTTGAAGATTTCTTTGGATACAAATTTCGGGAGGATCCCTTCTATGATGGTCAATCTCTTGCAGCGCTAGAATCCCCGTTCGTTCTTCCCTTTGCGTCCTTGCTTTTCTTTTTTTTTTTGTTCGCAATATCCTTGTATCAGATTCATCGGGCTTGGCTGGTTCCCTGGTCCTCCGACTTACCGGCCATGAGCTATATGTCATTCCAGTTCTCAAGCAGACAATTTTCCTTCTTTTCCCTTTTTTTCGGTAGTGATGCGTAAAGAATAAATGAGATACCAGTGTAATTGTATAGTAGGCGGAATGTATTCTATTACATTCCTGGCTTCATGTATACATTAAAAAGTCCGTAGGGTTTACATTTTTCCCTATCCTTTCCTACTGCTAAGAAAATATCTTAAAAGACATCCAAAAGGACCAGAAAGACCAAAAAGATAAGGTCGCAGAAGCCAACTCTTTTGAGTGAGCTGTGAACTATTGTGAAAGGCAGGGACACCGGGTCCGGAACTTCAATTTCCCCCGAGCTCCCCATTCACCTCAAGCTCCCAAGCTGTCACCCTCGCTTTCCACTTACCCAGAATCACTGTCCCTATCAAATCTGGTATAATACCGGCTCATTGGATTGATCCCAGAACACAATGACCGAAAACGACCGTCGAAACCAGGGCTACAGGGGTGGGCGCAAACGCCGCTACAGAGGTGAGAGACATGGATCTGACAAGTTTCCCGGACAACACGCTAACTTAGCTTGTGATTCTCGCAGATGATGATGACTTTGACCGTCGCCCCCAAAGGCGCAGATATGAGGAGCCATTGCTTGTCCAGGTCCGACGGCAGTTGTTGACCATCGCGGAATCGGTATGGGCATCGTTTTTTTCCTGCCGCGCGCATTGCCCTCTTCAAATGATCGATATGAACTAACGCTCATGTCTTATCGATAGGCTGCTCGTAGAGCAGAAGATGACGTTCAGGGTATTGCGAAGACCGTCACGGATAACTACGATGACGAGGAAATCCGCCGCGACTTTGTCAACATCTCCCTTGATCTGTACGTGTTAGTGTACTCAATTCACTATGGAATGTTACTAACTTGGATGTGTGAAGTGTTCTCGAACAACCCATGAAAATTCCTTTTATCGCCGGCACGGTCCTGGTCGCACATAGTCTCAAGCCCGAGCTTGGATCGGAGGTTTTGAGCAAGGCAGCTGAGGCCTTGCAGAAATACATTGATATGGGCGCATGGCGTGAAGTCAAGCTTCTTATTCGCTTCCTGGGTATTCTCCAACCGGTCTATGAAGGTGACGGCATCTTCCCTCTTCTGGAAGAGCTGTTCGCTCGTGCGGTCGATCTCCAGACTGCCTCTTCGGAAGATGTAAGTTGAACCATCTCCATGTGGTGATGACCCTCGTCTAACAGCTTTTCTCAGCTTCTTGGCCTTGAATTGGTAAAGATTATTCAGTTCGCCATTCCTTATGTGATGCTGTCCCCTGCCTCTGGCTTCGAGGCCCAGGCTTCCGCGCTTCTAGAGAAGACCGACATTATCGCATCTACGCCGCACGCCCTCGTCGATTTGGTGAACTCATTCAGCGCCGAGGAGAATCAGGAGGCAGCTGGTCAAAGTGTTATCAGTTTGATGCAGACTCAACTTCAAGCGGAGGCCAACCAGGGCTGGGAGCTTAAGTGCCTCCCTCGTCCTTGGAAAGACGTCCAGGACGCCGAAACCGATGAGCCCAAGTCTTTCGACTCGGTGGCCAAGGTTCCCTTCCCCACGATCACTGTGCCTAACCCTGTACCAAACGGCGCGCGTCCTCTCTTCCCGGAGGTTTACCTTTCGGTATATGCCAACCAAGAAGTAGACACCGTTCCTGCGATCACAGACATCTCCTCTTCTCTTATTCGGGACGCACTAGTTGATACTATTAACCTCCTTGACTTCAACCGTGTTGCTACGGCCAAGTTCCTGATCGACATCGACTGCTATTTCACCCCTACCACATTCGTGAAGCGTGCCACGCCTTTCGACCGAATGCGTGAGCTCATAGGAGAGGTGCAACCGTGGAAGCCCGAGGATGTGGCGGTGGACGCAGTATTCTCGCAGCTATTCCAATTGCCAGCGTCTGAGCACAAACTCGTCTACTATCACTCTGTTCTCACCGAGTGCTGCAAGATTGCCCCGGCGGCAATTGCGCCCAGTTTGGGCCGTGCAATCCGATTCTTGTACAACAGCCTGGAGACAATGGATTTGGAGCTCAGCAACCGTTTCCTGGATTGGTTCGCTCACCACTTGAGCAACTTTGGGTTTACATGGAAATGGAGCGAGTGGTAAGTAAAAAGAGTCAGCTTCTCCACGCTGTAAACAGTCATCTAAAAGTTTCACAGGACCGACGATCTTGATCTGCCCGCCATTGATCCAAGAATGGCGTTCATCCAGGGCGCTTTGGACAAGGAAATTCGGTTGAGCTTCGCCCAGCGCATTAAGGGAACCCTTCCTGATCCCTACCCGAAGTTGATCACGCCAGGCAAAGAGAAGGATACCCCTGATTTCAAATATTCCTCCGAAAGTAATTTACCCATGATCAGACGATAGAGAACAGTTGCTAATTTGAATTTCCAGTGGCACCATACTCCAAAGAAGGGCAAGAACTCATGCAACTGATTCGGAAGAAGGCTAGCGACGAAGAAATTCAACCCATCATCACAGCCATCGAAGATCAGGCCAAGAGCCAGGGCGTTGACGACCCTAAGATCCCCTCGACAGATGCATTCGTAACCTCACTCTGCTTCGTCGGATCCAAATCGCTCTCCCACGTCCTGTCATGCATTGAACGGAGCAAAGATCGCCTCCTGGCCATCGGCACGGAATCTCAACGCGCCCGCTGCCAAATCATCAGCTCCGTCATGGACTACTGGGTCGACCAGCCCGGTATCGCCATCAACATCATTGACAAGCTGCTCAACTACACGATCCTCAGCCCACTCTCCGTCCTTGAATGGGCCCTCTCCGAGTCCGTCGCGGCAGGAACCATCCTCTCAAAGCCCCACATCTTCGAGATGATTTCCGCCACCGTCGGCAAGGTCACCAACCGCATGCGCCAGATCGTCGCCGCCCGTGCCCAGCCCGGCCTCTACGAACCCCGGCTTAGCGTCATCGACGAGACTCTCGCTCGTGAGCGCACAGACATGCAAGCCCTCTTCAAGTACATTGAGGACTCCATCGTCTCCATCGCTGCGGGAAGCAACGATGAACAGATGGAGCGTGGCGACGGCAGCGGCACGCAGCCCGAGGACGCCATCATCCGTCAATGGGGTCGACGCTGGCTCCGTGTGTTCCGGAGAAAGGGTGCAGTTGAAGAATCCTTCATCTCTGATGCACTGGCTAACGCGACTCCCCTCGGCACTCAGGCCCCACCTGTTTCTGAGCGGGAGGATGCTGCGGATGGAGATTTGGATATTGCCGATGCCGATGCGCAATAGATGTCATATATGGATGCCATCTCGATAAAGTATCAGCTTATGCATGCTGCGTTCTTGCATTCGATCTCTTTGAACTGTTTCATTAAATGATTTATGTCCTGGAGAGCCTTTTTCTTGCCTTTTTTTTTCTAGCTTTCCTCTGTATTGTACAATTTAACTCCGGGTCTTCTTCGAATCAAGGCTGACAGGAATATGAAAAATTCTGATTTATTCTAAAACTATTTTAAATCATTTTGAGGCGCAATCTGCGGCCAAACTACGTAGCACTGAAGTTGTACAGAAGAAAAAGAAAAGAAACCAAGACCCTGTTGATTCAACCGTACAACCCTCGGGGATTTTCCAAGACCAAAATACATATGAAATGTTCTCGTGAATCGTGTACATCTTGAACCTTAAAAAGGAAAACAGTAAAGGAGAGAAAAAAAATATAAAGACTCGGACCTGTCCAGAAAACGGAAGGAATACAAAAAAAAAAAGAGGGGATATCAAAAGAGGCGCAGAATACAAATATAAACAAAAAACCCGAGAACTCAAGGCCCACTTCCATGTCCATGTCCATGTCCATGTCCAATAGCCCTACGATCAATATAATAAGGCTCTCCATCATCACCGTCACTGCTAGAAGTATTATAAACGGAGAATCCATCGAAGCTCCCACGACGCAACTGCATCTGCATTTTCGAAACGCCCTCTTCAGACTCAACGGACTGTATTCGATCCGTGGGGTCACAGCTCTGTGCATCGGACCGTTTTGTCGTCGAGATCCGCCGGTCCTTTCCACGGCCCTTGATGCCCTTGTTGCTATTTTTGTATAGCCCGGCGAAATATATCCACAGTTCACGGTCTGCGGGGTTCATGTTCATCGGTCCGTTCTCACCCATCTGTGAAAAGCGGACGGTAAGATTGTGGAGGGTTGCAGCGTGGAATTTGTTTTGGTGAGACTGTTTTTTTTTTAGGGGATGGTTAGCTTAGGGGTTTGAATGAGAATGATGACATGGGAGAGGGGGGAAAGACAAAACTTACCTTGAGGTTTCCTAACTGGGTGAACTGTTTGCCACATTCATCTAGACGGCAGTCGAACCGCTTAGATTGATCATGGGTGAGCTTGTGAGCGCGGACATTGCCTCGCTGAGCGAATCGCTTGTGACAGATTTCACATTGGAAGGGTTTTTCCCCCGTGTGTCGCCGCTGATGGGTCTAGTTTAGGAATGTAAGTGTGTCTGCCTCTTGCGTCGTTGCATGGCGCGGCAGCCGCTTGTGCTTACCTTGAGGTTGCCTTGCTGCGAGAAACGTTGTCCGCATGAGGGCTCCTTGCATATCTGCCACGTCCAAAAACGATTAGTTGCTGATCTTAGTGCATTTTCCTGTTTAGGGTTATGCTGTGTACTCACAAATGGCTTATCGCCTGTGTGTGCCCTGATATGGATGTCCAGGTGTGTTTTCTGCGCGAAGCTTTTACCGCAGCCTGGTAAGCTGCAGTTGTACTTGCGCTTCTTGCCTGAGCGTGATAGTTGGGCTTCGTTGGCATGGTAGCAGCGTGGCGGTGTGGGTGAGGCAGTCGGGTAGGATACGGGATAGGCTTGTGGTGCTGGTGGTGCCAGGTGTTGGAGTGGTGGTAACGATTGCTGGGTCGGTGATGAGGCATGCTTTGCCTGGATTGCCTTCATCAGGACATCCACGTTGGTTGAGAAGGCGAAGTCAGCGGTTTGCTTCTCGTCTGGCCCGACTGGTGAACTGTTGCCTCCAGTGGAAATCGGCACTCGTGGACCATGGTCGGGTGTAGACTTTAGTGTCTGGCTGATGGCGTTCTTGGCCGGGCGAATCTCTGGAAGAGACTGCAACGGTTGTTCCGTTGTGAGACGCAGTGGCTGCGGCTGTATCGGATGCTGACTAGGGACAAAGTATTGCTGATAGGGATTCGGGTGTGTATGTGTGTGACCCCCCGAGTGGGCGAAGCTGTAAGGCAAGCTACTCGGGGCCTGGTAAGGCAGCGAGTACGGTGCTGTTTGATGTGAATAGAAGGGAAAGTTCTGGCTCAGGGTCGAGTCCATCGGGCGTCTGTGTGCAAACGCACCCACGGCATGGCCCGGGAACTCGTAGGAGACAGGCTCTGCGGTCTCCATCTTTGTTCAGGAGGTCTCTCAGTATGTTAGAAAGGCAAGGATACCTTCTCCCTCCGGATATCTCAGATACCAATGTATCTCAGTGTATACCTCGGGATGATTGTGTCTTCCAGTATGTTCTGAAACCCAATCCCCGGTGGTATTTGGGTTCTGGCTGACAGTAAGAAGAAGCACGAATAGAGAAAATAGACAAACAGGCCGACCAAAGCGCAATCTATAGATCTGGATCTATATATGAGGGGAAGGGAAATAGCAAATATATGCAGGTCATGCCGTGAAGAGGAATATGATGATTGACAACTAGCGATGATCTTCCGCATCGACCGTGGCGCCTCCCGATATAGATATACCAGGGCCCCAGTTACAATGGCGGGGACGACAGGGGAGTCAGTCGGTGAAAAGAGAGTCAAAAAGGCCCATTTCGATCTTCTGTATGACGTTTAAAGGAAAATAAATGGAAAAAAAGGGGGGGGGGAAAGAAAAGGCAGTTCAAGCCCAGAGATGCAATGCATAGCAAATGTTTGATTCGACGATCACCGTGGACCAGGGATCCTGGATATGACTCCACCAGAAATAATATTAATCAAATCAATGAACTCGGGGTTCCTGGGGGTTCCTGAAGCCCGAACCTGGAAGCTCTGAAGCGAAGCATGCATTGCATCCATGAGATGCATGGTTTACTTTGGACGCATCAATTTCCTGTACCACGAGATATCGTAGTGGTAAATGTATTTCGACACATTCGGTGTGAGAATGTGTGTGTCAGTCACACATATACTTACAGCCGCGACTGGCGACGAAAGCCTTTGAATTCCCCTACTTTCCTTCCCCATATTCTGTACACTTCTGTAGAACTGATATTGCCGAAGTGACTGACATCTGTCAGACTCTCCAAAAAAAAAAAGAAAGGAAACAAACCTATCGTGCTGTGCATCTCTCCCCTCGAGGAGACGGGCCGGGCCTTCAAATCGTCCGCCGGGATTCTCAAGTGGACCGTGATCGACCTGCAGTCGACATGTAGATTATTCAGTCGATCTCGGAGTCAGCAATGTCTAGCTGGCCCGTAATTACGAGTAGGATGCGCCATCCCGATAGTCGCCAATAGTGTCCGATCTCAGCCCATCGAATATCCCAGTTAGCCGCCCAAGGCCCTGGAAAATAAAGTCTGGTGATCGGAATCTCTTTGGAGAACCAATCAAATTGTCCCTCTCCCAGCCAAGTGAGATCTGTCTCTCTCTCTTTTAGGATAAGTGAGGTGGGAGTCAATATTGGCCCCCAATAAGAAGACTCAGCACAAGGCTTTTGGTCTAGCCTCGATGGTTTTCCCCCCCCCTTAAACTGCACCAAATGGCTTGGCTGATGGAATCATGTTGATCATGGCCACTCGTGGTCTTAGCTCCATACTCCGAAAAGTGACAGCCATGGCAATCTAACACTCGTGTTAACCCTGCACGTCCTGCGTCGAAGTGAGGTATCGGGGCTTGAGAATGGTTCCTGCAGGGATGCGACTAGTCTTCATGAACTACTTCCTGAATGGGCGAACGCATCTAGACTCTGCATATACATTATGCTTTAATGAAATTTCGATCCGCATGTCTCCGTTGATAATATATTTACCTAAAATATTAATTGTGCTCGGAGGCTCTGTGGGAATTCAGGCGGACAGGGATAATGTTGGGATTTTCAGCTTCCAGAATGTCTGTGTGACTAATGTTAACATCTGGAGAATGGCAATTTTAATGGAAAAAAAATTCAATACACTAAAGGTGCATAGAGTAAAAAAATAAAACACAAATTCAGCATAAATAAAGCCCATAACCAAAGCAAAAACATCATACGCCAGGATCAACCCTTTCATCGTCCAGTGTACGCCGAATATCTATACACGAGTCAGCTTATCGTTCGAAACAGTCAGAAAAAAAAAAAAAGAAAAAAACACTTACCTCCAGATTCGTGCACGCATGTCTCCACTGCCGGTCGCGAACAGGTTGCCAGTAGGACTGGGCGCAACCGAGATGACTATTTGAAGTTAGAGATGACAATGCATGTAAACGTTGAAACTCACCAGAGTTCTTGTGTCCTTGAAGCATCATTTGAGCATTTCCAGTCACTGGATCCCAGAATTGAACGCCGCGGTCCTTGGAACCACTCATCACCCAGGCACCGTCGGGGGTCAGGCACACACTGAGAACGAAGTCCTAAATTGTAGTTAGCTTCTATCGGTCCAAAAGTAAATCCCAAGTAAATCTCAATTCTTACCTTGTGACCCTCGAATGTACGAATACACTTGCCGCCCTTGATGGCACTGTGGGGGTGCATGCCCCGGGGAACGGTAAGCTCCCAGAGCTTGATAGTCTTGTCCAGACTGCCACTGACAAGGTCACGGCCATTGGGCGCAAACGCGACCGAGTAGACACTGTCCTTGTGGCCATCTGGGTTCTCCAGGCGCTCCACGAGATATCCAGTGGTAGTGTCCCAGACGCGCACGCTCTTGTCCAACGAACCTGCAGCCACGTAGCGGCCATCCGGAGACATGGCCACGGTAGTGACACCATCCTCAATACTAAGGGTGTAGACAAGCTTGCCATCGAGGATATCCCAAAGGCGCACGGTCTTGTCTCCACTGCCAGAGGCGATGAAGCGACCGTTGCCAGCAAAGTCCAAAGAGTAGATATCCTGCTCGTGTCCACTGAAGATATGCTTGATGGTGCGCTGGTTGATATCCCAAACCTAGAACCAATCGCATTCAGTCAGTGGTCTTCCCATATGCTGATTTCATCTAATCCGAAAACTTACCCGAATCTGCTTATCCTCGGCACCAGTCGCAAGATATTTGCCATCCGGACTGAAGCAAACACTGCGAATGTACAAGTCGCCGTCCTTATCGACGTTCTCATCCTGAAGAGTGGCCACGTTCTGACCGGTGGTCACGTCGAAGATTTGAGCCGAGCGGTTGCAGCCGGTAGCCAAGTACTTGCCATCACGGCTGAAGCGCACACAGCAAACAACGCTATCGTGGTTCAAGTGATGCACCAGCTCCACATCGAGGACACGCTGGACCTCGGGGTTGAACACGGCGTACCAGTCAGAACCCTCACGCTTCTGCGACGGAGGCAAATCATCGGGGTTCCAGTTTGCCAGCATGTTTCCCGGACGTTCGGCTGTGCGGCCAAGAGGGGGGTTCGGCGGAGTCGGGCGAGGGATCTGAGGGGATGCACGGGGATCCGGGTAGGCGATGTGCGTTTGCTGGGGGGTACCTGGGCCTGGGGGAACGCGGCCACGACCCTTACCGGGGCCCGGGGATGCAGTAGGAGGCGGAGGAGGCCCATAGCCTGGGAGATGAACGATCCAACGAGTCAGCGGACTGGGCGACGACTTTTATAACACAACGACATACCGTTCACAGCAGCGCCAGCCGGATATCCTCCAAAGGAGCTCTGCTGGGGTTGCGGTGCGCCAGGCTGAGCGACCGAAGCAGGCTGTTGAAGGGGATGCTGGGGAGGCTGCTGATCCTGGGGGAGGGAAGGGGCAAGACCGGGGCCGCTACCTGGTGGGTTGGTCATGATACCGCCAAACAGATTGCTGGGGCCGTGGCCCAAGGCAGGTGGAGGAGCCTGGGAGGGAGCTGTATGAGCCGCGGCGGGTCCGCCGATGTGGGAAGGGATGGTTTGCACGCCGCGCGACTCAAGTTCGTGCCGCAGCATTCGAATTTCAGCTTCGTAGCTATCAAAAAAGAAAATGCGATGTCAGAAAAGGGTTGTCCAAGCTTTCAAGGAGGTGAAGGAACTAACTCTTGCTTGATCTTGATCTGCGCCTGTTCCAGCTGATAGACCTTCTGACGGATCATCTCCATCTCCTGGAGTTGACCAGTCACTGCATGATCTGTCAGTTAGATAACATTTCAGCGAATGTCGGAACCCATGGGGCTGCAGTCATTGGGGAAATGAACTGGCAGCTGTATGAAACGATTGGATAGGGAGGGAGGAGCTCTAAGGCACAAATCGCCTGGGCATGGGAGAAAGAAAGTATGTTGGAAGGGATACGTACACTGATGCTCAAATTCACCGGTGTTTCGCGACTGGCTCTCAAACTCCTGGCGCAGTTGATCCAGCAACTCCGTTAGACGGGAGTTGGGAGCAGGCACCATCCCGCGATGAGCGTTGTACATATTGGGATTTTTTTTCCCTGTTTTTCACCAAGTCACAGAAGGAAAGTTAGGATGTTCGGATGACAGCTCTAGGTCAGCGAATGGGATCGCAACCAAGGTTTTGTCCTGGACTCAATGATCTTGATCACTGAGGCTTCAATGCTTGGTGGATAGCACCGCGCAGCTAGCCACAGCGATAGTGGGCGGTACAGTATAAGCTGGGGGATGAGAATGGGGGTGTAGCGGTAAGAGGGGTGGAAGAGGCTGGCAGATGACACTTTAAAGCGGGAAGGTTTGAGTTTGGGGGGAAGGGCGGCAGCGGTTGGCGCGAGAAGCGAAATCATAGGCGAGAAGCGCGGGTTCCATAGGCTACATGTACTTTTTTAAACTACATAATACTTTGTATGACATACAGCATTGAAGAAAAAATTTCAGTTAATTAGACGAGTAATGTTTACGCAAATGAGATTAGAAGGTCAAGGGATTTTGGCTAAAAGTACATACATGTATGTATGTACATACTTTGTAAATGCGTACATCGTACGGAGTACATGGATGGGTCCAGATCGTGAGGTTCGCATTAAAAACAGGTATTTTGTATTCCAACTGAAGATACCCAGAATACCAGAGAATACTTGGATCTACACCCGCAAGTGCGGGCAGTGGAGGTACCTCTGAATATGGGAAATGGAAGTGGAACTGGTCCGTGCAGTACCAACTTGGTTCTGCAATTACTGTAATGTACTTTTGTCACTTGCCTGATCCATCGCAGCCACAGTATGGCACAAGCATCCAGGCATCAAGGCATCAACTGTGGCAAACCAGGGGTCAGGTCTGATGTTCTTTTAAGTTTCTACTCTTTTTCTTTTAGTACAACGTAGACTATAGAAGTATATATGAAATGATTAAAAAAATGTAATAAAATATTCTACTTTTACATATAACACCTATAAGATAACTACATATGTTCATTCCACATCATACCATCTGCCCCTGGATCAATTGGCTTATTAAGAGGTGGCATCGCAACGGCTGTGGCGGTTCCGCGCTGGTGTGACTATTTTGTTAATCGCCGCGGATCTCCTTTTTTTTTGTTTCCTTCAAGTACCTCTCAATTCTTCTTCACTTCCCCCACTATCTGTGCCCTCCATCATGGATATCATTCTCGAATTATGGGACACCTTTATTGGTGATCGCCTCTATTCGACACTCCTCCCCCGCCTCCCTATCTTCGTCCATCTCGCTGCCGGCCTTCGTCAATGCGGCCGCGAACACTTCAATGGCCCTTTTTGGGCCGGAACATTATGTCTATGAACAGGCTACACAGATGCTATATCTGGAACCCTCGAAATACGCATACCTGAGTGCTTGGCCCAGGAACAACATCTACCGTCAATTTACAAGCTTTTTCCTGATTACTTGGTAATGCGCCTCTCCCTTCAAGATTTCATATCGCCACTTTTCCGCAACATAAGAACTAACACTCAATTAGGCTGTTTGGTCTGCTCGTCTACTTCGTGGTCGCAACTCTCTCGTTCATCTTTATCTGGGACAAGACAACCTACAACCACCCCAAATTCCTCAAGAACCAGATTGGTATGGAGATCAGACAGGCCATGTCCGCCATGCCTCCAATGTCCCTCTTGACAGCTCCTTTCTTTGTTCTTGAGGTCCGCGGATACGCCAAACTCTACGACACCACCGCCGAAGAGCCCTTCCCGTACTACAGCCTCATCCAAATTCCCTTCTTCATCTGCTTTACCGATTTCTTCATCTACTGGATCCACCGTGGCCTGCACCACCCCCGCGTCTACAAGACCCTGCACAAGCCTCACCACAAGTGGATCATGCCCAGCCCTTATGCCTCGCACGCCTTCCACCCACTCGATGGCTGGTCCCAGAGTGTCCCTTACCACGTCTTCCCCTTCCTCTTCCCCCTGCAGAAGTTGGCCTACGTCTTCTTGTTCGGCTTCATCAATCTCTGGACCGTCTTCATCCATGACGGAGAGTACGTCGCCAACAGCCCCATCGTGAACGGTGCTGCCTGCCACACCATGCACCACTTGTACTTCAACTACAACTACGGACAGTTCACCACTCTGTGGGACCGTCTGGGTGGCAGCTACCGCAAGCCCAATGAGGAGCTTTTCCGCAGAGAGACGAAAATGGCCGACACGGAGTGGAAGCGACAGGCCAAGGAGATGGAGTCGATCCTCAAGGATGTCGAGGGCGAAGACGATCGCAGCTACTCTTCCGACAAGAAGAACCTTTGAAACGACCCGTGGACGGCTACATCACATTCTTCACGACTTCACAATGCCGACTTGGTTCTAGACTACAGGGACCAATCGAGCCCATTACAAACTCCCCGATAGACGGACTTTTATGTCTACGCTTTCTTGGCCTAGGTCTTGGGTTCGGGCTTTTGCATCCCTGTTATTCCCCGTGCCATTTTCAACACTATCTCAAGTACATTAATTCGCCCTGTGCATCTTTTATCTGTTTTAATACTTTCAAAACTGACCATCAGCACTCTGCCCCGTTGGTACTCTACCCCATTCTGTACATAATATTCTTTTTTTTTCATCTTTTCTTATATGGGCGGTCCAAATGTACTTGGTTAGTCTTTCTATGAATTTTCTTCTATGCGTTGGGAAGTTTTAAGTGATCATCTTAAGGCCGAAAATGGATGCATATATATGATAACAAGAAATACAAAACTAGTCCGATGATATCCATAGGATTGAAATTAGTATTAAGAATCATCTATTTTTATCTTTTGTATCCAACAGGTACTATAGCCTCAATGATAGACACCATGTGCTACCGGAGAGACTGTATGATAACACCTCGCGATCCGTCAGTCACATGAAACCCATTCTCAGCCAAATCCTGCTCTCGACTTGGCCAGACTTCCGCACTGAACTGCCCTGATTCTGCAGAAGCAAGTCGTTTGTGAAGAGCAACCACTCTATTAGCCTGGTTAGAATCCCCACACTCCAGCACCGTGAACTTTGCCTTCAACTTGAATGACAGAGTGAGAATGCGGTAGTAGAAGATATCCTCGGGCATGCAGTCTTCCATCCCAGAGCCCGAATACGGAGGCACAAGTGCCAGCTTGGGCTCGAAGCGCCGTACACTTCGCGCAGTGGTACCGTTGCGGAACTCCGTTTGGGATATGTAGGGCGGGTTGGAGATTAATAGATCACATCCACTTTCTTCGTCGGGTGGTGTGACTGTTGGTCCAAGATTAGGGTGGGTTTGGAGAATTGACTCAATGGACGGTACTGAATTGTCACTACCATGTCCGAGGACATCGGCGCGGTGGAAGCGGATGTCGGTTGCTGCACTGGGTTCCAATTGGCCCAGTTGCAGGTTATGCTTGAGGTTTTCCTGGGCTAGTCCCAAGGCCTTGGGGCTGATATCCACTCCTGTTATCTCCAGCTGCTGGAAATGGGGGGCAAGTAATGCGTGCAGAAGAAGCGGTATGCAACCTGTGCCAGTGCAAAGGTCAATGACGCGCAAGGGTCTCGCCTGTTCGGGAGAATTGGACGCGTATTTACGGTCAAGAGCCATTTGACAGACCAATTTGGCCGCTTGGTATGTATATGATTCAGTTTCTGGTCTGTCAAAGGTTGTCAGTAAGAAATATCGCTTTTTAGAACCCTGATGGCAGACCTTGGGATCAGAACGCCTCTTCGGCAGAGAATCTCCAAGTCACCGAATGGTTGATCTCCCAGTATATATTGAAGAGGATATCCCCTAGATCGCATCTCACACATAGATCTCAATCGGCCCCTCCATCCTGCCTTTGAAAGAGACTGGCTATCGCGAACTGCCCGCTCACGTAGCCATCGTAGTTCATTGCGAGCAGAATCAATTGTGCGACATTCTTTGAGGAGTATGGGCAGAAGATAATTTTCCCGTCGGGCTTTTATGATGACAGAAAATGGGATTCGGGGCATTATGGAATTGGGGGGTGGTTAGTTGAGGAACTTTGGTGCCAAGAGATTCCACCCGTTGATGCCAAGATACAAATTATATACATCGCATCATTCACTATCTGTCCGTCCTTTGTTAACGTAATATATGGGTACCTCGCTATCGGTAGCCGTTACTGATCTTCGAATGTTGATGCCGAAGGGTGTTGTTGCTCTGGAGATGAGGAGAATTCAGTGTAAATAGGACTGGAATGTATGGGGTGAGAATTGACGTTGAGGATTGGAGAAGTGCGACAAAGGGCTAGAAGGATCTAGATTACAGTCAAGCATTGTATACAGACAACTTTCTACTTTAGGTGTACACTACATTGGATCAGGTATTGAATAATTCAGATGTCGTTAATTTCATTAACACATAAAAAGTATATAATTCAGAGTATGACGGAAAAGAACTCTAAGTATAGCCTTCCCAGACTCCAAATACACCACAGTATGCAAGGTATATACATAAGAAGAAAAGTATGTGATCACTCGTCTTAAAGAACCAGAAGAGCTCCTACTCCGGCAAAGCCGAGGGCCAGGTGTTTCGGCATAGCTGTCGCTTTAGGAATGGCCATGTTCCCTGTGGCAGTGGCAGTGGCCGAGCCAGAAAGGCCAGTGGATCCTCCATGCGGACCTCCAATGCGAGCAGCGGCGCCACCAACTGGTGCGGTAGTCACTGGGTTTGAGACTACACTCGCACCTGGGACGGAATCACTGCCAGTTCCGATCTCCAAAATATCATTCTCCATCGCATTGAAGTTGGTGTTGGCGAGGGAGATTTCATTATTGGCGAGATCGTATACCACGTACGCACTGCGAAGGAATGTATCTCCCAGGACTGCCGTGCTGCCTCCCGCGGGAACAATACCGAAAACACAGGCCCGCTTGTTGTTCTTGAAATAGAGGTCGCCAACGTCGATAATCATCTCGTCGATGCCCACGTTTATCGTCGGGGATGAGAACGTGTAACTGAGGGTGATGTCCTGCTCTGCCATATCGCACTCAATATAACCAATGCCATTGTCCGCCTCGTAAGAGACTCCAAGCCCGGTGTAGATCTCCTGAACAATGGCGTCTGGAAGGTATGAAAGAGAGCTTCCCGAATCCAGTAACACACCTGCAGGAATGGAACTCGAAGAAAGGATTTGTGTACCGGTCGAGGTAGTGAGGGAAACTTCAGTGAGAGCAATAATGAATTCCGCGTACTGTCCGCGGACCTTCTGGATTGGGACTGTTTGCAGGGTGCCGTGATATTTCTTAGTATTGACTCCACCAAACAAAATCGAGCCTGTGCTCGCATCCAGATCATTCAACCAGAGACTGTAGGCATTTGATTGGATTATTCCTTTGTTGACCATTGCCTTGGGCAGGTTGGCATAAGGTGAGTCTCCGTTTCTACCAACCTGAACTTCATTTGCAGTATAGCCTATACCCAGCACACCCTCTGTAAACATCCATGTCAGCTCTGTGGTAATTAACGTTATCTAAACGAATCACTCACCTGGAGAGCCAGACAAAAACCCAACGCCAAATTGGAAGTCCTGAATAGTTGTGCCGCCGATGGTAAGAGTGTCGGTAACATAGTTTCCGATGGCGCTGGATCCATCGGCATAGCTAATATTGAAGTCCGAATTCACAAACGAATATGAAGAGGAAGAACTCGGGTTGTATGTACCTGACTGGACACAGGGTGCTCGGGTGGATTCACAGAGAGTAGAATTTGGCGTGTTGCACCACAAATCACTACTCCCAGTGTCGAGAACCAAACGTAAATTCTGCCGTGGAGTACCCAGAGTGACGTTGCAGAAGTATAAAGTTTCCTAGGCAGAAACATTAGCATCAAGTTCCGATTGTACTAAAAATATATATACCTCATTGTCCAATGCTTGGCTGACTGTCCCGGAACGTTTCCTTCTTGCTTGATCTCTAGCGACGGGATCAAGAACATCTCTTCGTTGAATATCCATTTGCACCACTGCGGGATTATCTCTTCGATGAAGAGTTATACCCCAGACTGGCAGTATGCTGACCAATAGGATCCATACATTTTTCATAGTGCTGATCCGAATTCGGTCCGAAGAGTGATCGACGTGATATTCTATTGAATTGATGTCCTAACGTGAGTTTAGGATTGGGACTTCCAGGAGCAAGTTGAAGAGAGGAGCAACAGCAAATGTGAGAAAGGTGAGAAAAGAAATCAGGAAGGCAAGACCAAGTGATATCTAGTAAACGTAGTTAATCGGCTCAGCCGGAATTATATCTAAGCAGGACCACTTTTAGAAATATAATTTATTCTATTCCTTGAATAATTTAGTACGGGTAAGGCGGAATAAGTGTTGTCGTCACCAAGCATAAACCCGTATACCGTACAGCGCACAATCCACTTTACCTAAACATATCTAAAGTAAGAATAGTCAGCCGCAGAAGCGCCTTGTGATATCTTTTCAGTAGTCTCAGATTTTAGATGCCTTTGTCAGTTTTATAGGTCGACGGCCAAAAAAAAAGGTGGAAGAAGGCTTAATTTGTGCAAATGACTTTTCGAAGTATAACCTTCGGATCTAATCCTTAGCATATACACCAGATTTTAGGCGCAATATGGCTTTCCCTTTCCGCTTTAGTGCTCACCCCTTGCCGCTCTTTGCTCACTGAATGCTGTAAAATATCCAGTGAGCAGGACAGCCCCCTCGTAAAGCGGCGGCACCCGGGGAAATCTGCATCTGCGGCCTAAGATCTGGTGTATACAGGTACATACGTAACATAGTGGTTGATGACGCGGATGACTCCACTTCCCACTTTGGGCTTCCGAGTCTATACGTACACATCTGACTCTTATACACTTATATTCCACATCTTACTATACAAATCATTCACTATATTGTACAAATAATTGCCACTCACAGACCCATAGCATCCCGAACTTGCCGCATGGTCTCTCGACTGTTAGCCCGCGCTGCTTCGGCTCCCTCCTCAGCCACTGACTCCAGGTATCCAGTCTTATCTTCCATGATTGTTATATACCGATCCCGGATCGGCTGCAAATGATAGGAAACCCGGTCTGCAACATGTTCCTTGAGTGATCGGAGACTTGCGCTGTGGAAATCAGCCGCAATATCCTCGCACGACACACCTTCGAGGTGGCTTAGGATCTCGATGAGATTAGACACGCCAGGTCTAGAGTTCGGGTCATAGGTGATACTTGCTTCCGAGTCAGTCAAGGCTACCTTGACTTTCTTGCGGATTTCGGCCGGTGAGTCGGTAAGGATGATTCGGGATTTTTCATCGGCATGCGATTTGGACATCTTTGAGGTGGGTTCCTTAAGAGACATCACTCGTTTGGCAGGGGCTGGTCAAGTTAGTGTCCGTTCTACTGCTTTGTTCCTTCTGTCACGGGCAACTGTTATCTTACATATCAGTGCCTCTGGGATGGGGAAGATGGGCCCATAGAGGTGGTTGAAGCTGTTCGCGGTGTATCTGGAAAACTCGAGGTGCTGTCTTTGGTCTTCTCCAACGGGGACATGAGTACCTCTGGTGATCATTAGTAAAGAACGCACCAATATAGACACGAATCATACCTGTGCACAAGGATATCAGCAGCTTGCAGTACTGGATACGAGAAAAGACCAAGTCGCAGCTGTGCCCGCGCTGTTGAGTCATCGAGCGTGGTATCCTCTGGTAGCTGAAGTTTACTCTGGAGGGTGTCAATAGAATGCCTTTGATATAAAACTACAGGACCGCTCACCTTCCACTGTGTCATGCGCGAAAGATACCCCATGGAAGCCACCGTACTGAGAATCCACATCAATTCAGTATGTGCCGGCACCTGATGAATGTCAATAAAAAGTCCCTATTGTGCTTGGCAGCCAATAGCTATAAGACGGAACCTACATCAGACTGGTAGAATATTGTAGAGCGTTTAGGATCCAGGCCCACGGCAAGCAACGTTGCAAAGGCCTCCTTCCTCCATCTCTTCAATTGAGCTGGGTCTTGTGGTACTGTCAATGCATGTAGATCAACAATAGAGAAAAATAACTTGGTTCCTTCGGCTGCATTTTCCTGAAGCTTCACCCATTCATGTAAAGCTCCCAGATAATTGCCCAGATGAGGTACGCCAGTAGGCTGAATCCCGGATAATATAATAGGCTCATGTGCTGGTGGAGTGGTGTTTGAGCTGTTCCATCGATGGCATCTCCTTTGGAGAAGGGTGAGCCCTCTTGGACGGATAAGGAGATGTTTCGCACGCAACGACCCCAGTGAGGCAAATTCACGACGCATCGCGTGGGAAGACATCTTCAACAAATGCTCAATCCGTGCGAGAATGGAAGTTTTTAAGTGCAATCACTTCGTACTGCCGTAGTTCTCAACAATCATGAAAAACGCGAAACGCGGTATGTATCACGTGATCTATATCGTACAATGTGTCCATATAAAAATGTATTGCGCATCATTATCTACACCTATCACGGCAAATTTCGCATATTACGCATAATATCAGAGTAAAAGCACGTCTATTGGACCCGGTTGTTTCGAGAAACCTCTTTCAGTATGTATAAGCTTCCTTTCATCTGGGCTTAAATGAGAATAGTAAAACAGTAAAATACATATGGCCTAGATCAAGAAGGCTTTTGAATATAATGAAGATAGCGCCTGCAGCAAAGACACCAAGTCCGGATGTTCACGGGTATACAAGTTCAGCAGTAGATCACCATTCCATCTATAGACCCTTGCGCTCCGCGAATCGCTCACTGTTCAAAGTATCGAATATCGTGCCCGGGGCCGAGTTGTCCTTGCGCTGACCGAATTGCGCAAGCTCGGGGCGAAGAGCTTCTTCCACCTCGGCGACGGAAGCATCCATAGCCTTACCAGCATCTGTTATAAGGATTGATGGTTAGTCCCTGATCAATGAAGACGCCATCCAGGCGAAAAAATAAAGAGAGAAAAGTGGAACCATACCAAGACTATCGTGTTCCCAGATATTTGCCTTCATACCGACTCCGTAAAACGCGTGCTTCCGGAGGAATGCAAGCCACGCCTGCACCGCTTGCGGGTTTCCATCCTTGATCTGTACCAGTCGACGGAGGGTGATACGTTCGAAGTTCTCCTGGCTCTTCTTGTGCACGAAGTTGCTTCGCGGGACGGTCCAGCGTTCAACGATGCGGGGGAGAGGCACAGGCCCGGACACGGGGAGGTTGAGGTAGTAAGCGGCACGGATGGCAAAGTCGGTGAAGAACTCCACGTTACGGACGCTGTATGATCGCAATTGAAGGTCGCAGACTGGGAGGCCGTACTCGGCCTTCCTCCGCAAAGGGCGTAGGTATATGGCTTGCACGCTTCGTGGAAGTCGGCTCTCCTCGCCGAATGCCCCTAAACGTTCAGACCTAACCAAACTGTCAGCTGTGACCTTGGATATATTTTGGCATTGGGTCAATCGCTTCGAATACTAACCATTCTTTCACGCTAGGCTTGGTGATTTGCTCGGGCTCCGCCGATCTGAATTGTCTCAATCAGCCACAACCCTAAATTACACTAGATAGAAGAATTGAAGAGTATCTCACGCTTCTGGAATAGTCGATGCAGGGGCGGTAGCCGCGGGGGTAGCAGGGGTCACGGGTGTAGCGGCAGGAGTATCAGCAGGAGTGACTGGTGTAGGGGTCGGTGTTGAGTCTTGAGCGGGTGTCTTCTCTTGCTCCGGCGGAGTTGGCTGGGTTGGGGATGATAGAGAGCGGAATGGCACAGGCACCTTTCAAGGAGCTGTTAGCGCGGGAATTGAGAATCAAACAAAATGAGAACATACCCTGAGGCGCTTGCTCACTCCAACTAAGGAGCGCGATGTGTATGAAAACATTGTTAATCGTGATTTTGAGGAAGATCCGTTGTTGTTAGCGGATGGGTTTTTTCGGGGAGCGAGTCTAGGGCGGTGAGTGGGGAACTTAGATATAGAGAAAGCGATTGAAACGGAGTACTCCGGACAGTGATATATTTCTTATTATATATTATACTAATGTCGATACGATAATGGCAAAGGCCAATATACCGGTACCGAGAGATTGATAATTGATCCAATTTAATTGAAACCCCGAGTATGTAACCTATACCCTATGTTACCGTCTATATAGATATGTTCAATGTTTCCTTACAGGTGATCAACTTTCTTACTCCAGCCCTTTTGAGTAGAATATTCTGAAGACATCTGGAGTTATCATAGTTATCCCTTATCTCAAACGATTTTTATCATGAATCGGATCATTGCACCCCCGCCAACTAGCGACCTGGGCAATGGAACCATGTGACTCCGCACTTGGAAACGTCGCTTTTTGGTGCCAATCCTACCCTCCACTTTATATATTCTACTTCTTTAAACCCGTATATACGACAAGACCGACTTCTGCAAAAATGACCAAAACAGACCTGTCCTCGTTCGAGCGGGCCAACGAAGCAGTTTCTTATCTCAGAACCAAGTTGCCAGAGACCCTGCAAAAGCCTCATGTCGCAATTGTATGTGGCTCAGGGCTAGGAGGGCTTGCAGATACTATTCAGCCCGAGTCACGTATTGAATTTGACTATGCATCTATCCCCCACTTCCCTCGCTCAACAGGTTTGGTCATCTATCTTCGGACTTAAGGAAGAGAGAGGTTCTAACATTCCACAGTTGTTGGACATGCTGGGAAGCTAGTTTTTGGTCTTCTTGGCCAGAAAATCCCTGCAGTGTTGATGGTTGGCCGTGCTCAGTCAGCTTAAGCCCTGTTTTCTGCTTGTAATTCCACTGACCTTGGCTTAGTTACTACGAGGGGCACTCGATTGATCAGGTCTCATTCCCAATTCGAGTGTTCAAGCAGTTACAAGCGAATACGGTTGTCTGTACGTTTTACATGATCCTGAATATGAAGATTGATGTTACAGAATGGCAAGGATTAATGATGCTTGGTAGTGACCAATGCGGCCGGAGGTTTGAATTCTGAGTATTCTGTGGGGGATATCGTTCTGTTGAATGATGTAGGAGAAACCCCCCTCGAAGCTACCGAGTGAAGTTATTCTAACACCGGGTTACAGCATCTCTTCCTCGCCGGTCTGGCAGGAACCCATCCATTGAGAGGAGCCAATGAAGATGAATTTGGAGTGCGATTCCCACCGCTATCTGACGCCTATGACCTTGAGCTCCGTCGTCATGTGCATCAGTCATGGAAGAAAGTCATTTCTCCGGAAAGCAAGAGAAAGTTGCACGAGGGTGTATATGCATTCTGCGGAGGTCCCACGTAAGTCACCTCCCACAATCCCTTCTGCACTCGATTCTGATAGCATCAAGCTACGAGACAAGAGCCGAAAGCCGGATGCTTCGAATGCTTGGTGCCGATGTGGTTGGAATGTCCACTGTACCGGAGATTGTCACCGCCAGACACTGTGGCTTGCGAGTGCTCGCCTTCAGTTTGGTCACGAACAAGGTCGTGTTGTCACCCGTGCCTCGGGGGGATGACGATTTGCTCCAGAACAAAGCAGCAAGCGAACTTAGTGCCCTTCTAGAGGAAGGCAAGGCAGGACATGAAGAGGTCCTTGAAGCTGGCCGCGAGGCAGCCATTGACATGCAGGTAAGATCATTACACCAATCCTGGAAGACAATGAAATTGACATCGATTCAGAGACTGGTTGTCGAAACCCTTGTGGATGTCTTTGATCGAGTTTAAGACTGGGCTTGACATATATGAATGCATATGATGATCTCAGATCGCGACGATCTGGGTCCAGCTTATTGAATTCTCAGCTGGCGATTCCGTAGACATGTATGGCCACGGCCAACATGGAATTGTTGCCATTCCTGGCATAGTTTGACGAAAGTAGAGACCGAAATTTCACTTATTCTTCCGGGATCTCTTTGCTTGTAGGTCCTTGTAGAAGGACTTCTTCCCGCTTGTTTTGCTGGCTTGAATATCCCTGTATTTGGACTGGAAGCGCTTGGTGCCACGCTCGAGTGCCAAAGTTTCCTCGACGAAGTTCTTCTTGCGGTCCTTCTTGACGATACGATTGCTGAAGAACTCGGTAGGACCCTCGATGATGGTTCCAACCTGGGAATATTCGGGCGGTTTGGCCTTGCCGTTCTCCTTCTTGTAGTGACGCTTGGGATCAAGCACAGAGCGCATCCGGATGAGCTGCAGATCTCTCTTAAGCTCTGGAGTCATTTCTGTCTTCGGGAGGTTGAACCACTCAGGTCCAGCAGTAGGCTTGTCCTATCAAGGGTGACGATTGTTAGCAATTGGCCACAAATATCGTACACCGTGAAAATATAGTAATTGTGATGAATGCTCAGAGTAACTATGAATAAAAAGGCTCTCACTGGTGCAGCACAGCCCAAAACGGACTGCTTACGCCGCATCAAGCGCTTCGCGTTGGGAATATTTTCCTCATAGCAAAAAAAAGAAAGGACAGAAAGGAGGAAATTGGGTGACTCACAGTATTCGCTTTCTTGATCTCAACCTTGCGAAGAGAGTTGGCCAACTCCTTCTGCTTTTGGTCGGTGATCTTTGCAGCATCGACAGTAGCAACATCATCCCCCTGTCGAATGTATGTTTCCAGCGAGGACCCAGGTGACAATTTCGGAATCCTAGTGAAGATTAGCCAAAATCCTAGCTTATTGAATCTTGAGAATGTGTCCATACCTGATGGATGCTAGATCATCAGTCTGGGTGTTCAGCGTATTGGGACCTCTCAGGCGAGTCTCTGCCTCAAGAAGCAATTGCTGAATTTGATCATCAGTCAGGTCTTCCTGAACATCCTGAACGCATGTTGAGTCAGCCATCCCTGGTGAATAGGGAGGGTAGCGAAAACTCAAGAAGTTTTAAGGTGAGTGGAGAGAATTTATATTTTTTTCTTAGCTTTGCTTGCTCCTTCCCGGGTCGGAAAAATGTTTATGAGAAATTTCTGCTTGTGAGAGTGGAGTAGTGTCATGTGACTTGAATACTTATTGTTTTAGTATCTGGTACAAGAAAATTCGTTCCGTTATTGCGTAAGTTGTAAGTACTAGTACTTGACCTCGAAGTACTTCATGAATGGTACAGCTGTATTGAAAGTCGAAGGCCCCAAGGCATTCACCTATCAGAGGTATTTCTTGAATCTTTAATGCAAATGCACATTACGCTCATTGCAATATAGAGTAATCCATTGCTATACAACCGTTCTACTATTTTAAATTAGACCCAAGTATATGCAAGAGAAATCCGTCCTAACATCTAAGATATAAATCCCATATATCATATCCATACATTGTATACGTAGGTATTATACACTTGAGTTCGGAGGAGTGTGGCTCCGGGGAACGTCAGACAGCTGAACACCTCCAGCTTGGCACCCAACGCGCGTTGAGAACTCAAGCTTCACATAGTCTCTGACTGTGATACTTGTCTGATTATAGATTTTATATCAAGTCCATTCGTTGTTCTTAGATCCTCTACCCCACTTCACCGCATCTCACGCCAGGTCGCGTCGCATTTCCGTCCCTCCAGCGCACCATTTGCCCGACACACCTAAGAGGCCCTGTATAGCTCAACGCCAAAGGATGGAGCAATCTCCGCAAGGAACTGCGCAGCAGGGCAGACAGCAACAGCAACAGCAGCAGCAGCAGCCGCAGCCGATTTATGATGTTAGAAATGGGGGTCATTATGGTTAGTCCCAAGTCTACCATTGCGCCAAAGCTCCGCGCCAGAATTACATATCGAGGACTGTCAAAGGGCTACTCTGCTGGCTTATTTGCTACCTGGCGGTTATAAAATTGATATGAACGGAGACTGACAATAGCCATTATCTATAGGTGCTAGCGCAGCGGTATGTCCATTGCGGTGAGCCGCGCGAGCCTTACAGCCTTACCCTCACTCTACGATGATCGCGCGAAATGTCTTGAGTTACAACTAATGAAAGTTGCGTTAAAATAGCTCTCAGCGCAAGGTTATGCGCCAGTTGCCGAGTTGTACACTGGTACCTGGGCCAATGTAAGCTACTGAGATGACTGGATACATATTGAGCTCGATACTCACCAGGACTAGGTAAACCAAGGTCTTCAAGGAACCGCACGTGATATCCTGACGACATACTGGCAGCATGTCATCAACCACCTGGAATCAGACAACCACGACTACAAGATCCACCAGTTGCCATTGGCCCGTATCAAGAAGGTGATGAAGGCGGACCCGGAGGTCAAGATGATATCCGCAGAGGCGCCCATCTTGTTTGCTAAGGGCTGTGATATTTTTATCACCGAGCTGACTATGCGCGCTTGGATCCACGCCGAGGACAACAAACGTCGTACCCTCCAGCGGTCCGACATTGCCGCCGCTCTGTCCAAATCGGACATGTTTGACTTCCTGATTGATATAGTTCCCCGCGAAGAGGCAACCTCTCATGCTAAGCGGTCGAGTCAGGCTGCCGGTACCGCCCCAGGGCCTTCTGCTGGTCCCGGCCAACTGCCTCCTGCCCCGCATGGAGTTCAACCGCACCAGCACATGGGCCCTGCAGATTACGCCTCCCTTGGCCAGCACGGTATGCCCCAGGAGCAGGAGTACCGCCCGCAACCTGCTATGTACCCCGGAGCCGTTCAATCAGACCCGTCTGCGGCATACGGTCAACCTCAGTCCCAAATGTTCGAGGGGATGTACGCCTACCCGCATCTCCCTCCCCAACAGGTACGTAGTTGTCATATGTCATATCTTCAGCAGACAAGCTAATTTTGTCATCAAGTGAACGTGTCATCCGCACATGGTCTAGCCCGTCATTTTTATTTATGTAGTCGATGCGCGTTCAAAGGCGAATTTTGGTCCGTTTTCTTTTTGTTTCTCACTGTTCTTACTGTTCTTACTGTTCTTACTGTTCTTACTGTTCTTATTTGATTCTCTTTATTATTATATTTTCCCACGCAAGGCAAGGGAAATGCTGTAGTGGTGATTGAGCGACTCCGGATCTTTGGTCTTTTGGATTCTTTATGTACGGAATGAGCAGGTTTGATCCTGGCCAGAAAAGAGGAAACGATATGTGGCATTCTGAAGGTTGTATGTGATATTATACTCTTGATTGTTAGCAGTATCATGTATGTGCCTACATCTCGTGCAGGTCTTGGAGTAAGCCGATGTTACAATCTGAGAGACAAGAGACATCCTTAGATGGTCCGGAGTCGTTTGATATGGCCTTTTTACTTATGCTTACAATAGGCCATAAGAGGTACTTCATTGTTATAGTTAAACATTGCATTACACATAACGCACTCATTGATCTATCCAGTCTTCTTGAAGCGCGATGAAAGAGTCGCAAACTTATCCACCTTGGTGGGGGCTTGAACACCGCGTGTGAGCCTATTCGGAACTAGTTAGCAGGTAGCTCAGGGCAATCAGATGTAGATTCAGACCGTACTTTTCAAGCAGAATGGGCCCTTGCATGGCGTCGACGCGTCCATACTTCTTGTTTCTCGTGGAAATGTCGTAAAACTCGTCCGCATTGTCAGCTTGCATCAATTGTACGGTTTGCTGTAACTCGTCGAGGTTCTCCCGAAGAATTGGGACATTTAAGCTGTCCACGAATTCAGCAAGGTATTCAACGTCTTTTGCTAATGCCGCCACTCCGTTAGGGTTGATTTTCTTCACATCAGGGGACAATGGTTGCGCCTATATGGTCAGTCAGTAAGTCTCTATTCCAATGGATTGGGGTCCATATAAAACCCACCAGAATCATGTTAGCAGCATGACTAAGGGCATCAAAGTATATGAGCTCTTTGATTTCCGTTGGCAGACCCAGCAATGTGGAGTTCATGATGTTGGACAAGAATCGGGTCAAAGTTTGCATATAATTGCTTGGCTCTGTGGGAGGTGTAGGTGACATCCACTCGTACTCTGCTGTCTCGATAAGGTCATCGATTTTGGAATTGACCACCTCGAAGATACGCTTCTCAGCAGCCTTCTTGTTGCTTTTGAACTTATCAGTAGCCCTCAACGCGATTGAGATGCCGGTAGAGTTCTGTGATCGGGCTGCTGCTAATAAGAGTTCCAGCTCGCGGCAAGCTAGCTCGAAGTGCTCCAGGTTAATAAGAATCTGAACAATTTGACCTAGATATTGCGAGGAAAGACGCTCCACTAAAGTGTCACAGACTTCTAGTGAAAGGAGGTCATCCAGATCCTGCTAGGTTAGTTGTCAAGTCATGATTGAGTATGTTGGTTGGAACTCACATTCTTCAATGTTTCATCAATCACATTTGTATTTGCGAAGCCATCATTTGCGAAGAGATAAAACTGATTCAGGAAATTATGGATATCAATGCAACACAGCGGATACATTCGGGAGAATGGTAATATGCATGGGAATCTAAGCCAGTGGTCAGTTAGGTTGGATAAGAACTAATTGGCCTTGGCTGATTCACAACTTACACTTGTTCCTCGCGAGGCTGTTCGGGGCTGTACCAGCTGACGTTGAGAACCTTGTCATACTCCTCTTGGGTCTGTATGGGCATGGGCATATAATCATCCGTTGACACAATCTGGAAGTGTCAGAATTTAAAATAGATTGGTAGGCGAGAACCGTCCTACCTCCTGGAAATCGTCACTGAATCTTTTCTTCAGAAGTTCAGCATATTTGCTGAAGAGTGTTAACAAGAAGTCATCAAAGACTCTCACGGGGAAGTTCCAAGTCTGTTATGCGGGATATAAGTTATTTGAGCCCATGATGATAGAGATGGGCTTACCTACATTCATCGTCTGCATGAATAGAGCAATCAGATTCTTGATGCTGAGAATGCTTTCAGCGTTGTCGACTTCATGAAGTGCTTTCGATATCAACACTACAGCCCCTTGGCACATCGAATCCCAGAGCTCATCAATCTATTTGGAGGGGTGGGTCAGATCATTGCTAGAAGGGCTCTCGTTGGAAAGAGGGTATGGTTCCTTACATCGACGGATGACCTAAGATCGGGGGCTCTTTTCATCGTGGCCCGTTCAACAATGGCAAATCCAGCCATCTCTTCCAAGAGATTGTGTAGACTAGAGCCATCTTCATCAACAAGGGTGATAGAAGACGGCAGCAAGAGCTCTTTTTGTTTTCGGCGGGTGGTCGCGTATTCAACTCGGAATTTATCCATATGTCCTAAAGATTGATGGATATGCAAGCATTCGAACAGCGGCGTGAAGTCAACTTGAAGATCCTCATTCTGGAGTAGGTCATACTCTTCATCTTCATCGGCCACCAATTCGATTGCAGAGTTCAGATTGAAATGCTCTAGATAAGGAATTTTTCCCGCTCTTTGCTTTTGTCTTGTTTTTCTCTGGTCTGTGTGGAAGAGCGCAATTTCTCCAAGGTATTGAGACATTTCTCTGATGCGGTAAAGCCAGGTGTTAAGATCTGACATCACTGCTTCCGCAATAGCTCTTTGTGTCGCTGGAACTGAGCGTTGTATCATGACTGCAATCTTGTATTGCGTCACCCCCTTCAGATGGACATTTTGTAATTCCTCCAGCGCCCGCAACGCGGCGTAGTGGTTTTTCTTTGCCAAGAGATCATGGACTTGGTTCGCTAGACGCAGCACCTCCAAGCAATCCTGAATGGCGCGACTGGTCTCATCAATGTTCTGTCGGTGGCCCCGCGACTCCACCAATGCTTTCTTCTGCTCCGCCAGGCGTTCAGTACTAGTTTGAATCGATTGATTCAAGTCCAGAATCTCAGATGTCAAGCTCACAGTCCCCTCTCTAATCCGAAGTAGTGAATTGACAGATGAGACGAACTCCTGGTGGTTTGTGTTGCATATGCTTTCGATCTCGGACTCCTTGTCGCCCGCGAACCGGGAGAGTGACTGCAGCAGTTGTGGAGTGCGGTTTCCAACACTGTAATCTCGGATTGAAGGAATGAGTTGATCCAGATAGTCCGTATCGGAGGGTGAGATGATAATCTAAGGACAAGACAGTCAGTTGAGGTACAATCTCCAACGTGTAGGCTGGCTTACTTGGTTCAAAACATGTGGCTCATTGAGCATTGGAGCCATCGGTGGCATATTGGCTCAAACTCATAGCCAGAGTGAAGCCCAATAACAATACCTCCCACTTGCTAAGCTTGCAACCTTATCGGTAGATGATCTAGGTACTCGTTGACGTCCACAGGCGGTCAGACGTTCAATCTGCCACTAATGTGCATTACCGCCTTCGAAAAGCTATGTCCACTGATGCCTGAATTGTCTTTTGAAACCGCTCTATACGGTGTACTATAAACAGTTTCCATAATTGAAGTTATGCCGACCGTACAAATATTCATATTTGATATAATTGATGCCGTTCCCACTTTACAATTATCTAAGTTTGGGCGATTCCAGGCGGTTTGAAGCCCTCTAAACCTCTATGCTTGACCATAAGTTATTCCCGTATAATCTATATTTACCAAGCCATATTAAAGCTTCTGTACAAATCTCTGGCTTGAAGCTATGCTCTTACTATGGAACAGCAGAGGATAGAGATTAAAGTGAATATAGAGTAGACCCCAAAATCTGGCCGACTTCCCGTCTTCTCCCTGGCAGAACTCATTCATGGAGGTCGGATTTGTATTACACCGCTCGGGTCTTATCGCTTATCGAATATTGACGCTAGTACTAATCTGTACTAGCGTTGTAATTAGCGCCATTTTCAATATCAAATCCATAGACTATGAGTGTAAGTAAGATTATAGCCTATCTTGCTACACAGATTGCCTCCACCACCCCACTCCCCACTTATTTAGACGGCACTGCTTGTCTAAGCTACATATATTCATTCTATCTGTACATTTTTGTATAGGCTTTGAACACTTACGCTGTCATGCTAGAATGCTGTTTAATAGTATACATACTTGTGTTCATGCATTCACTCCGGGGTCCAGTGGAAATGCTTGAACACGGCTCTACGGTTAGAAAGGTCTCCGTTTGTCGTTTGCGCTTAGTCGTTGGTCTATCCCCGCCGGCGCCGGCGACCTAGGTATTGGAGTATTTAATAGAGCTTTCACCCATTTGAAACGATCTTTCTCTTTTATTTTCCTATCCCTCCATCCATAACATATCTTTCTACTCTCTGTATCACCAATCGCTACTTTTCGCCTCTCTGCCGCTCTCCCGCCATCAGATCTTCAGCTTGTATGTCTCGAGGTTGTCTTTTAATACGATTGTCGGCTCACATTGGCGTTACTTTAGTTTTAAACATGGAAAGGCTTCCTTCGACTCGAGGATCACCCTCTGAGCAGCTTGCTGCTTTCAGCCCCATGGGGTATGAGGCTTTTGCTCAGAGAGGAAATCCTGTTCCGTTGCCTGGACTTTCGACAATCCGCCCGATCGGGTAAGTGCCACGTCGTTTATACATACATTGGAGAAAATAGCCCTAATATATGCTGACCCGCGCAGTGATCCGTTTGCTGGTTGGAACAATGAAACGCGACCGGGACTTAACGTCCCCGCGACTCAAGAACCCACCACCACTGCAAGCCCTGCTAGTGCAAGCTCTGTTTCTGCTTATGCATATGCAGCTCAAGCATTTGAACGCGCCAATGTCTTGACCCAAGCTGTTGCACCCGCAACCCTTGAGCAGGCTAACAAGCATACATCAGCTAACCAGCTTGAGTACTCGTCTGCTTCCCCACATGTATCTCCTGCAAATGCTTGTCCTGGTGGAATGCAATACTCGCCTTCTCAGGCCATCGCATCTCGGTCGCTGGATCAAATTCAATACTCGCCTCATTCACCAACTCACGCTCGGGCGCGTTTGGGTGGATCACAATATCTACTCTCTCCTGTTCAGACAGCTATTGCCAACACTCGTTACTCACCATCCCGTCAGGGCTTTAGTTATGAATACAACCCCGTCCCGCCTTTCATATCTAACTTGTTCGCAACCACTAACAGCCCTGCTGTTGGAGATGCACATGCTACACCTGCACACATCGATCCTCAAACTGGTCGCCCTACTGGTACCACCCATTCACGATCTCCCACCAGTGGAACTCATGATGTTGCTGAAAAGTATCGATCTTTTATCGTGCACAATGTCCCTCTCGACACCTCGCACCGTTCTATTGTCATGATGTTCCCGGTAAGTTATAATACTAACCTGATCATTGGATAGACTAAAGCTGACTTTATCAAGATCGAGGAATATCCTTCCCTTCAGGCTGTTTGTCTCAAGCATATTGCGACTAGGGGTGTGTTCTCGTTTTCGTTTAGCGATCTTAGAGAGACCATCAATGCCATGAACAAAATCCGCTCAACTCGTCCTGGATGGCGCGTCTTCCCGTCCACTGCCCAAGAGATTGCTACCCTCAATGGATCCAATGACTCGGTTTCCTCTCCTGCACCTGCTCCCCAGGATGGTGCATTCTTGCTTTCAGTGTTCACCAGCCGATGGCTCATGGAACCTATGGATGGGGTTGTTCAAGATGTCGTTGCTTCCCTTGGCACGTTGCGTTCTTGCAAGCTTATCGAGAATGGACCAAACATGAGCCGATACCACGTGGAATATTTCAACCTGCGTCATGCGACTTATGCTTTCTCATGTCTCAATGGATTTAAGCTCGATGTATTTTTTTTTCTTGTTTTTCTGTTCTTGGAAGTGCAACGCTAATATTGGTTTCATGCAGAGTCTTTGTTTCGACGTTTTCCCAGTTGATGTGAAAGAAGAGCTGCCTATTTTGTCTCAGGTTCAAACACCCAGCCGTGTTAATCACCTTCAAACACCCAGCCGTGTTCCCCCTCAGAGCCCTGTGACCCCATATGACCTCGTGTCCAAGGGGAACGAGATCGAGGAGAAGGTCGACTTTTCTCCTGCTCTTGAGGCAGGGAAGACACGAAAAGAGAACATTATTCATATTGATAGGATCATCGATGGATTAGATGTCCGCAGCACCGTAAGTTTGCTCCAATTCGCCGCAAGATCAATTTCTCACATATTCTCTCATTACAGGTTATGATCCGCAACATACCCAATAAGATCACTGCAGTACGATTATCTCCACCTTCTTATGAAACCCATGGAGACTAATTCGATGTAATCATTAAATAGGATCAGCTCAAGATGATTCTAGACGAGTCCAGCTTTGGGAAGTATGACTTTCTCTACCTTCGGATGGGTAAGTGCTTCTCGATGATTCATTCGCTTGTTCTAGCTAATGCGGCCCCTAGATTTCACCCACCGTTGCAAGTAAGTTCTGATTGCTCATTGTTGGCTTTCAATGTTACTTACCCTTTGTCCTTTTAGCGTTGGTTATGCGTTCATGAACTTCGGGGATGTGAGTATTTCTCCTGCTATCCTTTTCATCTGACATCTTTTTCATTTGATCCCCCAATTCTCCGGTGCCCCTTTCATTCGATATTTTACTAACATCTTTTGTAGCCAATCGATATTCTTACCGTGAGTTATATCATTGGACAATGTGTGACATGTACTTACTAGTTTCCTTTAGCTCATTCACGCTCGAGAGGGCAAGTCTTGGTATGTTCCTTCTCATTTTCCCTAGGAAATTGCACGTTCGCTGACTCAAGACAATTATAGGCCCGATTGCATCTCTTCGAAGAGAACCGAGATCTCCTATGCTAGTTCGTATCTCATCCGTAGTCAATGGGAATGATGCCTGACAAGTTTCAATAGCACTCCAGGGAAAAGATACTCTCATCAGCAAGTTCCGCAATAGTCACGTTATGACCCGTCCTCACGACGAACAACCCCGAGTGAGTAGCATCCTTTCTTTTCCCATTATGATGCCGATATTGATGAATATAGCTTTTCTACCTCGACGGTCCTCGTGCAGGCAGTGAGATGCCTTTCCCAGCCCCCAACGATGCCAGTAAGTTGCGTCGTTCAGTTGCCAGCACTACCCAGCAAGGTAAGATAACCAGCATGTCCTTTCATGAATCTGTTCTGACCCCTTCACAGGCCTCTTCTCACCTCGACCCCGAGTTTACACTACGCCTCGCAACAACCGCACACGTCCTCAGTCTCAGTCCTTCAGCCAGACTTCCCGGGGTCAAGCTTCCATCCGCAGTCCCCGGAATTCTGGTGGACAATTGGTCCAACATACCCCCAATGCTTCTAGTGGCTTTTCTCCTATGAGAGCTGGGGATCGTCAGTTTACCTCGCCGAGACAGTCGCAGTCCTTCAGCCAGACTTCCCGGGGTCAAGCTTCCATCCGCGGTCCCCAGAATATTGGTGGACAATTGGTCCAATATGACCCCAATGACTCTGATGACTCTTCTCCCGTGAAGGTTGAGGATCGTCAGTTCACCTCGCCGAGAAATTAAGCCCTCACCACGAAGCCAAGCTCCCCATTCTTCATGGGTGTCTGCGTTCAAATTCGGTCCCGGCACATTATTCAATACACTCTTGTCCTGACAACACAATCAACACTCTCGATTCTTCGAATTGAATATCGCGCATCGCTTTCGAAATGTTCAACCATCTTATCGAGATTTTCCTACGATAAAAAGAAATCAAAAAAAAAAGAAACTTGAACAGCTTAACTCATTTCAACATCAAGACCCTTGACACGTTCTGGAACAAGGCTTTGCTTGAAACGATTGCATTCTCTTTGCTTACCCTTTTGAAAGAGATTGCGATTGGCCATGCGCCATTTGCCCTCTGAAAGATTACGATTGGCCATGCTCGGTGCTGGTAAGCCTTCGAGATCACCTCGATTCAAAAAAACTTCCAAAAAATTTGAAATCCGGAAAAAAGAAGACAGCTGGCTGATGTGGCTATTTTCTCGGTTATCTCACCAAAGATACCTTCGGCCACGAACTGAAACATCTCGTTCAACACAGCTGCTTCGTTGCGTTCTTGCGTTTCTTGCGTTTCTTGCGTTTTCTGCCTTTTCTGTGTTTCTTGCGTTTGCTATCTATTGCTTTTTTTATGAAAATTAGGAAAATCCAAAAAAATTGGGGATGTCAAATGATTATTGTAAGCCTAATAGTAGAGAGTAGAAGAGTAGAAGAGTAGACAGTAAAAGTCGGGAAAACCCACTTTTCATCTTTTCAACTCACACAACATGGACTCCAAGGAGATCCTAGCAGTCCACTCAACGCTGCATCTGATCTTTCATCGAAATAAGAACCAGCATCGCCGAGCAAAATGGTGGAAATGGCTATCCATCTTGAAGCGCGCCACCTTGGATCTCGCCCGATCGGGGGTAAAATCCCACCTGGCTACTCACATAATCCCTAGATGTTACATGTATGAAAAGGTCCTATTATTTTACCAAACAATATATTAACTATTTCCTTAGTGCTTTTTCAACTGTCGTTGCCGATAATCAGTTCTCTACCCTTGGAATTGTGCTTCTAGCTGCCTTGGCCCGACTGTCCAAAATCACCGGGATCAGTCATCAGCTGAAGATCCAACCCGTGGGAAGCAAGTCTAAGACTACTCCTGTTGTCGCAAAGGAGGATCTTGGGGAGCGCATTCGTCGGATTGATGATGCGCCACTCACTCGCCCGGTCAAGGTTTTCAAGTCTGATTCTAAGGTCTCCCCTAAGGTCTCCAAGATCCCTAAGGAGAAAAAGACTACGGAAAAGCTTGTAGACGGCGTTTCAAAAACTACGAAAAAAAAAAAGAAGAAGAACGCTATCGATGATTTGTTCAGTGGTTTATTTTGAGTCTCATACCCCTCTATGTACAGTGCTTTTTTACGGGTTCCAAGGGATGTATGTCCGTGTATTTCTATGCTGAAATATTGTTTGTTTATGAATAATGAGATCGAGATCGAGAGAAAATAACCTCTCCCAGTAAATTAACCGCAACATGATTGGCAGTGGCCCACGCCATACTGTAGAGATATTTGGGGGAGAAAACAGTCCAGATGAAAAGATGCGTCCGGAGGGCTGTACAGGCGGCCATGACAGAAACCAAGGACATGGCGATATGGAAGGTCAACAGTGCCGATGGGTTTTGGTCCGCGGGATTTTTCGGCCGGAGACGATGGCTCTGTGAAGCCCACCAGATAGGCCCTGCCCAGTTGCTTGCGAAGGTGAGAATTCCCACTAGCACCACGCTGTAGCTGTCAATACCGTTATATCCACTAGCAAGGTCCACGGAAGAGATAGCATTGGAGCCACCAAACGCGAAGAACGTCATATATTGGAAGATCAAGGTTGTGATTGTCACTTCGATCCCGGTGAGGTTCATGGAAAAGAGAATGCCGGCCTGGATTCGGAAAATTAGGAACAAGGGAACGTTAGTGGCACGTGACTGCGTCATTAGGAAGATATGCAGAGCTTCGTGGATTGTGTCATGTGGTGCTAAAGATTCTGGTCAGTGATAACTCCAAGCTCAGAGGCAATCAAGGGCATGTGTGGGCTTACCTCGGGCAACTCTTGATCGTTTTCCGACAAAGAGCGCTAGCAGAACAATAACAGCAAGTCCATAAAACACAAGCCTGGCATGTGAAACCAATGATAGGCTGTAGGGCCATTGCTTCACGATCCGCGAGATGAAAGTCCCCTCTAGGAGTTCAGGGGATTCTGAAGTCACAAAGTGTAACTTGAAGGTAAAGGCAAAAACGACAGGTACCAAGACACCGAGCTTGAATATCCTAGAGATCGATATACTCTTGAGAAGATGACGACCGGCATCCACATATGTGAGGACAAACAGACCCCAGAAGATTTCTGGATGGCGTGCAAAGAAGGTGCGAGAAATATCAGGCTCGGCTGCGAACTTCTGCCCTGTTTGGTTCCATCGTCGCAAGATACGCTGGGTGATCGCGAGCACCAGAATAGTGCATTTGCCAGACCAAGATGCTAATGATCCAAAGTTTTTGCGTAAGATCGGCTTTGCAGATGATTGTGATTTGACATGCAAGTAGACAATCCATCCTGAGCAGATCCAATACCAGAACTGCTGCTCTTCTTCCACATAACTACTTGCAAACATCATCATCCCACAGGTGATGATCATGAGCGTCAAGAACATCCCGGAAGATCCGTGACGTGTGCATTCCTTGTATGTGGCCGGAAGTACAAGCAGGCCTGCAACTCCCGTGATCAACAGGCCCAAAATGAGTCTGGAGACATCGTAGTTACTAGCAGTACGGCTCATGACTTCTTGTGCAATCCTTAAGAACTGTAACAAAGCGGGCCCGGCTGTAGAGTAAGGATCATCTGCTTCATCCCTGCTAGAGAGAATTTGCTGGACTTTAGCCCAGGCACATTGCGCTCCCTCAATACCCGATGAAACTCCTGAGGCACAATATGTAATGCTATCGGGGCCAAATGTAGATCCAGGGAATGTAGTTGTCAAGGTGTTCAGCAGCTGCTCGGCATTTTGATATAAGATTCCAAGTTTATGAGGACCTGTTTCCGAGTCAGTTCCTGGTTGCCTTTCACTTCACTGAAGTTAGGAATAGAGCACATACCATAATCCCACATCTCTAAAAAGTCTGGGATAAATACACCAAGGCTGTTTAAAGGAATTGGGATACCGAGAAGCCCTGCCAAGGTTGGAGCAATGTCCGCTTGCTCAACCGTCTGATAGTACTGCATATCGCCTGACGGTTCCGCGGGGCTTTCTCTTTGGCCACCTAAGGCTTCAAACTTGGGTGACATAAAAAGCAACGCAGGGGAGGTTTCACCAGCAGAGGATCCACCATGGTTTCCGGCCTCGTTCATGCCATGATCTCCGCACAACACGAAAAGTGTAGATTGAAGATGGTCTTGCTGCTGCATTGCGGTGTATATTTCAGTCACCACAGAGTCCATCTCATGCTGTTTCGGTATCATGAAGGGACTATGAGGGTTAGAGGTTAGAGAGCAGCTAAAAATAGGCAGGGGCTGCATTTACCTTTTGGGACCAGCCTTATGTCCTATGTGATCCAGACCCAGGTAATGCATGATCAAAGCAGACCAGTCATCCTGGGCAAGCTCGCTAGGAACGTGTCGAGTCACATTATGATCTACTTCCGTGAAGTCCTGCGAGAAGAAGCTCAGTTTCAATACTAATACTGCGGATACACAAACACCTAAAGTACAACTGACCGACACGAAGAAGCTTGTAGTTCCATCGGCTCGCTCAAACATCCCCGGGAAGAGCTTGAGCCAAGTGTCATCTCCATACATCACAAGCCGTCCTCCCGCGGCCTTAATTTGCGCTAACCAGGTGTCCTGGTATGCCAGTGTTGATGTGGTATCTGATTCGGCAATGTTGAGAATAACATCCAGAAAGGATGGAACTGAACCAGTTGTGATGGCCTTTAATCGAGGCATTGTAACAGTCGGCGAGCTCGCATAGGCTGTAAATGGCAATGCAGCACCGGACCGGATCAAGCTAGTATCATATTAGTTATTTATTTCGTACAATAAAATGGTGATTTCAAAAGTGAAACTCACCTCTGTGTAAACATGAAGCCCGAGTCGTTTGAATATACGAAGTCGCTATATGTGGCACCGTGTTAGTTGCCGATATAGTTGGGAGTTGAATTACTCCAACCATACCTCCGTAGCGCATCAACCACCATAAAGATAACTTTATCGAACATCGCAGGTGCTGTGACATTCGCATCTGTTTCATCAAAAGTCGCTAACCCAGGGATCAGTGGTTTATAAGGGAAGAATCCTGAAGAGAAGGTAAGTATGCCCACGGGCACTAGCAAATTGGCAATAACCGTCGTCCAGCTGCGGAAGTCCGCCATTTTGCAAATTGACTGGCGTTAGCACTGGCAGCACAATCTTTGATGTAAAGAACCCCAAATCAAATGGACATGTCGAACTGTCCGGGGAATCCAAAAGGAGGCAGAATCGTGTTATATGATCGACGCGCACCGCTACACCGCCTTCTCGAGTACCTTGTACTCCATACAGGTACTTTAACCCCTCTATTCATGATCTATGTTGTAGAAGTTAACAGTGCTCGAGAAAGGCATAAATTCGCTAATTGACCGTGACTAGGGTTGCTTGTTGGTGATTTGAAATTAAGAGCAACCTATATTGGCTCCCCGGCCACACTAGGTTTATTCTTTTGCCCACCAAGCAAAATCCAAGTAATATCTCAAGCCTTTAATGAAAAGGTATGGTATATCAGACATAAGACTATGAAACATATGTACGTGAATCGCAGATGTAATCGTGGACTCCCAAACGCCTTTTTCTTCTCCGCCACACCATCTCATCAATAATCCATTTGTTGCCCCTCACTCGGCACACGCCTCACTTCCTCTTGGGGCCCTTGATGGTTGTACCTAGACGCTTTTGGAAAACAATTGAGTTGCGGGGCTTCTGGTTGCGCTTGTGCACACGTTCCGGCTTCTTCTTGGACTTAAGTGTGTCGATATCCATCTCTGTGTTAAGCGGGTAAGCGTTCTGCAATTCAAACCCAAAAAAAAGTGAGATTCAAAGATTGAATTGCAATAGACTAACCTTCACTGTCGCCGGTCTGGGCCTTGGCTGCTGGAATATGAGGTGAGTCGGTATCCTTGGAAAATTATAGTAGTAGTATACATACCAGCCTCGATCTCTTGCTCCTTCATTGATTTCTTAGGGGGTTCAGGCCGCGGCTGTGCTGCAAGTTCTTGTAGTTTGGCAGCGAGTCTCTCGGTTCTGGCATCGACCAGTGGGCCGAAGACCTTCTTGCGCAGATTGGCTCTGTTGCGCTTGGACACACTGGCTCGGACACTTTTGGCCATTGTAGAATACAGAAGAACAAAAAAAGGGTAAATAGGGTATCAAGAGGTTCAGATATGGGCAAGAATGTTAAAACTGATGTTGAAACTGATGTCAAGTGGGAAATAAAATGGTCAAACTGATAACACAATCAACTTTTTTTTTCCCGATAGGCTCGTCTTATGTCATCCGGAGACCGCACTTCCAAGGTTCACCACCGAGAGTCGACTCGATCTCACCCTTTTGTGACGGGGTTTGTGGCCTTTCACATTTCACTTCAGTCGAGAGATGTATCGATGCAGAGCCCTTACAATTGGCCTGGCTGAATTGGACCATTGTCTTTCGAGGAACCCTGAATCAAGTCCTTGATTGCTTTCGCACTTCTCTTATCTGCGCGCAGCAGTCATAACCAGCCATGTCGACCAGCCTGGCATCAGAGGTTGCAACACTCACGGCCTTCATCAAGCCCCTCACAAATCCACAACTGAAAGATTTGTTGAGGTATGAGGGCCTCCAGGTATCCGGGTTGAAGGCAACCCTACAGTTCCGCATTATTCAACGTTTGTCAACTCTTCCCAACTTTTGTTATTCCTTGTTCATTCTATCATCTGCATGTTTTACAATCTTTGCTTCAAGTCCCTGTTTCACAGCCTATTCTTGCAGGTATCTGTATACTGATCAACGAAATAGGCATCCAATCCCTCGCGGAATCCGACCCTGTCAGTTTCGATGCTTTAGCCAGGCGCATCCGTGCTACTGCTTTCCCAAACACTGTGCAATATCAGTCACCCTCTAGACCACAATACCAACCATCGCCTGTTTCTCAATCTCCTGCACAAACTCGCCCAGCACCGCTTGGGGTCTCCATGTCACCTCACCAATACTCTTCCGGACCTAGTGCTCCTCTCATGAACCCTCCTACGGCGGCTCATAAATCTTCAGGTCCTTTGATCTTCAAAGAAAGTCCGTTTTACACAATCCTGGAGCCTTTGACCCCAATCGTGGAATGTAAAAGTATGTTGCTATGCATCTTTGACGCTTGTTGAACATCCATGTCTAACTATATCTATCCAGTTCGCGAACAAACACGGGATAGTGTTGAACTAAAGGTCATGCTATCTCAGCAAGTTGCCTATAGCCTGCAATCAGACTCAAATATTCGAGTGATGGTTTATTGCGCCGGTGATTCAGGCCTCACACAATACACCAAGTCGGATATCGCATTTCCACATCAGGTGGAGCTGAAAGTAAATCTCGATGAAGTCAAAGCCAATCTCAGAGGCCTGAAAAACAGGCCAGGGACTACCCAACCTGCAGATGTCACCAACTTGATCCGCAAGAAGGCCAATTACCCAAATAATATCGTCATGACTTACGCCTTGACACAAAAGGTTGGATGACCTCGCTCCATCTCTGCTTGATAGTGCATCTGTCAGTCCGGTTGACTAACCTTTTATTGCGCAGAAATTCTTTGCGCTTGCCAACCTCGTGAGGCAGCATCCGACTGAAGATCTTGTATCGCAGTTGAAGACACGGAAACTGATCTCGAAGGAGCAAGTCTTACGTGAAAGTAAGCAGCCCTCTCGTTCCCTTTCTTACCTTATATCATGCTAATCTAGATGTCCAGTGCAAAATCGCGCAAATGACTCGGACATTGTCGCGACATCAAGTGTCATGTCACTTAAATGCCCTCTATCTACCCTGCGCATCCAGGTGCCTTGCCGCTCTATAGTTTGCACACACAACCAATGTTTCGATGCAACTTCATTCCTTGAATTGCAAAAGCAAGCTCCAACTTGGACCTGCCCTGTGTGTTCCAAATCAACTAGCTTTGAGTCTCTGCAAGTTGACCAGTAAGTCCCACATCCCCCTCATTAACATATATATTTCTTTTCCTGACTGACCCCATAGGTACGTTGATGACATCCTTAAGTCGACATCATCGGACATCGATCAAGTCACCGTTGAACCCGACGGTGTATGGTCAAAACCCAGTGATTCCGATGCAACCAAATTAGGAGGGATGACTCCTACTTCAGATGACGATGACGACGACTTGATCGAAATCAACGAACCAGGCATGCCCGCTGTCAAACAAGAACCGGGAGCCCCGAACATTACCCTGGAGCGAACACCTGCGCAGTCACAGTCACAGTCACGAGAGGCATCAACCCCGTCCTCTGCGATGCGCATGTCCAGCAAAAAGCGATCCATTGCCCAAGTCATCGACCTCACTGAAAGCGGCGATGAAGATGAAGAGTCTCCTGCTCCACCTCCTAAAAGGCCAGCTACAAGTCTGCCATCCCGAACCTTTTCCCGTCAAGATTACCATCCTCCGCCTGCCAGCAGCCCTCTGAATGGCGGATCATACCCACCATGAATTTAGATAATTATTCTAGTCCAGCTTTTGCCAAGCTGATGGCCAAATTATTGGTCATTTCTTTTTCTGGTGCATATTTCCATGGAGTTTCTGGCGAGAGGAGTCTTCAAGATATCACAAGTGGCTATGTATCTAAGGAGCAATTGCATCATTCTAATTTCAATCTGTCAATTAACCTGGAAATATATTGATTATGATTATTACTCTTCTATTTAAGTCATCTATTTAAGTAGCTTACCAAAGGCATGTTTTCTTGTATAGACCAAAAGGCCAATATCAGGTGGATTCCGGCCTGGAGTTAGCTTAGAAGCCCCCAGCTCCCCGATTCCCCAACTCCTCCAACTTCCCCCATTTTCAGTCCTTCCCATCAACACGCCCTCAATCCATATCAACCCATATCACTTGTTTATTCACTACATTTAGCCACCTTTGGTCAACTATTTCATAATGTCAATCGATTCAACCTCCCCGTTAAATACCGACCCAAATGCCCGCGTCTTCAGCGCCTCATGCTTCGACTTCCTACTCATAGAATTGGTGCCAATGGCCGAGCGCATGGCAAGGGAACTTGCGACCGAGGGAAAGGAAACAGAAGACGAAGAGGTTAGAGAGACGACATTCTTCCGTCTAGAGTCTCTGGGTTATCGCGTCGGACAAGGCCTTGCGGAGCGGTAAGACATGAACATCTCCATCTCCTTTTGCACCGGCCACTTTGCTTTCTCCTGCAGTCGTACAGCGCGCTAACCTGTGTCAATCTTGATAGCTTCGCCCGAGATCGTCCTCGCTTTACCGATAATCTCGATGTGATCAAGTTCCTCTGCAAGGATCTGTGGACAGTCCTGTTCAAGAAACAGGTCGATAATTTGAAAACGAACCATCGGGTATGTGCAATACAGGAATAACTGTGGTCGGCGAGATGCGACATAACTGCCACTTGCACGGAGATTCCCATGAAAACTAATGCCGACAATAAAATAGGGAGTCTATGTTTTGACCGATAGCGCGTTCAAGCCATTTGGTAGGATGAGCATGGCAGTACGGAGTGAGGCAATATCCATGGCGCAGGCAGTAAGTATTATTCCCTTTGCAATAAATAAGGACATCTTAGCTTATAGGTTAATCTAGTACCTCTGGTTTCCTTGCGGTATCATCCGGGGCGCATTAGCGAATTTGGGTATCAACACGACCGTCCAGGCCGAGACCTCGGATCTACCAGGTGCAACATTTCAGATCAAAACTCTCCAGCCTCGGCCTTGAGCGTGAAAATGGTTGCGCCTGGGCCTGGGCTAGCCTTTTACTCAACCAATTTACGCCTATTGTATGACTTATGACATCTCCATCTTGCAAAGACCCTGTGATTCATTTGGTTTACTACAAAGATCATTGATCATTCCAAGTCTCTTGGCTATATGAGACAGGATACCGAAATCCGTGCGGATATGTTGTACTTTCTTCCATTGCAGGTTGGTTGCTACATATATTTGTTGCCAAACCTACCCATCTGATTCGGACCGTACACTACTCGTGTCTGCTCATTGTTCATAAACTCGTGGTCTCACATTTAAAGCCTATCTTTCCGGGAGAGGATTGGTTAGCAACGTTCTGCCATTTTCCGGTGTCATCGCGGCCCTGGGGAAACCGGGGAGAAATGCCGACACGAAGAGACCCACCTGATATACATGGTGGATAACAGACAGGGGGGAGGATGCCTTACTTCGGTGGGGAGCTCTTGGCGAACTCAACACCCTTCTCGATGTTGCCCTGAAGTCCCTTGACGCAAGCCTCAAGGAGCTTCTTCTCCTGCTCGGTGATACCGTCAAGGATGTTGATGGCCTTCTCGGCACCGTTGACCTGGATCGAGCATGTCAGTTAGCTGTCTTAACATACTGGATAATTGAAGACTTACACCAAGTTCCACGGGAGTGGAGAAGAAGTCAAGACCGGTGGCCTTAGCGATCTCATCACCGCCGGCAACACCGGGCAGGTAGACGAAAGTAGGCTCAACAATACCCTTCTCGCCCTTGGAAGCCTTGATGACAGCCTCGGCAAATCTAGTATTGTCAGTCGCCGTGGTAGCTCCGGATTAGCGAGTGAAACATACCTGAAACCAGCAAAGGCCATAGACAGAGTAGCGGAACCAGCACCGTCCTTGGCCTTGACGACCTCGTCACCACCGAACTGGACACCTGTGGAGTATCAGCAAATGCATCAAACGGAAAGTTCTGTTCACGTACGGTTGACAAGAGCATCGTAACGGTCAGCAGGAATCTGGAAGCTGGGGGAAACCTTGCTGAACAGAGGAACAATGGTCTCGCCAGAGTGTCCACCAATAACGGGAACAGTGGCATCGGAGGCGTTCTTCACGCCGGAGAACTCCTGGGTGAAGGTCTCGGCACGAACCACGTCCAGGGTAGTCACACCGAACAGACGCTTGGGGTCGAAGACACCGGCGGCTTTGAGGACCTCGGCGGCAATGGGGACGGTGGAGTTAACAGGGTTGGAGATAACAAGGATGAAAGCCTTGGGGGCAAACTCGGCGATGTTCTCGACGAGACCCTTGACAATTCCGGCATTGACCTTGAAGAGGTCGTCACGGGTCATACCGGGCTTGCCTAGATGATACCATAAGACGTTAGCCAAACATCACATGCCGATTATCGGATCTACTTACGGGGAATACCGGCGGGGATGACAACGACGTCAGCACCGGTCAGAGCGAGCTTCAGTCCATCATCCTTGGGGAGGTAACCTGTGATTTTCTAGTCCATTGTTAAAAAGCATATTCACCAATTATACTTCGGAGCATACGTACGGCAACCGAGGAGATGTGAGAGAGATCCGCAGCAACACCGGGGGTGTTGACAACATCGTAGAGGGCAAGGTCATCGACGAGAGGGCAAGCCTTCAACAAGAGGGAGAGGGGCTAGAGGATTGATTAGCTAAGGTTCATATGAAACATTGAAATGTCCTTCCCTCTGCTCTGGGCAGGGAAGGTGGTGGGGGGGGAACATACCTGGCCAATGCCACCAGCAGCTCCGAGAACAACTAATAACGAATCAGCAAATGATCGATAAATGAGCCGAATAACATACCAGCCTTAACCATGATGAATTATTGTGAAAGAGAAAGAAGATGGGGAAGAAAGGGTGAGAAGGGGGTCCGTCCGATTTATATAAGAGGGGCAGCCGGTGAGAGGGGCAACCCCAGACTTGTTTATGTACAACATCGGATTTCCACATGTAAGACGATATTCCTGTACTTGATACTCCCGTACCTTACGTACCTTTGTTCTTTATTTTGACTTTACTTCATCTGATATCTTCTATATTCTATTAATATATCTTTTGATAACCTTTAATCTCTAATATCATTCCCCTTGCCATCCATTGCTTCTCTACCTAGGTATCACGCTTCCACTACATAAGCTCTTAACCTTTCTCCAGACTCTCCGGCAATTCTTCCGAGGTAGAATCGTAAAGCCTCTTAATATACGTCCCACCCGAAACTTCCCCGGGCTACCGGATCGTCATATCGGGAAAAGGCGGACTACGTATATTCTGAACCGGAGCATTCTGGCTCGGGCCGACCAGTTGTCCAGGTCGTGAATTTTACTTTTAGCCGAAATTGTTCATATGTTTTGGAAATTTGTTTTCTCTTGCTTTAGAAGGTCTCGGACAGGACACTGGTTCTTTTTTTGTCCTTAGAGCAAGATTGCTAGATTATGGTTTCCTCTAGCATGGCGTTTCACATACGCCTATCAAGTCTCTCCTCTCCCCCAAATCCCCGATCCTTCATGGTCCACAATTCATCCTTATATCGAGACAAATTTACTCGGACTCCTCGGCCTTGCGGGCCTTGGAACCGCGGGCCTTCTTGGCAGGAGTATCCTTCTTGGGGAGCTGGGAGCGGCGGACGGCGCTGACACGGGCAACGGCCTCCTCGCGGATATCAGCACGGTAGCTGTTCTTGGCGGTACGGTCGGCAACACCCTTGTAGATCCTTAAGAAAAGATAACGGTCAGCACTGGGTCGTGAAAGTAACATACAACGTATGTCTTGGGAAACAAAAAGAGAGCAATTGGGTTCCGCTTACTTGCGGGTGGAGGTCTTGGGGCCGTAAGTGACGGTAACCAAGTTCTGGCCGGGCTGGTTGGGGTTGCTGGGCTTCTTGGTGGTCACAGCGACGCCGTTCTCAGTAGCCTGGACACCGATGGCCTGAAGGTAAAATAGTTAGCGCCATAAATCCTCTAAAAGAAAGGCGAAAGCACCAGTGGTGAGGAGTATAATTACCTTGGTGTTGGCGAAACCGGCATACTATAATACGCCAAAAGAAACCGTTGTTAGCCATGCATTCCCGGAGAGGTTCGTCCATTCCGTTTAATCCCCGAGGTGTCCCGTACCTTGTAGGAGTGCTTGTTGACCAGGTTGAGGGGGTCGCGGGAGAACTGGAAGCCGCCGCCGGAGTTGCGGTTAACCAGGTAGGAGTTCTGGTTGCCTATTCCAAAGATGAGCTCGAGTTCGGTTTCCAAAAGCTTTGACATAAAAATTCGAAGGGGAAAAATGCGCAGGGTCGGACGTACGGGTGATCTGCCAGATCAGGTCGTTGGAGATGTTTGAGGAGGCCATTGTGAAGGGGATGTTGAGTTGGAGAATTGAAAGATCGAAATCGCTATCAAAACCGTCTTCACGTATCAAATTGTGTGTGTCTCAAATGCCAAGACCTCAGATTGGACGGGGTCTCGCTAAGGCGGCTACTTTAGGAATAGCCGTTGTGCCTTGTTGCCTTGATTACTTAATAACTCGGCGCCTGAGCTTTGGAATGCCTGGGTGTCTTGTCGCCTGTTCACTCAGGCAAAACTGACAGCTTCCGGCGACCTCCAGGCTGCCAATAATGTGAACGCGATGCTGACGTTGCCCCCTCCAAACTCTCTCTTCTACTGACACTTTACATCTTCACATGCCTTCTTCATCGACGGCTTCTTGCCTGATGTGACACATCATCTCTTAATTCTTCTTTAGCGAAATACTCTCAAAGAGCGCCAACTACTCCTTACACCCCAATATCGCAACGCTCTATACTACCTTACTAGCCTGGAATCTTCACCGGTATCACTCATCATGACCTACATTCTCTTTTATTTCCTACTCTTTTCAGTTATTATCTGCGGGACAGGTATGTAAAGTGTCCTTCCGGCTGCAAAGGAAACAAAGCAATCTTCCATAATGGATCTGGTTCTAATTACACTACAGCGTTATATCTCACACGGTCACGATGGATGCCATTAGTCCAAGTGCCTGATTATATCTATCATCGACTTCCCTCAAGTTTCACTGCCGATCTGGAGGCCGGCCTGAGCTCGTCACATTTCGACATTACTGCAAATCTTGCTGATGGGGATTCGAGGGCTGGCTTGGATCAACGAGCAAAGACCGAAGTGAAGAAGATTATGAAGAGTCGAAAGGTCAACTTTGATGAAGCTCGCCGGATCTACACGGAGCAACGATTCGCAAAGAATAACATCGGACCTGACGGCCGGCCAAGGGACCCCAAGTTCGTCTCGTTTTCGTGATTCACCTACAACCATATCAGCAGTCCTAGCTTGTTTTCTTGACCATTGTCAGAGCGGTCATCTCGCTAGCTTAATCCATACAGGTAGAGGTCATGGATTTTGCCTAGGAATATCTCGTCTGTCCTGTCGGGGCTCTTGGGATGCTACGATTTATCACTTTGGCCGGTGCATTTCTTGTCTGTGAATGATCCTTGGCAATTGAAACCTATTAAGTTGATGTGTTATCAGAATACAACAAGTCTGTCTGTTTTGTCCGCGTCAAGTAGACACTTAAATTACATATTACCATCCAGCGCTGCCAATAGCCAGCTAGCGCCGAGGCACAGTTTGATCCACCCCCACATAAACATGTTTGAGGTAACCAACCAAGAGGAGAGCATCAAACACATGGACCAGCGCTTTGGTCCTTGGGTCATCAAATCATATCAAAAAAAACTACCACCTTCCATAGTGACAAGAGCATAACTTTTGGTAGGCGAGGGGCTCTCAATACCGAATGCCACTTGAAATCACCGATTGCTTCCATAACCGGGCTGTTGGAAACCCGGTGGCAATGAAGGGGCCCCAGCTGGAGGTCCAAATCCAGGCGGTGGCGCAAACCCAGGGGGAGCTGCAGCTTGTGGGACGAAGGGCGGTTGACCTGCACCATTAAATCCAGGTGGTAAGAAGGCCTGTGGGCCACCGTAGCCAGCTTGGGAAGGCGGAGGTCGGGCTGGAAGCCCGGGAGGTGGGGTATTGAGAGAAGGGACAGGAGGTGGGACATGTCGGTTTGGAGGGGGAACGGCCTGGTAGGGCATTGGAGGGGGTGCATTCTGGTAGGGCATGGCTGGTGGCATACCCCGGTTCATGCCTAGGTCTGGTGCTTGTGACGGGGCTGTGCTCAAAGGTCGAGAGATGTCGCCGTTGGACATGGCAGGCGTTGCTGGTACGCCGGGGGGAGCGCCAGGGAACTGGGGAGGTTGCTGGGTTGGTAGTTGTACATTATGCTTGCGAGCCTGAGCTGCCAGCATTCGCTCCGCTTCATCACCATGTCTCTCGCCCTTTCCATCCTTCTTGTATGCATATTGTACCGAAACCTGTTTGTTCATCAGGTATTGGCCATTCATGTTGGCAATGGCCGCGTCCGAGGATTCAAAATCGGCAAAAGAAACAAATCCATATCCTTTAGAGAGATTGTTGTCATCGCGCGCAATCTGTAATGATAAAAAAGGCTGTTAACATTGTCCATCTTGTTTGTATTAGGGGGATATCTCACTTTAGGCGGGTTGACAAGATTTCCAAACCGGCTGAACGTATCGAAGAGAACCTGCTCGGCAACCATAGGATCAAGATTACCCACGAACAGCTCAGCGCCAATTTCCACAGTCCTTTGCTTATCGGCTGACGCCTTGTTAACACGAATGGGTTTGCCGTGGAGACGAATTCCATTCATAATCTTCGATGCATATTCCGCGTCTTCCTCGGTCATGAACTCAACGAATCCATACCCTTGGTGTAACTGCGTGACCCGGTCTTTGGGCAGGTGGACGTTAACGATGCGCCCGGCCTGCAGCATCAGTTCCCATACCAGGCTGTCTGTGACCCGTTCATCGAGGTTTCCGATGTACACGGTTGCCTCTTTATCTTGTTCCCTAGTTTAGTTAGCATCGGGGCCCTGTGCTGAGGAAAGAGGGTCTTACCAATGCCTTGCGTTAGACATGGTGAATTAATTGGAGAGAGTGAGAAAGAGAGGGGGGAAAAAAGCTCCCCCGAAAGGAAAAGAACTCAAAAGACCCAAGTAAATCAATCGGCTAGAAAATTCCTGTTGGTAGAAGTCCAACAAAGTAGACTGAGGGGAAGTGGAGAGGTAACGAGGTGTGAAGGTGTCGAAGTGAAGGAAATCCGGAGCTGGGAGATCAGTGACCTTTTCCGAAAACTTTTGATTCCGTCCTCCCCGTTTCCACTTCATCTAACAACCACATCTCCCTCTGTTCAACCGGATCGACTTTGAATTAATTACAAGTTATCCTTCTTCTCCTTGAAACCCCCCAACCTCACGTTCATAAATTCACAATGGTTCAATTCTCCGAGGAGACCAAGGTTAGTCGCAAGCCTGATCCCATCCTCCTTAAGACCCAGTTTCTAATCCTCGTTTTAATTTATTTAGGAGCGCGTCTCGAAGGTCATTGATATTTCTCGCGTTGCGATTCACTAGTGAGCCTCATAGCATATTCATGTCATCCTCCGAGCTGACCGGCGATAACCATCTAGCGGATACTTGCCTCTGATTGTCTATCTGGGTATGTATATACCCCTTTGGCTTTCTCAACACAACAGGCTAACAAAAAGAAAACAGGCTACACCTACAGCGAGCCCAAGCCGACATTGTTCAGGTACGCTTCTCAACTCCTTGGATCCCAGCTGTTGTGACTAACTTGATACCCAGATTGTTCTCGCCTCTTGCCTAAACTACGCGTTGACTGGAGAAACGATACCGGATATGTGGATGGGATGGAGATGCCCCAGTATATTCTTGAATGAACCTTTAATTATTCCCTCTGTGAGGGGTGGTTGGTTCGAATATCTGGATATCACTTTTTGAAGCTTGTGAAAGCTGGATGATTTTGTATTTTTAAGTCTTTGGCCGAATATTTGTCTTTTGTACGGAAAAGCTGTAACCTTGTAATAATTTGGAGTAAACACTGAGCTTTATATAAATTGAGAAAAGAGAATCAGGATATCAATGTGTTAAAGTGTATGTTACTACAGAGTAAGTCTGTACGGAGTTCCTCGGCGGTCACATGTTCTGACATTCTCGGGATATTCCCGATCTCGTCATTTCTTTTGTCTTCCTGTCTGATATCATTCTTCATACACCCTCTCCCTTCATTTCTTCTCTGTGTTCAAATTCCTATCTTCTTGAAGGCAGGTTCATGACTGGTCAAGATGGCTTCTCGACATCCTTTGTGGAGACCGTAGCGGGATTCACAGCGGGAATTGTGTCAACTCTGTCGCTACATCCTCTTGACATGATCAAAATAAGGCTACAAGGCAAGCTTCAGTATCCGTTTATTTCCCCTGTGGTATATACAGTAACTAACTTTGTTCTATGTAGTCGATCGATCATCTTCTCGATTTGGGGGCTCACTGCGAATCATTCGCAAGATCTTCTATAATGAGGGTGGCTATGCCGCTTTTTACCGCGGACTTACCCCCAATCTTATTGGAAATTCCACAAGTTGGGGTTTATACTTCTTATGCTACAGCAGCCTGAAGGATACCATTCGAAACCATCGTGAGGATAGGAAGCAGATTCTCACATCGTCTGATTATCTTCTCGCATCTGGCAGTGCAGGTATGCACATATCATGTCCAATTCAGCATCATTCCTTTGTTCTTCAGTTAATTTGTGGATGTCCATAGGCGTTATTACGTCGGTCCTCACCAATCCAATCTGGGTGATCAAAACTCGCATGTTGTCGACAGGTTCCCATGCTCCAGGGGCGTATTCTTCGTTTGCATCTGGAGCAAAACAAATATACCAAGGGGAGGGAATACGCGGCTTCTACCGAGGTCTCATACCAGCCCTATTTGGCGTCAGTCATGGTGCCCTTCAGTTTATGGCATACGAGCAGTTGAAGCTTCTTAGACTCCGGTCGATGAATGGCTCAAGTGAGAGCAGCCATTTGGGCGCCGAACGAGCGCTGGGTAATGTTGATTTTTTTGCCATCTCCGGTCTATCAAAAGTCTTCGCTGGCAGTGTGACGTATCCTTACCAAGTAATTAGGTCCCGGTTGCAAACTTATCAGGCCCATTTGATATACCGTGGGGCCATTGATGTCATTTCCCAGGTATGGGCCCGAGAAGGGATTGCAGGTTTCTACAAGGGTCTTGGTCCAAATCTGTTCCGGGTACTTCCAAGTACATGGGTGACATTCCTGGTATACGAGAATACCAAGGTCTACCTATCCCGGCTGTCACAAAATCCATGGAATACTTCCTACTAATTCCTGCTCGTGCTTATCAATTTGACTGTACTAGAGACCGCATGCTTAGGCTCTACTATAAACTCGGTAGTATCCTCGTTAAAATGTTTTGTCCTGAGTATATCTTTATTAATATAAAAGAAATGAGCCTATTCGATTCATATAGGACCTCGGGAAGGTCTTCTAGTTGGTAATAAAATATTTATGCCGTAATGTCAATAAATCATTGATATATATTAGTAGAAACACGGCATCATCCCCAAAAATTTGATGAATTTCACTATACATATCACCACGCCTTTATCGAACAAACACCAATTATTTGACATGACTGTTAACGTAGCAGATTAAAGAATAAAGTGACTCGTTCATAATCCACATCTGACCCAGGGGGTCCAGATTTTGGAACTCCTCTGGCTGGCCCAGCAATAGCTTCCAAATCAACCTTCGTCATGCCAGGGTGCAGGTGGATATCATATGAAAGTGTACTTGCATCGCCAGATGAATGTAAACGCTGCACACCCATGAGTGCGACAATTTTTACCTGTCGCTGGGAAGTACTAGGCGCTAAACGAGGCCTAACTGTCAGTATATTGTGCGACGGAGGAAGATGGATTGTGATATTCTGTTGCGAAACAAGCGAAGAAGGCGGGATATCTAGGCAGAAGTCGGGTTGCAACGACAAAGAGGGATGTGTAATAATCTGAACATTGCGAATCAGAGCCATCTTTGGGTCTGGCTCATAGTTAGCTGTAAGTCCCATCAATCTCGGTGGGAGTCAAACCTTGGTCTGATCGCCTCAGAAGCGAATCCATGGGCGATGAGCTAAACTGCGGCTGGTATGCTAAAAGGGGGTTAGCAAAGGCCGAGAGCCGAGCAACACTTTCGTCAAGCGACAAAATATCTACTACGCGTAACGTACCAGAAGCCGAAGATGAATGCCGGGTGACATCCGAAGAGATATCAAAAGACGCATTAGGGTGATTTTGCGAAGTGGACATTGCCAGGGCGGTTGCGTTTGTCACCGGTAAGCCTTGTGCACTCATGGAACCGGTTTGTTGTTGCTCTGAGCCAGATGGTGTGGCTGTGGTGCTCGACCTGGGACTGTCAAGTTGCCTTCCACGAGACCATCCTCGAGGAGATCTACTGATTTCTTGGCCTGCTAATCCAGCTCCGGCAATATCTTGCTTACGGCCTTGGGATTCGTTCTTGAATGCGACATCTGAAGGTTTTCCATCGTCCTTGGATAGTGTATCGGAGCTCTGCCCAGGCATTTTCAATGTTAACCTCTGCGCCATTGGGGGCACAGGTGTGCCCAATTTCAATTTGATGCGAGGCATCTCAGGGGTTCCATCTACCTGAAGGGGATCCGGAACAAGCTTTTTGGCTTCCGCAACCCGTCGGTGGAAGTGATCCTGGTCCTCCAATATTAGTATGCCGTAGGGAACGAATGGCAAGAGCGTGGTGGTATAGGCTTACCTCCAAAACGCCCGCGAGAACAGCGATATCGCTGTCATCTTCGTTGTACTCTCTAGCATTTCGCCATACATAGCTGACCTCCTCTTCGAAAGACTGCCATGTCGGATAGGCGGTGGTCCTGGATGAATTCTTCCTGCTGTCTGTACCACGAACTCTCTTTTGGATGCTCCGTAAGGACACAGGATGCTGAATGATCTCATAATAATCCCGGTAGAGATTCCGGTCTGGTTTGCCAATGAACGGGTAAGAAACATCCTCACCACTAGTTCGGGTTATCAGCCTTGAGCAAAAGATCGGGATCAGTGATAGTTACTCAGCATCCTTGAGCCGGGTCAACTCGGACATAATCTTGTCCTGCGCAGTCTGAAGACTATCACCTTCAAATTCTGCCTCGGACTCGGCCTGCGACTCCGGGGTTTGATCTGCTTCCTCTGGTGGCTCTGAGTCCAGATGCGACGACGCACGATTAGATTCTTCGGGAATGATATCATCGTCCTATTACACGCGCAGGTTAAATTAGCAATTGAAACATGCGACCCGATCTATATGCGCAAAGAAACAATGTAGGACAGTAAATAGACATTCGAACAGGGCAGGTGCACCTGCCATGGCCACAACGTCGCGATTGCCATTCAAAAGTCTGATACTTACGGATACCTTTCGGCGTTTCGTTCTACGAAACTTCATATCTGGGGAAGCTGCGGCAGCCGCTCGTCGTTTTGAGGTCATCTCGGATTACTTCTGATAACGTTCCGAGTCGCGAGTCAAGTCACACATTGAAGATAATAATCTGTGACTGAACACCACAGGAAGGGTGGATATACAGATTTAATAAAGAGCCAAATTGATTGAAAGAATTACAAGTAGTGATAGAGTATGGCAAAGGGAGATATGCGCATAGGCATTCCTCGTCTCAGACGTGTTGCAGACGCGTCGGCAGAGCCATCCCGCCTTAGGTAAGGCGGCCCCGGGGGTATCATGATATATAATGGATACAGATGTGTACCGCATGGTATCCGCCATTACAGGTATCAACAAACATTCAAGGTTTGAATGCAAGTTAATTGGTTGTATGTGTAAATATGGGTTTTATAACTCTGTAATTACTGTTACGTATTATACTGCATGTCTCAATTATAGTCACGTGCTTGGAGCAGATTGGGTCGACACCTCAGGCACACAAGTGGTTGTTTCCCCCCACTATTTTCCCGAGTCCCGCAAAACAAGTCCCGGTGATTGTTGTTTCTACAACTCGCACCTCTTTTCTCTATCGCGTCACACTCTCACCTGATCACTCATCCTCGGGTACTTTGATTCCTCAATATCAGATCTTCTTACACAAGCCTAGGGCCCTTATCAGAGTCCTGTGAGCGTACGTTTTCGTTGTCCCTACATGCGATAGTCATTCAGCCACATTGTGAGGCGCATCCTCAAGCTACTCAATTACTGGCCCTTGTTGCTTGAACACATCGAACGGACTGATACTTACATATTCAGGAGATCTTCATATTGTCATTTCTTCCCATTCCGCTATCACAATGGACATCGACCCAGCTAGGCGCAACAAGAAGCCCCGTCTCCTCTTAGAGACGGAGCGCGAGAAACTTGATGAATTCGTGGACTCTATCCACTACTCCGCAAGGTGAGGACCCAACAACATTGCGGTAGAATCTCCATTGACCCCTCCATATAGATACAACGACGACAAATTCGAGTACCGCCATGTGCAGCTCCCGAAGAACATGCTCAAAAAGATCCCCGCAGACTACTTCGACAGCGCAAAGGGGACTCTGAAATTGCTTTGGGAGGAGGAATGGCGAGCTCTGGGAATTACACAAGTATGTTGGAGATTATTCGAGGATGTGCATGGGTTCTAACAATGTATGCGCAGAGCTTGGGATGGGAGCATTACGAGGTGCATGAACCTGAGCCTCATATCTTATTGTTCAAGTATGTTATTGGCAAACTGTCTCTCGGCTGTGTCACTAACCATCTTTAGGCGCCCTCTTAACTACCAACCCCCTCTGCAACAATAAGTTAGTCATTGATCTGATCGGCGGCGTTGTGCTTGGAAATATGAGCAGTTGAGAAGACATTGCTTTATGGTCGTTAGGCACACGCGTTCGCAATATTGCTCATTAGCGTCCACAAAAGCTTCATAATTGAAGTCCTGGAATGAGTCCAAGTTTCATTTTCTCCTTGCCTGCCATTTCATTGACACGCTAGACCCCGAGGCCACGCCCTCTCTCTATTATGCCATACGGAAGAGCAACATCTGTCTTGTCACGGACGCCTGTTCTAGCGTGACCATCGAATCGAGTTTTTGATCGGTTATTCTCCCTACTGGACAGTGGAGCTGCTACTGATGCCGCGCTTCTCCACTCTCTGAGCTTGGTCTGAGCATGAAAATCATACCAATCAAGTTATCCTCCATTGAGAAATACTGTGGGCGAGACATGGACCTTTGCTAGGTGCATCTAGCCGATGTCAGAGGGAAAACCAAGAGACCAAGTATCTAAGTATTTGCAAAGGGGCGCACAGATAAATGGATACCTGGGCCATGCACTTGGTGTTGGTCATTTGGTCCCCAGCTTTAGTTGCCTCAGATATTTTATTTATCAAGAAATTAAGTAAATTCTTCCATTCACGCGTCTAAAAACTTCAATATGTAGTCGTATGGTTTTTGTCTAATTTATTACACCGAAAGAACCTTAAGTGCTGCTAGTGAGTTGGTCAAGCACAGAGGATTAATAGACCTGGTTATGCATAAATCTCGAAGTGGCCTCGAAAGTGTGTTGGTGTTGATTCCTTAGATAACCGCGGAAAATATGTATTTACATGGTGTTCATACAAAGGGTAAGATGAAAGGGCTTCGAGTTCAACACACATTCCCATGAACCTGAAGGGAGCCGATATGTTATGGGCTTTTGAGATGAAAACCCTTGAAAGTCCCGGGTATATGTGATCAACTTCCCAATGCCTTCTGTCTCTTCATGTTCAAATCCTTGAGCGTTATTTCAACTACTCGCCATTCACGCTTGGCTGGATTATACTCGCCGCGCACTTCAAATCGACAAAACCCCTTAGGTCCCTTCATCCCAACTGGGCCCCCGACAAAGAAAGCTCCGCGGCGAGCAGATTTTGGTGTTAAGGCCTCTTCATGATTCAATCGTAATTTGAATGCCTGTGATGCCAAGTGCAGTTCCGACCCCGGGCCGAGGTCTGGTAACGGTAGCCGCTGTAATAAAGATATGACGGAGGACGGGTGGTAGTTAGTATTCTCGGTGTTAGGCGGCACGTTTTCCTTGAGCCCATCGGCCAAAGGTGGTTGTAGCTTAGACTGATCGTTTTGGCCAATCCAGTTCCCTCTTTCGTCACCAGGTGCGGCAGAAGAATCATTCAGGAAATCAAAGCCATCCAGCGGCTCCCCTCCGGGGTTCCTGAAACGCTCCATTTGCCTTAAAAATAGTATCAGATACGCATCTCTGATTGCTAGAGCAACATGAACCGGTTTCATGAAGACCTGTAACCTATCACCTATATCGGGGTCCATCGGCTTTGTCGCCCATGATATATTGCCATCTTTAATCTCCAAGCTGCCTACTGTCAGTATAAGAACCAAGCTTTTAGGGATCAGGAGTGCATACCCTGATCGCACATATCCAGGAGGGGCACGGGTTGGAAACTGATGGACAAGCCAAAATCCCGTAAGGGAGAGAGGCTCCCCGAGTATATGTGCTATCTCGCTCCCCGCACTATCTAAGACGATTTGGGCGAGTTCATCTATACTCGTAAGCGAATAATCGTGAATGGAGATCAAGTCGATTTCTCACCTCTAAGCTTCTGAAGCTTATTCCGATCCTCGGATAACTTCGCAAATTCGTGCCACTCTGGATCTGATGGAGTGTATAGGTCGCCTTCTTCCAACCGAGACCAGGCAAGCGGTATGAACACACCCTCGTTTTCGACCTCTTTCCCGGTGATTTTGCCGCTCCTCGAGGTTTGGCCCGGGGCTGCCTCCCCGGAGTTGGTCACAGGAGGTAGATCATCGTCGTCCGTATCGTCGTCAAATCGTACTAGCACGAAGGTGCTCCATAGGTGGAAGGCGGTGCCGTACAGAAGACATTTGGATATGAAGGACCTGAGGGATTCTGCGTCAGTCTGACCAAAGAGATCTCGGGTTGGGTACATTTGGTGTCTCTTACCTAATCCAAGGCCGCCTAAATCTTACATGCCGCACATTTTCTGATTTTGAGAAGTCGGGACGAGCGTGTGTAGGCCTGAAGGGAGACGAGCGCGCGAGAGGACTTCGAAGCAGATACCTGAGCCGGAGCATTGGGAAAAGCCAATCCCTGCAATGATTCTCACTAGAGTATCATCTCAAATTGAAAAAATGAATGGACAGAATCCTTGAAACCTGATATGCACGAGGATCTGTGTTGCGAGTTTGTCAATTGCGACGGGCTCGGCGATTTGGTCGATTATGTAACATACGGTCCTGGAGGCCGACCCCGGGGGGCCTAAGTAGTTACCTCCCAGATACACGTACACTACTACAAACATAGGTACCTATATTTGGATCTCTTGGAATAAATGATAATCTTGGGCCAGAAATGGATGACATGGATATTACATCTACAAGTAATATATATATGTTTGCCAGAGCTGTTTGTACTGTCCTAGGTACGTAGACCACGTGATATATTTGTGATATCTTATCGGCTGTCCCCCAAGTCGCCCGTAGCCAAGTGGTATTCTGTCCTTGACTCCTCGCCGTCGTATCCAACCGAACTCTAGATACCCCGAGAGGAGAATCTTGATGTGGGCATTGCCACGTCTGCCAAAATAGTCTTGCCTTACCTCCCGCCCTCCCGATTCTACCAACATGCGCTGGGTGTCCGCCTTCCTTGCCCTGGGCTTAACAGGTGCATTGCAAGCAACTGCACTGGATGCTACGATCTTCACGTTTCCTCCCAAGACTGTAACCTCTTCAACTATTAATCCCCAACAACAAACAATATCAGAAGATGAGGCCCGGCTTGTCTTGGAGCTTCGCATGAAGTCCTCTGTGGCATCGGTCCTTGGAACTGTGAATGCAGACACTGTGAATCACTTGAATCAATTTGCTCAAGATGACCTCACTCTCTTTGGGGGAGCTGCTGGGGGACTTGCTCCCAAGAAGAGCATATTTATTCTGGAAGGGATCGACCAGGAAGTTGGTAAGTGGAAGCGGACTTGCACTTGACTGGAAGCTCTAGCTAATGTCCCTGCAGCCCTAGTCATGCAAAAAGCCCAACCAAGCTACCTTAGTGTTCCTCAAATTTCTTCGTCATTTATCGGATCTGATCTTCTGGAATCATTTATCGAAAGCAGCCCCACTGCGAATGAGAACCGCGGACAATTCTGTACATACTTCAACGACGCTAGCAGAGCTGCATCATCCACATCCCAGGTAAAGAAGCCAAATTTTAATGATCTCCAGGCCCCACCGCTAATCTTCCAATTATATAAGACTCCCAAGGAATGTCTATCCAAGGACCCCATGCTTGCCGATGAGTCTGATTTGCTCGCCCGTGACTTCCTTACACTGGTTGATTCAGTGGAATCTTGGATCAGCAAGGATCACAAGGATTCAGCTTTGAAGTTGTCCTTTAAGGTACCGAGCTTCCCTTCCTAGCTAATGAATGATCTCTAATTCTGCGTCACCAATTGCAGAAAGCCTCTGGTGATTCTCTTCTGGGAACCAAGCTCCTTGAGACATTGCTTCTTCACCTAGCCGAAATATCGACGACCAGCAACCGGGAAATCACTACCGTCGTTCTACCCCCCGGTGTTAAATCCGAAGGACTCAGCCCCCGGGGCGCGAAGCAATCATCCGCACCAGTCGCTGCTGAACACAATGCTTTCAAGAGGTCGACCCCGAATTCTGCGCTCCCGCTGCACTCAACCCTAGCACCGGTTTGCCATGCTTCAAACTCCTCGTGTGCCGAATCTACCAATGACTGTTCCGGCCACGGTTCCTGCTATCTGAAATTCGGCTCAGGTGCTGAGGGAACCGCAGGCAATTGTTATGCATGCAAATGCAAGCAAACTGTCGTTCAGAATAGCGATGGCACCAAAAAGACAGTTCAGTGGGGTGGAGCGGCTTGCCAGAAAAGAGACATCAGCTCACCTTTCTTCCTTGTCGCAGGCGTCAGTCTGCTTGCCATCCTTCTCGTTGGTAGTGCGATTGGAATGCTTTTCAGCATGGGCTCACAGGAGCTACCCAGTGTCATCAGTGCTGGTGTAGGAGGTCCTAAGTCTCAGATGTGAGTAATTGGAATGCTGTGTAGGTGTTAAGGGGTGTTTCTTTTTCTTTTCCCGTCTTTTTAGGGGGTTAGCCCTGGAGGGCTCCATGTTATTTACCTCATTGATCCCTCAACCTACTATGTATAAGGAGAATTTGTCTTGTTTTGTTTCCGATTACTCACTCCCTACACTGCACCAAGGGGACACTTCCTTGGTTGAAAGATTCAATAGAGCAGTACATATATTCGTACATGTAAGGTGGCGCAAACTACATATTCTCGGGGGCACGTTAATAAAGAATATGTTGTATAGCATGTACAGAACAGTACTCTATATATACTCTGGTGTTGCACATCAAAAGACATATAGATGTTCAGCCAGTGCACACTCCGTTCAGCCCGCTAAATGGAGCAAGAATCGGGGGAGCAACAGTGGTTGTCAGTAGCACCATAGGACAAAGTTCCTCATAACATGAAATAGGGAGGAAGACAAAGTCAATTCATAAATATCCAACCGAAAGGGAAAAAAAGGGGGCCTCATGATCCATATGCGCCCCAGTCCTAGCCACGCAAAAATTGATAAATTACACATCTCAATCATAAACAAGGAAAATAAAACTCCAGCCAACATTCCAGATGTGGTTCCGGTATGAAAGGATTGTGCGGATTAGCCAAATGGTAAACGGGTATGAAAAGGATAGCATTCAAAGTTCTGTCACGTGGTACCAGCTTCGACTTGACGGGGTGTGCGTCCTTCTGAAGGTAAAGGATCAGGAGAAGTCGCAGCTTCAGGTGGGGTGCGCAATCTTCTTGGCGAAGAGTGGAAGGAAAGCCGTCGGAGCCGAGTAGGAATCAATCGTGACCAGGAAGATTGACCCGAGGGATGTGAGGCATGGACTGAGTCCCAAGGCTGATCACGCCCATTGCGCACATGCTGTTCTCGGACTGGAGTGTCTCTTTCCTCTGGAGATGTCGGTTGAAATATTCGGCTAGGGAAGCCCAATTGAACCCACCCATTTGCCCTGCCACTATTCCAAGCAACTCGAGGAGGTCTGATGATTTCATCCGCGCCAGTCGAGTCTGTATTACGACCCTGGCGATCTGTGGCAGACTGTGCTTCAGTCTGTGCACGGGGTTTGGGGACATAGTAATCGGCCTTGCACAGCGGGCAACATGCCCTTCTGCTAGTCAGCCAGGGGTCGACGCATGAGGCATGGAAAGCATGTCCACATGTAAGTCCCCGGATATCATCATCGTCCTCAATGATGTCTAGGCAAATCGCGCAAGAATCCCCAGGGTTGGGTAGAAGATCAGCAGGAACAGCGTTACGAATGTAGGCATCACCATCATCATGGTCCTCAAGATCAATGTTCATGTTTTCATTGGTCAAAGGATGCTGCCATTTCTCTTGCTGGCTACCTGCATCAGTGCATTGCTGACTAGAAGGCATTCCAGATACTGTAGGGCCCTTCTGCTCCAAAGTTGGCACTGGGGGGTCGTCGTGTAGCTCCTGAATGGGGGTTTGTGACGTATCATTGGAAACCACTCGTTCATGGCCCTTGGTGGATGGTGGTATTGTTGTTGCCTCAACCCCAACCGCTGTTGTTACGATACCACTTTCATCCTTTAGGCTCTGTGGTCTGCTATTCGGGGTTGCGATACCACCTTCTGTTGAAAGACCCTGGTTGGCACGAGATGATCTCCACACTTTGTATTTGACGAGTGGAAACCGCCCGTTGACTTCATCCATCGTCATCAACTTTTTCTCCCTCCTCCTGCGATGAGCTCGTGGCATAGCGACCAAGTCAATGGGCTCTCCTGCTTCCTCGCTGCGGAGCTGACGGTTTCGTTGGTTATATCGAAAGCAATATTTGACTCCAACAATGATCCTGCGATGACCGTCAGATGTTATCACCGAAACGCTAGAAGGCTAACCTGCTAGCCCAGACAGGCAATATGAAGCGACATACCATAGATTTGTGAACACAACACCAAACCCAAGAGCAACGAAGAACAATAAAGGTGAGCTTGTAGCATTATTTGAACCCGAACCTTCTCCACCGCTACTAGCAGGTGTGGTTGCAGCACTGGTAGAGACCGAGGTTGGTGTTGAAGTCATTCCGAGTCAAAGTTCGATATGAAAATGGCGACACTGATCCCACTCGGAACGTGGCCACTTGATTATTGGAGTCTCAGTTGCCCCGAGGTTGATCCTTCATGCCTCGAGTTGTGTGTACAGGGTAGCCCTGTATATAGATTTCGGGGGTAGACTCCGGCGGATTAAGTCCAAGACGGCGAGAAGGTGGATAGGGAGAATCAAAGGGTATGTATCCCATGCGACAGGATGAATAGAAGATTAAACTTGATGGCCTGTCATGGATCGACCGTAAGCGGAACACACAGAACTTCCTACAGAGATTATGCGAATGCCCAGAGTCGATTTCATATCATTATAGAAGAGCCTTGGGTGTGTGAGGCAAAAAGAGATAAAGAGAGAAAGTGGATCAGGGCAGGATGGAGCCAGGCTCCTGGTTGATTTAAGGATGCATGCGGGACCAAACCGACACCTCAGGCTGGTAATCACGGGATTAAGTCTCTACCTCAGATTGACAGGGATCTAGAACTAAGAGACGTACATGTACTTCTGAATGCAGAAAAGGGGATGAGACACCCCCTTTTCTTTTCTTCTATTTGAAATAAATTATGATGTATTGCATATTTATTGCATAACCGCCTTTAATCGTACATACTGAGTACATATAAGTTCACTTATCTACGGTGATCTTGGAAATATATACCTTGCCACTTCATTGTTACCTTGCCACTTTACCTATATTGACCAATATATGTAGAGGTACTGTACTCCATACTCCACACATGGTAGTGCATTAACCCCATTTGTTAACAATAGCCTCAGGTGTATTGCGAATTTTATTTTATGAAAGCTGTACGGAGCATCAGTTCACTATTAAATCTGTATCTATTAAAGATACTTTAAATTTGTGGAAAGGACTGAATCGAAGTTGATATAACTGCACACCATACATATATCACATGTTATATATAGGAAAGTTAGCACTTTTTACCCTTTTTTCACTATGTTCTACATTTTGCCAATTCTATCCTTCTTATCCTTCTAGAAATATATGTTTTGCTCTCAGAAAAATATTTCATATTCTATAAAAGGTCACATGGCCGCTACACCGCTCCGTACTTGCCGCCCCTGGTTCATCTGCGAGGGACATCAGATATGCAAACTTCCCTCTTCATCACATCGTTAATCCCCACTCACTATGGCCCAACCTAATCCACTGGTTTTCTTTGATATTGCCCTTGGGGGTAAGTCAGTTTGATATGCTCTGATGGCCTATACATCTGAGTAGCTATTTGACGAACTCTGCTAATATAATCCCTTACAGGCGAGTCTCTAGGTCGAGTGAAAATGGAGTTGTTTGCCAATGTCACTCCCCGAACTGCGGAGAATTTCCGCCAATTTTGCACCGGTGAGAGCAAGAACGCTAAGGGCCAGCCTCAGGGCTACAAGGGAAGCAAATTCCATCGAGTGGTATGTAAGAAAGCTCCTTGGGTATCAATGCCGAACTAATGCTCGCCGCAGATCAAAGATTTCATGATCCAGGGTGGAGATTTCATTAATGGCGATGGAACTGGGTCATGTACGATCTACGGCACCTCGAAATTCGCCGATGAAAATTTTAGTCTCACGCATGACCGTCCCGGTTTATTAAGTATGGCTGTAAGTGTGAACAACATCTATCGATACAAGAAAGGACTCTTCACTGACAACAACAGAATTCGGGCCCAAACACCAATGGCTGCCAATTCTTTATAACAACCACGGCCACACCATTCTTGAACAACAAGCATGTGGTCTTCGGCCAGGTGATTGATGGGATGGATATCATTAAAATGCTTGAACACACCCGTACCACTAAGGATAAGCCCAACCAAGATGTAACGATTGTGCAATGTGGAGAGATGTAAACACAAAGGGGTTGATATTTGGCAAACAGCCGCATCCTACGAATCTACGTTCCAGAATTGCAGGAAATGACTTTGAATCATGGAAATATATCAATTTCATATGGCTTTAGTACCCAGTACCTTTTTTCTGTGGATATTTCATGGTGGTTGGCACAGACGTGATATCTCCCCCGAACAAAAAAAAAATCTTCACAGAACCCTGTTCCCAGTCAGGTTTAGAGCTTGAACTTATTCAAATAGTCCGCAGCCAGTGAGATAGCCTCCTCGACCTTGTCAGCATTGGTACCATTACCAATGGAAGTAGGGCCCTTTCCTCCAGCCTTTCCTCCCACGGCACCAGAGACGACGGCTGCCCAGTCGCTTGCGGAAGCACCTTGGTCACTCAGTCCCTATGTCAAAATCAGTATAAACCCCAATAATAATATTTCATTGCTTTCCCCAAGTCCAAGAAGGATAAGACCGATGGGTCCTGTTACTCACCTTAGAGATGTAACATCCGTGTGAAACACGACCTTGTTCAGAGTCGGCTGCCAAAACATAGACACTCTTGTCCTGCATCTTTGATTTGACATGGTTGAGAGATTCACTGACAGCCTTGGCATTGGCAGAAATCGGAAGCTCGACCACAAGCCATGACTTGTCTTGATTTTCAGGAGCCTCGAAGTAAGAGTTGATAGTGTCGAGTGCTTTCTTCGATTCCAGTTTTTGTTGGGCCTTTTGGCCATCGAGGACCTGCTTATTGATCTTGGCGAAACGTTCGCGGAACTTGGCCTTCACGACGGCGGAGATTGCAAGCTGGTTGAGATCCACCTGGACTTGCTTAGCCTCCTGCTCCTTTTTGGAGCCCAAAGGCAATGCATCCAGCCGGTCAAGGCGCTGACCGAATTCCTCGGCAACTCTTTGCACCGCATGTGCATCCTCTCCAGTGACGGCAATAATTCGGCGAATTCCCTTGGCAATGCCACTCTCTTCCAGGATGATCAAATCCTTGATATCGCCTGTCTTCTGGACATGAGTTCCACCGCAGAACTCAATGCTGACTTCCTTCCAGCGGGGATCCTTGACATTCTGCAGGATTTCCTCCAATTCCACACCGACAGAGACAACACGAACAGGATCGGGGTAAGTCTCGCCGAATACGGCCCGGACGCCGGAAATTTGCTGGGCAGTGGCGAGTGGAACATCTTTGGAGTAAACAGTACAGTTCTGTCGAATATATTCAGTTGACTTGGCTTCGATCTTCTCGAGCTCGGCGTCAGAGATTGCGCTCTTGTGGGAGAAGTCAAATCGAAGCTTCTCGGCGGCCACCAGGGAACCCTTCTGCTCAACACCGTCGCCCAGGATTTCCTTCAGAGCGAAATTCAGGATATGGGTTCCGGTGTGGTTATTCCGAATGGGCCAGCGGCGAAGTTCATCATACTCGCAAATGACAGAGTCGCCGACAGCAAATGATCCGTATTTCATGAAGCCGGTGTGGAGAACATATCCAGCATAAGACTGTACATTGCCAACTTCAAGCTCCGCTTGTCCATCAATGATGATTTTGCCTGTATCATATTCCTGGCCACCCTGTTCGGCATAGAAGTTCGTACAGTCGAGAATGACACCAAGCTGTGCTCCCTCGGGAATATCGTCAGTGCTCTTAAGGAAAGTTTTCCCATGGTAGATAGCCTTGACGCAAGAAGTGATGTTACCACGGCCAAATTTGGGCGAATCATCCGTTTTTTGCACGTCGTTCATTTTCTCCAGCTTGCCTAGGTCGTGGACATCAAGCTTGACTGTGTCCCCAGCAGCCTTCTTCTGACCCTTGCTAGCTTCCTTCGCCTTCAAGCGAGCGTCTTCAAACTCGACATCGTCAATGCGGAGGCCACGTTCCTCGGCCATGATCCGAGTCAGGTCAACAGGGAAGCCGAAAGTGTCGTACAGTCTCCAAACATCGGCACCGTGGAGCATATCGGTACCCTTAACCTTGGCCTGTTGGGCGTATTGCTCGAATTGCCGTTCACCTCTATCCAAGGTCTTGGCGAATGATAACTCTTCCTCGTCCAAGATCTCGATGACATCTTGTTGCTTGCGCTTGAGTTCAGGGAACATATCACCCAATTGATTCACAACAGTCGGCACTAGCTTAGCAAAGAAATTCCCGATATCGACCTGGAAATATTTCCGGGCATACCGAGCTCCGCGGCGCAGGACACGGCGAATCACATAGCCACGGCCCTCGTTGTTGGGAATAACACCATCCGAGATAGCGAACATCAAAGTCCGCACGTGGTCTGCAACAACACGGTAAGCAGTGTCAATGCCATCGACATCATCGGCGCCAAAGTGGCCGCGGTATTCCCGGGCTCCAGTGGTATCCTGGATAGCCTGGAAGATCGGAGTGAACACATCGGTATCGTAGTTGGAAGATTTGTCCTGGAGAATCGACACCAGTCTTTCGAAGCCCATTCCGGTGTCAACGTGTTTGTTGGGTAGGGATCTCAGGGAGCTATCCGGCTCGCGGTTATATTGGATGAAAACGTTGTTCCAGATTTCCAGCACATTTGGGTCGTCCTCATTGACGAGGTGAGCAGCGTTGCGCCCACCGATCCGATCATAGTGCACTTCACTGCAAGGTCCACATGGGCCTTGGTCACCCATTTCCCAGAAGTTGTCTTTCATATCTCCAGGAAGAATGTGAGATTCAGGAACGCCCACCGATTTCCATAGTTCCTTGGCTTCCAGATCCGGTTCCAATCCACCGGCTTCGTTACCCTCGAAGTAAGTAACGTAGAGCCGATCGGGGTCTAGCCCGTAGACTTCCGTCAACAGGGTCCACGAATATGTAATAGCTTCTTTCTTGAAGTAGTCGCCGAAACTCCAGTTGCCGAGCATCTCGAAGAAGGTCTAGAGACTTCGTCAGCACTTCATTTAATGATGGAAAGGGAATTAAATACTGACGTGGTGATAGCTATCCTTGCCAACATCATCCAGATCCTGTTTCAGGTCAGTCAGTGTACCAAAGTCCCTCTAAGAACGAACCCCTCCAGGGTTTACAAAGGCACACCCACGTTATGTTTTCCACCGGCACGGAGGCACTATCCAAATGTATTAGCAACAGTTCCAAGCCAGATAATTCTGTGGTAGTAAATATCCAATACCTTTTGCGAGTTAGTTGCGCGCTTCATCTTTCCAAACTCCGACGAGGCGTCAACGGTGCCCAGAAAGATGGACTTGAACTGGTTCATTCCCGCATTGGTGAAAAGAAGAGTCGGATCCGACAGAGGAGCGACGGGGGAAGAAGGGACTGTATCCAAGAATAACTTCAGGTCAGTTCATGTCGTTGGCGGGGGTGGAGGGGTAGCGCAAAAAAAAAAAAAGAGAATGGGCTCAACGCACCAAATGTGTGGCCATTTTGTTTAAAATAATCTAAAAAGGTATCTCGGACTCGCTGAGCGGTCCATTCCGAATCGGGAGAAGTCATCCTGTCAAATTTGGGAGGGTTGGTTGACTGGGAGTGAACAAAACGAGGGTAAAAGGGTCTGGGTTGATTTCTGCGAAAGAGATGAGTCAAGGCCCGTTCCCCGTTCGTCACCACCCCAGAAACCCGCATCGAGCACCGAATTGAACTTGACCCCAGTGCACGGAGAGGAATTCAACCACTTATTTTATTATTATCACACACACTTTCAAATACTTGAAAGAGAGAGAGAGAGAAAGAGAGAAAGGAGATGACGGGTGAGGGAGGTCTCGGGAAGAAGCGCCCGGCCCCAGATGACCCCGATGTCGCGCAACCGTTAACGAAGAAATTTGGAGGCCTACGACTAGGTAGGTTGAACTTGGAAGTGTGGAAGTTGTCAAGTTAACATATTTCTAGATAATAGCCTGCCAATCTCCGCTCGGGCCCAACCCAAGGGGCATATTCAGCATATCCAGCATGTCCATAACCAGCATAACCAACCTGACCACATTGACCATCTCCAAAACCAATTTAACCAGAGGCCTCCTTCCCCCGAACCAATGCTCTTGGATGACACCAAGCATACGACTTACATTCACAACCTGGATCAAGAATTAATCGAAGACGACTCCCCTGGTTTGATCTTTTCGCCATTCGCGAAGAAAGTGCTCTCAGTCCCTCAATCCGTTCTATCCGACTCGAAATCGGGAAAAGAACTCGTTCTTTATACAGAACCAGTTTCCCTCACGGTTCCCAAGGAAAAAGATAATGTTCGAAAGGCAATTCTTGAATCTCGAGCCCGAGCTAGAGAGAACAAGGTTACGGAGAAGGAGGATTTATATGATCCAATGGATATTGATTGACGTATGGGGGAGTATGGAGTACATATACGGAGTACAAAATGGGTAATTAAGCTAGTGAATTGTACAATTTTGTACCTTTTTGACATGAAAATGTGTATAATGTGTGCGAGAGTACATCGGAATACATAGGAATAACATGTGCATCTCCAAAGGTACATCTACGTAGCAAATATGTATGTAGTATGTAATATACACCGGTATTTAGATAATAACCGGAACCACGTGACTCACCGCTAAAAATTTTCTGGTTTTTTTTTGTGGCTCCGACTAAATATGCACTCGGCTTGATAAAAAAAAATTTCCTCTCTCCCCCACCATCCCTCTTCCCATTCCTCCTCAAAATCACATATCCAAATTCATAATGGCCGATTCTGAGGTTTACGACGGTGCCGTCGGCATCGATCTTGGTGCGTCCTAACTCTACTAAATTCGATCGCACAGTTGCTAATTGCCTCTTTTTTTTTATTGTTTAGGCACCACCTACTCTTGCGTTGCCAACTACGAGGGTACCAATGTTGAGATCAGTACGCTTGCCCCAAAAATTCGATCTTTCTCTCTCAAATACTGACTGTTTAATCAGTTGCCAACGACCAGGGTAGCTACACTACCCCCTCCTTCGTCTCTTTCACCGACAAGGAGCGTCTGATTGGTGATGCCGCCAAGAACCAGGCCGCCATGAACCCTGCCAACACCGTCTTCGATATCAAGTGAGTTCTTGAAAAATTCTTGCGCCTATCAATTAGAGATATGCGCATTCTCCACAATTTTTTAAATTGGTTCTGACTCAAATGAAACAGGCGTCTGATCGGTCGCCGCTTCGAGGACCCCATCGTCAAGAAGGATGTTGAGTCCTGGCCCTTCAAGGTCATCGACCAGGGTGGCAACCCCGTTGTCCAGGTCGAGTACCTTAACGAGACCAAGGTCTTCTCCCCCAGGAGATCTCCTCCATGGTCCTCATGAAGGTATGATAAAATACATATCTATATTTGTATTTGTGGGATTTGTTTGCTGACTACTTGAAACAGATGAAGGAGGTTGCTGAGATCAAGCTCGGCAAGAAGGTTGAGAAGGCTGTCATCACCGTGCCCGCCTACTTCAACGACAACCAGCGTCAGGCTACCAAGGATGCTGGTGCCATCGCTGGCCTCAACGTTCTCCGTATTATCAACGAGCCTACTGCTGCCGCTATCGCCTACGGTCTCGGTGCCGGCAAGTCCGAGAAGGAGCGCAACGTCCTCATCTACGATCTCGGTGGTGGTACCTTCGATGTCTCCCTGCTGAACATCCAGGGTGGTGTCTTCACTGTCAAGGCTACCGCTGGTGATACTCACCTTGGTGGTCAGGATTTCGATACTAACCTCCTTGAGCACTTCAAGAAGGAGTTCCAGCGCAAGACTGGAAAGGACATGTCCGGTGATGCCCGTGCTCTCCGTCGTCTCCGCACTGCTTGCGAGCGTGCTAAGCGTACCCTCTCCAACGCTACCCAGACCACCGTCGAGATTGACTCTCTCTTCGACGGTGAGGATCTTAACTCCTCCATCACCCGTGCCCGTTTCGAGGACCTCAACGCTAAGGCTTTCAACGGCACTCTTGACCCCGTCCAGCAGGTCCTTAAGGACTCTGGCATGCCTAAGAGCAAGGTTGACGAGATCGTCCTTGTTGGTGGCTCCACCCGTATTCCTCGCATCCAGAAGCTCCTGAGCGACTTCTTCGATGGCAAGAAGCTCGAGAAGGTAAGACAGCACTAACTGACCCCAACGTAAAAAGCCAGCTACTTATCTTCCTATCTACAGAGCATCAACCCCGATGAGGCTGTCGCCTACGGTGCTGCCGTCCAGGCCGGTATCCTCTCCGGCAAGGCCACCTCCGCCGAGACCGCTGACCTGCTCCTTCTCGATGTTGTTCCCCTTTCCCTTGGTGTTGCCATGGAGGGTAACATCTTCGCCCCCGTTGTCAACCGTGGCCAGACTGTCCCCACTATCAAGAAGCGCACCTTCACCACCGTTGTCGACAACCAGAGCACTGTCCAGTTCCCCGTCTACCAGGGTGAGCGTACCAACTGTGCTGACAACACCTCCCTGGGCGAGTTCACTCTTGCTCCCCTTCCTCCCATGCGCGCCGGTGAGGCCGCTCTCGAGTGTGTCTTCGAGGTTGATGTCAACGGTATCTTGAAGGTCACCGCCACTGAGAAGACCTCCGGCCGCAGTGCCAACATCACCATCTCCAACGCTGTCGGCAAGCTTTCCAGCGCCGAGATCGACCAGATGGTTGACGGTATGTTTTTCTCCCGTTACCTGTAATCTCTTGACTATGTCCTAACGTAACAATTCTAGATGCTGCCAAGTTCAAGACCTCCGATGAGGCTTTCACCAAGCGCTTCGAGTCTCGCCAGCAGCTCGAGTCCTACATCTCCCGTGTTGAGGAGATCGTCTCCGACCCTGGCATGTCCATGAAGCTCAAGCGCGGCAACAAGGAGCGCATTGAGTCCGCTCTTAGCGACGCCATGGCCCAGCTCGAGGTTGAGGACTCCACCCCCGAGGACCTCAAGAAGAAGGAGCTTGCTCTCAAGCGTCTGATTACCAAGGCCATGGCCACACGGTAAATGCATACATGGGAAGGCATGAACATAGACTTATGGCCAACGAATTTTCCTTTTTCCCGGGACTCTGCTTCTCAGGGAATCTGCACCATGTAGACCTTGGGCAGAGTTGGTCTCTGTCACGCTTTGTTTATGAAGCCGGGTAACTTGGGCGCAGTTTTCTTTTCTTGAAAAGTATGATTTGTTTTGTTTTTTGTAGACGAAGTTCGCCATCTGCAATTTAATGACATTGTGATGATTTCCTCTCAAAGTAATACTTGGAATACTTGGTAGTTCTAGTAATATCTAATTTTTTTGGCTGCGAGGCGGAAGCGCGGGTAACGTGAGATACCTCTGAACTTGTGCACCTCCTCTCTTAAACCCTTTACCTCAAATCACCTTCACCATGCAACGCATTATAACCCAATCAATTCGCTCCTTTAGCCCCCGTCTTGTTTCACAACCTCAAGGGACTCAAGCACTTCGACCTTTGTGTCTCCTACCCCGAACGCCGCATGCCTTTCCTCTGAACAGGCGTGAGTTTGCCAATTCGCCTGCCCTATACAAGAAAAAGGACAAGGCCAAGAAATCTTCTGCTTCTGAGCCAGAGGAAAGCTCTAGCGCTCCTTCCGAAGATCCCTTTGATCTTACCCAATTACACAATGGCATTTCCACAGCTGTTGCTCGGCTGAAAGATGATCTGTCCAAGCTTCGCGCAGGAGGACGGTTCAATACCGCAGCCATAGAAAGCTTGAGAGTCCACCTGAGCAAAGACAGCAAAGAGTCGGTCAAATTGGGAGATCTGGCGCAGGTTGTGCCCAAGGGAGGACGCATGGTTACTCTTTTGGCTGCCGAAGAGGATGTAAGTTCATAACGCTCGACTTTTTCCTTGTTATAGCAAAGTCTGCTATTGCTGTCCCTACGAGCCTATTCTAATACATTTTGCGCAGCACTTGAAACCTCTTACTTCAGCGATCGTCTCCTCAAACCTCTCCTTGACTCCTCAGCCTGATTCTCACAATGCCCTCCAGCTCAACATTCCTATCCCACCACCTACGAAAGAATCCCGGGACAAGAACATCCAAGCTGCTAAGCAAGCATTTGAAAAGGCTGCCGGTTTAGTACGTGATTCCAGGGGGGCTATGCATAAGCGCCTTCAGGATATGCAGAAGAAAAAGCTAGCTCGGCCAGATGACGTGCGTAAAGCCCACGATCAGATGGAGAAGGTTACAGACCAGGGCCAAAAGGAGGCGAAGGATGCATTTGAAGCGGCCAAGAAGACTTTGGAACAGGTATAAAAGGCCCAATTGGCAAGCCACGGGAAACTCCGGAAAAAAAGACTTAGGCAATGGGCGTTTGTAAAACAAAACTTTGTATATCTAGGTGCAGACAAAGGCATAATCGGGGAAGATATGAAGAGAACATAGGAAAATAAACCCGATCAATGAAACAAATATAATACAAATCACTCCTAGCTAGTTCACATATCCCTAGGCGCTCTTGGTCTTGGCGTTGCGGCCAGCAGAGACTAGAGATTCAATCTTGGCCATGAACTGTGCGGTCTTTCCGGTGGTCTGGTAGGTCCCGTTGTTCCTGAGGTTCTTCGAGACCTCTCCCAATACGGCATGTCCATCTTTCCCAACTTCAGACGCAGGGTAGTTACCCTGAACGTATGTTTCTATGAGAGACTTGGTGGTTCCTGCATCGATGGGACTAAACTCGACATTCCGAGGCTCCACAAGGTCACCCTTGCGCTGTGAAATTCGATCGGCACGAAGCTGAGCCAATCGCTTGATCTCTTCCATAGCCTCGGCCTTCTCAGTCTCGCTGGTGAACAAAACGTTCTGGCCCTTCCACATGCGTCTTCCAAGCTCATAGGGCGGGATATAGCCATTGGCAACGCGGCCTCCCAGGGTGGAAAGCTTCTCATAGACGGCAGCCGAGCGTGAGTTCAGGTCGGTGGGAATTGAAGGCCAGGTCTGTTTCAAAGTAGAGTAGTTGATCTCCTGGGGCTCGTAACGAATCGGAGTTGGTCGGGATTTGATGATCTGCTCTTCCAGGACTTGGTCGATAGCCGCCCCTTCAGCATCTTCACCATCGTCTTTCTCGGAAGTTTTTGGGTTCCTGCGCGATTTCCGGTTACCCTTGGCACCCTTGAGACCTTTGGCACCTTTGCCGCCTTTGGCGAATGGCTTGGGTTTGCGATTTGTAAATTGGTCGCTGCCGCGAACGTTGCGTGATCTCGGGCTGCGGATAATCTTAGATTGCTCTCCACCGCTGGCTCGTGCCGCCGCGAAAGATCTAGCGTCAATCACTCGAGGAGGACGAGATTGATACTGGTTGGTGCGAGCTGGTGGGCCATTGGGGTTGCGAGGAGGGGCATTGGGATCGCGAGGCTTGTAGGTCATAAAATTGCCGGATGAAGGGCGGGTATTGGGTTTACGGTTGGCTAAAGGTCGTGTGTTAGAATTAAAACTCCCAATGGCCCAAATGTTTTGGGAAAAAATGCACAACTGCATTTGTCTTGCTCAATGCCTGTTTCCCTTGGATGTACCTACCGGATGGCTTGTCTTGACCTTCGGCCACTGTACGGGTACAGGAGAACTGGCGAGCAGGGGCAGAAAGGCCCAATTTTGCCCGTTCACAGTGGAGCGAGATCTGCCTCAGCTGTGGCCGAAACATCTTGTATTCTGAATGAACCAGGTCGTGTCCCTGGAACGTTTTTGTTAGAGAGACTTGATGCTGTTCCATGCTGAAAGATTGAATGAAGAAATGCAGTCACGTGATGCACCGCCTTCCTCTGTCCTCCGCCCAAGTAAACACAGCATCGTCAACTTGGAAGTCTTCCTTGCAATAACTTTTTCACTGCCAAAATGCTTCGTCGAAAGCCAACAGCTATTGCTATCACCTCTGAAGATATTGCTGCATTTGAAGAAGCCAGACTTCGCAAACTGTCCGAAGAAAACAAACACCCAGAACAACACACAAAGGCGACGTCCAATGCCAACGTTGACCCCAGCGATGAGTTGAAACCACTCCCAGGTGACAAGGCTAGGATTGTCCGGACCCGTGAAGAAAGAATAGGCATTAGTCAACGTGGTTGATCGTTTACACTGCAACCTCGAGCATCCGAACCACCGTTGCATGTTTGAATGGCTTGTTCCACACCGCGGACACTTCAAAATGAGGTACATGACCCAGTCGTGATATGTTCACATGTATTCTTTCACCCTTGAATTACTTGAATCTCTCCTTTAGGTCACGTCATTCATCATTAACAAGAAACAATTAGTGCAGGATCTTTGGCGTTAAAAACATAATACCTGTCTCATACATCACACACCGTCTTCCTCGTATGACAGCGAGCGATCGAACAATCGTAGAGCGTGGCACTCTTTAAACACCAGATGATCATGAGATTAACAAGACATGGGATTTTCTCTGCCAATATCTCCCAAGATCCCATGATCCCACACCTCACCATTCCTCCTATGGTGACCACGTTGAGTCAATACTAGAGAAGCGAAATAGCACAGTTGGTCTATCTTCTCTACAAAGCAGAAAACAATGTACACTACTTTGTTGATCTAGATCACATTTATCGGGCATCTTGACAAGAACTGATGCTCTCAACGACCTCCCTTTTTCTTTGGCATATTCTGATATTGGTTTGTTCTGATCGGAGACTGTAGCTTAAAAATGGACATAAGGGACAAAAATACTGAAGAGCGAGAACAACCGAGAATCCCTTTGAAATATAGAACAACTATATGGCAACTGCTCTACCGACATGCCCAGCAATAAATGATATCTTTCTACAACAGTCGATTCTTTAGATTCAGCCTACCAAAGAGATCAATTCGGCAAGCTTATGATGTACAGTAGGATTCATGCATCAACTATTATCCCAGCCCGGCTGGTCAGAATGTTATGATGGTTAGGCATCTCTACCCTCTAATTTTCCCTCATCGAGCCATGCTTATATCATCTCGCGCTCGCAATATAGTTAAAACGAAAGAAACAAGGAAATGTTTAATAAAAGAAAGAAAATGGGGGATATATAGTGACAATGGCAAGGATAGGTCGGAGATTTTAATGGCAATGGTTGCCTGGGATAGTTAGATAAGAACCAGCAGGCCAAAAAGAGGAAAAATCGAGCGACTAAATGGGAGAGAATTAAGGTCGTAGATGATTTGGGTATTTGTATGTCTCATCCTCTTTGACGCTTAGACATATTGTCGGAGCTAGCATCAACTTGGTAATTCCATCGCCGCTTCAGCCCTTGTGGATCGTACACACTAGCAACACTTTGCTGCCAGTCTCGTGCCGAAAACAAAACTGGGGGTGCTTGAAACTGGGGAGGTGAGAGAGATTGGGTAGACGTGACAGAGGGCACTTTGTTAGGTGTCTCGTATTGAACGGGGTATTGGGGGTTCATAACGCTTTGTACACCTGGCACTGAGTTGTTTATAGGCATCGGCGGGGAGTTGGCGCTGACGGTAGCCGGGTTCACGGAGAAGGCCATGTCCCATTGACTAGAGTGAAACATTAGTAAGAGACCACGCGAGAGTCGAGTCGTTGGAATATGTGACTCATGTACGTACGTGATGATTCGGGTCGGGTCCCAATGGTGTTCATCGGCCGAAGGGGCTTCTAGAGGATGAGTTGTTGGAGGTTGATGGGCAACCATTCCAAGGGATTGTAACTGAGCAGATGTATCGGACTTCGAGTCTTCAGCACCAGTCGAAATCGGAGGAGTTATAGGGTTATAGCGCACTCTGGGTTGGAGTTGATTCAAATGCGGATGGTAGTTTGCATCCATGGGTGGACTCGGCTGGTAGGGTTCCGAGGGACTCCCGTATGGGAAGTTGGGCTGCAACTCGAAAGGACGATGCATGTCGGCAGAGAAAGCCAGTCTTAATGAATCAATCTGAGCTTGAATCTCGGCCATGGGCCAGGCGGTGGAGCACGTCTCGAGAATTCGCATATGACGGGTGAAGAATTCACGGGCATCCGAATTGAACTCAGGGTCGGGGGATGTAATTGCAACCTGTTCATATTAGAATGGCCTTGCTAATACACTCCCACACGTTATTAAATGCTTACCAAGTGCAACATCGTACACGTCAGAATACAATATATGGCAAAATTTATGCCTCTTTGCATGTAAAGTAGGCCAGATAGCCCGAACCTCTGCAATATGGCTTCTTGCAGTCGACAGAGGCTTTTCGCCGAGGAGTAGCACAGTGACATATGGATCTTCCATTCACCGCCGGCTGCAAAAGATTGAGATGCAAAAAGTTGAGGCCGATGTAGCATAATAATGGCGAGGTGGAAATGGGAGTGCATATTGCCCACAAAATGGGATGGAAGCCACGGCGGAGAGCCATCAGCAGGATAATTGACCTGTAGGTCTGGAGGGAGATTGCGAAGCCAATCTGCGAAAAGCGGGTTGCTTTGTACAAATCGGGCATCTGCTCCCCAGTCCCTTTGCTTCTTAACTTTGTGGTAGATGTCTGTGATGATACGGATGTGATGTGCGTTGCGAACGAAATAGGCGTATTGTCTTGAGCGGTCAATCTCGTAATGGTCGAGGCCCCTGATGTCTAGCGTCGGGCGCATGTCCACTGTTTGAGGATCGACTCCGTAATCCGAACGGCCTACTCTGATCAGAAGCTTGTTGTAAGAAACGATGGACGGAATAGGCTTACCTTGCGGCCCACCAATCATCACCTCAACCACCATGAGAGCCTGCCATACTCTGGTGTGCACCAAGCATTCAATTGGACTGAGTCCACACGGCTTGCCTTTAGCGTGACTGCTGTAATGTTCATGAATGTCCAAATCTTTCGCCATCGAGACAATAGTCTTAACAGTCTGCCAGGACCGATAATAATACCCTTTCTTTGGCAAAGATTCCCTTGCTTTTAGTAGCAGAAGTAATGCTTGGATAGTACTCAGACGTGGTACATCCATAAAGCTTGTCTCGTGCCCTAGGAGATGTCAGCTTTTGAAGATGGCTGGACGAGTGTTCAGTGTTCACTCACTATTGGCCAAGGCAAGCCACTGAGCGCCTTCTGACGGCTCATCAGATAAACGGCCCGCGCAGGCAAAAAGGGCCTCTAGAAGAAGGGGAGAGATGGAATTGCGATCATGCTGCCATTGATAGTACAGATGGGCACGAGATATGACAGGAACATATGGGTGTATCTCATCAAAGTAGATCTTGAAATAGGCCATTACGTCGTCTTCAGCAGGCATGAGCTCAGGGGGAATTCGAATCGTCGCGCCCGATCCGGTTCTGAGAGGTGGCAATTGCTCTTCAAACTCGTCCTGGACCGGGACGTCAGGCTCAATACGATCTGTGCGCTGCCTTCTAATGTATGGGGCTGTCGAAAGGAGGTGAGGTGTTAGCTATTAATCGCAGGAAAATCCGTAGAAGGACAATGTGCCATACCGATCCCACTCTCGTCAATCTTCAACTCCCCAAGTACGTCACTGAGGTTTTCTGCATGCTCGCTATCAACATACACATTTCGATCTGATCCAATAGATGGAGTTTGCGGCCCGGGAAACATTTGGGGCTGTTGAAAAGTGCGGTGTGGCATTGCCATTTGTGGTGACTGAAGATCGTTGTAGATGCCGGGTTGAGCGTGAGGGACGAATTGGGAATACATGCTCATTTGATCATACGAGGGGTTCATGGCGGATTGACTGTTGTCCCTGTAGACTGGGGCCGCGGGAAATGTATGAGAGCTCTCGGCTGCGTTGGAGGGTCCTCCGGTCTCTAGAGTGGACTCGCCTTGCCCATCAGGGGAAAAATCTCCATCTTGCCCGATAGCTGGAGGGACGCAAACCAGCTTTAGACGAGTGCATGCAGAGCAAGGCCACGTATTTGTCGTAGCTGCGTCGCACTTAATTTTCCTTTTTCGACAACCATTACAGGCTCGCATCACTAAATGTCAGGCTTATCAGTATTCGTTGTTGACTTGTGATGGACGGCTTTTTCCTACCCTTCAGCCTCTTGTGTCGGTTATGCTCGTCAACGAATACATAGTCTATACCGATGAGCGGTCAGTTGTCAAAGCAACATGCAAGAAACAGATGGTCCTAAGGGACATACTTTTCTGGCCTTCTCTCGGGGGGCCCGCTGGGGGCGCAAACGAATAACCCTGCATGCTTGCCCGTTTGATAACAAGTGGCGGGGTTGGAAAACGGTGTAAAATGTGACGGTAGAGGTAACTCAAGCAAGGACTATCAGGGTATCAAGAGAAAAAAAAGAAGTCCGTGCTTTCTATCCACAAGGACCTGCCTCGGGAAATTGAAGGAGATTTGTCGGTGGGTATGAGAGAAGGCTGAGGTTGAATCTCGCTCCGCGAGATGGGAATATGTTGCGAGTTGACCCAACTGTGTCGCGAGAAACGAACTCCAGGATTTCCAAAGGATGCGATCGACTTGCCGAGGCTCCGCAGAAATTAACCGGCACAGGTCGCAAAAGTCACAAAAGTCGCAAAAGTCGCCAAAGTCTGGAGACACGCAATATTCTGTGAGGCTGTTGTGATTGGAAGATTTGCGCTCCCAGTAAACCGAATGCAATGAGGCTTGACACAGAAATAGAATCAGGTTGTCTTGGGGCTCGAATATAGGCGGATAAATAATTGATTGCTGCAATAAGCACAGGTCGCAATTAGCGTCTCTCTCTCACACACATAAAATCCAGATCAAATAAGGTCGAGAAGAACATGGAGAGCCCTTACAGGGGTACGTAATAGGGTTTCTGGTATATATCCATCGATATCAATGTCGCAGAGTACACATTCGAATTAATGAGCCTGGCGCATTGCATCTCAATTGGGGAATATGTGGCAGAAGCGAGCATTAGGAAGAACACACAAGTGGAGACATACGAGGCAATCGAAAATGTAAAAAGGAGGGGAGATAAGAGCTGTGAGAAAGAAAGAGAAGATCAGAGGGGTGAGAGGTAGTGCCAAGTGTGGGAGAGGATCCAATAGCGCGTCCTCCGCTGTGGATTTTCCCAGGGTGGAGGGGCGATCTGGTGATTTTCTATTACATTTCTATACATGCCTATACCTTTGAAGACCTTACATGATTTATTTTGATTTATTTTGGAAATAATAAGGAATTGTCCTGATTTTTTTATGCAACATATATTATATTGAAGAGCAAGGGGTTTCCCAGAGCTAGTGCATCATGCTTATGGCCCCATGCTATTCTAATGATTATAAATATACTTCGTACAAATACCTGTACCTAGTAATCTTGTACGGAGTACTCCGTACCTATAAAAATACATCTATAAAAATACAACTATAAAAAATACATCTATAAGAGTACATCTATAAAAGTACATGTATATCGCATGCAATACGACATAGAAAAATCAAATCCTACAACCTGAAACAGGAAAAAGACACGTTCTGTGTAACCTCAACTTTAGGTCAAAATTGCCGGGGAGACTTCGGATAAAATTGATTTTAAAGCACTCTAGGCTTGTCGATCATTCCGAGTGGCTGAGATTTGTCTTCACGAATGTAGAACTTTAGCCTTATTACCCTAGGAATTAAGTCTAATTATACTATCAGGGCTATTAGATAATAATGATTGATAATTTCTTTACAAAACCTATTAAAACCTATTAAAACCTATTAAAACATATTAAAACATATTAAAAACATATTAAAAACATACTTACCGAGGACCGGCACGTGAACCTGATAAACGTTATCGGCAATTTTTACCCTCCCACCTTAACTCTACCTCAACCTTGACTACACTTGACGCGCTCTATCTGATTGCACTATTTCATCATGGCGGAAATCCAAAATTCAAACCCCACGATCATCAATGCAGCTGATCTCCCCACACGACTGCGACCCACCGCCACTCGCAAGTCCGAATATGGTGGTATCTTCACATCGGCTCTGCCCCTCGCCCCAGTCGACTTCGAGAGTGCCCCATCATCTGACTCGGAGGATGATAACCTGATGGAGGAGCCTATTGATGAACAGGAGATATACGGTAAGACTCTTTTGGATACATCTATGGGGAGCAAAAAAAACCCCCCTTATACGCCACCCGGAAATGATTGCATAGCTTAGTCCACTAACACAACCAGATCTCATCTCGACGATCTCCGACCCAGAACACCCAATCTCGCTCGGCGAATTGGCCGTGGTATCTCTCCCAGATATCGCGATCAAGTCAACCCTCCCAAATGTCCCTGATTCGCCTTTGCAAACTGTCACCGTGCTTATCACGCCCACAATCACTCACTGCAGTCTGGCAACCGTCATCGGTCTCGGCGTCCGCGTGCGTCTGGAACAGTCTCTTCCTTCACGATTCAGAATGGATGTGCGTATTAAGGAAGGTACACACAGCACCGGGGATGAAGTCAACAAGCAGCTCGCCGATAAGGAGCGGGTTGCCGCGGCCTTGGAGAATGGTGCATTGATGGGGGTCATTGCCAAAATGATGGAGACTTGCCGCTGAAATTTCCAATTCCCTCCTGTACTATAAGCGGGGTTTGATTGCATTGGTGGACGACCTATCACCCGGCAAATAAACCAGGCCCTCTCGTGTGACGACCGCCTACGATGAATGACTAGATTTTGAATGACTAGATTTTGAATGACTAGATTTTGAATGACTAGATTTTGAATGACTTGCATTGGAATGAGTATTAGAAGTACATATGAACTTTGCTACCAATAAGATTGTTGAACACCGGATCAAAGGACTCCCCTCCCCCGTAGCCAATCCTATTTTTAAGTAGTGAAATTTTTTTGAGATCATGAATCTAGTACACCACTTTCCTTCAATCCCTTCCAAAGCTCCGGCTCTAAAAACTTGCTCACAGTAACATCCTCGGCCAGACCCTTGCGCCTCCGTGTCTTCAAGACAAAGTCCCGGGCAGTGGCCATGGCAGGGGCCATCTCCAAGGGCTTGAGCTTGATGTCACGGTCCAGTGGATCACCAGGAACCACGCTCCACTTATCGAACGCAAGGTTTACCATAGCTTGACCTTGTGTGTGAATTCGGAGATCTGTCTCAAATCCAAACGAGTCAATCACTGGGATCAAACCACGTACGGAGTAAAGAGGGGTCCCCGCAATGGGACCGTCTGACAGGACGTGACCTCTTCGGCGGGACAAGACTGTGTACACCGAAGCCACGGCGTCTGCAGGTCCTGTCATTGTGCAAGAATAGATCGGCTCCATGAGACGTGGAGACGCCATGAGGAAGGAGGAGTAAACAGCTCGGCGGGCTGTGGGGATAATCTGGCCTCCACCGCGGTAGATAGCCTGATCGGCCAAGGACACGTCTGTGAGCCTGAACTTTGTGTTTCGAATGGCTAAACTTCAATTAGTGTTACATTCATCATTTTCGCCGACACTGCAAGATCATTGGCGATTGGAAGGGATGGGAAGTCAAAACTTACGTTCTTCACAAAGAGGGCCTTCACGTGTACCCCAGCTGAAGCCTTGGGTGATAGAGTCCCTGACCGTACCGAGAAGTTTCTTATCCACTTGGGAGGGTAAAGTGTCATCTTGCAGAATATTGGGTCCCATTTCATCAGGTCCAAACGCCCAGATGCTTCGGGCTGCAAGCTTATCCCAATCGTAATTGTCCTCGAAGTATCGGGCAACCTTCCGAATAGGATCCTTGATACTGACTTTACCACTTTCAATATCCTCTGCAATCCCATCATCTAAAGGCTCCGCGATCATCGTGATCTTATTCTTCTTATTCGGAGTGATTGAGTAACACATGATGGCTGAGGTTTCCACCACAGTCTCACAGAAGCGTGTAACAGGGTCGGAGACCTTGATCTCCATCTCTGAATATAGTCTCCGGAGATCATGGAGCACACAGTCCATGTAAAGCTCGCCGGTTCCTAGAACCACATGCTCGCCAGACTCCTCAACCTTGGTTGAAATGAGGGGGTAGCTCTTATTGATTTTCCGCAAGCCATCCAACATCTTGGGAAGTTCTGATGGATTGACCGGCTCAACAGCGACCTTAAACACTGACTCGGTCATGTGCCGAATCGGGCGGAAGATGTACGCCTCCTCGTCATCTTCGAGCTTCAGGGGCACCAGAGTGGCAGTCTTGACAATGGAGTTGTCAACACCACCCAAAAGAACCCAGTTTCCGGCGGGGACACCGTTGGTCGGGATGTTGTAACGCGTTTCCGCAATCCACGTGTCGGAGATAGTTGCTACCACCATATCTTCCTCGTCTTCTGGCGTGTAGCCCTCGCCGAGGACACGGACCTGCTGACCAGGCCGCGCTGTGCCACTCATAATTCTTCCAAACGAGTAGAAGCTTCCAGCATCGGTACTGCTGAAGAGTTTGGTGACATGGATAACCAGAGGTCCGTCTTGATTACAAGCGAGCATTGAGGCCCCAACCTTGGTATCCACAGGCCCAGTGTAGTATCGCTCCAATAATCTCTGGGCACCTTCCACCGGGGAAGGAACGTGCTGAACGACCATGTCCACAAAGCCAGTAGCGGGCCCAAAGAATTGCTCGCAGACCAGACTGAGTAGCTCCTTGGCATCGGTCTTGAGCTGAGACGGCTTCAAAGTGACCCCGACGCTAGCCAGAGTCTGTTTCAGATCCTCGGGACTCTCGCTTAGGGTGTGAGAATAGAGCTTGTAGATAGGCTCCAAGACAAATTTGACGAATGACCGCTTTGAGTTCTCCTCCACTCCTTTGCGAGTGAACTTTCGGCTCTGGGGATTGTAGAAGATGTCACCCCAAAGACGCGCAGCAAATTGTGTCGAGTCCAAGCTCGGGTAAGTGTCTGCGTACATCCGGGCAAATGACTGCAATGTAAAGCACCAGTTCATCGAGCTGGAAGCGAATCCAACATTGCCCTTCTCGGGACTCAGTCGTCGGCGCTCGCCTTGCCCTGGCAAAATGTTCTCGATAATCGTATTCACCTCTTCAATAACATGCTTCAATTTGAAATAAGCATCATTGGGAGGAAGTTTGAGCTCAAGAATGAGTCGATCCATCTTGTTGACGACCAAGGTCAAGGGGAGATCTTCCAACACTGCATGCTTGATAATTTGCTCAGTGTTCGCCTGAACACCTTCAACAACATCGACAACCAGTACCACACCATCAGCCAGGCGGATAGAGGCAGCCACCTCATCGACAAAATTCACATGCCCGGGGGTATCAAGGAGGTTGAGCAGGTGAGATTTGCCTTTGGTGCTTGGAAGAACAAGACTCATCGGTGCCGACTTGATTGAGAGACCGCGCTCTCTCTCTAGGAAATGGACATCGGTGTATCGCAATTGTTCTTCTCTCTTCCGGCCTGTGCGCTTCTCCAGCCGCTCTGTTAGGTCGTGCGTCTGTTTAACCAGCATATCCATGAAAGCAGTCTTTCCATGGTGCAGGTGACCGACAATTGCAACATTCCTTGTTTGCGCTGGGAAGTTCAAGAGATCAGACATGAACTCTCGAGAGAAGTGTACGGGTGGGAGTTCGGTCTCTGCGATAGCAAATTTCTTCTGCTGGACGGGGGCAATGATGGGCTCTGATAATGGTTGCGCATCTTCCTCCTGGACCATGGTTTCAACATCCTCGCCGTAGACTTGTTGTGCGCTGGGGTAGTATTGCTTGTCTTCGTGCAATATGACCGCATTCGAAGGACCCTCTGGAGATGCGAAATTAGCGAGATTGCAGACTGTGAATAAGGGGTGTCAACACACCATCGACTTCCATCAATTGTAGGTCATTGACTTCCTCCTCTTCTTCTTCATCATCAAAGGCTTCATCGAACTTGAAGGCTTGTGGCTGTACATCTTCATGATGTTCCTCATCGGATTCGGCATCGCCGATGTAATTACCGAACCTAAACACAGTTAGTAAGGTCGTAGATTTAAAGCTAAAGAAGCATACTCATCATAGAGGTCATCCATAATGAATGAAGAACGTGAACGTGTGAAGGGAAAAAAAAGAGGGACCGTAGCTCCAGACGCGTGATGCTGGAGAAGTTGAGGATCTCAACTTTCACTTGGTCCGTGCGTTCTGTCGGAGTACTCGTGCCTACACCGTACAGCTCCTCACTCCCCACCGTACAATTTACTCTTATAGATGCCCCTCCCTCTTTGATCTCTTGTCTCCTTTTTTCTACTTCTGTATACTCTTCCTTTTATCCCCTACCCTCATAAACTTTCTTTTTTTCCACCAAAATGTCTTCTCTTCCTCCCGTCTACATTGTTTCTACTGCCCGTACTCCAGTGGGCTCTTTCCTGGGGTGAGCATCCCTGGATTCTTTATTTTAACCCCTGGAGCCTGATCTGACATTGGTTGCTGTAGCTCTCTCTCCAGCTTGACTGCTCCCCAACTTGGTGCACATGCTATCAAGGGTATGGCATATCACCCAAACTATACCACCCACTTCAATGCTAATAGTAATTTGCAGCGGCTGTCGACCGGGCTGAGGGCATCAATGCCTCTGATGTCGAGGAGGTTTTCTTTGGTAACGTCTTGTCTGCTGGGTAAGTTATCTTTGCTACCTATTATACCGCAATTGAGCCTGACGTGTTCGTTTAGTGTCGGACAGAACCCCGCCAGACAGTGCGCCATCGGTGCTGGCCTTAGCGATTCCACCGTCTGCACCACTGTCAACAAGGTCTGCGCTTCCGGCCTGAAGGCCATTATTCTCGGTGCCCAGACTATCATGACCGGAAACGCCGATATTGTTGTCGCTGGTGGAACTGAATCCATGTCGAACACCCCTCACTACCTGCAAACCTCCCGCACCGGTGCCAAGTTTGGCAGCCAGACCCTGGTTGACGGTATCCAGAAGGATGGTTTGACTGATGCCTACGGCAAGCAGGATCTCATGGGTCTTGCGGCTGAGGAGTGCGCCGAGGAGCACGGCTTCAACCGTGCCCAGCAGGATGACTATGCTATCCGCAGTTATGAGAAGGCCCAGGCTGCCCAAAAGGCCGGTGCTTTCGACTACGAGATTGCCCCTATTGAGATCCCCGGCTTCCGTGGCAAGCCCGGTGTGACCATCTCCCAGGATGATGAGCCCAAGAACGTAAGTGCCTCTTGTTCTCCGCGCGTTATATTCTATTGTGACTTTGACTAACCATTCGTCGCGGCTTATAGCTCAACCCTGAGAAGCTCCGCGCCATGAAGCCCGCCTTCATCCCCGGCACTGGAACCGTGACCGCCCCCAACTCTTCGCCCTTGAACGACGGTTCCGCCGCCGTTGTCTTGGTTTCCGAGGCTAAGGTGAAGGAGCTCGGCCTTAAGCCTATTGCCAAGATTCTGGGTTGGGGTGATGCTGCGCATAAGCCCAGCAAGTTCACCACTGCCCCCGCTCTGGCTATCCCCAAGGCTCTCAAGCACGCCGGTGTGACCCAGGACTCCATTGATGCCTTTGAGATCAACGAGGCCTTCAGTGTTGTGGCTCTTGCCAACCTGAAGCTCCTCGGTCTCTCCGAGGACAAGGTCAACATGCACGGTGGTGCAGTCGCCATTGGACACCCTCTCGGTGCCAGTGGTGCCCGTATTGTGTCCACCCTGCTTGGTGTCTTGAGTGCCAAGGGCGGCAAGCTTGGCTGCGTCGGCATCTGTAACGGTGGTGGCGGTGCCAGCGCCCTGGTGCTCGAGTCTATCTAAAGAGTATACTCTGTTAACAAAAACGGAGATGTGAAACGACCTTTGTTCTTTGCATGTGAAATACCAAGTTCATTTTGACGCGGAAGGTACTCGGTTCTCTGCAAACATACCCCCATCCTGCAGCGACGAACATTCGCAGTATTAGTACGATTTCTCGGTATCTAGAATAATTAATGAGATATCTTTGTGTGTTCATATCCTGCTTTCCACTTGCTTCGTGTTGGTCTCAGATGAAGACAGAGTCGGGTTTGAGGGCCGATATTCCAGCATTTCAGCACCAAGTCCGTCAGCTCGTATTCCATTCCTGCTCAGTTCGTATCCCGTTTCCATTTCTATTCTACCTATTAGTCAATGGAATTTGAGGTGGCGGCATTATATTTAATGACGATGGGGTATTTTGATGATTTAGGAATATATAAAGCAGCCACTTTGCCCAGGTGAGAAGAGTTAACCTCGACGGCCTAATATTACTAATCTCGATACCAGTTACGACCACAGCCATGATACCTAAAACCGAAAAGGACAGTGAGAACATTGAGAAAGCTAAGCTACTCCAGAATCGTTTCTGGGGAGAGGAATATGAACGAATGATATCGGGGATGCTGTAAGAGATACATACACTTCCTTGTATAGACTCAAACGGTTCTAACTTATATGCAGTTACAGCCCTTTAGGCCCCGAACTCATAGAGGGCAGGTCTCGAGCAAGATGTTTAATGGCGACATTCAACGCACCGCCTTCATTGGAAGTCCCCGACTCGCAAGTAGTCTCTGAGCGAGAAGACATACTTCGAGAACTCTTTGGTCGTGTTGGGCAAGGAGTATATATTGAGCCTCCTCTATTTGTGGACTACGGTTGCAATATCAGTATAGGCACTGGATTCTACGCCAACTTCCAGTGAGTTGAACTTTTGTAAAGAAAAGAACCAAATCTAACCAGAATTCTTTAAGTCTCACTGTCCTGGACTGTGGCCTAGTTTCCATTGGGGATAATGTTATGATTGGCCCTAATGTCAACATCATCACGGGAGAGCACGAGACGGGGATCGAAGCACGAAAGGCACATAGAGGTCTGGAGTTTACGAGACCCATTGTCATTGGCGATGATTGCTGGATTGGAGCTAATGTGACGATTCTGGCTGGAGTCACCATTGGTCATGGATCATCCATCGGTGCTGGCTCCGTGGTGAAACGGGATATACCAGCCTTGAGTGTTGCAGTGGGGAGTCCCGCTCGAGTTATCAGATCGGAATAAATAGGAACCAAATATGTTTCATGAGAATCCACCTAGATTTACGGAGTAGTATATATCCACATATAAATTCTGAAATGGATGGAAAGTAGTATTAATTGTATACATTTAGAAAAGGAAAAATCGCTTGCTTCGTTAATCTATCAAACATTATAACCGAAAAATCCCAAACAACATAGTCAATGCTTTTAAGCAAAGGCCCCGACGAATGCCATAAGAACAGCACCGCAGGCAACAGACACACAAGCCTCAACACGTCGTCTCCCCTTGAGAGTCTCATAACTCGACTCACTCAAGAAGTCCTCGGCGAGGAGTTCCACCAGGCCCGCGAAGAGCAAAAGACCGCTGCTAATGGCATTTGTGATGCCAACCATGAGCAGACCTGTTGCGCTGGCAGGATCGTAGAGATTGTGTAGAACCAAACCGATAGCTTGGCCAAGGGGGGTTGTCGTTCCGTACGCCAGTGACATAAGCCATGGTTTCATGGAATTTGGAGCGAAGAGATCCGGTATTAGCGACGCAATCCGAGACCCTAGAGCGAAACCTTCAAAGGTCTGATGAAAACTGATTGCAATCAACAGGACAACAAAAGACGTGCCAGTCGCAACACTAAGCGCCATGCCGATAAAGATGCTGTGAAACAAAATGCCAGCTTCCAAGAGGAGGCATTGTAGAAGCTGTCGCTGTGGATTCTGGATTGGCATATCTGTGTCGGTCGGCTGCCGGTGGCTTTCGCTTACACGGGATCGATGCCGGTGGACAGGCTGTGACTGCGCAGGATGAGCCTGCCCGCTGATAAGTGCGTCATCATCCATATAGTCATCCAGTCCATCAAGGTCATCCACATCGTCCTCTTTATCCGGTGACGTGGCTGTCAGGTCAAGACGGTCCAATTCATGGTCCGAGCCGGAAGCTCTCGTTGCCCGGAACTTGGAGTTGTCCGTGCTACCTAGATTGATATTATCTGAAACCTGCCGGGCCTCTAGATTCGAGTAATCATCTAGATCTCCCCCATCCCTTATTGAGTCACGCCTAGCCTCGCCAATGAGATTATCATATTCGCTTCCATGCACGTGCTTTGCGCCTTTCATCGCAAAGAACATTTCCACAATAACGACCGCAAATACCGCTATCATTGCAACAAATCCTGCCATAGCACGATATGTTTTGCTCCAAAATCGAGGGAGACATGGGTCGGTCAGGGAGACGAATGCTGTGGGGAGTAAATGGACGAAGGCCGTTGCAATCAATACACCTGTTCCAAAATGTCTCGATATAAAGAGGAACCGACGGGGAATCGGGAGACGAGGGAAACGGCGCGCCAGAACGGGAAAAGAGCAAGCTATTGTAGTTTCAGCATTAGCAATGGCCAACCTGCGAGATCCGAGAGGAGCCAGTGCATACCAAATGTGCTCAGTCCAAGGATGAGGAACAATGCCATAACATGTAACGGGGTGTTATAGGCCCCCCGCTCTTTAGATCCGCATGCTGGGGTACCGTCTGAAGCTCCATCTCGCCGAAGAAGTTCTGCTCGCAAAAGAGCATCGGGAATCTCTGAAATTGCGGATAGCGCACGCTTCAACTCTGCTCGGAACATAGTTAGAAGCTGATCACGATTGAATTGTCAAGGTTGCTAACCTGAAGGTAAATCCTTTTCAGTTTGCCAGTCTTGGGCATTCTGCATTTTGTTATCTCAACCCTGTTGGAGGTGTAATGACATCCCAGTTGGATTGCGGTGGGGAATGTTTGATAGGCCGGGTAACGTCAAAGAGATATAGGTAGTCACACAATTGAGTTGGCACAAGCACAAAATGGTAAATCGAAATCAATAAAGGCATAGGTATTTAAAAACAGAAAGCTAGAGGGCTCTGAGACACGCGATAATGCAAGTCTCGACTCTCCGGGCCCCTTCGCTTAGTCATTGCTGGGATCCCACGTGGGCAATACGTGTACTGGGATTTGTGTACGAAAGTGATGTGATATACATTGAATAGTAGTTGGTTAAGATATAAATTTGAACTTGGTCCCTATCTACCTGTTGCCAACCTTAGTCCAACCTTTGGTACCTTTAGGTCGTGGGGAAGCATCCTCATGGCCTTGGGTCCTTCCAGAACTGCGTGTTTTTGAACTTGTAGTTCTGCTGTCTGTGTCTGTTTCCGCCCTCGCAATGACTTTGGGGCTTTGCGGAACAGATGGCTGAGGTGAATCTGTGACCGCATCATCCCATTCTTTTTCTTCTAACAATTCCCACTCGGCACTGGCCATTTCCCCTTGAAGATTGGACCTCAATTTATCCACAATCTTGGTTGGGGTTGGTAGTTTCCATATTCGCATGAATTCAACTCCTTCCGATGCACCCAGGAAAGAGTGTGCCGTGCCGTGAGAATAGTGACCCAACATGGGAAAAGAAGTTGTCCGCTGAATGGTTGTTTTGGGTGAGTCTTTGGCCGATTTCATCTGTGTCTGCGTGTCTCGGCCGGCAAAGGCTCGCATCAGAGTTGAAGGATGGGCTGGCGGAGCAACCAGCAGTTGCCACAAGCTCTTTCCAATATCGCAAACTTCCTCCCAAGAGTCCGATGAGAGGTTTATCCCTTGAGTTCGGCATAACCATGCAACATTCCATGCTAGGAGAGTGGCTCCTTCAAGAAAGAAAGCGTATGTTGTGGGGTCCTCCCTCGCTAACCGGGCTAGAGGCTTATCAATGAAGAGAGGCCGGGGGCGTGGTGTGTGAAAGCGCGGGTCCACTGTCCTTGATGCAGCTGGACTTGACGAATACTGGTGGTTAGCTCCATCGTGACCGTCGCGCGAGCGATATGATGCTGACGGGGTGTAGATCGTAGGCACAGGATAGTTTTTGTGAGGCAGTGTAATTTCGGCGGGAAGCCTCAAAGAAAGATAGTGTGAGACAATGACCAGAAGATGAGCGATGTTAGAAAAAGACGAGGATATCTGTTCTTGTGGAATACCTGTACTCGCCCTGTTAGTGGATGAATAACTGTTTGGAAGTGATCGTGGGAACTTGCCATTCATATCCCTCAAGTCAACGATATAACCACTTCCAAGCACATATGTCTCCCGGCCTTGGCCCTTCTTTGTAGTCTTCCGCAGGCCATAGAGATTGGCGACTTCTCGACAAAGATAAATACGGGACTCCGCCGTCTTGCTATGGAGGGAATGCCAAACGTGCTCCACCCTTTTGCTGGTATTTTGAACGCCCGCCAGAATTCCAGCTTCCCGCTCTTCTAGCTGAAAATTGGCAGATTCAGCATCTGAACGTCTGCGTGCTAGGGCTTCTTTTTGCTTGGCAATCTCCGCTTTCTTGGTTTTTATCTCTGATTTCAGAGCTGCAATCTGATGTGAAACCAATTCTCTCTTTGCCAAAGACACTGCATGTCGAGTGCTTATCGTTTGGAGGACCCAGCGGGGAGAGCAAGCTTTGTCCGTATCGACCAGGTCTTGCCCGTGCGGGGGAGACTGATCCCAGGAGCTATCACAGGTGACAGCGGTCTCAATTTGCTTTCCAAGGGCTTCTTTCTCCAGAAGAACTTGCGTGCTGTCGATTCGTAGTTGATATAGCTGATTGCGGGCACATGTTGGACAGTGGAAAGAAAGGTGGGAATGAGGGGCACGTGAGCATATGGAACAGCTCATCGCAGACAATTCGGTTTTATTTTCAGCTGTTTTTTGAGAGTGTAGGGGGAATTTCCATGTTGCGTTCAATGATAATTATGGGTGCTACTTGAGTCGCCGCCGAGAACCATATAGAGGAGTGAAGGGGTCATCAAATGGATGCAAATTCCACATGACTCAAGTAATATGCTGATCTAAAGGATATGACCGGCTTCAAGCCCAGCATGTCAGGTTCGCATCACCTTTAGCAAATCTTTCTTCAAAGAGAAAGAGAAGAAAGACGGGAGGATGTGCACGCACATGCACTCGTCGACGTCACCTGACGCTCCGTTATCGCAAATCTTATCTTTTGGATAGGAACATCCACGAATCAAAACAAATGCGACTCTACTTTGAATCTATCGTTGGCTTTGATATGGCTGTGTTCTGATAAATCTTTGTTCCAGTCAGGCAATTTAGTATGCAGTCAACACCAAGCAGGACCAGCAAAATCCCTCGACCGGGGGCAATATCACCCCGTGTCAGTCAAGGAAGCAAAAGCCCTCCAGGCAGTGGGAGCCTCCAAGAAAACAAGAGCCCTCAAGCACCAGTAGAAGCTCTTACATCTGCGCCTATCCATGATGAGCTTCCGCTTGTCTCTGAATTGACACAAGGACTCGAGGACTGTGACTGGCAACAACTCCAAGGGAAATATGCCGATGCAATGGAAGAACACGGCCGAGTAGAAGAGAATCTTCGAGTTGAAACAGCCAAGCTTCTTGAAGTAAGTTTCATTCGCACATATCACTTGCAATTCTGTGTCTGACCAACTGGTAGGTTTTCATGGCATGGTCTCAAACTACCGTTTCGCAAGATGAGAACAGGGCTTTGAAAAGGTTTGACCAATCCAGCTTTGGTCTAAGATATCACGAACGAATGATTAATGCTCTACAGGTTTAAGACCCAAATGCAACACGTTCAAAATTCCGAGGTCAATGTGGAAAACAAAAAGAAGCACTGTAAGTCCCATATTATCCTTTTGACTTGGAAACAAGGTCTGATTGCTCATCTGTTCAAAGATGCGGAAGTAGTAAAGGCTTTCCAAAATGCCCTTGCCTTACTAAACGATCAAATGAAGGGTTAACCAGATAATGGATACGACGTTTATGATATTATGAGATTATGTTACTCCGCCCCTTCTATCTGAGAATCGATATTCCAAGACAACAATTGAATTAGTATGCAAAAAGCATCCACTATGTACTTCCTCACTCTTATTATGGCTCAAAAATAAAAGGGTAAATGCACTACAAAGAAAGAAAAGAGCCCATTAAACCCCTGGGAATCATTCAAATAGGACTGCTAGGAACATCACAAATCATTATTGCAGGTTAAAAAGTTCAAGCTAATCTCTGGCATATGTAGTCTCGGTGACTACGGGGCTCTGTCCTCTAGTCACCATCACTTGTAAGGCCCCGGTGATTAGCCCCGGGAGCGCTCAGTCCGGGCAGCTTTCCCTATGATGTCTTGCCAGCTGGCATTAAAACGTCTGCCAGTATTCGCCAACAAGCCTTCCTCCTCGGCTTCCTCTGCATCTTCATCGAGCTGCGCTTCATCCAACCGAGGTGACCGGAAAAGGGAAGTAACAAAGACGATCAGATACAAGCCTACGGTGTTGGTGTTAGATTAATGTGAACAAGGAATTCTGGTAGGAACGCAACAAGATTTAGACATACCTAGGAAGATGAACTGGGCCCAAAAGAACACAACTCCAAAGAATGGGTAGTTCAGGGTGACCCGGTTCAAGAAGGTGCTCACAACACTGGGTGTGCAGACTTGCTGCGCAGCGGGATTCTTTGCCAGCTCCGAGCATGGCTTGATAAGTTCTTTGCTGTTTGAGCAATCTGGTTTCCCGACGAAGGTACCCGGAGCGCGATCACAGAATGTCTGCGGGCCGAATGTGGCATACTGAGGGGCGACTACCATCGAAATGGAGTAATTCAATGCTAAAATGACTAGCATCAACATGGCAGTGGCTAAGAGTAGAGCCTGGGGAGATGTGTGCCCGTTTCTGATTTGGAAAATCCTAATCCATAGGAAGCGGATTCCGACCACAGCGATTCCAACCACAGAGCTGCAGAAAAACAGCAGTACAAGTGCGGTAAATATGGCGTAGTCAATGGGAAAGAACCTGGCGGATTTAACAAGCACCCAGTTGACAGGGTTAAAGATGTTGACATGTGCGAGGATATATCCACAACGATGTTTGCAAATCGAGTTCATGGCTTTGTCAATTGCCGTCAAGAACATGGATACCCATGTGAGGAAAGCAATGAATAGCAGCAAGATGCCGCCCAGGAGCTTGAAGGGACGGAACACCGCCCCGATTTTGTACCATGCCCTCATCAACCAGTTGCCTCCGCCTTGGGATTCTTCGGCAAGACGTTGGCGCCGAATCAGGGTCCTCTCTTCCCGGACTAGTGTATCAAGTTCTCGGCGGTCCTTGGAGGACAGAAGCCCGGGGTCACCAGCACATCGTCCCTCGAGCTGCCGTTGTCGCTCCTGGTTTGTGTCGAGTTGTTGTGTAGTGCTCGCTTGCAAGGTAGCGCTAGAGATTGATGGTGCAGTCTTGATCAAACTGATCGGTAGAAGGGCCAGTCCCACGGATGTGTATAAGACATAAAGACAGAGCCCAATCGTCATCAACAGACCAAGAGCAAAAGTGAGGGCACGCTCGCCATCTGTTCAGAGTTATGTCAGCTTCATGGTTCTGTCCAACGCCAGGATGCTCGGATTCTCACGGTTTTCAGTCAGTAAGCGCCTGAAGTAATCCAGATCTATGTCATTCTTTCCCTTTGACACCGGGACAAAGAAACCAACTAGGAACAAGATCACCACGATTGCAACGAATGAGAGCGTGTATTTGAGAGCCCCCCAAATTCGTTGGCCCACAGTTTGCTCGCCCGACTCGGTCGCAACTTCATCATATTCTTCATACCAGAAATATGTGAACGGGATGACCAAAAGACAGAGCAGGGCATCCAAGGAGTAGAGAAAATAATAGATGATAGTCAAGGTATAAGTGATTCTGTCCACCACATCCTGTGTTGCCCAGTCCTTTCGCTGGCCTAACTTGGACGATGTAGTCGATGATACCAAAGCGACATCGACAGGCAGCAGGAGCACTGTTGCAAGAAGACTAGTGATTGAAATGATGCAAGTCAGAGTGACCGAAGGAGAGCGGTCACGAGGAGTTTGGTAGACATAGATAAATACCGACGCCACTGCCAATAGAATAGCTACCACCACCCCATACAGAGCCCAGATAAGGGAAGTCTGAAGGAGGGCCATATTGAAGGACAACAGTTCACACTGTGCAAGTTTGTTGTGAGGTCTGCATCAACACTTATAGCAAAAGAATGAAAGAATGATGGTAGGAATGAGACTTACAATAATATCAAATCAAGATCTTCCCTTCCGAAGCTCAATTGCCTGTGTCGTCATTGATTATTCGACGCTAAACCATTTCTAGGTATATGCAGTAAATGGCGGTATGGATTTATCCAGCAGAATATCTTGGCCGCTCGATTCTGCCAGACCAGTCAGCTGACCCGCTCCCATCTCCGCTTTGCTTCCGCTTCAAAGGAGCTACAAACTTAACTGCGCAAGGCAGAGATCAACCTTGATCTTGATCTTGATCGCTTTTCGTGTTTATGTTAGAACTTGTATCTGTGCTGTCTCTATTTGTGCTTACAAGACTTCACGTTCTCAGTTTTCCGTCCCTGGGTTTAACAATTGAAATGTGCATCTCAGGCCATATCAAAAACACAATTTAGCTTATTGGCGGTTTCCTAGCAGTATCAAGCCTTCCACAAGCTTTGACTGTGGAAACAGTCTCCAATGCAGTGCTACACAGAGCTATTACCCCCAACCGGGGCCACTCATGCTTTGGCAATTCCTTTCACTTCAGCAACCGCCAGCAATTTGATTGTTGTCAGAACCTCTCTATTGCAGGTTTTCTCTCTCGTTAAGGTCTACCCTCAGCCACAGAAAGATGGCTCAGAACCCCATTCTTCACAATTTTCTCAACCAGAAACGAAATTAGTACTGGAAAAGGAATACCCACTATCCGGAACTGTGACTGATTTAAGCCGAGTCAAAATCTTGAACACTAAGAGTGGCGGAGAAGCCATCTTGATTGCAGTCCGCAATGCCAAGCTCAGTCTAATTGAGTGGGATCCTGAGCGTCATGGAATCTCAACAATTTCCATCCATTACTACGAGCGGGATGATCTGACCCGCAGCCCCTGGGTGCCTGACCTGAGCCGGTGTGGGAGCATCCTGAGCGTTGACCCAAGCAGTAGATGCGCGGTGTACAACTTCGGAATTCGCAACCTTGCGATTTTGCCCTTTCATCAGGCGGGTGATGACTTGGTGATGGATGACTACGATTCAGAGCTTGACGGAGAACGTCCAAGTCAGAACTCTGGCGGAGGAGTACAGATTGAGAAAAGCAATGAAGGGCCGGCGCACCAAACACCCTACTCCTCGTCTTTCGTCCTGCCATTGACTGCCTTGGACCCTTCATTGCTACATCCCATAAGTCTTGCATTCCTTTACGAATACAGGGAGCCGACGTTCGGAATTTTATATTCTCAAGTCGCAACCTCCACTGCCCTTCTTCATGAAAGAAAGGATGTGGTATTCTACGCTGTGTTCACACTGGACCTTGAGCAGCGAGCTTCTACCACCCTTCTTTCAGTGTCTCGTCTTCCTAGTGACCTGTTCAAAGTCGTAGCACTCCCACTTCCAGTAGGAGGTGCCTTGCTTATTGGAACAAATGAAATTGTTCATGTGGATCAAGCCGGTAAAACCAATGCGGTGGGAGTCAACGAGTTTTCAAGGCAGGTTTCATCATTCTCAATGACCGACCAATCGGATTTGGCATTTCGCCTCGAAGGCTGCGTGGTTGAGCGACTTGGTGGTGATAGCGGCGACCTACTTCTAGCGCTTGCGTCCGGCGACATGGCACTGATTAAATTCAAACTTGATGGTCGGTCTGTCTCTGGTATCACTGTTCACCCCCTTCCGGCGCATGCAGGTGGAGATATCTTGAAGTCGGCCGCCTCGTGTTCCACTTGCCTCGGAGATGGAAACGTCTTCATCGGCAGCGAAGATGCCGATTCGGTGCTCATAGAATGGTCGCATTCATCTGTCTCCACTAAAAAAGCTCGGCTTGAGTCAAAACAAACAGCAGATGGGCTTGATGATTTTTCCGATGATGATGACCAGATGGAAGATGATGATCTTTATTCCTCGGCGCCTGGATTGACACAAGTCGATAATCGCATGGGAGCCGACAACTCAACCCCCGAATTTTATAACTTCCGACTGAACGATCACCTTTCTAGCATTGGGCCACTGAGGGACATCACTTTAGGCAAAGCTTTCTCAAATACGAATGGCAAAAGCCAAGATACATGTGAAAGTGTTGCCGCAGAACTGGAGTTGGTTGCATCTCAGGGCTCAGACAGAGGCGGTGGCTTGGTAGTCATCAAGCGTGAAATCGATCCCTTGACTACCATGTCTCTGAAAGTCGATGATGCGGATGGTGTTTGGTCAGCCAGCGTCGCAAAGAGGAGAGGGCCCTCCAGCATAGACAACTCCTCTCGTCAATATGTGGTTATTTCTCGGTCTACAGATTCGGAGCAGGAGGTAAACGAGGTCTTCGTTGTAGAGGAACAAAGCTTGAAGCCTTTCAAAGCACCAGAGTTCAACCCGAACGAAGATTGCACGGTTGATATTGGATCATTGGCAGGCGATACTCGTCTAGTTCAAGTTCTGCGGAACGAGGTCAGAAGCTACGACATAGGTACAATCTACTCCAACCTGCTAGCAAGCGTTGCATAAGCTAATCGTGAAACTCCACAGACCTGGGATTGTCACAAATCTACCCCGTTTGGGATGAAGATACCAGTGATGAGCGCGTCGCTGTGAGCGCAAGCTTTATTGATCCCTATCTTGTGATTATTCGGGATGATTCATCAGTACTCCTTCTGCAGGCGGATGAAAGTGGTGACCTCGATGAAGTTTCGCTTCCAAATGAGATTTGCTCTTCAAAGTGGCGCTCTGGATGCCTTTATAACGATAATTCTCAGTCATTCAGCGTTGCAGGCTCATCGTCGAAGGGCTCTTCAGAAGGCGAAGTGCTTCTATTCCTATTGAATCTGGAGTATAAGCTATCGGTAGGTCGTCGTGAAAAGAATGTTCGGACATTATTTCTAACTTAGAATACAGATATTCCAACTGTCTGACATGCAGTTGCTCGCGGTCATTGATGGCGTCGACTGCTTACCACCCGTATTGTCGACCGAGCCTCCCAAACGATCGAACACACGGGAAACCCTGACAGAATTTGTTGTTGCCAATCTTGGTGATAGTTCTAGCCTTTTACCTTATCTGATTGTAAGTATTTTTAATGTCAAGTCATGGCTTTCTCTGGTCTCTAACCCAAACATTCTAGGTTCGAACCGAAAATGACGATCTCATATTCTACAAACCGAGCTTCGTCCCAGCAAATACCGGTCATGGATCATCTCGTCGCTTGCAATTATTCCGAGAGTCGAATCATGTTCTACCAAAAAACCTTTCAGGCGAGGCATCCTCTCAAATGCAGAAACAACAGCGATTGAGACCGCTGAGGGTTCTGCCTAATATCTCAGGGCTTAGCACCGTCTTTATGCCGGGAGCTTCATCAAGCTTTGTCTTCAAGACAGCAAAGAGCTCACCCCACATTATTCGCCTTAGAGGAGACTTTACACGATGGCTAAGTTCCTTTGACTCGGCCGGCACTGGCTGTGATAATGGGTTCATTTACGTGGATTCTCAGGTGAGACTTTTCGTTCACAGTTGTTATGCTATTTACATTTACTAATTCTCTCCTTTTAGAGCTGTATCCGGACTTGTCAACTACCTCCCCAGACTCAATTTGACTATCCGTGGACATTGCGCAAAGTTCCAATTGAAGAACAAGTCGATTTTTTGGCTTACTCAACGTCTTCTGAGACGTATGTTCTCGGCACAAGCCACCCAGGAGACTTCAAGTTACCGGAGGGTGATGACCTGCACCCTGAATGGCGGAATGAAGGTTCGTGATTGCTTCAGGCGTTTCCAATCATGCTGTGCTAATTTAATCTCAAGAGCTTTCATTCTGTCCGAAAATCCCCGAAAGCAGCATCAAGGTCGTCAGTCCCAAGACGTGGACCATCATTGACAGGTAAAATTCCCACGAAACCCGAGACCTAACGAATTTGAAAGCTAATATTTACAGTTACCCTCTGGATCCCGATGAGCAAGTGACGGCGGTGAAAAACGTGAACATCGAGGTTTCGGAGAATACACACGAGCGGAGGGATCTAATCGTGGTCGGAACCGCCATTGCGAAGGGAGAAGATATGCCAGCTCGCGGGACGATCTATGTCTTTGATGTGATCAAAGTGGCCCCAGATCCGGAAAAGCCGGAGACAGGCCGCAAACTCAAGCTGATTGGCAAGGAGTCAGTAAAGGGTGCAGTGACAGCGCTGTCTGGCATCGGTGGTCAGGGATTCATAATCGTGGCCCAGGGACAGAAGTGCATGGTCCGAGGTCTCAAGGAAGACGGGAGCCTTCTTCCCGTTGCTTTTATGGACATGCAATGCTACGTAAATGTCGCGAAAGAGCTGAAGGGCACCGGCATGGTCATCCTGGGAGATGCCGTGAAAGGACTCTGGTTCGCCGGTTACTCGGAGGACCCATATAGAATGACACTTTTCGGCAAAGACCCCGAGTACCTGGAGGTGGTGGCAGCCGACTTCCTCCCGGATGGGAACAAGCTGTACATGCTAGTCGCTGACAGCGACTGCAACCTGCACGTCCTACAATACGACCCCGAAGACCCGAAGTCCTCCAACGGTGATCGACTCCTCAGTCGAAGCAAATTCTACACCGGCAACTTCGCATCATCGGTAACCCTTCTGCCGCGCACACCAGTTACATCCGAGCTCGCAGAGTTATCCGAAGAATCAATGGACGTGGACCAGACCTTCGCCACACACCAGGTTCTCATCGCTTCGAAGAACGGCTCCCTGGCGCTTGTGACGTCGGTTGCTGAGGAGTCATACCGCCGACTATCGGCGTTACAGTCTCAGCTGATCAACACCGTTGACCACCCTGCTGGTTTGAACCCGCGTGGTTTCCGGGCTATTGAAAGTGATGGTGCTGCGGGACGTGGTATGGTTGATGGCAATCTATTGCGTCTATGGCTCAATATGAGCAAGCAGCGGCAAGCCGAGATTGCGGGCCGGGTCGGCGCGACGGAGTGGGAGATCAAGGCTGATCTGGAGACTATTGCCGGTGATGGACTCGGATATCTGTGATGCCAAAAAAAGACTTTTTTTCGGTGCATTAGTTTTTAGGAAATTACAAAAACTGACTCACTGAGTGAGCTTACTCTTGCACCTTGATTCTACACGAATACAATGTAGTCTCTTATGCGGCCTTGCGATGATTTTTCAGTCTTAGATATTCCCTTTAGATTTCTTGTCAGTTTTATACGGCAAACAGTGGCGAAAACGGGGTATGTGAAAACAACGAGGTCCATGTATAACCTTTGAATTAGCAGAGCTTGTCTATGCGGAAGATGAAAAAGATAATGGTCCCAAGATGGGAATTTCAATATATGGCATGCGAGAACATGTATAGCTGAAGGTTCTCTCTGCACCACGCCCCATCACGATCAAGTAAATAGCGTGATATCATAACACAATGGGATATAACCAAACCATCCAAAAGGAGAAAGAGAAGAAAAAGAGACACTAGTACCTATCCCAAGTCCAACGTGGGTAATCCAAGTCCAAAACCCAACCAATCCTAAAAATTCACCAAAACAAAAAGACAATAAATCAAGTCGAAACACCTCAGCACGCCACATTCGCCATTTTCGCCTTGCATGATTCGAATTCAAAGAGAATCGATCTTTGAAGTCGTACATGCCAAATTTCATAGCCCCCAGCATCAATATCAGTAACACGTTCAGCATATCAGCTTGGAACCAACCATGTTTTGTACTTTGTGTTTCATGGGCGAGCACAAAGCCAGGTCTAAAAAGAAAGCAGTAAGAAAAGAAGTAAAGAAACACACCCTATTCCACAGTGACAATGCAGATGAGAAGAAAAAAAGACAAACGTCGCCCAGCACCCCAGTTCTGAGGAATTAGCACACATCTTCTGCGGCGAAGTACCGTTTGCTCCGACCTCTAGACGCCACGAATTTCATCTCCGGCATGTTAGTGTGATGCACTACATGTGGTCGGTAGACAGCGTCAACAGGGGCTTGCCAGTCATCTAGCCCGAGGGGGAAGTACTCGTAGAGAAGATCAGTGCTTTCGTTCGGAAAGGGGAGCGATGATGCAAATGACTGGGGCAGGTTGGCAGTCTCCAACAACGGCATGGACGAAGCAACACTCCGCGAGGGTGTTTGAGAGACCGCATGAGAGATCTTGCGCATCTTAGAAGGCGGGGCCGATTGGTCGAGACTCAACGATCGCTGATGTGACAACTCAGCAGCGAAAGGGGACACCATCTTTTGATCAAGATGGAGATTAGGATCACCACCGTCTTCCTCGTCTAGCAATGACAGGTTAATCGGTGCAGCGGCCGCTGTTGCGGAACTGACGCGGCGATGTGAGTCCGTTGCCTGGGAGAGCTGCTCCGGGCTGGAATGAGGGAACATGGACTTTGGGGCATGAGACATGACGTTGTTTGAATTGGACTGTGGGATGGGAGTCCAATCCGGTGTCGCTTTGTTCTGCTGCATAATGCTCGGCGGGGGAACAGACGTTGTCTCAGGAGAGCTACTCTGGGCGGCTGGCTTCGTCTTGGCTGGAGTCACGCTGGCACGACGCGGGACAGAATCACTTGTTGGCGTGCGGTTCATGGCGGAATTAGAAGTGCTGGCCTGGGCATTCTTTCGCGAAGCGGCAGCACTCCCACTAAGGGGGAGATCTTTGCGTGACTGGAAGTTGCGTGGGCTGCGGCCACGAACGATGACGGGACCTGACTGCACCTCTGAGATGGGGATCTTCGCACCAGTGGATAACGTTGCGACCACCTTGAGCCGGACGACAAAGTGTTGCTGTAGCTCCTTCCGGCGACCATTGTTGGCGGTCGCGACACGGAATTGTAGGCGTTTCCAAGCGATAGGGAAGGTCGCGTAGTCCGAATCCAGATCCTGACCAGCCATGATATCCAAGGGGATTGGGGGAGGCTCCTTCTCGATCTTAGCACCAGTGCTAGGGTTGTTTTCCTCTGGCGCCGTGCCAGAATTAGCGGCAGCGGCCGAGGGGGTCTTCCATGGCACCGAGATAATCTTCACGGGGTTTCCTTCCACAGATTCAGTGGCCGATACGGTGAGTTCTTGGGCGAGGATGGGAATGCGGTCGCCTTGGTCGGTCATTATATAGCGCATCCCGCGGGGTAAAGTCACCGAGCCGGTAATTTGGAACAAATTGCGACGATAACAAGTCAACTCGGCACCTTGTTGTGGCGGGGCATTTTCCGAAGGGGATGTTGTATAGGGAGACTCGGCGAGAAAGAACATCCCGTGCAACTGTGCCGACACCGATAAGGAGGTTCTGCGCATGGAATAGTCGAGGAGCGTAAAGTGATATACTGGCGGCGAAAAGCTCAACAGCTTATTGTTGTGGTCAATCGACGAATCCTGGGGTTGTTCCTGGGGCGCTGGGTCGAAGGGCGCCGCCATCTCGGTGAAAGGGTCCTCGTATGCGGAAGAGAAACGCCGCAGTTGATGTGACAAATTAGGAGGCGCAAAAGTAAGATCCTCACTATATATCAAATTAGCAAAACAATTTCCCAGCCGAGCGGAGTGGATAATCCACCCCTCTCGTCCCACTTGGAGATCTAATCACCCACCTAACAAAGGTCTCCGAATCGAAGTTGGAACGGTGATCCGGTAGTTCCAAGCCAGACATCGCATTGAGATAGTCGGAGCCCTGTAAATTTCCAAGCGACAATGGACTGGCCAAGTACGGTGTCATCGCCGCCATAGTATCGAAGCCCTCCATGGTAAGAGCTTATGCGATACGGAGGCACACGATGCGGGGGAGGAAGATATATGGAATTGTCTTTTGTATAAAGACAGTCTAGCTGGGGGGAAAGAGAGGCAAGAAGTAAAAGGAGGAGAGTAAGAGGGTAAGAGAAAGAGGGCAGACGAAGAGAAGCCAAGGATGAGTAGACAAGACCTGGGGAATGCTGCAAGCAACGGAGCGGAAAGATAGGCTAAGGCGGGAGTGAAGGCGGAGAGGACATTTGAGACGGAAATGGAAAAGCTCAGAATTATAAGTGGATAAATGGTATATAGGTATTAGAGTGTACCTAGCAAAGAAAAAAGAGCAAATCACCAGAGCCGGAGAGAGAAAGAGAGAGAGGAATCTCGTTCTGCCAAACGATCAACGGATTCGGGGAATAGTGGAGCCGCGGTTTTTGCGGAGAACGAACGCAGCGCTGACTCAGCTTTTTATAGATATTTCTTTTGATGTTTTATATTTTATGTTTAATATTTTTATAATTAATCATTTTTGGAACGGAGTGGTCCGGAGTATCTCAATATCCAATAACGGTTAACATGCAAATCCCTCAGCACCGATGGGGTAAGACTTGATCGCCGGCTCTCGGCTCTCGCTGGGCCCTGAAGATCAAGTAGATGTTTTAAAATATACGAGAACTCCCAATCTAGCATTCTACACTTGGACATTTTAACGAGTACGAATTAGTCTGAAAATCTGAGATCAAATTTGCTTTTACGGCGAATACCCACCTGCCTATTAAGGCGCTGCTGCTTCGGGTTGACCCTCCTGAAAACGCCACATATTAATATTAAAACATTTGTACTCTGGATTAGTATTGGGACTGGAATAATTATAATGCTTCCCATGTCTACTGTATAAGTTGGATAGACCTGAATATATAGTCGTTCTATGTTCCAGTCGAATATTTCCCAAAGCATGCATCTAAAACATAATTCCATTACATTTCAACAATGTGATCACATTCGCCTCGAGGATGATCAGCATCCGCCGTCTGACATGCAGCTAGTAGAGGCCAATCAGAATATGCGGCGTATTGGATGAGAAACCACTGCCCCTCCCCCCGTACTTTGCTGGACCCTGTACTTTGGCGACGCCCCACTGGAAACGGCAGTGATAAGCTGCAATATTTCATCAATAATCTGGGCAATCTGCAATCTGCAATGTAATCATGCATGTAATATGTTGAACATTCATATATGTACTCCGTACCTCGGTGCCTTGGTAGCCTTAAAAGCTCAGCTGTTTGGTTTCGGGTCCGGCGATGTCCGTCTACAAAGTTCAACGATCATACGTTTTATTGCATACTTGGGACATCTGCACGTTTCATGGTAAAAATATTGTAAATTTCATCAAACCAAACAAAAACCGTTATGGAAGGAGATACAGCCCAGGCAAAGTCAGACGGGTAAGACTGGGAAATTGAGTGGCGAAAGAGTAAGATCGAAGCTTCCTTCTCGCATGTGAGCACAAATGAAGAGTCTGTGCATTTACCCGATTTAATTGCATGATTCCCTTTTGATTCTTCTTCCGGCGCGTTTCCTGTTGCGGCCTAGATAGTATACCAAGGTTCTGACCACGGGAGCCATCCAGGGTTGGACATGGAAATCTTTTCAAGGTTCCAAGGTTGGAAGCTCCCGGCTTTGCAACTGGGGGAGATCCCGAAAAGCTTCATATGTATATTTATACCCTGGGTGCTACTGCACCTGAGGAATATCTCTCTGCATTCTTGGGATCGTAGATCAGGAATGTACGAGAGACCTCCAGGAGACTCCCAGTACTCCATCCAGCTTCTAAAAGAAAGAAAAAAAAAAGAAGCTCCGCTTGTACAACTGAGGGATTTTTAACGCAAACAGAAAACTAAATTGGTTCAAACTTTGAACCAATGAAATTCATTGGTCCGGGTCAAAGTCAGGCCCCGAGGCCCGAGAAACCCGTTTGGAGTTTCGATTCTTTGATTCGATAGAAAATCCTTGGAAGAGAAAGACAAGTATAGTCCTCTTTATATACCAAATCCTTTCTAGTGTTACTTGAAATTCAAAGCCCGAATACTACGCGCCCCTGGCTTTCTTTATCTTTTCAAAAAGTGGGTTCTCCGCCTCCGGCGCCAAAGCGGAGTTCCGTTCTGAGCCCACAATCCCCTTTCCCCCATAAATCCAGAAGTTAAATGTGCATTAAAGCGAATTCTAGCCTAGTCAGGTTCTACTTCCAACGGACGTCCGGTCCAATAAGGTCTCGGCTTTAATTTTGATGCCTTCTCTGAAGGTCAAAATATTTCCCCCCAATAGGCTTAAATAATCTTAAGTTTGGACGTAAGTTTGGAACTGTGGACATGTACTAGCTACATATGTCTGTCCTCCCGAGGTCTATACAGTACATTATTAACGGTTTTTTCCCCTTATGTCCATGTAGATCAATTTATCCCGCCGACTCAGGCCATATATACACTTCCCTTAAATATTCCACGTTTGCATGTGCTATTTGTGTATCTCCAGTGTGGTCGTCAATGGGAGCCTTGTGGCCATAGAATTTATTTGATTGGGCCAAATGACGCCAGAACAGACTTTCTGTCCTACCCTACCAAGTGCCCCCCCCCCCCCCCCCCCCCCCCCCCAAAAGAATCAAATAGCGTATATGTGTGAAAACTCCCCAAAAGAACCGTTACCGGATCCCGTGAAACAAAGAAAATGGTCCAGATCCAATTGGAAAAAGAGTGAAAGAAAATAGGATAAAACGAATGCCAAACCCAATGCGATATGGATATCATAGACGCGAGGAAAACAGGACCGGAAAGAGTAGAAAGGAAATGTAAGTCGAATCGAGTCAAGTCTGATATATCTACTACGCATGCATCATTGTCCACGTAGCGGCGTCGCAGTTCACTTCCTCAAAACTGTGTAGCATAGTGAATCCCATCGTAGAGAGACTGTCAAAGTTGTCGTCACCGTCGACCTATGTTTTGTTAGAGGATTAATGGAGAAAAGAAACAAAGCGAAGAGAACATACACAGTCCATAACCACGGCACTAGCACTCAGCTTCCGGATCTGCTTGATAGCCAACAGGATCAGACCTTGCATAACCGTAGAGTAATCTTCACCGCAAGAAGAAATGACGGGAGACGAAATGCCTCCGACAGAAGCTTGGGTGGCCCGTAGCAAGGGCATGTGTTCCGCCAAGGCAGATCGCTCATTGTAAATCACGATACTCCCGAGGACAACCCCGTCGGAGGGCCGCTTGGCCCGGATGATCCCGCAGTTAGGCGCGCCGCCCAGAGCCATGCGGTATATGTCGGCCACGCCCTGCCGCGCATATGTTTTAATGTGATCGAGGATCGCGCGCGAAAAGTCCCAGCCATACACGAGGTCGTATGTGATATCGGCATTCTGCAGGGCCGCAGTGAGTCCTTCAGGCGGCACCCATGTCGACAAGTTGCGCAGTATCACGCTGCACACGGGCCGTGAAAGCGCGGTATTCCACCCCATGTTCGCAAACCATTGTCGCAGCCGCTTGCGCTCAACGGGGTTAACGGTCGGGATGCCAAGGTAGATCCCTGGTAATCGAGATCCTAGTTGAAAGCGCTTTATCCCGCTCCGTTGGAGTAGAGTCCGAATCGCGCGGCTGTGAAGAGAATGTCCGATTGATAGCTTCCTTCGAGAGGGGTCCACAATTAGACATGCAAGGACCCCGGTGCCTGTTGATCGAAAGAAGTAGGTCGCGCAGAACCCATAGATGGCATGTGTGCTACTGTTCCGGACAACGAAATGAGCTTCGTCAATATCCTCCTTTCGTAGCAAGAAGCTGCTAGCGGTAGCTCCAAGCAGCTCGGATGGCTGGCCTGGTGCACAATCGTCTCGGATGGTGTCAAGCAGAGCATCCAGCCCAAAAGAGTCGCGGTCCTCGTTCCAATTTTCGACAAGCCAGTGCTGTCGAGACTGTTGAATTTTCTGCGTTCGACCAATGGAGCCGGGCAGAGCCGCTGAAGGTGTCAAGTCGCCATACAAGACCTTGACCAATGCCTGGAGGGCTGTTTCCGTGAAGTCATACGTGCATATATAAGTACCAATTGAGGAGTCCATGGCAAAATCATATGGCGAGCTAACCGCCACCACAATCAATGGCTTATGACAGCGTTCGCCAGATGAGGTATACTGTGATTGGCAGATCATGGAGACATGTTTTGAGAATCCTTGCTGATATAAATTGCGATTTGCATCTGCCGTGACAACAACTACGGCACTCGCTCTTTGGATGAGGTCTTCGTGGATGGGACGCACGCCATTGGAAGTATAGGAGGTGTGCAACACCCGCCCATTCCTCTGTCGTGAGAGTGATCGTCCAAGTTCTTTGAAGACGCCCTCTCCGCTCAGAACCGAGGAGGTTCGTTCCGAAGGTAATGTATCAAGTGGCCCATGCACAGACTCTGCGGCCGAGAGAGAAACCGCTGATGTGGGGAGTGGCTTGACTAGCGGAGTCAGCAGCAAAAGTTCCTCGTCTGCTTCGATGACATTGGACAACGGAAGTAAATTATTCTTATCCCTCATCACTGTGATGGAAGAGTTATAAGCTCGGGTGGAAAGGTTCGTATGCGAGGGTTGCATCTGTGTAAGTGAAGAAAGCCCCGGAGGGTTCAGTGCCTGTTCCCACGACGTACACCGCGCCTTCAAATCCAAAACTCGGCGCAACGATTGTTCAATTCGCTGACGGCCAATGATACCGTTCTCCACGCCGAGCTTCAATCCATTGATGGCTTCTTGTTGGACCGGGAATGACCGGCATAAAAGGATGATATCGCAGCCGGCGTTTTTCGCCATCACCGTGCCACCTCCTACTCCAATGTTATGTGTGAGTGCCTCCATTTCCAAGCATTCGGAAACGACAACCCCTTGAAACTGAAGATCTTTTCTCAAGAGCTCGTCAACCACTTGATCACTCAAGCAGGCGTGCATCACGTTCATCCCAGCAGATGACAATGAGACACCTCCCACCATCATGGCATCCAGGCCCTGACTTATAGCGTTGCGAAAGGGTACAAGCGCACTAAGACTGAGTTGCTCCAGGGATTCCGTAATAATTGGGACATCCGTCTGGGAGCCGATAAATTCCAAATTACCATAGGATGGAAAGTGTTTCCCACAGGTTACTAACCCTGCTTCTTGATAACCCCTCATGAACTGGACACCATATTGAGATGCCTCCTGGGGATCGTCACCGGCGGTACGAACGCCTAATGGCTGATTTCTCACATTGGTCAGAACATCCAAAACGGGTCCTAAGATCCAATTGACCCCAACAGCCTTCAGCTCCTGTGCTGTCGCGAAAGCCACCTCGTGGGCTAAAGATTTGGACCCAGTGGCTGCAATGCCCATGGTACTAGGGAATTGGCGAATATATATCTCATCATATAAACTGTTGACGCCACCATTCTCCTGGTCCAGGGCAATTAGTAGCGGAACGAGATGGCCTGCATCACGCGCAATGGTCTGTAGCTCCAGAACTAATCTGGTTGTATCATCGGCCGCTGTAAGTGCGTCAGTGACTGTCCAAGTTGACGGTGAGGGCCCTTTCAAAGATACATTTCAGATTTTTAGCAGATAGCAGCACAGCGCCCAAATGGTAATCCTCAATGAGTGATCGAATCTGTGGATTGACTGAAGTTCCATCAAAGCCCATCATAAAGAGCTGACCCATCTGCCTGTGCCATGTCAGCGCGTCCGAGGTGTCATACTTCCTAAAGTGGAAATAATTTAAAAGACCCTCATCCCCAGATTGGCACCTAATGTTCCACAATGACAGGAGATACCCCGGCAGATTGGAAGGAGGGGGGGGAGAGGATTAACGCCGATAGGAGATGAGCCAAGCGAAAAAGGAGATCGACATACCTATCTAGGTCCTCCCAGCCCGGGGGCAGCATGTCCTCTTTCCGGGCCATAGCCCGAGGAGGAATGCCTGCAGCGGCCCAGAAAGGTAGGATGCAAAGGGTGCAGTGTCGGAGGATCAAGGTGTGGACACCGCAAACGTCTGACAAGTAAGGAATATGAAGCCAGTGCACGCGCGTAGTCAGGTGACAGGGGGTAAAAGGTTGCAAGAGTCAAAAATTGGACCTCGGGAGCTTTGTCTTTCACCCCAGAGCCGCAAAAGTCGGGGAAGAACTGGGACTAGAGAGATAAGGAGATAGGTGCCCCCCGCTGTTAGAAGGGTCACGGGATCTTGGCATCTACATTATGTGTTCAAGTATACAATTGATATAACAGTACTCTGTAAAAGGTACATATTCAATTTCATAGAAATACATCTATGGATTATTGATAAATCATAATATCCACCCTGGTAATCCCCTGGCAAACACCAAATACGGTGATCACGTGACTTGTATGTGACTGTAATCGAAATCCTGTCCCCCAGTCACGTGTCGTACATACCAATACCGATACCATATCGGGGCGGCTACGACGCTACAACGTTCAGGGTTGCACTGAGCACTCTACTTCTCCAGCTTTTGCCGATATCACCGGATGCAACTCCTACACTTCTCAAATGGAACCTTCAGACCACCATGTGTATTGTGGAGTTCCGTACTCCAATCAGAATACCTATTTCCCTTTTTTTCCGGCGTCATCGCACTCTTGGTCTGATTGTTGGGCCACATGGAATACATCCGAGTGGACCTTGATAGAATCTTTGGAATCGGCCGAATAAGGTCAATGGCTATTTGGCTATCTTAGTGGATTCTTCCTTGTCAGGATACCGTTACCCACAGACGTTGACCAGTCAGTCCCAAATAGGACACTATCTGTGGCGATGATACATTTGCAGAATATAGCACGTGGCTCACTCTATACGACGTTCTATTTTGTCACTCCACCAAGAGACTGTAACCCATGGTCCCTTTTCCCTTGTTCTCTTTTATTTCCTTTAGATATCAACTTTCTCCCTTCCTTTCTTCTTCGTCCATACTTCTTACTCCAATTCAACCCCTGACGTAATTATGTGCGTGACATCTATATCTTTATAACTTTGATATATTGTATTCCTATGTACTAACCTGCTGGCTTCTCATAGGCGTGTCATTATCAGAGAAGATCCCAGTGAGGTGTCTGTGTATATCGCAGACTACATTATCAGTAAGCTGAAGCCCAGATCCTCCATGCGCCGATGCGCGCAATTCATGCTGAGACTAACTGTTCCATCTTAGGCCGCATCAAGTCATTCAATCCGACTCCTGAGCGTCCATTCGTGCTTGGTGTGCCCACTGGTAGCAGCCCTGAGCTCATCTACAAGATCCTCGTGCAGCGTCATCGCGCCGGGGAGATCTCCTTTAAGAATGTCGTGACTTTCAACATGGTATGCGCAATAATGATAACGGAGAAAACAACCCACTAATCCCAATACAGGATGAATATGTCGGTCTGCCCCGCGATCACCCCGAGTCCTACCACAGCTTCATGTACAAGCACTTCTTTTCCCATGTGGACATCCCCCCGCAGAACATTAACATCCTGGATGGCACCGCGACCGATCCTGTAGCCGAGTGTGCATCGTTCGAAGCACGGATCGCCCGCTACGGTGGCATCGAGCTCTTCCTAGGCGGCGTAGGACCAGACGGTCACATTGCCTTCAACGAGCCAGGCTCCTCGCTGAACAGCCGCACTCGCGTCAAGACGCTGGCCTACGACACCATCCTGGCAAACTCCCGCTTCTTCGGCGGCGACACTAACAAGGTGCCCCGCATGGCTATGACTGTTGGTATTCAAACCATCATGGATTCCCGGGAAGTGGTGATTGTAGCCACTGGAGCGCACAAGGCTTTCGCCGTGCAGAAGGGTCTCGAAGATGGCATCAATCACATGTGGACACTCTCCGCCCTACAGCTACACCAGCACCCGCTCGTCGTCTGCGACCGCGACGCCACTCTCGAACTCAAGGTCAAGACTGTGCGATACTTCGAATCCATCGAGCAGGCCGGCACCGATGCCCGCACACAGGGACCCGCTCTCGTTTACCGTCCTCGGACTTACGTCCCGGCTCCACTACCAGCCAAGACCCCGAAGTCCCAGCAGCCTACTCCCGATGGAACCCCCGAGAAAACCCTCAAGGATCTCCGCATCAACACTGAGTTGCACCGCCGCTCACTGGACGAAGAGGAGCTCACTCCAGATAGCATGTCCTCCCGCCTGGTCGACTCGGCCATTGGCGGTATTGACGGTGCGCTGAAGAGCGACCTTGTCTTTGACCGCATGGGCACCAGAATTACCACTCTCTAATGATGAACACCTCTCATACTTGTGGCATTTTCATTCCGGGGTTTTTCTTTTCGATTCAATTTTTTATGGGGGAAATATGGGTTCAGTCTTTGCAAATCATATCTGCATGGTCTCTTTTACTGCTTTGGCTTACGGGATCCATGCATGGGTGTTATCTAAGGAGTTTCGCTGGTGATTTCGGTTATTCCCGACCTGATAGATGCGATACGTTTTCTAGGGGTCAAGTGATAATATCAAAGATTTTAGCTACGGATAATTCAAGCTGTGTACACTTAATCTAAATTTCCACATTTATACGTACTTGTGTAGCGTGGTGTTGTTGAAGTATATATGTTAGGGTGCCTTGTCGGTGTCTTCCCAGACTTCGAGTACAGAAATATATAGATGCCTGAGTAACAGAATGAGGATATAGAAAAAGCTAGATTATTTGCTTAAATTGTGGCGCTCAAATAGGTCCAAACTCTGTACATTCTATGGTCATTGCTTTTGGGTCGTACATTGCATATATTAACATTATAGCTTGGCGAAGACACTGACCACGGCACCGCTCATATCGACTAGAGTGCTCTTGTTCTGCAGCCAAGCCTCAATACCGCGACGACCATTCTCCACGCCCAGACCGCTCTTCTTCCAGCCACCGACTGCCATTTCAGCAGGGCTCTCGCCCCACGAGTTCACCCAGGTAATACCAGCCTGCAGCTGGTCAATGATGCGGTGAGCCTGGTTCAAGTCCCTAGTGAAGACACCAGCAGCGAGACCGAGCTCAGTATCATTGGCGCGTCGCACGGCCTCCTCAACGGTATCATAGTACAGGATGGACATAACGGGACCGAAGATCTCCTCCTTAACGATGCTCATCGAGTCAGTGCAGTCGGTGAAGATGGTCGGCTTGACCCAGTAACCGGCCTGCAGGTCCTTGGGTACCGAGGGCTTCTCGGTACCACCGCAGAGCAGGGTGGCGCGGTCAGACTCAATACCGTGGCGAATGTATGCGACGACCTTGTCGTAGTGGGCCTTGGAGCTGAGGGGACCGAAGTTGGTCTGCTCGTCAAATAGCGGGCCAGCCCGCACGTATTGGATCTTCTCGAGCAGGCTCTTCTCGAAAGCAGCCTTCATGGTGCGCGGAACGAAGACCCGGGTGCCGTTAGTGCAGACCTGACCTGTGCTGTAGAAGTTGGCCATCATGGCGCCATTGACAGCGCTCTCCAGCTCAGCGTCTGGGCAGACAATCAAGGGGCTCTTGCCACCCAGCTCCATAGTCACATATTTCATATTGCCCGAGGCGGCGCCTGCGACCTTCATACCAGTTGCCACTTGGCCGGTGAAGGAGACCTTGGCGATGAGCGGGTGGCCGGTTAAGTAGGCACCGACATCACCGGCACCGTTGATCACGTTGAAGACACCGTCGGGGAGGCCGGCCTCGGTATAGATTTCCGCAAGGGTCTGACCGTGAAGTGGTGTATATTCACTGGGTTTATAAACCATTGTGTTACCCGCGGCTAGACAGGCGGCGGATTTCCAGAGGGCACTAGAAAAATCCAAGTCAGTTTCTTTTTCTCTGTTGCAAATGCAGGATCGAAGAACTTACATCTGGATGGGGTAGTTCCAAGCACCAATGCCGGCACACACACCCAGAGGGGACTTCTTAGTGTATACCCATGCATCCTCGCGAAGTTGAGTAGTCTCACCGTTGAGACCCCCGCCACCAATGAAGTTGGCATAGTACTCCAAAACATCGGCGCCAGTGGTGACGTCGACGGTGCTAGTCTCAGTAAAGGCCTTGCCGGAGTCCAAAGTCTCGACGCGTGCAATTTCATCGTTCCGCTCCCGTAGCAGGGCAGCAGCCTTGTGAAGAATTCGGGCACGAGCAATCAGCGGGGTCTGCGCCCACGAGGGGAATGCACGATCGGCAGCAGTAATGGCGGCATCGACGTCCGAGTTAGAGGCAATCTGTATATCGGCCAACGGAGTTGCTGTGGCGGGATTGATAGTCTGGAATGACTTGCCGGAGGTCGCGGCTTGGACCTTACCGTTGTAATAGAGCTGACGAGGTGGGAATGAGAGGGACATTTTGTAGTGAATTATACTTGAAAGATAAGAGAAGCGGGAAGAATAGAATAATCCCGCCTTATAGTTTCTCCGGAAAAAAGAATTGGGGTTTAGCGTAATACTTAATTTGACTAGGTACTCGGTACTCGGTCGCCACGCAGATTAATACGTAATGGCCAAGTACTAAATACGCCATCCGGTCAGCGGCTGAAGGTGGCTTGAAAATGGCTGAACTTCTACGCGGGGTCTTGCATTTCCACTTCTTATGGTTTGACAGGGAATTGAACACCAAGAACGGAATTCCTTAGCCCAAGTGTCTACATTACTCGGAAAGGAATTCCTATCCTGAACTTTCTCCAAATCTCCAAATCACTTTGAACATATCATGCCCCGATATGCGCTCACACTCGGCCGTTTACCTCGGGCCCTGGAGCCTGGAGTGGACCATATGTTGAATATTATCTAAGAGATCTGACAGGGCGCTCTCCACTTTTGTAAAACCGCCACCACTCAGAGGCCAATGGTTCGCCGAGGCTAACGGAAAAAAAAAAAAAAAAAATAGAATGAAAGTAAGGTAATCACCAGAGATTGGATCGAAGGTCTCCGATTAGACCACCCCCGAAACTAAAAATTCTCTTTAGAAAAAGACTGTCCCTTCTTCTCCAATCTTCTCCTCAACCTTGCATCTTCCTCCCGGTATTCAACATGGCCACCACTAACGAGTTCCCCGCTGTTGATGTTAACAGCTACGACTACATCGTCGTTGGCGGCGGTACTGCTGGCTGTGTGATCGCCGCACGCCTGGCTGAGTACCTCCCTAACAAGCGGACTCTGGTTATTGAGGGAGGTCCCAGTGATTTCATGGACGACCGTGTTCTGAACCTGAAGGAATGGCTGAACCTGCTCGGAGGTGAGCTCGATTACGACTACGGTACCACTGAGCAGCCTATGGGTAAGGCACTATTTTTCCGAAATTTTATTTGGAACGAGCTTATACTGACTATTTCCGCAGGTAACAGTCATATCCGCCATTCCCGTGCAAAGGTCCTGGGTGGTTGCTCTAGCCACAACACTCTAATCTCTTTCCGTCCCTTCGAGTACGATTGCCGCCAATGGGTTTCGAAGGGTTGCAAGGGCTGGGACTTTGAGACCTTCACCCGCATCATTGATAACCTGCGCAACACTATCCAGCCTGTGCATGCCCGCCACCGTAACCAGCTGTGCAAGGATTGGATCCAGGCCTGCTCTACTGCCATGAATATCCCTGTTATTGAGAACTTCAACGATGATATCCGCAACACCGGTGCGCTGACTGAGGGTGTCGGCTTCTTCAACATTGCCTACAACCCCGATGACGGTCGCCGTAGCAGTGCCAGTGTTGCCTACATACACCCCATTCTCCGTGGTGATGAGAAGCGTCCCAACTTGACAATTCTCACCAACGCTTGGGTTAACAAGATTAACATTGAGGGTGACACCGTGACCGGTGTTGACGTTACTCTGCAGTCTGGTGTCAAGCACACTCTGCGTGCCAAGAAGGAGACTGTTCTGTGTGCCGGAGCTGTCGACACTCCTCGTCTGATGATGCTTTCCGGTCTTGGTCCCCGTGAGCAGCTCTCCGCACTCGGCATTCCCGTCGTGAAGGATCTCCCCGGTGTTGGTGAAAACCTGCTGGACCACCCCGAGAGCATTATCATGTGGGAGCTCAACAGCCCCGTGGATCATAACATGACCACCATGGACTCTGACGCCGGCATCTTCCTGCGCCGTGAGCTGCCTAACGCCGCCGGATTCGACGGCAAGATCGCCGATGTGATGATGCACTGCTACCAGATTCCGTTCACTCTTAACACCACTCGTCTCGGCTACGACGAACCCGTGAACGCCTTCTGCATGACCCCAAATATTCCCCGCCCCCGCTCCCGCGGTCGTCTCTTCTTGACCTCCGCTGACCCCTCCGTGAAGCCTTCGCTGGACTTCCGGTACTTCACCGACCCTGAGGGCTACGACGCCGCCACCATCGTGGCGGGTCTCAAGGCCGCTCGTGAGATTGCCAAGCAGTCTCCCTTCAAGGAGTGGATCAAGCGCGAAGTTGCCCCCGGCCCCAAGGTGCAGACCGACGAGGAGCTGTCCGAGTACGGCCGTCGTGTCGCCCACACCGTGTACCACCCGGCTGGTACTACCAAGATGGGTAACGTTGTCACTGACCCCATGGCGGTTGTCGACCCCACCCTGAAGGTCCGCGGTCTGAAGGGCATCCGTATCGCCGATGCCGGTGTCTTCCCTGACATGCCTACCATTAACCCTATGCTGACGGTCCTGGCTATTGGTGAGCGTGCCGCCGAGCTGATTGCTGGTGAGGCTGGTTGGTCTCGCAACCAGCCCCGTCTGTAAAGCAGGGGCTTATTACGCGTCAAAGATCTGATATGCCTGTAAAAATTGTTTCTTCATTTTGGTCCTATTTTGGTTTTATTATAGCATATGAGCGAGCGGCGCATAGCTCCATTGGAGTCGGGCGCGGTGGATCGCCTCTGAATGCGGGCATCTTTCGAGTCTCTCCCCAGCGTCTGCGAGACAGACCTGGATATATTATCTATCTGACATATATACAATCATGTATAAACTTGATATTTGAGAATAAGTTTCTCTTGAAATTTGAAATTGAGAATATAAACAAATATTGGAACTGAAAGATGGTGCTGGCGCTATGACCATGCGCTTGCATATGCTCAATGCAAAAACCACAACCTCAAAAAAACGCCTGTAACCAACCGAGATGAAAGAGCTATTGAACAAATGCTGGAGTGACAGAAACCAAAGATCCCCCGAAAAGAAACAGATCGCATCCAAGATCGAAAACTACCTCATACGGTAGTCTTATCAGTATCGTGGATCTTAGCACCCAGCTTCCACACCTGATCAACCGTCAAGGTTGGCCCAGAGAAGGGATCCTCATTCTCACCCAGCACGATCAGATCGGCATCAGCACCGCTTTCTAACGACCCCTTGACGCCCTCCAAGCCAAGCAGGCGCGCCGGCGCGGCAGTGACAGCTTTGATAGCCGCAGCCGTCGACGCACCCGACCAACGACGGAAGTTGTTAACGCACTCGATCAGTGTAGCTGAAGACCCAGCAATCTTATCAGAGCCCTCAAGTGTCAACCGCGCACCAGTCTTAACAATCCGCTCCCCATTCGTCCAATCATAGACACCGTCCGGTAGACCACACAGACGCATAGCATCGGTAACCAAGATCAACCCATCTGGATGAGCATTGTATGCGATCTTGATGGAAGTGGGATGCAAATGGATGCCGTCGGCGATAACACCGTAAAACGGCCTGCGGCGCTCACTCTGTCCCAGCAGACCGAAGATACCCGGGTTGCGGTGGTAGAAGGGACGCATGGCGTTGAATAGGTGGGTGATCATGCGGGCTCCCTGGTGCGTGGCTTTGACAGCCTGCTCGTACGTTGCGTCGGAGTGGCCGATTGAGTAGATGATGTTGCCCTTGGCGATTTCGGGGATGTGGGCCATCATGTTGCCGACTTCGGGGGCGGCTGTGATCATCTTGATTGGGCTGTCTTTGCCCATATTCTCAGCGCCATAGCAGTGGATGAGGTCGTCGAAAGTTTCAGCGGCGCGCAACACTTCAGGCTTGTGGATGCCGTTGCGGCCAGGGCTGATGAAGGGGCCTTCGGCGTGTGCGCCTAATGATTCGGCGCCGTCTTGGGGCGTATGGGTTCCTGCTGTTGGGCCGAGGGAGGGTAGGACCTAAAAGAATAAAGATTAATTTTGTTCTTTGGGGAAAGTTCGAGTGCTCTAAAGCACTTTGTGCTTTGCTTACCTTCCAGTACACCTCGGGGGTGGAGCTCACGAGCGTCGGCAAGTAGGAAGTGACACCGGTTCGGGCCAATCCACGGTTCACCATGCGCAAACCCTCATCGTATTCCTCCTTTGTCTCACAGGGTACAGAGAAATCAAAGCCATGGGCACCGTTCAACTGGACATCGATCATACCCGGGGCAATGATACGGCCGCCGAGGTCGATGATCTCGTCGGGAGTCAGGTGTGATCCATAGAAAGCCTCTTGATCCTTTAGGATCTTTCCAGTCAGAGAGTCAATCCAGAGATCTTGCTCGACCAAGTTCAAGCCGCATACCAAGCGGCAGTTGGTGAACTTGGTAATGCGCGGGGTAGTTGTTTTGCCCGGCATTGTTTATTAGGAAATGTTTCCTGGTATTAGATGTCAAGTTGAAAAGAAAACGGAAAGAAGAGGGGAAACTTCAAGTACATAAAGATCCAGGAACAAATGATGTAACCGTAGACTGAGTGACATTCGGCATGCCGATGTGGTATACAATATAGTATGTACCTATATTGTACCTCTTGTATTAAACAATTACATATCAATACTCGGCCCGTAAATTACCAAAACCGGCTTTGACAATACCGTAAACAAGCCCCATACGACACTCCCCGGATGCGGGTCTCTTTTCTTTTTCCGTTTCCCAATGCAACATCTCTCTCCTTGTCACATCGGAAGTGGGACAATCTCTCACGTTACTCAAAAGGTATAGATGACTCTTCAAATGTTTATTTCCATGGGTTTGTAACTTCTCCAGATGATGACTCCATCTTTCCCCCGCCTTAAACCCAAATGTATGTTGTATGTCGCATTGAAAAAAATGGACCCCCCCAGATATAAGACAAATACTCCGTAGCGTGACTCGGTTATATTAGTTTATCTTCTAAGTACTAAAAAGCCTTAGCTTCGTCCTAAATTTCCTTTCCCTGCAGAATTTACCTTGGCAAGGGATTATCTACATTCTTCACGATTCTTCATCTTGTTTCTCACGTGGGGAACATTCCTCGGGCCCCTTGGCTCGCTTGTTGATTTACATTATTTTTCCTGCCCCTGTAGATCCCGTTTCCTACAACCATGACTGAGCCCGAGAAGCAAGAACCCGAGAAGCGAGCCGGGCCGACAGAACAATATGCGTCAATGTCTACGGATGTGGCTGGTCCGCAGGATCCTGAATCAGGTGTGGACCAATCAGTGATAGGCCCTGCGTGGATGTACAAGCCACTATTCAAGATAGGCAAATGGGAGGCTCCGTATTTTGCCTCACCGGAGATGCAACTATATTTGGTTTCATTTGTCTGCTTTTTATGTCCCGGCATGTTCAATGCCGTCAGCGGTCTCGGCGGCGGCGGTCAAGTCAACACCCACGATGTGAACAACGCCAACACCGCACTATACAGTACCTTCGCAGTAGTCGGTTTCTTCGCCGGCTCCATTGCCAATCGCATTGGTTTGCGGCTCACCCTCTCTCTGGGTGGGTTCGGGTACTTCCTCTACGTTGCCTCCCTCCTCTCGTACAATATCAATCAAAATGCGGCCTTCCTCATTTTCGCCGGAGCTCTGCTCGGTGTCTGTGCTGGTCTGCTGTGGTGCGCTCAGGGTGCGGTCATGTTGAGTTACCCACATGAGCATGAGAAGGGAAAGTACATCGCTATCTTCTGGGTGATTTTCAACTTAGGTGGAGTCATTGGTAGCTTGGTACGTTCATTTACACACCTTGAATTCTCCCAAACAATATACTGATATTAGTAGGTCCCTCTCGGCCAAAACATGCATTCGACCGCCGGCAATGTTAACAATGGCACCTACATTGCCTTCCTTGTTCTAATGGCCATTGGCTTCATTCTCTGCTGGTGTCTCGTCGATTGCAAGCACGTCATGCGCAAGGACGGCTCGCGCGTTATTGTAATCAAGAATCCAACTTGGAAGTCCGAATTTTTGGGTCTTTGGGAGACACTGATCAATGATTCGTACATTGTCCTGATGTTCCCCATGTTTTTGGCCAGCAACTGGTTCTACGCATACCACTTCAACGCAGTCAATCTCGCCTATTTCAATGTTCGCACTCGAGCCCTGAACAGTCTTCTGTACTGGCTGATGCAGATGGTGGGTGCGTTCGTCTTTGGCAAGTTGTTGGACTTGAAGGGTGTCTCCCGTCCGTGGCGCGCCAAGCTCAACTTTGGCATTCTGCTCGCTATCACCATGGCCATCTGGGGTGGAGGATATGCATTCCAGAAGAAATATACCCGGGAAACCAAGGGTCTCGGCATGGATTTCTCCGATAGCGGCTACGTTGGACCCATGTTTTTGTACATGTTCTACGGATTCTACGATGCTGCTTTCCAGACCTGCACTTATTGGTACATGGGTTCTCTCTCCAATAACAGTCGCAAGTTGGCCAACTTTGCTGGTTTCTACAAGGGCATCCAGTCTGCTGGCGCCGCTGGAATGTGGAGGTAAGCAACCCTTGCTCTTTTATGGTTCTCACTACTATTTCCGTAACTAACAACCTTTCAGCCTAGATGCACAGGAGACCGCGTACATGACCGAGTTCGCCTCTTGCTGGGGTCTGCTAGTTGGTAGTATGCTTGTTGCTTCACCTGTGATCTTCTTCAAGGTCAAGGATAGCACTGCCGTCGAAGAGGATCTGCGATTCTCCGATGAAACTGCCGCCGAAGTCCTGGGCCATTCTAATGAAACGTCTGAGATGGAGATGGATAAACCTCATGCAGAAATGCACACTCCTACCGATACTCTCCGCCCCTCTCACGAGGAGACCATCACCAAATAATGATTTGTCGCCGAGGGAGCCAACAATCCCCGCCAGTCATATGTACCACCCGCTGTCAATATTTGATTTAATCACTTTCTTCATTCTCACCACTGTGTGAGGAATTGTCCAGTTATGAGGCGTGTCACTTTTTAAACTCGTGAAGACCCCGGCCGGGTCACAACTGCACCAGGTGTCGTGAGTATCGACAATTTCCAACGAATACTCAAATGTCCGTAAATTTCCTTTTCTTCAATTATCTTGTACATGATTTTGGGTGGCCCTCCTTTCTAGACGCTGAGGGCTTTATTCGGGGTGTGCTTTAGATTTGCTATGGTTATGGGAGGACTTGTCTATCTAGATGCGTATATATTGCAACCTAACAAACCAAAATGCTATTGAATATTATCAATATATAACCAGATCTATCCTATGCACCTCTCTCACATCAAAGAACTAAGCCTTCGTAGGCGTAGGCAACGGCACCGAAGACTGAGTATGGGTCGCGGACTTTGGCCCAGTCGAGCCAGAATTGGGCTTCAGCTTCTTTTCCCCCTTGGGCAATTCCCACCCATTCAGCGTACGATTGAACAACTGCAGCGAAGCCTTTGGCTGATAATATGGCACTTCATGACCAGCCTCATAGACACGGGTGAAAGAGAAATTCCCATATTCCCTCGTCTCACCATACTCCACACCATCCACGAGGAAGGGCGCATAGCCCGCCTTCTGGAACTGCTTGCTGTTCTTGTACTTTGCCGCGAGGGAGATGGCCTCGCCGCCGAACCAGTTGCAGATGTAGTCTGCATCGCCGTAGATAAGGGCAACGCGGACGGGGCGCGAGAGGATGTCTTCTAGGTCTTCGAGGAAGTTGGGCCAGACGAAGTCGCCGGTTCGTTGAAAGGCGAAATAGACTTCGTTGTTGGATTGCGTGTAGTTTACATCGACGCCTATGGCGTTCATTACGGAGTCTTTCGCAAGGTAGTTTGCGTAGTAGCTTTCTGGGGTTGGGTCGTCGCTCGGATGGCGGATGTCGTAGGTGCCTCGGCCGCTGAAGACGTAGTAGGGTCCCTCTGTGTTGGGGGTTTTGTTAGTTATCCAATTATGCAGGTGGGTATTATATAAAGCTGGGGTATATGGGTATGGTTTACATACCGACGTTGTCCCGGCACATGTTGGTTGCTTCGCTGCAAAGTGCGAGGTCGGATAGCGAGGTGCGATTTGTATACTTGCAGGTTGCGACTTGGTCCTGGCAGCCGTTTGGCATCTCATTGGCAAATTTCATGTAGTTGTAAACTGTCTCGTTGACCTATATGTTTTTGTTAGTGTTAAACTATACCATTGAACGTCTGAAGACTCACAGCCTTGATGCCATAGCTGTTGTTCACGGCAAATTCAGGGTAGTACTTGGCTTGAATTCCTTCATCGATGATGCCATTAATGATACCCAATGTGTTAAAGTCGAGTTGGATGCCATCAAGGGTGCCGTTGGCAATCTTAAGGTTCTCTTCGTAGAAGTGATCGAAGAACTATCCGTGTTAGAATCTGAGCGAACGAAATATGAGATACACAGGCAGTCGACTTACGGCGGGGCCATAATGTCTGAAGGAAGTTAGTAATGGTACACTAACAGATATTTCTAAAGTACTCGAGCGAACTCACCCTCCATAGCTTTCAGTCCACAAATTGAAGCTCTTCGATTTGATCTTCGAGTCCAGCTTGGGGAGACCACCTAGGAATCCCTGCAGGACTTCCCAGGTAGCCTTGGCAGCGAGTTCAGTTGTATCGATTGCAGTGGCATTGATGACTGGATAGCGACCATCAATGCCTGCATAGGACGGGTCTTCATATGAACCTGTGATGGGGTTAAGGGTGCCAGGTGCTTTCTCCGCGTAGGAGAAACCTGCGATTATATTAGATATTTGAAAAAAAAAAAAAACAAACAAACAAAGAGAATAGAAAGATAATCATACCAACACCTAGTGGCTGAGAGAGAAACAACATATTCGAGACCTCATTCCAGGAGTGCTTGTTGATATAAGATTCATTATTCTTGTTGACACCACAAGGGCCCAATTCCTCGAACAATCCAATCAAAGAGTCACTACCCGGTCCACCATTTAACCACAATGTAATCGGCGCATTTTCAGGGTCATGGCGAGCCTCGAAAAACCAGAAGAAAGTGTGCTCTGTGGGGGAGAGGTCCACATAACCCGCATAGGATTTGACACCCGGGGTAGTTTCACAAACACCCTCTTTCCCAGGCTCTTTATAGCGAATGGTGACATTATTAGCCGTCTTGATAGTCTTGACGTCTTTCGCGGGATTGGGTAGCTGACGGCGGAAGAAGGCCTCCAAGCCATCGTCTGGCACCGCGAGTGCCGCTACAGCAGGCAGAAATGGAATCCAGTGTGAGACACGCATGATGGGCTACCCGCTTAACGTACCGATTACAGAGGGTGTGGGGATATTTATAGTCCCAGAAGAGGGGAAATAAACAGCAATAGTACACGATAAGAGCGCATTTTAGGCAATGGTATTCTCGGAAAAGGTCGGTGAAAGTGTTTTTGATCTCCGTAGGAGCTCCGGGAAACGGTAATATCGTCTCATGAGGGGAAGAGTTAAAGCTCCACTAAGCAGTTGGATGTTCATCTATTTGATAAGCCGGGGAAAGATCGGCGTTAGATAGTAAATTGTAGGCTGTGTCTAATAGCAGGGATCTCACGGACCTTGACTAAGGAATTATAGGGCGACAAGGATGTCGCCCGAGAACATGATTATGACGTGCTGTATTTCATGACTTAGATAACTTTGTGCAAATCTGTATTATATGTTTTATGTAGAATAACTATAGCTCCACAGGTATCATTTACAGGTACTATATAGACACAGTCCCTGAACACCGGGGATATTGGCCTGTCAAACATTCACTGCTGTATATACAGAGGAATAATAGTAATAACACTTCCTGGTTCGATGATAATACCAGAAGTAACAAGATCAAAGAGCCAAATTTTATATTTTATATGAAGTGTATATTGTAGTTACAATCATGTTTATATAGCTTGGCTTGAGTACTGTTACAATAATGCCAAGCCGCTACCCCGGAGTTAGCCAGTGCCTAAAGAGGAAGGTCCTATTTGGATATAACGAGGCCATGGAAGGAATTGGATTTTAAATGTCAACCCAAAAGCTTATCCTAACGGACCTCTGTGAAATCCCTGGATAATCCCTGGATATTGCTTCCCTTCTTATAAGTCTCACCAGGGTCTAAGCCGAGATATAAATAGAGGCCTAAGGCACTTGAAATTGGTCGAAATTAAAAAAAAGTCAAAGATTAAACTTCGAAAAGTTTTGCACAGATTTTGTTTCCTTTTTTGGCTGTCGACCTATACAACTGGCACAACTAAACAGAATGATCTCTGAATAGACCAAAGAGACCACTGAAAAGACTACCAAAAAAGACATCACAAGACCGCTTATGCGACTATTCTTGTAGTAATATCGTTAAAGAGTATTATAGTCATTTCAACGTGGACTGCCGATCTCACTGGATATCACCAGAATGCCCGCATATGGTTTTCTTTTTCTTTAGAATAGAACTAAAAAAAACTAGATTCGATATAACCTTATCGACTACATTGCAGTTTCATATTTCAATTCAACTATAATTAAACCAATGAAACAAGGACAACCTTGGAAGTGCCTTGAGCCAAGGAGCCTCAAATAGAAGGCGGAAAAACGATTGATCCGAAATTATGTGTCTGCCGTGGTCTCAGACTCCGAGATCGTCCCAGCCCAGTTCTTGTTGACTCCTTCATTTCCACGATACATTAGTGCCTCATCATTGGTTGATTCCATGTGTCAAGTGGGAATAAGTGGGAATAGATGAAAAATATACCCAAAGACGGCATCAACCCCCTGGCTACCCACCCAATTACAGCCCCATAAGGACATAGACACGGAAATATTAAATTTCAGGAAAAAAATTGAGCTGAGATGATGTGCTCCGTAGCGAGGTGATTTCCTCTCATGGAATCTTCTCCGATAATTCATAGACGTTCTTTGTTAAAAGGGGCCATAACACTATCCATCCTTTCCACACACCACCCCCCCCCCGGTTTACATCGTGTGTTTCACTGGTGAAACTATCTCCAGACTTCCAAGGACATAATTGTCTTTTATTCAGAGTCAGCGTAAGTCAGATCCACTTCTATTGATTCTTTATCTTTCTGATCCGATATAGAGTAATACCTTGCATGATTCAAACACCAGCCATCTTCACCATGACTAAAGCCATTTTGGGCTGGTTGCAATTGTGATTTTTATAAATGGATAGGGGCATTATACCAAAGCTTCAAAATTATTGTCTTATTCGCAACTCGCTGGGGAGTTATATCTAAAGTGTGATCGACTTTGGAGATTTGGAGACTTAACATCATATACTACAACATGGATTCTGCGCCGGAGACTCCCGTTCACACGCCCGAGGCTGTTGAGAACGAGCAAACAGCCACTCAAGGAACATTCAGTCCATACCCATCCCATCCGATTGTCCAACTCCAAGGCCCATTTGAGGAATCAATTGTGGAGACGACCGATGGTTCAAGAAATAAATGGGTCGTTGACATTGACGCGCAAGCACGGCGGCGCGATCTATTAGAAAATCTCGAATACGAGCGGCTCTGTGGGCGAAAATGGCGCCAAAGGGCCTCGGAAAAGTGAGGAGTTAACGTCCTCGTACTCGTACGTGACACTGGACTAACCTCATCATATAGATATCATCCGTTTTGGAAATTGATTTCCCAAATGGTCTTCGGAGTACACCTCCTAGCCAAGAACCTGGCGAAATCTGAAGACTCAGTCATGAGGATTCTACAGAAACACGTGAATGAGTTGGATGGCTTTTTGGAAAGGACCACCGAAGACTTCTTGATCATCCGACTAGACGTTCGCACTCGAATTCAGTATCTCAGTCTACCGCTGGGAAACCTCGATGTCTTCGATGAGATGCTCCAAGACCGGAATTTCCGGCTATCAGTTGTAGCCTATAATGATCAGATCGAACATTCTATTGACAGGTTCACCTGTGCCATCACAGACTCGCTTAAAGACTTACAAAAGGCCAAAGAGGCCATGGGAGCACTGTGGTTCTACTTCCGGGAACTTACAGACGAGGGTTGCTTTGAGTCCGAGAGCCTCAAGGCTTTCCATCAGGCCATGATGGACAATATGGAGGGCTGGATTGTCGCTATCTCAAAACTTCGCCGACGGGGTAGGGCCCTTAACAAGGCCATGGGCCAACTTGGCCTGGCGACTACACAAATGCAACAACGAGTGGGAGTAGCGAGTAGAAAGGATGTGGTGAGTTGACAAGGCCTTGTTCAATTACAGCGCTAACTATCACAGCGATCGTTTATCAAACAAACCAGCAAGACTGCAAGTCGAAGCAAGTCAATTACACAGAGACTCTTTAATAAAGAACGGCCCGCATCAGAAAAACCTCTTCCCCGCGATCCATTATCGAAGCCAAAGAGGACACCGACGGCTTCCAAGCAGTTTGATAATCCCGCCACAACTGAAGATAAACTTGACAACCCTGCGGACCAATCCGTCCCAAGCGATGGCATTCGGCGCAAAATTATGAGTCGGGCCAAATCATGCAGTGCTCTTATAGCAGAAGCCGGCACAGGCGCAGGCGCCAGCAACGAATCACCTCCTCCCCTTCCATCGACACCCGGAAAGCTCAAACATAGGCTCTCAAAGCCTTTCTTAGTCAAGCGATCCACCAGCGAGAAAGTCGACTTGGCACAAGCCCGACCGAAAACAGCACCTTCACAACCTTCACAACCCTCACGACCCTCACGCAGCATCTCCATAGAACAACTCCGGGCATTCTGCACCACCCCGCGCCCCCGGACCGGCCAATCCACAGTCAAATCGCCCACGAAAGCGCGACAGCAGGCCCACAGCCAACTCATAAACGGCCGAGAGACCATGAAGGAACAGATATCTCAGTTCCTCAAGACGGACCGCGTGGTCGAAGCCTGGGATAGCGTGTCTAAGAACGCGTGCTGTACTCGCCCTATCGTGAAGACGAAAGATTGGCCCAGCAGCATCTTCCGAGCCAAGTCGTCTTCTACCACCCTGCAAAATAAGGGCAACGACACAAGCCTCTCCGGGCCGGACCTGGACAGACAGATGTCCTGGGTACAGGAGACATTCGACGTATTACCTACATACTCGTTCAAACCGAAATTTGACATGTCACCCCGGATCCATGTTGTATCGGTGCAGATGACCCTCGATGAGGACGCTAATGGGGTGGCTGAGAGAGAGGCGAGTTTGGACCTGAAAAGTGAAGTCGGATCGAGTATCACCGCCTTGCCGGCTGTGCCGACGCCCATTCCACCGGTTAGTCAGAAGAATATTGCAAGTTATAGTTTACTGCTAACTGTATTCGACAGATTGCTTTGGAGCATCGATCTCGATTGATTAACTGTGCTTAAGCTTGAGGAAGTATGGCTTTGAAAGTGTATATTATCACTTGGGAATAGAGATATAGAATTAGAATTATAGAAGAATTTAGCTGAATATCACAGCTCATGTTCATTTAAGAATAGTATAAGAATACAAAAAAAAGAATAATATAATATACGTACTCCGTGTATTCGTCAACCCTGCGCCCCCGAACTGCGCCACCCAGCTTTTTGATTAGAAATTCTTTGACTTTACTCTTCTTTTTTCCTTTCTATAAGTTTTTTTCTTCATCTTTTTATAAATTCCTATAAACTCATATTTCTTCTCTTCAACCCATCAAGTACTGGTACCAATATCAACATACAAAATAGGAGACTAGACAAGTCACAGTACCTTCCCGGCCTGAAACTGCAGCCTAATCTGCCAAGGACCCACCGCTCTCACCAGCCCCCGTTGACGTCGAACATCTCACATCCTTGAAATTGGATTCTTTTCCCTCTGTTTTCGGATTTCTCACTCGATCTATTCCTCACAAATAATTCGCCCGCTATGGCAGTCCTATACGCTCGATATTGGTGAGTAACATAAAGACTAACTGTCACGGAGACATCTCACTAATCTCTTATCGTCTGTAGCTATGGGTATAACGACGATTGTTATTCTACCTGGGACTCTTGGGGTCGCTGGGTAGCGTTCGCCGTAATCGTCGGTGTAGCTTTCCTACTTTTCTTTGGGTTCGCGTGAGTCCTACCCCCTTTTCTCCCATTCTCGATCCTAACAAGCCCTGTTCTAGATGCTTCAACGCACGCCGTCGCCGAACCCATGGCCAACGACCTCTCACAGGAACCGGATGGATGGCTCCTCCTCCGGGACCTCCCCCGCCAAACCAACCCATTTATCAGCAACCTCCCTACGGCGACCCTTACTATCAGCAAAATGCACCCCCACAATACAGCCCGAACCCTCAACACCACGGCTACTTTGGTGCGCAAAACGCACCGCCACAGCAGCAAGGAATCGAGTTGCAGCAGCCTCCGAATGCGTACGGTGGCAGTGGACCTTATGCGCCGCCCTCTGGCCCGCCGCCGCCCAACGGCCATAAGGGCTAGATAAGCATTTTCGCAAAGCTTAATGGGCATGGCTTTGAAGGTCTCCCTATATTACATTTCATGTTCCAGAAGTTAATGGGTTAGGTTTACGGCGTTGTCAACTGCGTGCGAAATATGACTTTTTCTTTGATTTGATCACATACCCGCATGGGTGGATGTTTTTTTTTTTTCTTTTTTTTTTCTCTTTTAATGCTTCTTCATGTCTCCCATGTCATATCAAGGGAAGTTCAGCTGGGTTCGAGCATTTGTCTGCAGCCTTAGATCCCCGAAAGAATGGGATTGGGGTTATCAAGTTCTGAGTTCTCCAGTACATTTTTCTCTCTAACGATATATCTTGAACGGTCAAATGGGCTTGAATGAAATGATACAAATTAGAATTAGAATTGCGCTTTCAAAGTTGACTGGCTCTAATTGATTCATTGGGATATCGTGTATATTGTAGATCACCTGGTTCCAGAGAAGAATGTCCAATTTGCAAATGCTTTGGAATGGGCCAATTGAACTCGCCAATTTAACAACTCACCTTATCAATTGTAAACTCTCACAGATTCATGAACATGTAATTGATATTTCGATATATAGCGGTCTGATTAGTGCCCCAGGCACCCTTATCTCCGCCGTATATCGCGCTCCACCCTGCATTTTCCTCAATGCGACAACCTGTAAGCCCATGGATATCGACGACATTCTCGCGTCAGTGGACCACGGCCCAGGTGCCAGCCCTGAGTCCACAGCGCTGGACCACCAGCTGCTCACGCGCTTCTGGGTAGCCGAACGCGCCGTGTCGGAGGTACTGCCGTGGCCGGCGCCACTGATGGAGCGCATAATGGACCGCGTGCGGATACAGGTACACAGCAATTACACAACAGCTATCAATCTCCCTAAAACCAGGTCGCTAATACGAGCCTACAGATCGAAACAATCGAAGATCTAGCCGCTTCATCAGAGACAACCCTCCCAACAACAACAAACACGCACAATCCCAATCTCAACCTCCGCCTTTCAATCCTCCAAACCGACCTCGCCCGCACGCAATACATAGTGCGCAGTCTGTTGCGAGCCAGGCTAGCCAAAATAACAAAATATAGCATGCACTACCTAGTCCTGCTAGCCTCGCGCAATAAAAACCCCCTCGCATCGCAAACACAATCAACACCCTCCTCGCAGAACCCGAATCAGCAGCCCGAGGACTCTGTGCCGGATATATCAACGCTGACGGATCTGGCGCCGCTCTCGGAGCCGGAATCGTCGTTCCTGCATGCTCACCAGACGCTCCTGGCGAGCCATTACGCGGGGTCGTTTATGGGGGCGTTTCCGCGGCAGCTGAGGCGGTTGGATGATAATGCCGGTGGGACGAGTATGATCCAGGGGCCGGAGTTGAGGGAGGTTGTTTTTGTCCGGTGCCTTGGGGCGGAGGTTCCCGTTGTTGTTGTTGGGGGCGAGGAGGAGGAGGAGGAGGGGAATGAGACGGGGATTACGATGCGGATGGGGGATGTTTGGGTTGTGAGGTGGGAGGGTGTTAAGGGGGCTTGGGGGAAAGGGGAGGTGGAATTATTGTGATATTTTTTTTTTGAGTCTTTTGGACTGGGGTTTGATATACGACTTCATCTTCATAGCGGAGTAGCGGTTCCTGGGGTGGTGTTGGGCGTTTATTTTATATATATTATGTTATTTCTATGACTGGGACTTGTTGAGAGATACTATGCATGTCCTGCCAAGGCAGTTTCCATTCCAACAAATCAGATGGTTCTATATGACCATTTCATTTCTTTCAATCCCTCGAAGACGCCAATCGCTAAGCTCAGAGAAACGCAAGCACAACCTGAAAAGCAACACCGAGATGCGGGGACACCCCAGACCATAAAATCATAAGAATAAAGAAGAGCAAATGAGTAGATCGGGTAGAAGGCATATCCCGTGATCAACCGAGACAAGTCTGGCTTTACGCGACATACCCGTAGGTGGGTGGCTCTTCAGAGACTCGCTCCAGGTATTCGCGGTCAATCAGACTCTCAATGCGGCGCTTGATCATATTCACATCTGGAACAAAGCGAGCAGAGAGTTGCGAAAGAGTCTCAGTCATTAGTTGAGAATGAGTAAGCGTTTTCCGTTGTCTGTCAGATATTAATTCGTCGGATCATACACGAGGTTATATGGAGAGAGTCATACTTCATAATGCGGACGATAGCAGCTTCGATGGTACCGTTGCGTTCGTCATTCATCTTCTTTTCAGTGACCTTGCGCTGATCTTGGTTCTCGACCTTGTTCGCCCCGCCGCTGACAACTCCGATACGCACTTTCACAAAGGGGCTGTGGAACTCATGGTTGAAAAAGAAGCGGTCGGTGGACTTCACGTCCTTGGTCATAGGATCCTTCTTCAGAACTCGAGTTTTCGGAGCAACGGCGAGAGATTGCAAGTTACGCATTAGGTCGTGGTCTTGGATCCGGGTGCGAGTTTTGATCTCGTCATATGTGAGAGCTTCGCCGTCTGGTACGTCGTTGAATAATAACAAAATGACCATGGCGTATGTTGACACATTGAGTTCATAGCGCTGGACTTTGCCATTGGGGCGTATGAAAGTGGCTCGAAGATCGCCAGTGCCCATGCTAGCTTGCCACGACAGTTTGCGACCACTGTGCTTATCGAGATAAAACCTCTCAAAGCTTTGCTTCAGTGAATCAATCTCCCGTGGGAAAATGCAAGGCAGTTGCACCGTTCCATCTCTGCTTGCCATAATTTCCATCGGCCACATGGTACTGGTGAGAACGTTGATCTCCAGGTCCACCGGTTTCTGATCGGGATCACCATTGCGCGCAATATGCTCCTTGTAATTGGTGGTAAGATCTTCCGAGATGGTCATATCCTTGAACATGGACTCAATGCGTTGTGTGAACTGATTGCCGACTTCCATCTTCATCTTGGAAATCATCTGTCTCTCTGCATCCATACTGACAGAGCGTTTCATCAAAAGACGACGTGATAGATGTTTCTTGTAATAGGTCTCAAAGAGATCCTTGTCCTTAATGTAGCGCAACAATGTGATACCGTTGTCCAGGAGAACGTCTACTTCGCTCTCTGTCTTTCCCTTGATGCCCTTCTTCAAATTCTCATCGAAGAAGAGAGAGAGGTACTCGGAGTTCCGCGAGTTCATGTTGATGAAACTGGCAAAGCTGGCCCCAATTGAGCCTTGCATGCCCTGGTCGGAGGCAAAGGCATGCTCCCAAATGTCATCGAATTTTCGCTTGAGGCCCAGAATATCGTCGACCCAGCGGATTGCTGACACTGTTTGCTGGTTCTGAGGCTTCTCCTTATCTTTCACCTTCTCGGCTTTTTTCTCTCCTTTGTCAGGTTTCTCTGCTGGCGGGACTGGCATTTGTGGCAAAAGTATAGACGAAGCATTGATTTCTTTGCCCATTTCCACAATCCGTGTGTTGACCAATTTTGTCAAAGCTTGCTTCTTACTGTCAACTCTTTTGTTGAGCATGTAAACATTCCGTAGCCCATCCAACTGATCGTGATCCAGCATGCACCGGACACCAGTTCCCTCAAGATTGACAACTTCTTCAATATTGCTCCGGATTAGCTGCTCGTCAAGCAACTCAAGGACCTTAGGTTCTGTCGCGAACGACAACATATACCGGCATCGCTCCTCCTCTTCCGTGATCCGCTGGGTTGCGAGTCGGCAAAACGTGACAGCATCTCCCATGTCCAACAACCGTTGCCCCTCTGCTTGGTAGAACTCCTTACTCGTTTTGAGGAAGGCTGGCTCAAACTCAGTTAGATAAAGCTTCGAGCTCTCTTCCTCTGTAGCAGTGTCGTAGAGACCCTCCAACATTTGGATGCAATGCCGAATGAGCGGCCGCTCAATAATGTGCCCAGACCGTTCAAGTTGAATCATAAACAGTACGGTGGATTTGAGCACATTCATAACAGTCAGATCAGAGCTTTCACGGATGGGAGATCGTAGGATATGGTCGCGGAATAAAGCCATACAGGCAACGTAAATGGGTGGGTGGGTGCGGCTGGCTATCATGCGGTCCTATGCAAGAGGTTAGAGCATTGTAACAATACTATAGAGCGTCACAACTCACCATATACATAAGTACATCGGTGACCATGCCCATGCCTAGTTGATGATCTTCCCAAGCATCCTTCAGGACAGTGAGAAACTTCTCCCCCGCCTCCCTCCTCTCACTCGACTGGTCCTGCGCATCGGTGGATTTTTGCATTCGCACGAGGCTCGAAGAAATCGAATCGACAATGAGGGATCGGACATTGGTTTTCAGCCAGTCCTTCTCCAGTTGTATGACATGCTCGTAAAGATCAGGTGCCCGCATCATCAACACGATCTTGTAGGCGTGGCGGTAGATCTCTTCGAATGCCAGAGTTGAGGCATTTTTAGTATTAATTTCAGTCAATGATGATGAAAGAACTGTCCATATAGAGTCGAAATCTTCGGTATTAGCATGGGAGACTCCCTGGAAGTATAGTTAGTGGATAGCTTCATAGTTTTGACCCCGCGGTCAACGAACCCTTCGGGGAGCTCGAATCTTGTGACGAGCCCTCATTGCTGCCATCTTGCGCACACAGTAAAACCAAGAGAAAATGAGTAAATAGAGACGTCAAGAAAAAAAAAAAGGTGAAGGAGAACTGCGCTCTTCTCTCCGCGGAGGTCAACCCCGGAAATTCTAAAGTTCCGTCTGTCGCTGACCGAGCATCATCATTTCACTGGTTGTTTTATTTTTCTTCTTCTCTCGTGAATAGTTTCTTTCTGAGTTGCAAATATCTCTTGTATCTTTGACTCCTTTATCTGCCAGCTTTTGAATACCTTCACATATCGTGACCATGCGCCCCTTCACCATGGGTCTCCGCCCATTAAATGCCCTGGTGTCGCAAGCACAATCCTACACTACTATTGCGCGCACGCAATCCTCACGCTTCCTCTCAACACAATCCCTCTCTCTAAACTCAGCTCGCCCGTCATCTATTCTCCCTCGCTCGCAGCGCATCCTTGCCCAGACTCAACTCCGATTCAACTCCCGCTCTCCTCGCCCTCTCACCGAATCGCCTAAGAGCGAATCGCCTAAGACCCAGGCGGAGCAAGAGGCTGAATGGGAAGCACAGAACCAGGAGCGTCGCAAGGATGAGGAAGCCTACCGCATCACATTCACTTGCAAGCCGTGTGGTCATCGCTCCGCGCACCGCATGTCCAAGCACGGCTACCACCGTGGAACTGTCCTTATCCAATGTCCATCCTGTGACTCTCGTCATGTCATGAGTGATCACCTTGGTGTCTTCTTCGAAAAGAAGACAACCCTGGAAGATATATTGAAGGAGAAGGGTCAGACATTGACCCACGGCCATACGGAGGGAAACCTGGAATTCTGGGAGGATGGGTCTGTGAAGAGTTATGACTTGGAGGGCAAGGAGATAATGGCGTCACAGAATGATAAGCCGACTTGAATTCATTTGAAGCGAGGTTGCTGCATGGATTCTTGATTCGGTGCATATCAGGTGTCGGTTTTGTTTGTCTCGTTGGGTAGACCTGTATAATATGAATGGTGAATAAAGACTCTACTCTCAGCATGGCAGGATCCAAGCATCGACGAGAAAAAGGATATACGTGGGCTTTGTACATTAGAAATCATCTTCGACTGAATGTCCAGTCAACCCCATTAATTTCAAGGACAAATCGATCTTCAAAAATACTACACATATTGAGAAAACCAGAGCTTTGTACAGAAGAAATCAAGTTGTTCTGAAAAGGTATATACAATGCAAGTATAATATAGTAACCCACTCCACCGAAACGCCCAATTTTTGTATGCCAATAACACCATTTCATGAGACATGCAAATAGATGCCAAATCCTCTACCAACCGCGTCTCTTTCCGCGGTGCTCCAAGCCCTTCTCACGGCGCTTGTCTCTCTTCCGCTCGTTCTTCTTCATCTTATCACGTCCGTACTTCTCAGGGTCAGAAACAGCTTCGATGCGACGCTTGGCTCGTCGTCCCTCACGACGTTCCTTGATGGCTGCCTGGACTCTAGAAATCTGTTCCACGTACTCGGTGGTGCCGAGTTTCTTCTGGAGAAGATCCAAGACCTCGTGGCAGTTGGAGACGAGGGACTTGTACGTGTTTTGGAAGGTCTCATCAGACGAGCGCGGTGCCGGGATTGATGGATCCGTCAGGTGCTGCAGGGGAATGAGAATGACACGGAGAGAAGGACGGATCTGGTCAACCTCGATGTGGCGGATGAGTGCGGCAAGAAGCGTGATGGAGGCTGTCTTGGGGATGAGGGCTTCTGCTCGGCCGGAGATAGTTTCCCGCCGCAAAAGGGAGGAGACCTGCTTGAAGATATAGTGGATGGCAGATCTGTTGTATGCCACCTTGGCTCCCTCCTTCGTCTCTCCTTCAGCTTCACTGCCAGCATCCTCATCCTCGTCCTCATCTTCGGACTCAACATTCTCGCCTGCCAGCTTTGGAAGTTCAAGTCCGTTTTGTGAACAGCAACGTCCAAGGAAAACAGTGTTGCGCACACTCTGCATAGCTAGTTCCTCGGCAATGCCTGGGGTACGCAGACTGCGGAGACTGGCGCGGAGAAGCTGCAGCATGGCTGGCTTATCGATGGCGAGACCGGAACTTCCAGTCAAGGGAAGGGAAGCGTAGCCAGCAGGGGCATTTGTCTTGGCCAGATCAGCCATCCACAAGCCTACAAGGTTTGCAGCACAGGTCTTGACCCATGTGTGGGGGAAGAACAAGCACTCTTGGACAGAAGTCCAGATAGAAGCGCATTCCGGGCTTAGAGCAAGCGTGGGAACCGTCTTGCAAAGCTTCGTGAAAAGTTGCAAGGCATAGTAAAGAGCTTCCCAATTGCCGTTCTCATGGTCATCAAGAACGGGCTTCATCAAGCCAGGGAGGATGTCGATCACGAAACGAGCCTGTTTATCCTTCTCAGTCTGCTCGGCCTCGAAGTAGATCCGCATGGCCTGCAATCCAATACTGCATAGGGCCATGTTGTTGGTCTGCTCCAACCACGAGCGAAGGGGAGTAAGGATGGTTTTCATCTGCTCTCGATCCGCACGGTTGAAGAACTCCCCTAGCAATGTACCCGCCAACTCGCGGCATTCCGGAGACTCGTCGTTCGCCATAGCAAGGACGATAGGCAGGAAGAAAGTGCTGATGATATCCTGTGCCAATTCTGGGCCGGTCTTTGAAAGGAGCGCGTGCATCGCCTCCATAACTGACTGCCGTCCAGACTGATGCTTGTAGTCCAGGTTCTTGGCGAAGAAAGCGAGCTGTTTGGTCCAGCGACTCTTTGCCTGCGGATACTCGATCAGGAAATGGATGTAGGTACCGCGGGCAAGATCCCGGGCAGACCGAGTCTGGTTTGTCACCATCATGGTCGCAATGTTGTCCATAAGCTCATACATCTCGGGAACGACAAGCTTCCGGGACATGACTGCGCGGATGAAGTTGAAAGTCACACCTTGGCGATCTGGCTCCTCAATGTCGGAGGCCAGACGCTTGAGCAAGTATGCAAGATGTCCATCGCGGAGCTTGGTATCCTTTCGTTCACGCAGCATGGAAGAAATCAACTTCAGGGAGGCCTGTGCCGCCTCAGAGTTGGTGCTAGGAGACTCCTTAACAAGTTTGACTGCTTCCGTGAAATAGACGTGTGAGTTCTCGTCAATCTCTGGCAGCGGAAGCTTGATAATCGTGGAGAGCAATCTGAGAGCAGAAACCTTCACTTCCTCCTGGGACTGAACAAGCGCATCACCAATGATCGGGATGAAGCCCGACAAGTTAGAAGCTGTCAACAATGAATTGAACTTGTTAAGGATAGCACGAAGCACATCCAGGGAGAAACGGGTCAACTTGTAAACATGAGAAGATGTCGTACCCCTGTGCTCGCCCCGCTTAGCTCCTTGCAATCGGATCAAGAATCGCTCCTCGTATCTGGTCTTGGGGGCAGCTGGGCCCGCATCTGGGGCATTGTCCCGATAGGCCTCTTTGATAACCTCGTAACAGAAGACCAACATCTCGCGACTTTCGGCGTCGGGGTTTCTTAGAAGACCGATGCTAATTCTTCGCATGAGCTCATCAAGCTTGTTGACGAGGGTTGTATTGAGCTTTTCGCGGAGGAGTGCCTGCAAAGGCCTAACCAGGTTGGATAATTGGCTGATAGTTGAGATCTTAGCAAGAAGCTCCATAGAGTCATAGCTCTTGCTGCTCTTGACCTCCTGCATTTTGCTGGTGTATCCTTCAGCGTCCTTTTCTTGACCGACTGTGCCAAAGGTATCATCCATCACAACCGCAACCAGTTCTTTCAAACAGTAATCCAAATCTCCTTGCTTAAAGTGATCAGTGGTGGTCACAAGCATGGAATGAACAGTGAATGAGAGAACGTGAAGTTGGTATCCCCGTGCGAGAACATTGCGAAGTTCCTTGAGGATATAGCCGAAATAAACGGGACCCAAAAGGAGGGCGATCTCATTGAGTGTTTTCCGTGCAGTGTCGCGAGAATCCTGTGCTTTACTCTTGAGGGTTGTGCAGACATCCAGCAGGACCGGGGGAGACGAATAGCCAGATCTTCTTCGGGGAGAATCTTGAGAAGCTTGATAGTCGTAATTGAAGCTGGCAGACGCATACTCATCTCCTTCTCCTGCTTGTGGTGGATGTACTTGGTCAGGAAAGGAATGAAGTTTGTGGTCAATTCCGTTGAAACCTTCGCAAGAGAAGGAACAGTTTTGGCGAGCGTGCACATGGGCTGCTGGACAACATCAATCTTGTCAACTTCGCCATTAGTCTCGACAACATCCATCTTCTCAACTTCACCGTCAGTCTGTTTCTCTGTCCCCTTCTTTCGGTTCATTGCGCTAGAGAGTGCGTCGGACATGCGGCCCAGCAGTCTAAGGATGTTCTTCTCCTTTTCAGGCTTGCTTGTCATATAGCTGCGGTATCTCCGGAAGTTTGCTCGGAATTGGCCCCATTCCAACCATTCTGAGAGAGCGCCAAGGGTCGCAACACCTTCGGCAATCAGGTTGTGAGCGTTCTCATCAGCAGCATCCTCGAAGACGAAATGCTCAATGAGGGGAATGAAAATAGTGCCCAAATTCTTAGCCTGAATACAGCCTTGAGCTGCGTCTCCAGCCAGACGTCGCAATGCACGTTGCCGGCGGTGCTGCTGGATGTGGAGAATGTTGGTGAAGAAAGAGGCCTCCTCATCATCACCGACAAGAAGAACGTGCATGTCCTGCACAGAGGGTCTCGTCGGGTTGAGTTTGACAAAGTAGCCAATGACAGCGACGACTTCAGAGCGAATAAGTTCAGACTTCTGCCGGATGCCGTATTGCAAAGAGGGGAACAGAACATCATTGATGAGTGTCTCAAAGTCTGCGTCTGGTTCCGTGGACGCTCTGTCGATGAATCGTCTCAGACCAAAGGAGGCGCTAGACCGGATAGCAAGCTCGTCTTCATCCCTCAGATGGAAAAGCATGTTGTAGAGAAGAGGTCTCCACTGCTTCGCGCTCAAAGTTTGAGAAAGCTCATCGCTGACTGTTCTGAAAGCCTGCAAACGTCTCGCATAATCGGGTTCGAGTCTTTTAGCCGAACGAGAGTTAAGATCTGCGCACAAGTCGGCAACTATTTTGAGGTTCTCATCGTGGGTAGCAAGAGCACCAAAAACCCGGGACAGTGTTTCTCTGTTCGCGTCATCCTTGAAGTAGTCGAACATCGAGCACACTGCTTCAAACACTTGTTGGGCAAGCTCGGGATCTTCCTTGGGGTCCCACAAGGGCAAAAAGTGTTCGAGAATCTTCAACAAACCAGACTTAGTTCTGGGGCTCACACGGTCAGCGGGCTGACGAAGCATATAAGTCGTAATTCCAACAAGACTAGCGGTCTCCTTGGAGGATTCGACGCAGGGTGCGATCAGAGAAAGGGCATTGACTCCAGAGTAAAGAACGGGTTTGGAGGGGCCTCTCTTGAGAAGACGGCTGAGGTGGAAGAGCGCGTGTTCCAGGTAGGGAGAGAGGACTTCGGATTTAATTTGCTCGGCTGGGAAGTCAGGCATCTCTTCGGTTTCCTGCAACCTTTTTCCCGTAGACTGCTCAACCAATGGTATGAGAATCTCATCCAAGACAAAGATCTTGACTTCATCACGAGTAGACTCGACTGCGAGACAGTCAATCACCTTGGCCAAAACCTTGTCATTGTGCTGCACCAAGTAGAAGGTTGACCTTGGGGAAGCGGCCCAAGTGTGGAACAATCGCAGAAGACCTGAAACACCCTGTGCTGTCTCAATGGGGAACTGATCCAGTCTGCTGTCAATCACCTCCTTGAAGATAATACGGACGTAGGGGGTCCAATCCTGGTTCGGGACAATCGAGAAGACCAAATTGAGACAGCGAATACACGCTGAACGAATGTTTTGGAGCACAGGCAGTAGGCGTTCATCTGGGCGATCGCTACCCTCATTGTAAATCGCCCGACATGCTCGCACCAAACAGTAGACAACCACATCCATCGTCTGCGACGCAAATTCGGTCATACGGGTTTGAAGGGTCTCAAAGACAGTATCAATCAGCTTAAGCAGACCTAGCTGTCTTCTTGGGGTGGTCAGCTCTTCCTGGAAGGCAGTCGGATCGCACTCATTGTTGTCTTTGACAACGTGGACGTTTGCAAGAGGACCAAAGGAGAGCTGCATGAAAAGTCTAAAGTCATGCTCTGAAAGGTGCGAGATAGTTCGAAGAATGGTCTTTCGTCTGCCGGCTTGACCAGCGGCAGCTGAACCAGCCTTAGAGATCATTCGACCATAAAGTAGTCGAAGGACCACGGGGAGGAGAACAGGCCGGTGCTCCTGTTGAATTAAACTATCTTCGTCGCCGACATGCACGAACACAGCCAGCTCGTCCTTGAATCTAGCCTCATCCAAGAGATTGAGTAGGTTTTCCTGATACGGGCGCACATTCGGATCTTTCCAGGTGAAAAGGACTTTGAGCGCATGTTTCTGCAGGTCAGAGTTACCATGGCACAGGAGTCCCAGGACTGCCGCATGGACCTCGGGAGCCTTATACAAGACAATGGGGTTGAGGAATTGCGCGAACAAAGCAAGCATGGACAACCGATCCCGGAATCCCCAACGCACTTGCGCATCACCACTATCACCAGTCTCAGCATCTTCAACGTTCGCCTCGCCAGTTGGAGGCGCATCATCTTGGTCCTCGCGCAATGCCCAGGACAAGAACAATGGAACAATCTGGCGCGAGCGTTTCTCAGCAACGCCCGGTGCAGCATTCAAGACACGAAGTGCGTGGGTCCGCGGGCAAGCGGGAAGGATGTCTGCGACTGTGTGGTCTTGTTTGAATTGCTGAGATAGGATATGATACGGATCCTCTGTGCTCTTGATGTTTGCGGCGAGTACTTTTTCGACCTTTGCAACATTGTAACACTTGAAGTGGCTCTTGACGAAAGAGCTTTCATCGTCTTCTTCTGGAACGTCGCTGGGCGCTTCGGCATCCCGCTCTGACAGCCACTGGATAGACAAGTCGGACACAATCTTCTCACCTTGTGGATTTTCGCTAATAGTCTTCAATGCAGCAGCAGAGTCATCCCACAATGGGGCCAACTTCTTCGAGAACAATCCGAAGCAAAAGTAAGGGACCAGGGTGGCCATCCATCTGCGGTGGGCAATTTGGGGGTATAGAATTGCAAGTTTTCGGATATGCATAGAGATGGTTCTCACGGAGTCCATCGTCAGCGGGCTCTCTTCAACTGCTATGGCCAATTCCACGGGGGAGGGATCATCTTTGGCAATGCGAACAACTAATTCCCGTAGAATCTGAAGAGATACCAGCCTCAGCCTGTGCGACGGGCTTGCCAGGTTCACAATTAGGTCCTGGGCAAAGGCTTCCAGTGTGGGATGCTCGAGGTCCGCGGACTCTGGGAGAGAGGAAATGAAAGCAAAGGCACCCTCCAAAAAGACTGGCAGGCGGGAGAATTTTGTAGCAGTGGCGATGACCGGTTTCAAAAGACTCGAGTCAAGCTCTCCAACTTTGTTAGCGAGTTCAACATAGGTCTTGAATCCTTGACCAAGGAAAAACACCAGGCCTTTCGTCTGGGTATCGTTGCCTTCAGCTGCACCATCTTGGAACGCCGATAGGAGGTTACTATGCAGCTTAGAAACCATCTTGGACAATGTGGCAGAATCTGCAAACAATGAGATAGCGGCTGGCAGCTTCACCAGCGCATTCAAGAAGGCTTCGTCTTTTGTGGGGTATTCCAATGAATCAGTGATGCGAGACTTGAAGGCATCTGGGCACGAAATGTAGCCAGGTTGTGAAGCCTCGGGCGTGATGCAACCGGCCTCATGCAGGCGGAGCAGGGTGAAACACGTCTCCCACTCTGACTTTTGCCATGATGAGTTGATAAACTTTTGGAAAGGCGAAAGAAGCAAGCTCTGGAATCGTTCTGATCCCCACTCTGAAAATGTTGCGCAGAAGAATAAGAAATATTTTGAAAGTGGGCCTGTGGACACCAGGTCCATAATAGGGCGAAGGAAAGGTAGCAACTCATCCATGGGGGACATTTGCAGGGCGTATGCGACGCTTGTAAGAAGCTGTGATATCGTCGCAGATGATACATCAGATGCCGACACCTGCTGAAGCAGGGACACCTGGATCTGATGAACGGTCTTCCAGTTTTGGATTCTGACACCCTTGCGAGTTGTCACAAGCAGGAACATTATATGGCAGCACTCCGAGAGATTGGGATTCGGGGTTGATTTTGAGCGCTCTTCGATATAAACCTTGACCGTGTCAAGAATGGGCCCGAAGGTATCAGGGGTCGTGGCGTGGATAAGGCTGACGACCAAACCAAATATAACCTCAGCGGGATCATTGTGATTGTCGCTAGTCGGAGGGATTTTATTCATAACACAACTGAGGATATCCATGCCATTTGAGTGAAGCCCGTTGTTGACTCCCCTGATAGCATCAGAGAACATGGTCATCAGACCTTCCCTGTAGTTCTCAGTATCCTTGTTATCGTCGGCCGCTTTCGAGATATCGTCGAAGAGGAATGATACAGCTGTATCGAGCGGTGCTTTGTTTTTGTAATAAACAAGGCCGGCCTTTCTGATAAGGAACGACATCGACTCAGCGGCGAACCTCGCCACAAATGGCTTTTGTCGTTCTTTTCCGAGATATGGGGTCATAATACTCAGCAGCTGTCGCAGGTCCGGCACCAACAGACGAGAAAGGAATTTGAAAATCCATGCAAGGCAGGTGAAACTCCATTCAACGACCTCAATATCGGGATGTGTTGCCGCCACGGACGACACCAGTGTCACCGCCGTAGCGAAATGCTTTTCAAACTTGACGCCCAGATCCCGAGCGAATTGCGCGAGTAAGCTCAATAGCGGCTCCATAGAGAGCTGGTCTCTCTTCTCGATGAATTCCACCAATGTAGCCATAATCTTTTCTTCATGATACAGAACTTGCGCAAAGCTCTCCGAAAGAGGGTTGACACGCCGTACGAATTGTGTAAAGTTGTCTGAAAGGTTCATCTCAAACCAGTGATCGAGGGCAGCTCGGAAATAAGAGGATGTTTCGTCTTCATCTTCGCCGAAACTGGCGCGGCGCACGCGGTGGATCGGGTCGATTTTGAGCTTTGTGATGCGTGATGAAAAGCCCTCAAATCGATGGTTTTTTGTGGTTTCGGTGCCCGTTTTCAGGCGCCTAACAGGCTTTGCTTTTGAGCCAGTCCCCACCATCTTGACGGGTCTGACGAGCAGCACGGTTCGTGAGAAAGGTACTGGTAACTTTTTTTTTGGCTGATCCGCATGGAATACAAAAAAGTTCATCGGGACGGGATTTCCTTATTCCGAGGCAGATATCTACGAACATCACGTGCTGATAAGGTGGCCCAAGCTCCTGCTTTCGAGAACCTAAGATGTTCTATCCTGCATCTAGTCGTATGTAGTTGATCTTTGGTGGCACCTTTGGACAGTTTGGGTGTTTGAGAAAATATCCTTCTCGAGGTCTCTCTTCTTCCTTTTTCCCACCTTCTCACCATCTTTTTATCGACTTTCCATCAGCCTTTTCAACATTTTCCTCAACCAACCATCCAAGACAAACCCAAAAATGGTTCCCAAATGGTATGTATGTTCAGGACTGCATATATTCCAGTCACTAACCCAATCCATATATAGTATTGTCATTGGCAGTTTGAACGGTCAGATACGGCCCGTGTTCACTAAGCTAGCCAAACTGCAGCTAAAACAGAATTTCTCCTTTGCGATCATTCTTGGTGACGTCTTCGGTGATGGCTCGAACGAAGATGAGCTCAAGGATATTACCGCCTTGATAGAGGGGAACATCACCGTGGCATGCCCGACCTACTTCACCCTTGGTAACCGACCACTTCCCCCTGAAGTGGTCGAAAAGATTGAAGCAACTGATGAAGTGTGCCCCAACTTGTTCTTCCTTGGAAAGCGAGGAACCTTGAAGACAACAGATGGTATCCGTATTGTCGCTCTTGGTGGAACCATGGGAGAGGCAGAGGGTAGATCCAAACCCGAGAGCAATGCTAGCGGCAAGTTCCAGCCAACATACAGTGAATCCGATGCGCGTGCACTATTCGGGATTCACAAAACCGACATTCTTATCACCAACCAATGGCCGAAGGATGTCCGTCTAGGATCTAGTAGCGTGGTCTCTGGGGATAAGGAGACTGTTCCATCTGAATTGCAATGCATTGCTGATGTCTGCGCAACCCTGAAACCCCGGTACCACTTTTCTCGGTCAGACAGTGCTTTCTTCGAGCGTGAACCCTTCTTTCACATGCCAACGGATGGTGAAAATGTCTACCAACTCACCCGGTTCATCTCATTGCCTACTTTCGGCTCGTCGAAAAATGCTATTTATGCGTTTAACTTGGACCCAACAGCACCTTTCCCAACCAGTATCCCCACAGGCTCCACCATCTGCCCTTGGTCGGCGGTGCAAAGCAGGCGCCAAATGCTCCCAAGCCAAAGCCAGTCATACCAGCGCTACGCCCCCTCCGACAGAGATAGAGACCCAGGACACCAACGCCGACACAAAGAACGCGCTCCTCCGCCAGGCCCGGAGAATTGTTTCTTCTGCCTCTCGAATCCCAACATCGCCACCCATCTTATCACCTCAATCGGCAATGAGAGTTACATCACCACCGCCAAAGGGCCTTTGCCCACAAAGGACTTTTACCCCTCCCTGGGCTTCCCAGGCCATATGCTCATCATCCCCTTCGAACATTCCCCAACCATCGACCTAATCTTCGACCCGGCCATCCGAGCCTCGACCTTCGCCGAGATGCAACGGTACCGTGAATCCTTGCATCAAATGCTGAACGAGCGGTCAGGAGGCAAGCTGGGTGCTGTCACTTGGGAAGTCAGCCGCTCGAACGGTATCCACACACATTGGCAATTCCTGCCGATGCCAGTGGAGAAGATCCGCTCCCGGATTGTGGAAATGGCATTCAAAAAGGAAGCCTCGAACCTGGAATATTCGACGTTCAAGACCGTGCCAACCCCCGACGAAATCCACAATCACCATATGATCGATTATTTCCGAGTCTTTATTTGGACACCTACGCCCAGCAATGAAGCCGAAGTTGAAGGCGATCATTGGTCTGCACCTGAGCACAAAGGCGTCTGGAAGACTGAATCTGGAGAGGAGAAGGTTATCATTATGAAGATCCTGCCAGAGACCCGGTTCAATCTGCAATTTGGTCGTCAGGTTATGGGTAAGGTGCTCTATCTGGATGAGCGTATTAACTGGAGGGATTGTGTGCAGACGGACGATGAAGAGACGCAGGATGCGGAGGCTTTCAAGGAGGCTTTTAAGAAACATGATTTCGCCATGGAGACTGAGGAGTGAACTTGAGATCGGCAAGTTCCTTTTCTTCTAGGTTCATACATGACAAATGTGTGGTATGGTGATCAAACTTGGAAGTGATTTTTTCGACGAGGAGCGTCTTCGAAAGGCTCTCTCCTCTGTGTACAGTATGATGAAATGTGACAAATGAGTTCAGAATTGAAGCCAGAATTCACAAATTACAGATTCTATATGGAATGCATATAAGAGACATATTAACGAGTCTTCCCAGGGTATATCGGCTAGAAACGGAAAGCATTAAGAAAAATGGTGCGACCACGATCGCGATCCCTCGAGAATCAACGCCATATTCACAAGTTCTAGCGCGAGGCTAGTCAAGTGGCCATACCTTGCCGTTACTTTATTTTACTACTGTGTAGTAGGTATGTACGCATCCACGTAAGCCTAACATATTCTAATCAACAATCTAGAACCCCTCAAAGCTCGGTATATCATCAATTCTATCAAGATGAATCTTGCAGTGGGACATTTTTGCTAGGCAAAATTGAGCATTGCCTCAAAAAGGCTGCCATACATGAGTATCAAACGAGTCGACCGAAGTTGACCCGAGGAGCGAAAGAGTCCAAATGAGCAAGACGATGGAAGAAAAGAAATATCATAATTCTAGGCCCAAATCTAGCCCGGGGTCATGGTATGTAAGTGAGGATGTAAGATGAACGAAGACGAATGCAGCCTAAGAATGGTATCAAAAAAAACGTGAAGAAAAAAAAAAAAAAAAAAAAAAGCAAACGTTCTGTTCATAAAACCGCCTCGATCGACGAGGATCATACTCAAAAGTTGCTAGAAGCATTCAAGGTAGGCTTTTTACCGCTCTGCAACAGACTCGGAGGTCTGTTGTTGTCAGGCTCGGGAATCGGGGTGGTGTTGGCGTGGGGGTTGTAGGAAGTATACTCTGAAGGCGAAGAGGCTGAGAAAGCAGGAGGGGGCGAAGAAGGAGCACCGGGGGAGAAGGTGCGGTATGGAGGCTGGGATGTGTATGTTGGGGGATACTGGCTAGAGCCAAAAGATGGCTGGCGCTGGAAGCCTTGTGTTGGGGCCGCTGCTGCGGAATGGTCCATCTCCGATGATGGGGAGAAGGACACCGGCACGGGGCTGTAGTTGGTGTGCGGCTTGTATGCAGCCACGGGCGAAGGTGCTGTCACGGCGTGGTAGCCATTGCCTGCGCCGTAGGAGTGGTCGTTGTACTGTTGCTGATCGTAAGGGTTGTGGACTGGTGCGCCAACGGGGGATGCCAGGCCTGGAGAGCGCGGACCGTAGGGGTCATGGGCTGCGACGCCATAGCCAGCTGCTTGGACTGGGGTTGACATGCCGGGTGAGCGGCGCCCGTAAGGATCCTGAGTGGCAGCCAACACTGCTGGTGGGCCAGGGGAACGTCGGGCGTATGGATCCTGGGCAGCACCAAGTGCCGCCGGGCCCGGCGATCTTCTCGAATAAGGATCAATGGCTGCCCCAGGGGAAGGCATGCCCGGCGAGCGTCGGCCATAGGGGTCTTGGACAGGATTCAACGCTGCTCCAGGGCCGGGAGACCGGCGTGCATGCGGGTCAGTAGGCCCAAATCCTCTATATCCCGCTCCGGCCCCGCCGATGGTTGGGTTGGGTGAATAGTCAGAGTAAGCGGCACCAGGAGTACCCGCGCCCTGTTTTCGGTCCGGAGGATTCAATGGCTCCATTTCGACGTCGTCGCGATGATTTGGGTCTTCAACATGCTTATCAACGGCACCAGCCCAAGTAGGCATCTCAGGCAGGGCGTCCTCATTGACATGAGCGGCCGGAGTCTTGGGTGCGTCGAAATGCGCGGTCTGCTGCGCGCCGCGGAACGAGGGCGCTCTCTGTTGTGCACCGCGGTATGAGGGAGGGGCTGGTGACGCTTGATAGACCGGATTTGCTGCAAGTGGTGGAGGCTGGTGGAACGGAGGGTCATCAAAGTGCTTAGGGGTTTTGTTTCTGCGCCTGCCTGACGGACAGCAACAGCTACAGCAGCATTTGCAGCATTGATAGCCGCAACAAAGGCAATTGATAACGCAAGCTAATACAGCGAGTAGAACCACCGCGCCGACAATGATACCAACGATAACAGGCCACCTTCCAATTAATTAGTATTTCAGATCATGCGCTAATACGAAGGAAGGGCGCATATCCCACAGGGCAGACTCACTTGCAGTACGATTTGGCCATACATTTGTCCCAGCTAGAAAACGTACTTGGAACTGACTCGAGATCACTCACGGTGTCTCGGGCCCATAGTGTAATATTTGCTGGACTCATCTTGAAAATGAATAGCAGGGGCGCAAGGAGAGAGAAAGAGAATCATCCGATTCTCAATGGCTGCAGAACAGCCTTGGGAAATATGCTCCTAGTATGAAACTAGTCGCAGTCCAGTGTGAGTGAACTGTATCACGAAATGAGTACAATCGTGCCGGGTTCCGAGGTAACGAGAGGGGCGGGGCGCGACCGATAATAGCGATAATAGCGATAGTAGCGATAGTAGCGATAGTAGCGATAGTAGCGATATTAGACGCGAAGTCACAGTAAATTCAGGAACAATGAGTGGAGATGTACGGAGTAAAGAGAGTACAGGGTAAATAAATGCTTCAAGATGGACTGAACAGGCAGCAAGGTACCGAAATAGAACGTGACGAATGAAGACTGGAGAGAGAGAGAGAGTAAGACCTAGAGCAGGATCCAACGAGGCGCAGTGTTTCAAACCCGAAAGAGCCAAATGGGCTCGAAAGAACAGCCCTGAAGAATGAGAGAAGAGCGAAATTGCTGAAACGCCAAAAGTTCGTTAGGGACAAGGGTTGACAGAGAGAGGCAACCCCATAGTTCCCGCGTTCCCGCCTATCACATTCACTAGAGACACTCGAAACGACAATCCTCATTAATTGATTCTGTCGATCATTTTAAGAGTTTTTACAGTTTGAAATGTTTTTGAAATGTTTTTTTTTTCATTCTCACAAAGGGAAGTCAAACATTTGTGAAGTTGTTTCCTCCGATTACTCTTTCCAGTCCCAATTAAAATCTCACAGGAGAAACACATCCAGATAGAGATTGCCTGTTATATACAGGCAATTCTCGTTATGTACAGCTGTAAAGTCGCTCTCGATGCAATATTACATCCTGAAGATCCTCCGCACTACCCCAATGGCACATTTCAAGGGGGAATATTATCGGACAATGCATGGAATACATATGCTCCTGGCGAAGAATTCAGCCAGCGAAACTGGCGTTGAGCATCGAGATGCAAGTTTAGTACAGCGAGGAATGACGATTATTCCACAATAGAAAGTCTGTACAGAGAAGGACCAAATAGTGGATTAAAGGGCGATAGTGGTGTCAAAAGAATGCTCGGAGAGAAAACGAGATGCCAAAGCGTCGGCAGGATGTTCGATGGAAATCGTCGTTTGGGTATTGTTTTCGTGGGGGAAAGACCCACGAGAGTATGAGAGAAAATGAAAATCTGGCGATGATAGGCCGTCTTCGTGCACATCTTCGGTTTCGAAGTTGTGAGGTCGTAAATAGACATATGAAATGGGACACTCAGATTCGAATGGGTCATGAGAGTCGATTGCCCGGGGAAGATCATGGGCGATGGTCATAGAGAGATGTGGCGAGGTGCCGAGTAAAGGAAATATTGAGGAAAGCATGAACCCATGAGGTAAACAAGGGCCGTCAAGGAGAGGACGATACCGATAGCAGGTATCAAAGAGATGAGGGAAAAGGTGAATACAACACAAATCAGACCTCAGCAGGACTGGGGTGGTTGAGGGAAGTTGGGGGTGAAAGAAAAGAAAAAGCCGCCGTAAAGCATATTGCAATGCATCAGCCAAACACCACGCTCCAAGGACAAGATAAGAAAAAACATAAGATGCAAGAAAATGCAAAACACCAACAATGAAAGGTACTGGCGAGTTGATTTAGTAGGAAAGCATCCGGCGGCCGGGAGTCCGCGCAGGGACTGGGCTTTGAGAGAATGGAGAGCTTAGGTATCGGTTTCGCTCGTTGTCACCAAGTCGGCAACGTCCAGTTGGACTATCCTCCATTCCGGGCGATTGCTCACCAAAGGCAAAAGTCTGGGCGCGGTTCAGCTTGGAGCGCTGCTTGACCTTGCCAAGTCCACGCTCGCAGGCAAATTCATGCTCCTTGGCACTCATTTCGACGTAGTTCTGAGGGAAACAGAAAGAGCGGTGTTCAGCGAAGAATGAGCTATATCCACCATCCAGAATGTACATATCCGGGTATGACAGGTGGGGGTAAGTGTCAACGTTGATGGCGCGATCATGGTGACGGAGGTACTTGGCCATGATGGGAGCCCGGTGCGCAGAGTACTCGCAGTGCAGGACAAGAGCAGTGCGGGCCTGTGGCGCACTGAACAGTTCACCGGCAAGACGTTCCTTGTCGTTATAGTTCAATGCGCCAGTGATATGGCCACCCTCATACTCGTATTCGAAACGGCAGTCGATGATGAGAATGTTGTCGAACTGGTCGTTGAACTTGCCGTTCATGAGCTCCAGAAGAGTGCTTTTGTCGATGCGAGGCAGAGAGTCCGCGCGATCCTCAGGGATAAAGTGAGGCAGCTTCATGCTGGGCGGACTCGAAATGTCACTAATGGACTGGACGGGTGTATTTGTCGCTACCTTGGCCTCTTTGTCGACAATAACATCTACTGGGTTCTCAAACATGCTCAATGATCGCCGGCATTGCTTGCGGGGACGCATCAAAGGATGAGATGGTTTGCGGATTGAACTATGGCTGGGGGAGCCGCTGCTACGGGCATGGTGAAGTGACGGCCGCATACGGGGCGGCGCCAGGTGGGTTGAAGAGTTGTTGCGGGAGATCGTACGCTCATGAGGAGGCGAGTCCCCAAACATATCTTCCAGAGAAGTGGACGTGCTAAGAGATGTCTTCGCTCCAGTTCCAAATCGGAATGGCGGTGCTTTGCTCTCTGGTGCAGGTCGAGTCAGTCCAAGTTGGAAAGATTGAGCCTTACTCCTGGCCAGACTGGGGCGCAGGAAAGTGGGCCGCTTCCTCCTGTCAGATAGAAACCCATGTTAGCTGAGCTAGTTTGGTGGCTGGCTGAATATCACGTGCACTTACTCAGGTGGGCATAGAGGCGACTCCATTGGAGACGCTTGCAGAGGGCTTGGCAGAGGAGACACTATTGGTGATTCCATAGGACTACCCCCGGGTGTTGGAGACTGTATTTCGATCTCGGTAGTGACATAAAACGCTGGCTTGTGAGGCAGTGGAGACATCTCCATAACGTCCATAGCTGGAGCTGGTGAAGACGATGGGAGCGGCGGGGTGGTCATCACATCATCTATATAATGTATCAGTAACTACTCCGCCCTGCCATTGTAAGTGGTCATTGCTTACCACGTCCATTGGCTTGACCAAGCATACTGGCCGTGAACAAAGACCGCCGTGGTGTGGCTAATTGGGGACTAAATATAGAGTTAGCCGGGCTTTGTTCCTTTGAACTCTATGAAACGAACATGGAGACTTTCACATACCTCTGATCAATATGGAAGTTCTGAGACAGGTCAGCAGCCAAACTGGCTGTGGGGGAAGATCCTCGGATTGGTTTCATGTTGAAGTAATCCGAACTAGACTTCTTCATAGACAATTCTTTGAAATTGAATGGGTTCCCACCAAACCCGGACATTGAACCCAGCGAATAAGAGGTCGGAGCCTCTGAACGAAAGCAATGACCGAACATGACCGATGGAGGCTGCATAGCAGCGAGAGGTGAAGAGTGCTCCATAGCCAGTGACGAATTGCAATTGGACCAGACAGCCGACGTTGTACAAATTCTGGGAAGGGAAGCAACCGAAATAGACGGTAACAGAGGCAAATCAGGCCCTGACCACAGATGTCTACCCAGTACTAGGTCCTACAAACTGAGGTTCAAAAAAGTCTCAACGCACGTCTCCACGTTTGCAATTTCAACGTTATGGGTCCCCACGATCGCCGTGACAACCAGTTCCGGGAAAAAAAAAATCTAGGTCCCAGACCCTAACCACCAACAGCGAGAGACTTGTATTTTGTAGACACAGGATTTATCGGTCCATGGCAAGCTTCTCGGATGATTTTGGGGGCGTTGAATATGGTGAATATGTCGGTGATTAGAGGGGTCGGGGGAAGCTCGTGGGTGCTGCAGGACTGAGGGGAAGGTCCAAGACTATGATATGGATGTCGACAAACCCGAATAACAAAATTGAAACTCACAATGTCGAGGATTGTCGAGAGTAGTTAAGAAGAAAAGAAAAGGAACAAAGCAGATTGAAGAAAGAAGCCGTGAAGCTGAAGGGATGGGCTTGTTGCAATGGGCAACGCAGGTGGGGAGGATCTCCGAATGTACAAGTATTGAGTAATACTGCGGCTCCGATTTTCATGTAACTGGGAATTTTAATATTTAAAAAAAAATAGGTTTAAAAAGGTTTAGGGTAATAGAGGGTAAGTTAAGAGTAATAGAGGTAATAGACGTAATATAGTAATATTGTAGTAATAGATGTATGTATGGGAGGTCAAAACACCTAGTTCCCTATCAAAGAACCTGTATAAGTTGTATGGTAAAAATTTAAAAAAGACCAAAAATATATATTTCATGGGGAAAACTATGATCGGTATGCAATATGGTAGTAACCATAGTGAGTAAAAGATAGACAGTCCCCATGCTCTGGCTAGGGGCCAAATACTTTTTTTCCTCGTTGCCCGGGGCTCCCTTGCCGCAGCAACCCAGCGCCTATCAGAACTCATCACCATTTCTTACTATACGCCTGTCTTGGGTCTAGCTTTGTCTCCCCTGCTCTATGGAAGGAGGATTGTCTCTCTCTCGGTACCCTTGAATATGCGAAATGACCTATCTCTAAATTGTTCCATCTTCCTTGGTTCTTCCAATAGTATCCACCAAAAGAGAGAAAACTTTTTCCCGTGTGTGTCCGTCAGCAAACCACAGGCGAGCTGAAAAAAAACGGAGCCGAAGATCGAGTCTAATGCAAAATATCCACTTTCCCTGTCCTCGGGAGAAAAAAAAATTTAAAGCTCCTGCAAGTGATAGCAAGTGATGGGATGCAAGGGTGCTTCGATTGAACGGCTTCTTTTTTATTGCTTTAAACGTCACGATATGCTTCAAACCAGTAATATCCTAGACTCTAGAAAATCCAAGTAATCTCAGAAATGCCCTTATAGCGCAATATAGTCCTCGATTCAGCCAGCCCGATAAGTGATCGCATTCATTTTCCGAGAGTGCTGTTTAATTGATTGGCCACACTAGAGAGGAATCTCATCTCGTCATCTCCGAAAGTAAAAAAGAGTTCGCACTATCGGGCCCTATGAGGGGATATCAAGAGCCGATCAGAGATCGGAATCCATGTCGTATGAAGTACAGAGTGCAATGTGGTAGATTGTCGGTTTGCCGTTCAATTGCTTCTAGATCGGAACGTACAACGTAGTATTGAGTAAGGAATGGTAGATAATCCCATTCTTACTCTTCCTGAAATTGAAGAAGCTATAGTGCTCTGCTCATCCATACCCGTGCTGCCCTTACTTGCACCCGCATTCTTGTTGATCAAGGGCTCGCGATGACCTCCAATGTCGCGCATCCCTTCCATCCCCCTTGGTCGGGTGTCTGACTACGATATACATTAATTGCCCAAGGGTAGTTCTATTGAAACCTTCCTATCGGATCACTTCATGATTTTTACTATTGACAAAGCAATTGCACCCGCCGAGGTAAATTGTGGTCGTCGCTCTGAAGTTAGGGCTACTACGGGAGTACAGACATCAGCAGTATGGACGAGCCAGTTAGGGTCAGGATTCACGTGATTGACTCGACAAACCAATTGTGAAGGGCATGGATGGTTCGTCAATACCTTCAAGAAGTCTATTCACTAGTTGTACAGATCTCAGTCGGGTCCCATTCGGGCTATCAGGTGCGATATTTACTCCATACAGAGTACCCAACAAGATTTCATCGTCACGAGGCAGATCTTTTGTACTCCGTACAAACTATGTCATATGAAACTGCTAGTCGTTGGAGTCGGCTATACGGAGTACTAGTGGCCCAGTCATAGTGGACACTCGGCCCAGGATTCACTACTGCACCCCACGGTGTGCTATTCTGGACTCTCTCCCGTGAGACTCCGGAACCTTGAGCTTCATTAGGTCATCTCCGATCAATCCGAGATGCGTCAACCCTCGGTCCTTCAATGTTTACAATTGGCTGCCATCAATGTAGAACTACGCATCTTTCAAAAACCTTGTACAGAGTACAACATACACATATCTGCCCCGTGGTAGACAATGCGGTGTGCGACTCCGACGCGATCGGAGGATTCTATTGACCCGTGATTCTACGTCATATATACTGAACATCACTATATTTGTGCTCCGTGCGCTCAAACCTGATGTTCTAATCCTCCTTTTACGTTCAAACTCAGCCTTTTTTGAGACCTTGGCAGGTGCCTCACGTCAACGGTTGTTTTGATGTGTTTTGATGTGTTTTAATGTGTTTTAATGTGTTGATCATAACATTGAAACAGCTATTCACGAATCAGAAAGCACCTGGCTCTTCTTAGGCGCTTGCAGATGTGAAACTCGCTGACATGCTGACCGTGTCAGCCCGGTCGCCCGATCTAAGCACCTCTTTGCGCCACGGCTGCAGAGACGCAGCTAAGGTGGGGTCGGAGAGGACCCCGACGATGTGACCAGTCAATCGTATCACAACGCCATGTGCGCTGGGGCCAGTCATGTTCACTCTCCAGCCGATGTACTTTATCGCTGCGGGGTCCATCACATTTCAACTCGTGTCCTGCGAGATATAGCATGCATGGTTAGTGTTGTCTAGACTTTTTCCCCTCCTTGTCTTTGGCTTTCCCCTCCTATTGTCCAATGTGATGTCACGCTCCTGTTGATTGTTGATAGCGCGTGAAGCTTCATGTAAACAAAAGAAACCAGCTTTCACGAAACTAATGCGTTGTCCCGTGATCACATATGACATCAAAGGAAATTTTCCAGATCAAGATTTCTGACCTCCCAACTGGGACTTGATCTGTATTTTGGTATTATACACCATCCAGTACTGGAAATACCCTTACCCTTTATTTTCCCTGGTCTTTCTATATTTGTCAACTAGTATTCTCCCGGCTCGGAGACCCCGATCACCGCCGCTATTGGCACCCCCGGTCATTTATACGCCAGCGCCTCGTCGGCTTCGTGCCTGTCAGCTCCCTAATCGTGCTATCACTTCTTAGTGACGCCCCTACTCCCTTTTTGGAAGCTGGTGACTGCCGCTCCTATTATGGTACATGTCTCTGTCAAATGTCTCCCGCCCAGCGTGACAGATCACAGGTACACTTGGACGCCACTGGACTGGTATATTCCTCAACCATGTTCTACCAGTCTAGACTTTCTTTTGTAGCACAGAATAGGCTCTCTTGGTCAATAAAGTATATTCCTTTTTTTAAAACCCCGTACCTAGCCCACCTTAAGCTAAACCTGTTGCTACCCCCGTCTTTACTTAAACGCCGTGTACGCTCCCCAATCCCCAATCCCCATATTCAGCCAAATTCTACTCCGAACCTCTGTACTCCGTACAACCTCCCAAGTCACACAATGCCGTATGGTATGGTGGGAGTTGCATAATCAGGCAACCTACGAAGCCCCTGAAAACACAAAATCTGACACCTGGCTCTACATCTATCACAACGGTTGCCAGGACTCCCAGGCCCACCAAGACGCCGGACTCCATACATTATGACTCCGAGACCCGTCCGCCTACATCAAAACCACTTGTGCAATTCCTACGGAATCCATTCCCACATGTTACCATCACGACGACTACCTAAAGCTAAAAACTACTTAAACCATGCAGATCCACGGCAGATGATCCCCCATCCGTTCCAACACATCAATTCTGATACAGAGGTAATTTTCTCCTTCCATAATATTTGACTCCGTCAGATGTCAAATAGCCTCGCCAAAGCCAAATTGATAGTTCGATACATGGTTCCTGCTCTCCTATCAGCCAAAAACGTCGCTCTGCCTGGTATACTCGTATACAGGTCAGCCCGGGGCGGGTCGGTGCATTTACCAAAAAAAAAATTAACACAAGCGGAGCCCGGATCCTGAAGCTCGGATCCCGCGCAATTAACGGATTAACGGATTTCCTCGGCGATATGCGATTGTATAAATGGATGCTGGTTTCCCGGTTGCCTTTGACAACAGGGTATTCCTGCGTTGGACTGGTGGTTTGAGGTTGATGGTCCGCGCCTGGAACCTTGGGTGATCTCGTTTTTGAGATTCCTCATTACCCCTGACTCAGTAGTCCGGACTACTTCTCGACCCCGACTTCTCTGACAGCTTTGAATACACTAAGTTCTTTTGTCCATTGAAATGTCGGTTGCATGTTGCCATCCCCGGGCTATTGCGTGGCTTTGAGTTATCTTTGCTGCGGCTTCCAGGGGCTCCATTTGAGGTACGGAGTACTCCGTATACTCCGTACTTGGAGGCAGTCTAGGTCTTGTGACTTTGGGGGCTAGATTTTTTAAAAATTTTCTTTTCAACTAGAACCATACGCTTGGTGAGTAGAAATTGACTTGATGGTTTTGAGTATTTCTCCATAATGCTGTGGGCAAGATGAAGATTGGTTTCTTAGAGGTCTTAGAAGTCTGGCTGAGAGCGATCATAAGCTACGATATATATGTGTCTGGAACCTTTCCACATAGTAACTTCATACCGCACTTGATTTTCTAGCATGGTAAATGAGTTGAGTTCGAAATATCTCCTAAAGATTTTAGAAAACATCCACGTTAAATGAGTTCGTTGCCTGTTCAACCCCGGTCTCTTCTTTGGATGGTTGGAGCATCAAAGTTCTTATCGGCTTATCGGTCTACACTAGTCTCAAATAGGCTAAAGCGTGAATTTTTCTGAGCAACTTCAATGGCCGCAAGGAGTATTGAACGTGCCTTTGGTTCGTAGATCTTCATTGTCTAAGTCTGAGAGCGGATAATTCGATCATTAATTGCACCTCGTACCTATCCGCCATCTCGAAAACCCCCCAGACTCAGCAATGGGCCCCCCTTTCGCCGGTTCAAAGAAGCGCCGCCGCGAACCTCACAATGTCGACGTGAAGTTGGTGGAACTTTACGAGGATCTTGCCAGCGAAAAAGATGACATCCGGCTCAAGGCTGCCCAAGCCCTAGTGTCGCAATTCACTCCAGACCAGAACCCTGCCGATGAACAGATCAAGAAGGTGCTATCGAGACTCTTCCGCGGTCTCTGCAGTAGCCGCAAAGCTGCTCGAATCGGATTCTCCATTGCCTTGACAGAGATTCTGAGTCAGGTCTTCTCATCGCCGAGAGAGACATCACGCTTTAGCTTCTCGGATGCTCTGAACCTTTGGGAGACTCAGTCGAGTTCCTCCGGCAGCGAGTCAGGACAGGTTGGTGGCCACACATGGTTTAAAACGTCGCATGCGCTAATTAGGACATCCTTTCGCTTCATATAGGAACAACGCGACCACCTTTTCGGCCGTCTTTTCGGCGCCGAAGCGATCATCAAATCCTCCGTGTTGTTCCAGCCCACCGTGCCCTTCGAGCAATGGACCCAGGTCGTCGATCTTGTCTTCGAGCTCGCACAGAAGAAGCCGTGGATCCGTGAAGAGTGCGGGTGGATTGTATACCAGTGTGTCTATGACCTGGCCGCACGCAAGATGGAACCTAAGTACATACAGTCTGCCCTGGAACAGCTGTGCATGCGCGACCTCGCCCGGTCGCCCGAGGGTGTTGCTATCTGGCTAGCAGCTAAAGATATGTTCCCTGAAGCTACATTCCCGAGCAAGATCTGGAAGCATGACGATCCCCTGGACACGAAGGAGCGCAGCAGCTTGTCGAAGATCATGAAGGAATCAGGTGCTGCGGCCAGCGAGGGCGAGGCCAAGGTGAACACTGCGAAGACCTCTGGCGTCTGGAACAACAAGCTTCACTTCGCCTGGGATGCGGTTATCTCTCGGACCAGTCTTGAAGTGAAGGACAAGTCGAATAAGTCTCGTATGACCTTCATTGATTTCTGGACTGAGGTTGTGGACAGTGAGTACCTATCCAGCGGTGGAACGATACACGGGACACATAGAACTGACCAGCAAACCTCACATAGATGGTCTGTTTGCTGCTGCATCCTCGGACGAGCGTAAATACTGGGGCTTCCTTCTTTTCAACAGAATTCTCAACGATGGCGGGTCGAAGCAGGCCCCTCAGACTTTTACCAAGAATCTTATGCGATGCTTGACAAACCAGCTCGCCGTGGAGGACCGGTACTTACACCGAATGGCTGTTAAGACGGCGAAGGCAATCCAGGCCCGTGTGTCCAAGGAGCCTGAATTCGCAGCTGCGGCCGTCCGTGGCTTGATGGGAACCAGCGGCACGTTGAACTTCGACCAGGCTACCAAAACCAAGACCGTTGAGAAGATTGTTGCCGAAGCCAACCACGAAGCATTGGAAGAGATTGTCCCATTCTTCGAACAACTTATTCAAAATCCCGGCACGACCGAGGAGAAAACCGCCGCATCTAACCGTCAATTCGTCGCTGGCCTCCTTTTGACAATTGTGCGCTCGAAGGCTTCTTCCACCGAAGAGGATGCCGAAGACCTCCAAGCAAGCCTTGAGCAGATTCTGTCCATTTTCGTGCGCTTCGCGTACTTCATGGATGCCGGAAAGAGCTCCACTGCCCCTGAGCCTGCTCTCTCATCGGCAACACAAGAACTCCTGCGCAATCGAATCAACTCCTGTTTGAACAGCCTTATTTCCAACCAAAAGTTCGCCGCTACGCTCCCGTATGCTGTGGTGAAACAGATCCGCGATGCAGCTAAGTCTGGCGAATTCGGCAAGTTCATCATTGCTATCGATGAGAAGCTGTCAGAATCTGTGAAGGCTGCTTTCAAATCTTTGAAGAAGTTGTCCAGCAGGGTATGATTTCCCCTCTCATAGGCCGCTTAGCTACTTATACTGACTACCACATAGGAGAAGAAAGACAAGGGGATGGCCGCGTTCAAGCTGCTTTACTCTATGACTATCATGCAGGTGTACAACGGAGACGCAGACGCGGTATCAATGCTTGATGAGCTGGAGTTCTGTTACACCAAGTTCCTGGGCGACAAGGAAACCAAGGCGGAAGACGCCGGCGATGCCTCGGATGCGTTGGTTGAGATCCTTCTCAGTTTCGCATCCAAGCAGTCGCAGCTGTTCCGTCGTATGAGTGAGCAGGTGTTTGGCGCGTTTGCTGACCAGATCACTGAGAACGGATTGGAGTCTTTGACCTCGGTATGTAACCTTAACTTCTGACAGACATTGCATTTTCTAACTAGACCCAGATTCTGGAGGCCAAGGAGAGTCTCGCTGGACAACAAGAGATGTTCGAAGAGCAAGACGCTGAAGGTGAGGATGAAGAAGAAGATGATGATGACGCCGATATGATGGATGTCGACGAGGATGAGCTTGATAGCGATGTCGAGGTCGTCGAAGCCGGCGGCTCCGGATCCGACTCAGACGACGATGAGGAAGAGGAAGAAGAAGACAACGAAGAAGATGCCAACGAAGTCGCCGCCTTCGAAGCCAAACTAGCCGCAGCTCTCGGACAACACGGCGCGGACGAAGGCGAATCTGACTCTGACATGAACGATGACGAGATGGACGAGCTCGACGACAAATTGGTGCAAGTATTCCGCGCGCGTCGCCAAGAAACCTCCCACCGGAAAGACAAGAAGGATGCACGCGAGAACATGGTGAACTTCAAGAACCGCGTCCTGGACCTGCTAGAGATCTTCGTGAAGAAGAGCCACACCCGCCCGCTCGCGCTAGATATCCTCCTGCCATTGCTCCGACTATCTCGCCGGACCAGCGTGAAGCAGATTGCCACCAAGGCAAACGGTGTGCTGCGCGAGTACACGAAGGTGTGCAAGGGCAATTCGCTCCCAAAGATCGAGGACGATGCACAGGCAGAGGCGCTCTGGGAGCTGCTCCGATCTGTTCATAAGGAGGCTAGCCACAGTGGACCTATGGGCCATGCGACTGCTTGCAGCCAGGCTAGTTTGCTTGTTACTAAAGTGCTTGTTGCGCATGATAAGGATGCTATTGCGGGTGTGGTAGATGTTTACGCTGCTACTCGCAAAGATCAGCTCATGAGCACCAAATGTCATGTGCAGCCGTCGTTCTTTTCGGAGTGGAATAACTGGTGTGTTTCTGCAAGCAAGCAGTTGAAGTGAGGTTGGATTCTTCCCAATTGTATAGAGAATGCGAGTATGATCTGTCGCTAGTTTTCAATGTCAATGTCATTATCATGTTCACTCGACGGCTCTTCGCTGTCAAATTCCTATTACGTCCTATCTAGTGTTCCCATCCCCGATTTTTATTTCAGGATCGATTGTCACACATATATTTCAACTAAACATTGGCCTATAAAGTTGTATTCAGTCTTATAAGAAGAGAACCGCCATGAAGCTTGGAATTATTTGTCCATGGATACCCTTTAAGATATATATCACAGAGAGTGAGAAATCATTTCAACCTTCCGGCATATAATGCCCTATTCTGTCCACGGGTAGCTAGATACAACCCCCCCCCCTCCCGATCGCAACAAATTGTATAAGACCTCTCTAAAAGCCAGTAAGATATCGATGCCCAGACGTCTCCTCCAAAACCTCCAATTTCATTCCAACCTCAATGGTTCCCTCATTACGCGGCGCACTCAACATCCCGAAACAAGGCTTATACTTAATCCCCTCATCAACCCTACGGTACGAAACAAGCGTATCCCACGGCTGTTTCTTATGTTTGATCGCCGTATCTGGATCAACATTAGGCACCAGGCAGCGCGCACAGCGAGCCACAATATCTAGATCAAGCGAAGGCCGAATAACAGCCTCGCCACCACCAGCTTTCCGATCGGTAATGCGAACCAACTTCCACGAATCCTCGCTCCACGGTGCCCCACCGCGAACAATAATATTCGGACGGAACCGCTCGATAGTGATCGGGTCGACGCCCGCTCTTCCCAGACGATCATTGAGCTCTACCAGCGAAGCCTCGGACGCGATAAGCACGGGATGCACATCTGGAAAGCCGGTTGTCTGAACACGGCCCAGACGGCTGGGGGCGCCGTTACCCTTCAACACGCGCGGGGTCGGGCCCTTGTAGACGAGGGCGACGTCGCGACGCAGAAAGGCAGAGAAGGGGGCGTTGATTTCATCGCTGTACCTGTACCCGTCTGTCTGTGTGTCCCAGATCTGGACGGGACCTGTGTTTGTATTTTCCGCTAGCCATTGCGGGGATGGATGGGACGGGATGCGGATTGTGTGGAATTGATGCTCTTGATCTTGCTCTTGATCTTGCTCTTGGACTTGATATTTTTTGTCCTGACTGGATTCATTGGTTTCTGGTTTTGGGATGCTCACGACCAACTCGCTGCCGTCGGAATTTAGAGCGGTGCGGATGCGGGTCATATCCGGGATTTGACGAATGGTTAGGAAGGTATTTGAGGATGCGTCAATGAGCATCCAGCGGCGGTCAAGGTCGAGACCGTGCTGCTTTAGGACTGTTGATTGGACTTCTAAGCCTCGACATGATTTGATGGGGTACATGCGCAACGAGATGATCTCGCTGGATTGTTTAGGGTGTTGGCGCCATAGGTGGAGAAGTTTGGTTGGGTATTGACCTGGTTTGGGCCATCCTGTGAAGCGGGGAATCAGGATGATTGGAATTAGGAGTATGAGGCCTAATATTATTGCTGAAGCCAAGCTGTGAGACTGAAGCATGTTTGCTGTTTGGGTACTCCGTAGATGTTAGGGTTATACACGTCCCAAGGAAGGTGACAAATTGGTTTTGCCAAGGAGTACCGCCTTTCATATGATGTTCCGAGGGCGTATGTTGAGGTGCTCAAATTAGGGAGGTGTGGTGTTTCTAGTTGCTATTATAGTTGTGTTGTTGATATGCGGTGTATTATCCTATTATTCTATATAATAGCTGGATTAGGCCCAATAATAGAACTCGGAAGTATGAATTAGATACATGGTGTTTAGGAAAGGCCACATGAAACACCATGCACGTATAAATATGCAATAAACGAGAGGGAACGGAATTGTAAATGCATATAAGTCCCAGAAAAGCAATTGCTGAAGTTCAATACCGAAAAAAATAAACCAACATGTACCCAGGTAGACCCTCTGAAAGAGGTATATGCTAAAGACAAAACTGACTGCGATACTGCAATCTGTTTATGTCGAATGCTTCTTATCGAGCCAACATGTGACCATTGCCTTAATTAGGGCGAGTGTGACAACCCGGCCTTGCTCAATATTCGCATCCTCAGACGCCCCAGGGACATGGAGGAACAGGACATTGCGATCCTGCCCTTGTAACTGGGCCAAAGACATGCTGGTATAGAAAATGAAGTCGCACAGATAGTGACCCGCGTCCTTGGAGATCCGGAGATCCGACTCGGGGGCAAAAGAGCGCCACGTCTCCAGGAACTGGTGCTCGGGCTGGTAAGGCGAAGTAGAGGAGGGATCGTCTGTAGCACGACCTGGGGTCAGAATTGGCGGTAGACCTAGCTCTTTCCATCGCTTCTCGCCATCCACATAGCCGGGACGACCATTGACATCGGTGATGTTATAGTCATCTCGGTGAGCTAAAGTTTCGACGGAGTAATATTGCCGTGGAGCTGCAATGCCGATATGAATAATGAAATCAGGTCTGCGACCACCATGAGAGGTAGCAAACTCCTCTAAAATTAAGGGAAGAGCCTCTCGAACAGTGGCATAAGCCACTGGGATTGGAGTGGGATGCACATGGAGTGAGACTCGACGCGGATCCGAATGATCCTTAGATGGGAAAAGGAAAGATGATGGAAGAGAGGAAGCGATTAGATATGACGCATTCACAAGGTTGGTCTTGAAGGGCTGGTTACACTGTTAATTTCGGGTCGGATACTCGTACCATCCGTGCAGATCACTTACCCCAAAGCCTGTTATTAGAACAGATATCTCATTAGGCGAGGCCAAGGGCCGTGGTGGACTGTTACCGACCGGGGTGGGGTTTGTATATGGGGCAGTTCCGTAGTCACCCATATTCACGTCAAAGTTGAGGTTGAAGAAAAAGATGAAGCGGGGAAAGGAAAGTCAACGTATTTCGACGAATGCGGGGTCTTGGGCCGACTGCAACCTATAAGATATTAGCCTAATTCTGTTTAAGCTATATGTGGCGACCAGTTAGGCCTTCATATTATTCGGCGCATTGTTAGTTCGTTATAATTATATTATCGTTAGCTCTTTGCTAGCGCTCCATTCGTACTTGCGACGTATTCACCCCCCCCCCCCCCCCCCACCCCAAATCATAAGACTTTCCTATCCTTGTCCCACGGAGTACAGAGTAGTTTCCCCTCCGATTCTACCGTTCAACTTGCATTTGTAAACCTCTGTTATCATTGGCACGGTTATAGCTTGAAAAAGATCTGCAGATGCAAGTGGATTTCAGTCGGAGTAGAAACCCATTCAAGAATTGCCTGTTTGGGTAATGATCGCCTAATGGGTCTCGTTCTCGCATTTCGTCAACTCTCCTAGCGAGGCGAGGTATATACATATCTGAATTTCCGAGGTCCAAGAATATTAATTATCAGAGCACTGGTCATTCTGGTGCAAGGTATTGATCAGGCTTAGATCTTATTGGACTCATGGGTTTCCAATGTTTCTTGGCTTCGGTTCAACTTGATATGTAGCATTTGATATTTACGCGGACCCCCCTGCTTTGTATCTAGTGCGAGGCCCGTGGGGGGGGGGGGGGGGGGGGGGAATGGAGTCTCGTTAGCTGATAGCTCAGGACCTCTATAAATGAGAAGCCCCTCGGAGAATATCAGTTCTGAGTAAACTGGGGTGTTGCTTCTATTGTCTCTCCCCACTTTTTTTAAGTCTTGACTTGACTATGGCAGTCATCACTGAATTGCTCAACAGTCCCTATGTCGTACAGGGTGTGTGCATCGCCCTAGTGGCGGTGTGCATAACAAGTGTCTGGGCAGATATAGCAAACGAAATTCCCCATAGACGCATTCCTTTGGTTGGAAAGACCTGGTGGGACCTCACCAACAAAAAGGCCCGGTTACGCTTCACTCAGTCATCTCGTCAACTAATTGCCGAAGGCTTTGCCAAGGTGTGTCTTAACAGATATACTTTTCTACCATCAAATGTGCTTACATGCCTCAGGGAGCCAATGTCTTTCAGATCATTGGAGCCACAAGCCCGATGATTGTATTGCACCCGAAGTTTGTCGATGAAATCAAGAACAACCCAGATCTAAGTTTTGAAGACTCTGTCAAAAGTGTAGGCTATGACCGAGAATAACCTGTGACCGTGGCTAACTTCATAATAGAACTTTTTTAATGATCGGATTCCTGGATTTGAACCATTTCATAATGGGACAGCTTTAAAGGTTACCGTCGAGGTTGTGCGGACAAGTTTGACCCAGGCACTCGGTATGCATGTCTATATCTCACCTGAGAGACAGAACTGACTTATATTTCTCATTTAAACAGGGTCAATTTCACTTCGGCTCTCAAAGGAGGCTGGTGTGACATTGAAGAAATCCTTACCTGCTACTGATGGTATGCTAAAGTACCCCATTGGCATTGGACCTTCTCACTGATGTTCCTCACTTGGCAGAATGGAAGCCTTACCATATCGCCTTTCAGATCCCGCATATGGTAGCCCACGTCTCCTCCTTGATATTTGTTGGAGAGACCATCTCCCACGATGATGAGTGGATCGATGTTTCCGTGAATTATGCTATAGATGCGTTTGGGGCTATGCGTGCTCTACGAGAATGGCCATCTGTTCTCCGTCCGGTCGTGCACTGGTTCTTGCCCGCCACCCGAAAGCTACGCATGCACTTGAAAATGGCTCGTTCCATTATTAGTCGTGAGATAGACAGGCGGGCATTGATTCGCGCGGGCAAGCTCCCTGAAGACGATCCACCTCGTGGACCTGATGCTCTGGACTGGTATCGCGAGACTGCCGAAGCCCGGAATAACTTGACCTTTGACCAGTCTTGTGCTCAAGTTGGATTAGCGCTGGCGGCCATCCATACCACGTCGAATTTGCTAACCAACGTCCTGTATGACCTCGCGGCGTATCCGGAGTACATCCAGCCGTTACGTGATGAGATTCGTGCAGTTGCTGCCGAGGATGGAACTCTGAAGAAGACTAGTCTGCTTAAGCTAAAGCTGATGGACAGTGTGATGAAGGAGACACAGCGCACTCACCCACTCTCATTGAGTAAGTTATCCATGGTCTTTCGATGTTCATTCGTTCCGAACTTGGTTATATTTGGAAATGGATTGCTGACACTCCACAACAGCCTCCATGAACCGCCTCGCCCTGAGGCGAGTTGTGCTCTCCGATGGAACTGTGATTCCCAAAGGCGCCAACATGTTCGTCTCTACGAAAACACTGGAAGATGACAGCATCTACCCTAATGCTGCCACTTATGATGGTTACCGGTTTTACAACAAACGCCAGCAGCCCGGCAACGAACACAAACATCAGTTTGTCGCAACTTCAACCGAGCACTTCGTCTTCGGCCATGGTGTTCACGCCTGCCCTGGCCGATTCTTTGCTGCGAATGAAACCAAGATTTTGCTCCTTCATTTCCTCCTGAAGTATGATTGGAAGGTGGAGAGCGGCGGCCGACCTCCGAACATTGAAAATGGTGTCGAGTCTATCCCCGACCCAAGGGTTCAGATTCTGTTCCGGTTGCGCGAGCCAGAGATTGACCTAGGTTTCCTAGGAGAGTAGTGGATGAATTTAAGCAAGACATTCCCCCTTTCTGTTTTATATATATATTGGATATCGCTAGTGTTGTGTTTTGATCCGGGGAACGATGTTATAAGCCGTGGGACAAACTGGATTTGAGGTGTCCCATTTGAATCTTATCGAGTCCTTTTGAAACCAAAAAAAAGTCAAGTCCAAGTCTACGATTGTACGGACTGTGGAGATGTAAGACTCTCTCGAAAGTGGAGTTGATTGGCATCTGGTCCACAGTCTTGCGGGTATACTGTGGCTATCCATTGTAAGCGAGATGAGATCTAAGTAAATCGGTTGATAATCTCCGAACCGGAGAATTTACTCCATATAGATTTAGACGTGACACAAGGCTACCTCTGTACTCTAAATAAAGAAGCTTTCCACGATAGGCACGTGACCAGTACTGATACAGTACTGATACAGTAATTTTTACGCGTCTTGGACGCGTCGCGTGTCAAAGTCCCCAATAGAGTTATATGCGTTGGGTAGCTCTCAGGGCTCCATAGATCCAGACCGCACAATGAGAAAATGTGACCGCTGATCTACGGTACCCAGGTACCCGTCCCAAGTTGGTTTTTTTTTAAACAAACCAATTGACTATGAAAGACAAAGAATTTTTGCTTTTAGCGGCCCGAGCCACTACAATCATTGGAAGTTAAAGAAGAAAAAAAGTAAAAAAAAATTGAAGAATATCAGCGCCGACATGCACTTTTATACGCAGCTTGGCCGTTCTGTCCTGTAGCCCTTGCAGCTATGGAGTGAACGGCTGGAGACAATGTCTCGAAGATGGAGTACCGATCTACCCTACGGAGTACTACGGAGTACTCCGTATATGGTACCTGATTCCACCAGCCCCCTCTTTTTATGAGGCCTACAGAGTAAAGCTTACAGCTACTTTGTCGAAGCCCTAAAAAAGCACTTTTGCTCAATGTGTCCTTACCTCCCAGCTCCAAAGCTCTCTGCCAGATTATTTGTTGACAGTGCATGCATCAAGCAAGGCCCCAAATGTGTCCACCATACACTATAGGAAAGACTCGAGAAAATCTAAACATCTTTTTTGGTAACAAAAAAAAAACCACGTAGAATTGAAGACATCCTATAGCAAAGTTTTATCGATTTTCGCAGTGGGCCGTTGAAGTACACAAGTATAGGGTACCAAGTCTAATAGGCAGTTCACCACGGGGAACACAGGTACTAAGTACCCCCCCACTCCCGCACGCCTCACCCTACGCCCAATCCTCCTCCATCTTCCTTTTCTTCTTTCTCTCTACCAACCCTTTCTACCATTATCGCGAGATATTTTCTCGCACCCTTCTCCGTTTGAGGAGACGTTCTTTTCTTTTGTGTCTTTTTTTTCGGGTAATGACGAAATCCTTCATTCCCTACTACTCGGACGGGATGGAGCCGCAGATGTGATCTGGTGATCCCCGATTTCACGTTGCCGCATTCCTTAGGAAGCACATCACGCACACCGAGACCTCGGTTTTTTTTCTTCATTCACGATACTCCTCTGCTCTCGTTGCATTTTCCTATTTTCTCCCCTTCACGATTCACGATATTGACGCGACGCTGCGCGCTTCGACTCGAAGTCGCGCCGTACTCACCTACTCTCAACTCCCCCCGACACGTCCTCCAGTCCCCCCCAGAGATCGCATTGACCAACGTTCTGCGGTTCGCAAGACCGCAAGACCGCCAGCATGGCTCAACGTCAACTTTCGCGCACTCTGCCAAAGAACTTCACCTTCTCCCTCGGCGACAATGAACCTAAGACGCCCGAGCGCCCTAGCACTACTATGAATGTGCCTCCGCCACCGCGCCATTCAATCTCTAGCGGTCGTCTGCCCAGAGTTCGGGCGCGCGCTGGTACAAATGTCTGCGCTCGCATGGACATGGATATGTTCCAGTTCCACGGCTCCGATGTTCCCCTACCTTCAATTGAAGTGCCTCAATCGACTACTGACCTCGAGGCGCCTCTATTCCGCGATTTCGCTAAAGATGAGGGATATCTTGCGCCTCCTCGCACGCGAAGGGATTTCAAGACTCCACCTGCGCAGATTCGTGGCACGCCTTTCGACTCTTGCGACACCGAGAATTCGTGGCCATCGTGGGACCAGACACCTGGCCCAAATGACATCAAGCGCCCAGACTCGGCTTGCTCGACTTTGTCAAATTCTTCAGTTGAATCAATTGAAACCTTCGCATCACGACCATCTGTAGGAAGTTTCACCAGTGTCGAGAGCGATTTGTTTGACTCGTACTTCCCTTTGGAGATGTCCAAAGAACCCGAGATCGAGTCACCTTCGCGACCTCAGAAGCAGGCCGCGGATGCGAATGCCAAAGTGTCCAAGAAGTCCTGGACTCGCGAGATGGATACCCACTTATGGAATACTTATCAAATCTACCTTCAGGACCCTACTATGACCCCATTCAAGATGACTCCGGGCAGTATCCCTCCTTTGGGAGTCACCTCGCGTGTTGCGCGACGCGCCAAGAAGACATGGGGGCAAAAGAGCAGTCGTATTCTTGAATCTGTCTCGATGAAGTCTGTTGATCCCATTGGAACCCCCAAGGCTGTGGACCAGGAGTTGCAACCAGCCTGGCCTAAGTCTGACTCCAAAACTCGACGACGCCTCAAAATGCTATGTCGACGCAAATTCTCGATTTCTCCACATTATCAGCGCATAATGCAGTCTCGCACTCCTGAGCCTATCGCGGAGATGTTCGGCCCTCCTACGGATACCCGCGTTAAAGACTTTGCTGATAACTCGGCCTACACTACTCGTGACCTCGGCATTTCTCTTGTCACCTCCGAGCCGACTCCACTTTCTCAGGTTACCCAAGAGTTGCCCTTGACTACGGACTGGTTTAACAACCCTGTATCTGCTAATGTCGAGCCACCAGTGGCCAAGACTCCTAGTCACCATCTTCGTGTCGGATCTGCTCCTAACATCCCTCGTTTGGGATCTCCATTTGTGTACAGCACTTGGGGCCCCGGTGGATCAAACCGCCAAGTCCATGATATCAATGCTCGACGTGGGACCGTTCATGTTCCAGGTTATCGTGCTCGACGCAACACATACTTGGACCAGTCCTTGCCCGATACCGACGATGTATTCGCGAGCGTCTCCAGGGAGCACAAGGATCCTTCCGATCAAGAAGTGGAACGTCGCTTGGAGGACTACGTTCGTGACAAAAAGTTCCAAGACATGGGCCATGGTCGGGTCCGCATTCGCAATCGTGGAGCTACCATTAGTGCTGTCAATCCCAGAGATATGGACCAGCTTTTCTCACCGCCCTCGTCCCTCAACTCAGGCCCAATTGAGCCCGAGGAGACTTCACCTGTTCTGAAGCCGCCCGTGAACGCATTGCTGGACCTTGGCGAAAACATCAAACGCCTTGGCTCACCTTTCCGAATCGAAGGAGGATTCAAGCGTCGCGAAGCCCCGAAGCGAGTCACTAAACGAGCACCTGCGCTGTCTGATCCGTTCATGAGCGGTGGCCCTTCACACACGGGACTTGATGACAGCACTTCTCCCATGCAAGTTTCTCCGGCCCAAGTACATGATAAAGCTCCGGATCCTTTGCCATACAATGCCTCAGAGGACGGCCTTTCTGATGCAGAGCGCATCCGCCGGCAAATCCTGAATATGCCTTTTACACGCAACTAGGTTGCGCTCTTTTGCTGTCGAATTTTCAAGTATCCGTTTCATCGTGGCGTCTATTTGCGAGATTTTATCCCCTTTGCATAATGATTTGAACGAGATACCGACAGGGCCCTGGTACGGCCCTTGCATTTCCAGCCTTTTTACGACAGCAACACCGTCCACGACTGTAATGATACGTTTTGAGACTTTTCACGCTCAACCCTCAAAATCGCAATACTGAACCCCAACGACAAAAATCACAAAAAAAAACGTGATGGGTCTTTTCACTTTTCATTTGGTTGTCGAAACCCACAGTACATCAGCGTCCTGCTGTTGGTTACCTGCCTACGAACATTGACCTCGTTTGTCTTGTACCAACAATCACCTTATGTGTGGTTCTGTTTCGCACCCTTTACCCCGTGAAGCCTTGATTTTCTCAAGCAGTTTCATCATTCATTCACTCACATTATTTCCTTCTCTTCCAACGGGGCTTTCACCTCGAACAAAAATAACCCCAAAAGCACAAAAAAAGTTGAAACCAACCAAAACCCCACACCTGCTGTCACAACCAGCTACTATTCGCTATTTTTGCGATCCCACGCTCCTTACACCTTCTCTTTTATCTTCTTTTCTCAGATATTATCCTGTCGTTCATCCCTGCATCTCCTACATGGTACAACACACCTTTCCCATCATAACAACCTGGAGATGAGGCCCGACTTGATAATGGTCACCTATCGAATTACCCGTCACACATGGAAACGACTCCCTGCCTTTATGTTGGCCACCGTCAGTCAACATAGACGGCAATGCACTCCCCAAAAAGCGAATGTGCAACGATACATATGCAAATACATAGACGAACTGAAACGAAACGAACGCGCATGAATATTGCAGTTGACCAACGACATCCCTGATACGCAAGCGAGGTGTTTGGTTTTCTTTTGCCAGCGGTCCCATTTTTCTTCCTAATTCGCATTTCATGATCTCAATCTTAAAGCTGATTTCTGCGGATAATCTACTTCTCGATTGATGGTCCACGATTTACCCCATGCTTTCGATTCTCGATTTGATTCAGCTCGTGCTCCATGATTCCCCTTGTGGCGAGCCTTATTGGGTTTGCATTCGGATACTCGCGTTTTTTTTTATCTGGTCATTTCCCTGCCTCTTCTGCGTCTCATGGCGTATGGATGTCTGTCTTTTTATTTCAGAGCCTGTTTTTTTTCTGGATCTTTGTGATCTTACTCTGGAGCTTGTGAGAGTTTGGCCGTTTTATCTATTTCACCCACTGATTTATTCTTCTCATACGCGGCTTGATCTTTTAGAGCAATGGCTTTGTTTGATCAAACTGATCCGCCAATTGAATTATCTTTTCGATTTTCATCTCTTTCTTTCGGTTGTAGGTCATCGATTGCCTGGTAACTCGTACCTGTGTTCTTGAGCAGATCCCCCATCCTTGCACATATGGCTGCACTTTCCATCGCTCTTGCACCCAGCAGGCATCATTGGCAGCGGATAGAGTTCCTTTATTCCTTGGTCTCGCTTGCACAGATGATCCTAACTGTACATGCTCTTTTGTATTAGCCGTGATCAGCGTTACGTCCACACTAGCTAGGTAAGCCCTAATTTTTCCCGCATACCCTTGGTGTCGGTATACTTGAAGTCACAGTCTAGCACATGATACATTACTTGTGGATATATCCACGACCCGAGGTGAACAGGGGGAGCTAAAGATACTTGCATAGTCAACGAATAGCTGGCCTTAATGTAATGAAGAATCAACGCCAATGTTATCTACAGATCAGACAAGCACATCAACAAATAATAGTAAACCGGAATAAGAGTAACAAGCAACAGGTAACAGGTAGCATAGGAAGAAAATGGGGGTATAAGTTATAAAGATATCTGCAATGGGGCAATTCAACACAACAAGAAACATATCAAAAGAAAATCACCTCTCCAATTTCTTCTTCCGCTCAGCAAGTAGAGCCTCAATCTTCCGAATCTGAAGAGCAAGACCCTTCTTCTCAGCATTTGCAAGCAGCCACTCCTCCATGCCACGACGAACATGCCGCATGGAATGCAAGACAGGCAGAATGGGCGCAGATGAAAGACCCGCATCGGCTCCGTTCTCACGCTCAATGCGCTGCCAGCGCTCGGCACCGGGGTTCAGCAAGAGATCGAAGACGCCGGCCCAGATTTCACGGTCCCAATATCGTTTCAGAGACTCACGGATGCGATACGTGCGGGATGATGCGTTTTCGTCGCCGTTGATGGGGGTGGATTCGACGTATTTGCCGAATAACAGGACATGGATCACGCCGGCAATACCGTATAGATCGATATGGTGGGTCCAGGGGCGCATCTCGCGGATTTCGTTGCACTCGTGCGTACCGGTTTCCCAGTCGGCCATGAATTGCACGCCTGGCGAGAAAGCTTGCATATCGATGCTGCGACCGAAGTCAATAAGGGCTAGGCCCTTTTGGTGCCAGCCATGGGAGCCGCTTGGAGAATAGTGAATGCTTTCGCGGGGGTCGAAAGCGGTTTCATCGGCACCGAGGTCGAGCAGGGAGAGGGCCTTGGAGGGTGCTTCGTTGGGATTGTGGTCGTCTAGGCGGACGAGACAGTTGTCGGCTTTGATGTCACCGTGGAGGACGCCGTTGGCGTGGAGTGCTTCGACGGTGCGGAGTAGCTCGACGGAGAAGAACATTGCTAGGACCTCCTCGAGACCGCTTTCAGAAGTATGGCTGGAGTTTATGGCTTCATTGCGGACGATGTTGACGAGGTCGAGTATGGTGCCTTGTCCTCGGTAGTCCTCCACCAGGAAGCTTTCACGTTGGTGGACATGCAATTCGTGTGCGCGAACAATGCTATCAGCGGCGCGAGAATGATCCGTAGATTGTCGCAGGCGGCTATATGCTGTGCGAATCATGTAAAATTCCCACGCACTTGATGGTCCATTTTCAACTTTGACTGCTTCGAAGGGGAATCGGGGAGTCTCATAAGCGTTCGACTTTCTCAGTTGGGAAATTTTGCCGTTGGGGCTGGCGTCATCGTTGGAGTCAGAATCATAGGATTCAAGACTGTCGACACTCTCGGCGAGATAGACTGGGGCATATGCACCGGCTCCTAGCTCACGCCTGATAATGTAGCTTCGTTCCGCTCCTGGAAATTCGAGGATGGGTGTGTCAAATGAACCATCCCCGCCACTCTTTGATCGCCTGGTGTTAGTTTTGACGAATTTCTGGATCATCGAAGCATAGTTGCTATCTTCAACATGACCGTGATAACCTGTGTACGTCGCAAGTGGCTTTTCCAAGGAATTGAGAATCGTGTTGCGAATGCCCTTGTCAGTCGGATTGCACTGCGCATCCCTAATTATTGCTTCCCGTCTCCGTGGCTTGGGCGCGAGGGCCTTGAAGGCCATGGGACTGAATGGTACATCAGCCGTAGACCCAAGAGTATAGTCTCCATTGTATGGCGTATTTGTCCCAAGTGGACTCGAAAGCAACAAGTTACCGGCCGGTGATCGAGGCTTCGAAGGCGTTTTCGCGTTATAAACGCTGTTTCGGGCGGCTGTCAAAGATGGAATGGATTCCGTTCGCTCCACGATAGGTGTCATAAAAGGAAGGCGGTTTTGGGCCATGATCGCAGGGTCACGGTAGGTACCCCATGGAGGAGCATAGTCCTCGGGCATCTCTGGTATGAATCCTTTCCTCTCCGGTGTCCCTTGTGTCGAACTACCTTCCGCTCCATCAGTTACGACAGAATGTGAGGTGACTTCAGCATTTGGAATATCACGATCAGGGTTGAAGTCCGTCCAATCGCTCCCATCGCCATCAATGCTCTCAGCTCGCGTGGTATTCGCATAGTCAGTGTCATCGTAGGATTTGTGGAACGTTTGGGTCTCCTCGTCTCCAAAGTCGCTCGAGGCCGCTGAGAGGTGCCCTGTTCCTGTACTGTCTCCGGTACTGGCGCAGTCGTCATCTTCGTAATCGCTACCGCAGAAGCTATCTGCATCTCCTTCGGTCTCTGCCTTCAATGGCTGGTTGAAAATTCCATAGATTTCATCCGTCGCTGCACGAGTGTGCATGGTCATTGTCGGTTCCCGAGTGCTCTTTCGCCGGACCTTCTTATTATTGGACGGGGAGTCAAACTTCATTTTGACTATACAGAGGTGAGTTTAACGTGCCTAAAGGATTAAAAAAAATTCACAACCCACCAGTTTGTGTTTGTGTTGTTTCCCCTTTGATCTTTGTGCGGCTCGTTTTGCCAGATTTGCCTCTATGGCCATCGTCTTGATAATGAGGCTGGGTATGATTAGTTGCGGTGAGATTTTGGCCTAAATGCTCCGGCAATTCGTCTGGCGAGTGAGATCTTCCTAATAGGGACTCGGTACTGCTGGCGTTCCCAGAGATCTGCTGCAAGGGCTCTTTCTGTTGCCGCCAATTCTTGCTCATCCAACCGCGCTTCATGGCCCTGAGCTCTTCGAAACTCATCTCATGTGCAGGGTTGGTGCGGTCAGGGTATACAGATTCCAGGTCGACAAATACACGTTCGCGTCGGCCGGTCCGCGGGTTAATCGCTTCCCTTACATGATGTTCGGGTACTTCTTTGGGTGGTATTGGTTCTTTGGAAGGAAGATCTGGATTGGACTGAATACATAATAAAACACCATAGGTTCATGCCAGCAATTAGTCCTGTGATCGTAAATATATGGAGGTCTGAAGATGGAAAGGGCAACCAGGAATGGAAACTCACCTCGTCCCTGAAGATAGCCATCTTTTGTGTAGGCGCTGCTTTCTTCCCAACCTTCAATGTTTCCCCGGCCCACGGCTTTGGTTCCACTTCGTTCTCCTTCTTGCGGTCCCGAATCGAACCAATGCTTTCCCATCCCTTTGTCGACCCACCGGTTGCAGGACCCGGAGCAGCAGAGTCAGCGTCCGAGAAGATAGCCATCTTAGGCTTTCCGGACTTGGTCTTTGCGGGACCGCCTGTCTGAGGTGGGGGTCGTGAAGCCTGTGGGTCAGCAGAGGCATCTGATGGCGCGAACGGGTTCATCTTGGCGGCCAGCGCGGGACGGACAGCTGGCAAGGCAGGCGAGGAGGGCCCGGTATCTTGTGGACGCTGATCATATCGGAATTGGAACTCGCTGTACTTCCGCGCCAATCTCTCGACCGGTCGCGCTTCACGGTCCATACCGAGCCTGTACACCTCGTCGGCCTGCGACCATCGCCCAGCGCCCTCTAGCCACCCGGCAAATTCCTCATAGAAAAGAGCTAGACTTTCACCAATCTGATGACGAGCAAGGAATGCAAATGTTTCGCGCGGGGCATCGGAGAAGAGTCGAACATAATGAAGCCATAATCGTAGATATCGAGGGTCGTTTCTGTAGTGTGATGATGAAAGGAATGACTTCGTTGCCCGCTCCAATAATGGAAGAAGGCCGGATTCTGCAGTTGCTTGTGCGGAGGGATACGCGTTCAGGGTCCATTTGACATAACGGTCATAAACATCGAGCGGATCGTCCGATTCTCCTATTGACTGCAATTCGCTCTCGTATTCTTGGCGTATAGCATCGTTGATGGTCCTGGTGCCATTTGGTGATGGCGAGGGGATCTTGTCACCGTTGCTGCCGGCTGAAAATATCCGGGCGAGTTCTCTGGCTGATCGGCCACCGGGAAGTGATTGGACGTTTTCCTTTTGTGCTTCGATGATATCGAAATTGACAAATTCGTCAGAGGCTGCCATGTTAGCGACAGCGATAGAGACAGATGATATGAGATCACACAGATCTCAGTTTCCGCCGTAGACCAAAAGTTCAAAGAAAAAGGCAAGTAATTACTCTGGTGGGGCTGCAAGGAGATTCTTTGGTTATCGATAAACATCACATGACCGTTGCCCCGGGGACAGTCACGTGTACTTCTTCCTTGGGTTCCTTGGGTTATACTCTACTCGTGACAGCATCGGAGCATAGGATCAATACTCGATTTAAGCTATTCTACAAGCTCGATTTGTTCTATTATCAGAATCTTCACTCGTGTTTCAGTCGTTTGGAGTCCTTAGAGCGTGTAGGGTCCTATCTTGATCCACAAGGCTTGGCAATATCAACTTCTTCAGGTCTTCGATCAGGGTTACCCACTTAGCCCAAGAGGCTTTACAGTGTGACATTTTCAGTGCTATGTGTTTCCAAGAATCAGAGTCGCCAGAGTGCAAAGACTCTGGATCCAATATCAACCATAAACGGAACCTCAGCAATGGGACATCTGAGCTCTCGCCACCCAGACGATCCAAACGCCAGAAATCCACTACAAATTTGAAAGAACTCTCTTCTCCAGAAGGCTCAGAGTCTGAGTCTGAAGAAATTACTCTTGCAGTAAAAAAAGAGGCCGACAAGAAACCTCTGATTGATACTGCCAAGGATAAGAAAAAGAAGGCTCCAGTTAAGGAGTCCAACGACGTCAAACCTAAAAAGGCGAGAAAGTCTAAGAAAGACCAAGAGCTTGAGAGTATGCCTTTGGCACCGCGGACTAAGGGTCTGCGTATGTTTGTTGGTGCTCACGTCAGTGCTGCAAAAGGTCAGTGTTCTCAGCATCTCATCGTCTCAATTCCATAATAACTCGATGCTTGTCGAGCAGGTGTCTTTAATTCCATACATAATAGCGAGAATATTGGGTGAGTTAGAAGGTCTTATATCAAGTTTGAAGATAAGCCTAATCATGCAATTAGAGGAAATGCAATCGCCTTATTCTTGAAGTCGCAGCGCAAATGGGAGAACCCAGCTCTGCAGGACGAACATCGCGATGAGTTTCGTAAACTTTGCGCGGAAAAGGGTTATGATGCGTCGAAGTGAATATCCCCAAACTGATTTGACCCGTATGGATCACTAACATCTACTACCCAGGCACATTCTTCCTCATGGCTCATACCTTGTCAATCTGGCCCAAAACGATAAAGCTAAATCTAAGCAAGCATACACCTCCTTCCTGGATGATCTCCGCCGGTGCGAGGCACTTGGAATTACACTTTACAACTTCCAGTGAGTTGACTGCCTGCCAACCATCTCAGTCCATACTAACACACCAAAGCCCTGGAAGTACCAATCAGACGCCTCTGCCCGAAGCACTTGCCCGCCTGGCAGAGATGCTTACCCAGGCTATCACCGAAACGACGACCGTAGTTCCCGTCCTGGAGACAATGTGCGGTCATGGCAACACAATCGGCGGCGCACTGTCCGAATTCCGCGACTTGCTAGCTCTAATCCCGAAAGAGCACCACTCCCGCATCGGCATTTGCGTCGACACCTGCCACAGCTTTGCAGCCGGCTATGATCTGACATCCCCAGACGGATTCAAAGCCTTCCTCGCCGAATTCGACGAGCTAATCGGAATCAAATTCCTCCGTGCTCTGCACCTCAATGACTCAAAGGCACCGCGTGGAAGCAAGCGCGACCTACACGCCAATATTGGAACGGGGTTCCTAGGCCTACGCGCGTTTCACAATGTCATGAACGAGCCGCGGTTTGAAGGGCTCCCTATGGTCCTTGAGACGCCTATTGACCGTGTTCCGGGACAGAATGCAGCCAATGGAGACGAAGCAGCTGATGGCAGTGGGAGTGACACTAGGAAGAATAAACCGCTAAAGAAGGGCCCCAAGAGACCTGCAGGTGCAGGTGCCGCTGCTGTTCCTGATCCGGGTGTGTGGGCAGGTGAGATTAAACTACTTGAGTCGCTGATTGGCATGGACCCTGAGGGCGAAGAGTTCAAGGCTCTTGAGTCTCGGCTTTCGGAGGAAGGTCGTGCGGAGCGCGAGAAACACCAGGATCAGTATGATCGTAAGCTCGAGGCAGATGAGAAAAAGAAAGCGAAGGGGCCAGGAAAGGCCAAGGGACAGAAGAGTCTTATGGACATGATGAAGAGTGGCGCTGCGAAGGAGTAATTCGTGTATTCTTTCTTGATATCAGAGTCAATGGGGGATGCTTGCGGTTTCTGTCTACTTTCTACATCATTCTTCGGACTAGTTGAAGAAAAAAATTATTATCACACTTGAGGTGTCTCGAAATACAAACTAGCAAAGATGTAAAAGATGTAACCCTTCTATAGCTGTTGAAAGTAGGAAATTCAATTGATGGTATCAGTCAAGCCAAAGCCAAAATCCAAACAACCCCCCTCATGCAAACAGAAATAAGAAATTATAGTTTGGTCAGTCCAGAGTTCGACCAATTCATATCTGTGAGAGTAGACATGTGATTCCAAGAGCTACACCAGGTTCTCTTCGAGTAGGTCACAGACCTTCCAACATCAAAGAGACAGGTGACGTAAAAGATATTCACATGCATGTGCGATATAGGTAGATCAAGACAAGAGAGGAGTAGTTAAGAAAGAGTGTGAAATGCTAGTGAGTGAAATTTTGGTTTCGAATGGGCGAAACAGATGAGCTCGATTGCACTGGCGATGCTTCGTGATCAGGGGCATGTAAGTGAGGGAACCCTGCCTCGGCCATTGTAGTGATAGTCGCAGGCGCTGATTTAAGAGGAGAAGTGGGCACATCATCTTCTAGAATCGTAGAAGTCGAGATTGAGAGACCGCGCCTGGTACCACTACCACTGGCGCGCACCCTGAATGAGCGCCGTTGGTCACTGGCTGATGATGATTGGTGATCATCGTTGAGGTTACCACCCGGCGCAGGGCTAATAATGCTAGAGTCTTGATGGGCGACTCGGCGATAATCTCCCGGATCGCCACTGCTATGCTCACCTTCGTCGGTGTCAGATGCAGGACTTGACTCGCGACTCGATGACTCATCTTCCGGTAGCTCGCTGCGCATTCCTACAATCTTCATGTAGTTGTACGCTGCAATGCTGCTGATAGTGACGATCAAACCGGTCACATTGACCGTTGTGAGCTTATCGTGGAAGATAATACCCGCGGCACTGATTGTCACTACCTCCTTAAAGATACCGCATATACTCAATGTGACAACCGAGGAGCGCTTCAGAAGCGCAAACTCAGAGGAAATCATGCAGAATGCAAGTACTCCAGGGAAAATCAGAAGGAAGGAGCCAAATAGGTCCCCATGTTTGCTGGCGAGCGCAAGGTATCCTTGGTAAATCTCATGAGGACCTTCGATACATAGTGCGATGGTGATAAGCGAAAGGAACATGATAGGAGTTAGGAGAAAGAGGGTTGAGAATGGATTTGAAGTAGCCGGATGGCGAAGCAAGAGAATTTGTGTTAGACCCCATCGGAAACCTGAAAAGAATGCAGATGCAATGACGAGTGCGAAGCCAAGTGCGTTGAAGGCCGTCTCTCCAGCGACCATCATCACGACACCTATGGTCATTGTGGCAATGATGATGATTAATTTCATCGAAGGTGTCTCGAGTCGGAAAAGGAAGGCAAATAACAGGACGAAGGCAAGTGCAGACGATTTGCACATAGTTAAGAAAGTAAGAGAAATGAACTTCAAGGACATATTTCCGAGACCAACATCGAGCGACGTTGCTGCACCACACGGAACAAGGCGAGTGAAGTAGAATAATTTGGACACGAGGGGTTGCGGTTGCTCGGGGCCATCGATGGGAGATGTAGCCGCGGACCCTGTCGATTGTTTCGGACGGAGCGATGGAAATATCCAGAGTATTATAACGGAGAGAGAGAATTGGACAGCCATGTGTAAGCTTGTTGTGAAAAGAGGGAAAGGAAAGACGATATCGTTTTCGGAGAACATCCATTTGTTGTACTGCAAAGACGACAATTGTTAGTTCCTTTTCGACTTGCAATGACACTTTGAAGAACCACTCACTATTGAAATAGACAGTGAGAACAGATACCACAGCAAGATCAGCCCGCCATTGATTAGCAGGTTCTGGACAATCTTTCTGTCTGACAGAATCTCGCGAATAGAACTCTGGCCCTTGACATCTGCGATTCGAGCATCCAACCTGCGGCGCTGCCTTCGACGTCGACGTCGCTGACGTTTTTGATGTGTTGTGAGTCCAGTTTCCTCGTCATATTGGTCATCATCCGAGCTCATCGGGTCCAGCTCCAGAGTCTCTGCAGTGGATAGGTTGTCGGACGCATCGGTATCTTCTGCGGTCAAAGGTTCTTCTTCGCGTTTATGATTTCCTCCGTCTCCATGCGACCAGAGTGGGTCATCTCTGCGCTCTGTCAAAACCGGTTGTGAGGCTCGCCCTATCCCGGTAAGCATGGAGCTTCGCCGACGGTGGTGGGCGCCGGCGGAGAGCCCCATCCTAATAAATGGGACAGTTAAGAGATAAAGATAAAAAGATCGGAACTGAGATGTATCTCCATTAACGTGGACGGGAATAAGCGTGTCACACGAGCACGAGGGCAAAAAGCCTCGGGAGTTGCACTTCCAAGATTGGGCAGGGCGGAAATATGCTGACAAATAAAGAGGGGAATGAGGAAATCCAGAAGCAAATAAAAGAAAGAAAAAGGAATGCAAATGAGAGAGAGAGGTATTCCAGTTGAATTTGGCAAAACTTGGAATTGAAGGGTGGTGATGTTCATTTCAGGTCTCTCCTTTCTTCCTTTCTTCAAGACTTCCTCTCATTGGGTACACACATTATATCCCCACTATCCGGTCGATCCGGGGTCAAGGGAAAAGAAAACAACAAGATTTCGATCTTTTATACTTCCCCCATAGGACATTTGAATGGTTTGAGAGATCTGAGAGGTGTTCTTGGGTGTCGATTCTCATTGGCGGACTGAAACCTCCGGCCTCAACTTGAAGCTGTGAATGAAAGCCAACCTCCTTTTAATCATTTCATTTGCCTCGGCGGCCTCAGATTGAACACGGCTTGTTGAAAGAAAACGAGTTTCGCTGTCAATATGAGTCTTTTTTTTTTCAAAAGAAATGACAATCTGTCTCTGGTTGAACTCATCATCTTTATCTCCCATGAAGAAGCCCTAAACCCACCCGGCATAGCCATGACCTCAGATCCATTATCATCATCATGTCGTGGTGTCTACCAACAGTTCCGGCTATAATATATATCGGAGGATGCGGATGATAAGTGACAATGGGGGCATTGCATCTACTTCTCTGCCTTCATTTTCCTCTTTCTTTCTCCTTCTCTTCTATTTTCTTTGCGTGGATGCTGCAAAACACCATTTGATCTCCATCAAAACTTCATCGGTATTCTGAACTTTGCATCGGGTTTCTTTAGATACTTTGCACGCGTTGTCATCATGGGTGAACCTGCGTACAATGCCATCGAAGACTATGGCTTGATTGGGGACATGCACACCTGCGCCCTGGTCAGCAAGGCCGGTAGTTTGGATTACATGTGCTGGCCAGTCTTTGACTCTCCTACCGTTTTCTGTCGTCTACTGGACGACAAGAAAGGAGGGTTCTTCTCCGTGCAGCCCTACAAGACGGTGGTAGATGCTCACAGCAAGCAGCGGTATCTTCCATACTCGAACCTGCTTGAAACCAGATGGACCAACGAGGATGGCGTCGCGACATTGCTGGACTACTTTCCTGTCACACCCAAAAAGGGCGCGCAGTCGTCCCGGTTGTTGTCCGGATACTGCCCTTGTAATGAACCGGGAACCAATCGCTTCAAGTCAGGACTGCAGCACTCTGGCCTGATCAGAAAGCTAGAGTGTAGCCGTGGCTCGATGGAATTGCAAGTGGAGGTGTTCCCGGCCTTTAATTATGCGCGAGAGTCTCACAACACCCGTGCAAAGCTGGAAGACAACATGTCCATGCACCGGCTGCAGACCGTCCACTTCGAGAGTGAGTCAGAGCGGTTGCAACTCGAGATCTTTGCCGATTCACGAGAGCCAGATAAGCTCGGTTTCCCCTCGGCATCTTTGAAACTTGAAGAACGAGAGGGCCTCCGTGGCCGCGGATTGGTGGCCTGGATCCGTCTGTCGGAGGGTCAGACCATTCATCTGGTGTTGCATAGCCCCGAGAAGGCTGTCCCCAGCTCGGCCACCATGTCAGCCTACCTCTTGAAAATGGAGGAGGAAACTTCCGACTACTGGACCGATTGGACACGCAAGTGTTCCTTCCGTGGTCATTACCGCGAGACAGTCGAGCGCAGTCTCCTCATTCTGAAGCTGTTGACCTACAAACCGACGGGTGCAATCATCGCGGCGCCCACCTTCTCCCTCCCCGAAAATGTGGGAGGGTCTAGGAACTGGGATTATCGATATTCCTGGGTGCGTGACACAGCCTTCACACTGTATGTCTTTCTCAAAATGGGCTACAGCCAAGAAGCGGAAGCGTATGTCAACTTCATCTTCGAGCGGGTCTTCCCACATGCTTCTCAAGACCTTGATCCCAACAATAAGAGACCCTTCCTGCCGTTGATGTTCACTATTCGGGGCGAGTACGATATTCCCGAGGTAGAACTGACCCACCTCGATGGGTACAAAGGCAGCAAGCCTGTTCGCATCGGCAATGCTGCCGTCTTCCACACCCAGCTAGACATATACGGTGAATTGTTGGACAGTATCTACCTGTACAACAAGCACGGAAACCCGATCACCTATGACCAATGGAACTCTATCCGGCGTATGATCAACTACGTCCTCGGCGTTCGAGACCGGAAGGACATGTCCATTTGGGAATCGCGTGGTCAGATCCAGCATTTTATCTATTCAAAGATCATGATGTGGGTGGCCCTGGATCGCGGTGTCCGCCTTGCGGAGAAGCGTGCTAGCCTGCCATGCCCGGATCGGTTTGAATGGATCAGGGTCCGTGACGAGATGTACGACGAAATCATGGCCAAGGGGTACAACGAAGAGCGTGGCCATTTCTGCCAGAGTTATGAGAGTCGCGAGGTCCTGGATGCTTCCATCTTGATTGCACCCTTGGTCTTCTTCGTTGCCCCCAATGATCCGCGATTCATCAGCACGCTGCAGAGGATTTTGCAAAGCCCCGAGAAGGAGGGTTTATGCAGCGCTAAGATGGTGTTCCGATATGACCACGAAAAAGCCAATGATGGTAGGTGTATCTTGTGTTCCTAAAATATTAAACTAGAATACTGATGTGTTGCACAGGTATGGCAGGAGGCGAAGGAGCTTTCATAATGGTAACCTTCTGGCTTGTGGAAGCCATGGCTCGTGTAAGTTTTATACCAATGAAATATTGAAATATGCTGACTTGAAATTGCAAATTCAGGCTGCCAAATACGATGTGCCTATTCCAAATATCTGGAAACTCGCGCTTTCGCACTTCGATAACATCCTGTCCTACTCGAATCACCTGGGCATGTTTTCTGAAGAAGTGGCCATTTCTGGCGAGCAGATGGGCAATGCCCCACAGGCCTTTAGCCACCTGGCCTGTGTTAGCGCTGCAATTAATTTGGGAAGAATCGGACGAGTCGGTGGTGACTAGACCTCTCGTAAGTGGCTACAGACTGACTTTTTTGATACTGTTGTCTTTCACCAAAAAAAAAAACAATTGTTTCAATTTGATTTTCTGCAGTTAGACAAACAAAATCTTTTCGTTATCTTAGTCTTTACTGTCACTAATATGTACCTGTACATTTGAAGTAACATAAAACAACTGGTCAACTCTGAACAGTGTTGATCTTTTGACAAGTAGATACCTATATATAGCCAATGTGGCTATCACTGATAGCTAACATAGCTAATATAGCTAATATAGCTAATATAGCTAATGTAGTCAATGTAGCTAATATAGTCAATACATTTTATTTAGCCTTGTCCTGATCCAGCCCTGTGACATATGCTGACATAATAACCCAGATCATCACCCGGGAGCTCTAGGTCTGGTGGCTACCCCAGATTTCCATTCATTATCTTTTGTGTTTGTCTTTTATTCAAAAACAAATTCGAACAAAGGACCTACCGAGGTGTTCTTCTCTTCAGCTTCTAGCTGGAGATGTTATTAGCTACCGACGTGTGGTGCTTTACTACCCCGGTCTTCCAGGAATCCCCACTCTCTAATGGCAGGCACCAGCTTGGATTGGGCTGATAAGCCTAACGCCGATCTCGCCTTGTCATCGGATGAAGAGGACTTTATTTCCAGCCCAAGTACTGCTCCAAGGGAGCTTGAAGGCGCTGCCAAGCAAAATATAACACTGGATTTGGAGAAGTTGCGCTTGGAGCAAGAGGAGTTGAACCGATCCTCCGAACAGGACGCGACTCCAACAACTCCCCGCACAGAAGGCCCAAATCAATCCCCAGAACTGGAAATGGCCAACCCTCTGCAGCTGTTGGATTTACCTTTAGATATTTTGAAGGAGATCATCAAAGAGGTAACACAAGTCTCCCCCGCAGGTCGTGAATAGATAGCTTACAGTTTTGGTGTACAATAGGTGACCCACACGACTGACCTGACCTCGCTCGCTCTTACATGCTCTGCTCTACATTCCCTAGCCATCCCGCACATGTACTCCCGGTTCGACATCGTCTGGCCCGAGTCGCTAAACCCATCAACGGATGACTACTCGGGGGTGGATGCCCTGTCTTATGGTCTTTCTACATTGGTCATGGGCGAGGATGTATTCAATCAGATGCCGCTGTTTCCATCTGGTCAAGCCAAAAATAGGTGTATGAATTGTGGTTGCGATAACCCTCATCATCAGCCAGACTTGGACCCTGGCGACAACGGAGTTCGCTTCCGGCCGCGACGAGGCAATCATTATGCCCAGTATACCCGCACATTCTCTATTGGTAATGGTCCTCTCAGCTGGGTACAAGAATACTCGGTGACAAAAGAAGTGGGTAAGATGCTAGGGACGCTGGTCGCCTTAGCAGTTGCACGGATGGTGAACCTCGAAGCCTTTGTTTGGGACATGCCGACTGGAGTGGTCCGTGAAATTTGGCTGGCGCTTGCGTCGTTGGCAGATCGACCAGGGCACGAGTGTCGCCTGGAGCGCATCTGGGTGCGCTGGCATGACAATTCGGAGAATGCTTTACGCAGTTCGTCGGCAGCGGCAACGAGGCTTTTCCAGAAATACAAACATGTGGAACATCCTTCCTTGTCGGTACTGCCTCCACTCAAGAGCGTGGCTGTTCTTGACATAGATGAACCCGCTTATGTGGAGGAGCTGGCACTTCTCATTGAGCGGTCACGTCGCCGTCTGTCTGAACTCCGAATTGGTATTGCCGAAAAGGCCCACATGAGTACATGGCTGCTGTGTGGGAAGAATTCTGATGGCTCAACGAGTTGGCCGAGGGCTGATGGTGTACTTGGCATCTTGGCACGGCGGAATCTTGACAAAAAGCAGGACAATACAATAATCGCCTCCCATGAAGAGAAGTCGATGCCATATGAAGATTCAATAAACAAAACACTAGACGCTACAGAAAACGCAACTCTATTGACTCCGAATGGTGAGCAGCAGCCTCCCAGCACAGCCAAGGACAAAAGGTCTCCACCAAGCTCTGGTTCCCCCAATCGGAGTGCCCACTTACCACTACCTTCCCATCAACCTGAATGTGACATGCTTTATCTCAAAGTCCTTGAGCTGGAGCGCGTCCCTCTTTCTGTGCCAACATTGCTGCCGGCTGTTGATTGGACTGGATTGACTACTCTCACCATCATGCGATGCGAGGATCATGAGAAACTTTGGAGGGCTCTCCGTCGGAAGTATGCTCCTCCTGTGATGCCAACAAAGCGTCCACAAGATCCAGAGCGTCGAGCAAGCGCCAGCTCAGTTGAATACTCACTAAATCTGAAACATATTCGCACGGACACTGTTTCGCCTTATCTTATACTGTTTATCAAGGATGCGCTGGCTCCGAATACCCTGGAGAGTGTTTATCTGCATGAAGCCCCAGGCCACGAATCTGCTGTGCAGATCGACGCTATTTACAGGCACATTCTGCGAAAGCACAGGAAGAGCCTGCGAAAGGTGTTGATTGACGCCACTGACCGTATAATTGGCACCGGATATTCAAGCACACGATGGCACAAGTGGATGTTCAACCACGAGATGGTATCATTCGTCACGAGTGGAAAGATGCCGCAGTTGAAAGAGCTGGGAATGGCGATGCATTATCGTGATTGGGTAAGAGAACGACATCCAGCATTGGATATTTCGACCAGACCTCGGGGGCTTGTGCTAATGATGACTCCGCAGCATTTCTTCCTCCAGAGATTGCCGAATATGCCCCAGCTTCGTGCTTTGTATCTACCACACATTCATCATACCGTTCACCGCGATTTGAAAGAGCTTGCTCTACAGGTTTTGGACATCGTCAGCATACGTCCAGACCTGAAGATTGCCTATATTGGTCTCCACCTCAAATGCTACCAAATCCTTGAAGCAAGACATGACGATAACCCACTAGATTTTGATGACAACCCTGCTATTGATCATTCCCCGACGCATAGCGAAGATGAGGATGAAGGGTGGACCAACCCCATCCACGAGTCTGAAGAAGACAGCGATGATTCCGACAATGCTTCGGGGGCAGCTGACACAGACCTCCTTTCCAGTGACCCGGATGACTACGATACCGAACCCGACGAAGAACAGGGTACTTCGCGGATTCGGTACCGGCTACAGGAGATTTTATTTTATGATGAAAAGGTATCTATTTTCAAGGCGCGCCACGGTGTTTTGTGATTTTACCTTGGTTTGCATTTATATGCGAAGGAGTCTGTACCATTTGCGGCGTTTAAGGGCAGAGTACATGAGATACCATGGCTGTGCACACTAAGGATATTTGCTGTCAACCTTGGAATAGCACTTTTTTTTTTCAACTAAAGGTCGTAGTTTATTTCAAAGTAATGAGAATAGGATACGGTGATATTATAGACATCTGCCAAATGGTTATGCTTCGATTTCAATGAAAATGACATGACCTGATCCAGTTCCACCGACGAAAAGACGGTTGTAAATCGCATATGACTGTTCAAAAGGTCGATAATCGGGAGGTATCCATAGAATCTTTTCATGAGCAACAATCCACCCATCTTTAAATTCAATCTCTGTTGGAGTTCGCAGTGTACCCAGTTGGAATCCAAACTCTTCGAATATATCTTCCGAGTTGCTCATTAAGAGCCTCTCATCACCTGAACTCCGTTCAGAGTTTCTATCACACATGTTCGATTTATCAAGTTGGCGCTCCAGCTCCCCTGTCTCCGTATTCCAAATCTTGAGATCACCTCGGTCATCCGTATATGACACCAACCATTTGCCATCGTATGAAAATTCCATAAACTCCGCCATGTCCCGTAAGGTATGGAAAGTATGTTGAATCGTTCCTGTGGAAACATCCCAAACAAGAATCATCCCCCCAGCTCGTGACGCAACCTGCTGTCCGGTTGGAGAAAATCTCACTTCTACCACAATCCCTGCATGGGGGGCTGGTATCAAAGCATTCGCACTTTCAGGAAACAACTTCATATCCCATAACTTGATCATGCAGTTGTAGACATATGAGGCCAGGATTGGGTGAGCGGGGGAAAACAAGAGATTGAAACCGCCATTTCCAGCGCGACCGATCTCCCCAAGGCAGTTGCCAGTCTCAGAATTGAATATTTGTATTCCATTAGCGTAGGTGGAGAGTGCAATTTGATGTCCATCTGAAGAGAAAGATACAGCGCCAACGCGTTGCTTCGTCTCAACCTCCCATTGCTTCCGCCAAGTCGCAACCTCGAATACATAGATGGCCGTGGAGAAACTTGCAGCGAGGAGCTTTCCGTCGGGCGAAAACGCCACGAATGTAGGCTCATCACCAGATTGATCGATAATGTGACTGAGATCGATACCGTGAATGAGCTCTCCTGTCTTTGAGTTCCACACTTTAACGGGTCCAGAGCAGGATGAAACGAGCAGCTCGGCATTGGGACAGAAATCGAGCATGGATATCGCATACTTGGGAGCTGTGTCATCACCTTTTATATGCCACCTAGGAGTTCGATGGATTGTGTCGAAAATATGCAAATCTCCATCAGATGCCACAGCCATCAATACGCCATCCGATGAGAATGCAATGAAGTATAGCGGTTCGGAAACACTCGTCTCCCATCTTTTCTCCCCTAGAGTCATGTCCCATGCCACTATCGAGCCATCCTGCAATCCAGAGATCAATAGCTTCTGATCTGGGGAAAACACAACACAAGCGATAGGCCCAGAAAGCTCGAATGACGTTCTGAGATATCCTGTCTCTGTATCCCACACGCTAACTCGCTCTTCCCAAGATTTTACAAACGAATGGCCATCTGGGGAGAAGCTCATCGCTAGTGCGTAGCAGTGGTCCAATGTGCGCCGTAGCACACCCCAATGACTTTCAAAGACAATTAATCGCGATATATGGCGGGGAAGCTCATGTTCAAACATCTTTCGCACATTACAATATAGTGGAGCAAAAGTCAATGCAGAGTCGTACACCTGAAGAGGAGCCGAGCCTGCGATCATCAAGTTTTTGAAGAGAAATCTTTTCCCATCAGACAAGAAGTCTGACAGTTTAAGATCTGGGTTGGTCTGCATTGTCATAAGTTATTTTTCTATGCCGGTTGTCGAAAACCAAAGGGGACCTCACTAACCTCAAAAATGGTCTGTAGGAGGCTTATTAGGCTCACGGTGTGTGAAATTGTCCCCGGTAAGCTCATGGCCTCTACCCAGTGAAGAAAGTGTTCCTCAAAGAAAGCATAGATTGCTTTGCTCTCTTTGGCTTTGCTTTGCTCTGAAAGTGTGCCACTTTGCTCTAGATGATAAGCCCAATAGCTACAAGAGTAACTAACCACTCGTAAGGGGTCTGGGCTTGGAGGTTGGATTTCTTCGCTTGTCACACCTGGGCCCTTCAGGTTGTATATATTTCGTTTTAAAGTGGTTTTCATACCTCCTAAAGAAAGTCTGTAAACATCAAGATGTACCTTTTGGCGAGACACGTCACGGAGCTTCTCGAACTTGTCACTCATGTAATCCTGAGCTGACTGATGGATGGGATAGACGATATCTCCTTGGACAGCTAAGAAGGATCTGCATTCTCTAACAACAGCCAATGAGTTTTGCTTCGGCAGGGGGGCGAGAAGATTGATTTCATCCAAGCTCAATGGACGACAGGTGATCGAAATGAGGGCGAGAACAGCTTTGCAGTTTGAAAATCTGGTTTTCATTTGCGGTCTAGGATCTTCCAATCTCTGTAGCAAAAAGTCGTAAAGCTCCGTCAACTGCTCGGGGGCATATTCGAGGATGTCGCTCCAGTAAGACGGATGTGTTCTACTGAGCTCTTGGCAAATCAAAGAAACCCAGATAAATGTGTTGCTTGCTCGTCCTCGTAGTTGCGTGATGAGGTTTCCTGCAGCCTCCACATCCAAGTATTCTTCGTGGATCTCCTCTAGCTCGAGCTGTTTCTGACTGATATAGATATTGATTGGATCCTTCAAGGAGCAATCATCTAATTTGAAGATCGTATAGAAGCCAGTCTTTTTCATGGCAGACTCAATTGAGATCTCAATCTCTCCCAAGGGCCGACTTGACAGGATACACTTCATCAATGGAGCCGTGGACCTCAATTCTTGAAAAAATTTGATGAGTTGTTCCCTGTCATCATCTTTACATTCGTTCAGTCCATCCACGATGAGGACAACCCGGCCTAGGTCCGGATCCTGTATCATGCTTTTGAAAACTGAAGATAAGTTATTGAAGGCAAACCTACCCTCAAATATCTTCTCCTTGGTATTATCGTATTTCTCGCTCAAATGACGTACGAGCATCGGTCTTTGTTGGAGTAGAAACCACATGACGGATCGGATCAAGGCTGAAGCATGGTTCAAATTGTCATCCTTGCCATTGTAGAAGAAGTATAGAACCTCTGGCGCTTCGGGACTCGGATTTTGGTCCATGAGCTCATGGATAATGCCTATCAACAGCATCGTTTTTCCAGTGCCCGCTTGTCCATTGATCCACAAAAATGTCGATGCCGACGAACTCTCCCAGTTGGTGAAATCCTGATATTCTTTACAACCCAGAAACCATTTGTAGACATCTCGGATGACTTTATCTTTTCGATTCTCGATATCCTGCATTTGACATCGGGGATCAATCAGAAACAAGGAACTCATGATATCGTGGTACTTGAGCTTTGCCTCATCCTTTCCAATTGACATAAATTGATTAGTGGTATTCACCAATAATTCTATGCGATATTGGGTTATCTTTGCTTGGAATGGCTGTTCCAGGTCCGCAATACTTTTAAGATCACCATGCCAATCATCGACTTTCAACATCGCGCGGATGTAAACTTCAAACTGACGCTTGTAGTAGAAGCAGACACTCTTGATCTGGTAGAAGAGAAGAGCTTGATAGATCTCACATAGATCATTTTCGAGCATGTTCCGAACTTGTTGCCAAGGCCGTTCATTCTGCTGCAGAAGTTGGTCGGTCATTTCGGAGTACCAGTTGATGCGAGTGGTGACCTCTTTCATCCCGATGTAAAATGTTTTCATGGAGTGCACGGAATCCAGCAGAATCTAATTAGGCAGTGACACTGGTCAACTCATGAGACATTGCAACAGGAGAGAGACTGACTTCCACACACGAAGCAACCACCGCCCAAGGCAATGCCGTATATACGATGTTGCTGAGAGGGACCCCAACGACTGTTTTGATAATATCGATCACTTCTGCGACACTACTGAATTTTGTGAATGTGAATTTGTTTTTCGATACTTTTTGCGAACCCCTCTCGATCAGAAGCTCCAACCGTCTATCTCCCAAAGCCGTCTGATCAGTTTTGTCGATGAGATCGGAGTGAATAGAATCCTCGGAGAAGATATTTCGCATCAATTATTCATATTTGATCACGTATTCGGATGTCTCGTCATCATTTTTTAGGTTGTTGTAGGCTTTGACCCAAATTGCATTGTGAATCAACTTCGGGTTCGGGATATCTGGATCCTGAGCGGGCGAAGTAACAGCGACTTCCTCAACACCTGGAGAGAGGTTAATATGCATCTTGTACACCATTGTGGAGACTTGCTGTGGTATACTTGGGGAAGCTGAATGTCTTTTCTAGGCTAATTATCCGGGAGACCGATATTCATGCCCTCTTTCGGATGACGAGCCAATTTTGCCCGAAGTTTTCCCACAGAGCGAAGCATTTCGCAGATAGAAAATGCACCTATTCTGAACAATTGAGCTGATGTTCCTGGATCATTGGGGATAAGCCTGCAGTAAATTGTGAGAATGTAAGCGGGGTAACCTGACACTTGGGGCTTTGGTTTAATGGCATAAAATTGGCCATCTATGCGATTGTCTATGTTGTAGATCATCACCAAATCATCACAGGTTATAGAAAAGTCGTTTGCGCAAATTAAGCCTTCGTCTGCCTTTCTTTTGCCGTCGGGTAGGGCTATTAAAAAGGTATTCTAACCTTTGGAAGACGATATACTTGACAACTAAATGTAAAAATCATCAGTCTAAACCGTAACTCCACACAATTAATTATTTGCTTTTCACTCATGTAGATCATAATATCGTAGTATTTCCTTGTTTATGCTAAGTTAAAAAGAATGGGGATCTGAGAGAGCGCGCTAGTGCTCAATTGATATGTTATTCACAGATCAGTTCACGCAAACTCCCGATGCGCGTTCTCATACTGGGCACGAATCAACTCGTTCTCGATCACACGCCTCTTAGCCTTTTCTTCTTCGCTAGAATTATCTTTGAACACATGGTCCATCTGCTCGAGGGTCCGGCCCTTGGTTTCTGGCACAAAAAAGTAAGTCCACACTCCGGCGAGGATGCAGAAGACGGCGAAGAAGACATAAGCACCGTAACCGGTGTCTTGGACGAGAGGTGGGGTAATAAGACCCTACAGAAATAATTAATATGTTTAACGAATTTGGCGGCCAAATAATGATAGCTAGAGACTTACAATGATGAAGTTGTTCAGCCAGTTGGAGCAAGTTGAAAGAGCAACACCCTTAGCACGAAGGGAAGAAGGGAAGATTTCTAGATATGTCAGATTGGTGTCTGATCAACAGAGTAAAAGGAGAAAAACGTACCGGAAGGCATAGCCCACGGGATAGGACCCCAGGTAGCCCCAAAGGAAAGCATGTAGAATAGTAGGAAGGCCACACTCGTCCACCCTTCTGCTTTGTGGGACGGCCAATCGGCAGAGAAAATCCCGACCAAAGCAGCAATGATAATGTGGGACACGGCCATGAGGACTGCGCCAACTATAAGCAGCTTGCGACGACCGACGACGTCCATGGTCCAGATACTAGTGGTGACACCCACCAGCTGTACCACATTGAGGACGCCAGACATGATAAGCTGCATGCTCGTGTCGAGACCCATTGTCGCAAAGAGAGTGGGAGAGTAGTAAATAAGAGCGTTGATACCGATAAACTGTCCATATAGTTAGCATGTATTATTACCTCTCTATATGGAAAGAACGTACCTGTTGGAAGAATCCCAGTCCAATACCGATGTGAGTACGACGCCAGCAGCCCTTCTTGAAGCAATCGGCCCACGATGAAAGCTCCTGGAGAATAGAGTTCTTTGTGCCACCACCTTGTAAATCTGGATGGTTTTCCCTGTTCATTTGCTGATGGAAACGCACTTCGGCCTGGATATCCATAAGTTCCTGGCGAACGCGTCTGTCGGATGCTGGTAGGGAACGGAGCCTGCAAAGACTCTCAAGAGCTTCCTCATCGCGACCCTTTGAAGCCAGCCAACGGGGCGAGAACGGAAGAGCATATACACCGGCAGCAAGGATAAAGCCCGGGATCAATTGGAGCAGGAAAGGGAGACGCCAGGCCCATTCACCGACCATGTACTGTGTGCCATAGGTGATCCAAAAGGCAATCACGATGCCGAGGACAATACACCATTCTTCGAGAACCAGAAGGGTACCACGGCATTCGGGAGGACCTAATAGAGAGATTGGAATAAGCATTTATGTCAAATGTGAAAAGAAATCCCCCCCCCCGGAGGAGAAGACATACTGATTTCGGAAATGTACAATGGTGCAACCATAGATAACATTCCGATTCCGACACCACCAATCAGCCGAGCTACCGTCAACATGGGGTAACCATAGGCAGCAGTTTGAAGCACGGAGCCAACAGTGAAGATGGCAACAGCGACAAGAATCGAGTACCGCCGCGAGATTTTATCCGCAATCCAGCCCTGATTGAGAGCACCAATCAAAGCCCCTAACTCAATCATCGCCGTCAACAGTCCTTTCGCAAAGCCTGAGCCCGGGTTACTCTCTTCTATGCGCGGGAATTCCGCCAAGAACTGGTCCATGACTAGAATCACCGACACAACACCTTGATCATAACCGAAAAGCAAACCACCTAGCGTTGAGCAGGCAGCACACAGGACCACGAACGGGTTGGCTGCTAGACCGCGCAGACCGGGTGGGCCATAGGGCTCACGGTCTGAGGCAATGTTGTCGGCATGGTGAGAGAAGCCATCCACCACGGGATCATGGGATAGTTCTTTCGTAGTGGGGATGTCATCAGCCATTTTGAATGGAGATTATTGAGGAGGTGAGTTGGAGAACTCAAGATTATATGAAGCGGCAAACGCTTTATTCAAAACTGTACCCCGAAGGAACTCCGATATTTATACCCATTTTCCCCTGTTACCTAGCTGGGGTAGTATGCAAGGTTTGTTCACTCCGTGAATCGGGGCATATAGGAATGGGGTCCCCGGCTAGGAAAGCCAATGAGGCATGGCCTGGGGATCCAAAGTCGGGGTTGATGACGGTGTCGTTGACGGTTCGGGAGCGGGTTTGGGGAAGATCGGCGCCATTGTGATTGTGGGGAAAACACGGAGAAGGGACATAATATCGTGCCGTCAATTGGTGGCGGCTATTGGTATAGATCTTGGAGGTTTCAACTTCCTCTTGTTATAGTACTCGGCTTTTGAGAAATAAAGCTCTCAGCCACACTAACTTTATTGCGCCTGACCAGGCTGGGATAGGATAAGTGGAAGACATGCTCATCCCTGCAACATTACATTGTAGGGCATCACTACTTCATTATTGATATGAGCTTCCCCTCTCTTTCCTATATTTGTGTCGATTACGGAGTATATATGGATATATTAAGATAATCCTATATCTGGTTTCAACAGATACAGATATTTAATCAATTAGCAATAGTTACTATACCCGGGGACACGATGGTCTAGTGATAAAGCCTGCCAAGTTCGAATGTACATATATTCGAACTCTATCATTTTCGGGCCGGGCATGCATTTCGGAAAGTCAAGTGACTATAAGCCGATCCATCCCGTGATGGTGGTCTAAGGGCCTGATCTCTTCATCTGACATTGATCATTAATACGGTAGAATAGGGAAAATAGGCAGAATATCTAGTTAATATCCAGGTAATATCCAGACTAGATTCCTCACAGGGTATAACGGGATAGATTCCTAATAACCCCATAAATTTCCATCGGAATTCATTGCCCACTTTAACGTGGAGCAGAGCCCAACCTGAGCGGTGTCGATTCCGGTAACCATTTTCCCCCCACGGATTCCAGTTCCCGAACCCCCTCACCCTGCAACCTTCGGATTCCCAACTTCATTTTGAAAATCATGGCTTCCTTCATGGAGGACCTGTGGTCCAGCATCTTCACCCCAGGACCCACCCCGACCCTTTTGATCGCGACCAACGTCACCTTCGCCGCACTCCAGTTTATCTTCCTCGCCCTCCTCCTAGCCACATACAGCCTCCACTTCGTCGCCTTATCCATCATCAGCGGTGGATTATGGTGGTCCATCAACTGGTTCGCTACCGAGGTGCGACTTGCACAACAGGCGCAGGAGGCTGAGAAAGAAAAACAAGAGGGTGACGACGCGAAGACGCGCCGGAAGAGTCCCGTAAGAGAAAGCGCCGACAGCGACACAGAGACTGAAGCTGTCGTCGCCAAGAAAACAGACAAGCCTAGTGCTGTCGCGACTGGGAGTGCAGCGTCCGGGTTGCTGCCCACGGCGCGCGATCATAAGAAGCGGCCCAGCACCGGTGCTGAGGGGTCTGGGTATGGGAGCACTGATAGCGAGTGGGAGAAGGTTGATGATACTCGGTCTTGAGGGAGATTTGTCACCCAAGGATACAACAGTTCGCTTCGAAATGTCTACACGCGCTTTGGTGGAACACGGTTGCATACTGCATGCTCATCAGGTCTCAGACCTCTCAACGAATGCGTAGGACGCGTTTATGGCGATAGACTCTGTCTCGACCTTTTGTGTGCTCTGGCTGGGATCTGGATATTTATATTGGATTTGGATTCGTACATACGCAATGCCCTCTTGTCTATTTGTCTTGGATCGATACCCCATACTATGTAGATGGTGAAATTAACAGAAGCTCGCGCTTAGTTTTAATTTCAGCAGGAGTTTAGTATCCTCCTTGTCTCTGAATATACATATATCCATTAACAAGATTATAAACAACCCATCCACCGTACAAAAGAATACGAAAGGTAAACAGGTGGAGATGAAGCTTTAGTACACCACACACGTGACCTTCCTCTAATCTAAACATTGAGCTCCGTCGCAACATCACAGAGGCAACCATCGAACACGATCGAAGCAGCAACCAAAACCACCAACAGCGAGCTGTATCTCACAATGTCCGATGTCCCTTGATCAAAATGCTCTCAACCGTACCCCTCAATGTGGGACGTAGGCGCGTTTGCGGTTCTGTCTTCTCCCCCGCGTCTCTCGAAGCCCACCCGCCGAAGTCGACTTTGGATTTCCAACATGAACAGACACCAGTCACATCGTTCCAAGAATCAACCGACTCCTCTTCAACCTTCAAAGCAGACTCGCAATCAACCTCATTCGCGACGATTGGGGGATCGACGGACGCTGGATCCCCCGAGGAAGACACATTAAACCAGGCGCTACAGGCGGCGAAAGAGTTTCTATCTGTGCCCAATCTGGGATTCGAGTTGCTTTACAACTTCCGGAATACCGACGGAAACCAGGGGTTGAAAGAATGGAACCGGCTCAGCCCTCCGTCCAAGGAGACGGCCGAGGCGCTGGAGTATCTGATGCGAGCTTCTCCGTGGACGTTGTTTGAGTGGTATGGGAATGATATTCGGAGGCATTTTTTGGTCAATTTCCGGACAGGGCTATCTAAGGTATGAAAGCTGTGTGTCGTTTGAATTTGGTTAGTCTGGCCGTGCTAACGATCATGTAGCTGTTAAAATCCCCGGGAGAAGGTCTGCTCCGGACAATCGTGGACTGCTTACAGCTTGCGCATCAAATTTATCTCATTCCTGCTGCGCACTACTTGCTTACGTTGATAGCTCCTCCCCACCGAGGATCGTTCTTGGCTCAACTTCAGCGTGCCTTTGATACGGTGGTTCAATACAGCCTACCATGGAAGAAGATCTCACCACTTCTCGCCAGAGAGCTTACTCAAGATGCTGTGGTTATCTTAGGCATTGATACCCTGGACGAGGATTCCGATGCGGACAGAATGAGTCTTGACGGAACGGAGATGGAACGGGTATACTCTGTCTCGTACAAAGACTGGAGGCAAGAATCATCCGAAGCCCATGTCCACATGATGGTCGAGGGCGAAGATATCCGTGTGACCATGGCACGCGACCGACTTTTGGCGTTTCTCAAGGGCCTGCAGCTTGTAGGTCTTGGCGGTGACCAGGCCCAGAAGGTCTTCGCTAATGTGATGAACGTTATGATGGGAGACTTCATTCGTGCCGCATACGCCGGTGAATGGGAGTCGCCCTCAACCGCACCGCAGCATCTAGAACAATGGGTCGAAAATGTCTATGCACGGCTCGCTGTGGAGGTTCTAGCCATCATCCATTCTGACCCCGCTGGAACCCAATCCGGGGCGATGGAAGTGAGCTTTCGCGATGTGGAAAAGTGGCGAGTGATGGGTATTGCCCGGCTGGGAAAGCTTCGAGTCAGCGAGCTCTTTGATGTGGTTGTTGATTGGCCTGCAAGCAGCGGGGCAGTGGAGGATCTGCGACGGTTCACAAGCAACTCGTCTGGAGCACGCTTGTATGTGACGCATTTCTTTTCTATTAACTTGCTCCAGCGGTTGTTGCATCCCGGGGCTTCTACAGTCGAGATCTTGCAGGTATACATCTCGATTATTCGAGCATTCCATATCTTGGACCCCAAGGGCGTTCTGCTGGATCGAATCGCTCGGCCAATCCGGCGATACTTGAGAGACCGCGATGACACAGTCAAGGTGATTGTTAGTGGTCTATTGGCGGACCCCGCGACAGCCGACGCACCGGCAACTACCGGCGACACCTTGACAGAGCTGGCGGCAGAGCTGAATAAGGTCCACCAGCATTCCATGCAAAACAATAGGAGCGAACTAGACTATGATGATTTGTACTGGTTGCCTGATCCAGTTGATGCTGCCCCTGACTATAAAAAGTCGAGGAGTGTAGATGTCATTGACAGTCTGGTTAGCTTGTTCGACTCAAAGGAGACCTTCGTGAAGGAAATGCAGACTCTTCTCGCGGACCGCCTCATCCAGAAACGCCAGAACTACGACCAAGAGATTACAGTACTAGAGCTCCTGAAGGTCCGATTCGGTGATTCGGCACTACAGGCATGCGAGGTGATGCTGAAAGATATCTCCGACTCGCGACGTCTCGACCTGACCGTGCGGAATGATCAGATTTTGTCTGGACATAGGAAGCAAGCAGGCGTTGGAAAACTCCACGCCAAGATTCTATCACGCTTCTTCTGGCCGGAGTTCCAAGAGCAAGAATTCAAGGTCCCCGATGAAATCATCGAACTACAAGAGCGGTACGCGACTTGCTTCGAAAGGCGCAAGGACTCGCGCAAGCTTATGTGGCGCAACGCCCTGGGCCAGGTCACCGTCGAGCTGGAGTTAGAAAACCACACCTTCAAAGACGAAGTGACAACCTGGCAAGCAACCGTAATATATGCCTTCCAATCTGACTCAAACGAACCCGCCACAAAAACAATCCCGGAACTCGCCGACGAGCTCGAGATGACACCTGCCCTTATACGCAGTGCCTGTCTCTTTTGGGTCAGCAAGCGTATTCTCACCGAAGTTCACCGCGACACCTTCCGCGTATTGGAAATCCTCCCCACAGAAGATGAGGAGCAACATGCTCACGCAGCCGGAGACTTCAGTGACGCCTCCGACAGCGAAGCTGGCGACACGGCCAACGCAGCTGCAGCGGCTGAAGCAGCGGCCGCCGCAGCTGCAAAAGAATCCGCCGAGGCGGCTGCCATGGAGAAAATGAATGTGCATTGGCAGTTCATTGTGGGCATGCTCACGAATCAAGGACCAATGGCTCTGAATCGTATTGTCATGATGCTGAAGATAGCCGTTCCTGGGGGTTTCCCATTCAGTAATGAGGAATTGCGCGACTTTTTGAGTGGTATGGTCTCGAAGGGCAAGTTAGAGATTGTCAACGGGGGTAATTACAAGATCGTGCATTAACACCAGGCGTCTGTCGAGTGTGGGCTTTCTTCTTCTTTGGCGTTGCTGGAACAGATGTACAAAATACCCTTTAAAGAATATGATTTATGAATGATAGATTGGTCAGTTAGGTGTATTTAAACGTAGAGTCTTTGTATTTCTCTTCCTATGTAACATCTATCTGACGAAATTTCTTCGCCCACACAGACCAACCTTACTCGCATCTTCAGACGCAACGTCCATCCTTCAAGCAATTTGACTTGCTTTTCCCACAATCCTTTACCAACAGGGGTTGGTCTCACCTGAAACCCCCAACAAACAATAAGGAACAAAAGAATAGGAATCAGCCCAAGAGAGATTAAACACCGGGTCACGGAGGGCTTTCCGTGGGAAGAACAAAAGAATCGGCTCAGATAGGACATTGTTCAGCTCTTGACGGTCAACGGAGGGAAGTACAGAGAGTTAGGTACATTCAAATAAAGCTTAGGCTAACTCCATGTCTGAATTTAGATTGACAGTGATACCTCCAGGTGAAGTAATTCAGTCAAGAGCTGGCATCAATGCAACGTTATCTCTTACTCTCCATGTCTTCTGAAATTCCCCAGAAGATACCGTTGATCCCACTATTTTCCCATTCTGACAGAAGCTTGGAAGGCCCTATCAAATGGTTACATAATCATAAGCAGCCCAGAGAAGGAAGAAGAAGAAGAAGAAGAAGAAGAAGAAGAAGAAGAAAAAGGTATCATCAAATCTATAAACCCCTCCCAAACCCCAGCTAACCGAATCCAAAACTTCACTCCGCATCCAAAAGCGCAACAGGAACCTGATCATCAACCTGGATCCCACCCCTCTTCTTCTCGTTACTATCCCAGAACGGCAACTTCCACCCACCCTCATTCTCAGGTGTAGCCAGCCAAAGACGCATAAGATGGCGGCGGGGGGCAGGTGGTGCATGATCTTTGTATTCTGTCCTCGCATGCAGGATGTGTGCGTTTGATAAAAACTGAATATCGCCAATATCGAGTACCATATGTAGTGACAAGCGTACACATGTTTCTTCCAGTACGCGTAGGGCTTCTTCTTGTGCGTCTGAAAGCGGGGGAATGATTCCTGCGTCGCTGAAGCGGCTTAGGGAACGGACATAGTACGGGTCCCACCTAATATTATTGTTAGGTATTGTAAAATAGGGATTAATGGATTGGGGATTGGGAATATAGAGGAGCGGTGAGATGGGACCTACTTTGTATAGACACGGGCGTTCTCGCCGCGCTCGAGGTACACCACGCTGGTGCGGATATACTCTTCCTGTCCCTTGCTTGTCTCGCCCTTGCGGTCGAAGTACCAGATTGGTTCGGTGAGGGTCTTCAAGACATCTGGGCGTTCTACGGCGAGGGCGTTGTAGACGTGGTGGGAGGAGACGATGTCCGATTCGCCGCCTTCGAGAGCTTTGGCGATGCAGAGGAGGCCAACGATGTCTGAGTCGTCGGCGTGGAAATATTGGCTGAATGGGGAGGGTCAGTTCAATGCTTGTTTTGTGTGTTTGCGCGCATTTGCTGGAGAATGAGACTGTCGAACTCACCGAGCATTAGTCCGATAGATGCGCACTTTGTCAATCTGGGTCGAGTCCTCGCCTAGATCCTTGACGTGGCCGAGGACGTGTCCACGGCTGTTCTGGCTGACGAAGTAGCCGAGATATGTGCCGAGACCCATATATGCCACGGCAGATTTATGGTTGCCCCATTTCTGGACAGGGAAGCCCTTGAAGAGGATGAACCCCTTGCCGTCAATGAGGTCTGCGCGTAGGGCGTTCAGGTAAGCGGCTAGATTGGGAAGTTGGAAGTTGGTCTATTGAAGGTATGATTAGTTTCGGTTTTGTACATTTTCTAGGTACGAATTCTATTGTTCTCTTACCTTTGAGATTCCGGTCAGCGGGGTCTTCGATGCGAGGAAAGCATCCGACGCTGAGCTCAGCTCATCGATCTGGTCCTGGGTGAAGACGTGTGTCCATTTTTCTGGGTTTTCGCGGTAGTCCTCGGCCTTCCAGACTGTTGGGCCGGTGATTTGTTTAGGGAACTTGTCAAAGGGGATGATATGGTCATATAGTGGGGGGTGTTGCCCGGTGGTTTTCAGTCCATCTGGAAACAGATCCCGTGAGATGGGCCCTGTGAGGTTGTGAGGGGCAGTTGGGAGAGAGGAGACAGCAGCGGGAGCCATTCTGAATGATGATTAAAGAGAGAAACACGAATTACAGAGCGCTGAATGCAGGCTCGCTTGTTTTTATTTATATTCTGTGTCAGTGTAGATGAGCAATGTAGTGGACTTTATGGCGTGACGAGAGACAATTCTAAGTATATTATTGTATAGAGGAATGAGGGCTGAAGAATTGAAGCTGATTGGGGGTTGAAGGCTGAAATGGCGCAATTTGCGGGGTAGGATGTTGTGATGGCAGTGGGGGATTACGTATTTGGCTTGGAGATATAAGGATGTACATTTATGGAGGAAAATAAAGGATTCCTCGCTCTGAAGTAGTAACTGGCGATGGATCAACGTTGAAATAAGAAGTACCGGGGGATCCTGTGTAGTAACTATCCAACTATGTTCGGTGGACATATATACATTAGATCAATCGTATACATTTACATCCAACCAGTCATATTCTCGGCCGATAAACTAAGGTTATCCTCTAGCACAACATCCATGGATATTTTGACCGATCAGCGGTGCATGAACCGGCTGGTCGGGTTGCTTGGATCCAAAAGAAGAAACGTCCGAAGCAGATCTCAGCTATCAGCCCATGCGCGTAAATAAGTATCGGGCGAGAAGTCCCAAGTTCTCTTGAGGTTTTACCATAAATATGGGTTGTACTTAGGGTTTGGGGAAGCACATGGTTGAGATCTGTTGCTTCCTTAATCCTTAACAACTCAAGTCTCTATTGTTGTGAAAACTCCATATACCCTGAGATATATATATCTCTTTCTCTCGTTTCTAATATCACTTTAATCTATATTTTTATGACTTTCGTTTCCTTCAATGTCGTTCCTGATGCTAAACTTCAAATCTTCGGCGGACATGGATTCGATTTCCTTTTTGGGATGCCCCACCTCAAATCCTTATCAGGCGTAGGGATGCGAACGCCCTTTTGACATCAAAGTTTTTCATTTTCTATATTCGTAGACTCACATGTCATATTCTCTCATTTGGCACATGATCCAAATTTGAATACAAGCCCATGGCCCAACACAAGATCCACGTGGCCGTGCTAGACGCCGACATTCCCTGCCTCTCGGTATATAAAGCGCGAGGTCTATACAGCTCACAATTCCGCGTCCTCCTGCAAGCAGCTGCCCAACGACTGAACAAAACGCCAGAAACCCTCCAAACCGGACCTCTCGCCATCCATGTAACGGCCTTTGATGCCGTAGGCGGGTCCCTACCTCCTCTGGAAACCTTACGAACCAACCCTAAGTCCCCAGCCGAGCCTCACGTCGGCGGACCACTGAGTCCAATAGACGCAATCCTAATTACGGGCTCAGCATCCTCGGCATACGACGACCAGCCCTGGATCCACGCAATGCAATCCTACATCCAAACAGTGCACACCCACTACCCAGCCGTAAAGCTCTTCGGCTCCTGTTTCGGCCACCAGATAATCGCCCAAGCCCTCCTCGGCATCAACTCAATCCCAAATCACCCGCCAACATCAACATTCCACGTTGCACACTCATCTTCCGGTTATGAAATGGGCATCCAGCCCATCACCCTTCAGCCCTCCTTCACCGCGCGCTTCCCGCCTCTTGCGCGTGCCACGGCTCAGAACCCATTCCGCATACAGCTGATCCATGGTGACGCAGTGGTGCCGACACCCGAGGCTCAAGCCACCGCGGGCCAGGCGGGAGTCTCGCTGCCGGCACCGTGGTCTAGCATCGGAAGTAGTGCGCAGTGCGCTATCCAGGGTCTTTATAACCCGGGCCGAGTCCTGACGTACCAGGGTCACTTTGAGTTTGACACTTTTGTCAATGGGGAGCTTGCACAGGAGTTTGGGCGTCGTGCGGGTTGGTCGGCGTCTGTTGTTGCAGAGTATCTGGAGCTGATTTATCGCTCGCGTGTTCCTGGGCTGGACGATGATGATGATGCGAAGGCTGCTGCTGAGGCAGTTTTGTTGTTCTTTGCTGGGGAGGATGGGGGTTTGACGGGGTATGGTGGGGGTTCTGGTATGATTACGCCTCCGCTGGATTGATCGAGGGGTTTCCCCCCGTACGGTCGGGGTGAGATGGTGGCTGTGGTTGGATAGGGATGGGAGTAGCGGTATTAACAGGAGAGCTACGGTTTTCTATCAGTTATTGGGCACTTGGTGTCCAATCTGGTTTCCGCAGTTCTACATTTCCGCATTTATGCGGTTGAGCGAGTTTGTTTAAGTTGAATCCCTTGAAAGGCAACCCTCGCAGCAAGGATTTTGGATGACGTTCCAAGAAAGGACGTGAACAGGATGTACAACATACGATCGTGCAGTGATGGTTAGTCAGCTCTCACCCCTCACTAGTGGCGACACATTGATTTGCCATGATGATGTTAGACCCTGCATGGCTAATGCACAGCTGGTATGCTACTCTGCAGGGATCAATGCGGTCTGAACAAAGATGTAAATAGGATTACGAGGTACGGAGTATAATGGCCTTAGTCCTGCATTAGATCCGAGAGATCGGATACAAGTATAGAGTTCTAAATATAATCGGAATGAAAGCACCTTGCATTAATTCTAAGGCAGATAAGATACAATGTAGCGCAGCTGTCCAGAACAAGAAAGTCTCGACTCGCAAGCTCTCCACCTTGTCATATTAAGTGGAGCGTGACATGCTTGACATTTTGTACGGAACAATAGTGTATATTATTCTGATAGGAGCTTTCTTATATGTAGTACTCCGTATAATATATCAATATGGTATCAGATATTAGTCCATACTCCCGTACAGCATACTAAGACCTCGAACTTGAAATCTCAGACTTTTCTGGTGATCCCCCCTGCACGGCCACCCAGAACCGGGATGGCGTGTGAGTTGCACCAATGAGAATGGAGATAATTAGTGACTTGGTGTCTTGGGTGGAGATTAGGGGCCAATCAGGCTGCTTTGGGATGCTCTTCATCGGCAGTTGGTTATACAGCGTATTAGAGGTATTTAAGTAATCTTTGATTATAAGGGTAAACGGAGGAGACCGGAGCTAGGACAATACTGAGATGTATAGTGAATATGCTGAGACTTATGCAACTCAGGTAGGGGAGAGAACTTCAGACGCTCTATACTTTGTCCCTTTACTTATTTTATATTCTTACAGAGTACATACATACAAAATCAGTAGCAGAAAATTAGAAAATGAAACCGTGGAATCGAATTTAATACGTAATAATTCACTGTATCGTGGCGCTAGTTCGCCACCCGGAGCTTCCCTCCCTTCTGGAATGAAGCTCAGGAGCTGGGGAGAGCTTCGAGAGGGGCCGCTGATAGCGCCTTTATCGTGACCGTTTTTTTCCCTTCCTTTTTCCCGGTAAACGCAGCGAAATATATTTATGTGGATGTATATATTTTGTATAAATTTTGAATAGTCCGAATCCCATGGATATCAGATATCAAACATCAGATTAAAAAAAAGAAAAAAAAAGTGCACAGATAAAAATTGGCTCGAGTTCGGTGTTCCACCGGGGTTTCCGAAAAGCCGTGATATTCGGGTGTATTTAAATACCAATACCGTACTCTTTTTTTTTCCCGCTGTTTTTTTCTCTGTTAATTTCATTTTTTAGGGAAGATTCCAAGAATGGGGGTATTTTTTACAAGGGAAGCTCAAGAGCTGCACGCCCCTCTTTTTGGTTATCGATACTCGATAGGGACGATAGCCACGTATGCGAGGCTCACTAAATTCCTACTCCGTAGGTAGCTATGAAAAAAAAAGAAAAGCTGTTCCTGACTAGAATTACTATTAGACATACCTGTAGAATTTAGAAAATCCCCCAAGGACGGAAAAATAGAATAAGGCGAACTGCGTAATTACCCGTAATACACCCCCCCCAATGACTTTCACCCACACGGCCTCGAAGTACTCTGAATGTATGAGCCGCCCTCTTCCTTTTCCTTTTTTTTCCCTCAAGTGCTTTTTCCAATTCCTCCCACTTCTCTTTTTACATCAGAGCATGTTGAACTGCATTGCCTATTGTTCACATAAACCCTGTCTGTGCTTGGCTGATCTCTTTATTCGCCCCTCCTTTTTTTATCTCAACCCGGATCTCGGACCGTATGCACCATGCCTCCTCGAAGCTCACTGACAAGCTCTTTCTCGGTAACCGATGCCAATAATGAGGTGGTTTGTCCCTTGAAGAACAACGATGGTTCCAATTGTCGCAAAAGATGCCTTGGTGTGAGTATTTGCCCGAACCACCCTATTACCTTGGACAGTTTGCGAAAGCTATATAACCCCCGTGCAACTCTCGAGTCCAACTTGAACTAATCCGGTTGGTGCTCTAGGAAAAACGCTATCGCTCCATGCAGGAGCACATTCGACGTGCGCATCCGAACCACTACATCCCGAAGCTCCCGGCTACCGAGGAGAGCTTCCTGATGATGGTGAACACCCCGCTCGAGCAACGGGTGCAGCTGTCACCTCCCGAACCCGCTCAACCTCGGCGACCTCACGGTCAGTTTTTGTTTTTCTTGATTTATTTTCTCGCCATAGGAATACTGACGGTTACCCGCAGATGTGGCGCCGGAAAGGGACGTCTATGTCGCTGACGGCTCCCCGGCTACCCCTCGAGCTCTGGATGAACCCCACCCAGCCGCGGCCACCGCAGCGGTTGCTCTGGCGCAACTGCACCATCACCGACTGGCCTCGGACTGGGATACAGACATGGTTTGTCGCTCCAGGCTGTTGTGGGCTTCAAGCCCTGAGTCTCTCCACGATGGCACTGACCCGCATTTCCCCAGGATACACATTCGGATACCGACTTGAGTCATCCTCGCATGCGTGGAGCTATTGAACTTCCCCCACTCCGCGACCATTTCAAGCAGGAATCTCTTCCGCCGTTTACCCCTCGTCCCCGCGAGCTTCTTCCGTCCATTCTCAATCACTCCCCGCCCGGTCGCTCATCCACATTACCGCCAATCCAGCGGAGAGACAAATTTTGCCGCCCGCGCAAATCTTCCATTACCCAATCTGCTCGGAAACCTAAGCAGGATCGTCCTAAGTCAAAGGAATTTGGGCGGCGACCAAGCCTCAGTGACCGCAAAGCCCTTTCAGCAGAGCCGCAAACCGCGGCCTGGGCACAAGGCAAGCGCTGGGAGGATTTGATTGAAGCCGCGACGTCGGCAACCGAAGTAGACGATGACCAATATTCAGAGGTGAGTTTCAATTCAATTTTGGACCTTTTTTTTTCCCTGGTGCTGATGCGCCAAACGCAGGCTGGTCGGTCTCCGACGATTGCCCCACTGCTTTCCAACGTGACGTCTGCTCCCTCTGGGGTGAAAAATCGGTCGTCGCTACCACCCGCTTTCCAATCTTCAGGACCAGGACTGCCTCCTATCTCTTCACATCGGCCCTTCCCACCGCAATCATATGCCGCCTCACCTTTGCACAAATCATTAACTCCACCACCATATGAGAACAACCGCAACCGTGAGAGCGACTTGGAACCATTCCCATCTATTGAATCATCGCTTGATTCCATGTCTTCAGCCTCCGGCAGAAATTTTGCCTCATCGGTTTCGGGAGTCGCGCCGTCCATAAACTCCGATTCCAGCCCAGTTATGAATCTTATCCCGTCCATCTCCCAGCGCCAGCAACACAGATTCTCAAATCCTACTCCGGCGTCATTCCGCAACAAAGAGGTTCAGGTGTTTTGCGCTAATTGCAAGCGACCCTCGGCACTGAACGAGTGCTATGCCTGTACGGAGTGCATTTGTGGAGTCTGCCGCGACTGCGTGGGCATGTTCATTTCAAGTCCACCCGCTTCATTCCGAACTCCAGGGAATGGGCTATTAAATAATGCCCCGTCACAGGGTCCGACAAGTTACCCTGGTCCTCGCGGATGTCCACGATGTCGAACAGTGGGAGGCAAATGGAAGGCATTCCAAATCGACATCAAGTGAACGACTTCAATAAGACAGCCTACGTTTTTGGCTTTACGCATTTTACGACTGATGTTTGATACACGTTCATTCTTATATTGTTATTTATTCTTCGCCATTCGATCGGCTTTTTTGGGTTTTGTTTTTTTTTTTTTTTTTTCACTATGATCTGGCAAGATCCATCATCGAGACGATGTTGCAGGAGTTGCTTTTATCAGGCCAGGTCTTTTCGGTGCAGGTTTCCGACTACAAACCCCGGAGAAGCTGGTCTTCAACATTCCAAGGTCTACATTTTCTTTCGTTCCGCATTCTGGGGTTTTGGTGGACATATTGTTTTCGTCATGAGGTACATGCTTTTGATGTTTTTTCAGGTCTTTCAAATGATGCGAATGCGAACTTGTACTGCAATGATTCCATTCTGCTGCGCTGTTTATAGAGAGGAGCTGTGGCCGTCGCAACGGCCAATTCTTGATTTATATACCTGCAAATATCTACTCATCCCAGATGACACTGCTGAGACCCTCGGCAGTTCCGACCTTCCCAGGCTCGCCAACTTGTAGAATAGCAACCTCGTCACCCAGATCGCCTGTATTCGGATCCCGGCGCACAATTGCAACCGTTGCAGAAGCCTGATTCCCAATAGCAACCAAATCGCCAGCCCGGTTAATCACAAAAGTCCGCGGTACCTTGCCAAGCGCAGAAGACGAGTCCCGCAACTCAACGGACCCGTCCGCCGGCGACCGATCAAGCGCAACGATCGAATCACTCGGGGCAAATCCTTGATCACTTCGAATTGCAACATACAAGTGGTCCCCGATCCTCTTAATCCCAGCTGGCGTCGCACCTTTAGGCATGACACCGCCAGGATAGGGCACCATCGTCTGCTTCTTCTCAAACGACAAACACCCAGATCTCGGATACGAAACATCAAACACATCGATCGTACCACCAATCTCGTTAGCGAGATACAACATAGTCTCGCCGACCGCCCCGGCTGCCTGGTTGCTCTCATCTGACCAGAACACGGCGTGTCGCGGCCCGTTGCCGAAGGTAATGTTCACGCTCGGACACTCTGAGAGCTTTCCAGACTGGTTGTCCTCGATCGCGTACACGCGCAGCAGATCCGCGCCCAGGTCGGGACTGACAATGAACGAGCCGGTTGGGTCGAGGAAGACTTCGTGCGGGTGCGGCGAGTCCTGCTGAGCGACCTTGCCCGGCCTGGTCAAGTTGAAATGGAAGGATTGCAGCTCTGGTTGATCTTGTTTGAGTGGTAGAGCGAAAGTCGAGATGGCTGAGCCTTCGCTGTTGGATTGTTAGTACAGACCATAACCAATGCAAGGCCATACCAAGACCCTCGGGAATATAGGTAAGAAAGGAAAAACAAAACATACTAATGCGCAATTGCAAGGAACTTCTTTCCCGCACCGGCGTCATAGATAACACTATTCACGCCGCCACCGACAGTCTTGGCAACAGCGCCTTCGCGCAGCGTGCCGTCCGGCTTGACATGCAGTGCTGTCAGCGAACCATGAGTGGAAGGATCGGCGATGCCGCTCTCATCGGAGCAGTAGACGATGCGTTTGCGCGCGTCCAGAGTTAACCAGCTTGGCATATCACCACAGGTGTTGAGGGTTTGTGAGATGGAGAGGTCATTGTTCTTCAGGGTTAAGGAGTAGACATTTCCGTTGTAGTGGGTTGCCCAGAGGTGAGCTGGCCTGGAGGTAATGGCAGCCGATGTTCCTAAGGCGGATAGGATCGGGAGGATGGTTTGGAGATGCATTTTTCTGTTTGTTCCCTATGTTTGGTGTGGGATGAATGATTGTATAAAGAAGGAAAGAGTGCAGGAAAGACGTGATGGGATCGTCAGCCCGTGCGTGTTTTGGAATGAACAGGGGTAGGGAGGAGAAAGGGTGACATTTTATACTTAGGTTGTATTGTCTCAGATGGCCGGAGTTAGGATTTATGGGATACGAGATCTTGGTACTATCGACAATAAGCATAATAAGCTTCGATAAAGCGCCACGATTCTTCAGATTTCTTCACCGTTGCATATATTTGGATCCAACGTATGATTTCTTACTTTCTTAGCTTTATTTCCCCCCTGTTGCGTGGGGGCTAAAACAGGGATACCTGTAGAGTGGAACGAAATGGCCATGTGTTTTTGCTGCAAGCTCAGAAGGCGTTGGAAGCCAATTCACTTTTAAGGTTTGGGATCGGAAGCTTGCATTTTGGGAAACGAATGGCGAGGGTATAAACCCTCTCGCCTCGGGCTTTTCTCTCTCTTTTCTGACTAGATCATGGCCTATGGCATGCTGATATACAAGTTGTCGAGATCCCCAGATCAAAATTCCATATGCTTTATATATTTCTCTAAACAAGAGTCAACCCAGTGTAGCAAGCATCATTGCGCGTAAGCTCGGTCTTAACTCCATCCTCCAATGATACCGAGTACAAGCTACCACCCAGGTCAGCCACGTACACAATGTTATTCGCCTTATCCAACTTCAAGCCAATCGGCTCGTGGAAGTGACGCGCTAGAATAACCTTCTCCATATCCATTTCTTCACCGCCAATGTACGCACGATTCAGAGTACAGCCGAAAGGATGCTCACCACGATCCGTCCAGTATAGAGTTTGACTCTCGGCATCCAACTCAATATCAATAGGCTCGGGCAGGTTATTCCACAGACGCCGAATATCAGTTCTGTTCTCAGCAGTCTGACCGGCAGGGAGATCCAAGCCAGCGCAGAAGATCTGACCAAGACCAGCCTTGGAAGGCCCCTTCTGTGTCCAATACAAGAGACCGCGTTCCGCATCAACAGCAATACCAACACACCAAAGCTCCATCTGTTCTAACAGACTCGAGCCAGGCTTCATATGACGCTGCACTAGGATAACGTGGTTACTACCATCATAATCACAGCGGTGCACGCTTGTACCCTCCCGGTCACAGAAGTAAACCTGCTTCCGCGAGTCAACAACAGCGATCTGCTTGGGCGTGTGCACCTGTCCAGCGGGGATAACACAGGTCACATCACCACCATCCAAATCAGCCGACCAGAGAGAGCCGTCACAGCCCGCCGTGCTGCGCCCCATATTTGACCAGAAGACGCGCTGCGTGGACAGTGACACGTCGATACCGTCAGGCAGGTTCTGGCCGACCACTACGGGGGTGATTTTCTGGGTTGCGAGGTTGAGGCGGAGGATTTTGCCGTTCGAGTGCACCTGTGAGACGTCCTTAACATTTCCGCCGAGGCCGACGTCTAGTAGGTAGATGTCCTTTGCGGCGCTGTGCGGGTTTGCGGGGGTTGCTTGTGCGGAAGACGATTTTGCGAGCGGAGGGTAGAGGCCTCCTTGTCCGCTCTTCTTTCCGAGGCGTCCTTGCTCGATGTATTCCTTACGCAGCCAGTCGACGGTTGGGCCTGAGGGGAGACCCCTCTCTTGGATGTAGTTGTCTTCGATGAAGGCGACAGTGTCCAGGCCGACTTGATCCATCAGCTGGCAGGGGAGGGGTCCATTCCTGAACATATGTTCCCAGAGCAGGTCGATTTCGCTGGGGTCGCTGACACCTTCGGAGAGGATATGCATGATTTCGCGCTTGATTGCTGCCCACAGGCGGTTGAAGATGAACCTACAGGATTTTTCGAGTCAGTTTGCTGTCCTATATCTGGTTCTGATTTTGGAAAAAAAGAATACATACCCGGTCGATTCGCAGCGAGCTGTCACTGGTAGCATGCCACACTCCCCCAACACAATCTCCAAATAAGGAAAGATATCGGGATCAGTCTTACCGCAGGTCATCAGCTCGACCATGCGGATAGCAGGAGGCATAGCAAAGTGAATATTAAAGACTTTATGCTGACGTTTGGGAGGAAGCTTGGCGAGCATCAAGCTTGATTTGAAAGAGGAGCTGTTGGAGCCGATGTAACAATCCGCTGGAGCGTACTTATCCAAGTCCGCCAAAGTATCAATCTTCAACTGCAGCACCTCAGGAATAGCCTCGATAATCAACCAGGCATTCGAAACAGCGGGCTCGAGCGCAGTGAATGTCTTGCAGATACCGTAGGGTGCGGAAGTAGACGACTCGAGGTCAACCTGGGAAATGGAGACCTCGATTTTGGGGTCGTTCACATTGCCCCCATGCTCTTCTTCGCGTGCCTTATAGATGCGCGGCATCAAAGAGAACTCAGCTTTGTGGTGATCGATGAACTCTGCCGCATCGCGGAGAGCCACCGGCGAGGGATCCCGAATGTGGACATGGTAGCCAGCAGCGATGAACACGCAGCCAATGCGACGGCCGAGAATCCCGGCGCCGATGATTGCGACGGGGCGGTCGGTTCTAGGCTTCACACCCATATTGAAGGTAGGTAGGTAGTGGTATAAGGAGAGGTGGCGATGCAGATGTTGTATAGAGAATATGTAGATATGACGTGAAGAGCGGGAAACGCGTTGGCTTTGGTTTAGGACAAGATCACAAGGATAACAGTGGAGTTAGCTTTCTATATATGTTTTTCCAATCCAGGATCCGAATTCACGATGATATCCATCTATCCATTGTGCACTTGGGTCCATTCTTCCACCCCAAGGCTATTGGACATGTCAAGGCTCCGCCGCCGGAACCCGGCATTATGGGTATTAGTATGAGTTCCTAGAAAAGAAAGACGCGGATATCACGGATGTAGTGTGTTGTCAAGGCCAATCGGCTTCTAGAGGTGAAGTATTGGGATCTATCTAGATCGGAGGGAGTTCGGAACAGCGTTTTCGGCTCGGATTCGTAACGGAATCATCCCGGAAATGGTTCGGAGATCCCTGCAGAATGTTTATCCTAAACAAGCTTTGCGCCTGAACTTAGAGATTCTTCAAGGCCTTGCATGCATGAGACGTCATGTTGAAGATCTGAGGCATCAAACTTGATACACATTTTAAGGATATCAGATGCTCTTACTAGGCCATACCAATATTTAGATATCTAAAACCTAAATTATATAGTGAGAATTAGCTATCAATAAGAAAACAGTTGAAAAATTAACTAGTTGCTAATGTTCTATCTCTATCTCTATATCAAATTCAAACTTTTTGTACAATTTATACCCCATCCACCGTAATATCACAATGCCCTTAAAATAAGAAGACCTGATCCGTAGCCTTAGAAACAGCACTAGGATCCTTCCAACCAAGTCCAGCGAGAGTCTTCTTCATCGCGTTCATCATAGGCGGTGGGCCGCACAGCAACATCTTATTGTCCTCATCCGCAGGTGCTAAGTATGTCTGGATCAGATCCTGCGAGACAAAGCCACGGTGACCAGTCCAATCTTCGCCAGCTTGCGAAAGCACATACTGCACCGAGAACTTATGTGGATTCTCACGAGCAAAGTCATCCAGCTCCTTGCGCAGCAAAATGTCCTCCTCGGTGTTATTCGCATACAGCAAGCTCATCTTGGTAGTATCGGCCTTGTCGTCGCAGATCGCCCGGATAAGCTGATACATGGGGGTAATACCGGTACCACCCGCAATCATACCGATGTGGTTCGCGTAGGAGGTGGTGTATTGCATTGCGCCCTTGGGGCCACGGATCTCAATAGTGTCTCCGATGTTCATTTGCTCGAGGTGCTTGGTCATCTGGCCTTGGGGGTATACCTTGACCAGGAGCTCGATACGGCCCAGATCTGTGTTGTTGGAAACAGGTGTGTAAGAACGGGAAACGCTTTTCCCGTTGATCGTGGCACGCAGGGCGATGTGCTGGCCTGTGGGAAGACCGAGGATATCATCTGTGTTGGGGAGGCTAAAGATGAATCGGTACACGTTGGGGGAAACGACTTCTTTGTGGGTGAGGGGGAAGCTCTTAAACTGGCGCGGGTCGAGGGGGTTTGTGGGTAGAGCCTTGGTGGGAGCCTTCTTAGCGGTTGGTGAGACCTTCTTAGCGGTTGGTGAGACCTTCTTAGCGGTTGGTGAGACCTTCTTTCGGAAGATAAGCTTGTCGGAGCGAGATGTGCGGTGAGGTAAGTGGTGAGTGAACTCCTGCTGGACGTCCAGCTTGGATGAAATCCACATTGTCACACCCAGGGTGATGGACAGCTGGACGACACTGGCGATTCCGAATCCAGACCAGAACTGGCCGGAGGAACCAGGGCGGCTGTATAGAACAGCTGAGGCACTCTTAGATAGCTTCTTGAAGACTGGGGCAAATTGTCTCCATCCGTGGCTGTAGCCGACGACAGCTACGCCACCCAAAGCGCCAGTCATGCCAAGTTTGAGCAAGGAGAGTGCCAACGAACGGAAACGATTTGGCGATGGCTTCACAGATACAACAGCGGTTTGCACAACTTGCTCAAAGGTAGGACGGTAGACCTCGATTGATTCGGCATGTTCCTGTATCAAGTTAGATTACTGTGGCCTCGTGTTAGGGCTTGGAAAACATACCTCTGATGGCAAGTCGCCAATATAATATTGCACTAAATCTTCACGAGCCTCATCAGAGTGACCAGTCTCTTCAAATGCCTCAGTAGCATCCGTGCCAGCGACCTCAATCAAGATGGCACTGCCACCAGGGTGGTCTTCGAGGTATTTGGTGACATCGTAGACTTTGTTGTGTAGAATGATCCAGACATCGTCTGGCTTGTTATGCCTTTGAACTTCTTCGAGGGTGTACATTTTGTGAGATTGTTGAATCACTTCACTTGAAACACACCAAACATTTATATAAACATAAAATATGCCAATCATTATATCCGATATTCTCGTGCGAACTTCGCCCGAAGGTTGGAGGTTCGGATCTACATGCCGATCTCTCTATACTAGGGAAGATGATGTCCAATGCTCCACTGGATAATTCGGACATTGCCATAAGAAATTGAAGATATTTAAGAACAGTGATGTTCAACTGGTTTATCTTTAAAGTATTAACCAAAAATTCATCATGCCTGTCGCACTAGCACCCAATCCCGATCCTGTGTTTTACTTGATCGGAGATGAAGTATCAACAGCACAGTCTGTAACTGTGGATTCCAAATGGAAGATCGAAGACGTCAAGCGCGCGGTGGGAGCTGCTTTTCATGTTGCTGCACCACTTGGTGTGTGTTCCCAGCCACTATATATATCACTTGTGCTAACATGATCAGGCTTGACCTTCCACGGAGAAAATGAACAAGAACTCTCGTCAGTAGAGGAAATACTTGCCGCACCTTCACAAACTACACCCATTGGTCTCCGCGTCGATGGCCAGGCAGTCCAGAGCCCGCAGGGTCCCGAGGGTCTCCCACTCGTGGGTAGCTACTATGAGATCTTCCCCGACCACCTGGGCAACCACTACCGACTCTTCCGCAAATACGGCCCGGTTATCAAAACCACCAACATGGGAAAGACAACATACCTGACTGATAGCCCTGAAGTGGCGGCCGTCGCTCTGATGGAATCGGTCTATATGACCAAGAAGATTAACGAGAACCACCCTCTCTGGGGTGTCAAGGACAACACAGCAATCTTCATCGGAGATACCGAAACTGAGAACTGGCGTTTGGCTCATAAGTTCTTGCCACCAGCGATGGGTCCTAAAGCGGTGCGCCACTATACCCCGTTGATGCAGGAGTGCGTGCGCAAGTCCTTCGCGGTCTTTGATGAACTCGATGCTCGTGGCAAGTCCTGGAACGCCTACCAGTACATGGTGAAGCTAGCATCGCAAACCATCGGAAAGTTCTCTCTGGGCACCGACTTCGAACACTTTACCGATGTCGACGCTCCTTTGCACCCGATCGTCACCAACATCGCCAGTCTGCTATCTCTCAATAAGAAGATCACCTCCCGAGGTGAATGGTACCGCCACCTTCCCTTCGGCGATCCCGCCCGTCTCAAGGTTGTTCAGCGCACAATCTACTCCCTTCTACAGGAGAAGATCGACTTAGTCAAGGGCTCCGGCATTGACGGAATGCCCATGAACCAAGCCGCAGTCGAAGCGTCTTGCGTAGTCGACTACCTGCTCAACACCGTCGACGAATCCGGCCAAAAGTTCCCCGAAGGCCTAATTGTTGCAAACATGCTCATCGTCACCGGTGCCGGTTTCACAACCACCTCTGCCCTGATGTCATGGCTCCTTTATTGTCTTGTCACCTACGAAGGCGCCCAAGACCGCCTCTACGAGGAGTTGTGTGAGCGCGGCGTCGCTAACCCCGACAAGCCTGTTGACTGGACACCGGAGTTCGCCCACAGCCTGACCTTCCTTGACTGCTTCGTCAAGGAGACCCAGCGTCTGCACAATGCCTCCTTCCAGCCTGGCCGCACGACAAAAACCGAGGTTGTCCTGCCTGGTGGATACCGCCTACCTCCCGACAGCGTCATCGTCCCCAACCTATACTCTATCCACACAAACCCAGAAGTCTGGCGCGATCCTTTCCGCTTCGATCCCGATCGCTGGACTGGCGAAGAGACGAAGAACAAGCATCGTTGCGCTTATATTCCTTTTGCTACGGGTCCCCGTGGCTGCATTGGATTCAACTTTGCGCTGCTTGAGGTTAAGATATTGTTGTCAGAGCTTGTATCGCGCTATGAGTTCACTCGTGAGGGCCTTGAGGCTGTCGAGTATGATCCTGAATTCCAGTTGATTCGGCCATTGAACTTCTATGTTCGCGCTAAGAAAAGAACTGCTACTGCTTAGAGTGTTATAGCACTGCCATTTAGACTTGTTTGGCGTTGATTTGGATTGATCTTTGTTCATTAGACTATTAAATGGCAGGTAATACTATGTACAAAAGAAGTTACACCTTGAACATTTGATATCTCCTGACTTCTTAACAATGGCCCTCGGGAAAGGAAAGCCCAGAACTAGGAACCATTATATTTCCATTTGCAACCAGCACACCAGTTCCGGAAATCGTGATGCTAACTGGATCTCCTTTATTGGGCTCAATGCTCAAATTCATCAGGCACCTCCTCCCGGTCTGTACACCCTGCACAACTTCAATCCGAGCTCCTCCATTATCCACGGAAGTCAGGGCATTGTTTGCCCACAAGTAAGCAGCCAAAGGCCCAGCAGCCGAACCCGTAGCCGGGTCTTCCATTGACATCCCCGGACTGAAAAATCGGGCCTCAAATCTCGGATTCTTTGGCTCGGACTCAGTTTCCGCATCTGCGAAGACATATATCCCACTATTATGGCTTTCAGTACTAGCAAGCTCCTTGGAAATCCCCTCTTTATTGGCAAAGCTGATACTTTTCAGGACATCAAGGCTTCGAACCGGAACCAAGAGATGGCGAGCAGGTGAAGTGGTAATCACCATTGCCCGGTCGAGTACAATATCCGAATATTTTAGTCCAATATCGCAGGTGCTGATCCCAAGAGATGTAGCAAGTGAATCATAGTTAGTGTGTTGATTCAAAAACAGTGGTTCCCCCTGGCGCATCGAGATAACCAGATCTCCTAGCTTTGATCGCGATACGTCCACCGGTAGGACATTGTCACCTAGTTGTTGGAAGTAGGATTGGCCTGGTTTTGTATCTTGTGCGAGATCTCTCAAAAGCCCAGAATCTGCAATCCACCACCAGGCACCGAGCGAGTTGTGACCAGCTCCGAAAACCTCTACTCCATTGGGGAGAAATGACCGCAGGCGCCAGGTAGCTTTAGGGTCTGTTGGGGAACAGATGAAGGTTGTTTCCGATAGATTGAATTGTCTTGCTAGTAATTTCATCTGGGTGGAAGTGAGAGTGGTGGATGTCGTGTCTACCACTGCGAGGGGATTCCCTTGGTAGGCAATGGATGAGAAAACGTCTATGATATAATAGCGGAGTTGAGACATGTTGGGAAATTGCAGGAGTTGTGCTAAGAAAATAGGTTGTAGTATGAGAGAGGAGGGGATGGGAGTGATAATTATACACCTATAGAGAACTAAACCAAACTATTTTATAATCCAGCTAATGATTATCTATTATAAATCAAGAAAATTAGAAATCTTCATCGTATTTCTCGTATTCGTCAGGTTCTCCCGTCTTGGGTGACCTCGTATCCATCACTAGTCTCCCGCAAGGCCTTCAAAGCCCGAGAATACGGGCCAAAATACCTTACATTAGTATCTGTATCCTCCCACACGGACTGCTGTTCTTCGCGATCCAAAACAACAATTAACCGGTTAACAAGCACTCCAGCACGCGTATGCTGCGGCCCAGAAGCGACCAAACTTTGAAGCGTGAGCGCACAACTAACAGCATTATGAACAAATGCCCACGAGCGACACACAGTCGCCGCAAGACGATGCATATCCAAGAAGCTCTCAACGGCCTGAGCAGCACAGTCAATACATTCCATCTTGATGGAATCGATATCCATAGATGGACTCTGAGCTTCACTGGATGAAGAATCCAGGATCAGCCGGCAGAGACGGCAGATTGCGTAGCAGATGTGGATATTCAAGGCTAGACGCTCGAGATGATCTTGCAGACTACGACAGTGCGATTTATCGCGAAGGAATGGGACGGCATCTTCGAATATAGCTGCCATCCGGCTTTTGAAGGATATTGTTTCGGAGAGTGTCTCAGTGCTGTCTTGTCGTGCGCGCTCGAGGAGGATTTGGCATATGGCGCAGACGCATTCTGCGAAGGACAGTCCTGGGCCTGCGTCTGGGTCATGGGGGATGCTGCTGCTTAGCTTGTTTATGTTTGGAGGGCGGTCGTACGTGAAGGAGAGAAAAGTATCTTGCCATAACAGCATCCACCTAGATTTTGGAGTTAATAGATTGTGTGATGTTGTTAGATGTTCAGCACATACCATAGGCGTTTTCGCTGAAATTGTTCCAGGGTGGAACTTTGTGTGTCTGAAGCCGTCTCTTCATGTAGTCCGATACTCTGTGCAAGACGTATCGTCGATCCTATAACTAGTCAGTCCCGTCACCTGGCTGTAAAAATGGTGGGGTACATACCCATCAAAATCCAGGCGCTGTTAGTATCGAGGTTGTTTCGCAGGCAGTTTCCAATCAATGCCTTGGCCTGGATCTGGTTCATGTTGGTGTTGTTAAAGAAATTTGAGGCTCGGAGGCATTGGAAAGATGAGCAGACTGGTACAATTAGATCCAAATATGAAAGAATGAGAGTTCTGATTGGACTTACTGAACACCTTGCAGCGTAGATCGCGCTCCTTGATGGGGTCATTCGAGAACTGCACTCCACAGGCAAGCACAGCAAAGAGCAGTGCAAGCCATGAGGAATCCACGTCATCTAATCTCATGGTCTCATTTTCCAGCAGCATTCCTGTGCGCTTGTTTATGAACGCAAATAGCGAGATATTGAATTGCTCGTAGGTCACTAGCGCAGGGTAAAAGGGGTGTACGTTGGTTTGATAGACTTGCCAATATCTGAGATCATCCAATCAGTACAATAATCCAAGCAAGTGTTTCAGTAGTTACGTGATGGTGCCAATGAATTAAACATCCGAGATACATACCGGATAATATCCGACTCGTCAGGCAAAGTCTCACATATCTCACTGGCTCCAGGCTCTTGCTTCCACAAATTCGTAAACGGATACGTCCGCGGAACAAGCTGGTCGGAGAGCATTGCGTCGTTGATCATCGGATCACTCCCGGCTTGTCGGCATCCCAGAGCAACTGGTGGATCGGAATGACTGCCGAGGAAGATGGTAGCGCCGGTAGCATCTTCGACAAAGTGCTTCCCGGGAGATTTGGCAAGTGTAAAGCCTTTCCTCATAAATGGTGATTCTGCAGGAGATGCAGAATTGGCTTGGGTAAATGTGCCCGACCTAGCATCTGAGCGGGTCTGACGAAGCTCTGCCTTGAGTGAAGATATCTGCTTATCCATCTTGTCGAGCCGGCTGAGAATGAGATCAATCCCCAGGGTATATTTATTACTTTCATTTAGATATACTGCTTGATCTTCGCTGAAAGCACTGTTGAGTTGAGTACGTCGTCAGTAGTTGTAACCTTAGAAGCCCTCTAACATACGAGATATTATCTTAGTATGTTCATGGTGCCGAAGACCCCATAGAGCAAGACAAGGAAGAGCACGGAAAGCGTAAGACAAAACAGCATTGGGCCATACCTGTGACTGCTAGTTCCCTGTATTTCTTCATCCCCATCCCTATTCATAGAAAAAGAACCACTCTTCCCATCGGAAGCAGGGGGGTGCATGCCCCGAGCTAGGAGGCAAACAGCATAACTCTGGGTGGGAACGCTGCACACAACTCGAACATGGCATATTACCATCGCAGCGGACTTTCCTATGTCGACAGGGAAAACATGACTTGATGCCGCGGGTGCGGCGCTTGCGCTTAAGAAGTTCACTAACGTGGTTTGTGTCGTATGGATATACGGTTTGATTTGAGTTCTGGGGATTAGATGGGTCCATGTGGACAGATTTTTTGCATATGTCAAAGATAAGCAATAAGTTAAAATGAATTTCAGACTTAGTGAACGGACAATGACATTTACTCTGTTCTGATTCGTTGAGAGGTCTTACCGCCGTATCCCTGTTTTACCCTGAAAATTAATTTATAGCATGTTACCTTATTTCGCCTTATTTTAAACAATTCCACCATAGGAATAGTTATATTGTGTTATAATTCGACCTCGGCGTCAAATTTGGACTATCTATCATTCCTACAGTTTCAGTTATCATCTTGCAGTGACTTGGGACACGGTCATCCGACACGGGTTGAAGGACGGCGATTTATTGGCCTTACCATTGTATTGGGCTCTGAGTCATTCTGTCTGGGAGGCGCCTGTTGCTGTTTCTACCTTGTTTTCCATGATAAAATATCGTGAATCTTAGACAATCAGTTTCAAAGGTGTTGTAACAATTGGAGCTATGGCCGATGATCGACGTTGGGGCAGCGCTATTATTACAGCCTAATAATTTTGGTATCACTGATAGGTTTTCAGGCACTACATCAATAGTATATATGCCAACTTAGCGTTTATACATCGACGTCCCGAAAGGGAAATCTGTTTAAATCAAGTTTCATGATAGTACCTGATTGAGTGAAAACAGTCCGTATATGTACTTGAGCTTACAACAATCGATACCTTAGGAAATTTGAGGATAAAGTATGTAATTTACACATGCTTTTCAATGGCGGGTATTTATCAAGACGATCGTGCGAGGGTAGGCTGCTACCGAACTACAGCATTGATCTAGTATAAGCAGGCCACATGCGGTGGGTGGATGCCAGTGAATCCTCGTTATTCTATGCTCTAGGTTTTCATTTCTTTTTCGGGCTGACTTATTTATATACTACACGATCACTTAAGCTATGTGGTTGCTGTTGCTGTTGCAAAGAAAAAGAAGGGGAAAACACTACTACTAACACTATATTACCGAGTACAATACCACCTAATCACCCACCTCCCGTAATCGTGAATACTTGAACTTGATAAAGATGCTACATATTAGATCCACCTACAAGTCAGTTATCTTAATTTCCTATATCCTGTAGTTCCACATCTTAGTAAAGATGACTAGAACAGTGAATATTTCATTAGCATAAATCAGCGGCGTTAATGAATACTGCCAAGCACCCAACACTCTGAGTATTCGGCTAAGACCTATGTTTCATCCATAGGCCCAACATGGGCGGCCCCCACGATGGATCCCGGATTAGTTCCTTCGGTAAATGTCTTCGACACATTTATGGGTTTTGTCACAGCCTGATTACAGGTAGGATGATCTCTTACACCATTCGCTGAGTTAGGTCCAGAAGGCGTTAATAAATGGCTGCTCTAACGAAAGCCTGCTAACCGAAGGATTTAGAACTCTCAGACCTCCTAATACTCCACCCGGAGTAGATATGTACTCCGTACTCCGGACTTCCTACCACTTGCCGAATTGGTAAATGCCGTATAAGCCCCAGGTCACACTAGTATTTATGGACGTATTTATGCCCCACTATATATATGACAATGGGCTTTGTCATTTATTTTAATTTTAATTTTTAAGTTTACCGGCACCCAAACCTCGGAAACGTTCTCCACTTCGATAACTACCGGGGACCCTTGGAGCTGCCCGGGGACCTGGTTTCTATTTTCCCTCATTTAGCCGAGAAAATATGTTGATTTAATCCAATATGTACGGAGTATGATTGGCGTTGACCCACTAATGCTTTTTAATCTAAAGGCTAGACTCTTAAAGGCCATACTGGGCAATCAGCTTCTCCGCGCAAATTGCACCAGTGACATACGCAGTAGCCTGGACATGCGCGTTTACCAGAACCGGCACGACCGACATATCCGCCACCCGCAAATTCTCAATGCCTGTCACCTTGAAATCCGGATCCACAACTGCATCCGCATCGCCCTCCCTGCCCATCTTCACCGTCCCCGTCATGTGCCAGCTCGACGAGATATTCTGCCGCCAGTACTCGAGCAAATCCTCGTCTGACTCACCCTTAGGCATTGCCAGCTCCGCCACGTTGTCCTTCGTGTAGGATTCGTGCTTGGCAATGCGGAACGAGTCGCGCAAGGCCTCGATCGCGAGTCGGCGATCGAATGGGTGGGCCAGGAACTTGGGGTTAAAAGATAGCGGGGAGTCGGGATCCGACGATTGCAATGTGACTTCTCCGCGAGTCTGCGCGTTGAACAAGAAGACGAGCAGACAGGAGTAGCTCAATGCCTCAGGCGGGAAGTCCGGGATGACCCAGTGGACGGGGAAATGGGTGAGGATCTCGTAGTGCGGCACGGTCTCCTGTAGAAGATATTTTTGTTCGTCTGCTGGGAGAGCCTTGAATTCTGTCGAGGAAGTGAGCTGCTCAGTCAACTTGAACCAGCCGATGCCCAACTCGCAGGCAAATTTCGACCAAGGGCCTGTCCCGTCTTCTTCCCATTGCTTCTGTGCGGCGTCCATGGCGGCTTTGTCACCGTAAAAGGCTTTTCGGTCTGTGCTGGTGTCTGTGCGAGTGTTCACCATCGGCACAAAGCAATGGTCGCGGAGCCCCTGGCCGATGGCAGGTACATCGTGGACGACGGGGATATTGTATTGCTGGAGTTGGGCCGCGGGGCCTATGCCTGAGTGCATCAGGATGCGAGGGTCGTTTAACGAGCCGGCGGAGAGGATGACCTCCTTTGTGGCGAGGTCTGTTCAGAGCTATTAGTATCTAGGTAACTCACAGAAGGGATAGGGTGCGTATTCACATTCGGTCCCGTTCGACACCACACCCACTGCCTTTTTCCCCTCCAGGAGGATACGCTGCACAGGGGCCCCAGTAACAATAGTCAAATTATCCGGTCTCTCCTTGACCAGATCCCCTGCTGTCGAGCGCAACCCCTTATGCGCCGAGCTAATCAACACCGACATACCAATTGGATCCCCCGAGTTATGATCCGGATTCAAGGGAAATCCAGCCTCCTCGAAGACATCCAAGACGTCAGTTAAATCCCGCTCCCACTCCCGTGCATAGCCCACATGCAACGGGCCCTTACTTCCATGATTCTCCATCTTCGGACTCACATACTTCTTATCTGTGCCCTCCGGAATCTCCCCATGGAACGTCTCTAGATCTTTAAACTTTTGCTGAACATTTCCCCAACCAAAAGATTCATCACCGACAATTCTCGCCCACTCCTGATAATCATCGCGTGCACCGACAGTGAACACGCCAAAATTGATGGAGCTTGACCCGCCCATACACCGGCCGCGACTGTAGTCGATTTCACGGTTGTTGCAGTCCGTCTGCGGGGTAGTCTTAAATCCCCAATTCATTGACTGGTCCTGGAAAGTGAGCCATCGCTGGCCATCAATGCGAAGGTTACGATCTTCATTATTGTCGCCCGCTTCTAGGAGGAGGACGCGGGGCTTTGCGGTCGAGTTTGCGAGGCCAGCGGCGAGGGCGCAGCCGGACGGGCCAGCTGTGGAATGTGTTAGCTAGATTTGGATTTAGGGAATGGGGATGTTGATTATTTCGTTTGCGGGAATTAGGTCTCATTGGTAAAGTTTATTTTCCCCATTTACCATAATGAGACCTGTTTTGCAGGGGGGGGGGGGGGGGCAAGAGTCAGCAAAGCTAGGGAGGAATGATACTCACTCCCGACAATGATAAAGTCAAAGGTGGACATGGTGCGTAATGACTTCGTGAGACGGTGTAGATGTCGGATAGTGAAATCACTAACAAAATACAAGCACCAATACACAAATTTGGGTGTGAAATTATTTGGAGGAAATGAAGAATAAATATTTCAACGGAGAACAGCGGAGAACCTTAGCAAACTATTAGGGAGGGGACTCTATTCCTAATGTGGTAATTTATGCACAGTCTCAAAGCTCCAACGTTCCGACCCAGCTCGTTTACGAATCCTCCAATGATGAGGTGGCTTGAAACATAAACTCCACACCCCTGTAACGGGTTCAAGGTATGAGCCGTCGTCGGGACATGTCTCCCGTGTCGGGCAAACGGATCATCGCTGCCCGCACCAATTACAGCAATACGTCCAGCTTAGTCGGGGTGGATCTGGTGGGGTAGATGGAAATTTCCTTGGATGATCTTCCAGGGGTTTACTATTTGCACTATGTAGTTAGCCTGACAAACTAGTTTAGGGCATTTATACATAGAATTCTTCTAAGTTCTGGGGATTCCTTGTGGGCCAGTCTGACTAGAGCCTTTCTTTTTAATTCCCTCCAAGTCCCATCCTCATCTTCCGTTTTGTCCTCTGCTTTTCAAACTATCGAGGACTGCTAAAAATGACCAGTCACGTCGAGGCATGGACGTTGCTGTCCTTGGCCCTTGTAATAATCATTATACGCATCGGGGTACGATGGAAGCTTGTTGGACCAGCCAATTTCCAACTTGATGATTATCTCATGCCATTGGCGGGGGTATGCTATTTCGCCTTTCCTATAAACACGATTGAAAGGGCTACAATTAACATATTGCTCTTTGGCAGGTCTGCTTTGTACTCGAAACAGTTGCGGCGTACCTCGTCGGTGCCAAATACCAAGGCCTGACTAACAGCTACATGACGCCTGAGCAGCGAGCAAGCCTCGACCCCAATTCGACTGAGTGGGCAAATCGTGTTGCTGGATCTAAGATTCAGGTCATTGGATGGTCATTATATGTGGCTATTCTATGGTTGGTTAAATTCAGCTTAGCAATCTTCTATTCTCGATTGACGTGCGCTCCACATATCACCTTGGACATAATGAACCAACGCACTAAGCATATTACAGGACTGGCCTCCAACACCTCCCCACCCGCGTTAGGTTGGGATATATCATTCTAGGTGTGACATACCTTGCAGCAGCGTTGTCCCTCCTCCTGTCATGCCAACCCTTCCATGCGTTTTGGCAGATTAATCCTGACCCCGGCAGTGAGTTACACCGCCAACCAGATATAAGAATGTTCCTGTCTGACTATATTTGCACAGATATATGTCAGCCAACCAAATCCCACGTTTACGTCTTTGTCTGCGTTGTACTCAACATTGTTACGGACCTCTACCTTCTCTCAATCCCACTCCCCCTTCTCTGGACCGTCAATCTCAACCTGAAACGAAAGATCCCCCTTATGGTGCTCTTTTCCGGTGCTACATTTGTTATGCTAGCAGGAATTATTCGAGCTGCTACGATTATGAAGGTAAGTCCCATGCAACCCCATACAGAGACACATGCCTATTACGTACCATAATATCTGACACATATACTATAGTCCAGTCCCGATGGAGCTGAATCCGGCTCCCAATGGGCATGCCGCGAGACTTTTGTCTCAATCGTTGTCTCCAACCTTCCCATCATCCAACCACTTATCCGCAAGGGCTTCAAGAAAATCGGTCTCTCCCACGTCTTCAGTTCCTCGGGAGGAAAAACATCAGGACAGCCATATGCGCTCTCCAGCCGAGGTTTACAGACCTTGACAAACCGCGGCGAAGGCGATACCAAGAAGGGTAAGACAAATGCCGCTGCGCCATCACATATGCAGGCTTCCGCATGGGGCAGCGATGAGCATATCCTAGCTGAGTCTGAGCCTACCTCCAAGGATATTACTGTTGTCTCAGAGACTGTCGTGCAGAGTGAGCCATGGACATTCCAAGGACCTGGTGGGGGCTCAACAACGCCCCCGAAGGAGTGGAATAGTCACCTGTCGCATCGATGAGAGCCACATATTTAACGCAGGTGTTGTACATTTATAACTTTTTGGGTTAGAGCGATGATGAATATAGGGTTATATATGGGCCAAGGTGTATAAAAATTATTTATGGGATTGCTTTTGTGGATATTGGATCGCATCTAGAGATGTTGGCATTAATGGGGTTCCGTCTTTCTATCTTTTTTATTTCTTTCCTTCCTGCACATATTAGTTTTCTCCTAGAAATACATACTTTTTTTTTTTCTTTATTACAGAACTAGGCCTCCACACAGCATATTTTCGTTAGTGCTAGAAATATTACAAAATATTGAAAATAGGCCGAGTCATGTATCCATTATGCCACCTGGGATAGTGCAAACAGCTTCACAAATAGCCCAGCAAATAGTCCAGTTTAATTAGCGCCGAATGTTAACTAACTAGTCAGTTATTTACCCAGGACTTGGTCTAGATATGCAGGCACCCGTCAAACGTCACAAGCAATCTCCGTTGACCGCCGTGATCCAGTTCCCCCTGATTTACCTATGTCTCATATCGAATCCGTGATATATTTGTTGAGCATGCAGAGAGATGAAGGAGTGAGAGAGCTCTATTGTAGAATCTATGAAGGGACAGGGTATTTATACCCCTACAATCACTAGCAAACAAATATCTCGATCTGAACCAACAAACAGCAGCATAGCGAACAACCATAGCAAACAGCAGGGATGATATCACAACAATAATATTCTCTCGAAACTCGATGGTTTTAATAGCAGATCTTGCATACATCCTTTCTACTAACTATTATTCTCCTCATTTAACCAATTATGAAAACGAAAACCGCACTATTTCATTACACAGACGAGATATCTCTCAACCCCCAAGCTTCTATCACTGCTGGACAAAATCCGTTGCGTGTTTCTTATACAAAGTACTAGAATCCACGATCTCTCCGGTAGAAGACCTCACAAAATCAACCTGCAAGTGCTGCTCATCCAAAAACCTTAGCGTACTGTAGCTATAGTCCTCGTCATACGCAAACTCCGTATAGGCAGGCTTACTGCCAACAGAGCTTAGACCCTCAATATTACCCGCGCCCCCAACGACAATATACATGGGCGCCTTCGGGTCATCCATACCGTTGGGATCGGCAGTACCATTAACGACAGGCGTAAATCGCTGCGAGTTGTGCACATGACCAAAAACACCAAGGTCAACACCGTACTGGTTGAACAGGCCCTCAAACGCCTCTTGGCAGGGACCACAGACGTTCTTCGAACTTCCAGTCGAGTACCACGGTCGGTGCCCAGCGACAATTACCCAGGGCGTGACAGTCCGGTCGACGGAAGCGAGATCAGCCTTGAGGAATTCGATCTGCTGGTCCGGGGCGCCAAAGGGCCCGCCATTCAGCTTGGCCGAGCCATCTTTGCCACTTGGTGCGTTAGGGAAGTCTGTTTCGGTGTCGATCATAACGACGTGGGCCATGCCGTATTCGAAGGAATACCAAAAGGGTGGGTTCGAAAGACTGCGGGCCGTGCGGGCCAGAGTTTGCGCCGTTGGGTTGGATGATGAGGAAACAAAAGACTGAGGCATGGTTTTCTCATACCGATGCATGAACTCGGTGAAGTTTTTTTGGCCCTTGGGGCAGAGGCCGTTCAAGTATGGTATCTCTGAGCAGATTGCTTCATGGTTTCCTGGGCTGGCCATGTAGAGTTTGCGGCCTGCGATTGGTGCGAGTTGGTCGTAGAATTGCTCGATAATGGACTCATATGCTTCTTTGCCGTCGAGCAGGTTTGCGAATTTGAGATACCAGTCGTCTGCGTAGGCGAAATCTCCTGGGTGGATGACAAGCTCGTAGTCGTCTACTGTTTTTGCGAGGCGACCAATTGTGGTGTGGTTTAGTTCTGGCTCGATCACTGGAATGGTGTCCTTTTTGGCGCTTTTGCTTGTGTAGCCGTCTTTGCCGTAAACGCCCAGATCAATGACCACATCCATACTGAAGGCAGTTTTATCGCCTGGCGTGCGAGGACTGAGGAAATGGCCTACGGTTGAGTTGGTGGACTCGATCTTATAGTAGTAGGTTGTCGCTGGGGTCAGGCCTGTTAGGATGGCGACATTCGACCATGTCCGCGAAGGGTCATAGGTAGTCGATGAGGATGAACAAGCTTTAGTGTTTAGGTTGTTTTCTGACAAGCCATAATGCACGCAACTTTGCTTCAGCTGTTCAAAGGTGTTCCAACCGACAGATACAGCTAGATACGACTAAGTTAGTCCTCATTCAAATTCCCTATATCCAGCAGCGTTCTTACCATCAGGGCCATAGACTGCCAATCGCTGCTGGAACGGCGTAGTCAAGTCCGTCGGAATCTCAGGATACTGGACACCAGCAAAGGCGCAGCCAGCTACAAATGGCAGTAACTTGAGTGACCAAATCCCAGCCATGATCCGAGAATGTAAATGTAACTGATTCAAAAAGTCTGAAATCTCACTCTGTTACAAAACCCCCATGGTGTACCTTTATATATAATTTCATACCTAAGTATGTCTCGGGGCAGGTACCATAAGCATAACATATTCGGATACGACGAAGTGCAACCAGGACCAATCATGCCCAAAGGGCAGCGCACGTCGTTCAGCTTGCAGATCGTTTTTTGCATAGCCAATTTGATACACAGCTTTTATTAGGCACAATTATTCACGCCAGCTGTTTCGGATTAGTGCAGGTACAGTGAAGAGCGAAATCTCGGAGATGGGATCAACTTTCGGCGGGCGGTTTAGATGTCGGAAGGTAATTTATGGGTCGACCTAATTTAGTGTGCACGTGTGGAAATATGGTGAATCGGTTGGCTTTCCGAGACATTTGAGTGAAATTAAATTAAATTAATCGCATGTGATTTCTGGAATATCTTCAGAAAAACTAGGAAAGACTTAGAAACTGATCATGATCACGAGATTCGATTTTGTGCCGAAAATACATTAACTTAATTTTTTTATGCCTCTCATATAGCTTGATATTGAGCCTTGCCAAACAAGATTCTAGTGCTGAATATTCCATTCAAGAACTACCTCACCCTGATCAACTGAAAACTCACACATGGCTCAAAAGAAACCCCTACTTGCCTCTCGCTTTCTTTTTTTCACAGCTATAACGGTAACTCCATATCTTCAAAATGGTCATGTGAGATACAACTTACCACGTAACATGTGTTATCTACGAAGACTAGCCACATACATCTCAGCTGTCACTATTAACAATCGAACGATCATCACCAGTATCAGATATCGCCCTGCTACAAACGACATAGCCTAGACGCATCTCCACGAGCTATACCTGAATATAACATCACCCCCTGTTGGTATATCGATCTAAAAGATGGGACGAGATAAGCCTCTACCGAGTCATTGCCAAGAAACCCAAACCCCCGGGTGTTGGGCTAAGGGAGTTTCTTGGCGAGCTCCAGCCCCGGGTACTGGTTCAGTGGACATATACTCCCAAGGCCTTGCGGGGGGCGTACATGGTGGCTGGGTTACTAACTTTCTGCTAAGCAAATGTGAGCACAGTACAAGGCAATTTCCTCATTTGAATTCCCGGTGGTGTTGTTGGGGTCCTCTGACCAATTTGCGTGAATCGTGTTGACCGCTTGATACTATGGGTATCAGTTCATGTCTTTTGGCGGCACAAACGCCTAAAGGGCAAATTCATATGCCGATCTCTGTTGCCAATTAGGGAAAAGGTTGATTGTGGATATTGTAGCAGGAAGCGGTTGCTTGACAATTATTACACTACTATTACTTCGGTAGTGACCATCGCCCGGGGAAGCGAATCCCCGCCCCCACGCTCCTTTCAACCCCACACATCTGCTCCTGACAAGAAGAAACTGCGGAGGTTCTAACTGCGGAGTCACCAAATGGATATATCTCCATCACGTTGTGGCCGCCTATAGCAACCAAGACCCAGTTTGCGTCTTTCCCACATTCGTATACTACAGATATACATACCGAAAACCCGGTAATATGTACTTAATCCGAGGAGTTCGAGCCAAGAATGGCAAGCCGATAATCCGTCTGTTTATATTGCAACCCCGTTTGGCATCAATCATCGGAGATTGTCCGACTTTGCTACGGCTTGAAAACCGACTGATGATTTTCTTTTCCCCTACTCCGTTCTCATTACCACGATTATTTGCCATCTTTGTCATAGTCAGCATAGACACAGGGCAACTCATGAAATATGCAAGCTGTCGAAGTAGTCTATGTTATATACAGACATAGTTCTTCACGGTGTATACGGTGAAGCAGAGTTACCCTAGTGGGTTGATATCCCCGCAAAATTTATTCCACCAATGGCGACTGTGCCCAATTTCGATTGCCGATTGCCGCCTTTCTAAGCTAGAGTTGTCCTATATACGGAGTACTATTACTGTTAAATAATAATTCTTCTTCCGTACTGCTTCCACTAATTACACCGGTGAAATATTGAACTTGAATCTGGAAATTTCAGTATGGTGGACAAGAAAGAAACCCTCCCGGAGGTACAGAAGCCTCAGAGTGGAAATGATGTCCAACACATAGAGGAGAACCTCAAGGTATCGGTGGCAAACAAAATCAATCAAGGAGAAGACAATGAACTGTATCTTGAAGCAATTCAGAGGTATCCTAATGATGAGTCTATCGATAAAGAAGCCGAAAAGAGGTTGAAACGCAAGCTTGACATACGCCTCCTTCCACTTCTTGGCATATGCTACTTCTTTTATGTGCGTTGGTTGTCTCCAAGCTCACTCCGTATAGGCCACAGCTAACACCGTCTGTCTCTAATAGTATGTTGACAAGACGACACTTTCCTACGCAGCGATCTTTGGCATCAAAGATGACCTCCATCTCTCCGGTTCACAATACTCGTGGCTGTCAAGTATTTTCTACTTTGGATGGCTAGCTTGGGCAATCCCATCTAACCTCCTCATGCAACGGAGCCGGATGGCTTGGTATCTCGCCTTCAACATCTTCATGTGGGGCGTGCTTCTCATGTGCGAGGCTGCATCACAGAACTTTGCCGCGCTTGCGGCCCTCAGAATTATTTCTGGTGCGTTTGAGGCGATTGCTGACCCTGCGTTCATGCTCGTCGTCTCTACATACTATACCCGTGCCGAGCAACCATGGCGTATTTCCGCATACTATCTATGGAATGGCATCGGTGTTGCTGGTGGCGGTCTTATTGGTATGCTTCATTCAGGATTGTACCGAATTAAATAGCAAAACACTTACTGTGATTTCTAGGTTATGGAATCGGCAATATCAAAGGTGGTCTTCAATCTTGGCGCTATGAGTTTCTCATCATCGGTGCTGTTTGTGCTGCCTGGGGAATAGCAATCGGTCTGCTGTTGCCTAACTCGCCAGCAACGTTTTGGGGCTTCAATCGCGAAGAGAAGCTCTTAATGATTGCGCGACTGCGGTCTAATCAGACCGGCATTGAGGGGCGGAGAGTTAACTGGGGTCAGGTCAAAGAGGCGTATCTCGATTATAAGACGTGGCTATTCACCCTCTTGGGATTCCTTGCCAACGTTCCAAACGGCGGTATATCCAATTTCTCCACTTTGGTCATCCAAGGTCTTGGGTTCGATACACTCAATACAGCACTTCTCGGTATACCCCAGGGAGTGATCGTGGTTATTTGGATTGTGCTTGGGGGATACGCCAATCAATACATGCCAAAGAATAGCCGGACTCTGGTCTGCGCACTGTTCATGATCCCGACGATTGCGGGTGCTCTCGGTTTCTTGCTTGCCCCCGACAATGCATACGTCGGCCGACTGATCTGCTTGTAAGTCTATTTAACTGATTTTTGGGCTCAAAAAACAATAACTAATCGATCCTAACTATCCAGCTACCTCACCGGATCATATCAAGCCTCCTTCGTGATATCTCTTTCCCTCGTTACGTCCAACACTGGTGGACAATCCAAGAAAATGATCGTATCTGGTATGATCTGGTTTGGAGCATGCGTCGGCAATATCGCTAGTCCCTTCTTTTACAAATCCGAGCAAGCGCCCGCATACCCGCTAGGTATTGGCTCTCTGTTGGTTGCCAACTGCCTTGAGCTCGCGCTTTTCTTCGTGTTTCGCTTTGCCTTTATCTGGGAGAACCGACGAAAGGAGAAGATGCGCGAGGAATTGCGGGAGAGAGGAGGCGAGGCTGAGCTTATGGCTGATGCCACTGCTTTTGCTGATCTTACCGATACACAGAACCCGAATTTCGAGTACGTATATTGAGGGGAAAGTGTCACGGTGCGAGTTTGCGCTTTGATATGATGCCAGCAGGCTTAGACCGGAGTGTTCGCACGAGCAATGTGATTCCTTAGATAAATACTTGATCGATAGGTAGATAGGTTCTGTTCGGCTGCATACAAGCACCTGAAATGTTCAAACTATTATGGTCACATCACAGAGGGTCCTCCCTTGCTGTTACTAAACCATAACACGAACGATAGAACCCCGCTTTCCCTCGTATTCTCCTTCCCCGCTCTATATCAATCATTTTTGACATTGTAATCGAATTAGAGCTAGCATATATAACATTAACAAATAGTAGACATTGCAAACACACATTGAATAAGGCGTAAATAAATTAACAACTATATCAGATCTTCTCCTAAAATGGACTGGTTCAAAGGCGAAAAACAAAGATCCAAATAATGATCGACTCATGTTCTTAGTTGGAGGGCAATGTCAAGTTAAAATCCATGTGATTCAGTGAATCAAAGTCGTCTTTAAGTGTTGCAGTGAGGATGGATACTCCCTCAAGTTCCTTGAATTTCTGCAACTGATAGCCTGGGAGGAGTAGCGCTAATAAACAGATATCCTTCTTCGTCGATCGCATAGTAAACTAGCGGCTTTGGCTAGACAGAATATCATCGAAAGTGATATCTGACTGCTCGCTTCCAAAGAGCATTTGAATTCGTTGTTCCCGATTCCTCGTACTGAGGGCTTGAGTGACATCGCTATCAGTTGCGCGTCGTGTCTGGTTTTTAAAATAAGACAACACGCCGTTTTGATTTTGGCACCCGTACGGCCCCGCCTCTCCCGATTGAATTGCTGCAGAAGCAGCGAGGATGTCGGCGGCGGATGCCAGCCATACGGACTCTGTAACCCACCACTGGCCATTCGCGTCACTAAAGCATTGCGACATCGTGGTAATCGATCCTTAGCTTTGACTCTTGAAGAGTAGTTAAAACTAGAGTGGGTTTTGATATTGGAAGAGGAAGGAGCACTTATCTGGGAGACCTATCTGGCGGGTTAAGGGCCTATTTAAGCACGTCGCTTGCTGGCAACGTTTCAATTCAATAGATTTGTCCAACGCAGCACGCTTAGTTTCGGATAAAGCCCTAGCAATGGATTGCGATTGGTCGAGTGCCAAGGATCGTTTAGAAGAGGTGCACAGTAGCTAGGCAGAAATTAAGGCAACAACAGGTCACGAATATGCCAATGCACCTCAAATGGCAAAGATTGCCATCCTTCACAATATCACAGTATACACGTTGATTCTAAATGGAAAGTCTTACTTGCGTACCGCTGACTTTGACTTACCAACGTTCGTTTTTGTAAAGTGGGTGGGTTGCATTCGGCCAGCTGATCTATGCACGAGGCACCCGGTGATGCCGCACACGCCCCTAGCCTCGGTCGGTGCTGCATCTTTCGGCCAACACCGGGTCTGCAACTGCGAAAGCCATGCCACAACCCCACCGTCATCTATCGAATGGCGAATGGGCTGATAACGGGCTGATGACTAGTGTGGGCATGCATCGCGCAGGTCACCAATGAGACTAGCGGGAACTATTGCTGATGAATTACTACTCGCGGTTGTGGGTTGTGAAGTTGGCGTAATCTCGCGTCCTTAGATGCAATGGGCTAGATTGCAGGAGCCTCGACTCTCCCTTGGGGCATTGGTAGCCTTAACTGATGGCTTCCGTATCATTTCAGGGATACAGTATTGAAAAATTCTGTAGAGATTTACTCAGATAAAAAAGAAAAAAATGTAACTGGTATTACAGATATTACTATTATTATATAAAAAAAGTTATATATAATTCCCTTACTATTAATGGCACAAGCATGATTAAAAATAGGGAAAACTTTTGCCGCTTCATCAGCAGAGCGATGAAAAATACCTTGTGTAAAGGTATTCGATTACTAGGGGATTTTGTGCGTTTTCACTAAGGCATGGGATTTGAACTGAGTGAAAGGCGACGTGGCAATGTTCAATCGGATATCAGTCCATCAGTCTTTTGCCAGCGTGGAGGGGCCCAAGGCCATCAGATACACAAGCCTCATCTGCACGCGCTATAAAGGGGTTTGAGAGAAGTGCTCAGCTTAGTCCAGACCACCCTTACCATCACTCCAAAGTAAGTGTTTTCCCATCCCACAGTTCCTTGAATAGCGTTTAAATATCTCATCCATGACAAAAAATCACAGTCGTACATTCACGAACGTCATTCGCTGCGCTACCTGTAGTCGACATGTGTAACTCTGGCGAATGCACTGGCAATGTGCAAAAGTACATTACTTCCTGGGCCAACTGTACCGAAAGACTTTACAACGTCACAGGAGTGCGAAATTATGTCGGCATTCGAACCTACAGAACTTGTGGAGAACCTTTCGCAAAAACGTGGTGGGAGGAGTGCGAGAAAATCATAATGATAAGCCCGACAATGACAACAAAATACACCGTCTGTCCTAAGCATCGGGAAAGACTCGAGTAGGTGAGTTTTCAAACAAGGAGTCGAGAGGCGACCACCCACCGATACTAACAGCAATCAGCTCGGTGCAAGGTCATGAAGTGTACTTAATCTCCAGATCACACATCAGGGGGGTCCTCCTAAGCGCTCAGTAGGGTTACCCGGTCAGTGTGTGTGTTAAACGGGGGTTAGAAGGTGGAGGGTACACTCCACAACAATCATTATATGTTAGTTTCTTATGTATGGGTTTGGGGATTTAAGGATTTTACGGGCTACAGGAATGGGCTTATTCTGCACTCTTCTACGAATTGGCATCTGTATGCTCTCTGGGAGAGATCCCAGCTCGGAGTTTGGCTTCGAGTTCTTGCTTCAATTGGATGAAGCGCCCGCATAGTCATACGCAACTAGTTAGACTGCAACAGGTTAATTGAACTTTGATTGATTGATAGCTAGGTGGAGCAATGATGACAGGTATATCTCTTCAACCTTCCAGTTCCACTTTCTCTCTCTTTCTCCATTGCTTCTTAGTATCACTTTATCTATAGATCGTAAGCTAACAAGTGATAACATCGACACAAAACTAGGAACAGAGCAGCAGCAAATATGACTTTCTGAAACAGTTGACCGGCTCTTACTATTGGACGACGTCAGCAGGAAGATCCCCGCAAATGGTTCTTCTAGTTACTCCCTCGAGATTCTTCAAAGGGAGGTTTATATCTTGGCGGCAGGTCAACGATGAGATCCAAAGGGTTTTCGTAACTACCGGCCATCAGCCCCAGCAGAGAAGCGGCTCTTATTCGATTGTAATACCATGCACGTGGACCGTCGTAATCAAGCTTGAAGAAATCCTGTATTTGGGATTTTTGCTCAAGGTCGAGTGCAAACCCCCGCGCTTTCTCGCAACAAGAACACTCCACGGTGCAATGACCAACTGCAAATTTCCGTTCTGACTGGCGATGAGAACAGCATCCACAGTCTCTGCCACAACAGCCTCCTCTCCCAATGCAATCTTCCCAAAGTACTTGATGCATGTACCATTTTGGCTGTGAACGCCAGTAATCAATACCTCTAGTCAGCGGGCTGTCCTCAAGTGAAGACCTAATATTCCACCAACGTCGTTCCAAGATCCAATATTCCTTTGAAAGTGTCGACAAGTCCTCCTGTAAGTCTTGAACAATAGCCACGTCGATTCTTTCCTTGGCAAGTTCCTCTATTTTCCCTTTCAAGGCTATCTCGCGTTGAGTATTCTCCCGAAGTTCAATCTCTGTCTGCAATAATCCCTTTAGATCGGTGGGGTATTGTCTTGGGGTTTGTTCATTGACGAAGGTACCGTATCGGTGTCTTTGAAGAAGACATATATCTCCAGATCTTTCTAGATCAAGTTCTTCATCGGTTTTGTCCCCCCATGTATAATAGTTCATCTTCAAATATCGTTTCACTCAAGAACGTTAGGTCTGATAGAGGTCCTCAGGATTGGAGGTTGATGTGGAATCGAAAAGATGATCTGCTGAGTCCTCGTATTTACAGTGGGGACAAGTTCAGGAATATCATAGTTTCATAGAGCAAAATGCCCAAAAGTCAAAATGCCGCCTCCAAAAAAAGAACCGGCCGTCAGCTAGTCATTACCCTGATCTATCACCCGTTGAGAGCAATCGTCAAGATGACGGGTATATTAAATTGAAAGCCAGTGGCGGGCAATATAGGCTTCTCGACTTTCTAAGACAAAACCTTGAGTGACATACACATGAATCTATCTATCAGAAGTGAGGAGAAACAGACACATCGGAATGCATAACGTGAATACCAACTAAGGTTCTTTTTTTTCTTTTTTTCTCATAAAAGAAGAGGTAACTACTATGCTACGGGAAGCAAGCAAAATATGACATTATCCAACATTGTCAAAGACGAGCAACAGTAAAGGCTATAGATACTGCATTCAAGTAAGGTAAGAGAGGAAAAGACCACAGAACCGACAAAAAGTAAGAAAAAAGTAAGAAAAAGGTAAAAAAAAGGTAAGAAAACTGGCTCTTCGCACTGCGAAGCTTCTGACCACATTCTCTCGTCGAAGTCTGCCTGGATACTATGTTAGTCCTTTTCAATGACAAGCAAGTGCAGCTAGAGAATTTCACCTTGTTCAGGCCTTGATATATATCTTTTATAGACGCAAGTAAATGGCTTTTATATCTGCATCATGTTAATGCTCAAGTGTAGTCTTTACTTACAATTCAGTTTTACCCTCGCTCTGCCCGAGTCTGGTGGTTGAACCGGCGATTTGCGCATCTTTGGCAGTCGCACAGTACATGATGACCGGGTGTCATAGGTTGTAGCGGTTGAACCTGCACAGTATTGCGAGAGTGGCGTGGGCGGAGGCCAGAAGTACAATCAGGCGCCCGGGGTTTATTCCCAACGGCAGCCAGAGGGCAGCTGGGAGGTATATCTACCACAACACGGATCTCGGAGCACGCTGGGGCTGGTAGCACTGGTGGAGCTGGTGGGGTTGAAGGGGGAGTCAAAGGGGTGGTCGGGCTTAAAAACCTATAGGTAATCAGTAATTATGCATATATAGAGTTGAAACACCCATCTTGAGAGTAATAGGAGATATAGGATTTCCGCAAGTACTTTACCTAAGAGCCCAAGCCCGGGCCAGTTCTGCAAATGTGATGGTCATTCGCCAGCAGAACAAAAACGCCAAACAGAAGACAGCTTGCCAAATCCTGTCATTCCAATTGGGGGCCAAAAGAACTTTATGCAGCAACTCCACGACAGACTTGGGGCTTTCTGCGGCTGGCATTTTGAAGAAAATTGGTAGTTTACAGGGTCTACTATTCTGCGCACCTATGATCTTCTCTTGTTTTCCTAACGGCGATTCTAGGAAAGAGCTAAGGGAGAAGATCTTCCTAGCAGATTGCGTTGACAGAGAAAGAGCGTCGTCTCGATAAAAAGACCGCCTTACAGGAAGCGCACGACGAGGAATCCCGCATACCTTTTGCATATCGCGGCTATGACCGACAGCACAATGAAGATGGCGAATGTGATGATGTGTACGGGGTTCCAGTCAATATACGGGATATCACTCAGCGGAGAGAGGAGATTCAGGTGCAGAATAGTTGTGTTCAGGGCATTCCGGCTGAGGAGTAGGGCGGCAAGAGGGACTTTCCAAAGAACAAAAAAGAAAAAAAAGAAAAGGAAAAAAAACATACAACAGTGAGGATTCGCTGCTGGTCACGCACCCAACTACTAACTCACCGGCGTGTGGTTTAAGTACGTCTGAGCGGGCGGGAAGCCCTGTTTTCCACACCTTATGGTCGTATGTGCTTGGTTTTAAACCATAGAGGAACATATATTGAAATTCATTTGGAATCATTATACCAGCTTGGGCGAGAAGGGATGCTAATGCATGCACCCCACAGTATGGTATTATTTTAAAGATAATACAATTAATTAAATACAGAAAAAGGTGCAGCCTGTATACTGGAAATTGATTATTACTAATGAATGGTATCAGTATTACTGCCAAAAAAGTGTTTGTGGCGTGCATGCATTCGCGTCCCTTCTGAGCTAGCAAAGGCAAGTTGTATTGTGTTGGTTCTAATTGCAATAGTGGTGACTTTTTGTCGGATGCATTGGGGAAGTTAACCGAGGCTGATTCTCCATATATTACATGAGAATAACCTTAGTACTAAGGATTGGCCCACCAGCATGTCAATGGATGATATAGGCTAAGTCGAATTCGACCTCTATTCTTTGGGCAACATCTAGATGATCCGTAGATGTTCAATGGTGTAGCTAGTGGAAGAACATATCATGTATCAATGACTGTATAAAGAAAGATCTTTCCGGCTTAGAGGCATCCTATGGTTCGGCGTTTTATTTGGTAGCGGGTCCCTCTTATACTTGCAAACGACCGTACCTAGGATTCCATCGTAGGTGAAGAGGTGGAAAATGTGGAAAATGTGTTAGCAAGGGTATGTAGGTATCCCAAAAAGATGCAGTCCCCTCAGTTTTGAGCTCATCTAGGCTTTTGTCAATGGCCAGGCTAATCTATGGGTATCCGAGTGGTAGGATGGTATTCAATCTCGCCTATCTACTCCAAGAACTGGGTATTCTAGAAGCAGCGTGATATTGTATGGAGAAAGGAAAGAAAGTAAAGTGAAGAGTTTGAGCTTGTGTTGGCTTCATCAAAAGGCTACTAGTCAACAGCACCACGTAGAGGTCCAAGCTCGCGGCTGTTGGATCCCCTGGGACGCTCTCGCTGTCCCAGGAGACCCCGGCCTTCATGGAAGACCGGTCGATAAGTTGTCGTGGTTGTGTTCGGGGTCGTAGCAAGTCGAGGTCGTTGCAAATCGCTATCGCTGCGAGTCAGGCTCGCTTCACTGCAGATACACATCTAGCAGAATCTCAGTTACGATCGGTGTCGTGGTCTCTAATGGTTTTCGTAACCACTAGCTCTCTCCATAGTATCGGCGCGAGCCAGGCTTCACTGCAACAGACTGGCGACCTTGTATGCTAAGTATGATCAAGTTTCCGACTCGCTCGGTATTCATCACGTCTTCGTCGTCGATTCGAAATTTTACTCGGCCACTCGGCCTTCACCTCAATATCTTTGCAGCCACCTCGAACTGACCCCTCTGTCGAATGTGTTACGTTTTTTACCTTCACCTTCAAGCTCAGTAAATGCAGTTATTATCATCAAGCCATGAAACATTAATAATAAAGCAGACGGGTGATAACGATAAACGTGGGTGGTAGTGAATAGGATGGTTGGAGGAAGGAAGATCGAGAGAATGAAAAAGAGAGACAAGTACCCATTATATGTCTAGGCAAGATTGCTACTATGCCCTTTGGGGTTATTCAACGAGTCCATTTACCAATCAAAAAAAAGAATACTTGACTTTGACTTCTTCCAAAGTATACGTTTATTCCGTCTACAAATATAGAATACATTAAAATGGAGAACTATACAAGGTTTGGGCTTATTTTACTACTTTGCCCTTTTGAAATTCTTCTGGCAGGGAAGTGTTGCCTTCTACAGGGGTGTCAGCTCCTGGTAAGTCACATATCTAAGACTACTACCACCTAAATATCCAGTTACCGCTGTGCTATCCTCTCTTCAGCTATGTCATGCGGTCCCCATTTACTAGTCAACCCGAGGTGGATCTTTGGTTGGGATTATTTACTGTCCCTATAAGGAACCGGAACCTTTATGTCAGAGCTTGTTTCTGAAATTAACTACAGAAATTCATTGTATCCATGGATGTATGTGAAGATCTTCCATATTCTCACAAGGTCCCGGACCACATTGACAAGCTTTAGCACCCCTGCACAGCACGTATTTCGAGAGATATAACGCCACAATGACATATAAATAGCCAAAGATGGAGATTTCCACAGCAGATCAGTCGAGTCTCGAGATCCACGGCCTAATGACATGAGGTCAGGAGGACGCATCTAGGCACACAAAGCCCGCATAGCTTCCAAGGTTGGAGTCTAATAGCATGACTATGGATAAGCCCGAGGCATTTGGCGATTAATCAAACAAAGTTAAGCCAATCAGGCCTTTTCTGACCCTGTGACTAGAGGGCTGGTTCGCTACATCAGAAGGAAATTCCCCGATGCCAGAAATACTCCGGCCTGCTAGGTTAAATTTGACATTTTTAGTAGAATAAATGACTAACTTCAACTGATAGCTACCTCGTCTGTGATGAATGAATATTATCTGTCATGCTGCCTAGTTACATAACATGTAGGCTAAAGTGACAGCCCTTATTGAACGTACGGCTTTTTTTGCTCTATTTCGAGGTACTTGGGAAGAAGAGCAAAAACTCTTACGGACATGTGATCGCGTTCAGACAAAAATCCACTCGGTTGGAAGGAACCGCCCGACAAAAATCAAAGCTCCTCGTCTCTTTCCTTTGTAGGAATGAAATATGAATATGAATATGGCGGTGATCCCTCGGCTCGTCCCAATCCTCCCCCCTCCCAGCCATGGGTCCGGTGCCAATGGTCTCACCGACCATCAGCGTAAGCGGTTGAAGCAGCCCTGGAGAAGCGTTGATGGTTAAGGCAAGTCCCGGGATACCTCGTTACCTCGTCGTCACATCATAGATACTCCCTTCTCAATGATTGACTCTACAGGTATTTGTGGAGCAACACTCATTTTGAATCTAGCAGGAAGCAGCGAAGGACGGAGACCACACCGCCCTGCGTGGCTGAGCTCCGATATCAGATAAGGTGGTGCGATAGACATCATGTGATTATGTCACATGACCTAGAGGGGCACAGAAAGCTTTTCGATGTTCGGGTAACCCGGACGGAACACGGAAGAAAATATCCGCTTCCGGGGAGATCGGCAGATTGATTTTACAGCTGAATTTTCATTGAACATCACTCACTACAATGAATATTGAAATTGAATAGTCAGCTATCTAACAGTATACAGCATTTAGAGAGAAAAATATTCCTGGTATGAGTTCTTGCTCAATTATATTCAGTCAGAGGTTGCTTGGGACACGGAGAGTGGGCCCGGAACTGGGACGGAACAGGAACTCAAGTTACATGCTCCTTCGAAGACGTCAAATTTTTCATAGAATTTAGTCTAATCCATTCCAGATACACTCCACCTAATGCGGGGAAGAAGTATCCAAGAATCTGGGGTTTTTGATGTCTTTTTAATGTGATGCCAGATATTATCCAGGCACAGGTTCAAAGTATGCCTGTAATGACTGTCCTCCCTCCACCAGCATGCGTGAAGAATCAGTACATAAAAAGATTATCTTCGTTTCATATATTTCGAATATTCCACTCAAAATCTTAGCTTTACTCGCATTTTTCAATGATTGCTTCACTCTACCTGTCTAGTCCTTGTCTTCCTAGACAAGGAAATAGTGGGGCCATGGGAGTCAGAGATTTTTTAGAAGGTCATTGTCGTTAATGAGTCAACATCAACTTGCAACCAACCCTTTAACAATACCACCATGGAGAAAGATATGGAGAAAGATATGGAGAAAGTCATGGCTCCAGAGAAGTCCCAAGATCCATTTGCTGTGGAAGTTATTGGTGGGGTGCGTTACAGGAGTATGAAGTGGTGGTAAGTCGCAGAGTTCGCAGCAAACCAATGCATGGAAGCTAATAATATTTGTTCAGGAACTGTGCAATTTGTAATATACCCCAGTTGCACTAAAAGTCAATCATGGACTATAGCTAAGCAGCCAATAGTGATGATTGCTCAGTCTGTCTCATTGGGAGTTCTCTCCCTACCATCCTCGATGGCAGTCTTGGGTCTGGTCCCGTACGTCTGATGAGAACTCCCCTGAACTTTATAACTCGTGCTAATTCTGGCAGTGGCTGTATCATTATTGTTGGAATCGGAGCTTTGACGACCTACACTGGATATGTTGTCGGCCAATTCAAATTGCGACACCCTCAGATTCACAACATGTCAGATGCCGCAGAGATCTTATTCGGCGCTTGGGGTCGCGAGATCGTTGGACTCGCGCAGGTTATCTGTTTTATTTTCCTTATGGGAGCTCATGTCTTGACATTCTCTATCATGATGAACACTCTTACTAACCACGGTACTTGTACCATCATTTTCGCTCTGGTGGGAACCGTTCTCTGCTTTATCCTGACCCTCTCAAGGCGTATGGAGGAAGTTTCATATCTGGGAATTATCTGTAAGACAGAACTCTTTTCTCTTTTCTGCTGTTGAAACTAAACTAACAACTACTAGCCTCGCTATCAATTTTCACCGCTGTGATGATCACCATGATCGCTGTTGGTATTGAAGCACCCGATCCCAGAGCCTACGCTATTACCCACCCAACTTTGATGAACGGCTTCTCCGCTACTCTTAACATCGTCCTCGCTTATTCCGGCCATATGTCATTTTTCAGCTTCCAGTCGGAGCTGGAAGATCCACGTGACTACCCCAAAGCGCTGATTGCCTTCCAAGCAACGGACACATCGCTGTATCTCGTTACTGCCCTCGTGATTTACCGATTCGCCGGGCCGGGTGTCCTCAGCCCCGCCCTTCTGAGTGCAAGTGAAACCGTCTCGAAAATTGCATTTGGCATCTCTATCGGTACTATTGTCATTGCTGGAGTAGTAATTTGCCACGTCGGTGCAAAGTGCATTTATGTGCGGCTGTTCCGTGGCACACACAGGATGAGCGAGAGGTCTTTCCGTTCTTATGGCACTTGGGTACTGATCACTTTCGTTATGTGGGTTATCGCGTGGTTGATCGCACTCGCCATCCCTGTGTTTAACGATCTACTCAACATGATCGCGGCAGCATTCTGCAGCTGGTTTTCATTCGGTCTGGAGGGCCTGTTTTGGTTGCATATGAACCGCGGACAGTACCTTTCAAGTAAACGAAAAATCGCCTTGACAGTACTCAACATCTTTCTTGTTGCCCTCTGTTGCCTGATTGTAAGTTTTCTACTTTGTGATCCACGACAAGTCGATACTAATGAATTAGTGTGGAATGGGTCTTTGGGCCACAGGATCGAGCATTCGGATGAATGCGCAGGCCGCACAAAAACCTTTCTCCTGTGCATCCAACGCGTAGGCGACTGTCTTTCATTTTGGTATTTGCGGAATGTCCTTATAGTTTACATACATAGCTACGATAGACTGAGAATGTACATTTACCTGCCGAGGCGCATTTTTCACACAATTCAATGCAATTCAACCTGCAGTTTTAACTCCTCATTACTCCATGAATATAGATCTGAAAGGTACTTGGCCATAGTCATGTCGCAAGTCATATTAGGGGTGTCAAGAACCTTGAAATACGATGAGGATACCATAATAATTATGACAGGTTGGTTCAGACATACCCAAAGCAGCCTAGCGGGAGTGTGTCGGTAGTTATTCTCAACATATATTCTGGAGCTACATTTATTTCCTACTTACACTATATCGCGGTTAAATAATGATTTGTTAAGAACCTGACACAAATGATCATGTCACAATAAAGGCTTCCTTGAACTGGACTCGCCCGAATCCGTATGTATGGATATATCGTTCCTAGATCATTACATGTATTGGTTTGCCCATGTCACACAGCACAAAAGCTAGCTGGCCTTGAATAACATATGTAATGTTAGTGGAAATGGAATCGCTAAAATGATCCTAGGCCTAATATAATATATCTGGGGGCTGGGCAGCACGCGTTCAGTGCAAAAGCGAGAGTTTATGCAAATTCGTGATAACAGTACCCTTTCTATAGAACCACCATATAAAAAAGGCATTTGACGACAGACTTTTTCAATCTTGGCGCTTTTATTAATAAAATTTTAGCGGAGACTTTTCCAGGAACATAAGTCGTGGATCGTCCAGGGTCGGCCGGTAGATCTGCCGAACTATAAGTCTCCGTTATAGAGTCGGCAACTTTTGCGGAATGTTAATCTCCGCGATTCTTTTCCGTCCAGTTAAAAGGGGACGTTTTGCATTATAGTGCCATTTGTCGGGGAAGTTGCCCCGAGTTGACAAATAACTACTAGTAGGCCTACAATATCCTACGTTCGTTACACAATATATTAGCCGTATTGTTTCCTCCTACATGTGTTCTGCCAGACGCTATCGGTTTCATTTATCATGTCTACAGTATCTATGTCGTTAGGCCCAGAACTCCTCCAGGATACTGAAAAGGTCGCACCGAGCGATTCGTCACTGGAATCGCAGGAAAAGCGGCATATCACCGGCCTGAAGGTTCGCTTGTTCGCTTTAAGCCCACCATCAAGGAATCTAATGCCTAACTGCATCAGTGGTTCATCTTTCTGTTCAGCACCCTGACGGCAATCTTTGTCTACTCTCTAGACAATACAATTGTTGCCAACATTGCTCCGGTAGGCGCATTACCCTCTCCCCTCAAGTCAAGTCAAGAATTGCAAACTAATCACTGTCTTTTTCGGTTCTAAAAGAAAATTGTCAACGATTTTAACGCCGTCGAAGATTTGCCATGGCTATCGGTGGGGTACGTGTTGGATGCTAATGCCATCAATATCGCTGCTGACAAGCCTTCGTTCTATAAAGGTTCATGATTGGAGGGACGGCAATGGCACTTCCATTTGGGAAGCTGTACTCGATCTTTGATGCCAAATGGGTGTTTATTGTGTCCACCGTTGTGTTTATGGCAGCCTCTGCGCTATGTGGCGGAGCGCCAACGATGGACGCCGAGATCGTCGGCCGGGTCTTCGCTGGGGCAGGTGGAAATGGAATGTATTTCGGCCTACTTGCTCTGATTTCCATGAACACCACTAGCCAAGAGCGGCCAAAATATCTAAGCTTGAGGTGGGCCTATGCTTTTCCAGGATCGAGTTATTATACACTAAATATATCCTAGTGGCTTAGTATGGGGTCTAGGGACTGTGCTGGGTCCTGTTGTCGGCGGTGCCTTTGAGCTGTACACCTGGCGCTGGGCATTCTACATCAACCTGCTGTTTGGTGCTATCCTATTGCCAACATATTTCTTTGTCATTCCATCCAACGACGCCCTACCAGGGATATCGCGGTGGGAAAAACTAGCCACCTTCGACTGGGTGGGCACCATACTCAGCATTGGGTCATTCACGACTTTGGTCATGGCCATCAATTTCGGTGGAACCCTTTATCCATGGAATAGTGGGCAGACCATTGCTTTATTTGTTGTCTCCGGTATTCTCTGGGTTATATTCGGCTTACAACAGGGCTTCAACCTCGCCACCTCGGTCGAGACACGCATTTTACCAATCCACCTTTTTGCCCAGAAGGAGCCAGTCCTGCTGTTTATCTCCTGTGCGGCAGTCGGTGCTGTGTCCTACATCAGTGTCTATTATATCCCTATCTATTTTCAGTTCACACAAGGAGACAACCCAATAAAATCCGCCGTCCGTCTACTCCCGTTTATATTCCTACTAATCGCCACTATCCCAACTAGCGGGGCTATGATGTCTCATTTCGGCTACTACAAACCTTGGTACCTAGGAGGTAGCATAATTGCCATCATCCCAGCTGTTTTGATGTGTAAGTCATCCGCGGGTTGCGCGCTTTCTTTGATCATATGCTTACACCCGCACCAACAGCTACCATTGTCAATATAGACACCCCATCAGGTGTTATATATGGCCTCCAAATTGTGCTAGGTCTTGGGGCTGGTGCGTACACGCAGGCAGCTTTCGCAGTTATCCAAGCTGTTGTGGAACCAGGCGAAGCATCCAATGGGCTGACCCTCATGTTACTGGGTTCGTTTGTTCGCTGCTCTATCAAATTGCCAGCTAACACAAATTTTACAGCTCAACTAAGCGGCATTACGTTCGGCTTGTCTATTAGCGGCGCTGTGTTCGTCAATATTGCATCAAATGGCCTGTTCGCCCTACTCCCTGATTACCCCCAATCTCAGGTCAGACAGATTGTTTCTGGGACTAGCAGCAAGCTACTTGTATCACTATCTGAGAATCTGCGTGAGCAGGCGCTTGTGATTATTGTGTCTGCATGGCACAATATGTAAGTGTGGGTTGTGCTCGGATTGTCGTCGATGGCATGCTAACATTCGGTAAAAGTTTCATCTGCGTGTATGTGGCCGCTGCTGGAAGCTTGCTATGCTCTATTTTTATGTCGGTAAGTGAAACAAGACCCCAGTACGGATTTCTCTTACTAAATGATGCGTACAGCATCAACGATGTAATGTCTCGGCCACTGCAGGGGGTGCATGAGATATCTGCATATTCTTCGCAGCCGTTCGTGGGAGGAATTCATCGGATAAAGGTGCAACCTTTCCTAGTATATTAAAATACTCTACTAAAAAGGGACTATATTGAAATTAGTAGCCAAGTCCTACAAACTATCTCGAAATATAGGGGTGCATAAAATTGGATTGTATGAAGAACTTCATTTTTCATTGTCGGGCCCTGCCGGTATCTTTCTCGCCAGTTGTGTGATGGTGTTTACCGGATCTGACTTGCAAGCGGCCTTTAGCCGTGCACGAATGAATGGGTTCTGTTATTAACTATGACGCTCGCAGTGAGTAATATGCTTTGGAATATCCATGGATGACTGGGCCCATGAGATCGATATGTGCCATGGACATTTGTGACAGATCTATAAAAGATATCAATATTATTTCCTCAGGCATCCATCTATTCATTATTCTTGCTTCCTTGCCCGAAGAGGAATAGAGCACGCCCGAACCATGACCATCTCAAAAATGCTGTATGTATTTAATTTGTTTTTATTTTGTCCAAGCATCCTCTTCCTTAAGCTGCTAAGAGCCTGTAATTATTGTTATATTAATTTTGACCATAAAAGGCCGAAGACGCTAATAGGCGTAAGAGCCCCGGGGAAATCAACCAATTTCTTCGCAGGCTGTTAGACAGGGCTGGGGCTACATATTCAAACTGCGATATGGCCAATATGTATAGAAAGGAATGGTTACATCGTGCATTGCTGATCAAATGGCGAAAAGTTGAGGGGCATTGGCAAAAGACCTAAGATAAGACGGTAGTAGGACACCGAGCGTCGCCACCAAATAGTTTATATTAACCACAAGTAATAGTTGTTGTTCTCAAACTGTAGAGACAGCCAGGCACTAGAGTGCTGGCCAGTGTGACGTTACAACTTGTATATAGTTACCCCGCATTAAATATATTGAGATTTTGGGAATGGTAACATATCAATTTATTTTTGCATAGATTTCCTTGCACATATGCATTTATGTCTAGCAGGCTAGGCTTTGAAGGGAAAGATCAACGACAAGCACTCAAAAGATAAGTTCTGCGTAATCCAGATACGATCTCTATTTGCCCATTGGCCAGTAAACAGCCCTGATGCAGCCAAAGGGTGCAACTACCACGTTCAAAGCAAATGACGTGACTGATACTGATCTCATGAAATGGTTTCTTCCCCGCTCTAACGTCTGTTCTTCATACTACCGTAGGAATATATTTGTTATGTTGCATCACGAAGGACTTCATATATAATGTGGATGACAGTGCGAGCCATGATCTCGATGGAATATTCGATTCTGGGTCGAGCACAATTTACACCACTGGATCTAACAGTTCCACATCACATTTTCAGATCATGAGATTTACCAATCATATATTGACCGGCATATGTGCGGCAACAGGCGCGTTGGCCGGCTCCTACCAGCCCAAGTTCCGTATTTCTCCTATCGATGGTTCGAAGATTGCGCTTCCAACAAAGGAGCAATTGGCTTTCCAAGATAAAGAAATTGGAGTTCTCATTCACTTTGAGATAGCGACCTATCTTGACATTGATGGCTGTAATAAGGTCCCCGACCTTGTTCCTGACATAACACTGTTTGACCCAGCCTCGATAAATACCGATGGGTGGATGGACTCAGCTGTTGCCCTAGGCGCAAAATATGCCACCCTTGTCGCTAAGCATAACTGTGGATTTGCCATATGGCCGAGTGAAGTGACTTTCCAAGACCGGGAAAACCAGACCGTCCCATACGACTATACAATCGCCCAGTCACCAGTTCATGGGCAGGATATCGTCAAGAGCTTTGTGGACTCAGCCAAAAAGTACAATCTAGGGCATGGGTTCTATTACAGTGTTGTGGTGAACAATTATCTGAATGTCCAGAATTCAAATGTTCGTCCCGGCACTTGGGCTCCCGGCCAAGTCAATATCACGAATGGTACATACAACCAAATCGTCTATAACCAATTGAGTGAATTGTGGAAGGGCCATGGGGACTTGACTGAGGTATGACTAAGCCGTTGGCAATGGCAGATTCTCATTGCTAATCATTTTACCATTCCGACCCTGACAGATCTGGTTTGATGGAGGTTACAGCAGCTCGCAGAAAGATAAGATCGAGACCCTCTTGAAGGAAACCCAGCCCCAAGCAGTGATTTTCAATGGATGTGACACTAAAGGGACTTGCGTGTCGGCTAATTCAGGTAGGTTTCTTTGGACTCCCTCAGGTTGGCCTAGCGGTCTTACATTCATTCTAGTTCGATGGATCGGAACCGAAGTTGGGGAAGCCCCCGAGGAAAATTGGTCCACGTATGCAAACTCAATCTTTTGAGTTATATTGAGAACTAAACTGACTGTTATAGTGGTCTGACGAATGATGGCGGAGATCCTACGAGCCCGTATTTCTGTCCCGCCGAGTGCGACACCACTTTGCAGACTGAGGGTCGCTGGTTCTTCGGTGTTGATCAACCATTAAGGCCCATTGAAGAGATGATCGACGTCTACCACAAGACTGTCGGCCGAAACTGTATGCTTGAGTTGGACCTCTCCCCTGATCGAAGCGGAGCTATCCCGAAGGAACATGCCGCCCGTTATAAGGAACTAGGTGATTTTATTCGGTCGTGTTATAGCAAACCTGTTGCAGGTAATGCCGCGCACTCGTCCAATGAAAAGGGCGAGTATACCATCAAGCTTGACAAGCCCACCGACATTGACCGCATTGTGTTGATGGAGGATCAAACGAATGGCCAAGTGATTCGGTCATACCAGGTACATGCGAAGATCGTTGACAATAAGAATGCCGATGCCGCGGATATACCTTTCAAACTTGTTTCAAATGGAACAAGTATAGGCCATAAGAAGATTGATATCTTTGACAACGTCATTTCGGCGACGGAGATTTTGGTCAAGACAACCTTTGTGGATACCCCCACATGGCGATCTGTCTCGCTCCATCTCTGTGATTGATCGGTCAGAAATGACACTTCAATAGAGGCAGTTTAATTGTTATTCAAATTCACTGAGAGTTGTTACTGAGTCATCAAGTTCATATAGCTATGTCCGGGGTAGCAGTGTTTGGGAGCTTGTAGGATATTGGAGAATAGAAGACTTCTAAATAAGATACAGGCTATCTAAACGCCTTGTAACCCCCCGCGCCACCATAAAGCGGCGCTCGCCCATTTCTCACCTGGGCAACACCCCACTATTGACTGCGCATAACCCACTTGCCGGTGAATTAGTAGTTAGGTGACAGCGAACCTGTTGTATGTTTTTAAGGGGGTTTCTATTTTTATTTCGTTCTATTTAATATCACCTCTCAAATTGCATGATACCCGAGCGTTAGCATAAAATGACTGAAGTGGAACATTCAATAAGACCACGCAGCGTCGCATACCCGATTATTCTTTGGATAGTATACCTAGGAAAAATAACTATATGATAGAGTTTAGAGTACAGAGAACATTGAATGTGATAACGAGGGACACCATACCTTACGCCACTATTTTGTGACTTGCATGGCAGATCATACGAGCCAGCGCCCTGGACACTTTGCCCAATGCACACTGAAAGGCACCATCAGCTGTGGAGCCTCCGCATCTGTCGTCAATTTCCGGTCCCTAGTCGTCGAGTCTAGATGTCACGCATATCACTACACGTATTACCCTTTGGGGAGGTTGAGGCATACACAGGTCGTTGACTAAAAGAGCACAGAGTGGTGGAAGGCAAACCGAGCACTTTTATCAATAATAACTAGAGATTCCTTCTAAAAAACGATATTGATAATATGAAATATCATGACATCCCCTTAGAAGCCCCCACAACAGACCTAGGAGTTTGATATGGCGTGTAGTGAGAGCGACCATCCTGCGATTGATCATGCAACGACCCTCCATCTGCCGACCCTGGCATTTGATTCAATTGTGTGAGCGGAAATTCACTATCCATCTCATCCATACCATGCGTCCGTTTCGCCGTACTATTCTTGCTGAGCATAGGTCCCGTTGACGGTTGTGTCGAGTATGCACCATGAGCACTGGAGAACAAGGACGGGAAAGCGGCCTTAAGAATCGGTCGAAGCATGGGCGCGCAGGAATTTGCAATGGCAAGGGCAGGCTCCGTGACACTCCAGAAGGCAGCCCAGATCATCGAGTAAGACAAATCGGTGAAATCAACTGTGGTGAGGACACGGATACGGATGATGGTGATGGAGGAAATACTACGTTACTCGTTAGGACTATGTAACAGGGGAAACCCGGGGGGGGAAGAAAGAGGAAAACTCACAAGATACCCAATCCAAAGATTCCAATCACCGCAAATTTAGTCCCGATAGACATCTGCAATTTCCAGACAAACCGAATCGGCAATGCCATGATCATCACATCAGTGATCAGGTTAAAGGCTCCAATGGTCGAAAACGCCACATTTTGACTCGCGCAATGACCCGGCAGAGTCGGGTTCCAATTCTTCTCGAAGGGTGTGCAGATTAGGAAAATCTGGAGCATACTCCCCGTCCAGTATGCACATGCACATCCCATACAGATCCAGGTCAAAATGCGGAATTCGCGTGACACAAAGATGCGGAGATAGAAGGCGAGATACGAGAATTTAGCCAAGACCATGGCGTTGTAGTAGACGATTTGGTAGACCATGAGCATTTTGGCGATCAATACAGCATTCTCTTGGGGGATAGCAGTGATGTGGTGTCGCATCCCGACACGAGCATAGTGGAATTGCATTGCTAGCATTCCATATGTGTGAAATAACCCCGCGACGCAGCATGCATCGTCCCATCCTACATAGGCTTGTCGGATTCGACGGGAGATACCACGCAATATTACCAAGAGTGTGGCAATTGCAACGAGGATCGTGTTGGCGATGAGCTGGTCACGCACAATTGAAAAGGTAAAGACATTGTATAATTGCATTTTCTGAACGATTGCATTTTCGTGAATATAGGATATAGTCTATAGAAGGTGAAGAAACTTTTCAATCTTGGGAAACATGGTGCTAACCAACTATGTAGTATGTTTCAGGCTATCAATTGGCCAAACATGATACATTGACAGGGGTAATTATGCATCACGGAAATTGTTAATGCGCCGTTATAGCGGGCCGTTCTGTTCTAAAAAAACCTAACCGGTCGAAATACTTGCGTATCATTGGACTAGAAGACACTAGTTAGGAACTAAGTCAAGCTTGCAATAAGACCATTTCCCGTATTGTCTCCATTGTCTCCGCTATTCAACCAACCCAATTCCTAGGAATAGAAAGGATCGGCCTCCAAAAATTACCATACAGACCTAAGCTAACATCTGACAGCTAACAAACAGCTAACAGACAGATAACAAGTTAATATAGGTACGGCAGTCCGGAAGTGTACTCTGCCGAACACTTAATCTCGAAATATTTCTAGAGTCACTTCAACCCAATTAGTTAAGAAATTGCAAAATGGATGACTACGACTACATTATCATCGGTGCAGGAATCGGTGGTCTTGTTCTGGCAAATCGTCTGAGCCGGGATGCCTCCGTCAATGTCCTCCTCATTGAAGCTGGCGCCAACCGGATGGGGGATCCTCGTATCGAGACCCCTGGATTTTTGGCCACAATGTATGGCGACCCGGACTTTGATTGGGATTACATGAGTGTTCCTCAGGTATGTTTCCCTTGAAATATCTGCTCATATTTAAAGCTAATTTATGAACAGATTCATGCAAAGGACCGACAAATCGGCCAGCCCCGCGGTCGCGTTGTCGGTGGCTCTTCTGCAATGAATTTCTCCGCGGTCGTGTACCCCACTGTGTCAGACTTTGATGGTTGGAAGGCGCTGGGAAATGAGGGCTGGGGTGCCAAGGATATGGCCCACTATCTTCGTGAATTCCACACGTATTCCGCACCCAGCGAGGCCACAGCGAACCTACTTGACACAAGTCGGTACATGAAAGTTGGTAACCAAGGATCTTCTGGTCCTGTCCCCGTATCTCTACCCGACGTATATGGGCCGTTCAACAAAGCTTGGAACGAGACTTTCGCGAATTTAGGCTGGGAAACTGATGCCGATCCCCTCGATGGCCAGAAGTTGGGCGCGTTTACTTGCCCATTGAGCGTCGATGCCAAGACGGGCACAAGAGGGTACGCAGCAGCATACTACTCCCCCGACGTTGCGGCCCGACCGAACCTGCGACTCCTTACAGAGACAGTGGTCGAGCGTATACTCTTCAATCAAGAAGACGGAGATGTCATTGCCACAGGTGTGCAGGTCAAGACTCAAGGCAATGCAGACCCGTACCAGATCACCGCAAAGAAAGAAATTGTCCTCTGCGCAGGCAGCCTGAACTCCCCCCAACTGCTCGAGCTCTCAGGCATTGGGCGTGCAGATCTTCTCCAGGCCCATGGCATCCCGGTAATCATCGACAACCCCGCTGTGGGCGAGAACCTCCAAGACCATGCTATCACGAGCATCAACTTCGAGGTTGCCGATGGCCAGGTCTCCGGTGATATTCTACGCGACCCAAACGTCGTCCGGGCTCTCGTCAAGCTCTACGAGGAGACTCGTGGAGGCCCACTGGCTGGCATGCCCCTCAGCATGGCCTATCTCCCGTTAATGGATGGAACAGGTGCCGTGCCAAAAGAAGAAATCGACACCCTCATCTCCAAATACCTCGACGACGATAAAATCCCAGCTAACCTGAAAGCGCAATATTCTCTTCTCCGTAAGACGCTCCTCCAAAGCGATGACCCTTCCTCGCACTACCTCTTCCTTCCTGGCCAACTCCACATGCACCCAGGAAAGACAACCCTCACCGAGGTATTGACCAAAACTCTCCCGGAGAATTACATCTCCATTATGGTGTTGCATAACCACCCCTTTTCGCGCGGCTCGGTCCATATTTCCTCCGGAAAGATTGAAGACAAACCCACCTACGACCCAAACCTACTTTCGCACCCGCTCGATCTAGAAATTATGGCCCGGCAGCTGCAGTTCGTGGGTCGCATTGCCGAGACTGCGCCATTCTCCACTCTTCTCAAGACCGGAAAACGAATGCCTGAAAATACGACCGATTTGAGTGACCTGGACCGTGTGAAGGATATGGTCAAGGATCGATTGTACACGTGTTTCCACCCGGCGGGCTCGTGTGCTATGCTACCGAGGGAAAATGGTGGTGTTGTTGATTCTAGGCTGAAGGTTTACGGAACGAAGAATTTGAGGGTTGTTGATGCTAGTATTTTCCCGCTTGAGCCTACTGGCAATATTCAGGCTACTGTTTATGCGGTTGCAGAGCGGGCATCAACCTTAATGAGGGAGAGTGTTTGATTTAGATACTGGGGCTTGATCAAAGCTAGAAGTTAGAGAGTCGAGATTGATGTTTTATCTTGCATGGGGGTAGGTATGGGACTTGAGCTCTGTGTGGGTACCTCCGTAATAGCACATGTTCATTATGAGGTTGTGTATAGGCAAATTGAAGCTGAAACCATGGTTTTATTACTCGAAGATCTAGGAAAGTGATATAGCGGAAGAATTTTTAAAGTATTGTGTCGTTCTCTGCAGACCTCTTTTGACAGGTGATAGGTGATGAGCCCTTGGAAGCTCTACTATCTTCCTCACTGCGATTATTCAAACGCATTTCTTCTAACGTGCAACTTCTCCGCCTTCTGACATGTTGCCGTCATCTCCGTTTAACACCAAGCTATCGCACCACCACCCATCCATCACCCCGGTTTTCATCAACCGGCACTGGCTTCATCTAACCAATTTGTATCTCTACCATGCTAATGACCAACAGTGCGTTATTACACTTCTCGCGTTTATATCCCCGGTATTCCCCTCCACGCACCAACTTCGACGCTCTCCAGTCACCCCAAACGAGGGCACTTCTCTTTCAACGCGGGTACCACAACTCCATTACCTCCACAGTCACCTCAGTTACCAAAAAGTGCACAAACATACGTATTCAAAGTCAAGATTTACATTTCGCACTGTGGTCTACACCATGGTTCATCGGTAGTGGGGTATCAAATTAACCCTATCTTCTTCAACAATCGTATCCCACGAGCAACCACGCACTTCAACGTCTTCCCTGCGGAACTCTCTTGGCACCAGCACAAACTGTGGGGTGCAGGTGAATTACGCAGTTTTCGTGGCACCTTGATGAGGCTCGAAGCGCCCGCGGGTCCGGCAAAGCAAACGCAAGGTTTTAAATTGGCCTAGTCAGGGATTGACAACAGAGTGTAGTTGCGAGAGCGAGGAAGGGGCGAATTCAATTCTCAGTACGGGGTATGGGTGATTGATTGAAGAACTAAGAATAGCAACAGCTACTCCGCCGCAGGGGCAGGAAGTTTCCGTGGTTGAGCTTGGTCGGCGCGAACCGACAATCCAACAACTCTAAATCGAATAGTCCAGAATCGAGAGAGCGGGATCATAGAACCGTCAGATAGTGACTTGGACTCTTGGCTTGAGGACACTCCAATAGGATTCTACAGCGGACTCTCAAGGGCCATTGTACTTCTAAATCATCACAGCCAAGCTTGATGATATCAATATGGCGAAGGCAGGGGGTTACTCTGGATGGGAAGAAGTTCTTCTAAGGCTCAGCCTTATTGTTCGGCGATTAGCAGCAAAACAGCTGTTGGCCTGGGATGCGACTCACGACATATCTTTCTTAAGGAATCTCGATGATAGTATCCCCATGTGCATCTTACGGGTAGGGCGTGGTGATCTTCGAGCAAGAATGATCGACACTCACCCATGGACCCTAACCCACGATCCAGCCATGGATGATGAATAATGAAATGTAGAGGGCTTGATCCTACAGTGATAAACTAGCGGAGCTGTCTCTAGGTATCCCCCAGCTTCCTTCTAAGATTGTGATCTGTGACACACGGTAAATAAGTCATAATGCATATCTAATTCTCTCCTTCATGGTGTAAACACGATTCTTTATATATATCTGTGCATGTAGTCAGCGATATCGAAAATATTTATCACATCCTCTACCTCGACCGGCGAATAACTAACACATAGCTTTGAGATTGTTTAGTTTTTTCGGTGTCAGAATATGGAGCATAGATATATTTATCCGTATGTCACTATCACTTACTGCACAGCACCCTTCTTCGGTGCTTATGTTTATGTTTATTTTCGATCTATGTGCATTTCCTCCTACCCCCACCTCTTTTTTTTTTTTTTTTTTTTTTTTTTGGTTTTTTTATTCTATACGGAGTTGAGGGGCACTGTAATGTCTTAGCTCTAAATTCTTCATAGGCTAGCAGAAACACTACCGCCGGAGGCCGCTAATCAACGCTAAATTAATCCCCGGTTAACATGAATATATATATTGTGGTGTGGAGATGCTTCTCCATAATGGTCGAGTCCAGCACAATGCCTTTAAAGCGCTCTGTCCTGACGTGATAACTAATAAGTACGAAGGAGTGGAGATTTCCACGGCTAGAGGTATATGTGGCCGTTTCATGCAATTCTGCCCAGGCTTTGGTGGCTGGGCCAAAATACGAGATCTAAGGTCAGCCGATGTACTCTAGGGTGCGACTCAGGGGTATTGTGTCAAGATGGGCGATCTGTCTGAACAGACGCGGGACCAGGGTGTACTCCTCTGTATGTATTCCGTATATCATTGCGCTGATGAATCTCCTGGTGTTTATCTGAGCTCGGATAATTACTTGCTCCGACTCACAAAACGAGGACACCCAGGACCAATCCAAGGGTGATGCCCTGGGTATGCTGCTGTTGATGGGTTTCCAGGGGCCCTGGGTGATGCGCGACACGACTTGCTGCTTAAGCTTGGGCCGGTCGGCCGGGTATGCATGCAGAATCTTTCTTTGTGGCTGGCTTCCGATGGAATAAGTCTCAGGGTGTGCCCAGATGGTCCCCACAATCAACGCACCCTAGCGATTTAGTCGATACGATATCCCAGAGGAAGTCAGGCGGACGATGGATATTTGCAAGGTCATCTGCCCTGAAAAAAATCTAAAAAACTCAGGGGTTTCACCTGTTTTTTTTCCTTTACCGATGGTAGCGCAGGTTCTATCTTCCGGTGAAGATGGTCTAATATACATCGTTCTCATAATATAGCCCTGGAGGGAGAGAGAGTAATGATTACTAAAGGTAGGAATTAAAAACAAAAATAGATGATAAGAGTGGGATTCGAACCCACGCCTCTTGCGAGACCAGGAAACTATTGCTAGTTATGGAGTCAAGGTATACCTTAACCTGGCGCCTTAGACCAACTCGGCCATCTTACCAATGATGAAATAAAGTATTTCATATATAATTTATAATTGTGATCAATTCCAAATCTCAGAAAAAAAAAAGACAAAAACTGGCAACTCCAGACCGGATTTCCTCGGGTGGGGCTTTCCCATTTCAGCTATGATCTCACAAAATTGGGGAACATATCAACTTCATCTAAATTTTCTGTCCAGCTGACCTTTTATTCCTATACGGAAACTCCATGCCATGTCTTGTTTGTTTAGAAAAAACCCCCGAAACCATAACAAAAATGCCGAAAGAGGCCAATGCATCGGGAAAAGAATGTTCTCGGCCCCCGAGACCGGAAGCGGACAGCTCTAATGCAAGGGTGCTTATATTATTAGAACCACAACTTTCTAAGCCTGCGAGCGGTGACTGGGTGAGTAAATCTCCACCAAAACAAACTAATCAGATACCAAAGGATTATTCCATATAGCCCTTTGCAGTCATAGGAAGGTGGACACCTTCAGGGGTGGCGGTTTGAGTCCACATGATGTAATATTCGCCCTGGCCGATCAGCAGTCAAAACCAGCGGTGACCCTCGCAAGCTGTTTGATTCAGCTGCAACCCTTTCATCTTTTTTTTTTCAAGCTCACCCTTCTTTCAATCTCCTTGATCACACAATGACAGCCCTACGGCTCAGCAGTAAGAACCTGGACTTGATTGCGAAGGCAGGCCGTGGGAAGATTCAAATCCCAACCTACCGTTCTCGCAATGCCGGCGCCGTTCGAGAGGGAATTGTTCATATTGGTGTCGGTGGCTTCCACAGAGCTCATCTGGCCGTCTACGTTGATCAATTGATGGAGAAACATGACATTAAGAACTACGCAATTTGCGGCGTTGGCTTGCAACCCTTCGATTCTGCTATGCGTGATGTGTTGAGAGAACAGGACCACCTCTACACTGTCATGGAGCGCTCTGACAAGGGAAGCTTCGCCCACGTTGTTGGATGCATCAATTCCTACCTCTATGCCCCCGACAACCGCGAAGCCGTCATCGCCAAGATGGCCCATCCTGATACCCATATTGTGTCGCTCACCATCACCGAAAGCGGCTACTACTACAACGAGAACACACATGAGCTGCAAAGCGAACACCCTGATATTAAGTACGATGCCACCGCAGCAAACGAGAACGCACCGCGCACAACCTTTGGCTTCCTCTACGCTGCCCTCGCACGACGCCACAGACAAGGACTCAATCCCTTCACCGTCATGTCGTGCGATAATATGCAGAAGAACGGCTCCATCACACGCCATATGCTAGAGTCCTTTGCGCGCTTGCGCAACCCAGAGGTTGCGGAGTGGATTGCCGAGAAAGGTGCCTTCCCTAACGCCATGGTCGACCGTATCACACCTCAGACAGAAACTGTCGACAAAGAGGCATTGGCAGGAAACTTTGGTATCGATGACTCATGGCCCGTCGTCACAGAGCCCTTTAAGCAATGGGTTATCGAGGACAAGTTCTCCGACGGCCGCCCTCCATTCGAGAAGGTCGGTGCCCAGGTTGTTAATAATGTCCATGATGTCGAGCAGTTCGAGATGCACAAGCTCCGTCTGCTCAATGGTAGCCACTCAGCCATCGGCTACCCAGGCCAATTGGCAGGCTTCAAATACGTCCACGAAGTCATGCAAAATGCAAAGATGCGCAAGTTCGTGTGGGAGTTGATGCAAGAGGAGGTGAAGCCGCTCTTGCCCCAAATCCCCGGCGTCGATATCGACCAGTATTGCAAAACGCTCATGAAGCGCTTCTCCAACTCAACAATTCAGGATCAGCTGCCCCGTATCTGCCTCAATGCCTCAGGCAAGATCCCACAGTTTATCATGCCGTCGATTGCCGAGGTTATTATGAAGTCTAACGCGGATAAACGTGAATATCCTTTCCGCCGCCTATGCTTCGTCGCAGCCGCATGGTTCACTTATATCAGGGGCATCGATGACAAGAAAATTCCGTTCAACGTCAACGACCCCATGCTTGACGAGCTCCGAGCTGCGGCTAAGGCCGACCCTGGTGGTCCGTTGGGGCTGCTCGAGATCAAGAATCTCTTCGGTGATGACTTGCGCACAGATAAGAGGTTCATCACCGAGATAACACAGGCGATGAAAGACATCGCCGAGAAGGGTGTCTTGGCAACCCTCGACGAGTATTTCCCAGACTCAAAGGAGGACCGAAACGACGTTGACTAATCGCTGTTGATTTCTGGCGAAAAAGTTAAACCTCCGTCTGCGGGCATTGTACCTTTTGTTTTTGTTTTGTTTTTTTTTGCATGCGTCCTGGGGGGTGAATATACCCAGGATAAAAATACATGTAGACGGTAAATAAATTTACCTCACTGTGTATGTACTTGTATATTGGGATGGATCATCGTTTGGGACGACCTGTTAGATTTTGAGACGTGTTTTCTAGGTTTGGGAAAAAGCTGCATATTATGTGGGCGGGGATATAGCCATGGAGGTCTGATAATCAGATAGGCCAATGCGAATCTTAGTATATCCGATATAAAAACCTCGGGAACAACTTTCCATAGGAGTACATGTAGACAGCGGTGGGGTCACCTCAGGAGCTTAGTTTCCCATTGAAAAAAAGGGGAGCACGTAAAAGGAAAGTGACAGTGTAGTCACATTGGAGAATATCCTAAGCCAATGTGTTTAGTGAGCCATCATGGCTCAGTAACTATGAAATCCATAGCCAGCCCAGAACTTAGAAGATTCATATTGTACCCATCTGGAACTACCAAATACAAGCTACCATTTGTAAATATAACATCAACAGTAGATTCTGTAATAGTATCAGGGATAAACACCTGGTAGTAGTTTAAAATAGGAGTATGTAAGAACAATGTTACAGAAAAAAAAGCAGCCCACAAAACTTGTTGGATGGGGGGCTATGTAAAACAGCCAATAAAACAAACGACAATCTAAATCATGATATGTGAACAAGTCTCTCGACAAGTTTACAGCATGATCATGAAGATACCAGAGGCGACAGCAGCGACTGCATAGGCACCCGCCTGCCAGGCACCAATGTGCACAGCCTGGGGAACAGTGCCAGCAGCAATACCGGAGGAGGTAGCACCGCTACTGCCAGCAGTGCCAGAAGCACCAGCACCAGTGCTAGCAGCAAGACCACCATCGACAGCACCGGTACCAGCAGAGCCAGCAGCACTCATCTGAGTGGCGCAGGAACCGGAGGCAGAGGTAGACTTCTTTATCTGAGCGACACCATTGAAGTCACAAGCCTTGTCGCCAGCGCTGTCCTTGTTCTTCTTGTAGTAAGCGTTCATAGCCCAGGCCAGACGCTGCTTAGCCGAGCACATCGAGTAAGCGCCGTATGTTCCAGCTGTAGCGTTCGAGTTCACTCCGTCCATGATGCCCTTCTCGCCGCCGAGGTAGCTGAAAGTGGATCCGACCTGCTTCTCGGTGATGTCGGAGTTAGGGGCACACTCGAGGGAATTGTACATGCACTCGCAGAGGTCTGCGTTGGGCGCAGGGGGCAGCTTGCTCGCGGCGTTCCAGTCTGAGCCGACGGTAGGGCAGCTGCGGCCGACTGTGGTGGTGACGGAGTACTTGTCTGATTTCACGCCGGTCGGGGTTGCAGAGGCCATTTGCTTGGAGAGGTTGTCGAAATCGGGGAGGGTTTTGACATTGTCGCCGTCGACGGAGACAAGACCGTATTTGTTGGCTTCTTCGTAGTACATGTAGACGATACCGCCGGACCAGACATCGGTCATCTTGTCGCTGTACAGGACGGGGACGTCGGTGAACTCGCGGGGGCGGACTTCGTTGCAGCCGTACTCGGAGAAGAAGGCGGGAACGGGGTAGTCTGCGAATTCTTTGGTGCGCTCGGCGTAGCCAGATTTCTGGAAGCTGGAGTCGCCGCACCACTCGTAGATGTTGTAGCCGAAGAAGTCGATGGAGTCGGCAGCTTCATCGCAGATCAGGTAGTTGGAGACAGCTTCGCGGACGGTGGCATCGTCGTCAGTGGCGTAGCCGACGGCGAGGGAGGAACGGTAGTTCTTTTGCTTGATGTAGGACTTCATGTCGCGGACGGCCGCCTTGACGTAGGCCATGGAGTTGGTGTTGTTGACCTCGTTGGCGACTTCGTTTCCGGCAAAGAATCCGATAACGTTGGGGTACTTGGCGAAGGCATCGACGACCTGGGAGTAGCGAGTGAAGAGATCCGAGTTCCAGGTAGGGTTGCTGGACACAATAGATTCGCTAGGCGAGGACAGATCCGTGATCAGGTAGATACCGGCATCGGCGAGGGCGTTCATACACTCATCGTGATCCTTGCTGGGGTCGACGGCGTATGTGCGGACAACGTTGGTGCGCAATTGGGTCAAGTACGGAATATCACGCTTGCAGCTGTCGATGGCCAGCGGGTCGGTGTATGAAGTCTTGCTGGAACCACCGGTATATTCGGGCTGGTAAGCGACACCACGGATGAAGAACTCGGTGCCGTTGTTGGAGTAGAAGAACTTCTTGCCCTTGATCTCAATAGAGGGGATGTCGGCAGCCATGGCCGCCCCCAACAGGGAGAGACCAGCAATGAAAGAGGCCTTCATTGTGTAAGGAAAATGAAATCCTAGGGAATGTCTGACAGACACACACTGTTTTTAGTTTTTGATTGTAGCGAACGTAATTAAGAGAAAGAAAGGAAATCTAGTATATAGGAAGAGAGGAGAATAAAAGAGAAGGGGGGAAGAGGATCCAAGGGGGGTACGTACGCGCATTCATGTGGATAAGCCGCATATCAATGGACTACATCGTACAAAAGTACCCGGTTATATTTGTTTTTAGTAAATCAATTGAATGATGTGATTGGCAATCCAGACGATGAGAAACAAAAGTGGAAGAAGTTGATATTCCGTCATTGGCCTTTTCAGTCTACTCTCCACTACATTCCTCCACTTATCCCCTTCCATTAAGCCTTTCCCGTTGGGCCCTTTGCTTATTTGCCACTTCCCCCTGAAACAAGTGTATGCGCTAGTCAGCCCACGGACGGAGACGGCTGGCAGTCCAAATCCTCTGGCCTATATAAAAAAGTCGAACTTGTTAAGACACGGCTCATAATATATATATAGTACTCCGTATATACATGTAATACTGTATAGATATCATTATTCTTCTATAAAAGAAAGCTTGTTCGTTGCCAAGGGCGATCTGTGCGATGACGTCGGGGTGAAACTTCTGGGCATCCTTGGCTAAGGCTTGTATATTTCGACATTTATAAAAACTCCATAAAATGCAAATCTGAAAATGATGAGCACCAGTAGTAGATTGCCTTTAAGAGAGTACTTGTGTATCTAGATCTGAGCCATTTCGGGCCAATTCATGGATCGCATTCAATTATACCCGTATATTCTGTATGGATAAAATTTAGTGATCTTCTATTGATTTCATATCAATTTGAGACAACTATATCCAAATTAAATCGGGCTATCAGACGGTACAGCAGGCACTAACATATCTTCCAGTTGTGTTATCGCAGCCGTCTTATAAGGTTTTCAATGGAGATAATAGCGCCAATCTCTTTGTCTAAAAAAAAAGACCGCAATCTACGATGTCCAGCTTAACGTAGACCATACCATTCAAGGCCAGGCAGTGCAGATCAGGGGTAACCTCACCCCTGAATATCATAGATCACGTCAAAAGCGGGTCATAGCATACTATATACTACGATGAAGTCAAACCTCTCCCGCTCCAGACTCCATAGTATGTTGCTTTACCAAGCTTTTGCGGCGGCCTCATAACTCGCTTGGTACGAAGTAGTGGTGGATTATTGGTTTTATTATCAGTACGTATGAGATATTTCCTGAACATTGGGTCTTAGACTAAACTCTCGAATAATGGATTGCTGTGGGTGCATGTTTATTTCTCCACGAACTAAGACTGATCCCCTTTACTGCCGATATATACGATAAATATATTAGTCAAATCTGTAAAGGGGGGCTTTTGTCCTGGACACCGACGACGCGTCCCATGCCCTCGCAAAGGACTGACTTACCACAAGGAAACAGACATCAATTCCGAAGTCCAGAATACATTTATGTGTTAGAGCTGGAAGCCGGATCAAGCATGCCTCGGCAATACTGTCTGTGAGACTCACATTCACATTGTTAAGGACAGCAGATAGCTATTTTATAAGTGCCTTGTATATAGCATGCTCGTTTGTGCTATCAGACGAGGAGTAAGAGACATGGGAATACTCAACGCCTAACCCTGGTTAGCGTGTGAGACCTTTGGGGTTCGCAGCACCACACAATTCCAGCAACTGTCATCTATTTCCCTCTATTTTTAACGGAGGGTGTAAATAATGCGTATCAGAAAGACTACAAAGTTGCCAGGCATCAAAGTCCCCAGGAAAGCCCTGGCTCAAAGTGGCTAGCGCGAAACCTGTAGGCAGCAACTATTTTAAGACCCTCCAGATGGGAAATCCGTAGGGCTGACCTGTTTTCCTTTTCTGTTGAATACAACGCATTTGCTATTTCATCCGAGTCTTCTGACTTCATTTTCTTTTGCTGCTTGGCTCCTCGCTGCCTCACCTCCAGCCACGGACCTTGCAGCACAGACACCAACGCAACAGAAACGGAAGGGTGACAACCAACTACGCCAACTCAGCTCACTCAGCTGAGAGTTAATACACATTTCCTCGGGTCACAATAGCCATTTACTTTTGGGTCAAAGAGCGAGCCCAAGCCACCCACGTCCGCAATACCTGCCCGAAGCCTGGTTGATCACCGCATTTTTACGAAGAGCATTCCTTTAACAAGTGTCAATTAGACACCGGAGTGCCTAATGATAGGATCACAGTCCCTTCTTGTTGGGGGAGCTCCCAAGCGCCTCCCTGCCCGAGGGTACTTAGGTGATGGCCTAGTGTTTACACAGGTACTAAGTTTGAAAACACGTGACTGTTTCATTATGCCCTGGCAAAGCCACGAAAAGGGGTTGTGGCGTTACGAAATCCCGTCGAGACTTGACCAACACTGCCAAGAGCGGGTCAAAACCCTCCTACTCCTTACTCCGTACACAGTTCCGTACACAATTTGTGTTTGAAGTTTGCCAACCTGTGTTACTATTGACAAAACATCTGCAGGATATTGTGTGCTGTTTGATCGCAGATTTTGATATCAAACGAAATTTTTTGCCAAGTAATCCAAGCACAAAACAAAAAGCTTCCACTGCCGAAGCTTTGGGTTCCAAGGTTTCGGAGCTTGGCCAAGAGAGCCAACACATAATGTTCAACAATATTCAACGACATTCATGTCTGAGTCTGCACCATTTATAAAACTGGGCTTGAAAGCAAATACTTATCCCAGAAGTTCTTTGCCACGGAGTACTTTATACTCTGTTCTATTAGTTTCGCGATCCGATGCTTTTTCCACTTAGACGCTAAGCTCATATTTACTCCACTATACCACACGGTACCATCGCGATCGCAGTGTGGCTGTGTTTGTCAACTCTTCAAGTTTCTTGGAGAAATCCTGGTTAACAGATTTTATCCCTTCATTTCCCAGTCCCTCTTTTTGCTCTCTTTCTTACCGTACTGGTTTCAAAATTGTCACTCATTTGGTCTTTGTTAATTTTGCTTACCCCTTACTTGGGTGTGACTCTCACCCCCCTGTGCGTGCGCCATTATTTGGATCCCCTTCTGAATATTACCATTCATGATCCTGCTGTGGCTGTATCTTGAGGCTCATCTCTGAACAGCGCTTAGACTGCCGTAATCGCTTCAGCCTGTCAACCTACTGAGTTGCTCGTATCTCGAAACCGTTAGCGAGTACGTGTTCCCTTAGCCCTTTTCATAGGCACCCGTCGCAAGCGTCGCAGGCCCAAGCCACGCTGTGGCGTGTATCAATTGGTCCAAAGTGAACATCGCTGCTGCCATCTTTACTCCCAACCGCTGTTACTTTGTCCTTTTCCCCTTGAAATATATATGGACCATACTTACGCATCCATTTCTCTACAAAAGCTCACAGCAATTCGCCATCATGTGTAAGTCCAACATCTATAGATATTCAATCTCTCAACTGGCCAGCCATACTAAGAACACAAAAAGACTCAACTCGCAGCGCAGCCAACCGACTAGCACGGCACAACAGCGGAGAGCGCTCCTGGAACCCATACCAAATGTTCGGCAAAAAAACACACAACCGATCGAACTCTATGCAGCTTGAGAATGGACTGACCCATACCCGGAGTATGGGAGACCTCCCAGCAGACCAGCAGCGCCGAGAGGAAATGAACGCCGGCATCAGCGTCCCGGAGTACTCGAACACGTTCCCGCCGGAGCTCGCTGGCAGCGACCATGAAACACACAAGTCTCCGCCTGAACCGTCTATGGCTAGCCAGGATCCGATCAACGTCTCATCGGTGCGCGGGGCTGACACTGAGACTATTGGATCCGCACAAACGCGTCAGCGGAAGGGTGGCATCTTGGGCAAGTTCAAGCATCGCCATGATGACGATGAGTTGGAGGATAAGAAGCCCCACCAGAAATTCACTTTTGTCTCGCAGTTACGGGCTACTATCTTGAACTCGTGGATCAACGTTCTTTTGATCGCTGCGCCTGTTGGAAGTATGTCTTCTCTTCCCGCTGGCTGTTAATTTATGGAAGTAAATGTGCTAATTATATGTCTGAATACAGTTGCGCTTTTTGCCGTTAAAGCCAATCCGATTGCCGTCTTCGTGGTTAACTTCATTGCTATCATGTGAGCGATATATACAGCTGACCAATGTGGAGGATCTTATGGCTGACAAGCATCTACTAGTCCTCTTGCTGCCATGCTCAGTTTCGCAACGGAAGAGATTGCCCTTCGGTATGCTTCAATATTTCCGGGTCTATTTCAGCCATACTTACATTTATTCCAGCACGAGTGAAACAATCGGTGGTTTGCTTAATGCATCGTTCGGGTATGCTTTATACTGCCCTTTGCCTCTTTCCATAGCACCATTTCTAACCCATATAGTAACGCCGTTGAGTTGATCGTTGCAATCATTGCGCTGGTTCACGGCAAAACCCTCATCGTGCAGACCTCGCTCATCGGAAGCATTTTATCCAACCTACTCCTGGTGATGGGCATGTCCTTTTTGCTCGGTGGTATCCCTCGCGTAGAGCAAAACTTCAACGTGACGGTTGCCCAGACAGCCGCGAGTATGCTCGCATTAGCTGTCAGCAGTTTGATCATCCCCACTGCCTATCACAGGTGGTCTGACCGTCAGTTATGACTGCATCCCAGGACCCGCAAGTCAACATGAGAGCTAACAAGAATATTGATTATAGTTCATAATAAAGACGGAACCGCCGCTCTATCTCGAGGTACGTTATGTGCTGACACTTCTGTCTGTGTCTATCGATTTATCTATCTTCTTACTCATATCGCATGCAGGCACTAGTGTCCTCCTTCTAGTTGTGTACGGCTGCTACCTCTTCTTCCAGCTGAAGTCGCACGCCGAAGTTTACAACCGACCCAGCGAGAAGGTCGAACGGCGAAACGCTAAAGTCAGCGAAGGCGACGCCAGTCGGGGCATCGCCCAGATCGGAAAAATGACTGCCGTGCCGTTGGTCGGACAGAGCCCGGACCACATGAAAATGGAGGATCTCGATGATGAAACTGAGGAGCCGCAGTTGTCTGTTATGACTGCCATCCTCACGCTCATTATCTCGACTGGGTTTGTTGCTGCATGTGCTGAGTTCATGGTGAGCAAACGCCCCTCATTCCTAGATCAGTTCCATATCTTGGTTTTTTTTTTCCTTTGTGTTATTGTGGTAAGCTCATCTATCTATGCAGGTTGAATCCATCGATGCTTTGACGGCTACCGGTAACATTGGCGAGACATTCGTTGGGTTGATCCTTCTGCCTATCGTTGGTAATGCGGCCGAGCACGCTACCGCGGTGACAGTCGCGTGTAAGGATAAGATGGATCTTGCTATTGGAGTTGCGGTCGGATCTAGTATGCAGATTGCGCTGCTTGTGTTGCCGTTGATTGTTGTTCTCGGATGGATCATTGGTGAAGAGGCTATGGTATGGATGAGCTCTATGCATAATTTTTATTTAAATTGGGAACTGGTACTAACTGCGACAGACTCTCAACTTCGATGGATTCCAGGTGGTTGTCCTGTTTATGTCTGTTCTTTTGGTAAGTGGATTCGACTCACAGGGATAAAGTGATATCATTGTACTGACGGGTGTTTCATAGGTCAACTACCTCATTGGCGATGGCAAGTCTCACTGGCTCGAGGGTGTCTTGTTGATAATGATGTATCTCATTATCGCTCTTGCGGCTTGGTATGTGGTTTTTCCAGGTGTTTGATAAGTGTCCATTACTGATTGTGTTGCTAGGTTCTTCGTTGAACTCGAACCCGCATTATAGTCATCGGGCTGGGTCCTCGTTGACGATATGATATCGACCTTCTAATTTACTATTCCCAATCCTGGGGACTTTCTTTTTGGTTATTGCTTCTCTTCTTTGTATCATGTTAATTTGCTTCGCTTTGTTTTTGGATTTTATTATGATCACTCATAATATACCCACTCTGGCGGTGCGTTCGATGTCCGACACATTTAATTTTATTTCCCTCTCTACAGCCAAACATGATTGGTGATTCCAGAATAGTCTTTCACATTAATCTATGTCAAAAACTGTAAAGCAGACTGAGACAAGCGCTCACTCTACCGGCCTGATAGATTAGGCTAAAAAGTAAACTAACCCGATACCCCCGGGGAGTGGGGATAGGGCTCGGGATTGAGTCGCCAACCAAGAAGTCAGCAGACGCACACAAATAAGGTATAATTATGCTAATATCACAGTCTATTAAGGCCCGGAGGCACAATATTTTAGCCATCGGAGAATTACCGGACTAAATAATCATGCACGGTAGGCTCCATGTCCTAATCCGGACTCGGGAGACTCGGTATGCCACCGATGTGTCCTAACCGAGCCGATGTGGGGAGGGATTGTTCTTGGCTTGTTCTTTCGAATCCTTTTTTTTCCCATATATTTACGGGGTATTCCGTAGTGAGATCCGGGATACACTTTCCCAGGTCTTTGGTTACTTTTTTTTTAGGGTTTAACGGAAATTAAGAGATTTGCGTATAGAGCACGGAGTAAAATATCATGATATCAAATGATGACCACGTGCCGACAAGTTATATGTCGGCAACTGCTCCGTGCCGAGAAGGGACAGGAAGCGGAAAAAAAACGATTTGATCCCGATCAGAAAGGATTTAACGCCCTGACGGAGGCCTATTTATCAAGAATCGAACCAGCACGGGATGCCTCGGATAATATCAAAGTTGGGAAAGGGAGTTTCTTTTATTAATCTTGTCACCTGAGATGTGGAGAGCCAAGAATGTGGACAGTGTACGGAGTAGTATGGCAATTTTACTCCAGGGCTGTTCAACCTTTGTAATTTCCTTAAGTTTCTGTATACGGAGAGATTTTCTACCTCTTTCTAAGGTTACTTTGCAAATATATAAATGCTACTCTACGCTACTCCACGATACTCTACGATACTCTAATACACCTCCTACCTAACCTTGGGGAAAAAGTCCGACTTACCTAATATAAAGTAAATGCGGGGTTATCCGGGGTCCAATCGCTAGAGCCTCGGAGGTTGCAGTCCAATCGCTGAATCGGATGGGGCCGAAATGTGACCGGGGGGGAAAACTCGGTGTATGACCTTTCCGATGTGCAACATTCCTAGACATGTGTATAACCTCGGAACTACATTTTGGACTTTCTGTAAGGGATGAGCCAATGCAGTCGGCCTCACACTGTTTGCACTTATGCAGGATGGCAGAATGGAGATCAGTCCAATTGACTACCCCGTGAATGTTCATCTTTTCCGAGGGTCAAACTCATGCTTCTGCCGAGCGATCTGATCCCCCGATACTTCCTGTGACGGGTGGCAAGGGGGGGTAAAAAGGTAAACACTAACAGCCCCCTGTAGGAACGTCACACGGAGACCGCCGTCAAATACGGAGTACGGGGTGAAAGGTCACAGCCGACGCCAATCAAAGGGTAACTCTCAATGTAACTCCCGTGAGGATCTAGGATCTCGCTTCTTTGCGGGGAGCCCCGTCCAGGGTTGGTGTTGGAAATCGATGATTGGATGCTATATCCCCTTCTCCCCCAGATTGATTCTCCTATAGGCTACGTCGATGGCAGTTCTACCCATCTTCTGGGGGACGAGGTTATACCCGAGGGATCCAAATGGCCCGAGATACCCCTCTTGAGAGAAGAAAAAAAATCCCCCCATGTGGTAAATAGAGATGCCTTATGATCCGGTCCACGGGTTTCTTTGGCATCTTGTGGGGTCACTATTCGGTTATCGGTTCTTTTTCTACTGGCAGCTCTGCATTCTCGCTGTACTCTCCGAGAATGCCCCCATCTAGGTACACTCCTCAGGGCTTTGCTTCCCGCTTACCTATTCTGGTGTTTCCGACGCGGGAAGAGACGGTGTATGGATTCCCGCCCAGACAAATGCCGATCGGACATCAGCTGCCACGGGGGTAAGACCTTGTCAATTGCCTAGGTAGAGTCAAATGGTACCTTTGTATTCGGTACTCCGTACGGGGCACCCCAGAGGTCTAGGCCATGAAACCAGGATGTACAACATTGCATGTCTATTCCCCAAATCCACAGCTCCCCCAGATTTGGAGGCTGTTAAAATTTATCCCTTCCCGGCCGTATATGAAGGAAAAATGCCGGAAAATGGCCGGAGGACAATCGGCCGGGGGAGTGGACGGGTATTGTTATTCCAGCCAGTTCGGCTGGTTTGGATCTGGATTTGGTCCGGTAGAAAAGACATTGTCCTACTTGACAGGCCAGATTGTATTTTCTTTTTTTTCTTTTCTTTTCTTTTCTTTTTTCGGACCGTGAGATGAGCCCGAGTCGGGTAGAGATGCGAGATGACGATCATGAGATCACAAGGTAAAAAGTTGGGAATATTCCCTATTCAGGACTCAGGGTATTTCCCGTGCCGGAAGGATAAATAACGGAGTTAAGTACAGTGTATATATCGTAAATGAATAGTTAATATTTATATATTTAGAAGTTAATATTATAGGGGAGGTAACTAGGTGTATATATTATAAGTAATAAGAACTACGTAAGTCGGCAGCTCGGAAACTGGGGATGCTCCACCTCCAGGAAAAAGCGCGTCCTTGCATAGTTTTGGCCCTCCGCAATTTCAGCGGCTCTGACTTTTTTTTTTTTTGATTTTTCTTTCATTTACCATTTTCCCCGGTCGAGACAATTTCCCCGTTCCCTCCCGATTTGTGTTTCTCCCGGTCCGGTGCCCCGACTCTTTGAGTTTCCCCCACACTCCGCCTTTCTTCTTCTTCTCCCTTGGGCTCTTTCCCTTCCCTTTCATTCATTTTCTGAGTAAGTTTGCTACTATGGCATATTCATGGCATTGCTAACCATTGAGAAGCTTTAATCTCGCCTCCGAAAACCCTGATACTGTGATAGTAAATGGGAGAATTGCGATTGATACAAATCGAGCCATTACCTATACCGCAGACCTCGGTCTGTCCAATACACCATGCGGTCTAGCATCGCTTGCGCTCGATGCCGGCGCAGTAAAATCAAGTGCGTCAATGCCGGCATCGATACAACCTGTCGCGCGTGCGAATCATCCGGGCGCGACTGTGTCTACCCAACCCCAGCAATCGGAGTGAACGGCGCCAAACGAGATTTAGCCACACTGGCAGAAGGCGAGGATCGAAATGGTGACTGGGATGGCCCGAAACGACATCGCTCGCGCAAGGTGACAGGCATCTCCGGCTCATCGGCTGGTTCTAAGCTCGGTATGGATGCGCTTGATTCCTCGATACTTACACCAAAAGTTTGGGAGGCCGTTTTCGATCTCTTCCAATCACATTTCGCGACCCTTCTACCCTTCCTACATCCCGCGACTTTTCTCGGCCAGATTCGACAGCTTTCCTCTCCCGCTGCTCCTCCCGCGACACTCGATGGACAAGATCCCCGGAATCCCGTGTATAAGCTGGACCCATCTTCGTCACTGATTCCGCTGGGTGTACTGGCCCTAACTGCTCGATTTCATCCTCCATTAGCTGCAGCTCACTCACCAGCGTCGCCTAATCATTCCTCGAACCCGCTTGCCGCATCGGAATACTATGCGGCCGCCCTCCGCAGTCGGCTGGCCGGCTTGGATGGTGCTTGTCTCGCCCAGCCTGATCTTGCGCGTGTACAGGCGCTATTAATGTTGGCCTTGCATGAGTGGGGGATGTGCCGAGGCAAGAGTGCTTGGGTCTACGTGGGCATGGCCATCCGTCTTGCACAGGCCATGGGTCTCCCCTTTGAACTCGAAAATGAATTCCCAGCGCGAGATCCTTCGCGATTGTCCCCGGGCTTGAAGACCGAAGCAGACCATTTTGGTGTGCCACGGCGTGTAGAACCAAGGGAGCCGACCTCTGATGATATCATTGCGCAAGAGACCAAACGTCGGACATTTTGGGCCTGCTTTATCCTCGATCGATGCCTCAGCAGTGGAAAGTACCGGCCTCGGATGGTTCGAGTTAAGGAACTCGGAATTCAGCTTCCGAGCGACAATGCTTTTGCTTTTGGCGAGCGGGTTCGGACGGCCCGACTCAATGAGCCGACTGTTCGGCGCCCACAGAGCTTTGGTTCCCAAAGCATGCAAATCCCTAGCATCCGTCAAAGTATAGGAGGCTTTGGCGATGAAAAACTCCCAGGACCTAACGGGACTCCAGATGGCAAGTCCTGGTCACCTATTTCTCGCCGCAAGGACTCGAGCGAGGAGGAGGTTGATCGATGGGAGGTTGGCGCAGAGGAGTCGGTTCTCAGCCGGGTTATTCGGATCATTCGTATTTGGGGAAGCATCGCCAAATGGTCTTGCGCCGGCGGTCGACGCACGGAGCAATATCCTCCCTGGCATCCTGAATCTCGCTTCGCCTCGCTCCGTCAGCAGTTGAACGAGTTCCAGGATAGTCTTTCTCGCAACCTGCAATATTCCCTCCGAAACACCGACACGCACATCATGTACAAGACCACTCTGGCTTCATATACAGTGATGCATGTTGTCTACTTCCTATCGGTGATTGTCCTTCACCGTGCCTATGTTCCGTTCCTACCTCTCCGCTGTAATGAGCCTTGTGGCCCCTTAGACGAGCCGTTGTTCGCTGTTGACAAGGTTAATGGCCCACCCGACGGTTTCTGGCGAGATAGTGCTCGTGAGCTCTTCAAGGCAGCACGGCAGATGATCGACCTTGTGGCCACCTGCCAAGCCCGCAGTGCTCTTGTTGAGAACCCTTTGGTCGGATTTGCTATTTATAATGCCGCTTTTGTCGGTGTATATGGAACACATTTCCCACACATGGATCCAGATGGATTGATGGGAACTAAACCACCCCCTGCAACTCATGATAGCCACGAGCTTGGTGTCGCACAAGCACGCAAGGCCTTGGATATCATGCGAGAGATGCGGCCTCGTCTGAAGATGGCGATGGGCTGGTTCCGTACCCTCAATCGCCTTCACAGCTACTTCTCCAAAGTGAAGCGTGATTTCCGCCGCCTTTCACGGCATCGCCTAGATAGTATGTCGGATGCCTCTGACCACGCCCTCAATGGGGTTCGCCTCCTTCGCGAAGGGGGTGCTGGTGGAGGTCTTGAGGAATTCAAATTGCTTGAAAAGCTCTTCCTCGACTTTGGAAGCATCGAGGACCAGTTGATAGAGCCGGGAATAGATGAGGATAGTGTTGCAGTGCCCGCAGCCAATGAGGCCATCTACGAGCGGAATATGAGTGATGCTGGAAGCAACGCCGTCAGGAGCGAAACTGGTGATCCTAGTGACCAGATACTTGACGGCGCCGGTGGTCGTCGCGAGTCGTGGGTCCCAGTCAACAGCCCGGGTCTGTCACTACCTGGACACGACGGCGATCGCCGTCCCAGCCTACCACTTCCCAACAGTCGCCAAATGCCATCTGGATCGCCCTACTCCCTCCCATCCCTTCAGCAACATCACCCAGACGGCCCCATTTATACCACCTCGTCTCCGAGCTTCCCATCTCTATCAGCAACTACGCCGTCCCCCACCCAGTACTTGACGGCAACAAGCAACCGTCTGAATCCCATCAACTCCTGGCTTCCAGCCCGCCCGCAAGCTCCTCCCCCGCCATATTCCCAGTCCCTCCCTCCCATCAACGCAGCCGCCTCACACACTATTCCCGTCCTCCCCCCACCGGGATCCGTTACTCAACTGGCCCCATCCCCGCCCTTGACCTCAACCGAATGCCCAGACTCAACCCTGCTATCAACAAGTCTCGGCGGAGACGACGTCCTCGCCTTCCTAGATGGGTGCGAATGGGGTCAGCTATCTATGCTCGCGCCTTCTGAGATCGGTATTCCCGCCGGTTGGCTGAGCACGGTCTGGTCTCAATTCGGCCGCTAGAGTCCCCACCAGGGATAATGACTCTCGACCCACCTCAGCCGACACCCTATGAAGCAGGGGAACCAAGGGCCTCGCCTCATTGTATTATTACTCTTTACGATTTCCTTCGTCCATTACGTCTTACGTACTGCACGACCATCTGTTTCTCTCTCTTTTTATCTATGATCGCCGGCGACTCAAAAAATAGGACATTCAAACCTGCGGAAAATCCTCCGAGTGCCGAAGGCAGGCGAATTGAACTCCAAATCCAATCATTTCCTCTCCTGGTTTGGCCAGCCCATATCTGGATCCAGACCAGGAATTGAAAACGGGATCACGAAGATTGATTATCACCTATACCCAGTGCGCGCAACCTTGCTTTTGTTATTTGTTCTTGTTCTCGCTTTTTGTTTACTTGCTATATGCTTTTTTTTATTGTTTGGGTTATGTTATTTAACATGCGTGAAAGGCGTTTCTCGTGGTTTCCAGCCGAAACCCGAGTTGATTTTCTATTTCCTGTCGAAGGTCTCTTTCCCGTTGAACTTTGGTCCGTTTGTTTCGAGCGAAATTTGGGATGGCACGGAAGCCCGGCAGCATGGTCGGGCATTCTGACTTTGATTTATTTCTCCCCGAGTTGGTTTTTACGTTTCTGTGTATCGTTCCAAACTCTGAAGAGGTTGGGGATTTTTCAGTGTTTTTTTTTTTGGGAGATATGTTTACGACAGTCTAGGCGTTGCACTTGCCTGTCTTGCAAACTGCAATTCTCTTGGGTCAATTTATCTGCCTGTATGGCTGGTTTTTTGAATTCTTCATCCGGTTCCTTTCAACGTAGAGCGAAAACGCCACTGTCGTAGCGCCCATAGAGCAGATACGGACTAGTCGTGGCCTACTACATAGTTGCTTTGCCGCCTTCCCCGCCCTTCCATCTCCATGGGTTTCAAGTTTCAGCCGTCCCGTAATACTCAAAATCGATAGGATACAATTCGCGCCTTACATGGCTATAGTCGAGGCTCAGCTAGAGGCTGAAATCGTTTGCGTTGCAAGTGGGCGCTTACTCCTTGGTGCTAGATGAGTTTCCACCACAGCGCCAAAGTCGGGGCAGTGCCTGACTGATCACTGGTATCCACCAGTAGCAATGCAAGAAATTATTGGTCACCTATGCGCCGTTGGACTGTACAGAAGCAGGAGAGACCTTCCTGAGAGTCGCCAATATATGAAACGTGACCGGAGCCATCCCGACATGCTATTATTGTTCGGCGTCAAAGTCGTACGAGGAAGAGGCAGGTATTCCGACTGGCTTATTGTGAAATTTGTCAACTTCAACCATCTCTCACGAAGGCCTTGCCCTCTCTACGCAGCATAGTCGTGGCCTTTGGCGAGGTATGGTTGTCTATCTTGCTGGCTTGATCAAAGGCATCCGATGATCTCATTGGCTGGCAGCTTGTTCTCCACTAGTCTGTATCAGGAATAGTCACCTCTGAGTACTGTGCGTGCCACGTGATCATGTTTACCAGATGTGCTGGGCTCCTTGATCTCCTTCTTCTTCGACAACTATTGATATCACATTCTCCCGTCGACGTACGGGGAGTAACTCTGGAATGAACACTATAAGGCCATCCATTCCTCGTTTATCCGCCTTGCTTCGCAAGAAACCGTTTCCCATGCCTTCTCCGGGGCCACCTTTACCGCCCGGTATACTCATTGATGAAGAGATCTCGCCAGTGTACGATTCCAAGCACTTCTACCCAGCGAAGCCTGGAGAGGTACTCGCCGATCGTTACCAAACCCTGGTTAAGGTTGGCTGGGGCGTGTCTTCAACAGTATGGCTCGCGCGTGATTTGTAAGGGTAGCCTTTAATAATTTCTGTTCAATTCGAAGCTCTCTCTGTCTCTGAAAAATGTACAGGTATATCGAAAATCCAGAGAGCGTTGTAGCACTAAAAATCGCCAATAACAATGCGAGTTCCGCTGGTATTGAGCGCGAGGTTGAAGGGCACATTTCTACCGCAGACCCATCACACCGCGGCCGCTCACTTATCCGAACATCATTAGACTCTTTTGAAGTTAAAGGTCTAGAAGGTTCTTATTTGTGTCTTGTGTACCCGCCTATGAGGGAGCCATTGTCTATATATCAGCGGCGCTTTGACGATAGAAAGATGCCACTGCCCCTTATTAAAACATATATTCGTGCTCTTCTTACGGGGCTTGATTATCTTCGTAAAGAATGCAGGATAGTTTATACGGGTAAGTTTATCCTCGCCCATACGTCCCGTTGGTAATACTAACTAAGCCCGGGCGACGACCTAGATCTAAAGCTTGAAAACATCATGGTCTCATTCGAGGATCCAACCGTACTTTCTGATTTTATAAATTCTGAGCTCGAAAAACCGATGGCTTTCAAGATTAATTCAACAGGACGACCAGTATATCAGTCCCGTAATGACTTCGGGCCACTTAAAAGCCTAAGAAGTATACCACAGCTTATCGACTTTGGCTTAGCAACCAGACTCGAGGAAAACGACGACTGGGGTATCTGGCCTATTCAGCCAGACCACTATCAGGCGCCAGAGGTAATATTGGGTAATGGATGGCAAATGCCTGCGGATATTTGGAATCTTGGTATACTAGTCCGTCCAGCGTTTCTCTCTCTAAAGTTATTATATCTACTAATACCGGACTAGTTGTGGGATATAATCGAAGGAAAAGAGCTATTTCGGTGTATCCATGATCAACAAGGTCGCTACGATGCTAAGCTACACCTCGCCGAAATGATAGCTTTACTCGGTCCACCCCCTCCAGAGGTCATACAAAGGTATCAATATATGCGAGAGTACTTGTGGCCGGAACCTGTCAGACGAGAAGACGGCAGAGTATGCGAGACCGCGGAGGAGTACTTCTGTGGGCCATTCTTTGACAATAATGGTATGACTAGGTTATCGTGAACGAATTATTCTCAGACTCACGAAACATCTTAGGCCGCTTTCTTCACGAAGACCTGATCCCCGACCGTAAACTACACGACACAGTTTCCTTCCTTGAAGGAGACGAGAGGGAAGCGTTTCTGGATTTCGCAAAGGGAATGCTTGTCTGGCATCCAGATGAGAGAAAAGCGGCAGGCGCACTGGCGGGGCATCCTTTTCTTCAACCAAAACAGACAAGCGCCTGATTTCTGCGAGCGTTTGCTAGCGGAATGACTCAAAATCGTGGTTGATTCAGTTTGGCAGTTCCATCAAATGATCAACAGAAGTTTTGATGTTTGTGACCTCCCGGGATGCACCAGAATGATACTCTGTGGGTGTATTGCTCCATCGGGGAGGGAGATGGAGAGAGCGAACGCGCTAACCAGCCAATCCGCAAGCAGGTCTACATGTGTCGGCTGATAAGAAGCCAATAATCAGAAGGATTACAGCAGAATCTGGCCTTGTTTGAATGGATCGAGAAATTGGAACGGAACTGTGGATGAGGTCTGTCTGGGATCACCGAATACTCAGAAGGAAACATATGGACCAGAAGTCAACGTGTCCTGTCAAGGCTGATAACATAGAAATCGAGTTCATCATATCATCCCATCGTCCGTGTTGGCAGACGAGCTGAGCCCCCAGAGGCTTAGATATCACTCTTCGGCCTCTTTGAAGCCTGGTATTGACTTTAAACAATGCATCCTCCAATTTGTGGAAGAGCCCACGCATCTCTTCTCGGAGCTACGGAAGGGTATGTTTAGACTCGGTGTGCCAGCTTAGCTCCGCCTTCAGGTAACTGATCTCGTAGGTCAAAATTCTCAATGTTTTGATTTGAACGCTAGAGTCGAGAGTAAAGCCGTTCGATAACTACCGGTCCCAAAAATCCTTAGCACTGCTTCAGGCAGTATACTTGATCCAGTGAAGGTCCAATCTCTTCACGTTTCGTACATGTTCTCCCCGTTGGTGTTAGTAGGGAATCATATTTTGGATGACAACATACCATATACATAATCATATTGAAATATGGTCGCAACTGCGAATCGTTGCACAATTTCCACATACCGAATAGGCTTCCTACCATTACTACCCATCTAGTCTCGAGGGTCCTTGTAATAATAATCCCAAACTTAGCACAGGTAGAAAATCGACCCCTCTGGGCACAGGAAAGCAGACCTGGCACCCTAGCTATTTATCATCACTCCATATCATTTCAGCCTCTGTGGCAGCCTTCGCCTGCTTGGATTAATCTCAAGCACCCCTGGTGTTAGGAGATATAGAGATTGCACCCCTGTCACCCGTACCCAACCTACGTCTTGGTCTCAGGGAAAAATTGGGGCCTAAGGCTTTTTGAGAATTGACCGTGCGGTTCCAGTGTGGCTTAAGTACGGCTGAGCGGACGGGAAGCCCCTGTTTTCCACACCCTATGGTCGTATGTATAATGTTCTTTGTGGAAGAGAATTATAGAATAGGAACTCAAGGGTTGCACGAAGATAAGCTTGAAATTCAAGCTAACGTTGATAATGCAAGTGTATTGACCTCGATGTTAAAATGCAAAACACCCTAATATGTAAGCCCATATCAAACGGCACGTATGACGAGATTCAAAAATGTGGATATTGACTTGTCAAAAAATCAGCCCAGAGGTCGACATTTATTCAGCGACTCAGATAGTACTATGGAAATAGCCTCGGCCATCCCCGATTTAACGCCCAGGAATCGGAGTGCTGCAACACAGTTCTCGAGTCGTGCAACACTCGCCTGCAAGGCCTTTCTTTCATGATCAAAAACAAAACTTTGATACTTCTGTAGCTTTTCTATTTCCTTCAAGTGAAATATTGAAGCTTTTGAAAACGCCCTAACATGGAGCACCGTCCAGGGCTCAGTCAAAAGTGGGCTTTTATTGACGGCGAAGTGAAAGCCCGGCAGTTGGTTTAAACCTATCCCCACCAAAGGTCCAGGGATCAGGACAGCTGCAAGGTCTGCCATATCGATTGAGCTTTCTTTCCGGATTTTCAGTACTAGGCAGGCGTCTTGACGCTCTGTCATGTAGTCACTGCAGCCAAGTCTGTTCATATCCACGAACTCGATCAGGTCGGCCAGCATGAGTGAACCAAGATGCCAGGGGACGCTAATACACGGGAACCAGCTCTTAATCCGTGGAGGGATTGAATCGTAGTGCTTGGTTAGGTCGCGGAATAAAGCCCCGTGCGTCCTCATCCAATAGCGGTACACACATATTGTGCGTTGAATAATATCTTCCACGACTTGGCTGCACTCGGCATTTCTCAGAGAGTTCTGAAGGTATGAGACATAGCGAAAGAGCAGCACTTTGACAGCTGCTGATCTGGGGAGGGCTCTGATAACAGACTCGTACGGGCAAGGCCAACGTAGGGCCAATGCCTTCTCAGGATCTTCTTGGGCGTAGAGGTCAAGTTTCCATCGGCGACTAGAGACCGGGGGTTGGATATCATTTCGCACTGCCTCCTGTGCAGCTTCATGTTGACATTCTTCATCCGGAACGACGACCGGCCGCTCATTCATGGACGAGGAGACCGTGTCAAACATGATTGCGAGCCAGTACAAGAGGCCAACTGTTTGGGTCTCTTCCGTGCTGAACTGTCGAGGGACTTGCTCGTCTAATTTGGTACTGCGATTGTGAAAGCCTGCCTGGTGCGCTTTGAATCGGCTTTTGAGCACGTGTATTTTGCGAGCCCCTCGCTCTATAAATATGGGTGGTTCCCCTTGATCGATGATGTCCATGACCTGGGACAACGTTGAAGGCTCCAGACTTTTGTTTTGATCAGTGTCTTGTCTCTCATTTGAGCACGCATCGAAATACTTCGACGACGGCTTCTGTATAAGACCAAAAACCAGCTCAGCAAAAACCACCCTAAAGCACTCCACGTGGGAGACATCTTGAAGCGCCTGGTTTGCATATTCCCAAACAGATCGATGCAGTTTTTGCCCAAGTTCGTCGCGCAAACCTTCATCCTCGCAACTATTTACCAGCCCGTGACCATCCCGGCGCTGTCTTCCTTGGGCCCACTGTGTGGCAAATGCCATGATAGATAACTCGAGGGCTTTAGAAGCCGCTCGATTTTCAGATGCAGTGAGATGAACCAGCTTCGCCAACCGGGCGGATCGATCAAGCTGTTTAATACGACAGTACATGCGATTTGGCCATGATATGCCCCATTCGGGCGGTAATTGTCCTCCTGAACTCGGGCTCTGATGGATGGAGAGGTGCTCGAGCTGCCTTTGCCGCATCTTGTATGGGCACGTATCCTCTGCCAACCAGCAACTGAGATTGTTTTCTAGAACATCATGATAAATTCGCAGAAGGCTCTCAGATATGAGTAATCGATTCGAATTTTCCATAACAAGACGGCCCGCACCAAATAGAGACAGTGTCATGGCAAAGTGGGTTTGCAAGTCATTGAAATCTTTCCGTTTTTCGTGTCCTCTCCGCAGTTCGTCTTGGCCTCTCTCCTCCGATGCTGAAGATATGGAGAAAGTGGGATTGGGATTGTAGAAAAGCGGTTGGGAGGTATCAGGAATGAAGCTTTGTGAATTGAAGTCCGAGTAGTGAGAATCATCAGAGGTGGAATTGGCCATTGCTGAATCCATGAGGCTATCCAACCCGTTATATTCGACCTGGTTCACATGCTTGTTGTCAGATCCAGCTATGGAGCTCACTTGTCCCGAGTCCCCTGGGTGCGCACAATTCTCGTATCCCGCAAGAACCCTCGCTAGGCTTGACTGGCTAATGGAATGAGGGGCAACTGGCGCAGAGAGCACGTCCCAATCAACCTCGTTATTTTCTAGGAAAGGCGCATGTAAAGGTTCTGTGGGCGAATTCTGGTCAGGCACCGTACAAATTGGTGTCACTGACACCTCGATATCATTCTCTGGTTGAACTCGCTGCCGTTTGTCCCGACGTGGTTCATCATCTAGTCCAATGCTCTCAGAGCGCGTGAAATCATTCCCAACTGCTGGTCGATCACCTGGGCCCCAGTGAGGATTTAGACTGCAAGTTTTGTTTGTCCTGACGCAGTAAGAACATGGCGAGGGTATGCCGAAGTCTTTTGATGTGAACCTTTTTTTTTAGCTAGCTGTTTGAATTTGCGGAACACAGGAAGGGATGGGGGAAAGGGGTTGTCGGGGGAGCGTGAGACGCACTCTCGGCTTCTATAAATACGGCCTTGTCACTATTTAGGATATGGCCATCGCAGGCTTTCTTTGCTTTCTTGCACTGCTCGCAGGAGTGATTTTGACGTCTCTTTCCCATGGCTGGATAGCTAGGGGAGGAATTGACTGTAGCTAAAGGGGTATAAAATATACCTAGCTTGGGCTGATATATTAAAAGGCAAAGAGGGCTTTCAAAGAAAATAAAACAAATGGGGCCTAGTCCGTACACACACTATTGTGCGGGGGTGGCGCATAATCCCATGGGGTTTCTGGACTCCACCATCTGGGAATATGCGACATTTTATATGGCTGACTGATATCTGCAATAAAGGTCTGGTCAACATGATCACCGTTATTTTTAGCTTTGGGGACTAATAATGAAGATTCCCTCTCATATTTCCCCGAATTTTGGCTTTTCCGCCTACTATATTTACATATGGTATTATGGTTGCAGGTAAATGGTAGTGTTTACTAGTGTCTAACACTGTGAAATATATAACTATATACGTGTATTTCCACTTAGAATTCACCATGACGATATATACCTTCCTCCAGAGCCTTGATCTGGAGTGCCAAAACTTTAGAATAGTATCTTGCAGTCGCCAGATTGCCTCCATGGAAGTAGAATCCCCGGTGCCCGCTATTCTGCCACATGGTCCTAATTTCTCCTTCACTATTGTAACCCCAAACATCAGATACCTTATCCGCAACCTTGTCGCCCAGTATCATCCTTGTTTGAGAGCGCATATTGTCGTATCCAGTAGCGAAGATAATTTCATCAGCTTCTAGCTCAGTACCATCGGCAAATTTGAGGCCGCGGGGCAGAACTTCAGCAATTTCCTGGCCTTGCTTCACCTTGATCTTCCCATCCACGATCATTTGGGAGGCTCCCACGTCGATATAGTAGCCGCCACCGCGTTGGAAATATTTGACGAATAATCCGGCGCCATCGGGGCCACGATCAACCTTGAACCCAGCTTTTTCAAGTCCATCAAGAAGCTCCTTGTCGTGCTCTGCTTCTTGAGAAGTGATATGGATCTGATGCGCTTTCATGACTGGTGTGGGAGTGCCATGTAGAAGGAGATCGGCATCTGCCAATGCCGGACCATCCTCTTCGTAGAGGCCCTTCAGACCGATCTTGGTGATAGCAGTCGAGGAGATAATGCAGGTTGTCGATCTCTGGACCATAGTTATATCGTAGCCTCTCTCCTGGTAATCTTGTGCGATATCGTGGGCTGAATTACACGAGCCCACAACGATCGCCTTTTTGCCTTGGCTATCTCTCTTGGCACCTGGAAATTGCGAGGAGTGACAGAGGAGGTCACCCTGGAAGTTGTCTATACCGGGGACCTCTGGCATTTTCATCTTTCCAGAATGACCGGTGGCTTGGATAATATGGCGCGGGTGAAACGTTCTCTCTTCAGTGGTTCCGTCCTTCTGTTGGCGAGAAAGGGTCACGGTCCAGTTGGCATTTGTCTCATCCCATTCGCAATTGGTGATAGTCGTAGTGGTCCAAACATTGAGTTCGAGTATTTTGACATAGCACTCGAAAAATTCAGCCAGCTTATCCTTCGGAGTAAAGATAGGCCAAGTCGCTGGAAACTCCATGTAGGGCATGTGGTCGTACCAAACGGGATCGTGTAGGACAAGCTGACGATACCGGAGGCGCCAGTTATCCCCGACAGACTCGTTTTTATCGATGATGAGGGAGTCTACTCCGAGCATCTTTAATCTCGCGGCTGCAGTTAAACCACCCTGTCCGCCACCTTTGAAATAAGGATTAGCACGGGTCTTGAAAATGATGGTAAGATAGAAACTTACCGATAATGAGCACATTTGGCTCACGACCGTCAGTGTAGGCAGAGGAATCGGCTCTCTTTTCCGCCCAATTCTTGCGATCCGGGTTACCGCCATGCTCTGCGCCCTTGGGTCTCCGATGCCCAAGAAGCTCCTCATGGCCCTTGAGGTCTTGGAGAGCAGTAAACAAGGTGAAAATTTTCCACGTATCACTTTGCAGCGCGAGGCGGGCGATTCCGACTGCAGAGCCATGGACCGTTTCTGCTTTGAAGAAAAATTGAATGCCTTGAACTTCGCCAGCTCCGTCAAGTGCCCACACTTTCGGAGCGCGAACAGGGGTGCTCCTGTCAATAGAGATTTTCTGGAGTCGCAGGCCGTCCCTGGACTCAGAACATCTCTCAAGGAATTTCACGATCGCTTCGTGGCCTTGCACTGTTCGAAGCTGCCAGGATAGAGCTAAATGGTCACGCCAGAAGCTATTGTCCCCAAATAAGCTCGCGATGCCGTCGAAGTCGCGTCTAGTCAATGCAAGGTTGAAAGCCTCAACAATCTTCGATGCAACGTGCTCCGGCTCACAGGTGGCACATTTGGAGGGAACTGGGAAGCTTGCTACTGGTATATTGACTGAGCCGGGCACTCCACGGATATGAGAGGGAATATTCTGTTGGATATCTGCGGTGGCCATTGTGGAGAGACCGATAAGGGGTCAAAATTTATAATAAACCGAGACGAGAAGCTTTGGAGAGGATGGATTGGATTCTCCTCAGATGGTATGAATATCAAGAAAGAAGGGTATTTGAGAGGATTTTATAACCTTTGCGGGGGGTGATGAAACCAATCCATTTGACCAGGTGAACGTTCGATGGTATTCTGTGAACATGTTTGGAACCGCTGAGGGTCATGATCATTTCGCGGAGTTTCTCGTGGGGAGCGGCTCCGACTTGGGGGAACACAAGAGTGAAACGACCAGCCAAATTCCCCCGGGCAAGGCTGTAATTCCAGCTTTGCTTTTTTTACGGGGCCCCGCATCAGAGGATCCACTTCGATTACTCCAGGTTCGAGGGGTCTTGCAGAGCGCATCTGCTCCATGAATAGGAGTTGGAATGCCGAGTCCGCAGCGGAGCTATTTGTGTGTTGATTCGTTACCTTGTCCTCCGTACATCCGAAACGATAGCTTACGCCCCCACAAGCTGTCTGCTGCCGCTCTGGTTCAACGCCGACGTGGATATGCAATATTTGGAAGACAGTCTGGACTCACTAGTGGAAGCTTTCCTTCGTATTTTCCCATGAGAGTTTTGTGCACAGATGTTTGTTGCTACCCCGGAATATAAAGTAAGCAAGTAAACAACATTGGTATTTCAGTATCTGGCTATATATTGCCTAGAATATGTCCGTTCGAAGCTACTTTCAAATTCCATCTTTGCAAACACCTCTATTTTCACTTTATTTTACCAACAAAGATGACTAAAGCACCTGATGCGAGCAAGGCCGAGGGCATAAACTTTGCCAGGGACGTTCAACATGTCGAAGATGGAGAGATTTTATCTACTGCCTTTGAGAGGACCAAGTCCACAGGAAGCATCATGATATCCCCCGAGTTATTTGAGAAGCTTTACTTGAATCCGAAAACTCCAGTTGCTGGGAATTTGCGGAGTATCATTGGCAATCCAACCCCTATGTATGGCCGTGTCTAGATCGCTTCTGCTAGGAAATGACTGACACCAGCTTAGAGCTATCACAGGATTCGTCATGGCCTTGACCCCTCTCACCTTTTCCATGATGGGCTGGAGAGGAGCTGGCAATAACGGCATTGCTCATATGTGAGTAGTTGGCCTCAGTCAGATTTTATATTCGGGAGTGCACGCTAACTCAATATTTGTTTAGTGGGGGTTACATTTTTTTCGGAGGCATTCTCTTGCTTGTTGGTGGATTCCTGGAGTGTATACTCGGTAACACCTTTTCATCCGTGGTATTCATGTCCTTTGGTAAGTGATCTTGCGCTGGCCCTTTCCAGCTATGTGTCACTAATTACTAATGACACCAATGATTCAGGATGCTTCTACCTCACCCTCGCCGCGACTCTACAGCCCTTCTATAATGCATACGGAGCCTATTCACCGACGCCTAGTAATCCCACTGCAGGGCTCGCGACGGAGGGCTTCAATGCCAGCTTTGGTTCGTCAGCTACCTCATTCTTCTAACGTTCTTGAGCGAAGTGTGAACATGATTCTAACGAAAGTTAAATGTTATACAGGGTTTTTCTTGGTTTGTTTCAATATTTTATGCTTTTTCTATTTGATCTGCGCCTTCCGGACCAATCTTGTCCTTGTCTATATTCTTTTCACCGTGGTCATTGGAGTTGGCCTCATTAACGCCAACTACTGGTACTTGGCTATGAAAGAGACAGCTCTTGCCGAGAAGCTCCAAGTTGTGAGTGCCGTTGCGGTGTTTTTCAATGTCTCATTATTAACACAATCGATCTCGTTTTTAGGGCGGAGGGGCCGTGCTATTTGCAGCCTGCCTCGGCGGGTGGTATTTACTTCTCTCTTTGTTGCTTGAATCCGTGGAATTTCCTCTGCGGCTTCCTGTAGGTGATCTCTCTAGCCATATCCCAAGATTATCGCAAGTTGAGAGGAAGTCGGATTGATCACAGCTCTGATACCCCTGTTTCGCGAAACTGCACGTGCATACAAGGGGTTCGAAATGGGGTTCATCAGTCAATTAAAGCGGAACGGGCGGAGTGAAAGGCTAATGGGAAACAACGTAGGGGTACGGATGTATAGTTCAATCTCCTTTAAATGAGAAAATAAGCTAGTTACCAGACAATGACGCATTATTTTTCGAATCCTGCAAAGTCCTCCGTAGCTAGACAAAAATTGTGCAGCAAAGGTAATACCCCGGACCCAAAATGAAAGCGTTACCGATCTCTCGTGTCATATGGTACTTTTGTGAAGTTGAGATGTCTGGGATGTATGAAAGCACCAATCGTTTATCATTCCTTTCTCTAAAATATGCATTACGCTAAAGTTCACTTTGCTTCAGACCTTATTGGGTACAACCCCTGTACGATCTTCTCCATATATCCAGCGGAGCCGATCGTGCGGAACCGATCGGGGCGGGGTCGAAGCCAAACCCTAAAGCGGACCCGACTACTCAGGTGTCTTACGCATGGCCCAATAGAATTAAATACCGGCCTGATCAAATCTACTCGAGTGTTATGGATCTGTAGGAGCTACATGTGCAAGATGAAGAGTATAGAGAATATATGAAAAGCAGGTTAAACATTCATCGCCGAGCTCTTTTTGGTGAGAATTGTTATTCCGTTCTTACCTCTCTCATCCTGGTCTCTAAACTTCTTACCCATATACCCGCACTCACACTAGCGTGCTGCTTGGGTGCTTAGGGCGCATTAACTATTGACTATACAGAATACGTGGCTTAAGTACGGCTGAGCGGATGGGAAGCCCTGTTTTCCACACCGTACAGTCGTATGTATCATGTCATGTGCAAGAATTATAGAAAAAGATTAGTTTAGAACCGATTGATGACATATGGGTGAGCGTTGCTTTATTGTAGGTGCGCTATAGATGATCAGGTAATTGAACATGATACTCAGCGGAGGGTTCTTCTAGCTATTATTCATAGTTCTTCAAAGGTATCGAGAGGAGAGCATGGGTGGAGACGAGCGTTCATCGGAGCCGATATAATCTCTATACTAGTACGACGATTCGCGCGAGTATTCTTCATACGCTCCTTTCTCGGCTGATCATCTTATATCTACATATAACATCATAGATTACATTGGTGATACGGATTATCTCTCGAGGGTGATTGGGGCAATACTGTGAGCTCCGACAGCTTGGCTCCTTTCTGCGACGGGCCATATCAAGGTAGGAAAGTGGAAATGAAGGAGAAAAAAAATTAGTTTCACGCGTAGAACACTATGTACCTTCCAATTGTATCACAGAAACAGGATAAATGCTCATCTTCGTTTTCTGTTTGAACAAATAGCCAAAGCTCTCACCCGCCGCGATTTCTCGGTTGTACGCCTGTACCTGTACATATAGACAAAAGGCGATGTATGGTTCGTAATCGCTGATAAATTCGAGTATCTTCCATTTGCTGAATCTTAGGTTGAGGAGAGTTTTAGCGAGGGAATGTTATCTGTTGAGCATACAGTGTGGGTGAGAGAGAGATGATGAAGATTGAAGGAAGAGAGATCTGTATTGAGAATATTTGGAGGGACAGGGTATTTATACCCCTGTAAATCTAACAAACAGGATAGCAAACAGCAGGGATGATACCACTATCAATTCTCATTTAGACATCCTCATTTGGCAAGCCGTTTCGGAGCCGATATCTCCAGAAAGCCCTATGCCGGTGATTAGATTGGTACGTTCAAATCAAGTTTCGATAATCAAATGACGTTACCTGTAGGCCTTCTTGGCAAGAAGGATGATAGTTGGCATACAATTATGCCATCCATGACAAGGGAAACAGTATGCCAGATAATGAAGAATCTGATCAACAGGCAGAAAAGCGTGTCGATGATTTGGCTGGTATTTTCAAGCAGATACACGATGACCTCCACGGCTACTCACTGCATTGCTTATCGATAACCGAGGATACAGGAGGATTGGTTCTGGTGCTGGTGCCATACTCCACTGCTAGAAGTGTTGGCATCCGAAGGTTCTGTGTTTGGTATCTTTGCGTCGTTAGTGGGTGAATGTATTGTGAGAATTTCAAGGAGGATCAAGTGGCATACAGATTGGGGCGTTTGAGGCTATCTTCCGAACAGCCAGGGATAAAGGAGACAAAAAAGAGATAAAAAGGATGTTGTATGGTACTTGGCGAAATGATGTGAAGGGGAAGTTCTGCATATTCTACATACTTGTAAATTATATTGGAAGTGATGGTTTATAGGGAAGGCGCGAATTCGTAAGGTGATATAATTTAGGTAGTTGTGGACCCGTGGACCGACCCTCTATGGGCATGGTACAGGCATCAATCAGGCAGCAACCACGGGAAAACCAGGCATTTGACACTGGGCTACGAAGCCCCAGATCACATATCAGGCGGGCCCGCCTGATATGTAAACATAAACCCATTTTGGGTAGATATTAATGCCTTGATGCCTGGTTTTAGCCTCGTTCTTGAAAGCTTTACGCAGCGGTAACTAGCTAGTTAACTATAGTTATGCATCAACTTTGCCTGAAAAGGGGGTTATGTCGCATGGCCCCTATACCGTTGCGTACCGTTCCTTACACCGCTCTATACGATGTAGCGTGAAAGGTTATACGGAGTATGGAGTATGTAATAGAAGACCGTTAAGACCACCGAAAATAGAGCAGTTCACTCGACAAACATATTATGTAGACTAAGTATTCACTACGTCTATCGGCGGTCAATATAACCTCTATTCCCTAGGAACTGCCTGAAAAGAGCTTAGAATCTGGTGGAATAGTAAGACGAAAACTTTCCACGATAAAGATAACAGAATCATTAGATCCACGAAGCATATCAACCGTGTGCCATTTATCCAATTAGCTTCACCTACCCTAGGTGCCGCCGTCATCTCTACTGAGTTAGCACACCGACGTCTCGGTCATGCTAGAAGCCATACAATAAGGATTAACCAAGCAGACCTTGGATATGATATTCAAGACAACGGAGAGGGATGTGACTGTGGACCCTACGACCTCGGCAAATCAAGCGAGAGCAACAAGAGCAGGCTACATGCTCCACGTCGATCTCCAGCCCGTCAGCCCCCGGGATTCAACCCAGACAATGGCAAAAATGACACAAATCATACAATGGTTATCGCAGGTGATCGTCTACGCGTTTGACAATTATCAAACGGAACAGCTCAGCCAGGACAGACTCTTTGTCTTCCTCCTTTTGGCCAGGAGGGGAGGGTTTGGAAATTGGGGCTAAGAAACCTGTCAGAAAGAGGTCTAGAAAGAGGCCTGAAAAGACACCAAACTTACTAGCCAGCAGGGGCGCCACGAAATAGAATAAAAACATGATTAAAAAGACATCGTACTGATAGTACCTATGTTGCAGAATGATGTGAAGTTGAAGTTTTTACAAGTGCCACGAGATTGCTTTGTGGATAGGAAATGGCGTGTAGGGAAGGTACGAGCAATGTTCACTTGGTCGGGTAGGTACATCCCAGATACACAGTATGAGCAAAACAATGTATACCAAAGCCAATTAGTCGGTTTTGTCCCCCTTTGCCTTGTTGAATCTGCCCATAGCTTGGTGGCGCATCAATCATATCGAACGGGCTGTCGTAGCCATCGCCGACAAGCCCCCATATTGCGACTCGCATGATCCGGTGCCTAATAAGGTTGCTTATTTCTTCACGGCATTGTTCTTTTATTAATTTCTTGTCTTCTTCAGAAATGTCAAAGCCTCGAGCTCTCCGACAACATCCACATTCAAAGGTACAATGTCCAGCACCGAGCCAACGCGTAGAATCAATTTTGCGGTCAAGACAACAGCCGCATCCACGAGCACAGCATCCTTGTCGACCAGCAAAATCTTCAACAAGCACACGGTGCATATACCATTTTGGGTGAGACCGCCATAGCTCAAATGCTCGTAACCGATAGCCATCGCCTAGACAGGAACGATAATGCCACTACTTTTGCCCTAAGAGCCAGTATTCGGCATTCAAAGCACTAAGTTTCTCTTTGGCATCTTTACTCAAGACACCGGGTCCCTCTTTAATAGATATTTCTTCTTGAACAACTTCTCGGAGGTCTTCCTCTATAAAGAGGAGCTTATGCGAGATAAACGAAGGCTCGGGGTTTTCCCTGTTTAGTGCAAGATGTCGATATAGGCGATATCTTTGGAGAATGTTTATATCCCCAGATCGTTCAAGCCTGACCTCTTCGGAGGTCCTGTCGCCACTCAAGATCCCAGGTGTTTTGAAGTGTACTCGATTACGACGCGAGTTTTCTTTCGCTCGACTGTTGCGGGGGGAAACGGCATCTCTGACATTTGAACGTGACACAAATTTGAGGAAGGATTTTTCTCGAGGTTTATGCCTAATAAATAAAATCTATCCATGATGTTATGATGTAAGCTTTCATCTCCGACACCTAAAAGGGTTGGTCTTTTCATATTTGAACCTTGCTTACTTAGCCCTGAAAGATAGATAGTAGTGGAAAACAAGGGTTGGGTGACTTGCTTTTTTCTTTCTGTTATGACAACTTGACCCTCAGTGCGTCCAGCAACTTGAAGACAATACCCCCTTGACCTTCTGAGCACCAGTTTCAGGGGTCGCGTTTTCCAGTATGGATATGATTGGGCTGCCGATGCTACAATACAAAGAAATGAGTCGGCGATTTTGCAAACTATTTTCATTTGATCGCTCGGAGTAGAGGAGGCAATGAGAGGAATATACGACAGTCTGGGATTTTAATTAGCTGAATACAAATGTTAGCCCGGAAGATGGGGTTATATAGACCCTTTGGATTTGCATAAATCATGGAACCTCACCGCATCATCCGAGGGAACGTCAACAATGACAAGCCCATCCACACCAGCAGCCTTGCAGTCTCGAAGCAGCTTCTGCTCTCCGTATTCATATGCACGCATAGGATTGAAGTACCCCAGCACGGGGACAGCCAGATCTTGTTTACGGGCCGAGTTAACCATTTATAGGATGTGTGGAATTTGGACACCGTTCTCGAGGGCCTTGACATTGGCCTCCTGGATGGTTGGGCTTTCGTTCACGGGGTCTGTGAAAGGAATCCCAAGTTCGATGATACCTGTCCAGAGGCTATAATTAACTGATATTGGATACAGGATGTTACATGTCTCACGAAAGAGACACGAGTGAAACAACACCTATTTGAGCTTACAATCTCAGTTTCTCAATTGGAAGTAGAGTGTCTGAGGTATTGCTGTCTGAGATCTATCTATTGGCTCTCCCCGGCCCTCTCTTCCGGCCTGATATATTCTTCTCTCTTCTATAGCCATTCATTCAAGACACAATGGCCCGTTGCCAAGTCTCCAGCCCATCTGGTAGATCTATTTATCTACCAACCGTTCGCCCTCCTCGCTAGATCCAAGGCTCGAAAATTGAATCTTGCGAATAGCATGTCCCTTCCACATGAGCAATATAACAAACATAAAGGAGAACACCGCAAAGAAAGCCATCATACCATACACCCAGCCAACATCAACAGCCTCGACCCAAGGATTTATATAGAAGCTAATTGTCAATCCATAGACAATACGATAAGCACCAACAACAATGCCAGCCTCGGCCGGATATCGCGTAAAGCACTCGACGACATAATTCACCGTGACAGGAACACTAGCCAGCGACCCAACAGTCACAATAAAGACTGCCAGCGCGAGTACCATGTAGTGCAGATGATATCGCAAGGTTGCACCGAAAATTCCTAGGCCAATAGGGTTGATCACAAGACTCGGAAGCCACAGGACATGAAGTCGATACTCGGGTTTCCAGACACCGCCGTTATACCGTCGTGCCAGTGCGAGCGGCAGCCGGTCGTTGATAAAGTGGCCGTAGAATTGGACAACAATGATGCCGATCCAATGGCAGAATGTGAATACCGCGTTTTGTTCCAGTGAGAACCCGTAACCACCTTCCGAGACAGGTTTCTGGAGCCATACCGGCGTGAGTGCGTTGACGCCCACGTAGAATCCAAAGGAGATTAATGTGAATATTCCCATGATGATTGTCACAGGGCACATGCCGATTAGGAAGGGTGTGATGCCGGTTTTGACCTGTCCAATTAATGTCAGATCGAATTAAGTTCCTATGGTATGGCATAAAGCCTCGGCGTTTCGCTGTACATACCGTCTCTTTCCAGGTAGTCGGCAAGACAACCTTCTTCCCGAAGAAAAAAGTAACGAATCTATTAGCCAAAATCTCAACTGGAATATCCGGGTTCCTTTCAAAGCATTCACGGTCGAATCCGGTTTCCTCAAGGAAACAGAAACAACAGATAAGCGTGAATCCTAGCAGCCCGACCGTCCACCAGAATTCAACAGGGAAAAACGAGTGCGCAGAGACAAACCCCGAAAACGTCGGACCAGCAATTGTTCCAAACAAGAACGCCATATGCAGAGCAGTAAAAGCACGGCCACGCTGATGCAAGAAGAACAGATCAGTCACGATGCGAGGGCCAAGCACTGTAGGTACGGCACCGAAGAAGCCGGCAAAGAGCCGGGACATCACGTATGCAATATAGTTGCCAGGATCAGTCATGACGGCGCCCCAGATCTGGCATACTAGTGTGAACAGCACACACCAGAAGATCACGGAGCTGCGGCCGAGCAAGTGAGATATCGGGGCGAAGAAGAATGGGCCCGCGGCCATGCCAGCTAGCGCGGCTGAATTCTGGGGATATTAGATGGGGTGATACTAAACTTGACAACCACACAGCGTTCCAAGTCTCTAAGATGGATTTATAGACATACTGCATAGGATTCTTCCAGCTTCGTCTTGTTGTACAGCTGCTCTTGATCAGCCAGATTGAGCTGTGCTGATAAAGCTGCAGTAGCACCGGAGAAAGATGCGAGACATAACACGCCCAATATTACATATTTGCGGGTAAGAGGCCAATTCTGGATGGATCTCATCAGTTCATTTTTAGGAACAATGATGCTCGAGGGTCTTCTACCATACCAGAGGGTCCCGGGAGTGGGTACTAGGTTGGGGGATCAAGACAAAATGGGGTGTATGGTGCTTTCCCACTGGGGGTAAATGGGAAGGAGATATTTTGATATTTTGTGCTTCTTTGTGGTCCATAGCTGGATTAGGTTGCGTTGTCGGATCCTGTGTAGTGATCAAGTACTAGAGCTGAGGTTTGTCTTTCGCTATCCCTTGCGTTGGCGTCTCCTTTCCCCCAACCCTGGGACACAAGATATCTTGGCAGAGTAGATTGAAAGCTTTTAATTTTGCCAACCCTTTTGCCGACCCCTTTGTACTAGCAGAAGGAAGCTTGCATGGGGACGCGTCAGCCTGGCGGTCAGTTGTGGGGTGTTCGCTGCATGGCATAGAAGAAGCATCTAAGCATAAGAATTATTTCTAACATTTTCTGCATCTAGAAAAACCATGAGCAAGTGCATTAAGCAAACCATGTTGAATTTGTGTCGAGCATACAGCGAGAGATGAAGGAATAATCTATGGAGAAACTGGGTATTGATATACAAAACAGCAAGCAAACTAGCAAACAAAGGCCTCAGTCTAGACTAGCAAATAGCATAGCAAACAGCAGGGTTGATATCCCAACAAGTTGTGTGTCAAATCGATGTTGAAGTAATAAAATGAAGGCCTGATATTCCAGGTAGTTAAGCCAGAAATGGCACATGAACTTCCACCTCACACGGTCACTATCATTGGGTTATCCCTGCTATCCCTGAATATTTTGACATGACACACCTTCAAATACAAAATGAAGCAGTCGGCCACCCACGCCGATCGCCTATCTGATCCACATCAGAGAAAAGTGCTCCACGCTAGAAAAAACCGTGCTTCGGCGATAGCTTCAACATGCCGAGGGGGTTTTCATACAAAATGTCCACTGAATCCTGTTGGATTATCTTCTGTGTACATTAATTCATACTTTAGAGATGCGGAAGTCATCAGCCAACCTTTTAAATCAACTATATACCATTTAATTCCTCTTAACATCCCGTCATGGAATCCAGACCAGATCTCGAGTCCCAAGAACCAACCCCACAGGTCGATTCTCCCCACGACTCAGAATCAGATGACGACTTGGCTTTAAAATCCCAACTCTCAAATGCCTATGGCATTCCAACGTGGCGCAAATGCCTCATCCTTTTTATCGTCAGCTGGATGACCTTGGCTGTCACATTCTCCAGTACTTCACTATTGCCCGCAATCCCAGAGATTGCTACCGAGTTTTCTACTACATCGGAGATTCTCAATGTCACTAATGCCGGTGTGATGATTGCCATGGGTTTCTCGTCTTTTATTTGGGGTCCTGTCACCCACCTATTCGGACGTCGAAATGCCTATAATGCAGCTATCCTTGTGCTTTGTGCATGCTCGGCCGGTACTGCCGCCGCAATTAATCTGCATATGTTTATCGCAATGCGCATTTTGGGAGGCTTTACGGGTACCTTCTTTATGGTTGCTGGGCAGACTATTCTTGCCGATATCTTTGAACCGGTACGATGGTGTGACTCCGAGTGTTATCTTATTACTGACAGGAGCTCATAGACTGTGCGTGGAACGGCTGTCGGCTGCTTTATGGTTGGATCTGTCGGTGGGCCTGCAATTGGTATGTTTAAATTACCACTCTATCTATGCATTCGTTGGATCTAGGTGGTTAACTGTTTAATTAGGACCCTTTATCGGTGGCATCATCGTCACATTTTCCCAATGGCGCATTATCTACTGGCTGCAGTTTGCAATGACTTTACTCGGCCTCGTCTTGTCTCTACTTTTTGTGCCGAGTATTCAAGAAAAGAGCCGGGTCATAGACTCCAACAAACCCTGGAAGCTTTGCACTGTTTTAAGCATGTTCAATCCCCTTCGCATTTTTCGTCAATTCGTGTATCCCAATATCTTTCTTTCAGTAAGAATTACCTGCCAGTACTGGAATTTTATCCTGTCAAGTGACTAACAAGCAACAGTGCCTCACATGTGGCCTTCTTTCTACATCCCAATACGCGCTTCTCACATCGGCCCGCTCAATTTTCAATCCACGTTTTAACCTGACAACTCCACTCGTCGGTGGCTTATTCTACCTCTCCCCCGGAATAGGCTTTCTAATCGGTAGTGTCGTTGGCGGCAGGCTGTCCGATCACGCCGTGAAGAAATGGATTCTTAAACGAAACGGGGTGCGCCTACCCCAGGACCGACTGAACAGTGGTCTTGCCACCCTATTTGGGGTCGTCCCAATTTCAACCTTAATCTACTGCTGGACCTTACAGGAAGAAGTCGGTGGTATGGTTGTGCCGATTATCGCCGCTTTCTTTGCGGGCGTAGGGCTACTAGGTGCTTTCAATGGGCTAAATACTTATTCGGCTGGTGAGTATTATTTGTTCACTACACTGAGTATTCCAAACTAACCATCCACCTTACAGAGGTTATGCCGCATGCTCGTTCGGAGGTCATCAGCGCAAAGTACGTGGTGCAGTATCTATTTGCTGCTGCAGCGATGGCGGTTGTTGAACCGGTAATCAGTGCTATCGGGGTAGGATGGACATTCACAATCTGTGGGTTTTCTCAATGAGATCATGATCGAATCATATCTAACCATCCGCTCAGGTGTATTTTTCGCTATAACAGGTGGTTTCTTTGTGCTTGCAATCACAAAATGGGGTATTGACATGCAGCGATGGTCTGAAAGGAAGTTCAACCTCGATGCGAAGACTTGATCACAGGGATATAACGTCTTCTTTTTCCACTTGCATTTATGTCTTTGCATCCTAGGCGATATGAAATGCCTGCATGATAGAGTTGGTTTATAGATCGCGATAGACATAGACACGACTCAATGATTTCGGAACAATAATAATCAGAGTTTGATACCAAAGTATTCAAAAAGATAGAGACTCTAAGAGAAGACATATTCTTCGTTCCCAGTCAAGTAACAATATATTAAGCTCAAGGCCCTCCAAAAAATTATTCAGTCGCTCCAGCCCCCAGGGCCTGGAGAGTGCCAGAAAATTGATTAGTCAGACCAAACTCGGCCAAAGCCCAAAATTGCCGAATTCTCGGCGAGGCCGTCCAAATCTCCGACCGCATGCAAACGAATTTCTTTTTATTGCACAACTTAGAAAGCTCAAAAATAGTGATTTGTCATTATGACACGAAAAAGGCGTGCTCTTACGCAAGAGCAAGAGCAAGAAGGTCGAGACTCCCAAAGAAGGAAATTCGTTGCGTGCGTATTCCAGATACTTCACGCCAAAGCCGCCAAGAACTGACGCACGGCATTAATAGCTGTCAAAGATGCCACTCGCATAAAATTAAGTGTTCCGGAGATCAGCCGTGTAGCAAATGCCGCGCGGTGGGACTCGCTGATGAATGTGCCTACGCTACTCGGGATCGTCAGGTGAAAGTTAGTGAGAAGTATGCAAGCAAGCCACAGATACCATTAGACCAAGCCTTTTGAAAGCTTGTTTATCACATGTGTCAGATCACAAGCTAAAAGTCTTCTCCAATCAGCTATCTAGATCAGCTCCTTGCAGAGAATCAGCGGCTCAAGGAACGGTCGATCACTTCGGCTCAAGTTACCGAGATAACCGACCCCTCGCAGAGGTAGACATCCCTTGGCATTCTAAAACATGACCCGCAGCATACTGAGATCTCCAACAGAGGGCCTTCCAGGACAGCGGATGTCCCTGATGGAACAGGCATTCAGAATCCATTGATTGGAGATCGAGCCTGGTTCCACCGGTATGATCCTTCTTCGCCACCGATCTACATCGGCGAGGCGGCATGTTCAGCATTCGCAACACGGTTTCGGCGTTTCTTGTCGGGGAATAGTGCAATGCCACATATTCCACGAACACAGTATGAGCGCGAAGAGACTATCGCCGCAGCGAACGAAGCCGATATCCAGTGGCCGAGTCTTCACCATGCTCGGTTGTTGGTCCGGATAGCAATCCACCAGATCGGGCATCTGTACCACCTCATGATGCGCAAGTCGACATTAGATAAACTGGAAGAGATCTACCAGACACAAGACTTTGACTGCACGGCTAGCAAGTGTAAATTTTTCGCCCTGTTCGCCTTCGGCCAGGCGTATTCAATCCGATCTGAGCCCAATTCTGGCTCCAGGGTACCAGGCACGTCATACTTTGCTCGAGCAATGGGATTGGTCCAGATCCTGCCGGAGAGAACCAGTGTTACACACTTGGAAACCCTGTTACTGTTGGTATGTGGCTCAACATGTACTATTGTTCGACGTCGAAGTACTTACCATATCCCAAGTCTCTTTTTTCATACTATCTCAACCGGCGTCACTCAGCGTATATCTTGATTGGAAACGCGATGCGGATGGGTTTGACCATTGGCTTGAACCACAATATCCTAGAATCACAACTCATAGACCCAGTGGAGCGCCAACACCGCATCCAAATATGGTGGACAATCTACATCTTCGACCGGATGTGGGGATCCAAAATGGGCCTCCCAATGCAAATTCTCGATGAAGATATCCACGTCGACATGCCGTCAACCATCTCCCCCGAATGGCGCCATGGAGAAGAACTTTCCGACTCAGAATACATGACCGCCAATATTAAGCTAGCACGCATAGTCGGCGAGACAATCACCAAACTATACAGCCGGAGAAAGTATCAAGAGACCTTCCTCCAGCGCGTTCAGAAGCTACTTAAAGCCCTGAAACACTGGGTAGAGACACTCCCCGAATCACTCAGACTGAACATGGAAGACCTAGAATCGAGCAAGAAACCCATTGTCTCCCTCCACATGGCCTTCAACCAATGCGTGATCCTAACTACGCGCCCAACGCTACTGCACCTCCTGATGACACTAAGCAAAAAAAGCAAACCCGCCAATACTGCCAATATTACTAGCGGAATCGGGATCGGGATCGGGACGGAAAGTAGCAGCGAAGACGTATCCCTTTCCCAGCCCGTGCTTACTCTAAGCGAAGCATGTATCCATGCAGCACGACACTCTCATTCGATGATCCTGACACGGTGGATCAACGGATCCATGCCGACTTTCGGGTATTTCCACGCCCATTACCTTTTTTCCTCAGCATTGATCTTAGCAATGTCCAGTTTCGTTCCGATCGGCAGCCCGACGGATATGACGGGGTTCGACTCAGCGCTGGATCTGCTGCGCTCCATGACCGAGAACGGGAATCTGGCTGCGGCGGAATTTTATCATAACCTCGAGCAGGTAAAGGCCTGTTTAGCTGTTTATCGGGGAGCGAGACAGGGCGATGGGAGTGATGAGATGGCTGCTGGTGGAGTGGCTTCTAATATTAATGCTAATGCTAGTGGTAATGCTCCCTCTCGCGCTGGTGCACTAGCTTTGTCTGGGCCGTCAGATTTAGCAACAGCTACTACTCCCTTTTTGAACAGCTTGCCACTGAATCCATCCACATCGACATCCATACACCCGCCGTCCTTGATACCCACAACACATGACATCCTCGCTACAGCCACCACCCAACATGCCCACAGTCATGGCATCAATGCATATTCATACCCCCCAAGGGATACCGTCAGCGGGTATACGACTGAAATGGCGTTTTTAGAGCCGACCATGCAAGATTTCCTAGCGCAGTCAGATATCGATCTTGGGCTGTTGCATCCTGTTGATACATTCTTCAATGAGGCGGAGAATTTATATACATGTCATGAGTTCTGATCGGGTTATCCAGGGCAAATGAGATATTGATAATGATATACACGTCCTAGACTTTGTTCTTCTGGTCTTAACGAGTTGTCAAGTGATTCAACTATGAGGTTCAAAGATGGAAATCAGGTAACGACACTCTATCGTCTATCGTGTGTACATATATACTAGAGAAAGATCCTTGTGAACAAATACAAGAGAGCAACTTTATGATGAGACAGAAAACTATTGGAATAAGACGAACCGACTTGGAGAAAAGCATTGATGAAGATAAACCGAAATCGTGATCGAGAGATCAAATGAACGATTTCCAGCGTCACAATGGACGCGTGACGACAGAACAAATTGCATGGTATATATCGTTAAACCCATATGTACAGCAAGCAAGAGCAGACGAATCGCTGAGGGTCACTTTCCCCCAATCAAGTAGTGGTATAAAATCAAACTCCCATATCTACACAAAATGAAATTGAAAATTGCGTGTGCCTAAAGTTCGGTTTCAACGTCGAACCCAAACTTCGAGCCATGCTGTGAAAGGAGGTTCATGCAGACAAGCCAGGCTCGCTGCGAACAAGGGTCTTTGGTCGACATCTCCTTCAACCAGCGAATTGCTTTGTTGATTTTCTTGGTGATATAAACAGCCTTGGTGGTGCCTACGTGGGTGCGTGTGAACAGCTCGGTGAGGAGGATGGTAGTCGACTGCATGATGTTGTGCAAGATGCACCACCAAGGGGTAACCCCATACAGCCAAATCAAGTCTGGCTCCTCGGGTAGCAGTTCAAGCATTTGATCTGCCACCTGAGCGCACAATGCTGCCATATGTTCACATACAGTCCCCGGGGAGCTTGTTTCAGATGACTGAGATAGACGGCGGATACAGGGCTGCAATATTATCAGTTTGGTGGAGTAGTACCCGAAAGCAAGACTAGCACGCTGTCGTAGAAAGCGATGAGTTGTGTCTAGCGTTGTGAAATCAAACTCCACCGGGAGACGAGACAACCAGTTATCAGCATGGTTGTTAAGTGTGGAAATGGCGGTTTCAATCTCATGCCATGACTGTCGCATTGCTCTAGGAGCATACAGGATATTAATGGCCTCCCGCAAGAGGTGAGTTAGGTCCACTGCGTACAGAAAGTATAGAGAGTAGTTGGGTGTCACACTCTCCACCCCAGTCTGACTACCCCTTTCTTCTTGTTTCTCATTGCCCGACCCTTGCTGTCCCAGAGTGCTTGGAGTCATGCTCTCCCTTGGTAATGCCTCCATGGGATGGGAAATCAAAGAGGCGTAAAAGATACTTCGAGTCTTTTGGTCGGTAATAAGTTGAACAACGCGCCTATCCAAAAAGTCCTCCTCGGCGAAGGGGACAGGGAGGGGGGTGGAGCAAAAAATGTCCGCAGTGCCGGGTGGACGGCCTGTCATCTCACACAGCACAGTATCTAACGTAAACAGTGCCCACCAAACCCGACATCGAAGTTCTTTCGAACAGTGTGTGATGCTCTCGCTCTCGCTTCGAATGTTTAGACCCATGGTCACCGCCGATCGAATCGCAAGTCCAATGAGTCTCCATGACCTAAACAAAGATGTCCCACAGATCAGAAATGAATCTCACGCAGAAATAGACAAGAGGAGGGAAAGGAAAGACCAACCTGTTGACTTGGCCAACCGATAGGAGGTAAAAAGCAGCCAAGCCCTCCACCTGTGCCTGTTGCAAGTCGGGATGATGTAGCAACGTGTTACCTACATTCAGCCTCCACGCCCGTGTAAAATAGGTCTGATGGTCATCGCAGTTTGTTTGGTCCTGATCGACGAGGAAGTAATGTCTGGTCGCAATGGCAAACACCAGATTTAGCACTATAATCCATCGTTTTCCAGGCCGCACATTGGGATTCGCATAGAAGGATCGATACTGGTTCAAAAATATTGCCTTTCCAATAACCGGGAAGGTATGATGAACGATGTGAAAGTAGGTGTCAATAAGCCTGTTAGCGATCTGTAGTGGAGGCCGTCGTGTGAGGTCGATGTCGTCGGGAAACAAAATTTCCGAGTCATCTTGGAAGTAGTTCACTGAAGAGATCGAAGGGTGTACGGGGGTCTCTTTTGTTATTTTCAACCTGTTATGATCAAGGCCACGTTTGAGTCTGTACAACCATACCATCTCCGAATGTTCGCCCACAAATCCCGTCGCCTGGACTTTCTCATTCCCGTTGAAGTCCTCTTCGGTGTAGTCTCCAGCCGAGGGAATAGATACACCAGCATATGCAGGAGAAAGTATCGAGTGATTGATGTGGCCTGACGGGTGGGTGAATAAGGCAGGGATATGGGCAGAGGGAATGGTTTGGGTGAGTGGAGTGCGTGCATTTAGCTCTCTCAGTGTTTCATCAACCTGCTGGGCCAACGAGACATTAAGCTTGGGATAAAGATCGCGGAGCAGAGCATCAAAGGTTTCAAGCCGTATAGTCAAATCATTCAGTTGCCTATCAACCGGTTAGAGGATATTGAACTAGCGAAAACGTTACATACTTCGCCATCTTCTCTCTTTTTCGGTCGCCATACGAGCACTGGACGCCAGAATCCAGGCACCGATTACAGGATGGGTGATGGCCACTACATTTGGCCTTTTGTTCACGACAATTTTCACAAGCCCGACTGACTCGACCACTGCTGGTCCAACTACCGGGTTGCGATGTTCGGGGTATAGCAACCTTGGGATTCACGCGGTCGCTGAGATGGATATCATGGCCAGGGATAGTTCCGGTGAACTCGACGGGAGAAGGTTGCGGTATCCAGGCAGCCCAGTCATAATTGAATTCACTTTCCAGCGGATAGTCGGAATACGGGGCCCCAAGGTTCTCACTCATATCGTCGCATATCTTCGAAAGGGTAGGGTTTAGATGATTTTTCCGCGAGATGCGAGACGGCCGGACTAGCGGCACAGTAGGCCACACTAGAAGACCGCAGAAGAAGAACCCCCTCTCTTTTGAACAGTAAAAAAAAAAAGTCAAAAATGACTAAAAAAATACGAAGTAGAAGATCCCCCTACAAGTGGATATTCACAAGTGGGTTTCGACGGAAATGGGGCCTTCTGGTATGCCGGAGCTCTTTGCCGGTTCGCCACTAAGAGCAACGATAAAAACCAATAAGCGCTTGGCAACTTTCGTATTTTAAACGATGCATATTGTAAACCTTTCATAGATTTGTGTATAAAGGCATGTATGTGATACGTACGAGAGCCTTTGGAGGTTTTCCTTTGATCCAGGATTTTGATAGTAGTTTGTATAAAACCTGCTCTCTGATAATCCACGTGAGAGTGATAGTCCTCCCTGTCATAAGGACGGTTCTGTCGTGTATGTTCCGCGTACCCACCCTATTTCGGTCCGAGAATCACCGGTAGTCTAAATCTCCGGCATTCAAACCATCCGTGTTTGAGGACCCGACATGTCATGAATCCATTTCATGAACATTGTTTTGATAAGAACTGGATACCGTCTGCAGTGAGGTTGCCGCTCAGGTTTCCTCTCCCCTTTTAAGGCTCTTGGAAAGGGTTAAACAGGAGTCGCTGCACATAGGTGCTTTCAGAACCCAGAAACACTGAAGCGTATAGTAAGGCCCGTCTGATTCAAATGTTCAATGTTTTTCATTCAATCACGTCTTCTTTCCTTTCCAACTTGCCTCGATTTGGGTTGGTCGGTATTCATTCGCCATCAAAATAAAGACCCACCGATGTCGGCACGATCATTCATACCCCAGAGGCAAGCAAGACAACAAATTATTATAACCCCATTGTTAGTAGTATCTTTTGTTTTGTTTCCGGGTCCCTTGTACCAACGAGTCGACAGGTCGACAGGTAGTGTTTGATTGCGCGATTGGTTTCGGTAGACAGTCGGGCAGTTGGATGTCTGCAGCATTGCAAGCACCGCCTGTGAGCTGCAGGGTATTTTGGGAACCAGCATTCTGCATTGAAAATTCAAATGAAGATGTCACTGTAAGTCTGTAGAGAGATACCGTGATATGGCCGTGATGTGGCCGTGATGTGACTGTGACGTGTCCATGATATGAAGTCGTGGTGCCCAGACCTCATTGCACGCTCTGCTCAAGACTGTGGGATATTACCATGTATTCCCACGAGGCTATGAGGGTGCCTCTAATACCCCGAGGGCACGTTGGAAGCATGGAGGAGTCTGCGGTCATACCGGACAAAGGTCGACCCGTGGATGCGCCACCCGACCGAGGCTGAGGTGTACTAAGAAAAGAACCATTGTCATAAGCACGACATCAAAACAGAATGAAATGGGGGATTCCTTACTTGCATGAGAAAGGCCAGACAGTTAATCGCGATTGGCGTCAGTCAACCTTGACGCGCTTAAGTCTTCATGGTTTCACGGCCCTGACAGTCCCCGTGACATGCACCAATGATTCTAACCATTAACGACAAACTAACCAAGTATGAAACATCCTCAAGGCATCTTAACCGGGTACCAGCAGTTATAATTTCGAATCTTCAAGGTGCCCTAGGATAGGGATGGACTTCGGAGTAATGCGCCCGTTGTTCTTGCTTTTTCTGTTAGCGCAACATGCAAACATCTGCCATCGGTCAGTGCTTATTCTTCTAGGGAAACCCTATAGATCAATTGAAACAAACGAATATCTGTGTTAGGGATAATCAAAGAGGTTGTTCAAAATGAGTTGTGAGGCAATGGACAACCTTTGAAGAATTTAGGGGCCACCCGGAAATCAAATCCGGATTGTATGCAACCAATTAAATAGACTCAACGGGTCATGAAGGCCTCAATATCCTTTCTCCCGTAGGGTCGGGCAAAATCCTATTAAGGGAATTCAACCTAGGTCTTTAATCTACTCAAGGGGATTACGACCAAGCGCACTCAAAGGAATAAGACAGTTGCCCTCTTCCTCTGTGACACCAATGGAGAGCTATGCCAAAGGCGAAAAAGAGATCTGTGGCTCAAGATTTTGCCTCTTCGGTCAAGCTTGTGTCCAGTTGAGCGTTCCTCCGGTATGGGGGTTTCGTGGTGTATGTACCTGTGTGTGTGCATGACTCCAGCGTCGGTAGCTCGATTTGAGAGATAAATGTCGCATCATGGCATAGGATCCTATGACCGATGGGTTCAGCCCTCATCTGTGCGCAATACAATCCTACTTTTTGCTACTTTGTATGTACTTACATATGTACTATTTACTATGTACGATCCTCGCCACTGCCTTTCTTGCTTCCAATGTTATCTTCTGATTCTGTCGCTTCTTATCAATCGCACCAGCGGGTGTACTTAGCCGTAGACCTCCGCAAAGCCCATAAAGCCCAAAGCCCAACCCAACCCAACCCACAAATTGGTTGGGTTTTGGGCCCGGTCCTTAGGCCCATCGATAGGCTATGGGCTTAACCTCGAGCCCACTGTGGGTTAATGGGGGCCCAAATAGGCCCCAAACAATACAAATATACTGAGAATTTAGATACTAAGATAAGTTCAACCCCCCTTTTAGGACTAATTAAATTACCTCTGTTTTACGTCCGTTTCTTGCCCTAATCTCTAAGGTAATATTTTATTAAATAGAATGATTTAGAATCAATTACTAGTATTCTCTCTATATCACGTAAAAAGACACGAGAAACCGCGTTAATCAAGAATTTTTCAAAATTATAGAGGTTCACTAGAAAGTAGTAGCACTTCCCTATAAAACCCAGATACATATCTAATATTAAAATATCAACGTTCACCTTTTCGGTTATATCTCGACCCCTACCGATCGGATTTTGTTTAAAATTAACATACGTACTTATAGTATTCCCTTTTATTCTACATTTGAAATTTGAACTTCATACGATCGGTAGAAGATCGTAATACAACGATTACAGAGTCCGCTTTGTCAGCGCCTGTATGGGTTTTTATAGGGGCCCATTTATGGGCTTTGCGGAGCTCTACTTAGCCGGCCATTGTTATGAATCCAGTCCACCCGAGAGACGCTCTACCTGTCGTAGTGCAACTACAAAATTGTGTTTCAATGCTTCTTGCCTACTCTGTCCAAAAAAATATGCGCTAGGCTGTCGGCTAGAACAGGTCATTGATCCATGTTTACTCTCCATGCAGGGCTGGCTCCAGAAATCTGCAATTTAACTAACAGTTGACTGATTTTTACATAATTGGCTCTCGGGATAGCGCAAATATTCAGTAGCCATTGAGTTGGTTGATTCAATTCATATGATACCTGAAAGTCTACGGCTGCTATTGTATGATGCGACATGGATTGAGGTCTATATTATGCCTCAGGCATTAATATCATGTGATGGTGTTGATTCACGTGACCGTCATATCTCCCCTTTGCAAAGGCTATCTCTTACAAGAACTCATGGGCGCATTGTGATATTTGAATTTACTAGCTTCAGTGAAATGCAAGCATAGAAGCATACGAAAATGTCTTTGCGCGGGCCCATGCGGCGGTCGCACCTGAGGCAAGTGAGCGCGGCGAGCTTGGAGAGCAGCTCCACTCACTCACTGGAGACTTCAAACCGTGACCACGACCACGACCAAGCCACAGATGATCGGACTGTCAGGCTGTCCTCAGCAAGCTGGACACGACATCAATGTGCGCTTTGGGTCCACGATGAGACGTTTTCGCGCGAAGAAATTTTGTTGAATCCATCGGCTTTTGGTGAAACTGAAGTGCAAGTTGGTGATGTCGTCGAGATCCTGCCCATGCGGGGACCTGGCGATACTGGCTATTCCAGTATAAAGCCTGACGCAGCCTTGAAAGCTGCCCGCGAGAGTCATGTCGAGCTCAACTCGGCGACTCAAGCGGATAGCACCTCGAAATTCAAGACACCGCTGCAGAGCCGTTGTCTATTCGTGGTGAAGGCCTTACCACCAGAAACCAAAGCTCGAAATCCTCAATTAGAGATTTCAGTGACAAACAACATTGCCAACATATTTGGGTTCAAGAACAGAACACAAGTTTTATTATCGATTGTGGATCGAGACCAATGTGCGGCGTCTCATGTCGACATCGCCTTTCGCGATCAATACATGGTCCGATCGGACATGTGGAGACTAGTCATGTCGGAGTTATCGGATAAAATCATATACAAAGGACAAAAGATCATGTTTATGGGAAGCATCAAAGCCACTGTCAAGAACATCTTTATCCGAGAAAAGAAATGTCTCTCAGGATACTTCTCGCCAAAAACAATCCCTATTTTCCGAAGCGAGTCTGCCAAATATGTCCTATTCATCCAAATGTCGAAAGAAATGTGGGACTTTGACTCGGAGGGGACTGGTGACATCCTCTTCAGTCGGGTTATCAATGGTTTCCTTCCAGAACTCTTCAAGAGATGGGCCAATTCGGACGCAAAACATCTCGTGACCATTGTACTGTTCACTCGAGTCGAATATGATAACCCTAGCAACCAAGACCAGCCTAAACTCGGCGCTGCGAACTTAAACAGCAAATCCGGGCCAAACAAACTTCTGACTCGAGATTTCTACCGCGTGGTAGTAAATGACATGGCAAGCGGCCATTGGACAACCATCTTAGATGAGTTGAAAAGGGAATTCAGGACCTTTTTGCGAGATGTGTCAATCCTGAGAACGGACGACATTGATCCTGCATCTGGCAGTGGTATCAAGACCCATTCCAAGCCAAACATGGCGACTATTGCCGGGCACCCAAGCTCAGCACTACGGGGAAACATCCTAGAGGCAATTCATCTCGCCTCTGCTCACCTGGCTTTCGACCATATTGATCGAGACATGGTCCACACCGGCACCTCAATCATTGTTATCACCCCTGGTAGCGGCGTGTTCGAGGTCTCTTACGAGTCCTTGGCTTCTACAACAGAAGCCCTTGCGAACCGAGGCATAGCAATCGACTTGGTCTGTTTAAGTCCGATGCCTCTCCATTCTGTGCCACTCTTCAAATACCGGGAGCCAGTGGAGCGAGATGCTGGGGATTTGGGAGGGGCTAGATCCAGTGAAGCTAATAGGGGTAGGATGTCTTCTGAGATTAACCATTCCCTGTCAAGCGTTGTTAGTAGATCATCATATCTTTCCCCAAGCTCATACCTGTCTGCGACCAGAATGAGGGCACGGGCAACTCCTCAAGCCAAAGAGTGGAGCTTTGGTATTCCCCATTGGCTTGACATATCCTATTGGAACCCTGAAACATACCGAGAGGCCCGGCGAATCTTGAAGAAAGACCCAAACGCGCCTATCTCGCTTACTGTTACTCGGCCATCAAAGGCGTTCACGCCACGAGTGCGCATGTACGAGATCCAAATGATGGGAGTCATGGAAAGTGAACAAGCAAACATCACTATCCCTTACCTCACTGAAGGGCGCGGTGGAACAAGATCTCGTGGGTCTTGGCCCGGTTACAGTTTAGCTAGTCGGGCTCCCCCTAAAACCCGTTCCTCGAATCCTTCATCTTTCAAGGCACAACTTAGTGATAGCCTTCGCCCGGGATCCTTTGTTCAAAACGCAGCAGACCAAAATGAACCGCAAACTCGAGATACACAGAGTTCACTCAAGACAGTGATGTCTTGGATGGACCAATACGATGAAAACCTTTTCGCTGTCTCTCCGAAACGGCAGCAGGCTAGCAAAGCGCCTAAGGCAAAGCGCCCCAGTGAATCAGAAGTCCAGGCTGCTGGGGGCGGAGTGCATGAACGGCTATCTGCCCGCTCCATCACTCGCCTCCGCCATCATGAAACAAATCCAGCAGACGAGAATGATTCTGTGCACTCTGGACCTCGAAGAATTGACTCGAATATGACTACACCAAGAAGCCCAAGCTCGGGCAAGAGCATGTCTCCCATAAAACCAGCGCTGAAAAAGACGCCGGCTCCAATCGCCTCACGGATTTCTCGGACGATTAGCTTTGCGCTTCGAGGCTTGAGTGCTACTCCCCCAAGAGCCTCGGCAAGCACAGGGGTCAATGTAGAACATGCAAGCGCTCTACCCATGACAAACCAAAGGACTCCTGCTGGGTCGATTTCCGATTCCAGGAGTATCACTTCATTGAGCCCATCAGAAACAGCATCGACTACACCAGTCTTCGAGGTAATTTCGACATCTTCAACGCCCACCAAGCCGTCCCAGACCCCTGCTAAGCCAATTTCCATCAAAATACCTCCCAAAAATCCACCAAAGGAATCCGAACAGCCAGAGCAGGCGGGGCCCCATGGATCACTACCGCTGGAAACGGCAAGGAACGAAGTCGGTCGGAGCCATGGTGAAGATCATCCGAACGATCACAAGGTCGAAATCACTCTCAATCATAGTCCACGCGAGCCATACGCGCGGAGCTCCCCGAGCAAAGCTTTGTCTCCGTGGGTCCGGTCTGTCAACCCATGCAATACCCCTAAAGACGTGCTTCGGGATACTAGTTGGTTTGGCCGTTGGCAACATGCGTATCCTCGCCCTCCACATGTGGCTGTGGTGAAATGGAAGAGCTTAAAGTCCCCCGCGGTGCTTCCATTGACGACGGAAGAATTCCCGACAGCTAGTGTGCTTGCTTCGGACTATCTACAGACACCATATCGTGTCTTCCCAAATGAAGATTCCGAAGGCATTGAAGCACCAAAGACACGTGGAGTACTTCTACGCGAAATGATCTCGTTGCGGCTTTCTCATGGCTTCCAAATCATTGTTGGAAAACATGTGGCCGAAATCTCCGCGCAGCCCGCCCTTGAATCATTGAATGTCTTCGATTTCCGAGGTCTAGAGCGCGATGGGCTCACAATGTTTCTCTCCAAGGGTAACACGATTCATCGACTTGTCTGCGTCCAAGATGGAGAAGTTGAAGTGACTCGCTTTACGCATCAAAACTCTGCGGTAGTTAATTCTCCTAGGAAGCCTACCTTTACTCTCTATCAACCGGCGATGAAAACAATATTGAGCACGGAATACGAAGTGAAGAACATCAAGCTAGATCCAACCTCCGAAGAGTACAACTGGAACTATGCCGATAATTATGTGGCTGGTCATCGAGATTATCTCCAAAACCCAGCACAGCAGCTGCACTTCTGGCGAGTCCGTTACGTCTTGATTCCGCTTCAACTTCATGCCAATTCTCGGCGCAATTTGCAGACTTCGCATGAGGATAACGAGGAAGAAATTCATTTGCTCGGGATCAATCAATTGACCCATATCTGGCAACGGTACAAATACGTGTCGCCAGAGGAAAAGCTTTTCGAGACGTCAAACCGCAAGCGAGACCAGAATCCTTTGAACATCATGTACCAAACACGAAATCCATCGGAAATCGTTACAGCAGAGCTGGACCGTTTGCTTCTCACTGACCCAGGGCTTGACAACCCCCCTGCTCAGCTCTTACCCGAGTCGGAATTGTTGGACAGATCTAGCATCAGCCTTACGACTTTGGCGCAAATTATCCAAGGCGAAAAAGGCGTCCGGATGATGGACCGACGGTGGCATTGGAGACTACACTACAACTGCTTCATCGGGTTTGAGTTTACAACCTGGCTGTTACAAAACATACGTGATATTGATACCCGTGAACAAGCAGTCAAATTTGGCAACGAATTAATCGATCATGGGTTGTTCCAACATGTGGAGAAGAGACACAATTTCCGAGATGGCAATTATTTCTATCAAGTATGCGCCGATTATCGTGTCACTCGTCCAGAGTCTCGAGGAAGTTGGTTCCCTCAGCTTAGATCAGACAAATCGATGCCATCGACACCCGCCATCGGGACTGTCAAGGACTCTCCCGCCAGCCTCAAAGCTCGATCAGACAGCATCGACGAGCGCATACCACAGACTCCTAGCACTCCTTCCAGGTCGAAGAACAAAGTCGCCATCATGCTGTCCAAATCAATGAAATACGATGTTGATCCGCGCAAGCGGTCGAACCGGCCGGAAGTGGTTGACCTTCACTGGGACCGACTACATAACCCCGAGAATTGCTTCCATATCGAACTCAGCTGGATGAGCACGACCCCCAAGTTGATTGAAGATACCGTGCTTTCTTGGGCCTCGACTGCCGACAAATTCGGGCTGAAATTGGTCCAGGTGCCGATCGCCGAAGCCTGCGCCATTGACAAAACGCAGCCGTTCCGGAAACCCTACGAGATCAAACTCAAGGTCCCACCACCCAAAGGACCACTGCACACCGTATTCAACAATGCCTCATTTGCGCAACCGGGACCACCGGATCGCCTCTACTACCAGAAGGCCATATTGCGGAAGTTTGATTTCGTACTAGACTTCGAAGCCTGCTCTGCATTCCCAGCAGACGTTGAAGTATCCTACTCCTGGGGAAAACCCGATTACCTTTACCCGCAATTCATCCACCGAACCGGAAGCATCCTAGCGCAGATCACCGACGAAGGTGATTTCCTCCTCCTTGCCAACCGGCTGGTGAGTACCCGCACCACGGCCAGTCGAGACGCAGGCCGTTTCGAGAACCACAATCGGTCCGACTTCCGAGGCCGTGCACCGAATCACGATGGACTTGACCGCGTCTCGCCTCGACTTTCTCCAATTACCCGGCCCGTTCATGACATTGGCAGCATCGGCAGCCCACTTACCCCATCGGGATCAGCAACCATCGACTCGGCAAACTTGTACCGAGCCCCGGAACACATTCTTAACGGCCTGGCCGAATTCTGCAGCGATGCAGCCCAACTGGAGCAGTTCTACTCGGAATCGCATGCTCGTCCATTATCCACTAAGGTGGAATCGAGTACCACAAACCTAATGGATGCATCAATCCCATCGCTCGAGCTTCCCGCCAGCGTAGTCAGTCATCATATTTCACCGCCGCCAGGATTGCCATCCCGGATCACTCGTGAGTCGCGCGAGGGACTGATGTCGCCGGAAGTTTCGCGCGCCAGATCTCGAGGAGAAAGTCTCAGCTACAATGCAAGCCCTAGGAGTGGCAGCTTACGACCCTTGATCTAACCATTCAAAGATACCCATGTTCTGATGATTTTGTACCCAAATGAAATGCAATATTAGCTATTATCTTTTTTTTTTGTAAAGTAAAAGCCGTGAAGCGAATTTGATTTCAGCCCCCACGTTCTCCGTATATATTTTTTTCCGAACTCGACTTTGGGGCATACCAAGATATCCAGTCTTTTATCTCGATTCCACGCAATACGCCCCTCACTAGAGCAAGCCACCAGGCGTTTTAGCCTGATATCAGCGATTCAGCCGGCATTTAACCACGTGCTTTGGTTGGTGGATATCCAATCCAACGGCGTCCCCCAAATTCCTGAGGATTTGCCCCGCCTTATGTTACCCCAAGCTCCAGACATAGCGGAGCTCTCTGCTGGCAAATGCACGCTATTCGAAATCAGGCCATGGCGGACGATACGCCGTGTCGAATGGAGCAAAAGTCAGGTGTACCCCAGGGCTTGCCGGCGTCAAACAAAAAGAGCTTGACTGTCCTGTCCTGTCATTCAATTTCTTCTCTCACTCTGCTTCTCATTTCTACCCAAAGCAGAAAGATTGCCATCAGGTATCTCTGGGGTAGCTTGTGCAGAACCGATTAAAAGAACAAGGATCTCAATTGAGAGTTCCTACCCCTCCTCTCAAGATGAAGTTCACCGCGGGCATGTGGTGCCTGCAGGTAATTTCAATCGCTTCATGGATTTGCCATAGAATGAATACTGACATGCAATTGGATATAGGAGGGCGTCAGCATCGAGTGGATGAGCAACGTGGAGCGATTTTCAATTGAAGATGACTCTGTCAATCTGCTGTTGAACAAGTTCCAGGCACACCGAGGACACACTCTCAATTCACGTTCGTTCTCAATCCTCTCTTTGTAAATCCAGCAGCTAACACAAATCTACAGCAACTGTCTCCGCGCGGGTCACCTCACCACTAGAGGGAGTGATTGGCGTGAAGCTTGTCCATTGGTAAGTACCTGAAGGGCTCAAAACGGAGCTCTGAATGATTGCAACCAGTTCACCACAGTATACTAACAGCATGCAGGGACGGCCAAAACGACAATGGTCCTCACTACCACCTGAACAAGGCCACCGGACACACCAAGATCCAGCACGATAAGGACGAAAAGAAACTCAACTACACAAGCGGGCCACTCAATCTGGCCGTGAACACCTCTACCAATGATCTGGCCCTAGAATTCCGCTCTCCAGGCGGTAAGAAACTGACTGGCCAATCGTTCCGTTCTATCGGATACGTGCGCGACCAGCGCACTGATAAGCATCGTTATGATGACGGCATCTACGCCGAGCGCCAGGGATATATGCTTGCAGGGCTTGACCTCGGCGTTGGCGAGAAGGTCTACGGTCTTGGAGAGCGGTTCGGTCCTCTGGTCAAGAACGGACAGACCGTCGATATCTGGAATGAGGATGGTGGTACCTCGTCCGAGTTGGCCTACAAGAATATCCCCTTCTATATCAGCTCTAAGGGATATGGTGTTTTTGTCAACCACCCTGGCAAGGTTAGTCTGGAGGTGCAGTCTGAGCGCACGACTCGTGTCAACATCTCTGTGCCTGGCGAGGAGATTGAGTACTTTGTTGTATATGGAGCTACACCAAAGGATATTCTGAATCGGTATACTGCTTTGACTGGCAGACCTTCCTTGGTTCCGTCGTGGAGTTACAACCTCTGGCTTACTACGAGTGAGTTCGGGATATCGTTTGCCCTGGAAAGCTGGATGAAAGAAGCTAACATTGTCCGAAAGGTTTCACAACCAACTATGACGAAGAGACCGTCACTGGCTTCCTTGATGGATTCCGTGACCGTGACATTCCACTTGGTGTCTTCCATTTCGATTGCTTCTGGATGAAGTCTTATCAGTGGTGCGACTTCGACTTCGACTCAGAGATGTTCCCCGACGCCTTGGGATACCTCAAGCGCCTCAAGGAGCGCGGTCTCCGCATCAGTGTCTGGATCAACCCTTACATTGCTCAAGCATCGCCACTATTTGCAGAGGGCAAGAAGAACGGATATTTCATCAAGGTATGTTGCACACAAGAGAACTATATCAGACGAAACAACCCCTAACATTTCCTAGCGCACTGATGGCTCAGTATGGCAATGGGACATGTGGCAAGCGGGTATGGCCGTGGTTGACTTCACAAACCCCGCTGCCTGCAAGTGGTACAACTCCCACCTGGAGCGACTAATGGAGATGGGCGTCGACAGCTTCAAGACCGACTTTGCCGAGCGCATCCCAGTCAAGGGCGTCCAATACCACAACGGCGCCGACCCCGAGCGCATGCACAACTACTACGCTCTCCTCTACAACAAGGTCGTGTACGAGACACTCAGCAATCGTGTCGGACGCAACCAAGGTCTTCTCTTCGCCCGTAGTACCGCACCAGGCGGACAGGCATACCCCGTTCACTGGGGCGGTGACTGCGAGAGCACATTCGAGGCTATGGCGGAGTCGCTGCGCGGCGGATTGAGCCTGATGCTGTCTGGATACATTTTCTGGGCGTCTGATATCGGTGGATTCGAGGGAACACCGCCGCCGGCGCTGTACAAGCGCTGGGTGCAGTTCGGACTTATGTCGACTCACTCGCGTCTGCATGGATCGTCTTCGTTCCGTGTGCCTTGGATCTACGGAGAGGATTGCTCAGATGTGCTGCGGGACTGCGTTAAGCGCAAGATCTTGCTTACTCCGTATATTCTGCAGGAGGCACTGAAGGGCCATGGAAACGGCACACCACTTATGAGGCCTCTTTTCTTGGAGTTCCCTGAAGATCTTAATACATATGCTGTTGATACGCAGTATATGTTTGGGCCGAATTTGCTAGTTGCACCAGTGTTTACGGAGGAGGGTGAGGTTACTTTCTATGTGCCTGAGTCTTCTGATGATGAGGCTGGAAAATGGATCTCGTGGTTTGATCATTCCAAGTCTTATGAGTCTGGTCGTTGGTACACAGAGACTCATGACTTTGATACCATGCCCATTTTGATCCGTCCCGGCTCTGTTACTGTCACCAACCCCACGATCAGGGCCCCTGAGGATGATGCATTGTCTGGAATTGAGTTGCTGGTCAATGGGCGCCTACGGAGTGAGACTACAATCGAGATTGTCAACTCAGCCCAGTCAGATGAGATCTTGAAGACTATCCAAATTTCTCCTACTGTGGATGGAAAGGTTGAAGCGAGTGGCCATAGTGTGAAGTTGGTTTATGTTGCCTAGATTCGAATCAAATAGAGAATGAACTGCATGGAACTTAATATCATTTGCATCAAATTGGTTCATATTCATATTAAAAACGTAGGGGAAGACCCCCCACAAGTAGAACTAAACTTCAGTACGAAGTGGGTGGGGTATCATTTTCAAAACAGGTCGCAATGCAAGAGGCAAAGCCGACAAAACAGTAAAAATCAAAGAGAAAGGTAGTCAAAAATGAAGCCCAGGCCTAGGACCATACCAGGCGAGACCATATCACTAAGGATTGGGCAGTGGAAAGAAAAAGAACAACGCATGAGTAGGCATGGATATGCAAGCAGCAAACGTAAAGAAATCAAAGCCTGGTAAAGCAGAATCACCAAACTTCTTCAACGTCAAGGAGCCATTTTCGGATTCCTTCACGTAACGTATTATCAGCACCTGATTGTGCTCTTCTCCGCTCGCGGTCGGCAAGACCGAGTGTGCTATCCAGATCTTCACGGCAGTGTTCAGCGGTAACAAGGCGGACAACTTCTTCCAAAGCCCCGAGCACCATCTTGCGACACTCACCACGAGGCACCTCAAGGGGAGGGGCTTCGTCACCTCTAGAAGAGGGGCCTCTGTCTTCAGCTCTACGAGCACGGTTAGGGGAAGGGGCACGCGATTGCGCCATTGACGAGTAACCGCTCTGTCCCAGGACACGTTCGACAGCATCAACTAGAACTCCGTCGAGGTCCATTACAGGCTCCTCGATAAACCGCTCTTCCATAAAGCTCTGGTCCTGTCCATCAGTGGCAGGCGCGTGAGGTTTCTCATGCCCAGAAAAGAAGCTAGTGAATTGGGAGGCCGAGGCACCTCCAGTAGATCCATGGGGGTTATCGTTGGCAGGGGAAGGAGGCGTATGAGGAGCCCCAGAACTGTGACCGACTATGATCTTGCGTCGCAAGCGGAGTCGTTTCACCGTAGAAGCCTTGGTGTCTGCAATCAAAGTCGTCGCAACATCTACCCATCTTTCTGATCCGTCCACATCGGATGTGGAGGGGATGTACGGGGATGGCTCCGCCCGCATTGCCCGTTTTATTTCTGCTTCAAGAGAAGCGTAAGGCCGGACCGCTTGGAGCGAGAAATCCTCATGAAAAGACTTCAACCAACCAGCCACATGGGCAGTCGGCCCATCGCTATCCTTCATGATACCGGGAAATCCGGAGCCACTGCTGTGTGTAGAAGCAATTGCATCCATGCTGGTAACGGAGGTCCGGGTCTTCTTTGGCGAGGCAATAGTTGAGTCGCCGGACGAGGAAAGTGACATGAAACCAGGAAGTGGAAGATCCACATCCACAACGCCTTCATCTGCTCGGACTGACAACTTCAAGGGGGATTCCCGAACTTGGCTAGTGAGTGATGACGGCTCTGGCGAGGCAGCCTGGGTGTTGTGAGGAGCGGCAGCAGAAGCAGCTGGAATTGAGATATTCCCACTGGGAGCTGTCTCGGGCCGGTGCTCATCCTCATTTTCAGTCACTTCCTTGACCATTTGGGTCAAAGTGGTGGACCCGCGCCTAGCAGGACCAGAGATTGTAGAAGCGGACCTTTTGCGAGCTTCGGATGGGGGGTATGGCTCGCTACTTTCGGTAGATGAGCCTTGACGGGAGCTCCAAAGACCAGAGAAAATACCTCCCCAGCGGCCTCCAGCTGAGGAAACACTGCCGTTTGTGCTCACTGCAGAGCTATCACTTCGCTGAAGGCTCTTTAGTAGAGTCTCCGATGCTAGGCTATCGTTGCCTTCGGTTGCGCTGCGCTCTGTTCTAGCCTGGGTAGAATGGCTTGGCTGAGATGTAAAATGGGGAACAGGAACAGTGCTGCTCTGGGTAATCATAGAAGTAGTTGCTCCGCTTGTATTCATGGCCCGAGCATCCTTCGGATGGATGTTTGCACCAGGGGGTTTGATGGAGCGAGCATCAGACCCTCTGCGGGCCGGGGCCGGGTGTTCCGCCAGTTGGGTTATTTCAGCTCCATCTAACGACCGCTGGGCTGTCTCCTGAGACGAAACACTCACAGATCGTTGGTGGCGATCATTATCGCCCATGATCATTCTTTGAGCACGAGCTCGTCGTTCGATCGCTCTTCGGAGGGACTCCTGGCGAAGCACAGGCACAGTCGGTGGGCTCTGAGAGACAGCACGCATTGAGGCCGATGTACCAGGTCTAAGAGGGGAAGGTAAGGGCTCTATGCGTTGTTTGGAGGGCAAGAAAGCGGCTAGTAAGAACACAAGACGGCGAGCAGTCATCTTATCTGGGCATATAATGACCGTTCTGTTTGCAAGAATGAGTTCACCATCTTGCTGAGCTTTCTGTTGCTGGTTATGGCGGCGACGATACCACTCTGGACCAAGGCTATTGAGCCACTCCGTATGATTTCCCAAAAACGCTGTCAAAACCACTAAGAAGAAGAAGTTCTGCTCTTTGTCGCCCAGACCACGGACAATTGAACGGCCTTCCTCCCTCCAGACGCCCCAGCGACTTTGTCCAGTGACCACATATGGGGTTTGAAGAGCAAGGCTGATTCGGCGGGAGCTGCGAATAGCTTCTTCTTTGAGCTTCGAGTTGACCGATAAAATGTTGGCAGGCAAATGGACAATGGTCTGGTTGGTCCGCTGCATATTGGGAGGTTTCGCGGGCTTTGGGTGTGGGCCGGATAAAGAGTCCACCTTCTTCAAAAGGAAGAGAATTTCGTTGCGAACAAGTCTTTCGAGGTGGGAGAGTGTACGAGTGATAACGTCCCAATGATCAACTAACAAGTCCAGACGCTCATCTAGACTAGCCGGGGGCGAGGCAGAAGATAAGCTATCATCAAAAAATCCACCTGGCCAGCGGTGGTCAGAATCCAGCGAGCTTGAAAACCCTGGCCGAGGAGAATCTGGGCCAGGCGTGCTAAATCTTGATACAGGACGTCCAGTATTGCGTGGCAGCAAGGGAATCTGAATTGTAATCGCAACCGCGTACATGGGCGTTTTCTTCTCCTTGATTTTCTTGCGCTTAGAAACATCCGGGAATGGGAACTCCATCTCGGGCAATGACTCTTGGTAGAGAGCGTTGGCGTAGTCATTTCGCTCGGCTGATGCTTCCGCTCCTTCGGGAAGATTCACACTAAACATGCGAGTCAAGAGAACTGTGACTTTGGAAGGCGGCTTGTCCTCCACTCCTCGGGCTACTCCTATCGGAGCCGAGGGACTCCCCGTAGTATAGGCCCGGGAGAGTGGACTGCGGGCAGCAGGTGAGGCGCTCACCCCGGTTGCCGAGTCTTCATCGGCGGAAATTATGTGCATTTTTGTAGATGACCCCCGGTAGCTGAAGGCGCTACTGCCAAAGATGCAGTTCAGAAGGCCGGTATCATTGGAGTCGGAGGAGTGTCGCGAGGGGCCAAGGTCATGCCCTGTTCCCGGTGGTGCCAGTGTAGAGCTACGGCCTCTAGCCCGCGAAAATGCCCCCGAGCTGGCTGGTGACGACCTTCGTGCATCTGCAGCTGCGGAGAGGGGACTCGATTCGCTGAGGGAGGATTGGGTGAGGAGATTTCGACGTGTTCCACGAGAGAGACTCGAGACTGCCCGTGTATGTCTAAGGCCGGGCTGTTCATTTCCTTGTGGGTCGATTCCAAGACCGGAGGGGGATGAATCGGACGCACGAGTGTCAAGTAAGACACATGCATCTCGGTCGCCCAATGCATTTTGTGCAACAATCACACGAAAATCTTTGATTGCATCCAATTCCATTCCTCCACGATCATCATATGCACCAGCGGTCGAGGCATTCGGGGAATTGAAGGTCGTCTGTAATGGGAAGGCATGGGCATGGGAACGTCGAAGGAGGCTGGCGTCGGGAAAAAGAAGACCAGAGGTATGTTCCTCTTCAGTCACAGACTCAAGAGGTGTTCCATTGCTTCGTCCAGAGTATGCCGCCGGGTTTAGAGTCGAGGCAGCGGTACTCAAGAGTCGGCCAAGCATGTTGAATGAGAACGGGGAAAACCCGCGGAGAGAACAGGTACTGAGTGAGTTAGGGAACGCAGGGAAAAGAAAACGGGCCGGTCGAATTCACGCGGTGTAACAATGGGTATCAGACAGCTAGGGATATCTAGGCTGCATCCACCCATAGCTTAATTCAACGAAGCAATAATCATCATCAAATGATGAAAGGAATTGAGAATATCCAGGATTATGGGAGGGGAGGAGTGGAAGGTGGGATGAGGTGCAGCGGTGGGGCTTGGATCAGCAATTAGGTCTTGGGAATTGGCTTTGCACCCACGAGGACTCCACAATCTGATCTGAATTGTGTAGAAAACCAAGAAGTCAAGTGAAATGATCCCAGAGCTTCTTAAGGGACCCAGTCTATTGAACAGAGAAACCACCCGGGGCAGTGGAGAGGGAACGTGAAAGGGCGGTGAAGGAAGTCACATGATCTCAGCCTCAAGATTTACAGTAAGCGATAGCGACCTCCATGGCTGTGCTCCTTTGTTATAGGCCTGTTTCTCTGACTCTGGCGAATGCAGCTAAGTATCACGGGGTGCACACCTTGCAGTATGGGAAGACCTTCGTTTGACCGAGTATTCTAACCTATCGGAACTGCATCTAATGATAGCTATACCAATCACTACTACTGCCTACCATGTCGCTATTTTCGACCGTCGTTGTGACACCGTATAGTCGGGGTTGCAAGGAATCGTGTTACTCGGGGCGCTGATTTGTGTGATTTGAGACGGAGATGAATTTGGGATTGGAGAGAAATGATTTATTTCTCAGAAAATTACTCATATTGGGCACATGCCATCTCTACACCGTCAATCATACCTCGTGTGATACAAGGATTATGCCTGCAACCCAGATACCACACCTCTCGGCAGGCCCTATAATGATCATATTTGTGAATACCCCGACTCTAAGGAAATGGTACACTCCAGGACTCTTCATGTTGACTACTAAGCTTATTCTGTTCACGTGGTTCTGCTCTTAAGCCGGTCCTTTTTCGTTTCTCCGCTTCCGTTTCCCATTCCCATCGTAGTAAGTTGAAACGAGAAGGCACATTGACTGTCAGCTATTCTGAAAAGCATGTTACTAGTATATAGTTTAATATTGCCAATGTAGATATAAAGAGATTGTATTTCACGGTTCAATTTCTTTCATTGAACTCCACTATATTAACTTCCAAATCATTTCAGTTATACTATACTCTCAGTGAGAACGCTTGACTTTTGCCACCAGTCGCTTCAACTCCTCAGAACTAGACTCCTTGGAGGACTTCTTCTGCTTCTTCTGGCTATCCCGGTTCTCTGCTGGGGCCTCCACCTCCGCGTCATCACCGGTACGACGGCGCTTGCGGCCCTCGTCCAACAGGGCCTTCATACCGGAAGTCGGCTTGAACCGGGGGTTTGTGGGATCAATGGCGAAATCATGAGTGTCGTACAGACGTGAGAAACGAGGGTCGCTGACGTTGACTTCAAAGTCATCTGTCTGGACAGGTTCCACCTTCTTGCCCTTCTTGCCCTTGCCCTTCTTCCGGGCCTGCTTCTCGGCTTTTTCAATCTCGGTCATATCGAAGTGCTTAATGTTGACCTTTTCGTCATCTACCATCAGTAGCTCCAACTCAGCCCGTTGAGCAGCTGATGCGGCTTCCTCGGCGGCACGTTCCTCACGCTTCTTGCGCCTCTCCTCTTTGCGTCGAGAACCTGCCGTAGCTTGTCCAGTGGGGTCATCAAAGAACGGATCATTGAATCCCATCTCTTCTTGCTGTGGCGCCTCAGCTGGAGCAGTCTTGTTGTCTTCACTGTCTACTGCGGCGTCATCCTCTGAAGCTGGCTTAGCAGCCTTGAGTTTCTCCTTTCGGCGCTTTTTGCGCTCACGCTCCTTCCGCACGTACTTGTCAAGGGTACTTTCTTCGATCTCCGGTTCGTTTTCGAAGATGGTATCCTTGCCATGGCCGCCAGCCAAGCCAGATGTGAAAGTAACCTCCATCTCGCCGACGGGGCGTTCCGGCTTAGTGCGGGTAGGCTCGGCGCTCAGACCCAGCAACGCACGCATGCGCTGCCTTTCGACCTCCTTTTTAGATAGCTTTGTGGTCGAAGCTTCCCCTGCGGTATTATCGACAACTTCGACGCCTCCGTCCTCATCATCTGAATCTTCGTTTTCGGAACTGTCGCTACCGAGGTATGCTTTCAGGTCATTCTCGTCAATATCCTGGCGTGATCCCCGGAAGGCACGTGCTTGAGCTTCTTTTCTTGTTTTGTCGTCCGCGTCCCATGTCAACTTGACCTTGCTGTGCTGCAAAGCATCCGTTACGAATTCAGTAGGCTTGTAACCATCGGGGATCCGAGAGCACTCGTCCCGAGCCTTGTCATCCGAGAAATCAGTGTCGTTAGGAACGAAGCGAAGATCGAAGAAGTTGGCACTGGATAGGTATTCGGCACCATCCACCAGGTCGTAGACATGCTTTGCAACGTCCTTTGATGAAAATTTGATAATAGCGTAGTAATACCGCAGTCGGTCGAGCTGATACCGCCGTAGCTGTGTAGAGTTGAATTCTTCACCGTCGTCAGCCTTCAGCATGGACTTCTTAATTTCCTCCTCCTCCTCATCAGAGTCAAGTTCCTCCTCTTCGGAATCGTCGCTGGTGTTCTTTTTCTTCTCAGAACCAAAAATCTCTTTCGGGGGGCCTTCAACCTCCTCCCTCTCCATGCGCTCCTTTCCAAATTCACTGGGGTAGACTGTGGCATTCAACACCCGCCCCCCAGACGGAAGGAAACTGGAGAACACAGCCATCAAGTCTTCGGCACGAATGTTTTCCCAATCGAGGTTGACGACAGCTATCCGATTCGTTACTTCCCCGAGTGGCACTTCGGACCGCTGGTCGTCCGGGAACTCGATCTCATCCTCCACCTCGTCTTCCTCTTCGCTAGAGCTTTCTTCTTCAGATGATGAGGACTCGAAGCCACCATCACGAGCAGGATCATATGAGGCGGCGTTGACCCGTTTCGATTCTTTCTGGACTTCTTCGTCGTCGTCGGCGCTGTCTTCATCCTCGTCATCGTCCTCGTCCACCTGGTAAAACTGCTTCAGTTTTTCCTTGGTATCATCTTTTCTGAGTTTTCGTCCATAACGATCGACAGGAGCGTTGCTGGAGAAATCCTTATCGTCTAGCACATGCGCAAAGCGCTTATCGAGTTTGACATGAGTCTGGCGTTTGCTAGGAAGACGGTAGCGAGGATCAGTCTGGATGTTTGCAAAACGAGGATCCGCTAAAATGATACCAGTAGTCAGTAATCACGGTCATATGGTTTCCTGGAAACAAGCCTTAAGCTTCCACTGTACGTACTGATCGCTGGACCAGCTTCGCCTTTGGGCTTGCCGGCCTTGGACTTTTTCTTGTCTGAGCCTGCCATTGTGAGAGCTGGGAGATTTCACTTTGTACACCACAAGCACACGAAGAAATCTTTCCAATGCCTGGATATCAATAGAAATCGTCGGATTTAGGAAGTGAAAATAATCGAGACCGATAAATTATTTCTTTTTTTCTGCCCGCCGAAGCAAGGGCGGTCAGGCACGTGTATTCCCAGAACGGCAAGTTTATTTTTTTTACTTTCCCAATGCCACTACCATACAACACAACAAGACAACTTTATAAATTGTAATGGCATTCGCTTGGATTTGAGTAAATATGCAAGGTGTATATAATAAATCTCTTGGTAAATGTCAAGCCTGGTAACACAATGCTTGGTCTCGGAGATAAATCATTGTGAATGGGTCAATGTAGTATATACTTCAATGAACAAAAATAAATGAAGGTATCAGCATCCAAAGTATCGCTTCTCTATCCAGCGCGGTTCTCCCTCTTCTTCGATACGTCCAACAATCACATTGATTCTGGGGTAAACGGCAGTAAGCCTCTTGAGGCCCCTTTCACCTGCTGCGCAAGTTACGAAAACAATCCTCCCTTGTTCCACCCCATAGTCAATCAAGACACGAACAGCCATAAGTGCAGCACCTCCACTGGACATTTGAGAGTCCATCAGGATGACAGTTGCATGCTCCTCTATCTGTGGCGGAAGTTTCAAGTAATGCAATTCTGGCTCCTCGTTGCTTTCGTTCGTTTGGATGAGCACACGACCAGTAATACAGTCGGGAATGGTCCGCTTAAGCGCGGTCTCCATACAAGAGCCTCCACGTAAGATAGCCACAGCTGATACAATACCTTTGGGATGTAAACCGAGGTATGTGCTCCCTTGTGGTGTTTCCACATTTGCGGATACGTACGATGTCATATCCAAGGCCCTACGATGATGTCAGTAAAGAACCCACAAGGCACTAATTTAAGGGGACGGCAGTACTTTTCAATCAAGATCGAAACCAGTCGATCAAAGTAGAAAATGTAATCCTCTTGCTCCGTTTCGGGGGTCTGCAGAATAGTATTCATGCCAATAAACTGCGGTGTCGAGGGCAAGACGTGCACATTTGAAGGCAGCTCTACTTCAGCTGCAATCAAACCTAGATTGCGAAGCGCTTCGGTGTGGTTGTTGGATTTCTCCTCCAGCTTTCGTTGAATGTGTTTGACCACCATGTCTAAATGAATGAGTGTGTAGCTCTCAAACCCAGGAGATTACATACCGATAGCGGTCGTGTTCTCAATACCACGAGGGATGATGATGTCTGGGATTCAAAGTTTAAAAAAAAGTCTCCAATGCTTTGCAGACTTAGATGGCCACCTACCTGAGATAGGGCGTTGAGGCTCCACAAATCGAGTGTAAGAAGGCTTCACAAATTCAAACCATTGTTTGATGATACCTTCAATATCACGCCCTCGCTCACGGACATCACGCAAGACTATATATTGTTAGTGGAGACTAATGTAGCACGATTAAGGCAACTTACCCCTGCGACCTAAGCATACATCCATATCTGCTTCAACAAAGATCTGAGCCATCATGTTAGCACCGATAAGCACAAGAATAGTGAAGAAGCTGTTCTACCTTCACATCTAACATCTCGACGATTCTAGGATCATGGAGCGCCAAAATCCCCTCGAGAATGATTACACGAGGGGAGTAGAGGGTGGTCGTATTAGGCTGCCGCTGGTGCTCAGCAAATGAGTAAATTGGAATGTTCGCTTTTTTTCTGTTATACATCTAGTCAACATCTAGACAGAGCAAAGAGAAGAAAGAACTATAGGGAGTATAGTAAATTTACCCTTTCTTTAGATCACGGAGGGTTTCCACCAGCACATCAAAGTCAATCGATTCCGGGCAGTCGAAGTCGTACTCATTTGCATGGGCCTTCTTGTGTTGCTCAGAAGTTAAGGTCTTGTAGAATGAGTCCTGCATCGAACATATTAGAACGAGGTCTCAATTTAGATGCACCAGAGTTCGCAGGCTGTACCATTACAAGGATCACCACCCACGGCAAGTTCAAAGACTTCACAATCTCCATTGCCACCGAACTCTTACCAGAGCCAGAGCTGCCAGCAATGCCAATAATGCTCAAGTCATGCCATGGTGGAGAATATCGCACTTCAGTGGACAAAGAATATAAAGGTGAAATTGATTCCATGTCTACGTGTGCAACAATACGCTGTAGGTATCTTGACCCTCTCCGCCCCTCTTGATTTCGATTGAGCCTTGAAAGCTGTCCAGGTGGGGGCCCACGATAATTACCTAATGTCTAGTCCTAAAATGGGTTAGTCGAGGCCCATTTCCTGGAAGGTTCCAAGATCGCCCATAGCTTCTCACGTGATAGGCACGTGTTGCTGAATGTGTTATGTAAGGATACTATTTAGGTTTAGCGCATACTTTCGCTTAAGCTACTTCTTCCGCCGCGAGCTTTTCAAATCCTTTTCTCTTTCGCATCCAACTCGGTCATCTCCCACAAAGCGATTTGCCTTTCCCCATGGCCGTCGTCTCTCGGGTTGCCTTCCAGCTTTACGGATAGCTTCAGATTATATTCAAGACCGGCTATCCAGTTCATAATGTCTGCTAATCTTGTATGCTTCTCGGCTTGACACCCGTGGTTGCTGGCCTTTAACACGATGCAGATGTCTCGCACTCCCTCGACTGCGACGCCTACTTGGCATCACTTCGAGCGGAAACTCGAGGAGGTCAAGCCGTCTAAAACGTGAGTTATCTCTGTTCCACCCCCACCTGCCTATTACCGTGACATGATGTTCTTGAATTTAAGTTGGGAATCTCTCTGAAAACATGTGAGGAGAAACAAATTGACTTATCCTTCTGATTCACGTCACCACTGCACAAATTTCACTCATCCGTTACATCAATGGTTACTGACAATTACAATGCAGTGATATCAATTATTTGGTCATGGATTACCTCATCACCAACGGCTATCCCGCTGCTGCGAAGAAATTCGCAGTGGAGGCCAATATCCAACTCAGAACGGATCTTGAAGCCATCCAAGAGCGCGTTGAAATTCGTACTGCGATTCACTCAGGTGATATCCAGGCGGCCGTTGAGAGGATCAACGAGCTGAACCCTCAGGTAAGAATTTTCCCCGCTAGCTTACTTCACATTCCTTGGCCCCCACTTGCTATGATTTTACCAAGTTTCATGCACCACTCTTAAACTCCCTTCGGGGACATTTGCAGAAAAACAAACATCTTCAGTCCTTAATATGAGCAACTGCCAAATATTGAATCTTACCAGCATATCACACATTTCATGCTAAGTGCCATGGCTAACGAGACTTCAATAGATCCTTGACGAAGACCCATCGTTACACTTCGCCCTTCTGCGTCTGCAGCTGGTTGAGTTGATCCGCACCTGCATGGATACCCCTGGTAGCGATATTACTCCTGCCCTGGATTTTGCAACGGCACAACTTGCACCGCGCGCTCCTACAAACCCTCAGTTCCTAGCGGACCTCGAGCGGACACTGGCCCTTTTGATTTTCCCCAGTGATAAACTGGCCCCCTCGCTTGCGTCTCTCCTAGACCCTGCGCTTCGTAAAGAAATCGCTACCCAAGTGAACGAGGCAATTCTGCAGAACCAGGGCGCTCGTAAAGAAGCCCGGCTGCGCAATCTTGTGAAGACCCGGGCGTACGCCGAGCAAAAGGCACGAGAGGCCAAAAAAGACATTCCAGATACCCTGGACATTGGGTTGGTCGGCGATTCTCACGACAACAGTAACAGTAATGACCTTGCTACTAACATTCGTGACTCTTTGATATCCAACAACAGCGACATAGACCCAATGGTCTCTTGATCCAACATCACTCTCAAGCTGGCCTTGATTACCAGTTATATTCCTCCTACCCTGTTGTGACAGAACTTCTCTTTTTTTTTCGTCTTTGCTCTTCTAGCGCGGCGTCTTGGATCCACATTTATAGGTGTTTGGGCGATGGTTTCTCGCTGGTTCCAATAGGGGCGTTTCGGCCCCTTTCCAAATATAAATTACTCTTTAATCTTGATTCTGGTCACGAATGTTGTTTATACCTGCGTATGTTGGATCTAGGATGTAATATGAGTTGCTTGGCTTTGAAAAAGGCTTCGGTAGAATGCAAACAATGCATCAAACAAGACAGCTAGTTATGCCACACAACAAATCCAACCCGTAAATATGAAATAAAGCTTGGCTATGAAAACTCATCAATAAGCAACAAGGCAAGATCTATCAATGGACGGGTTTCCAAAGCAACCAAAATACCTTCGCACTCGCTGAATCTTGAAAATATAATCAATCACAAATGTCTCTAGATCAACCAATGGCAGCTCACAGGTCACAGATGAGAGGCAATATTGGTTTAAAAGCTCATAAGATCTGGATAATTAAAGCATTAGCAAGGTTCGAATGTTGATGGAGAAACAGAAGGGTGGAAAATACCTCTTCCAAAGAGCGCTCTCTTGCCCCAATCCATGGCCAGCATACACCGCGTGCGGAAGCTGACACTCTCAGCAAAGTAAATACTACGCCAAAGATACATAGCAATGACACCGCCACTGAAGCTCATGCCACCAAAGTCAAAGATAGCAGCGTTGCTGATGTACGCCAAACTTCCAAGGTGCTTATACTTAAACGCCTTATAGACAGCATCATCGAGGTCACCGTAGTTGATCTCATTGGCCCTGAGACCGGGAAGAGCGGCGGCAATCTTGGTCAGTTTACGGCCCAGGTACACGCCCTGCTGGTTGGCACGTTGGGCAGTGGCAGGCAGGGAAGTAAGCTTGGTGTCAATCTGGTGCAGGAGCTCGGACAACTCGCCGTAGTCGAGAGTACCAGAGTGATCCTTGTCGTACTGCTCGAAGAGCAGATCCAGGCGACGGAGATGGTTCGAGGCTTGCGGGAAGCGTCTCTTTACCCGACTGGCGAATTCTCTCCATTCGGAGAACGTCAAGTGAACTTTCTCGGGGTCGCGGCCTTTTTCCCAGGCAACAGTGCGGAGGAACCTGACAATGTTGTCCGCGACGTTGTTCTGGACTGTTGAGCAGTCGCCAATTGCATAGACGTCACCTAGGGGAGCACCAATTAGACGGAGATGGGGATCAGTTTCAAGAGCATGCTTGTTGTTTTGGCCTTCCAGTTTGTTAGAGATTACTTCTGAAATCTCGGCTCGAGCTAAGGAGTGGTTAGTGATGATTTGATTTAGTGTACCGAGTAATGGTGTTAGTATACTGACCAACTCCGGTGGACCACAAGCAGAATCCAGTTGGGATTTCTTTTACGACAGTCTTGCCATCTTCCACCTGGGAGAAAAGAACCCGATCCGCGCGCACTTCCCTGACACGGGCGTTGGTCAACACCTCAACGCCATCGCGAGCAAATCGACTCTATAAGGCGTTAGCACCAGAATGATTCCAAGGGAGAATTGGATGTAGAGAAAACAAACATACCTCGGCATACTTAGAGAGTGCTTCATCGTAAGTGTTCAGGATGTGGCTTCGGCTTTGGATGATGTGGACAGAAATCTCGTTTCGTACAATGCGAGGGAAAGAATGAAGCAGATCTTCATTTAAGAGATCGTACAGCTCGGCAGCGAATTCAACCCCGGTTGGACCACCTCCACACACCACAAAGGACAGCAGGCGCCTGCGCTCTTCATCGGAGGTGGTGGGGAGACACGCTAGCTCCATATTTTCTAAAATTTTGTTCTTGATTTGACGAGCGTCGTCAATCGTCTTCAGGAAGTTACAGTTATCAAGGCCTTTCACACCGTGTGGGTTTGTTACACAGCCTAGTACATAGAAATGTCAATATATTTACGTACCTGCTTGTTCTTTGGCACAACATACCGACTCCGATAACAAGCTTGTCGTATGGAAGATAGAAATTCTTCCTCTGGCCGTCTTGACCAACCTGGGATACTTCCACCAGTTTCGTAGAGAAATCGACATCAACTGCCGAAGCCTTGAGAAAGTGGCCATTAATCTGGTCGATAATGCGCCGAACGGGCTCAACCAGCGACCGAAGACCCAAAGTTCCAACCGTACCAGAAGGTAACATGGGGGTAAACAGGAAATAGTTAGTAGGAGAAACAACGGTAACGTGGTAATCGGCAGGGTTCAAGTTCTTAAGGAGGGCGATGGTACCCCAGCCCGTTCCTAGGATAACCAGACGAGGCTTATCCTTCTGCCGAAGCATAGCCTCCGAGTCATAGTCACCAACCAGCACATCGGCAATGGGCAAATTCTTTGGCCCTCCGAGTCGAGGATTCAGAGCCAATTCTGAGACCGGGATATCTGTCACACTGGGACCTTCGCGGTATGTACTAGCATCGTAGAGGAAGAAGGCGACGACCACGGCACCGGTGGAGATGATTAAAAACCCGCAGTATGTAGAGATCTTGCGTATAGCAGTCAGTACACGGGATCGCTTCAAAGGTTCGACTTTGGCTGCAGTCTCTGATTTGAATCGGATCGGCATCGAGACCGGCGCCAAGGCTCGCGATTGAGGGACCGGTCGCCGACGAGGAGTATGTAAGGAGCGGGATAGAGGTTGGCGGGGGGTAAATAATGCTTTTGAGGCATGAATTCGAGCTGGTAATGACCCCATTGACTTCAGCGCGACGCCGTCCGCATGGGTCCGGCGCAGCATCGCGTTAAGCATTGTCATAACAGAAAGGGAGCTTGTGTGGAGGAGGTTCAGCAATAGAAAACCAAGACGAAGCAGCTCATGATCTTTCTCTATGCACTCAAATAACGAGCGACCTTGAAGAATATGAAATAACAGGAGTAAATCTCACGAAAGTTAAGACAAGAATACGACAGGTATCCATGACGGGTGACGTCAGAAGTACTCATCACGTGCCAGGAGCACTCGGGAACCCGGCATCAAAACTTTGAACTCATACGACAGCTCCCGGCTCCGTAGATTCACCGACAACTATATCTAGATAAATCACTCTTTTGTGTATGTACCAATGGAAATGAATCCGTGGAATTCTATTATATACCCATAACTAACGGGCGTGGATATCGAGCCGAGCTCGAGGAAATCCTCAAGCTCAGAGCATGTATGGAAAAAAAAGCATAGATATAGCAACCACCCATTTCGATCTCGAAAATAAAATAATAATAAAAAGCCATTCCCCGCACAATGCTTAGTGTGAAGAGGGAAATAAATAAACGCCGACCTCGCTTGACATGCAGATAATAAAAAGAAATGATGGATGATGTGGATACGAGAAATCAGTCCCAATCCAAGTCCTCGTCTGGCTCAGCGCTGGACTTCTTCCTTCCGGTTGAAATCTTCCGGCCCTTAGGTCGCTTGCTGATGTTTGAGCTGGAGACGGAGCTTTTGCGCTTCATGGTCCGAGGAGCCACCGTCTCGTCGATGTCTCCGACAGCGTCCAGGCTGTCCCCTTCTGCATCCTCATCTCCATCCACCCTAAACTCCTCGTCGATGGAGAGTAAGGTTGCAAAGTCTCGACATTTTTGGAGCATCGCTTCCTCGCTGTCTAGGGCTGTCATATTTCTGGCAATGGCTTCCCAAAACTTGTCACCGGTAACCCCGTGCACCTTGGTGGCAGTTTTGTTGAGCTCCTTCGTTGCAGGTTTCCCTTCTTTGTTCTTGCTGTGAGCATTGACTCCGTAGAGACGACGGAGGTGAGTTCGAGCTTCCCAAAGCATTGACAACGATGCAGCAGCAGTTGCCAACAATCTCAATGTCGCAGGGTTGGCTTGGCGCGGTAGCATTGTCGATTGTGGTGTCATGGGCGCAAACCCTGGCATCATGCCATTTGAAGCATCTAACTGAGGCGGTCCAATCGGGGTGGGAGGTATATCCGTCTCAATCGCGTGTGCAATAATAGTGCCAGTCGAAGAAACGATACGCTCCATACACGCGATGGTTGGCACCACTTCGGCCAATTGACCGTAGTCGAAATGGGCCAAGTTTTGGGAGATGAAGCGTGCTAGTAGAAGATGTTCTGGAGGGTTGCCAGTTGTATCCAATTTCTTCAGCTCGAAGTTGATTTTGGAGCAAAGGTTCGCGAGGAACTTTTTCTGGTAACGGCTGTTACTGATTTTGACGATCTCAAACAACGGCGCGAGCTTCGAAACGTAAGGCCGAGGATTAGCACCATTGGAGTCGCCGACAATATCACGCTGGTAATAGAACGCCTCTTGCACCGCCCGCATGTATTCTCGCTCAAACATGGATTCGTACTGTTGGTGGAGCATTTTGTGCGTGTCGAATGCGATTTTCGCAATTGCAGGGACCGTAGAAGTCTCCAGAGAGACGAGAACGCCCGCGCATTCCTTTGGGTGCACTAAGCCCTGTCTATTGATACTTGCAATGAGCTCAATGGCGGTCAGTGAATAAGTATCCTGACGCGATTGTGCCACCTGAAGCATGTTTGAGAGGAAGTTTTGAGCGATCAAAGCAGCAGCGCCATCGTTGTCGCTAGCTCTTAAAGAACCGCCCAATCTGGTGGTGTCTTCCTGACTGGCGACTTCTGCAGTTGGCATGACGGCCTTTTCGGACTTGCCTTCATGGATGGCAAAGAAATCAGCAAATGATCGGAGAACGATGTTTTGTAAGCTTGGGACACCTTCTTTGAAAGTCTGAGCGAAAGTCTGCCGTGTGCGTTCTCTGCCAAATTGACCAGGCCAAGACTGGCATATAGATCCTAGGCTTTCGAGAGCCATGACCCTCAGATCGAAGGGTGAATTTGATGCAGTGAAGGGAATAATGGAGTCAACCATCAACCCCGCAACTGAGCCACCGGCCCAGGCGGGGAATTCACTCTTGAAATGAGATGCATACTTTTCAAGATCACAATGCCGCCCAACACAGCCTGCAATACGGATATAACTTTTGGCACGGGCAAGGACTGCAGTATGTGTAGCCGAGGAGAGATCAACACTCTTATACTGTTGCAATGGTTTCAGCACTGAAACTGTTAACTTCACCAGTCTGTTCGTATTTTGCAGAACGCTGTTGATCGTCCACAAACAAGCCATGACCTCGTTCAACTCCGAGCGGGCGAGCTTCGCAACACTCTTGAAAAGGTCGTTCTGCACTTCCTTCAGAAGGGTGTTGTGTGACGAGGATAAAAATGGCAAGACGCAGCGATATATAACCACAACTGATCGGAATATGAAAAGATCATCTGCGGTAGAAAGGTGTCCGATGTAAGGATGCAGGGCCTCCAACTGATCTGGGGTAAACAGTTTCGCATTTGACTTGGCAAAGACGGTGATCGTCTGTAAAAGAGCTTGCTGGAATTCCTTGCTGGATCCATCTGAATCCTCCACTAGTCTCTGAAACATGGTAGAGACCATCGCCTTACAGACTTTGAAGTTCAATGCCGCAGACTTGGATTTGTCCGCAAGGACCGCTTTCAAACAGACGCTAAGAGACTCCAGGGCAGTTTCACTGCGCTCAGTCAGGCCAACGATGAGCCCTACCTGCTCTCCGAGGGCCATTTTCAGTTTCGGCCCTTCGGACGAGGAATCAATGGATTCATGGAATGGAACGAGCCATATTTCTTCAAAGGTTTGGCGAGCCAAAGATGCTACGCTCTCCTCAAGGTCGCCTGTGCGTTGGAGGAAACTGTCAAGGATGGCTAGCTTCAATTCCTTCCGGGATGTTTTGTGGTAAAGTTCCTTCAAAAGCCCGATGCAGCGTTTTCGGACACCAGCTGTTTGATCGGCTGCACAGGCCAAAATGCTTCGACATCCTTCTTCTTCGAGCTTAGGCTTCAAACCAATGCATTGTCCGATCAACTGCAACGCAGAGTCTCGAACCATGGGTGAGGCATCTGTCGTACATCGGTGTATTACGCGCAAAACCGAAGGATCTCTGTCAAGAAGGTTCGGGTCTTTCTCGAGCATGTAGATGACACTTTTCAAGCTGCGGCTGCGAACTTTTGCCGAGTCACCAAGGAAAGAGGCCAAAAGAACTTTGAGAATGGTGTCGAATGCTTTGCCGAAATTGGAATTCAAGACCGTGAGGATATAGGCAAATTTGCCATGCACGTTTGGAATATTGTCGAATTCTTTATGGGTCTCCAACCAGCGCGAATCAGAGAAGGATCTTGTTAAAAGAGTAACCAAATCATCAGTCACCTCGTCGTGTGCAATTTCTTCCTGGTCCTCGGAGTTGTAGTATAGGGCGCAGGCTGTTTTGGCCCATTGAGCCAAGTAGTAGCCCCGTGCGCTGGTCAACTGCCAATTGTCGGAATTCTTGTCTTGCAAAAGGTGCTCGAGCGCAATCCTATACGGACCCGTTGGAGTGATGAGGTCTTGATGATGGAGTGCGCCAGAAGAGAACTCTTCAAATTGCTGTTTGAGGTAATCAGTCAATTCACTATCGGAATCTTCCAGAGCCGGGAGCATGTGCTGAGCGGTTGCTATCAGGTCTGAGATAGCAGACCCCATCCAGCCAAGAAGCTCAAGTGCCATACTCTTCGCAGTCGCCGCACTTTTATCTTGGTCGGTGATTTGAATCATGCGCAAGGCTAAGATCCGGAGGAGCAGTTCTGCAGCTGGCCAATCAGCTGAGCCCAGTACATTGATCAGATCCTGAGTGAAAAGATCCAGGATATTCCGATATGGCTGGTCACCAGTTTTCGTCGAGTTCATAGCACGCTGAACAATGAAGTTCACAATATATTGTGCGGAGCGCATGGCATTGTCGTAGAGTCGGTTGGACTTGTTCGCCAGGCGTTCCAGTGATTCATCAGACTCATCGTCATCAGACTCACCTTTGGCATGGTCCTCGCCATCACCCATAAGCTCGTCGTCATCGTCATCGGTTTGTGATTTGATTCGACGTTTGATTTTCGATCGCGAAGGTGTTTCCAACGCAGTTGTCTGAACAAGCTGCAGGACTAATGCGGTGAGTAGTTGGATGTTTTTTCCATCTGCAACTTTGAACTGCCGGGCATTCTGACGTGTAGTAGGAAGTTTTTCCAATGAGACCAGAATCTCATCCAGAATGAACGGACGCTGCTCAGGATATTTAGAAAACACCTTTGCAAGCACATCCATCGCACCACGTCTAGCAGGCTCGTATTTCTGGTATCCTAAAGCGGAGTCTTTGTCACTGTGTGCATTTTCCACAAATATTAGCTTTGCAGCAAAGAATTCCGCGGCCGTGATCGTCCCCTCGGAGACGTCAATGCGAGACAAGAAATCTGCAAAAAGAGTGAGAACCTTCTTGCTCTGGTGAACAAGAGTTCCAATGATCCGCTTCTGGGCCGAGAAGAATTGGAAGTGCTGGCCGTCTTTGCCACCAGGACGCGATTCCACTGCAGGAATAATGCAATGGTCAAAGAGATGATTGAGAACAGTGGGAATGGCCTCGATAAGATCTTCTGGACAAAGCTCTCGCTCTGTCTGACGCCCAGACATCGTCTGCAGCAGCGTTCCAATTGCGAATAGGGCGTTCAGGATATCTTCGATCTTACCCAGCCACTCCTGGGACGCAAGCTCACTGGACGAATCGCCTAAGCTTATATCGAGAGATTGTGCAGCAATGATTGGCTTTTCGCACAATTTCTGAATGCGGTTTAGATAATCAGACGGTATGTCCTGGAGTCGGTCAAACCCTGCAACTTTGCGAAGGGCTTTCTGGAGGCGAGTGTGGGCATCGGAAGATAGGATCAACCCATGCACTTCTAAAGATGTTGGGTTCACGAAAATGGGGTTTGGTGTCTCAGAAGTCGGGGGAGTCGTATTATCAGGTTCAATTTGATCTTCTGCTTCGAAGACCTCGTGAAGAAGATCCTGAAGCTTTTGCAAGGCTGCATCTGCTTCCTCTTTTTGGTCCTTGAGTCGCACCGCTACCATAGCGTCTTGGCCATGGGCTTTCAATTGCTGCTTCTGCGTATTCGCGTAATCGTTGTGTTGCGGTACGGGTTTGACTGGAATGACCACGGATAGTTGGCTCGATGGAGGTGGAAGACGATTCTGGTCAAAAGAGGCTGAGAACGATGCCGACTGCGATCTGTTCGCAACGTACGCGCGCTGATTCAATGAAGCGGCTGTCTTCGGGGTGAGGTCTTCCTTTTCGGGTTTTGTCTTTGAGGGTGCTTCGGGGTCTGCCGGGGGTCAGTCAATTAACTATGTACAAACAGCCGTACCATCTTGGGGCTTACATCTGAATGCAATGTCCGTAGAGTTAAGCATCATACGTGCGAAGGAACCAAGGCTATTACTACCGGAAGTAGTACCATCATGATCGTTTGGGCGCAACTGTTGACTTCGGGTATGAGCCTGAGGGAGCTTGAATTTGCTATGAAATTCGAATGAGTCAACTATGCTTCAAAAACTTCAGTTTCCTTACAATTCTGTCAGCTGGTCTCCATCCAGCAACTGTTGAATATATTCTCGAGACGTTTCTAAGCGACTAGACTCATCTCGTCCAGATTGCATCTCAGTGTCAAGTTCACCCAAAGTTTTGCGGCCTTCTTGGAGGACATGGTTTATGGAAGTAGTATTTGAGGGTCGACCAACATCGGGACGTAGGATACAGTCTATGCATACGAGTTGTCAGTAAATTGAGCAGGATTGAAGAGATAAAGAGAACAGACGAACCAAGACCAAAGACAGGCGCGCTGGACATGGATGAGTACTGCAGTGCCTCATCCACGGATAGCGGCCTTTGCTGAAACTGCATATTAGAGACATATGGTAGGATCTGATCATGGCCGTTGATGATTACCTGGACGGCGGGTCGTCCATTCTGGTCCATGGTCGCGGTTAAGTCAAAAGAGATAGGCGCGAGTCACAAGGTTGACATGCTCCTGGTAGAGACATGGCAAAGAACGCAAGCGCCTTATGACATCCCTAGATCATTTAAGTAATGAAAAAAGACCAGGATCTGAAAGAAAATGAGCTGAGCTACAACCAAATGAGTTCATGAATTCCGTATGGGTGACGGCACGTTTATTGCCGCATTTGACCGCCTATATGGATGCTCGTGCGTCAAAAAAAAAGTTGCATACATTATTTGCTGCATAAGGCCCGATTCATTGACACTTTGCTTGCACTCTTGATCATCTGCTAGTAGATCGTGAAGTCAATCTTACATTCGTCAGCATGTCTGCTATTGGTTCCTTAATTTTCTGCACAGATTGCGGTAATCTCCTACGAGAATCCACCGGCAATGCGGATGCGATTCTGCACTGTGATATCTGCGGCACTCGGAATAAAGGTGGGTGATTATAAACCTTTGTCGCTTCTGCCAGGCTTGCAGACTGCTCATTTCTAACTCATTATCTTCAGATACAATCCCCCAAACAACTGTGTCCGAGTCTAAGCCATCCGCATTCCCCTCAGCACTGAGAGCCAAACGATCGGCAGTCCAGACCCTATCAGCAGAGGACCGGAAGACTGAGGCTATCATCGAGCGTACATGCAACGACTGCGGGAGGAAGCAGATGTTCTACACTACCGTACAACTGCGCAGTGCCGATGAAGGAAGTACCGTGTTCTACAGATGTGTCTGCGGATTCAAGTATGCCCACCCGCCTCACCAGCGTATTTGAATACTCAACAAATACTAATTATTTCGACAGGGAAACCTCCAACAATTAATCTTGGGAACACGATTATTGTACAAAAGGTGTGGGGAAATGTCTATTTTTGGAGAAAGGCTGTATAACTAGCTATTAAAATCACGACCGTCACGAGACAAATTTCTTTTTTTACACGATATCCATCATGCAGCAACGGGTGCAGCGCTATCCGGGATCAGCGCATATTGGGTTTCACCATTCTTCTCAAACTCTGCCATGTCAAGAGCAACAATGACACTGTCTCTGACCACCTGATCGGGGTCATTCAAAAATTGCTTCAGGGTCTCCTCTACGCCCTCCTCATCGCCCAGGCTGCCAAGGGCCTCAGCCGCTTCGTGTCGCACCATTCCTACTTCCGACAGGTCACTCAGCGAGGCTGTGAGGCTAGGGATTGAGGCAGGGTGGCAGAGTTGTCCGAACACAAAGGCAACCTCATGGCGGAAGAGAGCTGATGGGTCCTTGAGGCCCTTGGCCAGTGCGTTGATAGCATCAACTGCTGTGGGAAGATCTGGGGGCGAGGCAAGGTCGCGCAGACCGAACATCGCACGGTACCTTTGGAACAGAGGAAGCTTTGTGTCAAGCAGTGTCTTTTCCAGGTCGGGGATACAGGGTTCGGCGCTGGCCTCTAGGGGCATGGGTGGAGCAGGGTCAATAGAGGTAAAATCACTGTAAATCAAAGATCTCAATGTCAGCATTTCTCTTCATGGTATACGATATCGCGCGCAGATCGTACCTAGGCTTCAATTTCTCGGCCTTGCGCTCTTCCGAGTTCTCCCACAGGATTCGGTCGACAGCAATATCGCAAGTCTCCCGAATGATATCCAGTTCATTTATATCATCCCTCAATCTCTTGAGAATATCCAAGCTATCCGCGTATCCAAGAGCGCCCAGCGCCTCGGCAGCCTCGTGGCGACACATCGCATCCTCTTCGGAATCCTTGACCACATGCTGCAGGTACGCGACAGATTCGAAGTTTTTGGTTTGGCCGAGACAGTAGGCAAGCTCATGCTTGAGCAGAGCTGAGGGTGACGTGAAACCTGCGGCGATCGCTTCGATGGCGGGGAGGGTCTGGTCTGTGGTAGGCTGTAGGCAAGCCAAGTGCTTAAGGGAAAAAAGAGCGCGGAAGCGGCGAGCAAGTGGCTCAGATTCGGAGACCAGGACCTTGCGAAGAGTAGGAACGGTATTATCTATTTCGGAATGCATTTTGAGGAGTGTGGGTGAAGGACCTTGAGTATAAAGAGAAAGAAAAGTTGTTAATCTTTTTGATCTTATCAATTTTTAGAGTGGGGGGTGGCGGGGCCCGTTCAGGCTTTGGCTGCACATAGGTTTTTTTTGCTCGTACGTTATTATCTGCAATGCTCCCGGTGTAAGCCCAAGCCGTAATATTTGGGGGGATTAAACTAACCTTATAGTTTACTATCATGTATTTTTGTATGTTTAAGTGTTCAGTATGAGGATTTTCGTAGGTGGGAGCGCTGATCTTAGAGAATATATATTATCCAGACCTTCCATATATATGTATGTACATCTCAGTGAGACCCTTGCACCCTAAAAATAAGAATTGACCGAAGGACTAAATAGAAGGTCTTACACTCATTGTACACATTTGGTGAGACATATAAAGGTCCCAAAGAGGTACAGAATAGAAGCTTGAATGGATCATCTCGAAGCACCATAGAACTAAAGCTAGCCTTTACTTTATTTTATGACATTATTGCTCACATGCGCTGTGCTATTGCAATGACTCCAATGGCTGTATAATACTATAGAAAGCACGTTAGGACCCGAGCATAGCTGAGCTGAGGAAGTATCGGACAGTTGGAGCTGCATACATTGGTTGACGGACCTTGTGAGGCACTTTGCCATAAAAACAATAAAAAATTGAGCCAGCTAGGTAATGACCCTACACCTTATAGCTAGTCACTCATCTACGCTCAGCCCACAGTACAATGCACAGTACAATGATACGGGACTGGAAATCGGTTTCTCGGCCGTACATCGTTCCCTTCCCTTTGACCCTGTTAGGCTTAGAAGATGACGTTTAGAGATGACCTATATTACAATGCGATATATAGAAGTGCTTGAAATTGAGTTCGAATGGTAAACTGGCAAATATGTACATAATACAGCGCGAAGTCAAATCATTTGGTCTTGATATGTCTGAGCTTCTTGGGTTCGTGAACGAAGTTGTTGGCATAGGACTTAGGCACAAAACGGCGCTCGTTCGGTTCCTGAACAAAATATTCGTAGCCCTGCTTCTGGGCAAAGTTGATTGCGTCTTCCTTCGATTTGAACTTCAGGTTGGTGCCCTGCATGCAATCGGCAGACGACTGCCAGCCCATGAGAGAGTTCTCCCAACGGTGACCCCGTTGCAAGATATCCCAATCCATGCGCCAGTGGTGCTGGTGCCAGGTGCCAGACTGTGTTGCGGGCTTGGTAGGGCGGTAGATACTGTGGGAATCATTGGTTAGTTTGTGGGAGCTAGACGATACGGCTCAAATTTGTATGACATACCGGACAGTGCGGGCCTGGAGATCGGTAGGGGCTCCGGAGAGAATAGCCGCAGGGAGAGAGTTGCCGGGCTCGCTACCATCCATCACACGCTTGGGCACCGGGGAGAATTGCCTTAATTGAAAGCCAAAGAGTTAGTGAAAGGATCTGCGACGGAACCAAAGGGGGATGGCGTACGAGGTGCCGTGGTCAATAGTAGCCTCATAATCTGGCTGGTGACGGGCGAAAGCCTCGGAAGGAGTCTCCTTGGTGATCAAGGAGCTGTCCTTAGGAGGCGTGGTGGGAGCATCCGAGGTGGTGGTCTTCACGGAAGGGACGGCCTTGGGGGCATTGACGGAGACGAAACGGGCATTGACAGGCGCAGCAAGTCGGCTGACCCGAAGGCTAGCAGCACCCCCAATTCTGAACAGTGACATTGTGTCTTTTTGGATGCGGGGAATGGTCGTTGCCAGTTAGAACTCCCTTCAAGTGTGGTTTGGTTGCGAATTACAGGCAGGTCACGACACCACCGAATCGGGTTTAGCCGGGCTTGGCAAGCCGAACACCCGCAGGGCTCGGTTTGTTCCTCCTTCCTCCTCCATCAGCTTTCTTTGGTTCACTTGCGCTGCGAATCAACGTAAGTCCACGTCTCTACTACCCCACGAATGCCCACTGAGAGTCGCTCTATTCAGTGCGACACATTTCTGACACCTTTCAGCCTAGACAAGATGAGCTACATTGCCCGCCGAGGTCTCTCGACCTTGATCCCCCCCCAAGGTAAGAACATCGCCATTTATGACTATTTGTAGTCATATGACTCTTTGAATGATGCTAATTGTCCCTCAAGGTCGCCTCCCCTAACGTGAGTTACCCATGCGCTGCCATGTTTGACTTAGTGCATCCCTTCCACACCCGTCCCGCCCCGAAGCCGTTTTTCGTGAAGCCCGCGACTTGATTCAAAAAGCCGCCTTTCTTCTGCCTTCACAACTGACACATTCTCAATCAAGGCTATCGGTGCCGCCCAGGATGCTGCCCGCATGGAGCGTGTTGTGACTTTCTACGCTGGCCTTCCCCGTGGCCCTGCCGCTGCTGTCAAGCCTACCGGCCTCATCGGTCGCTACCAGGCCCGTTACTTCAACGGCAAGAACGCCTCCGGTGTTCGTACGTACTTACTAATTGTCCCCTTGTATCGATACAAGTGCTAATATCGATGCAGCTTTTATTCACGCTATTGGCGGTATCCTGATCTTGGGTTACAGCATGGAATACTACTTCCACCTGCGTATGTGTTTTCCTATCAAACTGCTTATATACTCTCTTTATAGTTGGGACATCACTGACTTCATTTTTTAACTAGGTCACCACAAGAACCACCCCCACTAAACTTTCCCTTTCCATCAAATAGGTGGAGGATTGATGTATATACTGGATCCTCTGTCCTACAAGGGAAAACTGTGGTTTTGGCGAGAACTTTAGAATCTCACTTTGTTTCAATATTCAGATTTACTATCCTTTGTCGATTTGTCGTAGTTGCAGTATATTTGGAAGTATACATATTGCATAGAAGCTTGAGTCACGGGCTCTTTCCACAGTTTTTTTTTTCCCATCACATACAAACTTCACACCAGATATCAATAAATCCTCCAGAATTCCGAGTTGCAAGCCACGTCAGCCAATAAGGCCTCTGCTTGAATTGATCAAAACATAAAAAAAAAACCTAGGACTTTTGAAGAGATCCAAAAGGTGTGTGGGCAGATCTCACAACTTTCGTACGGGCCACGCTAAACCGAAAGCAGCGACCCTCAGCTTCAACCCGAGTTGACTCTTGAATCTCGTATCATCTCCCTATCTTTGTATCATCAACCGTCCTTACGCATACTCCCTCCCTCTTTGCCCTAATCCCTTCCTGGGACCACTTGGGCTGCGGATTTCCCAAGACACACGCGCCTATTCGATTCCCGCGATCGTTCTCTCCACACCAAGCCCAACTTGACACGGGCTTCTCATCAACTTCCGAGAGAGTTGACCGATCCGATCCCTGGTTGTGATATCCCATACATTCAGGGTGCAACCAGTCAAGGAACCAGTGCAACTGTGGCGATCCTTGGTATCTGACGATAGGTATGTCTTCTTGGGAATCTGGCATGTTTGATCTGCGACTATTACGTCCCCGGATCTATCTCCCCACTGTCAGGGCACTTGGCTGACATGGTCGCAATTATTATATGGAACAGAATCGAGTATTGTTATGGCAGAGCAGAGCAACCGCGATGTGGTAGATCAGACCCTGTCGGGCGGCGAGCCTTCGCCTTCCGACGTTCCTGCGAGCACCAACGACAATCTATCTGCTGGAGGGGACGCAGGGAAGACCGAACATATCGCAATGGCTACAGCTACATCAAACAACTCAAACTTGAATAATCCGCAAAATGACGAGAAAACGAACACTCTAGATTCACGGGGGAAAGAGCCGCCGGTGACAAGGACGCTGGAGGTTCTGCGATGGTGAGCATTGCTTCTGGATGTATCACAAAGCACTTGCTAATATGGCTTAGGACACTTCTAAGCAGGGCGCCGGAGTTATTGCGACTCGAGTTCTTGAACTTAATGGACTGGCTTCGGCATCGGATGGCGGAGACGACACAGCATCACAAGGTGGTTCGGAATCGGATGCGAGCCGATCAGATGGCAGGAATCCCACTCACAGTGGCTCAGTCAAAAAGCCAGCAGGATTCAAGCCAGTTTCATTTGCTAAATTCTCCGTAAACAAGGTCCCGGGGGCCCCAACACCACCCAAGGTGCCAGAGAAAGGTATGTCTTTTTTGTCAAACATCTCTCATAGCTGGCTCTAACTTGTTTAGCGCCAACTTCTACAACACCACTTGGTACCCCACAGTCAAGTTCACGACCGCGCTTGGTTGCGAAGACTACACTCGGCATGCGTGATTCCTTTTCGAAGACTGGAGCAGGCGGAGGCAAGCCTGGTGGATCAGGGCCTGACCCAAATCAAGTTTGGAATAAAAACAGACGTATGTATCGGTCCTGCGACGCAGTGGAATCCTTTAAACTGACATTGATATCCGTGTAGCTGTTGTGCCCGCTCCCCCAAAACACTTGACCGATGAAGAGTTGAAGCAACAGTACGGAATTCATATGACTTCTCGTATCCAAGAAGATGGGGCTGTTAGCTCCGAAGCAAAGTGGGCGGATATTGATGATGATGAAGATGATTGGGCTCCTGAGACGATTGAGTGGACAGATGGAACTAAGGTCAATCTTACTCAACATCACACTGAACCCGCGCCGGCTCCTAGTCACCGGGAGCCCAAAGAGCTACCGCCTGTAGAGCCAAGCATCGTGAAGGAACCTCCCAAGATTGTACCGAAACCAACTGTATCAATGGGGTCTCGTGCTATGGTACTGAAAGTTGGAGCGAACGCTGAACGGCAAGCGAGAACTGCGAGTGCTTCTTCTAACGGTACAAATGACAAAGTTCCATCTAGCTCCACAAGCCCAGCACCGCCATCCAAGTCTCCTTGGGCCCCTCTGCCTCCCGTCGAAAGAGTGTCTCCAGTTATTGCCCCTGTTCAGCCTCACCAACAGCGCATGTCCGCGAGATACCCCCAGAGAGATGACGGCCATCATGCCCCAACGTCAATGCCACCCAAGGAGATTGCAGCGGATGATTTCAACCGTGCATGGAAAGACCAGTCGGATTTGCCTCAGCTTTTCAATCCTCGATCTTCCCAGTACGAGCCGGTGGCAGAAACCAGGAGAGGATCTTGGCGTCATGACCAACACCCCCGTGCTCCTGCAGTTTTGCAGAGGCCAAACGATCAAACAAGTGGACCGGCAGAGCCATCTGCTGCATTCCAGACGCACAGGTCTAGTCACCAGGATGGTATGGGCTGGGGTGGTCGGCGTCGCACCTCATCAAACGTGAGCGGAGGAAGTGGAGGGTTTGGCCGTAGGATGTCAGTCGGCCGTTTTGATCCCCCTCCCAGATACAATGATGCTCGAAGAGGTTCTCAAGTGAATGGCATGGGTGATTCAGCAATAGTGGGACACGAGCAACACCATGGCAAAGACGAAATTCCTCTGTCTGGTCCAAACGGCACAGCACGTCCGGCTGTTGATGTAGGTATGTCTCCTGTGGAAACACAGGCGGTTCCCCTGGTTCCGCAAGAACCTCAGGAGGACCCTGTTGCTCTACAAGAACGTATTATGAAAGAGAAGCGCCTGGAGGCGAGACAACGAAGAATTGAGCAGGAGGAGAAAGAGGAAGCAGCTAAAAAGGAGAGGATTAGGCAACGTCTCGCGGCGATGGGTCCTGCGCCAGAGAAGAAAACTCCCGAAACGCGCAACCCCCCTCTCTTCAATCTCAACCTCATCCTCAACCTCAACCTCACCCTCACTCTCTTCATTCTCCACAAACCCCTTCCCAACTTCCCCATCCACCCATCCATTCTATTTCTTCACCCCCCAAACCTCCTGTTCCAGAACCCAATCGGGAACCGAAACAGTATGGTATGATGAAAGTGCATCATCCTGACTCTGTTAAGAAACTCGTTGGTGCGCATGACCGCACATCTGAGAGCAAACATATTAACCGACGTGTCTCATCACCTCACCAAGAACCCCATCGTGACTCTGCACCTTCATCTACCTCACACCTCAAGACTGAACCTCACTCACCCGTCCAGAGCAAGGCATCTGATACCAAGCTCGACGAGCACGGTACTCAGTGGCAAGGCAATTTAACTTCGACTTCCTCGTGGTCTCATCCAAATATCGCTGTGCCTTCCACATCCGCCAAAAATCTGTGGAAACCCTTTGGCAGTGACCGAACTCCGACTCTCGGTAACGGCATCTTTGATCAACCTCTGGGGACTTTTGCATCACGTGAAAACCTTTTAGGTCAACTCGGTATGGATTCGTCAAATATGCCTACCCCTCCTAAGTTCTCTGCTCCCAATGAGCCAACCGATTCTTTGCCGTCACCTGAAGCACGTCACCCCTCGTTTGACCCCCTCAACCCAATCGGACGCCCCAGCCCAATCGGCCCGCCCAGCAACCGGAATCGTTCCCTTAATGATTGGAATACCTTCCATGAGAATGCCCTGGAGAAGGAAGCTCAGAACAATAAAGATTTCCTCAAGAGACTTCATGACAGACAGAAGGGAGTCCCACCTCCGCCACCGCCGCCTGTTGTATTCACAGAGACATGGAAGAAAACTCGTGCCACTGAAGATGGCCGACGCATCGTTACACAGGTCACTGAAAGGGTTGTCAACAACGACGAAGACATCGCCAAGGCCAAGGCAGCCGCCGCCAACCAGCAGTCCAACCCTCTTACGAGCCTTGATACTCCTATGGACGGCCTGAATGTGTCTGACATTGGTGCTCGTCCAACCGGCAATGTTCCTACTCGGAGCTCTCGATTCTTCCCCCCGGCATCTGAACAGTCGAAGCGTCAGTTTGCCGAGAAGGAGCGCAGCAGTCCTTCGCCTCCCCCTCCAGAAGAAGTTACCAGCCACCCAGTTTATTCCGGAGACTCGACCCGGCCCCACGTTAATCTTCCTACCCCTAAGCCTCCCAAGCCCGTTGTAAAGCTGCCTCCTAAGGCCATTGGTGCCCCAGCGCCCCCGCCGACATTTGCTTCTATGGCAGCTGCACCACCGCGTAACGCAGCCCCTCCTTCGACTGCGCTGTCGTGGCAGGACAAGATCAACGGCCTCTTCGGCAAGACCACTCCCACGCAGAAGAAGAGTGTCTTAGCTGTGACATCAGCTACCAAAGAGCCCCTTCCTGTTCATGCAGCTCCTGTTTCAGTGTCTATCCCCCAGACCAAGATCAGCTCCCAGTCTGGCGATGGCGATATCGCTGTTCGACAAGTCAATGAACAAGATGAAATGTTCGAAGACCGCGAACCTGGCTCACTGCCTGCTGTCCGTGTGCCAAATATGGCACCCCAGAATTCTTGGAGCGCAACTCGTCCCTCAGAGCGATCCCGTGGGAAGAACTTCAAGCCGGTGCAAGCGCAAAGCATTCAGCCGTTCTTGGTCGGTCACAATGATCGGGATAGTCATGGTAACACTCGTGCCTCGGTTTTCCTTCCAGGTGGCTCTGAACCAAAAGGTGTTCTGATTCAACGCAAGGCTGGCCCGACCCGAGGCCGCAACACCAATAACAATGGCAGCATCAATGCCAGACCCCGCAAAGGAATCAACAACAAGTCCGGCGATGTTTCTGGTGGCTCGAAGAAGCCTACTGGCAACACCGTCTCACGACAACAACCCCGTCAGCGGTCGGGCTGGAGCCCGGAACCCCCCACTTCTCGTTAAGAAGTTTCGATCTTGCAAGCATATAGTTTACTCAAAGCGTTTTCGGTACCTTGTTTGTGGTTATCCTGCCTGGGAGGCGAGAATTGCGGTCGTTCTTGCCAACTCCTAATCAACATCCGTTTTCCGACTCTTGTTGCCATTGCCCACTTCGTTGCTCTTTTCTGGAGTTGGGCCACAATTCAGATCCTCCTCTCCTCCCCTCACGCATTCGCGTTTCTCATGTACTTGTGATTTTCTTTTCTCCCCTATGTGTCTACCCCGACCCATTCAGGACTCCGGCCTTTCTTTTGGCTTCTGATGTGTGGATAGTCGTCATCTACCGATTCAGCGTCCTGTCTGTGTGATCATTGCCCTAGTGGTGCATGCTTGTCCCGACCTAGCAGTATCGCATTGCCTCATGTTGCCGAGTATTCAGCCAAATTCGCACCGATACTTACCAAGAGAAATCCATTGTTACACAATTTCACCTCCTTGTATACTGTAGACATGTAGTTTCCAGCTCTCAAGATACGCAAACAGGGTTTGCTACTATGTGATCCGTTCGAACAAGAACTGGCAAGGCGTAGGGGGCCGTCCCTTTGGAGCGAGCTTGTAGCCTGGCTACAGACTATGGTAGGGAGGTGCTTGCACTCGCTGTCGAATATTGCTGGATGTGAACATATCTACGGGGGAGTCCGCCATATTCAAAACTGCTGCGATGTTAATGGATAACTACCGAGACTGTGGAGCTTTTCTTTTAAGCATTGTGGGGAAGACCTATGCTATAGCTGAGATGGGATACTCGGCCCTGCTACAGGGCTACTGCAGCATATCGCGGCGGTGATATAGGCGTTGCATGTTTCACACCTTCGAATGGCGATTGGGCTGCTTTATAAGTCTTCAATAGCACGCTACCTGTTGTTGACGGGAATATGGAGATGGGGGTTCTTTTCGTGAGAATATCAAAGGTTTTAGAAAAGTCCATTTCACAAAGCCTCTTTCCGCTTTTTTTTTTACCTTCGACCTATAAAACCGACAGACAGACATCTAAACAGAACGATATCCGAGAAGACTACTAAAAGACCACTGAAAAGTCATCACAAGGCCGCATAAGCGATCGACTATTCTAAGTAATTGGGATATGCTGTCAGCCATATATCAGGATGGCTTTACTTGATTCACGTTGTCACATCGATAGAAGAGACAGAGAGGCTCCCCCACCTTTGACGATTTGATATTCCGAGTAATGAAAGGCTTTTAATTTAAAATAAGACTCAGAAGCATAAGTAGAGGATAGAAGATAGTCAAATAGTTTACACAAAAGATAGGTATCAACCGAGGAAAGCCCTTATAAGGCTCAAGATAAACGCCCTGTCCCTCGAATACGCCGCCCAGATCAACCGTAATACCAAAACAAGTGAATCATCACAGAGACGGTGGCATCTGTGATACCGCAAATCCGAAGATGGCCATAGTTTTGATATCCATAACGCCCCCAAACCAAGCCGGAACATCCATTAGATAAACATGCATATTAAAAACAGCTCGCAGAAATTGAACAAAAGGAAAGTAAGTAGGAGACCTCCCCTCACCAGTTCCAGGTCCGGCTGGAAGCAGCAAAGACAGGAGGCTTCCACTGCAGACGGGCAGGATCGATTTTGCGCGCGCCCTTGATCTCCTCCTTCTTGAGTCGCTTCTCGTGTTCCTCCACGACTTGGTCCGTGAGTACAATGACCCAATTACCCTTCTGCAAATATAGTTAGTAAATCATACGGTAATGTATGTGCTGCAGTGCAGTGCACACTTGGAAAATTAGGCTTACGTGGTATCGAAGCATGTTGAATACAACCAGAGTTTCGTGGACGTCCTTCTCGGTCATGGAAGTGAGCACCGCAAGCTCGTTCTCGCTAATAGCCTCTCGGTTTGGCTCGATCAGTAAATCCACTAGCGTCTCGCGCCAGTACTGTCGATAACCAAGTAGACCCAGATCACTGAGTGGCTTCTCGGGGGAGCCGAGCTTGCCTTCGCGCTTGCTGAGCTCGTAGCTGAACGAGATGAGCAGGCGACCGAAACCGCGGCGCTGGTATTGCGGCAAAGTCATAATACATGCCAGGTTATACCCTTCAGCAGAGTCCTTCTCTTTGGAGAAGTAGCCAACGAAATGGCAGCCGGTCTCGTCCCGTGTGGTCATGCAGTAGAACAGGAACGGGTCGACGTCGTAGTAAAGCGTCTTGTGATCGAGGAAGAGTTTACTCAGGAGACACAGGTTCCGGCACCAGGTACGCTGGCGACGGCCGTCAACTTCAAAGAAGGAGATGTAGTCGTCGCGGTAGATCTCATTGCCGGGTGGGTGGGTCAAGGTGCATTTTGCACGATGGCGCTCGAAAGCACGCTTGTTGTCGAAGTAGCTGAGGCAGAACTCGTCGATGTAGACTAGGTCGACGTCCGAGAAGGAATCTGGGTACGGTGAGAAGTACCACGGCTCGACGTCGTACTTGCCCATCTGGAGGCGAGTCAAGTTTCGTACGCGATGGATTTCCGTCGGGTTCTGTGTCATACTACCACCTGTGCGGAGCCGCTCGATTTCCTCCCCGCGTGTAATCACCTCGCCAGTTGCCGTTTGGACTTGATCTTCTTTTACTGATTTGCCTTCCGCTGCAGCATCTGCCATCTCGAAGTCTTCTGACTCAGTGGCCTTAGGCGTGCCGACTGTTGACACAGCCTCAGATGGGAACAACGATGTGTCTCCTCCAGGTGTCTCAACACCGAGGTTTTCTTTCCCTCCAGCCTTCGAGGGCCGTGATATCTTGCCGATGTTCAAATTCTTGCCACCCAATATATCAGGTGTTTGTGACAAATCGCGGCTGTCAGCACGGGCACGCTTATTAGAAGTCACATTCTTGCTAGGCGCCGCTTTGCTAGCAGCAGCGGTCTTCTTTTTATCAGCTTTGTCTGGCTGGGGCCATTCAACTTCTTGAGAGAGATCGATACGAGAAGACGCAACCCATTCTGGAAATCAGTCAGAAAAAGTCCAAAGCGAACCATTGTACTTTCCGGAGTTTGAACTTACCATCAAGACGCTTGTTGAAATCGACATAGTGTACGCTGGGATCTATATTAGCACCAATTTCAAGCATAAACACGATATGAATAGAACCAAACATACTAAAACGAAGGGCCATCCTTCCGCTGTCTAATCGACAGAATCTCAGCTTTCCGCAGTTCTCCATCCTGCACAAAATAGTTAGTATCAAAGCCCAACTGGGGTCTGATCACGCCGATATATAATCACGTGATACGACACAAAAATCTGCGACCAGTCATGACGAACCTTCTGCACCATGGCCTTCACACCGATTCTATAAAGCCAGTTAGCATTTGCGACCGGTGAAAGTAGACATAAAAAGCCCAAGGCTAATTGTTTCAGACATAAAAGGCGACATACCTGATGGTGTTGAGTGTGGCGAACCCTTTGTCAACGGGGTCGGGCGTCCCCGTCGTCTCCCCGTGGGAATCTCGGACGCCCATCGTGTTGGACCGGTAATAGGGACTGAATCAATATCAGAGATGGGAATGATGGAATCGAGCAGATATTGTGGTCATTTGGTGATGGGGAAATGATGCGGGAAAGGGAGCAAACTGGGAGGTTTATGTAAGCTGTTCCGCATTGGGTGCTATACAAGACTTTGATATATTGTCTAGCTGAAGACTTTTTAAAAGACTACATTACAAGATAGATTCTTTTCATTGCTTGAAACAATCAAAATGATAATGCCATAAACACCGTCACCTATTTTCGGGATTTGCATCCCTTCCATGTTGCCATGCCATGATCTTGTAGATAAAATACAAAGCCCAAACCAACGCCACGCGCCTTGCAATGAATCAGTGACGAAGAACAGCCGTGAAAGAAGGTATATGTCTCAGCCAAAGACAATAAGTATTCCTCATCACCCTTCAAACTTCCGCTTGACACCATTCGCATTCGCTGACGGTGGCATAGCCTGAGCTCTCCGTTTTTTCTCCTCGTCCCCAGCAGCCATGTTATGCTGGCGCTGCTTCCAAGCTGTTTTGATGATGGGAGCAAGGCGGATGAGATCATCTTCGGTCACGCGGTCCTCGATACTTTCAAGAACCTTTTCAACAGTGGAGATGTGGTTTGCATCGTTCTTGTCATCACGAATACGATAGAAGCGCCAGCGTCCTTCAGTATCTTTGGCACACTCAACGATAGTGTCATCAAGAGGGATGCCCATGGCTTTGAGATCTTCCCATTCCTTTGGCTCAAGGAACATCTCTCCAAAAAGACGATACTCGCCAGCATTGAGCATGACGAACAGGTGGCAGATTGGAATAGCGTCGTAGTCCACATAGGGCTGGATGATACCCTCAGCCTCATCATCGGTATCTGGCTCGAGCGTCGGAAACTCGAGGCGCATACGGAAATCAACAGTATTCTCTTGGGGTGGCTTCCATTTGAGGATGTGCTCGTCGGTGCCGATGCGGTATGGAGTACTGCGGCAAGTAAAGATGAGACCGTCATTACCGTGAATGCGCTTGACCTTGGGGATAATTTCGCGGAACATCATCTCAATCCCGTAACTGAATTGCGTCGATTTGTCCTCGACTGCAAAGGGGCGGTGGGCTTTCTCCTCCGGGAATTTGCGGTACATGGCATTGTATGGCCTGAGCACTTTTTCCTTGAAGTACGCCAACCGCTTGTCCAGGGTACGGTGCATCAAGCTTTGTCCGTCTAGCACTAAACAGTCGAAGACTAGATATTTCAGCTGGGTGGTTCCATCCTCGTAGGTGTCGTTGACAAGCTCGCCGTCAACCAGGGTGTCGACGTGATATCCCTGGAAACTTTCGTCGTTCGGCAGGGGAAAGTGTAGGCCGGGTACGTAGCGGTAATCGTTTTTGCGATCGATCAGGTAGTGAATCTCCGGCATGTCGGAGTCGGGATCTCCGCGCGCAAAGTACATCAAGCAGCGGATGCCGTCGGTCTTTTCGCAGACAAAGTAGTCCTCCCGCTGCAGCTCGGTGAGGTGGCGCGACGCAAAGCTGACTGGTTGTGCCCCAGGGAAGTTAAGATTGTTACGTCCGAGAAGTTTGGCAACTTCGCGACGAAATTGATCCGCTAGGTCATGGTCGGCTTTGATACCTATCGCGTCTAGATCGGGGACAGCGTGGCCCATTGTGAAGGTTCGAAGGTTCGGAGGAGCAGGGGTTTGCGGTAAAAGCAGCTAAAAATGAGTCTGTAAGGCTCAGAGTCCCCTCAAGAGGTAGATGGGGGGGGTCGAGCTGCGATCAATAAGACTCGGAGAGCTTGGTGGAGTGATAGCAAATGCGAAGGGCGCTCGCCCGCAATCGCGACGATATAAACCAGACGCTTTTAAGCTGCAGGTGGCTTTGAAGAAAATGAATAAAGAGGATCACCCAAGGGTCACAGTATGCTCGCTTTGCTCATGCTGTCGGGTTTCAAAGACAATAGATGATCGATCGGCGAACAGAATGAGCTGAGAGGTGCCCGGATGCCTCAGGCGCACATCACGTAATCGAAGAGCTTCCCGCCGAGGTCACTGCGGGCTCTAGAGCTAGGTGATCCTGTATAGTGTCATTGGAATGTTATACTGACTATAGATAGTATTATGCTTATGAATATTTATTCAGAACTAATAAGGTTGAAAGTATTCAATTGCAACTACTTTCGAAACTCCAAATGTACATCACGCCAGCCGGGGTATCATATCGTCACCTTTCAAAGCAGACAGAACCAGCCTGTGCCCATGGCCTATCCAGGGAAATTGAGAAACGAGAAAGATGCGAAGAAATCGAAGAAGAATGGTGCGATGGTCAGTAGTACTCCTGTACCCACGAACGCCAGCATCCAGTATTCAGTACAGACAGTAAAAGCTCAAACCCAACCGCAAACGAGAAGGGGGTCGTCATAAATCATTGTTTGATATGCGGCAGTCGACTGACATGCCAATCAAGCAGCTGAAGTGACCGGGGTTTTGTGGCCACCTGGAACAGTGGATCTCTTGCCTGCATCCATTCCACCAGCGGAGACATCAGCCTCCCCATTGGCGTCAAGAGACGATGATGAGTCTAAATCGGCTGCAACAGTCGAAAAAAGAATGCCACCAAAAAGGGGTTGGCTATCGTCGTTGGAGAAAAGACCACCGCCATTCCGAACTCCCATGGCATGCGACATCTGCTCCTTGATGCGGACGTATCGGTATTTCGACTTGGTGGTGATGATGGGGTGGCGAACAAGAGGCTGGGGTGCGGAGCGGGCAATGGCGGCCATGACAGAGTCTCTTTCTTCGTCTGAGTCAATGGGACCTGTGTTCTCGATATCTTCCTGCAGAGGAGCGTTTGCATCGATGGCGGCCTCTGTAGTTCGAGAGGGTTAGTCATCTCGTGATCTATGGTAATGAACATGAATAAGATAATAGTAAGCTTACTCTGCTGGCGAGCCTGATTCTTCTTCTGATACTGCTGGAGAAGCATATCATACGGTAGAGTCCGACCAGGAACCGAGCGCTTGGCACCCATTGAATGGCTCTTGCAGGTCAAGGAACGAGCGCACTGTGCGCCGTTTGGAAGAGTAACACCACACTGTTTTTCGACGTCGACAGGACCCTTTGGCTTGGCTGTCTTTTGTTTGGGCTCGTCCTTCTTCTTCTTTTTCTTTGATTCCTTGCCGTCGTCCTCATCGGCCTTGCGCTTCTTGCCCTTCCTGTTGCCGTCCTCGGTGCCCTTGGTGGCGCTCTTTTTGGCGCTCTTCTGGCCCATGTTGGGGTTGTCTCCATCAGCCTTGTCGGGGCCGTCATCGTCTCGATCGTCGCCGGCCTTCAGGCGATTGGCCGCGTCGCGAGCTTCCTTCTTCTTGCGCGCCTTCTCCTGCTTGGCCTTCAAGCAGCCGCGGACATGGTCCGCTGCAGTTTGCTTGAGTGTAGGTCGCTTGCAATGCTTGCAGATTACGGTCTCAAGGAGGTCATCTTCGCGCGGCTTGCCGGTCGGGAACACGGAGACGACCTTGCTGTCGAGGGTGGGGAGGGGAGAGGCGGTAGGGGAGGTGTCGATAGGGCCATCTTTGGCATCTGTGTGCTTGTTAGTATTGTCAATGCCCGTGAAAACACGTCCGGGAGCTGTACCATCTGCCTTCTTCTTGGTGGATGCCTTGGACGTCTTCTTTACTTTGATCTTGCCGGGTTTGGTATCCTTGTCCGTGAAGGTGTACCCAGAAGCATCAACCAGACTTCCCGGTCCTGCCAACAAAGATAGAATTAGCTCAGATCGTTTAAAAATTTCATATGCGCCGAGCATGATGTCAAAGTATCCCAAGCCTTTTGCGCTTTCAGCAGGAACTAGACATTGCGTACCTCGACCGGGGTCACCACTATTCGCCATGGTGCGCGCAAACTGAGAGAGTAGCGAGAGACAGAACAATATCTTATCACTCGGAAAGCCTTTGAAATGACGTGGGTGGATGGTTATTAAGGAATGAGTTCAGTCTCCGGAATCAAGGTCGGGCTGGGGCTCCGCAGTAGGATTGATCACGTGCCATCTATTGATCTATTGAATAGGCCTCCATTGTGCTTTGAGCGTAATATTGTCGGTTTATTCCTAATAATGATCAATGGGTGAGGGGATTGATGTTTTTTAAATCAATCTCTTCGAAAATAGTTCATTATTGGTCAATCAAATCAGTCAGGCAGCGATTCTTTCTAGACAAATCAGTACATGCCAAGCTTCTGGCCCTAAAAGTCACATAGTCTTAACAAAAGTATCATACAATATCGTATTCTCGAAACAAATATTAGGAATAATTTGCAAAGCAGAGGCTACTGTTTGTTCCACCAAAGCCAAAGCTATTTGTTAAGGCAACATCAATCTGTCGTGACTGGGGATCGTTCGGCGCATAGTTGCAATCAAACCCATCAGCCAAGCGGTCTAGATTGATAGTAGGGGGCATAGTATTCTGTTCCTTGTTAGCATAAACCCTAGCACACTATGTCCAGGGCAAAACTGTAACTCACCTCATGGATTGCAAGTACACTGATCAAAGCTTCTATAGCACCAGCACCGCCAAGCAGATGACCGAGGGCACCCTTTGTGCTGCTAACGTTCACATCAGCAGCCTTATCTTTGCCATCAGGGCCAAGCAGAAGTGCCTTGATAGCAGTGTTCTCAGCAGCGTCACCGACAATGGTCGAAGTTGCATGTGCATTAACATAGTCCACTGCAGCAGGGCGTAGCTGGGCTTGTTTAAGCGCCTTTTTCATGGCCATAAACGCACCTTCGCCATTTTCCTTAGGCGAGGTCATATGGTGTGCATCGCTAGAGCAGCCGTATCCTTTGAGTTCTGCATAGATCCGAGCCCCTCTTGCGAGAGCATGTTCTAGCTCCTATGATAGACATTAGTATTAGTATCAGGTTGTGGTACACGAATAGAGGCAGTACACATACCTCGAGAATCATAACAGCTGCTCCTTCGCCAACCACGAAGCCTACACGGTCGGCATCAAACGGCCGTGACGCCTTCTCCGGATCGTCGTTGAATCCCGTCGCTAGGCTTCTTGCACGCGCAAAGCCGCCAATGGCCAAAGGATGGATACAGGACTCGGCGCCACCAGCGACCATCACATCAGCATCACCGCAAGCAATGAACCGAGCTGCATCACCAATAGAATGTGCACCAGTCGTACAAGCCGTTGTTGCAGAATGGCTCGGGCCCATGAACCCGTACTTCATGGAAATATGCCCAGCGCCGAGATTGATCAGCAACTTTGGCACAAACAGTGGATTGACTTTCTTGTAGCCCTGTGTAACAAGTTAGTTGTAAACTTCCTTAGACATGTACTATACAGAACCTCACCCCCCTGTCGTAGGCTATAACTGTATTGTAGATTTCATCAAAGTTCCCAATGCCCGATCCCAGACAAACTCCCTATCAAAATGATTAGTATAGCTGTTGAGCCAGCACGTATTCCCACACATACCGTCGCCTCCCTCTGCTCGAAAGGCTCGGGCTTCCAGTTCGCATCCTGTAGCGCCTCTTCTGTTGCTGCCATGGCATACTGCGCAAACTGTGCCATCTTCCGCTCCTCCTATCCTAAAGTGTTAGCATTGCAGATAAAGCACAAACTAGAAAGTGAGTGTAGTGAGAAAAGATTTCTTACACCCCGACTTAACCATTCCGAGGCAGTCCACCCCCCATTCTCACGACTGCCCTGTGGCACAACAGCAGCAACCTGACAGGGCTGCTCAGCAAAGCGCTCATCGCGGTCTTTCACATTAACAACGCCACAATGACCATCTAGTAAGCGTTTCCATGTACGCCGAATCCCTGCCGCCAAGCAAGGTGTTAGTCACAGTAACATTCACAAATTCCAAACACAAAAGTTCGATCAAACACGTATAGTGCAATCTAGTATGATACCGCGGGAGCTGCCTCTTTTCTCCAGGTGTCCCGCACTAGTCCGCCTGTCCTCTGTCATTGGCTGTCACAACCTTCCCCTTCCGGGGTAGGAAGTGGGGACGTAAAGGGAGTATCTCGAGAGCCCGGGGTTCGGGGATATTGGATATCACGCATGAGCTCCCGGATAATCAGAAATGGGTAGAGCGCGGCAGGGATTGGCTTGCTGACAGACGGAATTGCGGGATTGCATGCATTGTCCCCGATAACATGCCTAGGTTATCTCTAAAGTGGTCCTTCGAGCTATCAAAACAGAACAAAAACCAAAATAAAAAATAAAACAACTTACCTACACCTAGCGGTGTCACCGCTCCAAGACCGGTCACAACAACTCTCCTCATTGCATCGTCAATAGCTTTGTATAAAAGCTATCAGAGTAGTGTCAAAGGAAAGAAAACCGAAAAGCGGGCCAAAGCCAAGAAGGGAAAGTCTTCACGACGGGTACACCTTATCTGCTCGTCTTTCCCTTTACAACATCGCTGCTTGAGGAAACTTGACGAGACAATATGTAGAAAAAGATAAATATATCTTCATTCCCAACTTTCCTTTTACTTCATCCCACTCCAGTCATGCCTACTTGGAAAACCTTCCTTACACTGGCTTTGGCCGGCTCCGCGGCCTCCTGCGCGCACCATGATAACGGCGAGGTAGTGCCAGAACATGAGCGGGCGGAATTACTCAAGAAATGGGATCAGGAGGTATGATAATACAATATCCAATATATGAATTTCGAACATTCCTAACATATAACTATCCAGTGGTCCTTCTCCGGCATTGCCAGCTTCGCCCACCTAAAGCCGGTCAAGTGTCTTATCGAGCCCGATGAACACTACGACATTGCCATTATTGGCGCGCCGTTCGATACGGCCGTCAGCTACCGACCAGGTACAGAAACAATCTCCCAATCCCCATTACCCAGCATACAACCCAACCCAAAGGCAGCCAGTACTAACATAATCCCCAGGAGCCCGCTTCGGACCACGCGCAATCCGCGCTGCGAGTGCGCGCCAAATGGCCGCAACAAGCTACAACACGCGCGCCGGGATCAACCCATACCAATCCTGGGCCAAGATCACTGATTGCGGCGATATCCCCATCACACCGTTCGACAATGGGCTCGCCGAGCGACAGATGTATGAAGCGTTCCTGGAGCTAGGGTCACGCAGCATTGTGAACAAAGCCCCCAAGATGAGCGGGATTGGTGCCAAGCACCCCAAGCTTGTAACGCTTGGTGGGGACCATAGCATTGCGCTGCCAGCGCTGCGGGCTCTGCACCAGATCTACCAGAAGCCGATAACGGTTGTGCACTTCGACGCGCATCTGGACACATGGAACCCTGTTCGGTACAGCGCGTACTGGCAGTCTGAGCAGACGCAGTTTAACCACGGGTCGTTTTTCCACAAGGCGAGTCGGGAGGGACTGATTTGTAATGCTACATCTGCGCATGCGGGACTGCGGACGAGACTTACTGGTGTTGATGCGGGGGATTATACGAATCCAGGGCCTGAGCAGGGATTTATTCGGATTCATGCGGATGATATTGATGAACTTGGGCCTATGGGGATTGTTGAGACTATTATTGCGCGGACGGGACTTGATCCTGAGCAGCCGGTTTATCTTTCTGTTGATATTGATGTGTTGGATCCGTCAACGGCGCCGGGGACGGGTACGCCCGAGCCTGGTGGTTGGACTACGCGTGAGTTCATTCGGATTCTGCGTGGGTTGGAGAAGTTGAATATCGTCGGGGCGGATATTGTAGAGGTTTCCCCTGCTTATGATAATAAGGGGGAGACTACTGCTCTTGCGGCGGCGCAGGTTACTTTTGAAATTATTACTAGTATTGTTAAGTCTGGTGTCGATGAGGAGCTTGGTGGGTGGTATGGGTGGATGGAGCGGGAGGGAGCTCAGGAGAAGGAGACTAAGGATGAGCTTTGAGTTATTTTGGATAGATTTATCTACGAGATGCATGTTGAATGAAGTGAAGAATGAACGATATTGTATAATTTGAATGATTTCTTGATGCTCAGGTATAAATGGTGTGATGTCATAACATAGTAGAAATGTTCATCTACTCCCTAAAAATATGATATCAGATTGGACCTCAGCAAGTGACTTCATAGAACTGGTTGAATTGGAGTCCACTATCTGCGACTTTCTAAGAGAAGTCACGTTGCTCAGTGAGACATAGCTCGAAAGTAAGAGATCAAACGCAGAAAGAAAATGAACAGAGATGCTGTATCAAGACCGCGCGCGTAGATAGTAATGGTGATAGTAGATCAGATTGGAATAAAGGGCGAAACCACAGGCAAAAAAGACGCAAAGAAGAAGCCGGATCTGCAAGGGAAGGGCACAGCAAGCTCAAATTCGTAGTCCGGGGTCGCAAAGCTAGAAACAAATAGCACGCGAAGGACAAAAAGACAAGGGCATAGGGGGGATATGGGGAGAGTGACGGAAACAGCCAAAACACGCCCTGACGTCCAACGCCAAGAGAGACGATCAAAAGAGGTGAAAGCGTCGGGTGCGGAGAAGGTAATTGGTGAGATGCGGGGAGTATAGCCGACGCGAAGGGGGATAAGGTCAAAATTGCAGTCGCTGTATTTCGTAAAGGAGAGGAATGAGGATCGAGGGGAAGTGAAAGGTGAAAATAGACGAATCCCAAAGGTCCAGACCAGGTTGAAGACGGCAGACGCAGCCAGGCGAAGCAAGAAAAGAAGAAGCACAGAAGGGACACAGCAAATTAGAGAGGCTAGAGCACCAACCGGGATATGCAATCAGAGACAAAATAAGAGAAAAGGGGATCAAGAAAAGGCACAGAAGCCATTTTTCAACTGGAAAACGTAGATATGGAACGCTTCAGATAGCATCGCTAGCCATAATACAAGACCACATCCCCCTTTTTTGTCGCTGAGTTTGGATATCCCAGAAAACCAGTCCAGCCAGAAATAATTGCCGCCCAATAGAACGTGAAAGAGTAGAAAAAGAGAAATAAACAGGTTCATTCCATCGTAACTGCTTCGAGGCGCGCGTCAACTAGGCATCAACCCAAGTGCAACATATCCGTCGCACTCAGACCTGTTGCGATATGTCCGTGAAGGATAAGTTCACAGCAAGCGGCAGCCCCTTGACTTCTTCTTGGGCGCAGGCTCGAGTGCTGCGACAATAGCCTAGAAAGTAGAAGAAACGGGTTAGTGGCGGTGTGGAGATATCGGGCAGCAAAAATCGAAGATTCCGTGTACCTCATCAAAGACATCCTTCAGCTTATACTGTGTCAGAGCAGAACACTCGACGTATTTGACGGCGCCAAGTTCCTTAGCCATCCGGTCACCGTCTTCCTTGCGGATGGGCGACATCTTCTGGCGAGCGAGCTTATCCCGCACTCCGGCGTCGTCGCGCAAATCAGTCTGAGTGCCAACGATCAGGCAGGGAACACCGGGGCAGTGGTGGTGGACTTCGGGGAACCACTTTTCGCGAACGTTCTCGAATGAAGCAGGTGAGGTAACGGAGAAGCAGACCAAGAACACGTCAGTCTGCGGGTAGGAGAGCGGGCGCAGGCGGTCGTAATCCTCTTGACCGGCGGTATCAAATAGTCCAAGGGTGTAGGGCTCATCGCCGATCCTGAATTTTGAGAGCGATCGATTAGAAGTGTTTCTTTGAGCCTGGACTGACGTATTATATTTTTTTTCTCCTCCCCGGGGGGGAGGGGAGGTGTTCGAAGGATGACTTACATCACGGTCACGGCGTAGTTGTCAAAGACGGTGGGGACATATTCCGAAGGGAACTTGTTCGTTGTGTATGAGATGAGCAGACAGGTCTTTCCTACTGCACCGTCCCCCACCACGACACACCTGGATTGGGGTTAGCCATGAGATCTGGAGGGGGGTGTATTCTCGGCGGGATAAATGGGGATGGAATAGCGTACTTGATGGTAGCGACGACCATTTTGAATTATTTGGAAGTATGGATGTTAGAATGTTAAAGAAGAAGAGTGTGGGAGACAAAAAGGGAGGAAGAAGCTGTGGTCTGGATTGAATGGGGCAACCCGCAGAGTGATGGAGTCTAGACGGCTAGTCTCGATACACGGTCTGTATGATTGTATTTATATCATATTAAAGGGATCTAAACTGATAGTTTTTATATTTCTATCCATTTTAATCTTGACTATGATAATTTCTTGTTCATCTCTATTATGCCAAGATAACTCCTTTTGACTCCTATAACATACTATAAATGTCAACGGCCAACCGTCGGCTAAGCGCTGTGATCCACTGATTTTATATTCTCTAGAAAGACCTTAGAGAACTCAAAATATCTACCTATAACAATACATATAAGTTTCAGTATAGAACCGGTCTTATAAAGTGTCCGTCGAAAGGAGGTTACCCCCGGAGTATTTCCCCCCCTTTTCCCTTCGAGTCCTTTTCTTTCACCCTTTTCCCGTGACACGAAAGGAACCAAGTAAGAAAAAAAAAAAAAAAAAAGTAAGTCCGAAAAAACCCCCCCCCCCAAATTTCAATATCCCGTTTCACCTTCACGGGTTCCCGGTCTCCCCTTCGGCCCTAAATCACCCCCTTTCAACCCGTCGTTTTACGTCGAGATAGCTAGATGGAATAAAAATACAATCACCTTGGTATTCATACATACACTTCATACGTCCAATCCAAATCCACCATACGGAGTACCCTTGTTCTTACTACTCCGTCCTCTGTAAGTGGCTTATTCCCATCACAGCTTGGCAGCCCGATCCAGATCTAGTCTCTCCACTGTCGCCTTCACTGGCCGAGGTCCTTGGCTCACAATACTAAGTATGACCTCTGGCCCCGGGGTCCATGACTGACAAGCTGACAGCTGACATGGCATATATGTATTCCAGTGTGCCCGGACTGTATACATTTACAGTAAGCACATGCACATGCACATAACAGGGGGGCCAGGGGTGTTAGGGGTGCCGGGGAAATCCAATTCGTATCTAATGTGTCTTTAAACCCTCCCGTTGCGGTATCTGGTATGCATGCATGCATATATGCAGGTACATGCATGAGTAATATACGTGGGTAGACGTGGTGCTTACTGGACCTGGAACACCGGGGAATATGGGTATACGAGCTGAATAAAGGCTGGGGATGGGGAGAAAAGAGAGTAGTAAAAGAGATAAAAAGAAAAGACCGGATTCAATCTTTACAGCTTAAGTGGGCTTTCGATATTTGTTATAGGGTCGACTCCTAATCCAAATGCAAATCCTTCCTGTGACGGATAGCAATGGATATATGGCCGCGATGCGTGAAGTTTGGGCTGGACTAGACCGGGGTATTCGATTCTGGCGTAAATCAATGCAAAGTACCCTTGTCTAGTGTGCATGCTAGTGGGAATTAACTTTATTCATGGCAGAAATCAGAACCCACTGAGCCATAGCTGCAGGAATGAGAGAAGCCTGTTACAGCCCGAGGGTCTTAGACCGGCAAGTCGGGTCGGAATAATTGCTAGGTTTCGCAGGTTTCCTTTACGGATTATGGTTGACCTACATGTATGCAGCCTGCTCTATTGAATGATACAGCCTTATAAAAATAGACATGTCTAACCCCATGAACGGAGTACATATTGACGCCGAATGCAAATGATGGACGAGCTCGTCGTCCAGTCCGAGTGAACAAAATATGTCGAGGATGTGTTGCACCTTGCTCGAACAACCCAGATTTTGTCGCTTGGTGGTTTGTATCGAGATGCAATAACAAAATTAAGTCATAGAAAAGCCACACAGAAAATTATAGTTCGTAAGATCGTAATCGTCGTGTGGAATGCACACAGGAACGCTGCGGTTTAAGTTCGTTTGGGGTGTCCGTCGTTCGAGCTGGGCTCTGCCTCTGCCTCAACTGGAACCGGATCGCCCCGGGGTTTGGGACCACCGTAGCCCATCTATAATAAAGTCAGAAGAGATTACCTGAAAGCACTGTTCGGTGACTTACCTTGTCAAGTTTATAATTGACCATGAGAAGACTCAACGGAATGAGGGGGAGGGTGGCGATGACAGCCAGCGTCAACAGCCGGTTCATGGTCTCTTGGTACGCACGGTTGATAGCAATGCGAGTTGGAGATCCCATGGGGTACGACAGAGCGGTGGTCAGCTTGCCGAAGATATCAGCAGCTTGGCCCTTGGTTTCCTCAGGGAGGTAGCGGAGAAGCTTGTGTGGGATTACCGAGGACCAAACAGCTCCTGAGATAGCGGCACCAACTGCACCGCCCATCTCCATGGAAGTCAGGAACATCGCAGTGGCGGCTGCGACTTCCTGGTGGCTGGCGGATGCCTGGACGCCCAGTTGGACGGGCACGTTAATCAAACCGCCACCGATGCCGATTATGACTTGTGTGCCGAGCACTTGGAAGTGCGAGGCTCCTTCTCCTCGGTACAGGAGCATCAGGGCTAGGCCACTCATGTATACAACACATCCGATGATAATGTAGATGCGGTATCGTCGGGTATACTTGATGAGAATTGAGACGCCGAATGCAGAAATGGTTGAGGCGAAAGAAAAGGTCTGAGTGACACGTCCGGCAGTGGCAACGTCGTACCCTTGAACAACCTGTAGATAGGAATAGAGATAAGGCTGAACAGAGAAGTAGAAGGCCACTAGGTAAGGTTAGCAACGACACCTCGAAGGTACCTAGAGCGAATAATCAACTTACTAAAATACCAGAACGCCAATGCACAGCCGGCAAGAGCGGTCCTATGCTTGAGAAGGTGTAAAGAGAGCAGGGGCTTGGGTGCCAAATTCCGTGAAGACTCCCAGAGCGGTAGCAGACACAAGCAGACCACACCAAGCGCGATCATGACTAAAATACTGACATTCTTCCAGCCGTTTTTTGCGGAGGCCGCAAGAGTCAAAGGCACCAAAATTAATGTGACGGCAGCGGACAAAAGGGCCAGTCCACCCACATCCAGATCGTACCAGGTCCGACGTACGACGCTGACCATGTCCGTCCGTTTTCTGGTCCGCTTTTTGATCAGATTCAATCTCTGGGCCTTGCGCTGGTTGAAGAGTAGCGTGAGGGCGAGTGGCAGGAAGGATGCAGGCAAGATAATAGCCCACATTCCATAGCCCCATCGCCATGAGCTAGTACGCAGCACCGCGCCTGCAATGGTCGGCCCGAGCCAGACCGTAACCAAAAATGGAAATTCGGGCAGAAGGGCGAGGAAGGCACGGTTCAGTAAGTCACTGCTGTCGGCGATGAAGACTTGCTGGAGGATCTGCAGCCCCGTCGAGCCGGCCGAATAGAAAATTTGGGCAGAGGCATAGGTCTGAACGTTGGTAGAGGCGGCCATTTGGATGTATCCCAGCATGTATATAAGAATGCTCAGACAGAAAGCCTCGAAGCGACCGAATACATCGGCGATCTTAGCCATAGGGGGTTTGATGACAGCTAGATATCGATTAAAGATTAGCAGCCGCTGATTGCGTTGAAGCGGGGTAGTAAATGCTCACCATTGACTACATTTTGAATAACGAGGACGGTCGAGATTAATGAGTGTTTACTGAACGCACTCGTCGCATATGCAGACAGCGACATCACAGTCTGACCCTCTAACGACGTGCAGAATGCCATGAGGAATATACTGTGCACCAAGTCAGCAGGGGCTCAGCGAAAGCATGGGGCTGCAAGTCACACGAACCTCAGGTAGGCTATCATTAAAGACTTAGTTGTCCAAGTCATATTGATGGCTTCAATCTTTTGGACTCCCTCCTGCATTTCATCTGGTGTAGACAGTCCACTAGACTGACCCTCAACCGCATAGTCATCCTGTAACAGTTGATCCCTTTCGTCCTCCATGGTGTCCCCGTGTTCGATAGTGCCGTAGGACGGTCCAGAGCGTGAATCGAGAAGTGGCATCTCCGTGACCGATGTACCGTTACCACAAGATTGTATACGTTCAACTGGAGTATTTTCTAATGGACAACGTCCAGATAAGAATAACCAGCAAGAGAGTTCGGTATGGGATTGGTAGAAACCATATACGGAAGACGGCGATCTTAAAAGCGACGATTAAGCGAACAGCAGTTCATAAAAAAAAGAGTTCATGCGATATCAGATGTAAGTAGCAGTGGGCGTATCACATAAAAGGGACGAAGGCCGCACTAATTAGCAAACACCCTCGGCGCTCTTCAGCCAGGTAGCCCGAACCAGTCAGATCCACAGGGAAAAAGAAACGACAACACGAGATGTCAACAGCGAATCGGAGACCGGATTTGGATAGAAGAAGAAAATAAATATGGGGCGCGATATGTGAAAAGTTGTCGAAGCGCGCTTGCCTGGGGTCGACCCATGAAGGGCTATTGTATGTAAGAAGCAGGATCCGGTAGGCAGCTATGGGACAGACTGGATGGGTGCGGAGTATGTTGTAGATCAGCCGTGCTTCAGAGGACGCCCAAATGTAAGGGGAAGCAGGTCTTGAAGAGTTTAGGCCTGTACGGAGCCGGTCTTGTGAGTTTTGCGTAAAATGACACCAAGCCCGATCGTCGGTCGCACTTATGCACGTTGATGGAGTCTGTGGTAGAGGCTGAGGTCCAATCTCAGCTCATCACTAGCATTCCGGGATGCAGTACCAATACAATTCAGAAAAAAGTGTCACAGTCGTTCAGTCATCAGGGATGTTGAAATCCTCTACCCCAAAGATATGGGAAGTGCCAAAGAAGGAAAAATAAAAAAAAGGTGGAGATTCTGCCACGGGGGACCCATTTAATGTTACAATTGGAGGGGTACCCGCATGATACCTCTGTTCACTTAGTGGCATGAGCTGAGTCTTTGGTACTGCCAAGTCACTTTTTTTCGGTTCACTTCATCAGATAAGATGAAAGTTTGATATTCTATTCTTGTGTTGTATTCCTTTTTTAAGCAAACATTAGAAGTTCTTTCATTTTTACGGAATTTCACGGGGGGAATGTCTCCACTATCTGGCAACAATCTGGAAGCAACATGCATTGCTACCCCAATCAACTCCGATCTAGGGAAACATCATGTCACTATCGGAAAAATATCGGCGCCGGCCAATTGACTCAGGGCTATATCCTTTTCCCTGTTGCATCTAATCTACAATTTTTGATATATTCAGTAGTTGAAGCGGAACTAAGAAAAAGTAAGGAATTGGAAGTAATATCTGATGGACTTTCCTTCATTGTGTCATATCAACACGCGACTGGTGTTACCTCGGCATCTGAAATAGGGCTTGTGCAGCACATACACCCGATTGTCGGGATTACACTGCACTGAGTTTATTAATAGGATCATATAACTCCGATTAGGAAGGTGTAGGCTTCTGCTCTCTCCGCGGGGCAGTAGCTACGAGTGCGCCAGCATGGCTGATCATCCACGACAAAGACTGAACAATAGATCAGGGAACCAATTTTATTGACTGTAATCTATCTTCGCATCGGCTGATCTGCGTCATGTCGGCCATCTTTGGAGCATACATAGTGGAGCCATGGTATGCCTGCAGCAAACCGGTATCTTTATTTCTACCTAGACAGATCATAAATGCTCTGTTGTGCTCTATTATAAGATATGATCAGATGTAATCTTGCTATATTTCATTGCTCCGACTATCCTAGTCGCGATATGTATACCATGATTTGTCCGCAGTGGTCTCGCCATCTACTTATTGGGCTATATACCTAAGAACATCCTGCTGATCTATTCATGGTCTATAATCATATGGCCGAAATGGACAGGCAACTCCCCGCCGTCACTTGATGGCCGGGCAGCATAGACACCAACCCACAAGTCCTTCACATTCTCCTCCTCAAAGACCCAAGTGATCTCCCGGATAGGGGACTTCTCCAACCCCTCAACAAGATAGATCCACAAGCTGTTGTCCTTTTCCTTGACCAGTTCCAAGGTTGCCGCACCACCCCCCGAGGGCACTGGAAGCAAGCTCCAGTCTGCCCAGTTGTCTTTGGCGACAACGCTGAGGTGGGGTCTGCCATGGGTGAGTTCAATGCCGCTCTTCACCCACTTCTGGCCACCATCGGCGGTATTCAGAACGAGGATCACGCCGCCCTGATCATAGTTCTTCTCCCACATGGCATTGAAGGCAACACGGATCCGCTTGAATGATTCCAGCGAGATAGACTTGTACAATATCGGGGCTGAGAAGCGGAAGGTGGAGGGTGGCTTGGCCCATATATCTGTGGAAGCTGGTGCCTTGATGATAAACTCCGAAGGAGGGGTACCATTGCCTGGCACTTCGGCATCGGAGTTGGCAAATTTGAATTGTGATTGCGACATGGTAGAATGCGGAATGCGGGGAAGCAGTATAATGTGAGAGGTATGTCCAGTCACTACGCCGCAGATATTTGGGCAAGTGGGTAGATTCGAAGTGGAAAGTTGAGGATTTCAGAGTAGGTGAATATAGAGAGTAAGCGGAAAGGTAAATGATTTCATCTGGGTGAACAGAACAGGCCGTACCCCGGCTTCAGGCTACGTCACTACATACCGGAACTTCCATCTAGAATCATATTACACGTTTGTTTATACTGGAGTCATCCAAATGACAAGGTGGGTAGAGATGCCATCAATTGAACTATTTTCTTCAACGTTTTATTTCCCTGTCTACAATCATATTCGTTGAATCCAGAGACATTTGAGTTCTATGTTGTACATCATATGCACTGTGCGAGACCATCACGTGATCGGATTGATGATGTAAGTTATCGTGGACCGCCCTCCGGGCCCACCTGGAGGTCCCAGGGAAAATCATCAAAGTTGCTTTTTGACTATCATGATAATGGCTGCTGCGTGCCACCTCATTGGATCAATTTGCAGTTCAAGATAGTCCCAAGGGTGTATACCCATTTGGCGACACACCACCATGACTGCACGACTACTTCATCCCGATGAATGGGAGCTTGCCTCACGGTCCTCAGTTGACTCGCAGGGGACGTTCAACCTCGACGAGGACGATTTTGAAGCACAAGTCCCTTCTTCATCCGAATTTGGTAAACGCCAGCTGCCCTGGTTCTCCCGAATTATCTCTTCGGCATCAGCAGGTTATCGCCGCCTGAACAACCCTTCCAGACCGGCCCTTGCAGGCACACCACGACCGAACTGTTCTCGACGTTTCTGTATTCGCCGTTGTTGCTACCTCCCCGTTGTCGCCGGCATTGTTTTCATCCTTGCGCTTTTCACCTCGATGCTCTTCCCGTCATATACCCATCTCCCCGCACATTACTCTACACTCCGCAAAACAGTACTCGAGAGCTCATACCCCGGACGAGGCAATCCTCGCCAGGAGAAGGTCTTCATTGCAGCAAGTCTGTATGATAGTGGTGGCAAGCTTGCTCAAGGTCAATGGGGAGCACAGCTCCTGGAGTTGATTGATCTGCTTGGACCTGACAATGTGTTCCTGAGTATCTACGAGAATGACAGCGGCGAGGAGGGAGAGAGCGCATTGCGCGCATTAGAGGAGCAAGTGAAGTGCCAGAAATCTATTGTGTCTGAAAAGCACCTGGACCCGAAGACTATACCGAATGTGACCATTCCCGGTGGGTCAGAGCGAATCAAGCGCATCGAATATCTAGCCCAGGTGCGGAACCGAGCACTACAGCCATTAACCGACCACCCGGAGATGAAGTTCGATAAGCTACTCTATCTGAACGATATCCTCTTCCATCCCTCCGAGGTCCCCCAGCTCTTATTCTCAACAAACGCCAACAAAGACGGTGTTGCCCAATACCGTGCAGCCTGCGCCGTAGACTTCGACAACCCTATCAAATTCTACGATACATATGCCACCCGAGATCTTGAAGGTTATAGCATGGGCCTCCCCTTCTACCCATGGTTTACGTCGTCCGGCAAAGGCGAGAGCCGAAGCGATGTGCTGGCTGGCAAAGACGCAGTGCGAGTGCGCAGCTGCTGGGGCGGAATGGTGGCATTTGATGCCAAATACTTCCAAACCGGCTCGCCGCCTACAACCCCCAACCCAGTCCGCTTCCGCTCCGGAAAGGATCTCTTCTGGGAGGCGTCTGAATGCTGCCTCATCCACGCGGACATCCAAGATGCGCCAACCAACGTCGACGAGATCACCGATACGGGCATCTACATGAACCCGTTCGTGCGGACTGCTTATGACCACCGCACCCTCTCTTGGCTTGGAGTCACCCGCCGTTTCGAGGGGCTGTACTCGTTCCTCCACAACCTAGGAAATCACCTTGTCGGTCTGCCTTGGGACAATCCCCGCCGCGCTGAAGTCCCCGGTCAAACTGTGCAGGAAACTGTGTGGGTTCCGGATGCCACGCAAGCTGGTGGCTCTTTCCAAGTCGTTGATCGGGTTGCGGGCAATGATGGCTACTGTGGTCGTCGTGGCCTTCAAGTTATTGTTGAAGACCGTAAGCCTGGCCAGAAAGGATTTGAGAGTATTCCTGTTCCGTCGTAGAAGCTTTAATGTTCTGGAATCAGATACCCTTCCTACTCATTCTAGTTATATAGATTTACTCGTCTTTTGGTGTCTTCGGTGTATTGATAGTTTTATTGGAGAGGTAACATCAATTTAAATAATATTTCAATGTTTCCATGTTTACACCTCATACCAACACACATAGCAGTGAGTTTGGACCCTGAAATACGAAATTTCAAATTTGAGAGATAAGTGATTATGTAGTTATTGCTATATACAGCCCTGGGGAATTGCAGACTTGTTGCATGTATCTACAATAAGGTCTTTTATCTTAGGAGACAGCTAGAATACAAAGGCAAAACTAACTCGAAGGGGTAATTCACTCTCTTTTTATATCTAAAGGGTTTACTGCAGATACTAATTACTTGACCTCGGACTGGAAATCGCTGAGACTGCCAATAGAGGAAGAGTGAAGACCATCCTGAAAAGGTATCACAATCCCTCTTCTAGTGTATCTTGACATAATATCTAAGACATGAACAGGTTGATAAAAGCACAAGTAGTAGAACACCAATAAGCACTGCTTGTTGGGATATTTCTTTGTTAGATATCCCGGGAACAGTGAGAGTCTTCCTAGAGACCTGATCTAACTGTAAAAATAAAAGTACATAAGTGTAGCCTGTGTAGGTATACATGTGAATAACTCTGGGCAATTCTCGTCAGATTTGAAGAAAGTAGAAGTGATTTGAACCTCAGCTATTGACATATTTAAGTCAATGTGATCAGGAAAGAGTAGCCCATATGTGCCTTCCCAAGTCGAACACCATTCTACGTGTCTACGTGTCCCTGTCTAATAAATTCCAATGTTTTGCTTTCTTTCCTTCTTCTTCTTCTTCTTCTTCTTCTTCTTCTTCTTCTTCTTCTCCTCCGCCTCTATTGTCTCATTCTATCATGGAGAAGCCTACTGTTATTGGACCTAACGGTCTTGCCCCGATTTCCATTAAAGAACAGGCCGATTTCAAGCTCACTACAAAGGTGATCTATGATGTTATCTCGAACTACAGGATGATCAGCTTGGAGGAGAGTATTCACGCCCCGGCAGCTGTGCGTAACACTGTCCGTGCAAACCGCCTCGCTAGCGTGAACAAGCTATCAGCTAAGATGGCCACTCGCCGTTCCGCTGAGCTTGGTGACCCAGATGATCTGCGTATCCTTTATGATGCCTCGAATGGTATTCAAAAGACTAAGCAGCTTGGAAATGTATGTCATACTCTGCCCCCCATCCACACCCTCATCCACACCTTGACCTTTCCCACTGCATATCATCTTCTCTCTTGGACTCGCTTCCGTTGTTGGTTCTTGTTTTGTTCATGGGTCCTTTCCATTGCCGTCGCTCTTCAGAATAAGACTCATCTTTCTTAGTCACTTCTGCCTCACACTGATCCTTCATAGGAGAATAAGGCCGCTGCTCGTGTCCCCGCTGCCGCTCGTAATCCTGGCATTGATCCACGTGCCAAGCCGTTTGTTCCTGCTGCTGTTGCTAACAAGTCTGTTGGGCCCAAGGATAAAGTTACCCATGCACTTCAGGAGAGTGCTCCTCGCAAATCCACCACTGGACTCAAGAAAGGTGCTGGACTCCGCCGTGACATCGCGGATAATGTTTCCACCCAGGACATCGCTACTAAGAACAAAAAGGCTGCTGGTACTCCCATCAAAGCTAGTGCTGGAAGCAAGGATGCAGGCAATGACTCCACTGCTGGTTCTAAGCCGTCCCAGGAGACTGAGTCCATCGGGGATGAGGAGTCCACTAGCTCCCCCAAGAAGCAGAGAGGTCTTACTGCCCCAGCCGATTTCATGAAGCAAGTCCGTCTGCTCAACTTGCAGAAGAAAATGGCACCCAAGGTTGTGCCTACTGGACCGCCTCGTCGAATTGTCTTCGGAAATCTTCCCGAGTGGGCCAACATTTCCGGCATCCTGCACCTTGTCTACGGTGGTGTTGTCGAGTGCGCTTGGAGTGAGAATGGCGAAGTCATCGTCCAGTTTGTTGAGCAAGAGGACTGCATCAAATACTATGAGAACCACTCTGATGGAATCAGGGTCAATGATGGCGACGATGAGCTCACTATTTCGGTTACTATGCCCGAGGAGGGTTTGCAGGACCACGCTGAGCTTTCGAAGCGTGTCGAAGAGGGAGCGTCGCGTGTCGTTTGTCTGTCTGGTCTTCCCACTGGCTTCAAGAGTAGCGACAACGAAGAAATCTTGGGTATTGCCGCCGACCCAGCCTGGGGTAGCAAGAGCTTCGACCACATTCTGATCAAGCAGGCAGAGGCAAGTTTTCGCGCCAGCAGTTCTATATGTTGAGTTCCTACTAACCTATCTTTCCAAGTCTGGTGTTGATGTCTACATTCTCTTCTATGACCTTCATGGAGGTTGGGACTTCTTGCAAAGCATCAAAGAGGGAGCATACGACTGCATTGCCAACTTCGAAGTTGACCCGTGGGTTCCAGTTTAGAGTTTCCCCACACGAGTTCTTCGCTGACTAGTTATTCCACCAGATGCGCTCGCGCTGAAGGCTTCCACTTCGTTGATGAGCCCAACCAGATGTTGTCTAACATTATCGTGGAGTAGTTGGGTCTGCTGAATATTCATCGACAGCCACTACGGTATTGAGAAGGAGGCTATTGATTTGTCGACAGTGAAGGGGATAAGCCGAAAGGAACTCTGGATTATGATCTTTTCTATTTGTTTTCGATGGGGTTTTCAGTTAGTGATTCTTCCTCTTGTTAGGACATGATTCTATCTACGGTAGCCCAGTCAATGAAACCCATATTAACATTCGATTGTTTAAGAACACCGCAATGGGAACACGGAGCCATCGCAGGTGTAAAATTGCCACCTCCATGCATGGTATATGGCACCTGCTATAATAGGATAAATCCCAACATGGACATGCAGGTCAACCCTGACAATGCCCAACACCTGTCCAACTCAGATCCCTACACGCTCCTCGCACAATGTCAACAAAATAGGAATGGGACACTATAACCTAAAAGAAGACATGGAATGATCCACATACTCCGTAGTGATCCGTACATCGCTAAGCAAAATCCCTCATTGGACGAGATTTAGATTAAATTAGTTACAAACTTTATCGGCATTTATTTGCAGTACCCCCCCTCCTACCCTTTGCGTATTAGTGATAAGATTCGACAGGGTGGAAGACGGAGACTAGTCAATTGGAGTTAATTGTGGAGCTTCGGACTTAGTGCGAACTATGCGAACTATGCGTCCGAAATGTGGATATTTAGTCTTTCTACAATACAGAAAATGTACTTCGTACACGAATCCTCGGAGAGATGTTACTTGGCCCCATGCAGTATGACTTTTTCAAGTCCTGCAGAGTCGCCTTAGAATCTAGATTGGTCCCTGTGGGCTCTGATACAACTGTGCCACTTCGATATCATTCGTCCCTTCTATGGGCTATATTGTACGGTGTAGATGATGATCCACACAATTCCCCTTCAATGTTGATTACTAGATCGTATTACAAAACATACAACCCTTTTAGCCGGAAATTCCCCCTATAAACGAAACACCTCTATATCAACCTTCAACATACCTCTGAATATCAAAACCTCATCCATTCGAATATTCTCGAATTCTAACATATTTTGCATCTTATGCGCATTGATGTACTGCACACACTTGACTTATCGGCCCCTTATTACGCCCAGCCCCATGGCCCCAAATAACAATACAATGAGAATGAGGCTGAGACATATGGGGATTTATCCTTCTGTCAGAGGGGAAAAAAAAGACTCATGGAGCTCGCGGGAGTCAAGTCCCGAAGCCGACGCTAGAAATTGATAGGATTGGCCGCATTGCATGTTCCCTTTTTTTTCCTGACGATCTTTAACCGTTGGGGTTATAAGATAATATCAGATGGGAAACCAAAAAATAGAAATACAAATAAAAGGAAGCACGACATGTCAATTCTGTATTTTCCTTATCTGAACTCATCACAGTCAATTATTAAGTACCGAGTACAGTTTATTGTACGGACTAGGGAGGATCCTATTAGGCGCGTTTACCTATCTGCCGCTGATTTAAATATCAAAGGGGAGCATGGCTTATCCGACTGAAACGAGCAATTGGTCCCCGATATTGTACGCACAGCATATCAGTACGGGATGTCATGTGCCAACAATGCAATCCTTCAGCCTAAGCCCCTAACATGCCCGTCGCCCCGGTCTTGGGAGCTCTAGTGGGAAATACTAAGATAGTTACGTACTTATTCAGAAGACCCAAGATCTTCATACTCAAGCATACAGAGTACATATACGAATTGCACTCGCCTTGGCATGAAGGATTGCATGAGACCCCACGATCGACGGATCTGAGGGATTGGCCGGGCTGTGGATAGGTCCTTTCCTTAGCACGGTCTGGCCAACGGTATTAAGACTAAAACATGGGTAATAATTTTTTTTAAATCGAGGGAATAATGCAAATGACTGTTATGGTGCTGCATATATATGTGGAAAACATATGTACATTCGCAACGGATCGAATCCAACGGTTATTTCGGCTATCTTTCCCGTGCAGGTTGAACCAGGTCCGAACTACGCCGAATATCAAATAAGGCGAGGAAGGACCATGTGCGTTTCTCGGGATTTGGTTGAAGGGGTTATTTGCTTGGTATGCGTGAGTGGGAAGGACAAAAGCAAGGGGATCTGTCTGGGATGGCGTTGAACCATGCAGAAAGGATGAAAATTCGGCCTTGAGAGATGTGTGATGCGTCATACCGGGAAAGGCTTTGTTTGGGTCACGACTTCTATTATAGTAATATCTTGATCTAAATCCGAATGATATTGACTCTCATGGTATGGGTTGCTCCATCCAACGTATTGTAGTTATTATATACCCAGGAAACCACCCGTTGGGAAGTGTAGGAAGACGTAAAGAAAAGACAGGAACCCGAGTGGAAGAGGGTAAACGAGAGAACATCAAAAAGACAACAGACCTCCCACGCTGAACAAGAGGTATCTTAAATAAAGACGAAGACCGACCCACGCAAAAGCAAAAGACAAATTGACCTCCCAAACCAAAAAAAAAAAAGAAAAGAAAAGAAATCACAGTCGCAACACAACAACCCCCTACTTCCTCATCCAATGATACCAAACATTAGTATATTCCCTAACCCCGAACTTAGGCGCAGCCCCATGATCCCCCGCCAACGCAGCAGAAGCACCCTCCCTCAGGAACTCCCCATCGCGCATACGCCTCTGCTCACGTAGAGTCGGACACTTCTTCTCCTTGATGAAGCGATAAAACTTGCACTGGATACCCTGGAACCCACGTCTCTGACGGTCTGGGAACTGGCGATTGAAAGCCTCGCGGACCTCCTTCCACTCCTGACACAAGTCAACACGGTGGTACCAGATGAAGTACATTTCCTCTTCCTCGTACTTTGGACGAGGAGGACGGCGGCGGTCGCCGCTAGTAGAGGAAGAGCTTGAGACGCTGGAGAAGCGCTCGCGGGAATGGTACAGGTCTGGCGAGGAAGGCGCCGAAAGCGAGCTTTGGTTTGTGCTTCCACTGGAGCGCTTTGTTGCGGCCGAGGGCCGGTAGGTGAAGAACATTTGGTGGGATTGGGGCTGGTTTACGCTGTGGTGACTGGCGTTTGTGCTGGTGCTTTGGGTAGTTGCTGTGGTGGTGGTGGATAGTGCACCTGGGCTGGTGTCGTGGTAGTTCCGGTTGTACCAGTAGTTAGGACTTGAGGGGAAGCTTGGTGAAGGTTGGCTGTAGCTGTGGCGATATGGTGGGATTGAAGCGTGTTGAGTGCGTGGAGAGTCGTAGTCTCCATCGCCTGGGTTGAGTAAAGCGTCAATTTTCATTTTGCTTTGTCGTGCTGATGGCAGTGTTGCGTATGATTCTGCCATTTTGGATAACATATACGTTCGATGAATTTATAGAATGCTCAGACCAAGTTTGATAGTGGGGATATAGAGTATATCAAAGAGCCAATGCAGTACAGTAAGGGAAGTATAAGAGTATCGGGGTAACGGGCAAGGTTTATAGATCTTGTAGAAAAAGAAAAGAACGGACACTTCTTAAATGAAAGGAAAAACAAGAAATTTGAAAAATAGTCGCTGTTGGGTGCACTGAGCTGTTCCTTTGGCCCCCCCTGTATAGCTGTGTACCGCGGATACAGGCTCCATGGGCTTACAGGGGTCCTTTTTTTTAATTCTTTTTTTGAAGTGTTCGGTTCCACCCCCAGATAATTAAAATAAAATAATTAAACCGGTGAACCGGACAGACTCGCTCCGTTTTCGGACCGTATTGATGTTGTTATTTTCGCCACTTAATTTGATATCTTTGTGGCAACGTATGAATGGCTTCGGTCTACTCCGTTTCTTAACCTTTTCATTATTTGGAAGGGCGGCAATTCTGTTGGAGTTCCATGGCTCTATTTTTCTTTTTTTTGTATGCAAAATACAAAACGGGGGCCAACGCGGTAACCAAAATTACATACGTTTAGCCTTTGCAACGCCAAGGTGAAATTTATGAATGACAAATATTGCGTAGAATATCAAGAGCAGTTACCCGTGAACATTCGTGCAAAATAGAACGATTTCCTATATCTGCAACTATGACATGAGTTAGATGATAGGAGATTCTTCGGGGAGACATATGAACATAATATATCAATAAAATCAAAAGAGATGAAGAAATGAAGAAATCCCGTGCATTTTCTATTTTAGTGTCAGTGTTTCATTTACACTGTCCAACACTATGGTACCGTTCATGTGAGAAGTGGATAGGTAATGGACTAATTGACACAGTCAGATGTTGTTTTTTTTTCATCCTTTTCTTTTTTCGAGTCATGGTTGTGGAAGGGGAAGAGGGTGCAGAAATTAAAGAAAAAAATAAAAAAAACCAACACAAACGCGCGGCGTCTATTGGTAGACGCAAAAGTCATCTGTTGCTACGTGCGCCATGGCCCTGGGATATCAGGACGAATGAGCGTGACGAGCTAATGCAAGCTCAATTTGGCACTGCCAACACATCCAAGGATTTCCATTATGAAGAAGACTGTAGCACATAGTTTCTCCTCTATCCTCTTCAGGGCCAGATAGTGCCAGATGTAGATAATGTAACATACGAAATATAGATATATAGTGAACCGTGGTTTGTTTTTTTAATTCCAAACACCCGACGCGGGGGGGGAATTGGGGAAATCCAATAGCTTCCAGCGTTAACTCGGCAGTAGCCGATACGGATTTCCCGCGCAGTCAACTTGCAGAATAAAATCTGTGACGATACATCTCTCTCCACTTACGGTGTTTAGATGTTACTCGCGTGATAATTTTCCTATGCGCCATTTTTCCCTTGAGCTCCGCCTTGGACCAAGCCGATCGTCACTCATCTGCAGCCGCCAACGGTTTCATTGGATTTTCTTCACAGTTTTATATATGAATTTAGTAACACAGCCAAGTATATGTGTACAGGTATAGGCAGGTATAGGCAGGTATAGAGTACAGGTATCGAGGTACCAGGTATATAAACATGTATCTAATTGCCTAGAGACATGCAATCTTGAGAGAAAAAAGGGTAAAATAAAGAGGCAAAAACGTTGCGATAATTCTGCGGCGCAGTCAACTTGCGTAAGCGTGAAATTCATCAATTAGGGCGCTATGGACTAGTTCTGTATGGCCCGTTACTTCCGAGACCCCCTTGGCAAGCCCTTACAATCCTAGTCCCTGAAGCCCCCCGATTCCCTGCAGATCGGATCAACATGGCTCCCCCGGGGGCTAGGACCAGCCTTCCCCCCACTCTATTTTCTTTGTCTATCCAAGTCCAATCACATTGCTTCTGGCGTTCGTCAAGTCGCGTAGCCGCAGACAGTTTCAGTCACGTGTTATGGTACTCCAGTATTTTTGGTACATAACATTTCCCAGTCTTTTTTCAAGATAATATGAGATCACGTATATAGTACGCTATAGCGTATATGCAAATGATATGCACACTTCACCCCGCTGTGACCAAAGAACCAACTCCTCCCTTAATAGATGTATCTCCGTGATGGCAAAAAAGAACAGGGTAATTTCCAAGTTAATTATTGTCACATTGCGCGAGTCATGATGTGCATAGTATGCACCCAACCAAGGGCGCCAAAAAAAAAAATCAAATTTTTAATTTATTCGAATTCAGAACGTGGCCAGATTGGTCAAAAATTCATGTGTATCTAACCAATCATCCTTCTCCCATCACCTAACGTCTGATGATTTCCCATATCTCCTTTTTTCCGGACTGAGCCGCGTAGATTGGTGAGATATGTCGAAAACTCCTTTTTAGGAAATTCTCTTTTTCGTTGTAATTTTGTTTCTCTTTGTTTGTCTCTCAATTATGAGAATCTAGGTTGACTGTGCAAGGTTAAATTTCGAACCCATGATCCTTGGCTGTTCTCAGGGCTCTGCTGTCCAAAGTCAGCAGCCAAGAACGCTATGTCCCGTTTCCAGACGTTAGCGATAGCCGCCGACTGCCCCACGCTGCAGCACGCTGCAGCACGCAATTAATTGGGTAGTATCCATTTCTACGTAGCTACCCTCTTAGCCTATTGTCTGTATGTTTGCGCAGGTAGATATGAGCATTGTTCTCCGTACTTTAGGCCTTTCAGACCTCGATCTAGAATCCATTCAAATCTGGACCTTTCTTCTCTCGGCTTTCTCAAATCTCCTCTCCCGCATTTGAAACGGGATGTACCCGTCGACAGGGGGAATGACTCGTTTGATGCGCAAATTTCCGAAAATCACATCATGGATACTACATCGCAGGGAGACCAGGTTCCAACATGTTTTGGATGGAGCCCGGAGACGCGCAGTCACTGCGCAACACTCGGGGAACATGGAAACCCACAGCTTTGGACCGGGCATTTGAGCGGGCAAAAACGTTTCCTAACGGAGAGGGAGGATAGGCACTCCCTCCCCACAACGGGACAAAAAGTTCAATCTGTACATCTGTTGGCAAATAATACCAATATGGTCGGCTGATACTCTGTCCTCCGTACACAAGGATGTTCCAAATAATTTTCAATAGCCTTTTCCAAACCCTGCAAGCCGGTATCCCCTCATCTGTCCATGGATCGAGATTTGAGGATTACATTCCCGAACTACGCCGAACTGCCAGATCGAACGCGTGGCATGATACAGTACGGGGGTTTAACACTTCGTGACCGCAAGATAATGCTTAATTTGGGATAACTATGGGGTATGTTGTAGGGGGCCATTGTAAACTGGTCACAGTGGTCATAGCTCACTATGATTATAGTTACCAGCCAACAAGCTACCTAACTAAAAAGCATTTGGCTGGGCGTGGTGAGCATTGGCATGAGCACCTGACGGTGACCTCCTGCAGGCAAGAGCGACTATCCCGAGAACCCCGGTAATCCCACAAAGTGGTGTTGTTGGCTTTTGGCTGCTGGGGCCCGCTGAAGGCGTAAAACCCAGACGCCAGTATTGCAACATCAGCTCATAGGTCCCGGCAATCACTAACGAACTATCTCTTGGCTATTAATTAACGATCCTAAAATATCCATTAGTCAGGGAAAAAAAGCAAAGAAACATTAATAATCAAAAGGTCCGTAACTCCTCTCGGCTTTTCACTCTTCGGGTCCGAGTCCCCTATCTAGCTATACATAGGCCCAGATTCAGCCTTCTGGCTTTTACCCTCGGACACTCGGCGTATGTTTCAGCCGCATGGTGACAAGCGTGCAGCATTTCTCGCACTAGACACGACGCCTACATTAGCAGCTGTCCGTTGGCAGGTGCGTTTACTACATGCAGTATAGAGTATGTTGTAGTGTCGCAGTATGTTTCTCATTTGGTATACGAAGTACGGAGTAGTTGGCGCAGGTAGACTTGACTTCGGTTGATGTGCAATACTAGTGGAAAGTCTTAAAGCCGTATATCTCCGCTTCTTGGACCCCACGCCATCATTCCCACCAAAACAATAAACGGGGGCCGACCCAATCCTGCACGGTTCGATCCAGTGCAGCTCACCCGCAATGAAACTAACCATATCTTTCTGATTTTAATAGCAGCTCTAACATACGGAGCACACGTCGGCATTCGGGGCCAAAATACTCAAAAAATCGTAGCATTAATTATCTAACCCCCTGTACATAGTACTATTGAATTGGATACCTAATCAAAATTGGGGAAAAAGGAAATATGCCAAGCAAGTCAATATCCATTATCTACTAGTGGCACCAGCTTCTTTTCCCATATTCAGTCTAGGGCGAGGTAGGTACACCCGTGGACGTCTGTCACCTTTGAAGGAGATCTAACTTTTCGGCAGTCATGAGGATCTGTAATTTTTATCAAAGAAAAAATAAAAATAAAAACACACCAGCTTGTATCGCTCGAGCACAAAGACAAAAATGTGGGTTTTTTTCAATTTCAATTTCCAAGCAAAATTACCATGACCTAAGTTCGGCTCAAAGAGCACAAAACCACTAGACTCTGAATTCCACCACGCTTCTGGAATCGATCGACGCGCAAATCACAAAGAAATGATAAGCGAAGCAGCGAATGAGGATCTTCGGCCAAAAATACAAAGCTGGAGCTCTTCTTACGTATTATACACAGATATCGTTGTATTTTAAAAAATTTCCATTACGTTAATTACTGCTTACTGGCCAGCAACTTGCACTAATACGCTAATACCATTCAGCCTGACTTGTATCTTGTAGATTGTTCTGGATAATATCAGTCATAATCCATTAATATATTGTCGAAACTCACCCAATCCGTGGCGCTGGATATCCACAAGGAATCCCAAAAGAAACAATATCACGCAGGGATATTGCATGATGACTTCCCACCTTCATTGAAATACTCTAATCTATAGTCCACTATTGGGTGCCGTCTTTTCCATTGCCGATCTTCTTCACGACTCGTGCCAGGCTAAGTGGGTATAGCTTCACATTCTGTATCAAGGCAATTCGTTTCTCTCGTGCTTTTCTCTCCCTACGGCCTAGTGGCTATTGAGATAGAATACAACATATATTGTGCTCCGTATGTTGTAATTCTAGGCTCTGCCACAGCTAGCCACCATTGTCTGCCCCTAAACTAAAAAGCTCAACCCAGGCTGTGGAGAAGGGCCTATAAGCACTAGTGACACGTGGAATTTCGTCACGAACTGACAGAGGCTGTGCTTATTTCTCGCTTCTAATGATCTATTCCTTCGTTTAGTCTGACATACTACTAGCTTGATCCTGATGATGGTTCTAGAACCGGGTTGTTATGTCGGGGTTTGCTGACTTCAAGCCTATCAGGATACAGACAATGTACCCAGAGATATATAGTATATAGTATATAGTTACACTGCATACGGTATAGAGTACTCCACACAATGTACGGATTACGTACTCCGTAGGTGTTACTGATATTTGGTTTCTGATCTGCAAACAACTCTTCACGGCACGATCTGTCGGGTTCCATCCTGGTCTGTGAAGTACTGTCGCATCATATAATTATTGTACGGAGTACAGTCTTCAGACCTTAAATTGGTCCACTATCTACCTTGTCTTGTGTTTTGATAGGGTAAGGCGTAAATGCAAAGTTAAGCTGATTATAAGTGGAGAACAACGGCATTGTTAGTACAATATACGAGGAACCTCCACTATAACGTATTGCAAAGGTGGCTATGTGAATATATTGGATCCTGCAGAATATGAAAAATTGCTGTGGGTCCGGATCAGCCCTGGGGGCCTGATCAAGCACGGAAACTGTAACACAACAGCCGATCGAAGGCTATGCAGTGAAACGAGGATATGTCGCCATACCTACAATGCACTATAGCCTATAATTTAGAGAGGTTTCCCAAGGGAAGGGGTGACTAGAGCATGTGTGTATGGGGAGATGTGACAAGGAGAATCCTTCGAAAAGAAAAAGAAAAAGAAAAAAAGTCAAAAAGTCCCAAGAACCAACAGTTAGGATCGTCTCCCATTCGTCAGAATGAACAAGACACCAAGAACAATATCATCACTTTCCCTCGACTTATGATCATGAGCGACCGTAGTGATCATATGTCAAATGCATTAAAGTCAAATGCACGCGCCTTAACGTCCTGACATTGTACACGTCTTCGGCTATACCTAAAGTAGTAAACAGTCGAATGCACAACGTCCTCTATAACTATCGGTGAGCACCGGGTCAATGCCCACACGTGCGTATTACTCCCACCCGAGCCACACCAATCAGCCTCAGGGTTTGACAAAATGGCGAAGCACTAATGCTGCCACCATCACACCGAAGCCAGAGACTCGGGTCATTAGCCCCGGGATCAGGCCTTCTGGCATAAGCTATTTCTGCATCATGTTTCAGCTGATAAAAGCCGGTAGGATGTCCGAGGGATATTGGATGTCTTAATGTGTCGCTTCGGGATTTGCTATCTGTGGATGGTGAGTGGTTCCAAAGGAGGGGGGTGGGGGGATTATGAATTTGGTGTATAGTATCCGTCTCAGCTGTAGGTTGAGGTCGTATTTGCGTGTTTAGTGTTTAGTTTGGTAGGTCATATCCTTTCTTCATTGTGAAATTTTCCGAATTCTGGATTTCGGAGTATATAATCCTGATGAAGTATAATCCCCATACTATAGAGTGCAGAGTATCCATTTTATTCCATACACCCATTCAAGCAGGACTTTCAAATATTATTAGCTGTAAAGTACGGAGTATAATCGGGGGACTATGTATCATAGTTATGGCAGATCTTCAGGTATTATTCAGTAGATGTAAGTCTTCCAAGGACTGCTCCAAAGCAACATCATACAGATACCACGTGTAATCCAGTTAATGTAATTGCCCCCGATGTTCCCGCGACCGCCAGAGATTCGTGTCCAACTAACAGGATACACAATATACTTCCCGAGTACATGAGCCTGACGACCACTTGCACATCTTCACTCGGTTTGGCAACAGCCTTTCTTTGATAGTTATTATTCCCATTGGATCAAGGAGGCACATGCTTAAACAAAGTGGACTAGTGACGTCGGCCTCATTCTTTTGCGAGTCGAAACGTTGTACGGTTGTTTCGTGTCTGAAGGGTGCAGACGGAGTACAGGGAGTACACATCTCAGTGAATCAGCGAAGAATCCAAAAATAATCCATTGTATTTTATGTAACTGATTTACTGTAATAGATTACCCCCTGATAGTTTTTTTATCCCTTTTCTTACAGAGCCTCACCTCTTCATAGACTCTCGCTAGTTATATCCGTGAACCATGGAACTAGACTGAGCTATAATATAGTTTCATTTCCACCCATGGATACAATTCGGGGTACATAACCAGATGTGATAGCGTTTATCGGTTTATCGAAACCGGAGAACACGGAGATGCAAGGAAATTTGATATTCACTTCTATATTCTAGTTAGAGGTGAAATGTCAAAGGTAAAAGTGTGAAGATTACGAGGTGCTTAGCATCGTGCACCAGATCTGCCCGTTTTCATGCCGAATCCTATTTTGATCTTCGACACTTTGTATGTTTTAGGCCGTGTCTCTCTTTCTGCAGTAGTGGGGTTGGTAGCCTAATATGTTGAGTCCTTAGTGTACATATGTAGGATTTCCAGCCTTGCGCCTCTCAAATCCCAATACATTTATCTAGCGCCGTTGGGAACGTGCATGTATAATGCATTTATTGAAATTCTATACCATGTCAGCTAGAACCTGTTCGCTATATACGGAGTACTGTTGGTTGGCTACTTATTTTGCCGCACCCGATAACTTATAGCGCTTCACTAGTTACCGCTATAGGATAGATCTCCTGCAGCATGCGCATTACTGTTTCGGGACATGCAGGTAGACTGATTAGTACAGCCTATAATCTTGGCTTTTAGACACCAAATGCCGGTCTGTACTCCCCAGACATACACTAGATCGATCCAATATAGTTCACTGTAAATCAATAAACCACTAGAGAGATAAGCCACGGGTAAATATATTCTCAGCCCAATAGCCTCTACAGCTGCCAAGTACCCTATATACAAGATCGACACCCCGACATGTATATCTGAACACCTGACCATCACCAACGAACGCAATGTAATAAATATCTCTTATCAGCCCTGAAAAACACGAACACTAGCAACACTGCCTCCTCAACCCGCCCTTCTCCAAAAATGACTTCATCCGCATATCTACCCCGCAATACGTCGGCCCCCGGCCCATTCCCCAATCTCATCACATCTCACGATGACTGCATCGAACTAAAACCACGTGGCACAATAATTAACTCCTTCCTATCTCGATACTAGCAAAAGCCGCACCAAACACAAACCATCCCCTCTGGTTGGTTCGACCGGGGTAGGTCGGAGAATTGAACGTTGGCTTACACCCGTTTCGTGCTTTTTTAAGTTTGATGGCCTGACACTTCCCATGCACGGGAGCTCTTCCGACTATATTCGTTGTCCGGGGGTCATTTACTCGTGGATATATTTTTGGTTTTTGGGAGAGGGGCGACTGCAGGTGGAATGACTTTCGGGGCTGAGTATGAAAATGGTAAATGCGGAGTGGTGATGCGGGGACTAGCTTGGATTCACATGCTTTAGACGCTGTTGGATGTTGGGTTTGATGCTACTGGTTGTAATGGTTTATGTATGTATCCCTCCACGGCTGAGAATACTCGACGGATGCCTAGAAAGGTGGTATAGTATAGTGGTATAAGATGTGGTAGTTTCGTTTCAGGTTTCAATTTCAATGCAGGATCGGCGGTGGGGGGCTTTCATCCTTGCTTTTGTCTCGGAGATGACTCTTTATTTCATCATCACCGAAAGTACATGGATGTATCAAGTTTGGTAGATTAACGGGTTAGGAGGCATTCCCCGAGCTCGTATAGACCATGGGTATACTGCATGTGCAACGTAGGGATCATATCCTGTTCAGCATCGGTGAAACACTCCTTTGCCTGTTGCCTACTTGATATACCCAGTTCACAGAGTGGGTATTAGGCCCAGCTATCTTTTTGTCCTCATCAGTTGGGGCTTGCAAGGTAATATTCTGGCCAATTGACTAGGTCTTGGCTCTTGGTAGTCGCAGCAAGTAAGATAGTACCAAACGAAGCTTGGATTGATCTGTACATATGGAGTTTGAGGTATCTGGGGTAAATCAAGGGAAACGCCCGACCAACGGAGTGTTGCTAAAACAAGAGCAAAGAGAGGCGGGGAAATGGCAGAAAGGGCACTGTCGCTTCTAGACATGAACAATCAAATCAGGAATCAGTAGTCTTCATCCGAGTCTACGTGCCCGCGGTAGCGAGACATGTACCCAGTCCCGCCATCCTCGCTCGCTGAATCATCAAAATCAAACTCGTCGTCATCGGATGACGCTTCTTCATCTGGGTAATCGTTGGCGGGGTGGTTTTCAGCTGTGATCGTAGAGGGTCAGCGGAAGTCTATGGATTGGAAATGAAGGGAAAGAAGATGATGGAAGCGAAGAGTAAATAGAGGGCAAAAGAAGGGAAAGAATCGCGTACCATTGGAGTCGGCATCCTCACTATCCCATTCCTCCTCGTCATCTTCAATAAACTCCTCCCAGATTTCCTCGTCCTCGGCCGTGATGACAATGACACCCACTCCAGGCTGGGACTTAGCGATATCCTTTTTCTGCTGGTCGAACTCATATTCGGCGAGCGGGTTCTTCAGCATCTCAGCTTCCGATAGCGGACGCCGGACATAAACGTCGTAGACATAGTCGCCTTCGTCATCCTCCTCCACAACCTGTTCAGTTTGATCCGAAGATTGTAGCGGTGCAGGTGCGACCCTGGGTTCCTTGGGCTGCCTTGGCTGGTATTTCAAAGGGGGTTTAGGAGCTGCGCTGAAAGCAGGCTGTAAATATGCAGGTTGGGGAGCAGCCGATTTTCTAGCGACCTGGGAATCAAGGTCCATCCCATGGTCTTGGTCACGTTCGAGCTCGAGCTCCAGCGCGACCTGCTCTAAATCATGGGCCAGGCGTTCAGACCCCTCATCCCACCTCCTCTGCTGTGTCTGAGCTGATTTCTCCAAGGTATCAGATAGATGCTGCTTCGCAGCTAAGATGGCACCCTTACTCTCCTCGCGCCACCGCTTCTCGGCCTGGTTAATGACAGGTCGTTTGCGTGGTTTAACTGGCGAAGGGGGCGTGGTGTCCTGAACAAGTTCCTTTGGCTTTATTGAGAGAGCCTGTGCCTCCGCTACCAGATCCGAGACCATGGATGCCTTGCATGAGTGCGCATTCCGCTGCAACTGCTCGACAAGAACAGCTACACCAGGCGCAGGACCGCCAGCACGTCGCTTCTGAATTCCTCCAGGGGAACTTCTCATGGAGTCGAGATTTGAGCGCGAGATCTGGAAGCGGCGCAGGGCTTGCGCGCGGCTGGAGGACGTCTCCACTGATGCTGGGCTGCTGTCGCGCACTGTGGGTTGGTGGGAACCATCAGAGCTAGCCGCAGAGCTGGGCTGCAGGTCGGTGAAAGGATTGGGACCCCCGTACACAGCACGTTTGTGTTTTTCTTCTGCTTCTTTACGTGCAGCTGTAATGCGCTGCGCTTCGCGGAATTCTGCTCCCGGCGAGGTGGCCCGCACCATGGGCACACCCATCGAGGATCCTGGCGCGCGCCGGTTTACATGAAGGCTGCTTACTGAACGCGGACTGCGCAGGAGCCTATGCACAGCTGGTGTTGCTGGTGGGCTTGGAGATGCATCTGCACTCGCGCTCTCGCTGGCCTTCAGAGTGACTCTGTGGAAGACAAAGTCGGTGAAGCGCCGCTTGGTTTGGTGGAGTGCGGATTGAATGACTGCGGGGTAGGTTAGTGTCTGTCGTCAATGTGTCGGTCGCATTTTCATCTCTAGGGGCAACCACTTTCATGGTATCCTGAATCATTTGGGATGGGTCTACATTGCCGGGGGGGGGGGGGGGAAGAACAGGGGGATTCGTACATAGGGTCTCGACGGGCTCTTCCTCGCGCCGACGCTTGATGTTGATTTGCTCTGGTGGAAGCGCCATGATGCAAAGTTGGCGCAGATTCTGCAATGGCTTACTTGGGTTCGTGGAGGAGAGATGAATGGATGAGGCGGTTTGAAACATCTAATTTGATGTGTTCGATCCTTTTCTCGGTTTGGGATTATCAGTCACGTGATCTAAATGTTCTAGATGTCAATGATGTATGAATGAGAACAAAATAAGGAAAAAATGAGGAAAGGTGAATTAAAATTAAGAAATTGTATAGAACACTGTCGACTATCTACATATGTACCTGCAAAAGGCCGATATTCACTCGATCATGTCGATCAAAGCCTGCTCAACGGTTTCAACCTTAATATCAGAGATAACTCGTAACTTGGTACATTCTTGTTTTCATGTATAAAATCTGCCTGATTTCTATTATAGATAGATGATCATTTACATTTCTAACTAGTGTTTCAAGTTTGATATGGCTAATTTTCTGCTAGCAATAAAAGCCAATAGGACCAAAGTCCCAAGTGGTCGCTATGCAATGCGATAATAACCGCCACGACTCGCCCCTCTCCATGGTCATCATCCAGTGAAACATGCGGCGTACTCACAGCCCCAGAGCAAAATAAAGAGATAGAAAAGTTGAAGATAAAAAGACGGAGGAGACTCAAAGCCAGCTAGCAATACAAGGTGGTAAAAGAAGGGAAGATGGCATGAAAAGGATTAATAGGGGAATAGATCATTGCGAACGGAATATGTCCGGACGAAGAAAGGGGGAAAATCCATAAAAAAGCCAAAGAAAAGAAAAAAAAAGGTTGAAAGTGAATGGCAAAGAGTCAAGTGAAAAAGAGATTATGACGAATACAAGAAACGAATCAGATCAAAATGGGGGAGGGGGAGGAAAGACATGACAATAAAAAAGGGACTATATGTAATAACAGAGAATAATGTGGCATTAGGTTCACCGAGGACAATGAGTCGAAGGTTGCATCTTTCGGAGTGTGCGAAAATAATTATTTGGCTCCGATCTCCTCTTCAGCCCAGCCGGGCAGCGAGTTTTCGTTTTGAATAGCCAGACCAAATCCTGAGTGATTCAGTCCACCGAGGGCAGAGAAGCTGGAGAAGCTGCTCTGAGGCTGGTGTGCACCTACGCGGCTGTGGCTGGATTGACCAGAGACCGGTCCGAAGGGCTCCTGGGAGAATGAGGGCAAGCTGACAGCCCGTGAGTGCGAAGCACGTGGCACACTGAGGCTGCTGGTGCTTGCGTGGTGACCGTGTCCCGATCCATTTGCCACACTCAGATAGCTGTTGGAGGACTTATGCTGGTGCATAGGCGGGTCCATGTTTCCATTTGACATATCGCCGTTGCTGACGCTGTTGTACAGCGAGTGCTGTGCCTGGGACTGTGTCTGTAAGCTAGATAGGGCCATAGGGTCGTGCATATGGTTCTCCTGATCCTGTGCCTGATGAGCGGACATCTGGTTCAGGTACATGGTCAGTGGATTGCTCGAGCCGACATTCAGAACCCCAGATTGGGAGGACACGTTCTGCAGCGGGTGGCGATGCTGTCCATTTTGGGAGGATCCTGATGCTGGGGAAAGGGCTGGGCGAGTCGGGCTGGACTGGGAGCCAGACTGGCTGAGGTTCTGCTGGAATCCGTTGAGAGCAGACGGCGGTGACTGGCCTTCTATGCCGGCACCGTTGCGGTTCTGTTGTCCGTTCTGGTTGTTTCCGGCTTGACGCGGTGGGTTTCCGCAGCGGTCCTTTCCAAAGTTGATCTTAAATCGCCGGTAGTCTTCCCGATTGCGCATCCCCTCAATAGCCTTGATGGCATTGGCGATGTTCGTGAAGTTGACAAACGCGCAGCTCTTCTCGCGCAGGGTGTTCACCAACTCGATCTCACCGTACTCCGAGAAGTCCTGGCGAAGGCGTTCCTCCGTCCAGGCCTCGTCCAAGTTACCAACATAGACATTGCGTGATGCACCGCCGCTGACTGCTAACGCAATAGCGGGTGGAAGAGGACCAGAATGTTTGCCCCATCCGATCTTCAGGCGTCGGTTGTGGATCATCAGCCCCTGCAGATTGCTCAGGGCGTAGAAGGAGGCGGCCGAGGTGGGGTCAATGAATGTGACGAAGCAAATGTGCTTATCTGGGATATATCGAACATGATGAAGCAAGCCTCCGCGGACGACATTGCAGATCTCTTCGATAGTAGTTTCGGGGTGAATGTTTCCCAGGTAAATGGTGCGGTTGCCGAGATTGTTGACACCGCCCGCCGTTGTTGCCACGGCGGCGGCGGCAACGGACTGCTGCGCAAGCGCATTAGAAATCAGATCACGATCCGCGGTGTTCAGCACGTGCGCATATCCCGGTGCGATTCCAAGGAACTGCGCAGCGTTTTGCTGCTGAGTCTTGGACACATAAGCACAACGGTCCTTGCCGTAGAACACCCGCTTTGGCGCTTGCCATTGCTGCTCCTGGGGGAGCTGGGTGACAGCCTTCATGGCATTACTGATCGACAAGAAATGGACGAATCCAATCGCCTTCTCCTTGACAATCTTAACGGTGTCAATGGGCCCAAATTTGCCCAGATCCTCCCGCAGGTCATCCTCAGATGTTTCCTCGGGCAAATTTCCAAGATAAACGTTACGCGACGCGCCTGACTGTTGAACAGCTAGGGCGACTGAGGTGGGGACCTGTGAAGGCTTACCCCAGCCAACCTTGATGTCATTTCCCTTGATAGCCAACTTCTTCAAGATGGCATCTGAATGGAAATGAGTGGCGGAGCTGCTATCCAAAAAGGAGATGAAGGCGCAGTTCTTGTCAGGGAGCAGGCGCACCGACTCGATTTGACCGCTACGCACGTGATTTAAAATTTCCTCGGCAGATGTTTCAGCCGGGATGTTTCCAAGATACACCGTGCGACTAGTACTTGACAGCATACCCGGGGCCACGGAAGCTTGGGGGCTACCCAGAGCCGTATTACCCATACCTCCGAGACCATTGATCGGCGATTGAGGACCCATCATTTGGGAGTTTATACCGTCAGGTGACATCATTCCATACAAACCGTGGTTTTGCATTCCTTGCGTTGGGCTGTGCATATGGTTCTGGTTGTTTTGGTGTCCGTTGCCATTGGCCTGTGAGAAGCCACCAAAATTGGCAAACTGAGGCGAAGCAAAAGCCGAGGGAGTTCCTGGTTGGAAAGGACTGCCCACTAGCAGCTGGGAGGGAAGAAGGGGAGTGTAGTTCATATCGAAGCCGGAAGCCATATCGGAGTGTTGGCCTGCGGCAGTGTTTATAGCGGGGATATTGGCGCGACGAGAGTTCCGGTCCGAGAATCCTTGGATAGGGTTGGGATGGTTATTGTTGTAAGCTCCGTGGGAAAAGCCAGTATCACCGTTCAGCGCGTATTTAGACCCGTGGATTAGACGCGAATTATTCGGGATGTTCGATACATCCGAGGCTTGCATGGCGAGATAGATCCAAAACTTGTCCTAAGACAAGAACCTAGTCTTAGTCGGGGATGAGATGCCCTGACTACCAGACTGAGAGGCTCTGGGGAGAAGAGAAAGGGGGGAAAAATAAAGGGAGGATTATCAGATCACCATTCAGGAGATGACTCCACAGCCAAGATCACAGGGAAAAATAGGGAGGGAATCGGGAGTAGAAAGAATCTATCTCCAAAAAAAAAGAAGCTCAAATGGAGACGTGTCTAAATGGAAGCTCACAAGTCAATTGGAATGTTTTCATTTTGAATGGGGAATGAGGAGCACAAACCCGTCCTTTTCTCTTTCAGAGAATGCCACTTATATATATGTCACAATCTCCATGCAGAACAAGTATCAGGTTTCCTGAGAGAAGAGAAGGAGAAATCAAAGTCAACTACACAGGCATTAGCTTAAAGAGGTTAGGAAAATCCAAGGGAAAAAAGACTTGAAAAAAAAAAAAAAGGGGGAAAGACTGGGGGAAATCGGGGGAAGAGTTTACAGTTGACAGGCTTGGACTAGCTTTTTTTTTAAAGAAAAAAAAAAACAATAGAAATTAATCCTTTAAATAAAGAGAATAAACAGAAACAAAAGGGTTAAAAAAGAGCGTGGAGAAAAGGAATGAAAGGTAAGGAAGTGAATCCAGGTAAGGTATGGAGAGGGAAAAAAAAAGCATTAAAAGGGGGAATAGGAGTGGGTTAAGGGGCCGAACTCATATAATCAGTTCTCTTATATTGAAATATTGAATACATATACCAAGCTCTCTATATCTATAAAAGTAAAAGAATTAGCAGTCTTTGGTCCAAACTTCAAGTTCCCGTGGCTCCTGCAGAATTGGATCAGGACCTAATCTCCCCTGTTCGTGGGATTAATATAAACTATGGAGTACGGCAGCCTATGTTGTACATCTTTTGAATACCCTTTTTAATCTCCGTCTCTGGGTCCCGTGACCTATATCTACAACGGATATCCCAGCTATAGAATTACGGAGATGGAAGAAAGCTCTCTAAGATGCTGACTCAAGAGTATAAAATGTGCTTCGAATGGCAGTATCCCTTGGTATACTATAACTACGGATATACTGTACATATTATATGGTCAATAGAATGATAGATGGATTCAGATCAGATAAAGAATCCATGTTTAAAATCTAATGAAATACCTGAATAAATCGGAAAGACAGTCTTAGTAGAAAAAGACCCTTGGAATATACCCCCGAAAGATATCCGAAAGATACAGATGCCTCAGGCACCAGTGGGGAATCCCGCATCTATCGGAAATTTACCCCTCTACCTCAATGTGCGATTCCTCCCTTGGACAACTTGCAATTGGGAAGAGATAAGAGTTCTATCCTCTGCGTATCAGGTGAGTCTGCTTCTCACATTTTAATCTGTCCTGCCTGTATCCCTTCAGCTTTCCGGTGTATGACTCACAGATTAGATCCTATATTAATTATTCTCTCTCCCACAGAACTCTCCCGCCACAACCCAATTAAACAAAGTCTTGGGTTGCAAGGACTAAATCACGAGTCATGTCTACCAACATCTACATCGACGAAGACGTCGGGAGAGATGAGCCCTCCGCCACCGGCACCGAGACCGCCCCCTACAAGACCCTCGTCCACGCCTACGTTCAACACCCCCCACCACTGAAGGCATTCAGTACCTCACACGCAAGTCCCAAACCGACGCCGCCGGTGAGGATGTTGACCCCGCAGCCAAATTGGAGTGGAAGCCCGCCACCAAGTCGGCAATGAAGAAAGCCAACAACCTCTGGGAGCAGCGCAAGAAGAAGGCCGCCAAAGAACACGACTTGGCCATCCGTGAGAAGGCCGAGGCTGACAAGCGCCAGAAGGTCCTTGAGGATGCCAAGAAGGTTGTGATCAAGGAGGACACCTCGCTGCCCAAGCCCGTGCGCGTTCGTCTGGATGTCACCGACCCGGCCATCGTCAAGCTGCGCATCCCCGAGTCAGATGAGGCTGGCACCCGAGTCCGCGTTCTGGGCCGAGTTCACCGTGCCCGTGCCCAGAAGGATGTCGTTTTCATCACTCTCACCGACGGCTACGGATACCTACAGTGTGTCCTGACTGGTGATATGGTCAAGACCTACGACATCATGACCCTCACCCTTGAAACCTCCATGTCCATCCACGGTGAGATGCGCGCTGTTCCCCCCAAGCAGCACGCTCCCAACGACCGCGAGCTGCACGCCGACTTCTTCGAGATCATCGGCAAGGCCGCTGGTGATAAGGAGGCTATTACCACGCGTGTGGCGCCGGACGCCGACCCGCAGACTCTCTACGACAACCGCCACTTGGTTCTGCGTGGTGAGACCTCCTCCTCCGTCATGAAGGTTCGCGCCGCTACTCTGCGTGCTTTCCGCAAGGCTTTCGAGGAGACCCGCATGCTGGAGGTGACCCCTCCCGCCATGGTGCAGACCCAGGTCGAGGGCGGCAGCACCTTGTTCGGATTCGACTACTACGGCGAGAACGCCTACCTGACCCAGTCCTCGCAGTTGTACCTCGAGACGTGTCTCCCCTCTCTGGGTGATGTGTACTGTGTGTGCCCGTCTTTCCGTGCCGAGAAGTCATTGACCCGTCGTCATCTTTCGGAGTACACGCACATCGAAGCCGAGTTGGATTTCATCACCTTCACCGATCTGCTCGATCACCTCGAGGATGTGATCTGCCGCGTGATTGACTATACTCTGGCCGAGCCTGAGATTGCCGGATACATCAAGCAGCTCAACCCCGACTTCAAGCCCCCGTCCCGTCCCTTCCGCCGCATGAAGTACGACGATGCTATCCAGTGGCTGATTGAGCACGAAATCCCCAACGAGGAGGGCCAGCCCCACCAGTTCGGTGATGATATTGCCGAGGCTGCTGAGCGTCGCATGACCGATATCATCAACCAGCCCATCTTCCTGACTCACTTCCCCGCCAATATCAAGGCCTTCTACATGAAGAAGGATCCCGAGGACCGCCGTGTCACTGAGAGTGTCGACGTGCTCATGCCCGGTGTTGGAGAGATTGTCGGAGGCTCCATGAGAATGGACAACTGGGATGAGCTGATGGCCGCCTACAAGCACGAGGGCATGGACCCCAAGCCCTACTACTGGTACACTGACCAGCGCAAGTAAGTTTTGATATCTCGCATTTGCTCCTGTTTTCGTTTATTCGTCCATGCTAACACTTGAACAATAGGTATGGTACCTCCCCCCACGGTGGTTACGGTCTTGGTCTCGAGCGTTTCTTGGCGTGGCTGTGCGCCCGTTATACCGTCCGTGACTGTTCATTGTACCCCCGGTACACCGGCCGTTGCACCCCTTAGATATGTCAAAAACAAAAACAAAAAGTATAAGTACGATCACGATAGGTACGGGAATGTGGCATTGGTGTTACAATGGACGAAGAATGAAATTTCCTTCAGAGATCAATTAAAATGATTCTGTTTCTATGTTACGCACCCGGGTACAAAGTACCTATGTAAACCCTGGCCTGTCTCCTTGGCGGATATTGACTTAGGCCTTGCCATACCCTGTAAGATTCTTTAAACAGATACCCACCACTATACACACTACAGCCCCCAAACACGCAGTCTTAGACACTCACTGCACACACAGCCAAGAGCAGTCTTCGACATGGAGGATCCCCGAGAATATAGTTTGCAACCCCTAGAGTGCCAAATCCCATGCAAATCCCCAAATCACTCGGAAAACCCCAAGTCGTTGCTGTTGAAACCCAGCCCAAGACCCTGGTCTCTGGGATTACAAAACCAACCAAAACGGAAGTATGCAGGTGCACACAGCATGCGCAGGTGTATCCCGGGCCAGGGGGTCGGAAACTATGCTTTGTAATATTGGCGCCTGAATATGCCTGAAGATACCTGGATATTTGCCGGCAGAAAATATGAATACCTGAATTACCGCATAACCCGGGCAATACTAGCGCGATATGACATGACGACACATCCCATGGGGTAGAATACCTCAGGGAATGAAGATGGTTGCGAAAAAAAGCGTCATGAGCTATATCATCTACCAAGCAACATTTGATTTGTCTCATGCTTTTTCAAGACCTTGGCAAAGAAAAAAGGAGAGCACTCTTATGATTGTTCTCCTAGAAAACATCAACATGCATGAATCGTTTATTATGCCAACAACACGCCCATTTCGACCTAGAATTCTCTAGGCCACGACCAAGAAAACAAGAAAACAAAAATGCAAATAATCACCGAAAGTCGAAAGTCAAACATAGCGTAGGTTCTTATTGCAAGATCGAAAGCTGAAGAGTGTGACGTTCAGCTCTCCTCCCGGACGCGTTGAAGGGCGATGTGGATCTCCTCATTTGACGCTCCGGAGCGAATGAGGGAGACGATCCGAGCGACAGACTCGCTATGAGAATCACGTATGACGCCGACCAAATCTTTCAGGAACTTCCGGTAGTAGTTCAGGTCGATTTCCTGCTGGCGGATCTGCCGGCGCTCAGGTGAGCCGTTGGTGTCTTCCCTGTGGGGAGATCACGGGTTCTCAGCTTTGAATTATTTAAGCGTTGCCGGAAGGAAGTTTGTTTACGGGGAAGATGGGGTTGGAAGAGGGAGACAGGTGAGAGAGGTAAAAGAGAATGGAGGATGTCGTTGCAAATTGGGGGGAGGGGGGAAGATGAATACTCACCTAGCATTTTCCCTGCCTGCCGACTTGGTCTGGCGGGCTCCGTTGCGGTCTCCTGGAGCTCCCTGGTCGTTCGTGGAATTGGCTGCAGTGCGGTCCGACATCTTGGGTTGGACCGGGTCAAGTGTGCTGTCAAGGGGATCCTATGTGGGAAAGGCTTGGGAATGGGGTTGGCTATCGTGCTCGAAGCTGATCTTATGAGGTTTCCTGGTATGCTGCTGTGTCTACCTATAAAATATCACAACCTCATAGCGGTTAGCAAGCAGACTACTGGCGAAGAAATCGATTTCCAAGGAACGAACGGTGGTGAAGGGTTCAAGAAGGCGATGTATGAAATATTGATCAGGTATGAGGGGTTGGGAGGGAGCGGTCGGCCATACGTTTTATAGGCAAGTGTCACCCGACTTTCAAGTAGATAACCCTATACATAGAATTCGTAGAAAGTTGGGGAAGATGAGTCTCCAATACTCGAAGACGAAACACGAGAGGTTTAAGAGAGAAAGGTGGGACCTTTAAAAACAAAGTATTTGGGGGGATACGCTGGGCAGATTGCCGCCAGTCTGTTTTGTCCGCCAAACTAGAACTGAGAAATATCAAGGGACATTTCCTTACGGCTCTCAAGCCTGGGTCTTCGGTTAACATATTCACCTCATAATTCCAGTAAGAAAAAATGAAATCAAGCAAAAGGGCCAATCGTGTTTTGCTCCGCGGAATGTTCAAGTATCATGTTTGGGCCGGAGGCTCATGCATTTCTATTATTTTGTTTCCACTTGGGAGACTTGGGATTCTGATCCTGCTCTGTGGTTCGCTGAACATTGTATTCGCATTTATATTCGCGTTGTATTCAGATTTGTTGAGATCAGATAGATTCTTGACTCCAAAGAGGCAAAGACATTCCTACATCTGTGGCGACTCTGGACTTTCAGATGTAGGTTGGAGCCAGTGGCAATGGTTTGCATATTTCAAATAGATCTCGGGAGACAGGAGCAGCCAATTGGGACGGCTAGCACTTTATCTGCCGGGTAGACTCGAACTAACTGCAAGTAAAGTGCAAGTTTAGTAAAGATAGAATTTGACCATCTTTTCACTGTGATTCGTTGACACATGTGGACCTTTGACCTCGAACCTGAAGCTGTGAAGAATGGTGGACGATCTGCTGAAACGTTGATGTTTCGTCCACAACCCGAACGGTTTCCTTTGGACACACCCTTGGAAACGGGTTCTGTTTTCCTTCAAGGAAACACAATGAAGAGGTACAGTTCTCTCTGTCTTGTCTTGATGGGATTTAGGCATTTGTTCACGGGTTACCGAGAGACTGCGTGCTGACTCGCTCATCCCGTTTTAAAACAGGACCCTCCAACACCTTTCCTCCAACGTCGGGTCTGAATTTAAAGCTTCCTCGTCCTTCTCGTTGACAATAGAATCCTCCACATCCACATTGTATACAAAGCCGTATACTCGACAGCGCCTATAAGAGCACGGTTGGCTCTCCTCGCCAACATCGCTTGCAACGATCCCGATGATTTCGTTCCCGGTACGACGACTCCCGACGTTTAGCAACATGACCATTACACGCCTGTAATGTCTTCTGAGACTGCTTAGGTATCGGTTGCGGGCCTTCGAAAATCAAAACAAGGGCTATGATAACCTGGCTATCCGGTTATGGGGGCCATGGGCGCGACTGGATGGGACGGTCGATTCATCAACACTCCATGATATTACTCTGTATGGCAGCGTCTGGATATTGGACCAAATCCACAGGGACTTGATACGGAATCAGCATTTGAGGTTGAGTCTGGTATTGGTTTGTCCATGGGAGGCGAGGCCACCCAACCCAATCCCTGGCTTGGTCGCCCCCTATGCTTCTGTGAGAGTCTGTTGAGGCGTTTGTCGTTTATACCAACGCTTTTCCAATATTGGCCATACGGAACGGATCATTAGTGCCGCAGTATAGCGTGTCTCGAGTCCGATGGACCGTCTCAGCTGTTTCCGTCGTTGCCTCCATCAGATCTAAGGTACTTGTGGGGCATTTCTGGGGCATGTGGACTTGATGGGGGTGTTTCTTGGAACGACAACGGGGATGGGGCCGAGGACAGGGACGAGGATGAAAGTAAGTGACCGGTAGTGCAGTACGGGCCATGGGCACCGTCCCCAACCTGTTCTTCGTGGACGTCGTCGTGGGTTGTCTTGTGCATCAGTTATGCAGTATATGTGGTTCCATGGCTGTTCAGCCCAACGGGGTGATGCCTGTTGACCTTGTAATATATGGAAAAGTCTGTGTCTGAAGACCGTCTTCGGGTCGGATTCCAACTTGGGCCGAGAGTCTCCACTCATGGTCACAGAGTACAGAACACCGTGACCGTCTAAGCCAAACGCGAGAAGGGAAGCATCGATCGGTGATTCGAGGTCGTTTCATTCGGGTCCGGTGGAAGACTGGGGCTGTCGGGCTTCCGATGAGGGTCGTGACGGGCATCGAAGGCTTTTTGCACAACGAAAACATGGCATCCTGTTTTCTAGGCACCCTAGAAACAGGCAACACTTTCATCATCAGCTGCAGCTTGTGGGTGGCATCTAATCTGTCTGTGTCAGTCATTACACAGCACGGTCGGTGAGCCGGCCCCTGTGGCCATTCGGTCAGCTCGATGTATGACCGAGGCAGTTTCTTCCTGTGGTCATTTTCCCATCTAGATAAGACTTTCCTATGGTAACAGTATGTATCATGACAGGGTAGAGATATTTGAGTGAGAAGCAGGTGCGAGGTCTACCCGCTTCGAAGCTCAGATCGACCAGGCTCGACCACTTCGATCCAAGAAAAAACCCCTGTCACCAACAGACGACAGGCATTTTCTGGAGACAACCTCATCTCGAGAGTCCACCTTGAGACTATCCAGTTGCCATTTCTTCCATGACAGCAGCCATTAGAAGGAAGGTCAAAGTCTGCTGTTTCCTCGCCCAAAGAGAAGAAAGACAGAGGGAAAGTCCTATCATTCACCCCTTCCCGCCAATTAGATCCGCCCGCCACGAGGAAAAATGTTCCTGCCTAGGTTATTGGGGGGCTCCACTGACGCCAACATTCCATTACGCAATGAGCATCAGCCTTGGGTTCTACAATGTACACTGGATGCGCCTTGGGATCCGGACTGTGCTCCGCCAGTATCTGAAGATGTTAGCATTTTTTGAATCAAGTTGTGGATGTGAAGCCTCGAGAGATTGCCGACCTTCTTCACGGTCCAGACCTCACTATTGACCCTCAACGAAGTAACCGAAAGGAACACTAACAACAGAATATTAAGCAATGCTCTTCATGTTTCTCTTGGTATCGGTGCCACTCTTCTGTCCAGTGAGACTTGAAAAGAATCGTATGGGGTCCAATATTTGATAGGGAGTGATCCATCGGCTCCAAATGTCCCCAGTTCAACCACCCGTGGACCCAGTTTGCAGCTTGCTAACCAGAGTTGGTCCGTCTTGTCTCTTTGCACAGTGTTTTCTCTATTTGTTACTCGGATCATCCACGGCTCAATCAAGGGAGGTGCATTTCAGGGCAGACAAGGAGACTACAAGAGGGTACAAGTTCCAGGCGAGAGCCTAAGTCACATGAGGGGAAGAACGAGTCAGTGGCTCATAATAGCCACGAACTTGTTTCCGGCTTCAGCTTCTCAGACCTCAGGAGTCAGACGTCAAACCTTGGAAACTGGGTATAGGCTTATGTAAAATCCTTACGTGAACATGACACTTGGGCAGATGACCCTGAAAATCGACATCGATTTTAGCTTCCAAAGTTAGTTGTACCATGGACTTTAATAACTTTAATAACTCTTATTATATCGTGCCTGACACAGTAAAAAGGTCTACATCTCGGATGTGCGCTATATTTCCAATGTACATGTATGGATATATCAATATTCACACGCCTGACGTAAGCTCAGACTAATTAAGACCGGAACCCCTGCTGTCCTCCCTTTCAATCCACTTCTGCGAATGTTGGTATGTAGTGAGCCAAGCTCATACATCTCCGGTTGAAACCAGACGCAAGAACAGCAGTTAACTACCAGCTAGACAGGACCAATGGACTAATTGCTCAAGTTGAGAATTTCACCTTAACTAATTAAGGAAGCGTGTCATATAAGAGTTATGTCGTGCATACCAAATGTCACATTCCACAGCCACCTAAAAATGCCACGAATCTTAACATCTAAACACAACCCCTCCATTCCAAATGGACGCGTGGAATACTAATAACCAGCCCTGAACCCACACGTTGATCGTATCTTCGCATCCGACAAAAACGACAACCCATCGACAACCATCGACAACCAGCGACAACACAAGCCAGCCGCAATATATACATATCAAAACATAGAAAGAAAGAACAACAGCATCAGCAGAATCATCAGCTACAGCTAAAAGGCCAATTTGAACATGCATTTTCCCACCCTCCTCCTCCTCAGCGCCTCCCTCGCATCAGCACAACTCAACCCCCAGCAATTCGGCCCAGGCCCAGCGGGATTAGAACACATCCCAGGCACCAATGGGGGCTCAAACAACGACCAGAATCAAAATCCGGGCCAGAAGTACAACAGCAACGGAATCGGCAAGTACGGCGGCAAGTACGTTGTCAAGTATGACGATGACTACGCCGACTATAAAGACCCTGTCTCACGCCCTCTCACCACATTCGTGGTGCAACCTTCTCAAGCACCTCTGAATTTCCATGGCCCGGTCTACCAGGCTCCCGCTCGTTATAACCGGAACCCAGCGCATCCACAAGCTCCAGCTCATCAAGCTCTCGCTGCTCAGAAAGCGCCCATCCAAGACTACAATACGCCTTCCCCCTACGGCCCAGGGAAGCCGCAGGTCCCGCCTTCACCCTTCATCAAGCAGTCTTTCAGCAAAGATGAGGGTAATTCTTTCTGTATGGGGCAGTGCTTTGCTAATAAGAATGATGCGAAGTGTTCGAAGCCTTATGTGAGTTGCTTTTTCTTCCGCATATATGATCTAGATATATCTTGGTTTTATATAATCAGTGGATATAGGGTTTGCTAATGCGTTCTATTCTTAGGCTGAGGCTGTCTATAAGTCGGCCAAGGGGTGCTATACGTGCTGTTTTACTTCTTCTGATTTCTAGGGTTCAGGTGTAGATATCGGATTTAATGGTTGATTGTGAGAGATGGGATTGATGTCTTTATTTTCATGGGACAGGTGATTAGGGTATTTCTCTTCTGTTTCGATTCTTTATGTTTCTTGTGGGGTGTTCTTGGTCAATATTTTAGTGTTTTGTCCATCTTTAGGAGACATTTATTTATTTCGGTTATTCATTATTCATTAGACTGAAGAGTATATTGAGCAAGAAGGTTTCACCGGCAGACTGGGATTGACCTGTAGCCCTAATTTCGGTCACTGATTTATTCGAGTCCAACCATGTACATCATACATGCATACGTACATGTCTACGTACAGATAAGCACCTCGATCTGCTGGTAGGTGCATCCACAAATAAATAAGCTTGGATTTTAAATTAAACTATAATTGCTTAAATTGTTGAATCCCAGAGAGATGAAAATAATTCCAAAAGGTTCATTTGATCTAGATACCAGAGATATCCGCATTAAGAGAGATATCTATATTCGGGGGATAGTAGGGAATAAAATAAAGAGCAAAATCCATCACATCATATCATTTTTCCACGCTGAAGAGTCACAGCTCGCTCGGACCCAGAATTCAAAGAAATAAAGAAGAAAAGAGAAGAAGGGGGAGAAATAAACCGATAGCAAACAAAAAAAAAAAAAAAGGAGCAAGCTAACGTCATCCCATTTACGGAGACAGCAAACATCCATTTATTTTCTTTGCTCGATTCAATTTTTCACCCAAGTCTCAGCGGGCCGGCCGCCAATACCCCGCGCCATGCAGATAGGAGCAGAGGGTTTCTCATATGAGCTATCCGCCCACACAGCACTGCTGGCCGGGAGGATAGAGCCACTGTCCGAGACACCGATGGGGCCGAGGCCCTCGTGGACAGAAGCAATTTGCGGGACGACCAGTTCGACCCCCTTGCTCACGCTCGTACCGGAAAAGTACGGTTTGTGGCGCGGGGGCAGCGGCCGGGCTTCATACATGCCAAGGTAGTCAGAGGCGGTACTGCTGAAGGACGAGGCCACGGTGGACGGGGTGTTCGTCAGGCTGGGCACGTGGCTGTGGCCGTAGCCATGGGTGGCACCTCCGGCCAAAGCGGGAAGGCTAGAGCTGCTGCGTTGGACGGCAGGCCGGGAGAGCATGGGCTCACCGCTGCCGCGGTGGAACTGAGATAGATAGTTCCATGCGTCGGAGGATGCCAGAGATGAGGCGCTGCGGCCTAATACGGGCTTCCACTCGGTGGGGTCGAGATCTGACTTGGCATCATGCACGTGGCTGGGTATGCGCATGGTTGGGATTGAGTTGCTTGGCACCCTGGTTGGGGTCATTGGGGCAACAATAGTGCGTGGAGAGAGAGGGGGAGAGGTGGGTGGTGTAGTAGTGGAAGACATTGAGGACATAGATGGTAGTGATGCTGATAGTGGTTTGCAGGAGTCTTTGCGGCGGCAACTAAATAGATGAAAAGAAATGATAAGTATTCAAGTACCAATATATATCATGCAGGTCCCAGACAAAGAATGGAGAATTAGGAGAGGAAAGGTGAGGATATCAATGGCTCTAAATATAGGCCCGGGGGTTGCCACATACCTTTCGCTACAATATAATAAAGTGTTGTTGGGGACAGTAATCTGGTTCTCACACATAGCGCTGGAATTGGGTCAGCTTTATGTCCATTGAAGAAAAGACCGGTGTATGGAACACAGATGACGGCAACAGGCATGTGAGGGAAATAATCCCTGCAGCAAAGATAAGAGCTTTGGGTCGATCACATACCAAAAGTTCAAGAAGCTGGCCATGTCAAACTCAGTATCGTCCGAAGACGTAGATGGCTTGCTCGCTGCCCTTGGTCCCGAGCCCAATTTAGTGATTGAAACGTTGGCGCCGGATGTTCCCCGTCTATGTAAAGTTGGACGAGTAGACTTGGACTTAGAGACATGAGGAGTAGAAGGAGAGCGGCGGTGGAAGGGGGCTGTTTGAGTCATTTGTGGCGGTGAAAGCATTCAAATGCCTCACTATCTTATCAAGAGAAGATATCGCCGAGACTGGAGCAAGTGTGGAGCACAAGGGCCCCTGAGGAAGCACAGACTGAGGGATTTGTGTTGAAAGTGTTGATTCCAACTGGAATGTACCGGGCCGGTGTAATTGGGAATACAAATGGTTCCCAGAGAAGAAACACCGAGGTATGTATACTGAGAAGGAGTGAAGGCAAATGCTGATAAGGTGTTAGTATCTGACGTTTTTCCATCAATGCAGGGCTCTATCTTTAGCCTGTGAGTGGGGGGAGATAAGAAGAGAACAGGGCCCTCCAGGGCTGGAGATAAGAGTAACATACCAGTCTATAGTAATAGTAAGATCTATAAGAATTGAATCCCTAAAGAAAAGGTGACACAGAATAAAAAGAGGGGGAATTGGAATATAAATACAAAGGGGGGGAAAAAGCCCTTAAGAGAAGAAGAAAAACGTGCTGTTGTGGTAGGATGAGACGATCACGTCTAGACCTTTTGAGACAGATGGAGTGAGTTGTACCCGGTAAGTCACTTCCGATAGGCCCCGACGGCATATCCATGCCTAAGAGGTACTTCCAGGGTACTTCCCGCGTGCTCCCAAGGTTAGCGACACGCAATCCCGGATCTAGACCAACTGAGTCAGGGCTTCTATAATTAACCGGCTTTTTCTTTTCTTGCCTGAATATGGATTATTGTCGTCTTTCTGTCTCTAATTGTTAGGTACAGTTTTCCTAGTTTGACCCTTGAAACGCACAGATGCAGAGTTCCAAGTATATCTGCAGTAGCGTAGGGACCATATATCCGGAGGGGGACGGATCTGGCGTGATAGATTCATATTCTTAAAGTATTGCTACAAATTAACACTTGTATACATTGCACAACATACCATATACTAATAAGTAAATTCTAAATGACGCCATAAATACCTCGAGTTCAAGGATCCATATACCCATATGGCGTGAACTGGTGGGTATCAATACATCATCGCATTGGTTTTTACAACATACATATTTCGACTAAGTAAGTTAAAAGTACATATACGGAGTGAAGATAACGCAATAACTGCCGGCTACGGCGACAACGAAAATGGATTATCACGAGAATATCTGTGGGAGTGCCACATCTATTACGATAACCTGTTGCAGGGGCCTCGTCACAGATGTGAGATCATTCCAGGCCTTGCTAATCGTCGATCCTCCGTGTTTCGGGTCCTATGCGGAAAACCGGGGCTTTTTCGAGAATGATTCCCGGATAGGGTATCACTGTTTACATCAGGACACTTTCTTTTGTTGGCATTTTTCCCTGTTGGCGTTTTGATTTCCGCCGGGTACCGATTTGGTTCCTTGGACAAGCCAGGTCGGGATATAATATATCACAGGGCGAGCTTTGGATTGATTTTTTTACTGTGGGGCATGTGACATCTGTCATAGAATACTACATCATAACAGTGAAGCTTTGACGTTGAAAAATCTGCTGGAGAGGTGATGCTGACGTTTGGGTTTCTATCTGGGTATCTACTAATATAACTAATCATGCTTTGTCAATCTCCATTGGCTCTGGAGGCACTGCTCGAGTCCCAACTGGAGTGGGTGTCAAAGGAATCTCGCCGAGTGCCACTTTGTCGATCTTCTTCCCTGTAAACAACTCAGCCTGGCCATCATCCCTGTCGATCTGCAGTTTTACTGTACCTGGGCCTGGCTTGCCTGTAAATCGCTCAGGCACTCCACGGGCAGCCTCGGCCGGGCCGACAAAGCATCCAAGCATCGAGCTCCATATATACCCCTCCGATAGCAGACGGCGGATTTGGCCATATGCGTATGAATTGGCGTAAGGGAGAGCGGTTTCTGGATCGCGGTAACGCGAAGGCAATGAGGTGATGACGCAAAGCGATGATGAGATTTCTATTAGGAGGTTAGCCTTACAGATTCTTAACAAATCGAATGACACAACGTACTGGTCAAACGAGCAGGCTTCTTGGCGTTGAAGTACATGCTGTATTTGCGGTGGTTGGCGGTCGCATAATCAAAGTTCTCCAAGATCGTAAGAGTGCGTCCCGTATGCTCAATCACTGGAGGGGGTTCTGGAATCTCGGGTTGTGCTGGTTCCTTCACTGTTCCATTTGATAATTGTGATTCGGACTGTAACGTGGATGGTTGGTTTAGGCTCTGAGCTGGGGCATTTTCGGGCACCGTGCCTTGACTAGGTGCTGCAGTGGCCGGGGAGGCTTGAGGGGCGATCGCAATTCTAGGGCTGATAGTCGTAGCCGATTCAACTGGCCGAGACTCGTCCACTGGCGGTCGTTCTCGCACAGTCGTCCCAGCAGCATGTGATGTAGTCTTTACCAGAGTCGGTTGGGTGCCAGCAACGTGCAGAGTGGCCAAGTTTGCCTGGTCCGTTGATTCTAGAACTTCTTGGTTAATCTTGGCAGAATTTGAAGCCGCTGCAGCCGCTGGAGGTTGATCAAGGTCCATAGCACCGTCGTTCTTGATGGGAGACGACTCAGGTAATTTTTGAGTAGAGTCATTGCCCGCATAATCTAATGCATGACGAGACGCTGGAATCTCCACAGCAAACATCTTTCTCTCCGAATGTTTGGGCTCCGAGGATCGCCTTTCAGCGGTGGGCTGATCTTGTTCAGAGGGTGCTACTGGTGTATTTGCGTTAACTTCTGGGGATTTCTTCTCAACAGCATTGCCCTTGCCCTGCTCCGCAGGGGGTGTCGTGATTATCTTCGGCTCTGAGGAGTTCGCATCTTGTTGGCTGGCGTTCGCCCCAGAAGGAACCATGGTGGTGTCTGCATTCTCTGCAGTCGGAGCTGCGGCATTCTCGGGTGGCCTGTTTTCAGGCTGCTTTTGGTCTAATGTGGAGGTGGGAGAAGGTAGAGCGGGATTTGCTGGACTAGGGATATCAACTGGATGGGAGTCTGGTGGTTGCGATGCGCCTGTGGTGGAGGCAGGGGCGGATCCAACGATGCTTGCAGACCCTAAGGACTTTGACTCTGCCGCAGCCTTCTCTTTGTCTTCCTTCTCTTTCTTCTTCTTCCTCGATTCTTCTTTATCGGCCTTTGGCTTGATATCGATTTTGCCCACCCGTGTGAGACGCCCGTTCGTCCATGTAGCCACACCACTCCAGTAGGAAATCACCGGACCATCCAGACGGCGGTTTTGTAGTGCTTCGATCCTCGCTCGTCTTTCGTCCGCTTTTCGTTTTTCTGACAGCTCCCAGCGGTTCAAACTTTTGCTATTAAGCCGTTCCACTCTTGCGGCTTCCGCGAGATGATCCTCCTGGGTCATCTCTTTCGGTTTCAAATGGGCCTTCCGTTTCTCTGCCTCCTTCATTGTAGCGATGATGCGGACCCGCTTCTCCTGGCTGTCCTTGAGACGAGCATGCGTAAGCTCTTTATTGACCATGGTCTGCCGACGCGATGATTGTCGAGTAGGCCCATCCTCCACAGTGGGAATCCACGAAATGCGCTCTGACTTTTTCTTCGGACGAGGAGCGGCGGCCATGGAGGATGGGGCGGTCGGATCAATCTTGACTCGTTTGCGCAAGGTCTGGAATCGGAGGTCATTCTGGGCTCTGCGCTTCTTGCGCTCGTCTTTTTGTAGTTTTTGTTCGCCTTCGTAGTCGTTCTGCGCGTCTGGTCCCTGGTCTTCATCCTCGTCTGACGATTCAAGCAATTCATCTTCTGCGTCGGGATCTGCCACGTCCGCAAACTCATTATCGTCTTCGACTTCCTCAAAAAGAAGCGCCAAGTCATCATCGGCAGCGGCCTCAAGGAGAGCAGACATGTGCAGTCCTGCGGTACTCCGTTTCGCACGCCCCCGGACCAATGACTCCACCGGTATTTCCTCTTCCTCCGAAGATGGTAGCCCAGAGGATGGGTCTTCTTCCATAATGTCGGCCATGGTGTTATTGGGGTGGCAGGTGCCTTAAGAATGGACGTTTAAGCATCGGACGCGAGAAGGAGACGCGCGCGCGACAAACTATGGTTGAATCGGGTGTCAATGATCAGCAAAAAATTAGGAAAATTATAGGATATAAAATGTGGATTCTACCACACCATTAAAGATGAGCTGAAGTGATGGAAAGGTACCGGAGCAAGTTGGCAAGGAGAGTGGCTTGAATAGGTAGTGGCGCGAAAGAAAAGTTGGTGCCTCAGGCGAAAATTATCTGGCCAATGATCTGAACTAACGTGTTTACATCGACCTTGAAGTAACAACACAAGATGTCTCTAGTTCATTTGGTCCTGCCTTCACCATTCTCTATTGACAGATACCAACAATTATCGTCGAGATACTAATCCACCCTATTATGTATCATGAGGCCACGAACCTCTCGGTTCTTTACCGATTGCTTCTGGAAGCTTGGCGAACACCCTATCTAGAAAGCAACCTGGAGTTCTTCAAGCTAGCAATCGGGAGATGAATTCTATTCTATTTACGTCTCTGACACAGCCACCAATCCAAAGAAGGGCTCCAATTCGCCTCTGAGAACAAGGACGAGGATATGTACCCCATATATCCCTTGCGCGCAACCAAAACACAATTTCAAAATCGTCACCGTTCAATTTTGTTTACATGGCTACATCATATATCTAGGGAAATATCTTCACATTTGTGAACTTGCAAATATTCAAGTGTTGAGACATGACGCACTGGAATGCGGGGCTTTTTCTTTGGTTTCCACTCTCTCTCTCTCTTTAGGGTCATGCCATGAGTTCCTTTCTTCCGAGAGAAAACCTTGACTTGGTACTTTGATGGGTTCTAACAGACCTATACTAAACATCTACTTCTTGAGATTGATATAGCCATAAGACTCCCAGATATTCAATGACATAGCCAAATGCCTGGAGGAACTACCGATTCCCTTCCCTGTTTAGATGTTTGAAAGTGCTTATAGATGTCTTGCCTAGGTACTTACGCGCCTCAGAACCCAGTAGAGGTCGAAAACAGCCATAGAATCGTAGAGGAAATAGATCAAATCCTATTCAATTCAATCATATTCCATTAAAAGCAAAATTCATCTGAATCAACAATCGAATTGTGGGTGAAGCTGAAGGAGGGCCCTCCACCAACCACAGCCAACTTCCTCGGGCATCCGGCCAGCTCCCCAACATCTCTTCTCCTTCTTTTCCTCTCCCCTTCTCATCCTCCCTTGACTTCTTCCTCACTTCTCTTTTATTTTCTCTTTTGATTTCTGCATTATTAGGGTGAATTCAACTTTCGGTTAGTGTTGAAAGACACTTCTCGGGGCGCAACACTAACTCACTTCCAGCCACCTCGATCCCTTTGGACCCGGATCATCCTTTCCATCTTTTATTTCTCAACTTGACGCACTCTGTGCCTGACCATCCTTGTGAATTTACCGTATTTTTGGAGCCTTGGACAACCATAGAAAAGGACTTGTCCTTTTTTTTTTCCTTCTCGACTCGATTACTTTTGGACACCCGCAGATTGTCATACACTCCGAGCAAACGGTGAGATTATCATCAAAGACTCTCGACACAGCACAGTAGTGCTTGCGTTTGGAAAGAATCGCTCCCGGTACGAAATATCCCCATTCATCTCGACTTTTATGGGATTGCTTTGTCGACCCCTCCCACTTTACGACTTTCCCCCTCCCAAAATAGCAAAAACCCTATTTGGAACACCAACTAATTTCGACTTCTGTTTCTAGTCTGTCCTTGATTCCTCGACTTTATCCTTATTCCATGTTTCCTATTCTACACCTTTGAACGACAAAGCTCATTTAAGTTCCGACCTTGCTCCATTTTGGCATTTGCGCGGAGCTCATAATTTAGAAGGAATTCGGGCGCTGCCTTGTTGGAGGCATAAAGTGATAATCCATAATGTTGCCAGTTTCGCGACCTGACGGTCAGATGAATTTCAATTACATCCCAACCACCCAACCCATGTCCGGTACCTCGACGGGGCGCAGCTCTCCCAGTGATCTGGCTGGGTCTGGGAACCCAAGAATGCCATTTGGAGCTTCTCCGGGCTCCATTGGCAGTTCGAGGCCGGGGGCTGGCTCCCCTTCTCATGATTTGGCATCACGTCTGTACTCGAAGCGGTAGGTTTGCTTCTTGTGGGACATATAAACTGCGACAATTAGCTGACACTATGACTCTTCCCACAGAGCCCGTGAAATTCAAGCGCAAGAAGGCATTTCTCCTAGTATTTGGGGGCCTCCTACTAGCGGCCATTCAACCCCGCTTCGCGAGAATATTCCCGAATCGCCGAGTCAAGATAGCTTTCCCGATTTGATTCCTACCACCAATGGCTCCATGGACAGCCCTGGCCGCCGAGCTCGCGCTGGAACAGTCCCGTCTCGTTTTCCTCCAATGGGCACACTAAATGAGATGGATCTTCAGCAGCCTTACATGCCGCAGACCTCACGGCCAACACCCTCAACTAGTCCTTTTAGGCCCCCCGGCGTTTCCGGAATAGATACGAGTTCTAAGGTCGCGAGTTCAACTGGTGTGCCTAACCCGGCATCGCTATCCCGCCTTCGAGCTGGCTCGATGCCACAAAGAAGCAACTTTTTGGGAGGTGGCGGCCCCTTCGGCCCATCATTGTTTTCAACCAACTGGTCGACGGGTCGTGAGAGAGCTACAACTTTAACCAGCATTCGATCTTCGGAAGGGCCGACTTCACCCAGCCACTCTTCTTACTCGAGGGATGGGCTCGCGGACACCGATGTGAAGACCTTGGATTACTTGGGGCTTGCTGAGACCCCTCAGCAGGGAATGGCCTCGCTTGCACGTCCCTCAATGGAGGCATTGATGCAGCAGCAGCAGCAACAACAACAGCAAGCTTCTGCGCTGCCGCCACTCCTGGCTGAGTTGGCGATGATGAAGAACAATAATCGATTCCGATCATACTCCGTGAATGCGAAGGAGAAATACGCGGATGACGAGGATCTTGAATATGAGAACCGTTACTCCCAGCTTCCCTCGGGAACTATGACGCCAACCGCCGCTGCAACTGCCGCGCAACTCGCCGCCACACAGGCCCAGATTCACCAGCATAATCTCGCCGTTCAAGCTTTTGCCAGCCACGCGTCTGTCAGCAGACCCCGGGCGAGAACTGCTGGCATTTTGGAGGCACCTCCCCAGCGATCATCCATCCGTAACTACCTTGCCACACCTTCTCGCCTAGACAACAGCTTCAGTGCTGCTGACCTGCAGATTGCCGAGAACGGTGAATATGACGACTTGTCCGAGGCAGTTCAACTGATGCATCTTGGCAGTAATGGTATTCCCGCCATGGTTGGCCGACAAGCTGGCGAGATGGCAGATGAGAACAACCAGGATGGGCCTACCCGGGCACTTTGGATTGGTAGTATTCCTGTGTCCACTACTGTCACGTCGCTGGAGGCCATCTTTGGTATGTATGGAAAGATCGAGTCGACCCGTGTTCTAACACACAAGAACTGCGGGTTTGTCAACTTTGATCGCCTTGAAAGCGCTGTGCAAGCAAAGTCACTGCTTAATGGCAAGGAGATTTTCCCAGGAGCAGGTCCCGTTAGAATTGGTTATGCCAAGGTTCCTGGTGCATCGGCCACCGGTACTCCTGGTGCGAATGGCATCCAGTCATCTCCCACTCCTGACCCGAACTTCAGAGCAAATCTCGCAGCGGCAGATGGGGCGGATCGAGCGGACAATGCCAACATGGTCCCTCAAATTGCCGCACTGGCGGATCTGTTGCCTGAGATGGTGCAAATCGTGCAAGAATTTGGCGCAAGTGATGATGACTTAAAGAATATCACGGCAAGCATCCAGACTTCCATCGCATTCCAAGCTTTCGAGGATGAAATCCCCTCGGTCCAAGAAACGAGCCAGTCTCGGATGTTCGACGCTCCTCGTCTCCGTGACATCCGGAAGCGGATTGACAATGGTGCATGCTCGATCCAAGAGATTGAGGAGACCGCCGAGGCCATGCTTCCTGAGGTTGCAGAGCTAGCGTCCGATTATCTGGGCAACACCGTGGTTCAGAAACTGTTTGAATTCTGCTCTGAATCCACCAAGGAGCAGATGTTGTCTCACATTGCTCCCCACCTCTCCGAAATCGGTGTTCACAAGAATGGAACTTGGGCTGCGCAGAAGATCATTGATGTCGCGAAGACTCCTGGACAGATGCAGCTGATTGTTGATGCTCTCCGCCCTTACACTGTTCCTCTTTTCTTGGATCAGTATGGAAACTACGTTTTGCAGTGCTGCCTGCGATTTGCCAGCCCTTTCAACAGTTTTATCTTTGAGTCTATGCTCAGCCGAATGTGGGAAATCGCCCAGGGACGTTTCGGGGCCCGAGCGATGCGGGCTTGTCTCGAAAGCCACCATGCCACCAAGGATCAGCAGCGGATGCTTGCATCTGCTATCGCTCTCCACGGTGTGCAGTTGGCTACTAATGCTAACGGAGCTCTTTTGCTCACTTGGTTCCTTGATACGTGCACATTCCCTCGCCGCCGAACAGTGTTGGCCCCGAGACTAGTGCCTCACCTTGTTCACCTATGCACCCACAAGGTTGCCTACTTGACTGTTCTCAAGGTGATCAACCAGCGGAACGAGCCGGATGCTCGGGACATTGTTCTCAAGGCACTCTTCTTCAGTCCCGGAGATGAAGTTTTGGAGAAGATCCTGAGCGACCAGACATCTGGTGCGACTCTGATCTTCAAGGTCTTGACCACCCCATTCTTTGACGAGTCTATGCGGACTGAAGTCGTGAAGAACGTGTCCAAGGTTCTGACAAAGCTCAAGGCTTCCCCAAGCCAAGGCTATAAGCGTCTGATGGATGAAGTGGGCCTCTCCTCACGAGGTAGCGGAGGTCGGGAACATCACCATGCACGTGAGGCGGGCCACTCCACCCCGGAGAAATCGCAACACCGCCAGTCTCGCCACGGAAGCACAGGTTATCCAGCCCAGCCGTCCATTGACAGACAGTACAATGGGCAGTTTACTCCCAACACGTTTGGACAGAACCCAGACACCCGTCCTATCTCTGCCGACCAGTCCAACCCCCCGCCCCTTGACCCGTACTCGACCAACGGGCTCGGAAACCACTTGAACGGCCTTGGTGGCCCAGGAGGATACAGCCAGGAATCTCTAAGCCAGCAACAGCTGCAATACCAAGCCTTCCTCGCTGCCCAGGCTCGTGGAGTTACCCCAGGCTATGCCGGCATTCCGGGCGCCAACTATGGCTACCCGGCTGGCTCACCCGCTGTGGATAATTTGCGATCTCTGCAGCCGCAGCAGGCTTCTCAGCTGTCCGGACCGGGCCAGATGAGTCCCAACCCGATGCTTGCCCAGAACAACTACCAGCAGTTCAGCCCCATTGTCAACCCTGCCCAGATGTATCAATACCCTCCGCAATACTACCCCCAGGCACAGCCTGTGCAGGGGCAGTCGGGCGGAGGCCGACGTGGACGGGTGAGTTCATTCTCAGATCGGCCTTGAACCGTGTAATGCGGCAATACTAACGTACATGCCTTTGCCACCAGCGTTGATCCCATCTTCGCGTATGATTTCTAATCGATCTTCCTGCCTTCCCATCTACATTGTATAAATTTTCTTGATCATCTTTTTTTCCCTTCTTTTTTTCTCCCATTTTTGAAGTTTCTCGTGGAGACCAAGCGGGTTTATCTAGCTAGGTGTTGTGATTTCACTATCTATTCGCCCTGATCGGACGCTGGATCGCCGGCAGGGGAGAATTGGACCCGGGAGAGGAACTGGATGCGTATGGAGAATCGGTGAAAAAGTCTTGTCTCTCTTCTGGGTAGAGGCCCAGTTTTGTATCTTCAGCGTTTTTGAATGACCTTGTATCTTGTGATCTTACGATAGGACTTTTTTCTCTTCTGTCTTGTTTTAAGATCAAGATTTGGCTGCCTAGTGGAGCATAGTGAATTGATTGATGCAGTGCAAATTATAGTGTAGAGTGAATGAAATAAATCGAATTTTATCGAAATGAAAAGAATTAACATCAAAATCCCTGCCCATATTGGGATTTACATGAGGCTGAGAGAAGTGAAACCTCCACAGCTACCCGGCGCAATCCACCGCTCATTTTCACCATCACCAACAAGAGGGAAAACAAGGTCTAAGATGAGCAATACTACCCAAGAGAAGACTGCAATTCTCTTCCAGGATACAAATATATACCTTCTCGACATCCCATATTCAATCGCGCTCGCGCAAGAAGGGAGGCAAACACCACGCCAACAAGTTCCAGAATCAAGTTCAGGGACAGAAAATATCACACACAGGAAGAAACAGAGCCTACTTTCATGTGAACCTATAAAAGAGCCATTCCCCTCTACCGAGCCCAAGAAGCCATCTGCTCTTGCCAAGGTTCTCGACAGCATTCCTCTCTCTGAGAGACGGTTCCACTCGGATCTGATACTGCCACTCGTGAGGGATTCACTCGAAACCATCAAGGCCGGGTTTCCCCCTGATCGCCGATGGTGTGAGGCTCGAGCAGTGCCTAGTGCATCTCACGATAGCACATCGCGGAATCAGCATCCACGGAAGCGGCGGAGGGGAAACGATTATACGTGCTTAGAGTCTGAGCCAGATGACCATGTTTCGACTAAAAATGAGCCACCTATGATTCTATCGACTACCTCGCCGAATGAATTTGAGACTTTGTCAGATCTTGCCATTGTCAAGAACCCATCGCCAGAGCCCGCAATCATCAGGGTTGGAAGCGGGCACGGTGACGAAGCGAATCTCCCGTCCGAATATGTGGTCCCTCCTGAATCGAGCTTTGTGCTTTGTACATTACCTCTATTTCAAACTGAAGTCGACCGTCCATCTACATCGAATAACTATCCAATCCCCGGGCTCCCCAAGCACCAGAAGTTCAATCTCATCCTCATGGACCCGCCTTGGCCAAACAAATCCGTGCGGCGCAGCAGGCATTACCAAACACATCACTATTCCGAAATGGATGTACTTACTGAAGGATTACGAGATGTACTCCGTGTACACTCGCACAACGAAATACAACATGGGGTATGCCAATCTGAAACCCACACCGGACGCCCGACCCAAAGCGAACAGTCTATAGCTGCTATATGGATTACCAATGCAGAAAAGGCCAGGCGGGCAGCATATGAGGCCTTGAGCGGCGCAGGCTTTTGCATCTGCGAGGAATGGATCTGGGTCAAGACTACATGGGACGGACAACCAATCTCAGCACTGGACGGTCTTTGGCGAAAACCGTATGAGATCCTTGTCATTGGCCGCAAAAGTGGCCATAACGTTAACGTCAACGTCAACTTTAATGCCAGCAATGCACCACTACTTTTTCAAATAGATGATCTGACGCGGATAAGTGAGGCCATTACCACGAGACGAGTCATCGCTGCGGTTCCGGACTTGCATTCTCGTAAACCAAATCTGAAATCCATTTTTGAGAATGTGTTTTTCACGGAGGCTAGTCAACTCCAGGAATATTCTGCCCTCGAGGTATTTGCGCGCAACTTGACGTCTGGCTGGTGGGCTGCTGGTGATGAGGTTGTCCGGTTCAATGCCCGTGAATGCTGGGTCGATCTTGGGAAGTAGGTGCAGATGTCAGTCAGCGTTTCGGGTCGAGATGCCATGAGTGGCTTCTGCCTGTCTATTGAGTCAGCGCTAATGTATACGGAGTCATACGATGCATTATACATCCATTGCTTATTCCGTTTATTTCACCCCGATAGCCCCAATCAGCACCATCAGCGCGGCATATTCCGCGCTGACAAAATATTCATTTACAAAAAATTTTGGATTAGTGATTCTTGATTAGAGTAATAAAAGGACATTTTAAGTACATCTTAACTATAGCATGCTCATTCAAAAACGTTTATAGGTGGGAAAGACTCTCTTTTGTTAGACAAATTACCTCGCTGTGTGACCCCCCCTAAACGGGTCAAATAGACGGAATTTTCGGCCCCAACAGATCTTCTGCCTTCGAACATTTTCAGAAATGGCAGATCAAGAAAAAGATTTAGATGTCGACATTTCAGAGCGTCCAAAATGCTTCACCAGCACATTCCAAGAAGTTCTCTTCGTCCTAACTGCCACAATGGCTATTGGCCAGCAGTCATTCTTCCAGGGCTGTATCGTGGGAGTAACAGCATCGATTGGCAAGGATTTACATATGAATGCTGCTGAAATCACCTGGATCAATGCCGGTGCTTCGTACGTACAATTCCTACTTCTATTTCTCTCCACGTTTTCCCCGGATTTTATCCGATTTTGATTCCTATCCCTGTATATATCATACAACATATATAACTAACTATGACCCAACAGCCTCACAAGCGGTGCCTTCCTACTCACTTTCGGGAAGCTAGCCGACATGTTCGGACGCAAGATCCTCTTCATCATCGGCATGGCTGGTTTCACCTTCTCACTACTCATCGCGGGCTTCGCAACAAATGCCATCTACATGGATGTCTTCTCGGGAATTTTAGGGTTATTCGCAGCCGCCGTCGTTCCACCCGCAGTCGGCGCCCTAGGTGCTACTTACGAGAAGCCCTCAAAGCGCAAGAACCTTGCCTTTGCCTGCTTCAGCGCAGGAAACCCGCTAGGGTTTGTAGGCGGCATGATCATCTCCGGTGTCGCAGCGCATTTGTATAACTGGCGGGCGTCTTTTTGGGCTCTCGCTGTTGTCTATGCTTTCTTTACCGTTTTGACCGTGTGGACAGTGCCGGCTGATGGCTTTGACAGAACGCCTTTGAGCATCAATGCCTTGAAACAGTTTGATATTCTCGGGATGGTGTTGGTTATTGTTGGGTTTGCATTCTTTTCGAGTTCGCTTTCGTATGTTTTCCCCGCTATGAATTGAATATGTTCTTGGGCTGACCACTTTTATAGTTTGGCTGCAGATGCCCCAGATGGCTGGAAAACAGGATATGTCCTTGGTCTGTTTATTGTGGGCTTCTTCCTTCTCGTGGCGTTTCTATACTGGCAGTCCATTGCTACGCACCCTCTGATGCCTCTTTGGGTTTGGCGAGATCGTAATTTCTCTCTGGTATGTGTGCCCACCTTCCAAGGAATCATAGATTAAAACTAACTGTTTAGCTCATTGGAACTTGCTGCATTGGCTTTATGGGGTTCTCCGCTGTCAGCTTCTTCCTCTCTCTCTACCTTCAAAACCTGAAACATTTATCTGCCCTTGAGATCACCGTCCAGCTACTCCCAATGGTTGTCAGCGGGGTGTTAGTCAATGTCGTCTGCGGTCTGGTCCTACACCGCGTTAGCAACACAATACTAACCGGTATCGGAGCACTGGCATATACAGCCTCGTTCCTTATCCTGAGCTTCATGACGCAAGAAGCTACCTACTGGGCATTTATCTTCCCAGCGCTAGTTCTTATCGTTGTTGGCGCTGACATTCAATTCAACGTCACAAATGTACGCTCAGCCTCCTTTCCATTCCTTGTCTTTCTGCGATATCTGTCATGGGGGCATTCACTAACTTCATCTAGATGTACGTGATGTCCACCCTCCCACCCTCCCAGCAATCCATCGCCGGTGGCATCTTCAACACCGTCAACAAGCTGTGCAGCACTCTGGGCCTTGGCATTGCTACTTCTGTGCAAAGCTCGGTCGCCCTTCGCATGACCGCCTCTACGCCTGCAATTCGGCCTTACCTCTCAGTTTATTGGTTTGCCGCTGCGGCTTCGGGGGTTTCTCTGGTTTTGATACCGTTCTTGACAATTGGTAAACAGGGAAACGATGTTCCGCAAAACGTCCGGCTAGTTTCCAGTGAGGAGGCTGGTGAGAAGACAACTGTTACTGCCAATACGGATTCTCTGGTTTCTTCTGCTGTTGATATCACGGAGCATGAGAAGATGTAACCTTTTCGGTCCTGAAATGAGTCGGCATTGTGATTGAAAAGCAAAATGTGTGCGATATCTGAACACAGGAGATATAGCTGGGCATTTATACATGTACAACACATGCCAGTATATCCTGACCCGTTCATTCAGCGGGACTCCAGACGCAGACACATATCATTAAATATACTTAATAACATACCATTGCCTTCAAGGCACAGCTCAAGAAAGAGATACTATCTATCCGAATACCAGATCCAGAAACGTCCCCTCGAAAAAGAGTAAACCCACCCCATCTCGCTTTAATCAAACAAAGGTCCCAAACTGACCAAACTAAACCTCAAATCCGGATTTCCTCCCTGCGCCTCCATCTTCAGGAACCTCCTAACCCCCAAGTCTAACGCAGTCTCACTAAGCGCATCCTCCCCCTCTTTCAGGACCCCCCTAGCCAACGGCCCCTTCCTCCTCCCATCCAACTCCCAAAGCGTCCCATCAAGCCCCCGCACAAAAGCAACAAAATGTAAATCAACATTATCCTCCGCCTCCGGCGCAGCCGTATCCCCCAACTTCGCCGCATCAGCATGCGCACTCTCCAGCGCCTTACTATCATACAGCAAATCCGCCCGCGGGACAGGCTCCAACCCCTCCGCTTCACGAAGCAAGGTATCCAAATCCGAGCCGGCAATAACATGTTTCCGCGCCTCGCCGTTCGAGACAGCATGTAGCAGACCGATCAACCCGCACGCATTGCGGATGGTTTGCTTAAACCACATTACGGGCTCTGCGGGGCCTGAGCCGGTGTAGACTGGTTTGGAGGCATCTTCTGCTTCGCGGGCTGCTTCGTAGGTTTGCGAGACGGGGAAGACGAGGAGGAGGGCTTGTGAGGGGCGTGGGACGAAGGCGAGAAGGTCTGGTTCGTCGATTGAGAATACATCGGTGAAGCCTAGTGTTGGAGCGAGACCGAGTTGGTGCACTAGATGTGACATTACTTCTGGGTTGTTTTCTGGTGGGGGTGAGGGGTTAGTTTGGGGTTGGGAGTATGATGTGGTTGGATCGGACCTAATGGCACGAAGGCCTTTTGGGTGTTTGGGACATCGACATGTGACATTGTGTTGTTGGTTATAGTGATGGGGGTGCAGGAAGTATACGAGGTTTGTTTGGGAGGTGAGGTTTAGGTATGTCGGAAGGATTGCGGGGTCCGGGAGTTCCACGTTTTTTTTTTACCGATTTGATATTAAGTTCATTGAGCTTTAAATGGGCTTGGACAGGGGGCTTTCATTGGATTGAATAGATTATAGATTAGGTTTCAAGTCTAGAGAAAGTAATATACCTTCAAAATCAATATCCGTATTCGGGTCATACTTTCCACTATATTTGTTGAATGGAGAAATGGCCTTGGAACCCTGAAAAGCCGGTTCGTCCTGTTTGCATATGTTTGCACACGCTTACCATGGAAATCATCATATTAATAGAAACAGAAAGCCCTAAATTAATTTGATTCTGCATGACCTCCGAGGATCAGACCTCTACCCACAAAAAGGATGAAAAAAAAGGAGAATTTAATCACCGAGGTTGACCCTCAGGAGCAATTCAATATACGCTAAATACACGGCAAAGACTTTGTTTCCAAGAGAAGCTAGTACAAATAGCGTCAGCTTAATCATGATCGCCACTATACTTGCTTAAACGATCAACCTGTACCGGCAATGATTCTCACACCGGACCTGATACCAATTTCGGACTCCCAGGAAGTGGGAACTGGGTCATTTCAAACGAAGCTAAACCTAACGGTCTGGACTAGCTCTTGTGAACCCCCCAAAACTGCAAGCCACAGAAACTTTAGACGCGGATTTCTTCACAGAAAATCTCCGCTTCCTTGGCTCTACTCATACATTCTCGTCTTAGTGCTCTATAGTTAACTACATCGTTATTCAATATCCTGCCTATCCCGTGTATTCCCATATCGACAGGAAATAGAATCCGCTCTTTGCAACCTCTACTTCCGCGGACAAAGCCCCCATGGCAGCCGTCTTGTCGATCACCTCGAGGTTGGCCGATCATCTCGAGTTGGCCGATCATCTCGAGGTTGGCTAGCGTTATTCCAAGGTTTTATCCACTTAAAAAAAAAGCGGCTTTGATAAAGTAAAAGGCTAAAAGGTTCTAGTTCTGTCCTATTCACCCCTGTCTTTTAGAGGTTTTCTGCGGGACCTGTCAAGGACGTTCTTATTAAGAATCCTTCTCCCCCACATTCGAATCCTTCCAGCAATGACAAGCTTTTGCCGACATGACAGACGAAAAGCAAAGACACACGGCGGTTCAGACCATAGCCGCGGTTTTCCTGCCTATCGCCATTATTACGGTGATGCTGCGCATCTATGTGCGTGGATGGATCGTAAAGGCATTTGGATGGGATGATGGGAGTATGGTGATTGCATTGGTATGTTCTGAAATCCTTGAACCCTTCAATCCGAGATATCCCTTCCCGTTATAGAGATCTAACATCTATCACAGTTATTCTACGCCATGTTCTGCGGAACCATGATTGGAGGCTCGATTTATGGCACAGGTTATAAGTTGGAGAACCTCACTGCCGAAAATCGTGTTATCGCAATGAGATTCTGGTGGCTCTGCGAGATCGCCTATTGTTTCGCCTCGGTTGGATGCAAGATCTCCGTCTGCATCTTCCTGATGCGCATTACTATCAAACCCCTCCACATCTTCATCCTCTACACCGTCATGGCATTTACCGTCATATCAGGTCTGATTTTCATGTTCCTCATGCTCCTCCAGTGCAAGCCACTGGAATACTTCTGGACTCGGTTATACAATGGGCCTACGGTATCTCACGTATACGATAATCCTATTGTCATAGGCTCATGCATCGATATGAGTATCATCGTCAACATGACCTATGTGTACAGTGCATTTGCCGCACTGTGTGATTTCACCGTCGGCTTGTTGCCCATCTTCCTTGTGCGGAATCTTCACATGAAGCGTCAGACCAAGATCGCCGTCATGGGCATTCTGAGCATGGCTTGCATGTATGTTCTCTCAGATATTCCATACTTATTTATGTTGCTAACAAGAGATTCTACAGTGCTTCATCTGCGGTTATCGTCCGTGTTCCCTTTGTCAAAACATTCTATGACCCCGATTTCCTCTGTATGTTCCTACCCCCCGTGATTGACAAAGACATGAAACTAACCAAATCCCCTTCCAGACGCAACATACCAGATCGCCGTCTGGTCCAATGTCGAAGCAGGCCTTGGAATTACAGCCGGTAGTCTCGCAACCCTCCGACCCCTCCTCCGCATCTGGACGGGCTCTCGCACAGATCCAGACTACTCCTCTGGGTTCCCGGGTGGACGCTCACGGTCTGCCTCGCGTCCATTGGGTGGCAGTGAAAATCGTCCTTTCCCTTTAGGCTCGCTTGATGAGAGCGGGCAGTCTCGCCTGAGACCGGATAAGCTTGCTGTCACTGTCACGACTATCAAGAGCCAAAGGGATCCTGATGATAGCTATGGCACGAGCCCGACCAGCAGCGAGGAAAGGCTGACCATTGATCGGCCCTCGCCTCGGTTGCCGAATGATATAGGGCTGGGGATTCATCGCACGTTTGAGGTTACGCAGACTACGACGGATAGGCATGATGCTGAAAGATTTGCGATGGAACATGTATAATTGATCAACGTATATATATGACTAGAAAAATTTATATTAATTTATTATTATCCTTAATGCGTTCGTTCTTTCGGGGTTTGTATAATGTGACGCTCTCTAGTAAGGGGAATCGTAGTTGGATGCACCTTGTTTCAATCATGACGAATGGTTATATGATTCATTCAGTCATTAAAACTTTTGATCAGTATGTACCTGAGACGCCTCTATTTACTAGGCTGCCTTCCCTGCTTCAACGGCTCGAAAATATCCGTCCACAGCTCACTAGCCTCGCCCAGGAAGTATGTCAAATCAACATCAGCCAGACTAGCATCCCCATCTCCAGACATAGTCTCCAGCTGTGAGATCAAGTTCTCCAGCCCAAAAGCCTTACCCGTTGCCTGTGTTGCACCAGCCTCGAGCATAACATTGACCACATGGATATGGAAATGGTAGTAGGTGGGTTGATCTGCGAGATTCAAAAGTCAACCAAAACCCCCCCTGCAATACAATCCCAAACAACTCACAATGAACATAAAGCTTAATCTGATCCTCCTCCAAACCAGGATACATAGAAACCGTAGCCTCAAGCACCCTATCCCTCAAATACTTCAACCAAGGCACAAAACTCTTCTTAAGATCCCTCAAACTCCAAATATCCCTCCTCTGCACCAAAGCCAACAAATGCAACGACCCCATACTCTTCCGATCCCAATTCAAATCAGGCAACATCAAAAACCCATCTTCAGGTCCATGTCCCTCATCCCGCATAATCACATCTTCCTGCTCAGTCCTGCCCTCCAGGATATTAAACACCCAGTTCAGCCGCCCTTCCTCGCGCTTAGCTTGCATGTACGGCCGCACATGCGTGCGGTATATCTGCGCCGTCTCCGTTACCATGCGCAGCTGCTGGTCCGAGTACTTCTTAATGTGCTGTGCTGTGCATGGCCAGATGAGGTTGAGTTTGAGGTCTTGCTGCGGGTGGGCAGCTTCGGCAGGTGTTGGGTCTGTCGTGTGCCCGTTTGATGAGGCTAGGTACCAGCGGTAGATGTCGTTGTCGCCTAGGTTGTTGATTCGGGAGATTGCGGCGTGGAAGGCTTGGAGGACGGCGAGGGATTCGGTTGCGAATGCCGCTCGCTCGGCTATTAGGATACCTTGGGTGTTGTCGATTGTGCCTAGGAGGGCAATTCGTCGGCCGTTTTGGTCTGGAGGGGGTTTTTTTAGTCTGCTGCGTGGGGTGGGAGGGGGACGGGTTGTACCTTGTTTGAGGAGCTTGCTCACTTGGAATTTGGTGATCAGGGCCTCTGGGGCGATCTTTTCGGCGTCTTGGGAGTCGGCCATGTTTGGAAGCTTTCAATGTTGGTATGTAGGGATGTTCAAGTTCAAGATGTTACTGTTTATCCAGCTTTATCGGGTGGGGCGGTCAGGCTTATCATTCGTAGATCTATGAGATGGATGAGATGGATGAGATGGCTGTTGCAATGCGGAAATTGATTTGTTAGAAATTATCTATATAATCTATATAATCTTGTAGGCTTGATTTGATACGATACATTGAACCCTAGTATATCCATTAACACATTGAATTAAACCAATTGCTCTCCAGCTGCTCTCAAGCCTTCCAAGACACAGTTCCTATTCGATGAAGATTGCAAGGAGATCTCAGGTGGTACTTGGAGTCAATAAAAAGTGTATATTACACAATTATGCTATCAGATGCATTAACATACACCCTAGAATCCACAAAAAAAACCACTCCATCAACTCCATTCAAACCGAACAAGCCTTTTTCAAGCATTAACAGGCCCCTTGTTTCCATTCGTTGCTGATCTTGGGGCTGTATGCATCTAATAGAGAGTCAGAAAAAGAATCAAGGGAAATAAATCCCTCGACAGACCCTCATTGGATTGGAATCAAACATACCGCATCCGCAAACTGCAGCCACTCCTCCACTCCCTTGACAAAAGTATCATCTGCCGCAGGAAGAGCCTCGTGCCCCCATACTACAAACTCATCAAAGGTTCCCTGTGCCTCCATAATCTTCACTGGTTCCTCAGGCTCAGCCTCTGCATCCTCGCCGCTGTCTGCCCGTTGAGCTGCAGGTAACACGCGGTCTGTGTGTGCTGCAACTACACCTATATATTTCAATAGTATATAGTCAGCCGATTATGGTTCAATTGCTGTTTGTATGTTTCTGTAGAATTTGGAGGTTCTCTCGTACCTCGATAGCCATCAGGAAGGGCGACGCGCCGTCCTCGAAGTTTGCGTCCGCGGAAATGCGCTGTTTGTGTATTATCTGGATATAAAAGAGACGATGTTAGTTTTGTTTGGGCATTAGCTCAGCTAGATTTTCTCTAGCCAGAACTGTCTATCCTGCGTGCCTTTTTCGTCTTTCACTGTCCAATACCGATCCAAGGAATCAATTGGTCCATCGTGGTGAATCCGGCATGGAATGATATTTGGTGTGCATTGCAGAGTCGAGTTGTCCTTTTCGGGCTGTGAGCTCGCTTCTGAGGAGGGCTGGATGGTGTACATGTCGGGCATTGTGCTGGTTGCTCTTCGCAGACAGATATTCTGTTCTGGGGACTGGTGGGGGAGGAACGGTCTAATGCAAGATCTTTGCTGGGATCAATTGGTTGCCGGGTTTTTATTATGTTGTTGAAGTCTGGAATTGGAGAGATATTGTCTGGATTCTGCTGTTTGGATGGTTGCGTTGAATCTTGTAAAAGATCGGAGGTGAGGCGCGACGCGTTTCTCCCCGTTCTCCGCGTTAAGTGGAAATTCGAGGGATCGACGACAGAAAATATTTACCTAGCTATCTCTATAAGTATATTGTAGATCTTCCAATGTATTTGAAGTTCAAAAAGGGGAAAAAAAATAGGAAATATAGATTTCTAACTGGAAATGCAAATTCAATTGGCAATGATCGGGGTATACATGTACAGAGTATCTAAGCATGTCTCTTCGAAAGCTACATCGAATATTCAACATCAACGCTTGCGAGTGGTCTTCTTCTTCTTCTTCTTTTTCTGGCCCTCGCCCTTCTCCCTATTGTCGGCAATCATCCGAGCGGGCCATTTCTTTAAATGCTCCCGCTCGAACGCATCCTTCTCCCGACGATACAAAGCCATCGTAGCCCGAGCATCTTCCACACTAGAATGCGCTCCGTCCTGGATCTTGATTCCCAAGAATTCCTCAGCCAACATCTTCAAACGTGGTGATCCACCGCCTGCGATCCTCCGATATGGCGCGTGTTTGCTGGTGTCTCGGATGTCGCGCTTGGGATGGCTGAGGAGGAGAGCGTCCAAATCATTGCTGACGGCATGACCAACGAGAATGCGGTCCTTCATGATATCTGCAATTTCTTTTTGAACGTGCTCAAGGGTTCGTGCCTCCACCATATGCTTCGGGGCAATCCCGCTCACATGCGTACGCCAGTCTGTGACCATCTCCTTCGGGCGCACGTACGAATCATATATTTGGTCGCCGTTGAAGTTCACGACACTGACGCGGGCAAGTGCAGAGTCGCTGTCTGGGTTTGGTCCGACGCCCACCATTTCACAATCCATTGCGACATATTTTCCTAGTTCGGCACTGGAGGGGAATAGTAAGTAACTGGTATAGCAAAAATGACCAAATAGTATGGCTGTAGGATCTGCTAGCACTTACGTTGATGAACGGCCTTCATTTTCCTTGTGACGCGAACTTATCTCGATCTTTGGAGCCGCTGCATCGGAACCAGTATCTGACTTGACAGACATTCTCTTGCGCTTGAGGGTTGGTTTGGCGTCTGGGTTATATGGCTTTTGCTTCTCGGTCAACTTTCGTTTCTTCACGATCCCATCTCCGGAGCTGAGCTCGGAGGGCTTGCGCTTGACAGTGGGATCTTTCTTGAATGTCGCCTGCAGCTTCTTCCAATTACTGGATAGCGCTGTCTTGTCCATCCTGTGTCTGTTGGTGAGAAAGAAGGGAAAGATAAAAAAAGACGATAAGCAAGTAAATTTTCGGGACCCACTTTTATTTTGGGGTTGATAGTTGACCAGGTAGCGACAGGACTTTGATATCTTTACTGTTAGATATCTACAATTTATTGTGTTGTGTTTGGTGTTTACATGTAGTTTGATTTACTTTGTGCTTGAAAAAATATTGAGACCTGATCCTAACTCAGGACCACATTATATGTCCAGATAACAAAATGCACGCGCTTTTAGAGGGAATATGCAGAATCACTCGTATCCAGTCTTGAAATCCTTCGCAGACCACTTCTCCGTAATCTGTCTTCTGGCCTTGCGTGCCTGGGTAATTGGTGTGCGGGACTCGAGCTTACCCTGAACGATCAATGTTCGGAATCGGTCATCCAAGAGATTGCCTTCCGGCTTCAGGAGACGTAGAGAATCCTGCAGTTCGTCAGGAAGAACCAGCTCCAATGGCTGCTGGGGTACACTAGAATAATTTGTTAGTCGCAATATAGGCATAGGGAAATGAACAGAAACGTACGGTCTCTTGCCACCCAAGGGCTTCTTGCGCAGGGCGATCTCAACATCATCATCTTCAGATTCATCCGCATCCGACTGGTTCTCGCGCTCAAGCTCCCGTTGCTTGACTTGCTCGGCGATCTTGAGAATATGCTCGGCTTGTGCATCTCTCTTTACCCTCTCAGCCTCCCACTTCGCTTTCCCCTCTGCTGCCTTGCGTCGGATGGCCTTGTTGCGCTGCGTCTTGGATTTACGCTCGGGGCGCTTCTTGTTCAGCCACTCGGACTTCTCATACTCGCTTTCGAAGCCCTCCCAGGCACTCTCGTCATCCGACTTCACCTCGCCGTTGTCATTCTTGGCCTCCTCGATCAAACGCTGCTTCTCGGCTTCCTTGGCCTCTTCCTCCAAGCGCAGCTTCTCGGCCTCAACCGCCTTGGCACCGTGTGTCTCCAATAGTTTGTCCCATTCTTCGAACACAGGATTGTAACTGGTTCCGGCGTGAGGCATCTTAACAGAGGGAACTGGCTTGCCATTGGCAGCAAGTGAAATCGGGGCTTGTTTTAATGTGACCGGCTCAACCTTGGGCTTGGGCTTCTGTAGGAAATCAAAGCGAGGGTCGTCGTACGTGAGCGTGGGCTCGGCATCTTCCGCCCACGGATCGTAGAACTCATTGTCGGTCTTCTTGCCCAGAGGGTTTCCCTCCTTCGCTACTTGCTTCAGGCGGAGATATTCCTTTTTGCTAACCCAGTCGCTCTTGGGCTTCTTCGTCTTCGGTTCAATGACTCCGTCGGTGACGTTGGGGTTTACACGCTTCCGGCCATCTAGGGCGGGGATCATTGACCGCTGGGCAAGGATCTCGTCTGACTTGAGGGGCTTCTTTTGCTTTTTGGCGATAGATTTGCGTACTTCTTCGTTGCCGACAGTATCGAGAACGAAAAGCTGATCGGAAGGCTTTTCGGAGATAAGACCACTAACAGAGCGAGGATTGTTAGAATCTCAATTCAAAGTAGAGAGCAAAAAAAGAGAGAGAGAGAGCAAGGATAGCCTACCCTGTGATCTCGGCATCCTTCAGATCGCGCAAACCCTCCTGCACTGCGGTGATATCGACATTCTTGCGCCACGCCTTCTTTCCCTTACGGGAAGTTTGCTTGAATTGCCTTGGGGCATCCACGGAGGTCGACATTGTGGAAAATAACAGAGACAGTCAGTCACCGACGATAGTATGAAAATATTGGCTTATCTTTTTTTCTGGTCCAAAAAATTTCTGGGTCTGCTTATCTCAGCACGCGCGGGGGCGGCGATCGCGGCTATTACGTTTACCGCGCTTGGTTGCGAACTCGCTTTTCTTCCGCTTCAAGCTGTCATCACTTACGGCGCGTGAACTCCCCATACGCCTGTGGGTTGTAATTTCCATCTTTCTGGTGGTACCTTTGATCTTTTACAATCGCTTTTTGAAGGCTTGAAACTGCGCCTAGCGCGATCGCACGCCATGCCTGTCGTCAAAGGAGGTGTCTGGTAAGTGGCATTGAAACCCGCCCACGAGCTTTCGTCGCTAACATACTCTTAGGACCAACATTGAGGATGAAGTACTTCGGGCAGCTGTATGTTATTTCGGACCCACCAGGAACCCCCTAGCCAACGTTGTATGGGTCAGAAACTGACCGATCGTAGGTATCCAAATATGGTCTCAACCAGTGGGCTCGGGTCTCCTCCCTGCTCGCACGGAAGACCCCAAAGCAATGCAAGGCGCGCTGGATCGAATGGTTGGACCCGGGTATTCGGAAAACCGAGTGGTCGCGGGAAGAGGACGAGAAGCTGCTCCACCTTGCGAAGCTGATGCCCACGCAATGGCGCACAATTGCTCCCATCGTCGGGCGCACTGCCACACAATGTCTCGAACGCTACCAGAAGCTTTTGGATGAAGCTGAATCTCGCGAAAACGACGAGCTCGGTCTGGGAGGTCCCGGCGAGGAGAGCGCCGCCCCCAGTGCGGACGATGTCCGCCGCCTACGGTACGTGAATTTTACTGAACGTCACGATGTTTGTGTTGCTGATATTTTTTAGACCCGGTGAACTCGATCCCGACCCAGAGTCCAAGCCTGCCCGTCCCGACACTATCGATCTGGATGAAGATGAGAAAGAAATGCTAAGCGAAGCGCGTGCTCGTCTTGCCAACACACAGGGTAAAAAGGCCAAGCGAAAGGCCCGAGAGCGTCTACTAGAAGAGTCGCGTCGACTGGCCGTTCTTCAGAAGCGTCGCGAACTTAAGAATGCCGGTATCAACGTCAAGGTTGTCACGCGGAAGCCCGGTCAGATGGATTACAATGCAGACATTCCATTCGAAAAGCCAGCGGCGCCTGGTTTCTATGATACACTTGAAGAGAAAGATCTGAATGAACGCCAGCGGGAAGCATTCGACCCTCGGAAGCAGCAACTCGCAAATAAGAGAAAGGGCGACCAAGACGATGATGCAGAGCGCAAGAAGCGCAAGAACGATAAGAGCGGCACTTCGGCCGCTTCTGCTGCAGCTGCACGAGCAGGTCAAATGCAGAAGATTCGCGAGGCTGAACAGAGCAAGAAGCGACGGGGATTGAACTTACCAGCACCGCAGGTCAGTGAAAGCGAGATGGAAGATATTATCAAAATGGGAATGGCTGGGGATAAAGCCAGTCGAATGAGCGCCGATGAAGCAGGCACTCGGGAACTCCTTGGTGATTACTCCGCCATTGTTGGAGGAACTCCCATCAGAACCCCGCGAGCGGCCCCGGAGGACGATCACATCGCCAACGAAATCAAGAATATTCGAGCTTTGACCGAAACCCAGTCTTCCCTCCTGGGAGGAGAAAACACACCTCTCCATGAGGGCAGCTCATCAACTGGATTTGATGGGATTGCTCCTCGGAGGCAGGCAATTGTCACCCCCAACCCCATGGCCACGCCGTTCCGCCAGGCGAATGGCATGGGCGCAACACCTATGCCTGGTGGCGTTGGGGTAGGTGCTACACCCTTGCGCACCCCGCGAGACCATTTAGCTCTGAACCGAGAGGGAGAGGGTAGCCAGCTCATTGGCAGCACGCCCCGGGACATCAAAATGCACGAGAACTTCACTCGCCAACAAATGCGCAGCAAGCTGGCCTCGCTTCCCAAGCCCAAGGAAGCCGATTGGGTCTTGGAAGATATTCCATCTGAGTCCGCTGAGCCAACCGCAGCTGTGGAGATCAGCGAAGAGGATGCGGCCGAGCGTGATCGCCGCAACAACGAGGCACGAGAGAAGGCGGCTAAGGCTGAATTCAAGCGTCAATCACAAGTTTACCAGCGAGGCCTGCCTCGTCCCGCCGTTTTGGATCTAAACGCTTTGTTGCAACGTGCCTCCAAGGCTACCAGTGCTATTGAAGGCTTGATTGCCAACGAAGCCGCCATCCTGATTGCACACGACTCTCGTAAATTCCCAGTTCCCAACGCGCAGGTCGAGGGCCAAGCACCAAAGTTAAGTCAATTGGACGACCGGTTCTTGGACGCAGCGCGAGTCTCAATCGCTGCTGAGATTGCTTCCGCCGAAGCACAGAAGTCGGAATGGCAAGAGAAATTTGATGACAGTTGGTCGTCAGTTCACGCCAAGTCTCTTCCTGGTCTTGAGAATTACGAGGATGACGAGCAGGATCCTTTCCAAGAAGAACAACACATTATTGCGGCCTTTGACACTGTTCAAACATCGCTCTTCGCTACCGCTGAGCGCGGAAACAAGCTCGAGAAGAAGCTGTCCTTACACTACGGCGGATACCAGAACCGTGCCAAGACACTGCGGTCGAAGATCGTGGAGGCTAGCACTGCTCTGTCCACCGCTACAGACGAGCTGGACGCTTTCCGTACACTCCAAATCTCCGAGGAGTCAGCTGTGCCCCGGCGACTTGAGAGACTGCGCGATGCAGTGTCATTGGTGCTGCGGCGTGAGCGAGAGGCTCAGGACCTGTACAAGAGGAGGAAAGATGAGCTTGATGAACTTCTTGCTGGGACAGGTACGGTCAATGGATGGCACTAGATAGTTTTCTTTTTTTTTGTTCTGCGTCATGACCACAATATCTTGCTCCTCTGTACAATTACTACCTCAGTCTAATTTGACGAACCATACGCGGTTATTCGATGGAAGGTAACCCTGACATATTCAAATCATGGAGTGCCATGAACAGTTTGATAAAGATTTCATTATCGATTTAGCTACTTAATTGATATGACAGCCCTGTAGGCCGATGTCCGGCTCCGACTTGTAGGCCCAGAGCCTCTCCAGCTTTGATTCGATGAATCAATGTTACCATTCCCAGATCCTTCGGGAAATATCAAGCTTCATAAGAAATATAAAGTTAAGATCCATTCAATAAAGATTCAATCTCGGTATTATTCTTTGCACTTACCATACCATGTCAAACGTCAGGGTTTGGGGCATCGGTCTCTGCATCTTCAGGCCCTGGTAGCTCTGGAGGCTCGGGGCCGTCCAACTCGTAAATCCCTGCAAACCGCTTATCGTACTTGGCAAGAGCATCCCTTTCCTGCTGCGAAATAACAGAGTAATGCTTGGCATAGTGCAAGGTAGGCAGAGCCTCCAAGATGCGAATGAAAAGCCCCGTCGCACGATCACCAACAACAGCCGGATCATCTGCATTAACCAAGTGTTTGAGATATGCGCTGACTTTGTGAGCGTTAACCTCGTAGAACTCGCAAGGCGTACCCCGGTTCGCATAAACGTGGAAAGTCAAAGGGACGTCGCGGAACCGATCGCAGAACCCAACGATAGTCATCTTGTCGGTTGTCCAGCCATCCCAGCCGTTCAGGACGAAGATACACTCGGTCATGGATGCGCGGGCTTCCTCCAGTGACATTGTTAGATATTTGCTGACTCGGCTGGCAGATGAGAGTCGAGTGTGGGCAGGTTGGAGGATTGTCTGCATCTTGTGGGGACGGAGGCCCAGGATACCGAATCGCTTGCGGTGCTCGGCGACGGCGATTATCAAAAGTGAGCGTAGGTATGCGTGCATTTCGTTGTCGCTCAAAGTTGAGCGCTTGTATTCGTGGTCATCCTTGTTTGTTGCTCGGGCAATGAATACCACTACTGGACCGAGGGGCCTGCGTGGAGCAGACAGTTTGGATGGGAAATCGGTCAGTGGAGGAGGTTTCTCCGGCGACTTCTCGATTTCAAGCATACCGGTGAAATGGAGAGTAAGGGATGATGAAAGGAAAGAGTTGAATGAAGAAAATACCTGACGTGATACGTTCAAGTTTGTTTACGATTGTCCGATGGTATCCCAAGGAAGGTACGTCCAGAGGAAGGAGCGACCCAAACTTGAAGATTACGTGGACCGTGGAAGGAAGGAACGTTTGGAAAGGTGAAGCTGAGAAAACATTGTAAACATACAAGTCGATTGGTGAGATCCTTTCAACACGACTATAGAAAAGTAACAAAATGATATTGACATGAACCCGTCGCAGTTCACCGCTTCTTGATGCTGACATCGATCTTTCCAATGCCCCAGGCAGCAACAAAGACTGTAAGCATACCCGCGAAGATGGTGAAAGGCTTGCGCAGGGCATCGAACATGGAGTGATCGTACGTAACCTAATGGCGAATTAGCATGACTGAGAGATAAACAGCTGATAATACAGATCAATACATACCACGAACTTGGAGTCACGCGCTTCGTCGGTCAGGCTGTCAACCTCCAGGGTCAAGGTGGTCCGGCCTAGAGTATCCATGTAGGTCTTGAGAGAGCTCAAGTGAGCGTGAATGTGGTTCACGCCAGGAAGACCATTGCTGTTGGTTCCCTCGAGGATCTCGAAGCGGACATTGTGAGCACCTTCCGGGAGCACAACGCGCACAATCACACGCTCATACTGGATGCCCTCGGCCATCTTAGGACCCTCAATGAGCGGGGCCTTGAGGACATAGGAGTCGGAGTTGACACCCGCGGCACGGCGCAGGAACGAAGCAAGGTCATTGTTCCATCCAATACGGAAACTGTAGTTCCAGCCTCCGAAGATCGGGTAGCGGGGCTTCAGCTCCAGGCTACCCGCACTCCTACCGATGCTCGGACGGTAGCGGCTGGTTGAGACATTGCCGATATCATCAATGAAGTAAGGGTCGACGGAGCCGGGCAGAAGCGGATATGTCAGCTCACGAACCGCCGAAGAGGGCGCTTTCTGGTAGTTGGCGAAAGTCCATTCGACACGCGAGAACTGCTTGGCAAGCTCGGAGGCGTTGTTGCGCAGCCAGTACCGTTCCTCAGTTGCAAGGTTACCGCCCCAGTGCGAGACTTCCAAGTCACGCTCCAAAAGGTTTATGGCGATGACGGGCTTAGTAAACTCGTAGCGGACGGTAATTGGGTGCGTGGTGCCCGGGGCCACCTTAGCTGTGTCATACGGGCCGTAGGTGTATGTGGCGCCCTTGCGCTCAGGATCCGAGCCGGACTTGAGACCATCAGTGGTTGTGTAATCCGGCACATTGGTGCTGGGGAATTTCAACTTGGTCTTCTGTGTATCCGTCGTGTAGGCAGATGGCATATAAGCGGAGAAGGAGTATGTGAGGTATTGCTTGTCTGCTTGTCCAATGGTCGCAGGAAGTGGGCTGAGAGAGGAAAGCACCGAGTACGAGATTCCAAGGGTAATATGCGACTTCGGGGCCAGAGGCTCGGGAAGGTGAATGACAAAGTACTGGTTGCCGCTGTTTCAATTGATGTTAGAAATCGTGTCACGGTATTTATACCTCACCCATTACAAGGCTAGAGGTCTGGCATGACCATTGGCCTCCCAATTGATACTCACTCAGATGATACAGCTTCAGTATAGTCCACGTCAAATCGTCCCTTCTCGGGGGCCTTTTTATCCCTCACTTCGAAGCCTGCAATACGGTCGAACACCTCGGCAGGGAAGGGGATGCAGTAGTCGTTCTGGGGCTGCTTGTCGACATTCTCCACAACAACATTGATAGTTTCCCGCACATAGCTCTTTTCCAAATTGATATTCCGAACCAAATTTGTGTTTTTGAAAACCTGCAGAGGTTTGAAGCCGGACGGAAGATCCAATCGACTAGGCGTAGTAAGGTTGGTTGCAGCGCACAGGCCGGGCGCGAGCAGCCCGAGCACCGTGGCGGTGAAAAACCTCATTCTGAGTACCTGGAGGACACAATTTCTCCGAGGTTCAAAAGGTTCAAGAATCCCAAGTTGTGATTGTGTCAGGTCGATGAACCTTAGGAAGCTTGCGAAGCTGATGATACGTGGTCCCCATTGTATACTAGGGGCGCCGAAGCGGCCACATCGCGCACTCCGGCTTATCACTGATAACAGTGGTGATCTCCGGAGCTTCTCCTCATTTCGCATCTTTACTTCTTGCATATTTGTTTTGCATGGTGATTTAGCTGGAGATAGCTGAATCTTCTTCTAAAATACAATCATGCTCTCACACGCGATGCTGGCCTCTAGAGCTACTCTGAGGTCTAGCTGTTTGAGAGGAACTTCGCTCTCATCTGCTCGTCGTTACCATGGGCTTGCCCAGAGCAAGTTCTTTAAGGTGTCGGAAGAGGTGCGTGAGGCAGTTGCTACAGGGAAACCGGTTGTCTCACTCGAGACGACGATCTATACACATGGTGAGTCTTTCGGTCTTCATTCCTGGGATTGAACAACTTCGCCCAAAAGCGGGGAAGCCAAGACTCTGATCGGCTGTAGGTTTCCCTTACCCCGATAACATCGCTCTCGCCGCATTGTTAGAGTCTGTTGTGAGAGCCAATGGTGGAGTTCCTGCAACTATAGGAATCCTTGGTGGTGTGGCCAAAGTTGGTCTGAGCACGGAAGAGCTTATCGAGCTGGCCTCGACAGCTCAAGACAAGAGCGCTCTGAAAGTATCTCGTAGAGATCTCGGATATATATGTGGCCTGGTGAGCTAGCTTTTACATATCTCGGAGGACTGAAACTGATATATATTAGGGCATGGTTGGTAAGCCGATGCACGGGGGTACTACAATCTCCGGCACTATGATCCTGTCAGAACTGGCTGGTATCAAGATCTTTGGTACTGGTGGACTAGGTAAATCCAATGATCAAAATTCAATCGAAAACGAACCCCTCTGACTTGCTCTAGGTGGTGTGCATCGTGGAGCAGAAAGCTCAATGGATATCTCTGGTAGGGAAAACTAAGGAAACAAAACCAGCATCCCCAATTATTGACAAATCGTTATAGCCGACCTTACTGAACTTGGACGTACTCCGGTGACGGTGATTAGCTCTGGATGCAAGAGCTTCTTGGACATTCCTCGCACGCTCGAATATCTCGAGACCGAAGGTGTCTGCGTGGGTACATTCGCTGATGGCCGAGATGGCCCCGTTGACTTCCCTGCTTTCTTTACACGAGATAGCGGTATCCGCAGTCCCCGGGTCATTCAAAATGAAGCTGAAGCTGCTGCCATAGTTTGTGAGTATACTCCATACGTTGGTAGCTACAGTCTCATTAACAGAATCTCTAGATGCGCAATCAAAGCTTCCAGTATTCTCCGGCATTCACTTTGCCAACCCCGTCCCATTGGAGCATTCAATCCCCAAAGCCGAGATGGATCTTGTGATTGAAGAAGCTATCCGTCTTTCCCATGTAGAGGGTTACCACGGCAGTGACAACACGCCATTTGTGCTTGCTAAGATCAAGGAACTAAGCGGTGGAAAGAGCGTAGTCGCTAATCGGGCCTTGATTGAGTCCAATGTCAAGCGTGCAACCCTAGTAGCTGTGGAACTTGCTAAGCTTGAACTGGCTGACCTAGGAACAGGGTCTCGGTGAGTTTTGTTTCTAGATACCAGATACGAGATGCAATCAATGCTAAGTTCCGATATCTCCTTCCCTATAGACACATGCCATCAATCCCAGGTGTAGCTCTACCAAGTCAAGTTGCCTCGCAAGTTGAAGCTATCCCCAAGCCAGCCAGCACAGAGGCACCTATTACACCGACGCTGAAGGCAGATATCGTGGTTGCCGGCTCGCTAGCCATCGATCTGTCCTGTGACTATACTCCATTCGGGGACGAACTTACACGGGTTGCACCAGTACCGCACACATCCAACCCAGCAATCATCGGACAAAGCCTAGGTGGCGTTGGCCATAACGTTGCCGTTGCCGCCAGCTACGTCGGCAGCGACGTCATCTTCTGCAGCGTTGTTGCAGACGATCTCAGCGGCCGCGCCGCACTATCAACCCTTGAAAAAGAAGGCCTCAGCACCGCAGGCATCCAAGTCCTCCCAGCGACGCCAGGCACACGCACAGCACAATACATCGCAATCAACGACATCAAAAAGGACCTCTTAGTAGCCATGGCCGACATGGGCATCGTCGAACTACCCGAATCCCAGCTCGACTTTGACGGCTTCTGGGAACCTCTCCTCGAACGCACAAAGCCAAACTGGGTCGTCGTCGACGCCAACTGGCGCCCCGAGGTGATGGCCAAGTGGAGTGCTGTGGCACGCAAACACGGCGCTCGCGTAGCCTTCGAGCCCGTTTCGACAGCCAAATCCCGACGTCTGTTCGGCAGCGGTGCAAACAGTACCGGTGCCACTATCGGTCCCAATCAGACCGTGCCAGATAATGCAATCAGTCTTGCCTGTCCGAACCGCCTCGAGCTAGCGGCTATGTACACAGCTGCGCGGGAATCGCTTCTTTTCGAGTCGGCAGAATGGTGGCATATCATTAACTCTATGAATATGTCTCCGACAGGCTCGCGTGAGCGCCTCATTGCAATCACTTCGCTGTCTCTCGTCGACGAGGGCCTTCCACAGCAGACTATTCAGCTGCTTCCTTTCATTCCCTGTATTGTTACTAAGCTCGGTGGTGCGGGTGCTCTCGTTACTCAGCTTCTGCCGCCCGGTGATCCCCGTCTTACGGATACGGAGTCTGCGCCGTATATTCTTGCTCGCGCGCCGCTTGACTCGGATGTGGCTTTCGGTGGTGTTTACATGCGTCTGTTCTCGCCTGCTACTATTCTAGGTGCAAATGATATCATCAGTGTCAATGCGGCGGGTGATACGCTGCTAGGTGTTGTGGTGGCTGGCTTGGCCAAGGACCCTTCCGTGCGTATTGAGGATATCATTCCTATTGCTCAGGAGGCGAGCCGGAAAACATTGGCTAGTGCTGGAGGTGTGAGCAAGGAGCTGGGTGAGCTGCGGGGCTTACTGGGGCTGTAACTGTGATACTAATGACGTGCATAAAGTATGAGGCTCTCAATATCAAGTGGTTGCGTTAGGGTCTTGGGACTAACTAAGCAATTGCGGAGCAAAGCTGCACTTACTAGGGCGATCAATAAGTTTAGAGATCAACTCGAGCCATTTACCTGATCACCGGAGCTCGGCTGAGGGCCAAATATATAAATGGAATTTAATTAGATCATTAATACTGTTAGTTAAGTGCATTCTTTTCTAGCCAGATATATGAACATGGACCTTATCTATGGATGTATGCGGCTATTGCCCTCTAGACAATCATCTACAAGACAGGGAAACATAAGACTAAAATATCAAACAACACTCAATGGCTTTCGACAGCTTTAGACGACGGCACAAGTGCCGGATTCAATAATCCAGCCTGCACAAGCACACCGGCTTGATCCCAATAAAGAGTCTGACGTGTAATCTGACCAGCACTGAAGCTTGCCACCACAACGACGATAACCTTAATATCTCGATCCGTCGGCGAAACACCAGGTAGCAGCCATGGAATCTCAGCAGTATGCCGACATGAAAACAACATCTCATCCACAATACGGTCAGCACCTACAGTGCGCGACAAGAGGCGGACATGCTGATCAACTGGTCCAGCAGGAATGTACGCATGAGCGAAGAAATCTTTCAGGCTTGAGATATCAGAGCCTGAAATAAACATATCAGTAAACCAGACCATAGAAAGTAGAAAGGGGGAAAGAGACTCACCCCCAGCCTGGGTAGGAATACACTTCACAAAAACCGCACCAGCGGGACACTCCATCTCTCCATAATGGCCATGACTAGTCAACATCCCAACCATCGACTCAGAACCACAACTGGAATTCCGTTTCCGTGTCTCCAGCTCCCCAACCACACTGTCCCAGTACTCTTCCCATATAGTCTCGATATCAACAACAGGCCAGTGACTCCCGATATTGAACGAGCGACGCAGGCACGCCATAACCCGACTCCACGCCAGTTGCGAGCCGATCTCATCATCCGCGTTCAAGTCCACATCTACCTCTCCTTCTTTCTCTTCTGCAACTTCCCGCTCCGCAAACCCAGCTCTGGACCCCGGGTACGCGTACACATGGCACCGGTGTTTTTTCTTGTAGGTGACATCGCCTTCTGAGGCACTGAGACTTATCCATGGCCACAGTGCGCATGGCTGGACTCGTGGTCCTGGGACATGAACTTGGATTGGGAGATATGTTACTTTGGAGTCTGGGCCAAAGATTGAACCTGTGTCTGAGCAGCCTGGTGGCGAGCAGTCTTCTCTTTGTCTATAGGTGAATTCGTCTGATGAGGAGATGGGGTAGTAGGCTATCAAGGCACATAGGTGTGGGAATGGGTTTGTGTTGCTGTGTACTGTGTGGTGTGAGGCTAGGAGGAGGTAGGCAGGTCGGTGGTATGCTAGGATATATGGTTAGCTGGGCTTTTTTCTATAGCTTCCATGGCTCAGGTGTGTGCTTCGAATAGCTAAACATGTATATAGAGATAAAAACAGTCGAATAGAAGACGTACCGACTATAGCATACCGCTCTCCATTCTCGAGTTCGTCTTCTCGCTCGTGCACCGCATTCTCCAGTGCTTTTCGGTCCTTATCTTCATCCCCGCTGCCGAGGAATGGGATATACATCACATCAAATCCTTCGGCTTGGAAGCGGTGAACTATATGGGTGTCAAACTCTGCAGTGTCGGAGACTAGGAAGAGGTGTCGGGGGTTCGGCTCCTCATATCGCCAGTTGCGTTTGCCGGAGCTCGTGCTCACTGCCCGATGTAATCCGTGTGGATGGGATTCTGTGGAATTAGGGCCCGTAGTATCTCCACCTTGGTCTTGTGGTTTACTGCTGGAGCTTTGTGCTCGGCGTCGAGTGAGGCGTTGGACTATGTTGACCATGGTCTGAATGTAGTGTAGTTGATTGGATGAGCCGTATATTGGGACCTTGGGAGGACATGTGGCCCTGTTTATATGATACCTGCTTCAGATTCGGAACGCTCGGGTTGCTGTTCTTGGTATTACATATGTCAAGACATGAAAATGAATGCCGAGCGGACGCCAATGCTTCGGTGACGTCGTCGATGTTGCATTCCGCGATAAGATAGGGCTGCACATCTTCCCGAGGTCATGCAATGCATCTATAGAATCTGATATGACAAGTCAACAAAAGGATCCCTCTTCTATGTCTATACAGAGAAATGATCTGCGCTATCGAGTAATCGCAATTCAGTATAATCATCTCACCAACCCCGAATGCCATGAAATATCTAACCCCACTTAATCAAAGCTCACCAACCACCCACGATCCTCGCTGACTTTCCCATGCGTTTTATCGCTGTCCACAAGATAGCACTTATAAGCCTCGCGCAGCAGACTCTCTCGTGCAACCTCACAATCCACCCGAATATCCTCCACCAACGCCTCCAGCGAGACATAATCAAACTCAGGCCGAATATAGCCCAGAATCAGCAGGTTGAGTCGCGTTTTATAGAAGTCTGGCAAGCGGTTGAACTTGGTCTGACCCTCATGCCCCGCAGCTGTGGGCGAGGGTTCCGTGAGAGCGGGCATGATATGGATTTCCTGAAGTGAGCAACTGCGTCAGCCCGTACCCCACCAAAATGCCGTCGACTGTTGAGACCGGAAAACCACATTCCGGTCTCAACAGTCGACGGCATTTTGTCTAGTTTCTTTTGTATCACATACCACAGATCGCACTGTGTTCTTATAGAAAGGGTTATATCCAATACTCAACACAGCAGGCAAAACCACCGCAGTAGATGTGCCCTTGGATGATTCATGTTGGTATGTTTTAGGATCGAGCGCAACAACGCCGTAGTAGACGCCACTTGTCAGCTCTGGGTGCTTCTCGGACAGGTTATCGGCGGGGATATTGGCGGTGGGGATTCCGAGCTGTAATCATCAGGGAGAGCAAGTTAGTGATAAGTCTGTTGTGCCCGTTGGGTTGTGCGATTATAGCAGCGAGGTTGGCTTCTTATATTCATGGACGTACGTCTTTGCTTCCGCGGCCAAATCCCTTGATCACTGGTCCTGACAATCGCACGGGATAAGGAGGTTCTGGGCCTGCGTCGGGGCCGGCGACCGGGTCGCGTGGCTTGTCGGAGCCCATGGCGGATTATGTGCGGTGAGGGTACGGTAAAGTGTGGATAGTGACAGACAAATCTGCTAACAGTTTCGTCTTGGTATGTACTGATTGTGTGATTTAGCAATGATTTGGCGTGATGCTGGTGTCGAATGTGCCTGAATACGACCTCGGATCAACTTTCCAATGTTCCCTGGTGGGGGTTATCACGATAAGGACGCCTTAAGACGGATGCATTGGCGCCTGGAAAATCAGGCATCAGTTACCATGCAATCGGGATAACGGATCTAAGGTTGGATTAAGCTTATTTCGTTTAAAAATTAGATGGTTCGGGGCTTAACAAGGTCAGGAGTGACCCCACTCAATATCATGGCATTACAATAACGATCCCGCCCCAGAGATATCTTTTTTGTCCGTTTTTGAGCGCCGCAAAAAGAAAATCAAAGCATATCAACAATCCTGGAACTGGAGGAATCCAAGAACCATAACATATATACGAGAACATAGAGCAAGAAAAGACTCCGTCGCAGTCCGAAGGAAATCAAGATCAAACGTACAATCCCAGAAACAGGAAATAGGTACCAGGGTACAACAGAAAAGAAGACAGGCCTGATGATAGGCCTTGCTGAGGGTATGAAAGGGTAACAACCAAATGCAGGAAACAAAATATAAAAAAAGATATCAAATGCATGGCAAGAACTAGAAGACGGCAGATTAGCATGAGATCAACTGCGGGAAGTTGCGTGATCTTAAATACTTACATTCATCACAATGAGCATCGGGATATCGAACACGTCGCGTTTCACTGTCCAGCAGTACGCGCAATCGACCTTTCCGTACTTGAAACCGAGCTGGTTCATGCCAGCCTCGCCAGCAATGCCACTCTTGCGGAGGTGGTTGTTCCACTTCCCGTTATCATCGGACTGTGCAACCTCCATGTCCTCCTTGGTCTTGTATTTAAGAAGCTTGCACCTAGTCATGACACTACCACGAGAATCACCGAATGCCAGACGCGCAAAGTCCTCGTAGAACTCTACAACGCTGTCATCGTCGAGGAGCTCAGCCAAAAATACCGGCTGGGGGCGTCCACTGTTGGCATTTTCTAATGTTGAGCCACGCGGCGTGAAACTGCCGCGTGACGTTGTTCCGGATTGGGGTGCGCCCGAAGCACCAGAGTTGACGTTAAGGTTTGCCTCTTTTCCTAGAAGCACGTCTTTTTTCCATCCAGTCAGGATGCTGAACTCCTTGCCCACGGCCGCGATCTCGCCGGTGCGTCGGCAGACGATGGTCGGTGTTCCACATGCATTGATGAAGTCCTCGTACTCCCAGAGCGTTCGCTGGAAGCATTTTTCCATGAAAATGAGATCATCACGATTAAGGGTCTTAGTAGTTGCGATAAAAGAGGGTCGAATAGATGCAAGCGCCTTGGCAATCCGCACGGTCTTTTGTGGTGAAAAGCGACGTTGGATGAAAGCAGTGAGATTGTGGAAACCACTTGTGTAAGCATACGGCTCCTTCACACTCTCGTATATTGAAGAAGGATTGCGGTGACGCCGTTTAGGACCAACCTGCAAATTTGGGTTCTTCAAGATCGACGCCGACGCCACCTGGCGTTGCCCATTCGGCACCAGGCTGTTGGACTTGGACTTGGGAGCAGGAGCGATATTGTTGAATGGGCCGTCATCAAATGTAGTCGTTGTAATGTTCGGGCTTGCGGCCGACCCAGGGCTAGTGAAACTTGCTGGCCCAGTTTCGATCGCAAATGCATGTGGTGCATTTGCTTTCATGTGTTCAGAGAGTATGTTACTTTGACCATACACACCCCCAACATTCACATGCTGGCCCGAGGCCGGCCCGGTCGTCCAATCATTTAGGAGGGGATCGCCAAACATGAAAGGTTGATTCCCCGGGCTTTCTCCAAATCCAGGAGCAGGTGTGGAGAATTGGGCTGATCCACTGCGGCCGATCGACCCTCGCTGTCCTGCGGAATCAGTTGGAGAGTCACCGGCCGCTCCGGTGGCCATATGCCCAAGCATGCCGAATTCCAGAGCACCGTATCGATTTTCGAAGTTCATGCTCGATAGATCAAAGTTGAAGAGAGCTGGATCACTGGGATCAAAAAATGGGCCTGCAAAAGGATTCTGAGACTGACTTGTATCCCCAGAGAGAGCAGTACTTGGAGTAGGCTGCTGGTTCACGGTCGACGAAAGACTCGGGTTCCGACCATTGGTACTGCTCTTCATGTTGAAAGTAGGTGAAACAGGTGATTGCGTGGTAAAAGGGCTTTGGCTCATGGAGGATTCCTGATAGGGATTGTAAGATCCTGCCTGTGTCTGGGGTGTAGGATAGAAGTTGTTATTCGTCGAGTTGGTCGGTTGTTGGTTATGTTGATTGTGTTGATGGTTGTGCTGCTGACTGTGTTGTTGACCATGTTGTTGGCTGTGTTGCTGGTTGGAGTTGACAGTATTTGCGCCATTTCTAGACAGAGGCATATTATTGCGCAGTGTGGTGTTGTATAGACTAGTGTTGTTGCTGGTACTAACAGCTGGCATCAACGCTCCGTCGGGGGCATCATGAAGATACTTGGCCTTTTTGCGAACGCCATCGTGGCAAGCATCTTGAAGACCACGTTTGATGCAACGTTGACACGGTCGTTCGTCGCCTAGACCCGATACATATTAGTCGGATATCCAACAAGGGCAGGGATCAGTCTATCATCATACCGCAAGTCAAATGAGCTCGTTGGCATGCAAAGCAAGCTCGCCGGGCCTTCTTCCGTCGCGGTCGGGAGGGATCCTTGGCGTTGGCTGCTTTGCGGTCCGCTTTGCTATCGCCATTCGTTTTGGGCTTTACGTCCATTTTTTCGTGTTCTGTGATATCGGCGGAGTCCCGATCCCCACTGAAGTCCTCTCCAGGAACCGGGGTGCCGTTCTTGGCTTCCATATTCATTTCGGCATGTATCCCGAGAACGGTGATCTATGGACAGGTCCACAAAAGTGAGGTAAAACAAAAATGAGGTAAATCGGCGTTTCAAGCCCTGTAGGCCACTTTCTGTGCCTTCTTGTGTTGACCTAAAGAAACAAAATGTGGTGGCGACAATACCGATGATACCATCCGCGCTTCGATCTCGGCGGGCGAGCGGATCCACGTGCACGAGATTCAGCCTAGCTTGTGAAAGAGGAAAAAGAAAACGATCGCAAATTGCTAATCGTCTGTGTTGAGGCTTAAAATCCACCTAAATCACCCCTCGAAGATCGGAGGGGTCTCCGGTCCTTAGTTCCTATAATCGCGCGTTTGCGACTACAGTTGGCGGGGAATCGGTAGCGGGATCACGGAGAGTCGAGTCACGGGTGTAACGGGGGACAATCGACTGGAGATTGGACGGATGTACGATGATCTGACACATTGAAGGATTCCAATGTGGTTTGTAGGAGAGAAATTGGCGCAAAGCTGACAGCAGAAAAATCCCGCAACGGTTCGGGGCTGGATTTGGAGTGGAGAGGTGGACGCGGTTGCGGGGAAGTGAATTCTCTCTAAAGAGACGAAAGGTACATAGCTAGGGAAAGAAAAGTAGAAAGGCAAGACCAATGATATGAGGGAAGGTTAAGATGAGAACTTGATGTTCCCGTGACTTCTAAGCAAGAGTTTAACTCGACACAGTCCAATTGTAAACTAAAAAAATGATGGAATAATTTTTAATAATTTTTTGAAATTTTAGCGATCTGTAAAAAGGCGCAGGGCTATACTTTGTAAAACAGCCATTTACCTAATTAGTTTATAGGCTTTTCTTTTTTTTGTTTTTTTTTTGTTTTTGCTACCCAACGTAATTCCATGTTGGGCGTGTCTTTTAAGAACTTGTCTGATCAGAAATCTCAAAATTCCTGGGAATAGACGTATATGTATTGTTCTTCTATACTTCATATATAGGAACCGAAAGGGCTATATATACATGGCATTGAGGAGACAGTTCATTGTGACCAATATTACAGCTTTCGCTAAATTACCGGAAACAGCAGGTAATTTAAGCGCGTCCATAGACTCTGATTGGTTGAATTGCAATCCTACACCAGATCGGGGTCGGCGCATACCAACTTATAACCCCGCGGGGCAATCGCGCACGTGCAACTAGATTACCCTTCTCTCTCAATCCAGAAACGTTGAATGCACTTGGGCTTCAATTGAGTCATTATTCCTCTGCAGCCGAATTCAATCCCGAAAAATTCCGCTCCAGACTTTCACGGTCCTCAGCGGTCCCGATTTATTCCGAGGCTGGCGGAGTGTGTGCTGTACCGAGGCTAGAAGGCTCCCAATATATTGCTCAGCTATAACGCTTGCTATACTCTTAAAGTCGGCATTGCGATGTCTACCTAAAACAGGGTAAGTTGGTTGGGGTTGATTGCCGACTAGATTCCAAGACCACATGACGCTCGTATGCTTCGCAACTGGCCTGGCTGACTGGGGGTGTACCGTCGGAGAATTAAAGCTGGGGCCAGGCCTGTCCAATCTCTATTCATAGACTGGGTCTATTTATTTATTTTATGCCAAGCATCGTAGTGTCAGAGGCTTCATGGTCTGCTTGGCGTCAGGAACGGCCACATTGAATATGCAAGATCTCTACAGATGAAATCAGGTAGAGCTAGGATATGAAATATATATCCTTGCCAATCATGCGTATTATTTAGTATGATGTTCTGCATTGGCTTCTGAACTGTAGGTGGTACAGCAGATGAGGGCGTTAGGCCCTAATCTATAGTTGCAAGCCAGGTGCTGAACCTATCATTCCCGGTAGCCAAACGTCCCAGCCCAGAAGATTCGAAACCAGTTGGCAAACTAGTAAGATGCAATGACACCGAGGGTAGACCTGTGGCTGCCCTCGTAAAAGACCCGGCCAGCAAACAACCCGCTTAAGATTGATGTATGGGTATTATATATGCACGGAAGTATCCATCACATCTGGGCTTGCGCGATTCGGTTCTTGCCTCGGATCAAAGAATAGGTGCCTATTATGGATGTCAGCACAAATTTTAGTGAATAGAACAGCCTATGTTGAGTTGCCTGTCGTCAGAGCCACATGCAACTGGGATTTCAGACCTTCTTGTTTGAGGTGACTTGGTCGAGGTTTAAAATGCAGGGGGAGTAAATAGGTAGGCCATAGCGTAAGAGGAAATCAGGTAAGTCAAAATCAACACTTGCGGGAAAGGGGTCATGACAAGGGTCAGGAGCGCTAAGAAGGAAGTTGCCCAGTGGTATCCGATGTTTTTATACACTGCATAGCCGTTAGCTATAATCGTTATGTCTCAACTGTGTGCAGCCAAGAATATAGCAGTCAAGCATTGAGGAAGAGCTACAGATCGGCCTGTTCAGAATACAACGCATCGACCCGCATTGAAAAGATGCGTTTCATGCAAAGCACGGGCACCCAATTATTGTCGCAACATGGAGGACAAAAAACTTTACTTGGAATTCCAAATAGTGGAAATATGCCACCAAAAGATGACCGAGTGAAGCTGTTCGCCGCAAAGGCGCTGACGGCAATAGTTGGACATACATCGACCAGGAATGTGAAGATACCTGAGTAAGCCAGGATTTTTCCTAGCAGTAACACGATCTATTAGTGTTACACAGCCAAAAAAAAAGCCACAAGGTAGACAGGGATTATAGGGCCAACGGATGGTCGCCCGGTCAGATGGGATCCTAAGATTAGTCTTACCCTACACCAAAAACAGCACTGCCAATAATAGACGCAATCCAATGGATATTACGGTAGATTGGCCAAGCAAAAATAAAAAGACCTATAGTAGCTAAGGTCGTCCCAGGGTCACTCTTCTATCAAAGTCAGCCATCGTTCTCAAGGGCAATTATTTGTAAACTTACCAGGGGGCAGCCGGCAACCCGGCTGGAAGTCATCAACCTGGTTCATGGCATTCTCATGGTTCCATTCCAAGCGAACATATGTAGTTTCGGCGCCAGATCAGATCCGTCAGAATGGCGATGACCATTCTAACAAACATACCAAGGAAACATAGGCCACGCTTCCATATTATTACCACATACATCTCATCGAAGAATAGCTGAAAAGCACCAAAGAAGAGGTACAGGATGCGTAGGATGGCCGAGAAAATGCAAAGGCATAGGCACATAGGCTCCAGTGTCATCTAGAGAATTGGCCTATACATTGAAAACAACACAGTCTTGGCCACAGAATGCTGCAGTTTTTCGATCGAGGCATCCAATCGATCATCTCCAGTTTCCTAGCGCAGTTTCTGCGCCTTGCGCTTCAAAAGTCTAGAGCATTCTTAGTGTACATATTCCAGGATTGAGGAATCACATACATACACTGGATGATAAGTCTCCGGAATAAATAAAACAAATAATATCGAGACGAGCAGCACTCCTGTCCAAATCAGAAGCACATAAAATGTCCAACGCCTGTGAGTGATATAAGCTTCTCCGTACTAGAAATCCAATATAAAAACACAACACGTGGTAAATGCATTAATCAAGCCACCAACCCTGTTGTTTTGCTTCTAGTATTACGATTAGAGGGTGCCTGCGTAAAAAGGACGACTTACAAAGGGCCAATTTCAGGAACAACAAATGGGCTCGCAGTGTAGAGCATCATTGGGAACGCAAGCTCATGATGACATTTGGATCAACATGTCACCAACAGTACCGCCAGTGACACTCAAAAAAGCACTGCCTGACAATGTATTTGAGTCAAGTGTGATTTTAACATAGATAATTCTACTTACATTCTACTATATAATATAGGTACATTTCAACGAATAGGTTGTTATCAGATGCCAAGAACGTTAGTAAACACGTGGGAGCTGATAATGCACCATGTGGTGCAAAGAAGAGAGCTACCTACATGTAGGTACATATATAATTCTCCGACACAGTCCGAAGTAAAAAGTCTAGAATAAGATATGCAAAAAATGAATTCGAGAGATATGTTCAATTAAGCTAGAGCTAACACTACTACGCGACAGAAACAATTCATGAACGTCGCTTCCAATGGACCAGGTAGTCCAAACAAAAACCCCAACAAAAAGCAGTAGCCAAAGTCCCATGTCTCCAAGCCCTAAACTCCTGATAGTCATTCAATTGAACACTATCCCCAAAGAAAACACCGGATCTCAAATCGAGATATTCCACGGAACCATCCCAAAGTTGAGCTATACAAGAAGAGAAAGATGCGCCAATAGATCCCAGAAATTTTGGTCAAGAGGACACATCCTCTACAGAGCCTGGCTGAGCTGGCTCATGGCACCAGAAGCGTTCTCCTCGGCCCAAGAGCCCCAGAGTGCCTGTTTACCAGAAATCTTGAGGGGACCACCAATAGACTTAGCGTCCTGATCAACCTTGACAGCATCTTTCGTGGCCAGCACCAAAACTTCGAAGAACATCTTGGTGGCATCGGCCTTGCTGGACCGTTGCTCGGGAAGGAGATCCTGGAACAACACGCTCTTCTTCTGCTGGGTGGCTGAGCTACCAAGCTTCTCGCGGAGAATGTGCACAGCGTGCTTGGTACCCATCGAGACTGGCTCGGTATCTACAGGGTGCGCAATAGTATCATCCAGCTCGTCCATGGGCTGGTTCATGCCCTCGTCTTCACTCAGATGCAAGACGTGATCTTCATCATCTCCAGGGAATTGGATCTCAGAGCGCTGGTTCATAGTCGTATCGAGAGCGATGCCCTCGTCAATTGGGACGATGGCTTCCTCGTCACCAAGATCCAGGGCAGGAACGTCGATGGCAGCCACATCCATGTCGGAAATGCCACTGTCGCGCTTGCGCTTCAGCTCGCCGGCCTTCTTAACGGAATCCAAAGAGAGCATGCCGCGCAGTTCCGGTGCCCATCCGCGTCCACGGTCCTCGCCGAACACACTGGACACAAAGTTGCCATTCTGCTGTCTGGTCATGAGGGTGAGCAGGACGGGATCACGAGGCAAGAATGATGCAGGCTTCAAAATTGCAGAACGATCATTTTGCTGGTCCTTAATCTTGGAGCTGGAGATTGCGACTTCCTTGTCGAGTCCCATAAGCTTCTGGCGCTTGGTGCGCTGACCCTGCTGGGCGCTAACGGCATCAGGGGTTGCAGATACATCTCGGTTGAATTCTTCTTCCAGCTGATTCATCTGATCAGATCCAGCATCAGAAAGGGGGCTTTCGGAGTCACGTTCAAATCGGTTGTCGGCAGCGCGGGGTGTCTCGCCACCACCAAAGTCGTCATCGTTGTTGAAGTCCATGGGGACATCTGGGAGTAGGTCATTCAGATTGTCGTGGGCATCATTGCCAAGATCCATCTTGTCGAGAGCGTCATCATCTCCAAGGTCAAGTCCCAAATCGTCGTCGTCGTTGAATTTTGGGACGTCATCGTAAAGATCTTCCTCCACGGGACGAGGAGCAGGAGCATCTCGACCAATTTCCATAGTCGGGTCATTTCCAAGAGGCAATTCCTCACCCAAGTCAAGATCAACAAGGGAAGGGTCTTCAAGGCGGGCGGGTTCCTGAGAAACAGAGCGGCGGAAGCTGCTGTCTGGGAGGAATTGGCTTCCAAAATCCATATCACCAGGGCGCTTGGCAGCAGGCTCCAGATCGAGGGTTTGGGGGAAGAGCAAAGACGTATCAATGTTGGTGAAAAGATCAGATTCAGTGAGCACATCGGGAAGAGTAATGCCACCTGGGGCGACGACAGTCGAAGTCAAGTCATTGTTGTTTGTGAGACGGAAAGCCTGATATATGATTAGAATGAACCAAATCACTATTGATTAAAAAAAGTGCGTACCATTTTGATTTTCATTAGAGCTTCGTTGCAATCATCGAGGAGGTAGCGAGCCTTGCGGCTATAAATTCGAACCACACCCAGCAGCAATTGGCCACTCAGTCGCAGAGCCATAGGGGCTTGGCCCTGATCAACAATAGCATTGACACTGCTCTCGATATCTGACTGCAGGATATGCGACTTCGAAAGTTTGCGTTCGATATTAGCCGACAACCAAACGCGAGCCAACGGCCCGGTCTTCGACAAGAGGGTCTCGGAATAGAACATGGTGTGTTTGTCGTAACAAGATACTTTACAACGACAAAATTAGTTTAACCAAAATTTAATAGGCTAAAAGACCCGCCCGGCGCGGGGGTGAGGTGCAGAAGGGCGACGCGCTGAAGCCGGGAAAACAACGACTTGTGCGATAGCTCGCACTCGATAATTGTATGAAAAGGTAGATATGTGACTAAAGGATAAAAGATTTTATCACTGGATCGCGTGAATTCAAGACATCGAAGACGATGAAGATGGGGAGGGTATGTGCGCGCGAGGGATATCTTGGAGTTGGCTGAGAAACCAAGGAGGGAACGGAAGATGCGCGTCGGTGGGAATATCAGGCGGCAGCTGTGGCCTGGGCGGGATTTTTGCTGATGTAATTGAGGGGGCTGGGAATGTCAAGTCACGTGAAAGGTACACAAAGGAAGTGGTACAGAAGCTCTGTACGAAGTATCACAACAATGACTATTTTTCAATAGTTAAAAAGATTGGTTTAGTATCTAAGTAGAGAGAAAAATAAGACATCAAAGTGACATCCAAAGAGTATTTTAGGAAAAGCAATAAAAACTCCTGTATCAAATCATTGTTGTTAGGGAGTACAGAGCTTCTGTACCACTTCCTTCGTGTGCCTTCCACGTGATGTCTTGCACTAGTCTAGATGTAGCGTCGGATAAACTCCCTACCGGGAATAACTAAGCCACAACGAGTAAAGCATCACCCATCATGGGACTTAGCCTCTTCCGAGTGGACTCAATGCTCTGAATGGGATTATTTTGAGGTTTGCATTATAGCAAAAAAGGCTCTTTCGCGAGCGAATTGGATATTTTTGGCGCTAAGCCATCTATCAGTCCCTTGTTTGTCGTCGACCCACTTGCGCCAACTCCGCAAATCCAGCAGTTAGTCTAGCCTCCGTGTGCAGCTGCTGCCAGATCGCATCTAACGTGAACTATCGAAGCATAGTCAATTCTTGTCGAGACGGGATGAAAGTTACTTTCCGACATATCTAACGTCCTATTTTATCCCCTTTAATAATTCGCCCTCCAAAGCATGAGCAATGTCAAGGTCCGCAACACCTTCATTGCCGTTGCATAATGCATCAAACATCGACTTTCTGCAACCTCCTTCCACAACACCTATGACAGGACGGTCAAATGCCCCACCGTCGGTAAGTATAATTGATTCATCACCACGTGTGCTATTTCCTTCCTCCACTTCTTGGCGCCGTTAGACAATGGATTCTAACGTACGGTCTTCTTTTCTTCCAGGCATCCACCTCAACGTATTCGTGGCTCGAGCCTCATGAAACTGCCGAGCGACTACGGACCTCCCTTTTACACGGCTTGACACCCGCCGAGGCGGAGATACGCTTGGCAAGAGATGGACCGAACGAGCTTCCTCACGATGAGCCGGAACCCCTCTGGCTGCGGTTCCTCAAACAATTCAAGGAGCCGCTGATTCTCCTCCTTCTCGGCTCTGCTGGAATCTCTTTTGTGATGGGAAACTATGACGATGCCATCAGCATTACTCTTGCGGTAACAATTGTTGTGACTGTTGGCTTTGTTCAAGAGTATCGGTCAGAGAAGTCATTGGAAGCATTGAGCCGGCTTGTACCCCATTATGCCCATTTGATTCGTGACGTCCCAACGACTTCCTCTGCGATAGCTGAGAATAGCGGCACGCCACCACTGGGTCCAGGCATGGAAATGGACGAAATCCGGACCAAAAGCCCAGGCTCGGCGTCCGCCGCGGTCAAGGCTTCATCAACCGTCCCCGCGAGCGAGCTTGTACCCGGAGATTTGGTTCTTTTCACCACCGGAGACCGTATTCCCGCCGATATTCGAATCACTGCTGCAACACATCTCAGCATTGACGAGTCGAACTTGACTGGAGAGAACGAACCTGTAGTGAAGTATGCGGAAGCTCTACGCAGCAATTCTGGCGGGGCCGCTCCAGGGTCAAAAAGAATAGAACCCCCTCGATCCCCGTTCTATGATGCACCGGCCAGCGGTGCTGTTGGTGCTGACATTCGGTTGAACGAGCAACACAACGTTGCGTTCATGGGCACACTAGTCCGCTCAGGCTACGGCCAGGGCATCGTGATCTCGACTGGTGCGAAGACAGAGTTTGGCAGTATCTCAGCTTCGCTACAAGAAATTGAGAGCCCTCGAACACCGTTGCAACTGTCTATGGATCGTTTGGGTCAGGAGCTAAGTTATATCTCCTTTGGTGTTATAGGATTGATCGTTGTTATTGGCCTTATTCAAGGCCGTAAGATTCTTGAAATGTTCACAATCGGTGTTTCGCTGGCTGTCGCAGCAATCCCAGAAGGCTTGCCTATCATTGTCACTGTCACGCTTGCTCTTGGCGTCCTGCGCATGGCTAAGAGGGGGGCCATCATGCGAAGACTCCCCAGTGTTGAAACTCTTGGTTCTGTCAATGTCGTCTGCTCAGATAAGACCGGCACTCTTACCCTCAACCACATGACAGTTACCAAAATGTGGCATTTTGACTGCCCAGAACCGTTCGAGGTGCAAAGAGAAATGACTTCGGTAGTTCCTCCTGGTCCTGCAGCGCAGACAATCCTTCGCGTTGGTAACATTGCAAACAACTCCCGTCTGTCGCGTATGCACGCAAACTCGCCGGCCAGCGCATCTTCTGCGGCAGTACTTTCTTCAACCATCAACAGTGATTCGGCTGCTGCCAAGAGTCGATGGGTGGGTCAGCCCACGGATGTAGCAATCCTGGATTTAATGGATATTTTGGGAGAAGATGATGTACGCGATCGTATCAGTGCTCGCGTCCATGAGACCCCGTTCAGTTCTGAGCGGAAATGGATGGGTGTTGTTATTGGCGGTTCTGGTGCTTCGAATGGAGGGTCCCATGTTGCCTATATCAAGGGTGCTCTCGAACAGGTCCTGGCGCGATCGGATACCTATCTCACCAAGGATGGTCGGGAAGTAATTCTAGACGAGCCCCGTCGCAAAATCATTCGGGAAGCAGCAGAAAATATGGCATCGGATGGTCTTAGAGTCCTCGCTTTCGGCAGTGGAGTTGTTCGTGATATGTCTAGAGGTGGCAGAGGCTTTGGCAGTCGGTCTTCTCCAAAAATCATTCAGGGCGATGATGACGAGCGGTATAACGGCTTGGTCTTTGCTGGGCTGATGGGTATGAACGACCCGCCACGTAAAGATGTGCACAAATCCATTCGACGCTTGATGTCTGGTGGCGTCAGAGTCATCATGATTACTGGCGACGCCGAGACAACAGCTGTGGCGATTGCGAAGAAGCTGGGGATGCCCGTCAGCGATTCCCCGCATGCACGTTCGGTCATCCGAGGCGATGAACTCGACCGCATGACTGCCGCCGAACTTGCCCAAGCAATCTCAACAGTCTCGATCTTTGCTCGTACAAGCCCAGATCACAAGATGAAGATTGTGACAGCACTTCAAGCCCGCGGTGACGTAGTTGCCATGACCGGTGATGGTGTCAACGATGCTCCCGCTCTGAAGAAAGCCGACATAGGTATTTCTATGGGCAAGCTTGGCACCGATGTTGCCAAGGAGGCAGCGGACATGATTCTGACGGACGACGATTTCTCGACTATCTTGCGGGCAATTGAACAGGGCAAGGGCATCTTCTACAACATCCAGAACTTCATTACGTTCCAGCTTAGCACCAGTGTGGCTGCACTCAGTCTTGTACTGCTGAGCACCACTCTTGGCTTCAAGAATCCGCTGAATGCTATGCAGATCTTGTGGATCAGTGAGTACTCCTGTATCTGAGCCCATCTGTGTTTCTCTGACAATCATTACAGATATTCTCATGGATGGCCCGCCCGCCCAGTCCCTAGGCGTCGAGCCTGTCGACCCTACCATCATGAACCGCCCGCCACGACCCAAGACAGCCCGTGTTCTGACAAAACCCTTAATCCAGCGCGTCCTCACCTCAGCCATGATCATCATGGTCGGCACATTGTCAATCTACATCAGCGAAATGGGCGATATCACCGACGGCAGCCCAGTTGCCAAGCGCTCGCGCATCGTCACCGCGCACGACACCACCATGACATTTACCTGCTTCGTTCTATTCGACATGTTCAACGCATTGACTTGCCGCAGTGAGAGTAAGTCTGTCCTGCGCGGTGAAATGCCGCTGTTTGGAAACAAAATGTTCAATTACGCTGTCCTCGGCTCCTTGGCCGGCCAGGCCTGCGTGATCTACCTGCCGTTCCTGCAGCGCATCTTCCAGACGGAGTCTCTCAGCTTCGGGTCCTTGGTCAAGCTGGTCTGCATTTCCAGTTCTGTGTTCTGGGTGGATGAAGCCCGCAAGTATCTGCATGCGATCCGACGTCGGCGTGGGATGGGTTCCGGTTATAGCGTCAATGTCTGATTTACCGATGCAACAAGCGTACGCTTCGGATTGCCTGTTACGATTTTAGAGGTGTCCATGATATAGGCGTGTGTAGTTTATCATATTTGGATTGATTTCCCCCATATACATAATAGAATTGTCGGTTGTCGGCATACATGTTGTGTGGTCCCAGCGGCCTTGTTACCTACTTATTTTTTAGCGGTCTTTCTGGAGGTCTGTGGTAGTCTTTTAGATGGGGTTTCATGTGGTTTTTCAGATGTCTTGTCTGTTATTCCATACAATGTGGATATATATCCCCCCACCCCCGTTACTGGCGCTATAGTTAGACGACAAGCCAGAAGACGACTTTGCATGTAGAATAATTGACGGGTGTGAACTTCCCTCCTGTAGAAAGGAAGGTCTACTAGTGCATTTAGCCCTAATCCCGTGTAGACTGAACCAAACATCAGCTAACTTCTATGCCTATCTTTGTATGAAACACAATGTTAGAGCTACTCCCACACTACTTAAGACCCTCACAATTTGGTAGCGAAGTACTATCTATGAGGTTCTGGAATATAGGTAGATCAGGTGCATGGTAATCAAACTTTGTTCGCTCCCTTAGTTTCTTGTTCTATTCTACTATATAGACACAGACACACTGCTCGAAAACTCCTCCTGTTCCCACATTACCTAACCGGAAAGATGAGGTCTTAGAGAATTTCAATCCTGGCCGAGGCCGCGATATCATCAGTGGAGATGATATAGACGGTCATTTGCAGCCATCATTCCCAGACACCATAAGCCAAGCGCAACTGTGAGCACCGGTTCTTGTGATGTGCCACTCTGGGTCCAGAAGATCGGATTGGCTAGCCTCAAGTCCTCATTGTCATTGAGTCGACGAATTGGAACATGCTCTCGCGCGGTTAGAATGAAGCTGAATTGCGTGTTATGCTGCTTCATGTACCAGTTCGCTTGTGCTAACGTTTTGTGGAACTCCACGGTCTGGAGACGACTGTATTTCATGCTGTGGGATCATTTCCATGAGGACTTCATGTCGCCTAGAAGGCGATTCGGACCCAAGCTGCGTCTTGGGCTGTCAGCTTCTCCAGCTGCATAGAGCGAAAGATCCGGGGTGAATTGGTCCAGCGTGAGAGCATCTGAGCCTACCCCCATCAACATAGTGGTTCATTCGGGAAGCCCATGGTCAAGGACTCGATCGAGAACTTGGTTGAAAGCAATATATTCCGGTCGGCGTGGTGCGTTATTCCGGGGGACGACACGTTGCATGGCGTGGTGTCATCGAGGCATCTAAAGGTTAACCGAAGGGACCGCCGAAGCCTTGCATGAATGTATTCTCCAAATGCGAGATGCAGGCCACTTTCGGAGGTAATTCCTCGTTGCGGAGTCGTTTACCGAATGAAATCATAGTCCATCTGAATCAGATTGAGCAGCGGGCCAAATTGTTGCAGGATGACGATTAGGTATGTTAAAGTCCGCCCAGTCATCAAGGCTGCGGCTTTCATTTAGGCCATAGTTTGCATTTGTTATGTTACTTTTCGATTGCCCGGCATCGACCAATACAATGCTTGGGGGTGCTTGTTGTAGATAGACGAGGAGACTGCCTTGGTTTGCCATTTTGAATAAAAGAAACCTTGGAATTTCGAGAGATGATAATTTGGAATAGAATCTCTCTGCAGATGAGCTTCTTATATATCTTCGAGGTGGGAATGACCAAGGGCATACCGCTCTACCTCTTTCCCATTCAAGGCCAACATAAAACGCACGATCCGAAGTGCCATTATAATTGCTAGAACCAACCTAGCCACGAAAATAACGAAAGAGGTAGAAAATCATTGGCAATGCTTAGTCGAGACCAAGCGCTAGGGCGATACTGAAACGTACTTGCACCGGAGGCGCCGTGACTACGTAGCCTCGAGTATTAAATCCTTGTCGAATAACAAACACTTCATCACAATTCAAAGGTTGTACTTGGAAAAGTCCATTTCAGAAAGCCTTTTTCCGCTTTTTTTTGCCGTCGACCTATCTAAACAGAATGATATCTGGGGAAGACCATTAAAGATACCACTGAAGAGACCACTAAAAGATATAACAAGGCCCAATATTCTTGTTAGAGATACTCAGAACAAGGACTCTTGTGCCATTCCATCGATGTCTTTTTGTCAAGAATGCCTCAGCGGAAAGATACTCACTCTTTGCCATCGTGCCAGGGCTGGTGCCGGCAGTTTACTTCTGGTACTTTTTCCTCTTTAATTCTTAATTCCATTTCTGTATAGCCCATAGTGTGAAATAGGCGAAACTCCGCAAAACATGACTGTTCTGTGAACTGTAATACAAGAAATTGGACCACATGGGTGAGATTCCCTTTCAAGGGTAGAAGAAAAAAAAGATGACCGACGCAGGGATCGAACCTGCAATCTCTTGATTCGTAGTCAAGCGCCTTGCCATTGGGCCAGCCGGCCAGGCTGTTATATCAAATTTTGTCCAAATGTGCACTGTAAGCGAAGCCAGAGAAAGACCCACTTTCTATGCGCTCATTGGTGCATTCTAAGGCTCGGGCTTATTATTCGTATTTGGCTCGGATACTCTTTATATTGGGTTATAATTGGCTACAAGTGTAGTAAGTACTCCGTAGCATGTGTGAAGCAATATGTACGGAGTCCTTCGGATATTTTTAGATTTCAGATTCCCACAAGCGACTTCGGGAAGTATAATGGTATAGTTAGTCTGTCCGGAGTACGGATACATAGTATATAATCAAGCTATAGAGGGTCAACTCTATCCATGGATAGTCCAAAGTATAAGGGTTTTCCACACTAGCACTTTAAACGCTCCGAAAACGGAAGATTGTTCTCGGCCCAGAGAGGCTGAAGACCCAGTCCCGCGGGAGCGGACGACCCTAGCGGATCGCTGCAGAATACAAGGGTAAGTTCTTAAACAATATCCACAGAAACATGTCAATAGGACAATATTCCCCGAGAATATCTTGAATATTTGGATTGCACGTATACAAGATGGTTGTAATTAGGGTTAAGACTCCGGCATCGGTCTGAAGGGATAAATAAACCCTCCGACCCGTATCGGGGAAATACGGAAAGAAAGGCGAAAAAACAGACCTTATCTGTCACCAATCGTTGGCTCGTTCCCACTTCAATACTCTAATCCCGAAAAGGAAAGGCTTGGCATGCGGCGGAGCCCCACATAGCGCGAGTGGCAACTTGGGCTTTATCTGTAGCCAATCATATACAGTAGAATCCAGCGTCACTCGTCCAATTGCTGGTGGCGGATAGGAATTTGATGGAATTTGAAGCTCTGATATCCGAGAGACAGAGATAAGCTCTTCTTCTCTCTAGGGGCCCCGGATTTTGGAACTCCACGATGCTCTTCTATATAGAAAAGAACGGGGGTACCTGCAGGATATTGGTGATAAGCTATCTACATCTAGTTACCTACTTTATATAGAGATTTCTTTTTTTTAAAAAAAGATATATAAGAAGTAGACCCAAGTCGAAGTGGACCTACAAACCCCAGGAACTATTCCCCGCGAGGTCACGAATGGTTTGATCATAATCTACATGGAATGTCCAAAAGCAGGTATATCCCTCGAAAAAAAAAAAAAGCAAGGCTAATGTTTGAACTATTGACGGAATACCCATTACTTATCCCTTGCCACACGCGGCTGTTTGAGCCGAGCATGACGAGGCTCATGACAATAAGCCAATGTTGATATGTTAATTATGTTTACAGAAATCTAATGGAAACTTTATATCCTCTGAAGACCAGATCTCGATATGGAGAGAGAAGCTGGGATGGGTTGGGATATCGGGATTATCCCATTGATACTGTCACAATCTCGGATCAAACCACTTGAAACCACTTTAACCACATTTTTTTTCACCTATCTGATTTCCATTTTCTCTTCCTAACCGCGCCTTCCTGCTAAAAATTTCTCAACTTGTGTCAAGCGGATTCCTCTTTTAACTTTTTCATCGCTGGGCAGTGCTTTGTCACTTAGGATTGAGGGAAATTCCTTTGAATTCCTTTTTGGACATCTTACGAGAGACCCACCAGTGTCGATCGACTTATCTCTGTGTTTTTTTTTGGTTCGAGAAGTTCGGGTTTCCAATCTTTTATATCGCCCGTGGCGAATTCCTTTTTCCTTAACTTCTGGAATATTCGACTTTTCTTTCTCAACACTTTGACACTTTATTATACCTTCTCCAAGCTTCGAGCTTCTCATACAATGGCGTTCAGCGGGAAAGCCCCGTACGCCCCGGACTATGCCTCCTACAACTGGATAGGAGCTCCTTCCAACTACGATCTTACGACCAACAAAGACTTGGGTGGCGATTCCCGTATGCTCGTCTTTCCTGCAGTGTTATGGGTGTGGTCTAACATTCGTTCCCCTTAGGAACCGAAAATGTGAACAAATGGTTTCAATCTGGTGACCAGGCCTACATTATTGTGGCCTCGGCCATGGTCATGGTCATGGTCCCCGGTCTCGGATTTCTCTACTCGGGATTGGCCCGCCGAAAGTCCGCCCTCAGTATGATCTGGGCTTGTATGGCTTCCATGTCCGTCGTCACCTTCCAGTGGTATTTCTGGGGTTATTCACTTGCTTTCTCCCCGACCGCGACCAACGGTTATATCGGAAACCTGCGCAACTTCGGTTTAATGAATACATTGGCTGATCCCAGCCCCGGTTCTCCGCTGGTCCCCAACCTGCTGTATGCTTTCTATCAGGTAAGATGGAATATTGGGATTGATTCTGGTCCCTTGTAGTTCCTCCGCCAATGCTGATTTTATCAATCTTTAGATGCAATTCTGTGGTGTTACTGCGGCAATCGTTATGGGAGCCGTTGCTGAACGCGGTCGGCTTCTTCCTGCCATGGTTTTCGTTTTTATCTGGGCTACTATCGTTTACTGTCCACTAGCCTGCTGGGCCTGGAACGTCAATGGCTGGGCATTCAAGTACGGCGTGCTGGATTACGCCGGTGGAGGTCCCGTCGAAATTGGTTCCGGTTTTACAGCTCTGGCCTACTCGATGGTCCTCGGTCGCCGACAGGAACGCATGATGCTCAACTTCCGCCCACATAATGTCTCTCTCATTCTCCTCGGCACTGTCTTCCTCTGGTTTGGCTGGCTTGGTTTCAACGGTGGTTCCGCGTTTGGAGCTAACCTGCGTGCAACCATGGCTTCCTGGAACACCAACCTGACCGCCGCTTTCGCCGCCATCACTTGGGTTCTGCTCGATTGGCGCCTGGCTCGCAAGTGGTCAATGGTCGGCTGGTGTTCCGGCACAATCTCGGGACTGGTAGCTGCGACACCCGCCTCCGGATTTATCTCGCCCTGGGCCAGCGTCATCCTCGGCATCGTGACCGGTATTGTTTGCAATTACTCCACCAAGATCAAGTATTGGATCCGGATCGACGACTCTATGGATGTGTTGGCAGAGCACGGTATCGCTGGAATTGTCGGCCTGCTTTTCAACGCCCTCTTCGCTGACGACGCTATTGTCGGCCTGGACGGTGTCAACACTGGCACCGGTGTCGGTGGCTGGGTCATCCACAACTACAAGCAGCTGTACATTCAGATCGCCTACATCGTCGCTACCGCCTCCTACGCCTTCGTCATGTCCGCCCTCATCGCCTACGCGATCAACGCCATCCCGGGTCTAAACCTGCGCGCCTCAGAGGAAGCCGAGCTTCTTGGCATGGACGACGATCAGCTGGGCGAGTTTGCATACGATTACGTCGAGGTCCGCCGTGACTACCTCGCTTGGACCCCGCAAAACCACGACCAGCTAGCAGACGGTCACCAGATTCCCGCCGCGCAGCGCTACGGCATCGGTGAGCATAGCGAGATGATGCTTGGTAGCCCGCCGCGCGAGATGATGCTCGAGGGCCACTCGCCCAATGGTGAGATCAGCCATAGCAGCCGCGGCGGTAGTGAGGGCGACATGGCTATGCACGAAATCAAGATCGCTCCTGCGCCTCGCCAGGCTGCTGAGCAGTATCCTCATGATACACAGGTTGCTGAACCAATCGTGATGACGCCAGTCCAAGAGAGGACGGCGAACTAATCCGTTTACCACATTCTCCTGTTATCTCCCTTTCCCGAAGTCTCTTTCACTCCATCTCTTTTGCATGGCATACATTTCGCGTCCGCCATTCCGTCCAGCAAGCTTTGATTTTCTTCGCGTTTTCGCTTTATCTCGATATCCCTTGAGCGTGCTTCTTTTCTTGCAACCAAAAGCCTGGGGCTTTTGCTTTGTCTTCAACCTATCCTCCGACTTTCCTCGATACCTCTACCACCAACTCTATACCACCGATTTCACATACCTCAACATTTAACCATCTGTTATTCCTCTTCATTTCGCCCTCATGCTACCAAATAACATACCTCACCAACTCCAAACCAAACTACACCTCCCTCGGGAAAAGCAATTTGAATTAGTCTAATTTGGCCTGGCGCTCTATTGTTCTATGTTTTATGGCATCTTATGGCACAGCGGGGATATTAAACTGGGTTGTATACAAACTGTTACATTGAATTGCAAGGGAAATACCTTGATTTACATCTATTGCTTTCTGGTTCTGCTCTGCAGTATAGACCGAAACAGCCTGATTTACCTAGGTAGACATTTATCTATTTTCTAAAACAGCTCTCTTGACGCTCCTTTATACAAGCGTAGATGATATGTAACCATGAAGGTTTATCTGATCTTGCGTCTACATGCACATAGACTGTATAGAACAAAAATAAGAAAAGAGAAAGCAAAAAAAACAAATCAAATAAACAAAACACATCAAACAATTCAATCTATACAAAATCTCCCCGAATCAAAGCCCTAAAACAAAGACTTCTACCTCCTAACCATCCCCCTGACCCTAATCAAATCCTCTCTCCCAAGCTTCTCAACAACCTCCGCCGCAACTCCACCCCTCCTAACCTCATCCCATTCATCTTCATCCATGCCCATAACAAGCGTCATCTGCACACACCGCGCAAAGCACTCCCGATACCGGTATCTCCCCGGCGCACCAGGAACATACCCAACATCAACAGCAGCCCCAACAAGCCCCGCAACATCCCTCTCAAGACGTGCCGCGCCCAGCGCGTTAATCCGTGCCCCGTAAGACCAAAGCCTTTTTTCAAGTAGACGGGCTAGATACGCAAGCGTCACGCCGAGGACGCGGTCGAAGGCGGAGGGGGTGAGGATACGCGCATATGGTGTCAACAGGTCGTTCCAGAAAGAGGTAAAGCGTGGCTTTACGAGTTCTTTGTTGTCGAAGTTGGGATTTTCCGGGTCGGTGTTGGGATTCGGGGCGTATTCGATGTCCCGGAATGTGTCTGCCAGGATCGGACGGAGACGTGGCTTTATGGCGTTGTTGAAGATTACTTGGATTCCGTCTGCTAGGAGGTCTGTTACTTTGCTTTCGAACGTTGTTGAGAGGGTTTGGAGGGTTTGGTGCACTTTTTGTGCGGTGGTTGGGTTTGCGAAGATTGTGAGGAGGTGGGGGGTTGCTTGTGTGGTGATGCTGGTGTCTGTTGGAAGGGGGGCTTTTGAGCCTGTGTTGTTTTGCACGATTCGGCGAATGTAGTCTACTCCCACATCAAGGTTGTTGATTTGGACTAGGAAGGAGATTGTGGTTTGTTCGGACGGTTGGCCGCCTTGTATAGCCCGTGGGTAGCACTCATCGCGCATCTTGCGCTGCGTCATGCCGATGAAATCGGAGCCTAGGACGCGTGAGAGTGTCGGGATTACGTTTGTCACGACTGTTTCTTGGGAGGTTGCGAGCGACTGCTGGATGACTTTGTTGACAATGTACATTATGTCGTCGACAGCCGAGGTGATGTGTGGTGGGTCGGCTTTCAGTGGACGCTGGGGGTTCATCGTGAGGCCTGATGGGGACTCGTCTAGCTGGAAAGCCTTTTCAACGGAACGACGGAAGAAGAAGGTTGTCATTGCGTTGAAGGGGGCTACTAGGCGATCGTTGATCTTTTGGGCTAGGGGTGACTCTCGCACGAAGCTGGGAAGCTCGAATCGCTTATCGTTCTCTGCATCATCCTCGCTTGAAGACTAGAGAATTTGTTAGTGCTGGTATCAAAGAAGAGCCGCAGGTTGCAACTCACATTACATGTATCAGCCAGGAACCGGCAGTACAGTGACCACCGGCCTAACATGATAGCCATTTCATTCAAGACACCATCGATTTCTTTCATATCAACCCCCTCCTCGTCGGTGGCAGCGCTCGCCCCCATGGTAGGGGAGTGAGAGCGAGGTGGACCTGGTCGCTGTGCGGGTAGGAAGCTCTGCACCAAGAAAGTGAATGCATATGATTTGATATCCATCAATTTGCGATCCACATGGCGCTCATCGCTCCAAGTATCAAGAATGATACCACCCTGTACATCAGCCTCGACCTGTAGCCGTTCGATGACCCGTCCCATTTTGCGGGGGCCATAGTGGTGCTCAACAAGCCCGCCATGGCCATCAATAATCTGCGCAATATGCTCAAACAGCTTGGTAAGCGCATTGGCATAGAAAAACCCATCCTTAGTCTGAGCACCCCCGGCAGCGCCGTTAAGATTAGCCCGAGCTTTGGCCGCGACACCCTGGCACACATAACGACCATAAACATCGAGTCCAACCTCAGAGCGACCAATAAGTGGGAAGAGCTTAAAGAAGCGTGTGATCTTGGCCCCATCATTCTCCTTAACCGCCTTCTCGAACTCACGCAGGAACAGCCCGCACAGCGACTCCGCCGCGTTGTCCAGCGTCACACTTGGAGGGTCCGGCACTTCAGCCGTAGGGACCATCTCCGCAGCAAATGCTCCATTAACGACCGTCACCGGGATCTGAGCTGCGCGGTGCAGGTAGCTAGCCGCTTTCTCCCAGTCCTGAGGCGCACCCATCGATCCCGCCACGCCCAGCGCACACGCCTTGAGCTCAGCAACCTGCTCGACAACCTCAAGGGTGGCTTTCACCCGAGCCTGCTCGAGATCCAGCCGGCGCACTGCGCTGGAGATCCGGTCTGCGGTGTCAGCGGTTTCGGAGAGCATTCCATGGCTGATGGAACGGGTCGTGCTAGCGTGGGTCCCAATGTTGGCGCGCATCAGGTCCAGTCTGCCCAACTCACGGGAGAGGTCTTTCTGGGATGTTACTAGGGCATCGAGGCGGGCAGTCACAGACGCTTCTTGGGTGTGTAGGTGGGACAGCGTGGCTTTGATCTCGGCGACGGAGCTGGCATTGAAGATGTCGGGCTGTGGGGGAGGAGATATCTGTATGGGGGAGGCATTGGTGCCTGAAGGGCTTTGGGGCATAAGATTATGCCCATTGGCGGTTGCAGCCATTCCGGGCGCCATTGGTTGTCCCAAGTTGGGTTTGTTGATGCCACAGTTGTAGGGGGGCGCGGGCGGTGAGAGTGGGTATTACAGCTTCAAGCTTCAAGTTAGTGTGTTACGTCAAGATCGGGGGTTGAGACTCTGAATTGTTAAAACAAATAGAACTTCGCATAACGCGTCTTGGATTTTTTTTTTGTTTGTTTGTCATTTTATCTGACATCCTTTTAATGTGGATGTGAATCAGGCCAACGTCATTTTCCCCCACGCTCAAGATTCCATATCAGTTGCGCTTTTCTGTTTCCCGATTTTTTTCCCCCCTGTGTACCTTTCTCTGTTGATCTTTTGACTACTTTCATCTAATACGTTTCAAGACTTGCCTTTTTATCTGTCAAGTCCTCATCCGCCATCATCGGACGTCGCAAACCAAGACGTCCAAACCGGCGCACCATGGGCAACGAACCGTCAACTGAGGTGGATGAATCCACGGCCCCTTCGGTGCTCGAGGCGCGCAACATCGAGGCGCTCGCGAAATATGTTAAACAGCACAATGTGAAGAAAGTGGTGGTGATGGTATGCACTGTGAGCCGTCACCATACAGTTCAAAAAAGCTAACCAAATATGCAGGTGGGAGCGGGCATCAGCACTTCGGCAGGGATTCCAGACTTTCGCTCACCTGATACGGGAATCTACGCCAACCTGGCAAAGCTAGACCTGCCAGAGCCCGAAGCAGTCTTTGATATTGGTTTCTTCCGGAGTAACCCCAAACCTTTCTATGCGCTGGCGCACGAGTTGTACCCCGGACGCTATCGCCCGACCATCGTACACTCGTTCATCAAACTCCTTTACAACAAAGGGATGCTTTTGAAGCATTTTACTCAAAATATTGACTGCCTTGAGCGCCAGGCAGGCGTGCCAGGCGAGAAGATCGTCGAGGCCCATGGCAGTTTTGCGTCACAGCGCTGCATTGAATGCAAGGAGACCTTCCCAGATGAGGAGATGCACCAGCTGGTATCCAAGTGCGAAGTACCCCACTGCCACAAGTGCAATGGTCTGGTTAAGCCGGACATTGTGTTCTTCGGTGAATCTCTACCATCGGACTTCTTTGAAAGCCGCTCTCTGCCAGAAGAGGCCGATCTTTGTATTGTCATGGGAACTAGTCTGTCCGTCCACCCATTTGCCAGTCTTCCTTCGATGGTTAGTGAGGGTGTGCCTCGCTTGCTCATCAATATGGAGCGTGTCGGTGGCCTTGGATCCCGGAGTGATGATGTTTTGATGATTGGAGACTGTGATGCTGGAGTGCGCAAGTTTGCAAAGGCTATGGGATGGGAAGAGGAATTGGAGGCACTGTGGGAGGAAACTAACCCCGACCCGCAACAAAGGGCGGAGGAGAATGCCCCGCTACAGACCCGCGACGAACGACTACAGGACGAAGTGGACCGACTAACGGAGGAGGTCGATCGAACTCTGGGGTTGACAGATGCGTATCAGAATAAAGTACGGGAAAAGCTGGAGTTACACGAGAAGGCACACCGCCAGTCTGGAGGTCTCGACCATGTTTTTCCCCATTTGGCGCGTAAGCTGTCACATTGAGATGATGTTCATGAAATGACTTTAAAGCAGAAATACGATATGTTTTCTTTTCTTTAGTTCATATTTCATATATGTTGTAAGCCGGAGTACAGAATTCCAACATCGCTAAGTAGAACTAAGTCAACCTGCCAAGAGATCTCTTGTCGATCATAGATTTGAAGTCCTATAGTATTTAATAAATGGAATTTTTTTATAATCTAAGACAAATGACTATTTGTAAAAAAAAAATATTTATAGTTGAGATGTTGCCCTCCAATTGACTTTCTACTTTCTCTCCGACAGCCAAAACAAGACATCTACAACAGCCCCACGTTAATACCGTCATCCCACCCCCCTCTTCCAATTCTCTTTTCCTTTTTATTTTCCTCAAACTTCAAATATTTCACATTCATCATGGTTGGACTTGGCCCTAAGCACCCGCCGTCCCGGAAGGGTGAGGCTCTTCATATCCCTGTATTTTATTAAACTAACGATGTTGTACAGGGTCCATGCACGAACTGCCCCAGAACTTGTTGGGGCCAATTCAGGACTTCGAGAAGGCTTTCACAGTGGATCGCTCTAAGCTCAAGGAAATTGTGAACCACTTCGTCAAGGAGCTCGAGAAAGGTGAGTTGAGAGTCATCCGCAGCTCTCCGATTCCCCCGCATCAGCTAACAAACATAGGCCTAACTGTTGAGGGCGGTAATATTGTGAGAACGACACCATGCCCCCCGACCGCAATATATACTGACCCTAGAAAATAGCCCATGAACGTCACCTGGGTCATGGACTTCCCCGATGGCGACGAACAGGGAACCTACCTGGCCCTTGATATGGGCGGCACCAACCTACGTGTTTGCGAGATTACCTTGACCGAGGAGAAGAGCGCTTTCGATATCACACAATCTAAATATAAAATGCCCGAAGAACTACGAACTGGAACCGCCGAGGAGTTGTGGGAGTATATCGCCGACTGCTTGCAGCAGTTCGTCGAGACCCACCACGAGGGCGGAAGCCTCGCCAAGCTGCCTCTCGGTTTCACTTTCTCCTACCCCGCCACCCAGGAATACATCGATCACGGTATCCTGCAGCGCTGGACCAAGGGCTTTGACATTGATGGTGTCGAGGGTCATGATGTTGTTCCCCCTCTGGAGGAGATCCTGAAGAAGCGGGTATGTTCTTGATTACCTTCCTTCCCTATGCAGGTTCAAAAGACTCATAAGGCTACAGGGCCTACCCATTAAAGTCGCAGCCCTTATCAACGACACCACCGGCACCCTCATTGCTTCCTCTTACACCGATACCGAGATGAAGATTGGCTGCATCTTCGGTACCGGCGTCAACGCTGCATACATGGAGAACGTAGGGTCCGTACCCAAGCTTGCCCACATGAACCTGCCTCCCGACATGCCCGTCGCCATTAATTGCGAGTACGGAGCGTTCGACAATGAGCACGTGGTACTCCCTCTCACCAAATATGATGACATCATCGACCGAGACTCTCCCCGCCCCGGCCAGCAAGCTTTCGAGAAGATGACCGCTGGTCTGTACCTCGGCGAGATCTTCCGTCTCGCGCTAATTGATCTGATCGACAACAAGCCCGGTCTCATCTTCAACGGCCAGGATGTCTCTAAGCTGCGCAAGCCCTACCTGCTGGATGCTTCCTTCCTCGCCAATATCGAAGAGGATCCATATGAGAACCTCACAGAGACCTTGGAGCTCTTTGAACGCACACTGGGAATCCGCCCCACCGAGCCAGAGCTAGAGCTAGTCCGCCGTCTCGCCGAGCTGATCGGTACCCGTGCCGCTCGTTTGTCCGCCTGCGGAGTCGCTGCCATCTGTACCAAGAAGAAAATCGACTCCTGCCACGTCGGTGCTGACGGCTCCGTCTTCACCAAGTACCCCCACTTCAAGGCGCGCGGTGCTCAGGCCCTGCGCGAGATCCTCGACTGGGCCCCTACCGAGAAGGACAAGGTCTCCATCATGGCTGCCGAGGATGGTTCCGGTGTTGGTGCCGCCGTGATTGCCGCCCTTACAATCAAGCGTATCAAGGCCGGTAACCTCGTTGGTGTTCGCAACATGGCTGACATGAAGACCCTACTTTAAGTGGGACTGGCCTTGTAGTGGTGACGGTGACTATATCATCTGACCCATAACAAAACAAATCCTTACAGATGGGTTGGAGTATATCTTTTTGAAATTGTGGTTTATACCACCTGTCCGGGGGGGTTGTTGATAAAGATTAGTTAACGATATATCGATTCTGTGTATGTTTTAGCCTTGGAAGGCTCGTGAATAGAATACCTGCTTATTATTCCCTTATGTACAAGAATAGTCGGCTATTTATGTGGCATTGTGTAGTCTTTTTAGTAATTCAGCCATTCTTTTTAGATGTCAGTTAAATATCTTTTTCCCGTACACACATTTACCATGACGCAGAGGGGATCTCGGGAATACCTCGGGCAAATCTCATGCCGAACCCTAATTGTCCTGTCCACAGGTGGGATATAGTCCGATGTGATCCAGCGACATGTATCTATGTAGGCCACATACATACATACCTATCAGGCTAAGATATGTACACCAAATGTAGGCATCACATGACCTATGAGACCCTGTACTTATTAGTATCTAATTCCCCCTCACTGATCTTCTATCTCCGCTTTTTGTCGAATACGATTGATCCTGTCTTCAGCTTCAGATCTGTCTAGATCTTGATTGCTTAGTACTTCAGTATGCAGTTAGTGTCTCAGCGATTTCTATAATTCGAACTCTACTCTAATACCTCAATTTAGGGACCAGTCCAAACATCTTGCCTCAGTTGGCCAGACCTATTACGATCTTGGCTCGCATAATCGATCAGTGACTACCTCTTCGGCGGAAACCCAGCTGTGGTTCGATCGCGGATTGATATGGGCGTTTTCTTTCAATCATGACGAGGCCGAACGATGCTTCCAACGAGCAGCGGAAAGTGATCCCAATTGTGCGATGGCGTTGTGGGGAGTCGCCTACGCAGCCGGGCCAAACTACAATAAGGCTTGGAAGTTCTTTGATCCAGAAGATCGCCGGGCTTCTATTGAAAAGGTCAATGGTGTCCTAGCACGAGCGTGTAAGCTGGCAATTCATGCCACCCCAGTCGAGCAGGCATTGATCGAAGCGATTGGTGCCCGCTTTCCATCCGTTAATGATATACCCGACGACCTGAGCTCCTTTGACCACGCATATGCAAATGCCATGCGACCTGTGTATCAGAAATTTAGCAACGATATGGACGTTGCTGCTCTATTCGCCGAGGCACTGATGTGTATCACCCCACGCGGACTGTGGGACTTGGATAGTGGCAAGCCAACAGGTGATCACACGGTTGAGGCTCGCAATATTATCGAGCTGGGGCTGAAGCAGACTACCGGTCGCAATCATCCGGCACTCTGTCATCTATATATACACTTGTTGGAGATGTCTCCATTCCCGGAATTGGCTCTACCGGCTGCGGATCGACTCCGTGGGTTGGTCCCGCATGCTTCGCACATGTTGCATATGCCGACACACATCGATGCGGCAGTGGGTGACTACCGTCGTGGCATTGACTCCAACCACCAAGCAATGCTTGCCGACGACATCTATTTTGCTCGGGAGACGGGCACAATTATGTATACAGTCTACCGGGTACATTATATCTGTGCGAAATTGTATTCCGCTTTGATGTCTGGCCGCTTCTCAGACGCAATGTCTGCTGCGGAAAAGATCGAAGAGGTCATATATCCTCAAGTGCTGGCGATAAAAAGCCCTCCGATAGCAGACTTTATCGAGAGCTTTGTGGGGAGCAAGGCACATGTTCTGGTGCGTTTTGGTCGCTGGGAGCAGGTTCTTAGCCTTGAGCTTCCCATGGACAGTGACACATATTGCGTGACAACAGCTATCATCTATTACACGCGTGGGCTTGCGTTTAGCGCACTTGGGCGGATTGCAGAAGCCGAAAATGCCCAGAGAGATTTTGAAACCGCGCGTAAGGCAGTCCCTAGTAGCCGACTCAATAGCATTCCGTGTAAAGAGGAAGATGTCCTAGGGGTAGCCTCAGCCATGCTTGCTGGAGAACTGGAGTACAGAAAAGGAAACATTGAGCAAGGATTTTCCTTCCTTAGGGAAGCTATTGTGCGCGAGGATGGACTTGCGTACGCTGACCCGCCCTCCTGGATGCAGCCAGTCCGCCATGCGCTCGGTGGCCTGCTCCTGGAACAGAATCGCGTCGAGGAGGCAGAAGTGCTGTTCAAACAGGATCTGGGATTTGCCCCGGACTATCCTCGGCGAAGGGCAAAACTCAACAATGTGTGGGGGTTGCATGGCTTATATGAATGTTTCATTCGCCTTGGAAAGACTACCGAAGCGGCCTTCATTAAACCTGCACACGACATTGCCTTGGCGTCTGCAGACATTCCAGTGAATGTTTCGTGTTTTTGTCGAACGTCGGCAGTTGAAAAAGACGGATGTTGTTAGCGCTGATTGATATGATAGCTTGGATCTGATAATCATCGCTTTCTACACTCTATATTACGCATGTAATTTTTACACTGCCTCTATGTATACTTCCCCAGCTTGTGTGGCTCTCGTAAAATATACAGTCACCAATCTTTGGAATTGGCTTATATTTCTACTGTACATATATGTAACTAATTTGGGTCACAGTCTGTATAGATAAAAAAAAGAAAGTACAAAAAAATATCCAGAGACGATAAAATTTGCGATTTAAAACACCGAGGTATGATCTACCTACACACGAAGTACACTTAAAATCGCCGAACTAATCTAGAACCATGTCCCCCTAAACCCCCGAATCCTCCTGCTCAATATCAAAAGTCTCATCATAGACATTCCAAGAAGCACAATTCTCCTCAAGAGCTGCCCGATCAATCAACGGCTCAATCTCACTCTCCCTCTCCAAAAACTGCAACGCAAACCCTTCACCTGTATGCCATCCAATATGACAATGCATAAGCCAGGCACCAGGATTATCCGTCTCAAACGCAATAAGCAAAAATCCATTCCCAAGTAACATCGCCGTATCCCTCCGCGGCGGATTATTAGTCGCAACACTCCCATCCCACGGATTCGGCCCCTGTGCTAGAATAAAGAAATCATGTCCATGCAAATGAATCGGATGCGCCACCGGGAAACTAGTGTTGATCATAAGATATACCCATTCATTCGGCCGCGGCAGCTCAATCACTCCACTCGATGCTGTGAAGTTCGGTGTAGTTTCGCTGTTGAAGAGCTGTAGTAACGTAGGATTTTCCCAGAGGACTTGCATTGTCGTGCTATTGAGGAACCAGCGGAAGAGGTTCTGCTCGTTGCGTCCGAGTGTCACGTCCGTTAAGTTGTTCCAGTTTGCAGCTGAGACGACCTTGGGGACTTGCGGTACTAGACTGGCGGCGGGCTCGTCGACGCATTCATCCGTGAAGGTGTAGGGTCTTGTTGTGGGCTCACTGGGACTGTTACCGTAGTAGAGGATTCCTCTTATATTGTTTGGGTTTGCGCTTTCCGAGCATGCTTCTTGGGGAATTGCACGGATCCAGAAGGAGTCGGCGATTTGACGTTGGTTTGCTGTTACAATTACATCGTAGCGTTGGCCTGTGTTTTCATTTGTTAGTTGGTTTTTCAAGAATCAGAGATACAAGCAACGAACCCATTCCGATATCGATATGATCTGTCGTAAAGGGCCTGATTGGCACAAAGTCCATCGCAATGACAGTAAGCGTATGGTTATCAATCATGAACTTCCAGTGCGTATCAATAGCTGGATTAACAAGCCTCAGCCGATATGAAGATCCCTCATTAACCTTCATTTGGAACCGCTGGCCCGTAGAATTGGTACCATTACCAAAGACATTTGTCCCGTTGATCAAGCCAGTATCTAACGTCGGCGGACCAATCGTTTGAGCCTCCATGTATAGCTGATCGACAGTGGGATGCGACCAGTCCATCAGGAATAGACTGCCCTTATCAACATCGTAGTTCGCCGTAGCAGGGCCATTGATCAGAATCCCACCAAACACACCCATCCACGCCTGTAGTCCAATGTGCGAATGGTACCACGATGAACCGTACTGCACGGCGCGCCATTTATAGGTTATCGTTGAACCCGGCGCGGTGGGACATTGCGTGATAGAGACCACCCCGTCCTGGCCATTCGTGTAGTTCTGTCGGATCCCGTGCCAGTGGATGCTCGTTCCGTTCATGGACCCGTGTAGGCTGTTCTTGACGTGGATCACAACCCAGTCGCCCCAGTCTGCAATGATCGTTGGGCCGGGAATTGAACCGTTTACGGCCATTACAGGCCGTAGGAACCCATCTGGGGCGGCCATTATATCCTCGAGATTGAGCCAGTACTCCCGTGTTACACCTGTGTTTGGTACTATCTGAGTGTAGTCGGTGTTGACATCGTATTGGCACCATTTAGACCGTGTTCGGGGTGTGTTGCCCGCACAGGGTCTTCCTGTTGGATGGGGGTACTTGGTAGTGGTTTTGGTCTTGGTCTTGGTTCTCGTGGGTTTGTGGTGTTGTAGCTGGACATCCAGTGTAGGGACTGGATCCCCTGGAATGGCCGTGACAGAAGCACTCAGGCCAAATGCTAGAAGAAGAAGAGCCTGTAGCTTCATAGCTGCAAGTTCTACCCACGTAGGGAACTTATATAGGATCAATTCTCTTTGCGTCACGAGAGCTCTATATAGAGCCCGAAAGAAGCAAAAGGTTTCAAGTATAAGAAAAGTATAAGAAAAGGAATGGGACTTGCTGTTGATACACAACCAAGAGAGTTGCTCTCTATTTAAGCTACTATCTTATATATTATTACAGCACGATACGAGCGGGGAGATTGACCAGGACCAAAAACGCCGTGTTTCTTTTCACGAGGTGTCTTGCATTCGTACCTCGCTGGGATACCTCACTAGGATATGCCAGGCAGCCCTACCGGCGAAACCGTAGGAAACAGGAACTTGTCTTACTCGTGACGACCCAGCAGAAGAATGGCTATGGCGAAAATTTATCGTCATCGTCTAGCTCTGGTGTTGAAGGCTATGTCTTCAGCGGATACCTGAATAGTAAGTTCAGTGTGCCTCGTATCCACGTCAAGGACTGTCCGCCATTCAGCCCCTCAGAAGGTGGTTGAATCAGGGATATCCCCAGCAGCTGGGTCAATATTGTACTGCCTGTTAGAGCACGTGCGCACTGGCTGGTTGTGGTCTGCAGATATTGGAGGTGGCTGCTGCTTTTCTCTCGTAAGAGTACCACTGAGACGGTAGGTCCGGATTCTCACCGAACTAGGGCTTCGTATTTCTCAGATTATTAAAGTGAAATTCTAAAGAGCCAATGATGGTGATCTACCGTGGGTGATGTTCTTTAATTCGATCGCAGTCGGATTGGCTTGCAGGTCGCATTAGGGTTATGCTCCCCGACGCGCGGTCCTCACGTTGGTGTAATAGGGTTCAGCATGCATATGTATATACGAGCCTAGGTATCCAACGAATTATTATTGCATAGATGTTTCTGTGGTGAGATATCAGCTGGCTTGTCCAGGATTGTCGATTCTTGCGAGGATCTTGACGGCACGCATGGTGAGTGGATGAGTTGATCTGACCATTGAGGTTGGAATAGCCGGGATCTGAATGATATGGAACACAGCCAGATGATGACAATTTCTCTTTGACTGGGATCCTGGTCGTCAGCTCGTGTTAGTCCAAATTGTAAAACGGGGCTTGTATCACAATATCAGGAAATAAAGAGAAGAATGACCGATGGAAACCACATATGTCATTGGGTAGCTCCTAGTGCACTGCCTGCTTCTCATTTCTACTTACATCGATTGTGACCTCTTCGATTATGCCCCTGTGACTATTTCTTCTTCTATAAGTTATGCTTAATCCTGACACTGTCGTGTACACCCCTTCCAACATATTGTATAACTTGTTTATTGCAAGATGCTGTCCCTTTCTATTCTTCCTCTTCTAGTATTCGGGCTCATCTGCTCTGCGAAGCCACTTCAAAAGCGACAGTCAACCGATCCCACTCCCTTCAAGCTGTATGCGTATGGCACAGACATTAGTGGACTTCCCATCTTCTACATGAACGGTAGGACAGCCATTGTGAGCTCAAAAAACAGCATTGACTTATACTAATTTGACAACAGGTGTTGCTCATGTCGCAGATGCATCCAAAGTAAGCGCAACGACAATGGCCGCATTGACCCCAGTCAACTGTAAGAACCCAAGATATCTAATTGATCCAAACCCCCCAAGAATATATAACTAACTATATCTAACAGTTACTGCCTCCACCGATGGGTCAAACACCTGGACTGCACATCCCAGTTCCACCGAGGGCGTTAACACTCTCTCGACCAATACCAATAACTTGTGTCTAGAACAGGGCAGTACAAACTCCAATCCAGTTGCATTCACTGGAACATCCTCGGGGGAGCGGAAGAACCAGCTCAGCAATGTGTGGTCCATGTATGGGAGCTACGTCCTAGTCAATGTGGAAGGGGCCAACTTTTACGCAAGACAAACTGAGGATGGCTTATACTCCTTGCTTTGGAGTAGCTCAGCTGAAGTTATGATGGACACTATACCGCTAGTGCTGCGGACTCTTGAGCCGGCGACGGTATCTGTACTGAGCTGAGCTGAGCTGGGGTTAGGTAGATTGCCTACCGACAGGTAGATATCCCGGGTTTTGGTGATTTACGGGGTCTCTATATATGCGGGAACCGGTATATTGTGTGGTGTCGTTGCAGTGGATCGATCTCGGCTGTACTCACCCGGAGATTTTGTGGAATATCATATCATGCAGCTAGTAATGTGCTACCGCGTATCATCTCTTTATGTTGTCTTGGCTTCATGGTGAGGGGAATACAGGAGTAACTAAGCGATTACTATATTATGCATTCACTGGCTCCAGGGCATGAGAGTCCGCTATTCTCTAATTGTACAAGGTAGTTCAATTGGATACATACGCCTCTCTGGCACTGGCGCTTTGGCTTTGGACGGTAACAACATCTAGTTCTCGTTTAGTTGTCGGATTTGGAGTTATAGTAGAAATGGAGTGTGGGATATGGCAATGAAGAGTAGAAAATAATGAAAGATGAATTGATAAACCTCTATGACAGAGTATTAGCCACTAGATCATCAGGCAGCAACTAGTATGAGAACCCACAGGCATATCAAAGAGCATAGATTCGAGTAGTTGCTACATAACCCTGTTGCTGTATATGCATGGGGGTAGACGGCATTGCCTCAGGGAAACGAAAGGAAGTACATATACGAGACTGCATAAAACGCCTCGTTGCTGTGCGCAGCCGAAGGGGGAGAGAAAGCCCAACAGAGGATTAGCAAGCAAAGTGTTGGTTGTAAAGAGGCCCCGGCATAAATCAAAGAATCCACAGGGAATAAAATTGAAAAAAAAAGACTAGAAAGGGGGAAAGGAAAGAAAGTGAAATCAGACCTAAAAAAAAGGGAGCAAAGCAAGGCAGATTGACAAAGAAAAGCATCTGATGCAACAATTGATATCAAAAGCCAAAACTCCCCAGTTCTCCCAAACCCAGAAAACGCCAGAAAAATAACAAAAAATCAAATAAAAAATAAACACCGAATCTCCTATCTCGAGTTGGGTTGATACCCTGAAAACATAAAGCAGACCCCATTCTACATCTCTCTGTGCTGGATGCCCTCTGCTAAACTCGCGTCGAACGTTTCCGCAAACCAAATTCTTGTTCCTGTAGCTCTCGTATCAAACGAAGACTTTCCTCGTCTGCATCTTCGTCTCCAGTGATGTGATGAGTATGCTTGTGCTGACGCGGAGATAGTGATGTAGGAGCGTGACGATGGAAATGCTTTTCATACATCGGAGAGCTCTTTTTCGCGTGTGAAGACGAGGGACGTGATGAGGGCTTTCTTGTGGATGCTGTAACAGGGGTGGTCCTGCGTGCCCCGATGGTCGAAGACGAGGCTCGTGCCGCTGGTTTCGGGCCCCGGGCTGTACTTGCGTCGGGCGCGAACCGATCGACGTGTCGAGGTTGGCGAGACGAATGCCGAGAGCTAGAGTTAGGTGTGTGGAGAGCAGTTGACACTTCCCCTTCCACAGACTGTACGGCATCTCCCTCTTGGACCCCATCCATCTCGTCGGCCAGCGACGTAGGCGGTGACACTAAGGAGGTGGTTGGCTTGGACGAAGACACAGACACAGAATTTAGACCCTTGGCATCCACAGACTCGGCTTGGAAAGCAGGTGGTGGCGAAGCGTACAGAGTTTGATTCTGAGCTGCCTCATCTGCCTCGGGCAGAGGCTTGCCTGAGTCAATTTGACTGAAAGGCTCGTGATCATAAGCATCCATCAGGTCGCCTTGCGCCATCAGTTCATCGCCATCATGATCGAAGAATACTGCAGGCTGTGTTGTGGGTGATGTGCTCTCCTGCTTCGCCTTTTTGGCTGTGGCAGGCATGTCATCCTCTTCGGCAGGGCGTGCTCGTTTGGCTGAAGCATTCGCACGAGGTTTAGAGCGCTCCTGGGCCTTGATCGGATCTATCCGACCGTACTCATCATGAATGCAACGGCGCTGGTAATAGGTCAGTAACAGGAAAATGAACAAAATCAGACTTTGGGGGTACCACATACCTTGCTCTTCCGACAATCATCGCACGCCTTGCTGCGTCCCTTTTTTCCTCCATTGGCTCCGTCAGGGCTCACATCAATGAGACGATTGGCGGCTATTGTGGAGCTGCCCATGACCGCGGATTGGAATCTTGCCGAGCTCTCAAATCGTTCCAGGTCAACAAGATGCCCGTTGTTTTGGAACCCAGTTTGCGACGCAATCGCTGCCAAGGAATTCAAAGCAGACACAGCATCCTGGGCCAACGAGGACGGCGTGCTCACCCCAGAGCCGGGTGTGAAAGCGTTGACTGCGACTTGCCCGTTGAGCACCAGGTCACCGGGTTCATCTTTGTGTCGGCATCGAATACGTCGTTTGCGACAGGCGTCACAGGCAACCCGCTTTGGGCCAAGACCTGAGGTTCGTTGCATGGCCCGGGGCTTGGGTGTTGCAGTATCTTTGATGCTCGTTTCTGGAGCAATACTGAATGGCGCCGGTGTTGCACTTCCATCAGACTGTGAATAAGCAAGGCTGCTGGCTGGGGGATTCGGGGTTGCAGGGGCCTCTTCTGAAGGCCACTGGACCGCTTGTCTTTCGGCATAGGTGCGTTGGTTATCGACGTTGCGTTCGGATCGGCGGCTTGGTCGTCCTGCGGGCTTCTTGTCTGTAATAGAAACCTTAGGATTGCTTTCGATGACGCCAGGTCGAGTCCAGAGGGGTGCCTTTTCGTTACCACGCTTCCAGGCGACCCAAATTCCGAATTTCCTGATCATGTCCACGGGATCTCCCGTGATTTTCGGAATGGAGCGTCTGACCGCGTTTCGAACGTCCATGGAGACGACTCCATCAACGGTATAACCACCCGCGATGAGTGCGGTCCGTAGCAAATACTTAGTTAACTCAAGTAGGCCCTCCAACTCCGCCTGTGAATAAAAACGTGCATTGTAATGGGGAGAACCTGGAGGTTCCTGGTTGGCGCGTTCTCCGAACTCGTAATAAATGGGATATTGACGGTGGAACCGATAATTCTCATCCTGCATGAATGCTTCCATCACATTTTGCGGGATGGGGTCATCCTCTAGATACTTCTGAGCCGTATACCACTGGATCTTTTGGAAGAAAGGGTATCGGAACTTCTTGGGGACTTTGGTCTCCTTTTCAATGTTGAGTATCTTGATTTGCATCCCGTAATTCAGTCTGGTCAAGAAGTTACCACCAATAACCAAACTGTTTTCCGGGGTCCAAACTGCGTGAATCCAGCCTGACGGGATCAGCATGGTGTCTCCCTCAGAGAGATCCACACGGTAGCACTCCTTGGTCTGGTTTCCAAGGAAAATCGAGTCCTGGGCTGGAGAGTTGCACCACTCCTCATACTTCTTGAGGTGTTTGTCTTTGGGAGGAATGAAGAAGAAAGTCTTCTTGCCCTTCAGGATATGGTAGTACACCGAAGATCCTCCGAAGTCGATGTGAAAGTCGGTATAGCAGTCCGCAACAGACATCAGGCAATAGAATTGAACTTTGGGATATTCGCCGATTGCCTTTAGTTCCTCTGGCCACACAGCATCTTGCAAATCCAAGTCACGCACAACCTTCGGTCGCCGGATAAGTCTGCCAAGTTTGCTCTGCGATACCTCCAAACTGATGACATTCCTGACAGGCTTGTCCTGCTCATTGCTTTCGTAGTAGTCGGCCCATTTCTGCATGTTCCACCTCTTGTCCTCTCCTTGCTGAGACTTAACATCGATCACTTCAACCCTTTCGTCGGGTCCGTAAAGCTCTGCCACAGCGCGGACAGTGAGACCCCGTGGAATGACCATACCCAAGAGGTCTTGGCCACAATCGACTGTTTCTTCAATGTGGGTTCCTTGTTCTGGGTGGTTCTCGAGAAGATCATCGAACATCTCTTGAGATGAAGCTTCCTGTACTAGAGATTCGAAGTCTGGATTCTCCGAGGAAACAGGCTCGGAAGAGTTCCAACAGGCAGGTATAACAATAGGCTCCGTCCACCCGTTTCCTCGTTCGAAGTATTCCGCTGTAACTAGCTCAGGCTTCATTCGGGGGAAATTCTCAGGTTGAAATCGGATCTTTCCTTGACGAATGGGCTCGAGATAGTGGTGTTCCAATGAGTCAGTCGCTGCTTTGACGAGGCCTTGGTTCAGGCCTGCGTAGTCAATAGCTGTTCGGGCGCGCGAGGACTTGCGGACGAAAGTTGTTTGGCCATAGACTGATCGACATGGCCGGCAGATAAACTTGTCGACTGTGCGAACCTCTCGATCATTCTTGAAGCCCGCGCAAACGATATGGAACCATCGTTTACATCCATCGCAACTGATCCACGTGTCTTCATCCTGTTCCTCGGTCTCAACTGGGATGCGCACTAGATGACATGCTCCGCAACTTGCTTGGTTGGTATCAGATTCCTCCTCTTCCATTTTCGGTGGAAGGGGCAGGGAATTTTGCGAGGACAGAGGTTCCTGGGGATCGGCGGGAGGATGGATCCCATAAGCAGTAGGGTGAGGTGTGTCAGCTGGTGAATGCCAGGCTTTGGCTTCCTGTTCGTCCTCCCAAACAATTGGTGGGAGAGTGCCAGAGCTAGTAGTTGGGCGAATTCCACGCATAGAAGGACGGAATATGAAGGCTGACCCGTCAGAGCGAGAGCGCATGCGGGAATGAGGGATATCCTCAGAATTGTGGCCCATCTTGACATCGCCCTGGCCCAGAGGTCCAACAGCAGAAAATCCGACACGAGCTTGACGGATCGCGTCGCCTGCGTAGTGGTGGAAAGTCTCGTCGATGCTGACTCGTTTGGTGTGGTTACTCGGGTGGAAGTTAGTAGGCCGCGCGAGATTAAGTAAAAGCTCTGCATCGGTTGTCATGCTTTCAAGCCCAGCTGGGTGTGGGTTTTCTGTCAGCATTCCTGGGCCCGGGCGGTAGGGTGACGGATGTCTCGCCGACCGTGCCCGCTTGGCTGGTCTTTCAGACTCTGCGGAGTCAGGTGGAAATAATGGAATTGTCGACCGAAGCCCGGGGGAAGGCGGATTCGGAGGTAGGGATGCGAATGTTGGACTCGTTGCGAGGGCGATCGTCGCAAGTGTGTCGATAGTCGAGCTTGAGCGGCCATGGCCTGATCGCTGATGTGAACCACTTTCTACGGCGACATGTCGATTGTGATTCGAAGGACGCTGATCACGATCAAGACTGGCAGCTCTCGGAGGGCCGCGGCTAGCCCAAGAGGAGTGAAAATCGGTGGTTGTGGATGGAGTGATAGGCTCGACAGCGCGGAGAGGAGGGGATGGAGTACGGTACTGCGGCGGGCGGCCGCCGATGGGATTTGCGAATGATGCCGCGCTCATCATTTTCGCAACCCAGTGAAATTATAGCTTAAAGAAAATTGAAGTTGGAGATTCGGAGGTGCGAAAAGATGCGCTTGCGGTAGGTGGGTGCAAAGCGGGGATACTGGACCACACGGGCTAGCGAGAGGCCGGCGCAGGCGAAGGGAATGTCATTCCTGGCAGGAGATCATGCGCAAGACGGGCCGCAAGTATATGATTGATATTTGATGAAAGATTGAGGGCGACGTAGGTGGTCGACGGTAGTCGCGGAACGTTGAGGGGGTTCGAATCGAGCGGCGGGAGGACAAAGGCGCCGAGAGTCGCGCCGCAACCTGCGGGCAGGTAGGGAAGGGAATCGAATGAGATCCAGTAGCCAGGAAAATTTTCCTGTCAACTGGATGAGAAGTGACAAGAATGCGAATAGATGAAGCGCCGAAAGCGAGAGAGAAGCGGATGAGCGCGAGGTGTTAAAGCGAAGGAGGAAGTGGAAGTTCGAGTAGCAACGTTGAAGGTATGTATACGGTACAGCTGCGGGCTCCTACATTACGTTTGTTTCGTGCTATCAATTTTACTAGAAAATGTTTTAGATGTATACATAATATATCAAGATCATAAAGCACTCATTGCAGCATGCGATCGTGTTTACTTGGTTGTTTCCCCCCGTGTTCAATTCTCTGTAGTCCAAAGGAAGTTGGCGACGCCGAGAGCGTCCGTCTTGATGATACAGTCCAATACCATCATAATACCATCACGTGCTAGGTTTGGCAGATCACCACACTCATAGAAATCACATGATCTGGTCACATACGGTTTAAGAACCAACTGCCACTAAACCGGGATAAGTAAGCGCACCGCCAAGATAAACCTCGTGGTTGTTCTTGTGCCTTGCACTGATCTTCTGCCTCTTCGCTATTTCAACCTACAACTGATACCTTGTGTATCTTTCTTGTCAACACTTCCATTCAACATCTTACAGGACTCTCTCACCTCTGAGGATGAGCCGAAAGCTCGCCCCCGAAGCCAATCGGTATGTGAGAATACTTTTTCCATGCCCCTCCCCGATTCCCGGCACAAGTACCATTTCACCATCAAATGCTTGATTGTTGGGTCTAGGAGAATCTCTGGCATTTTGGAGTGACTAGCGCTAACCTTTTTTCTTCTCCTCTGGCAGGATTCTCTTCGTCAAGAACCTCAAGTATGTACCTGAATTTCGCCGCTTTGCCCCGGCTCGCTTTCCCGGCGGATCAGCCCTACAACTCGCCATTTACAATCGCGATCAAATCGCTGACATCTTTCTCAACAGCTACAACGTAACAGCTGAGCAACTGTTTGACTTGTTTGGCAAATTCGGCCCTATTCGGTAAATAGTCACCCATGGTCTCGTGTTAGAACCGATCTAATACTATTTCATTTACAGGCAAATTCGCCAGGGTATTGCCAATACCTCCAAAGGAACCGCATTTGTTGTCTACGAAGACGTTCACGACGCCAAGCAGGCATGCGATAAGCTCAATGGTTTCAACTTCCAGAACAGATACTTGGTCGGTACGTATTGCATATGGATCAAATGAGCATCGAGGACTATTTTAAGATGACTAACTTCGGGTGATATAGTCTTGTATCATCAGCCAGAGAAGATGGTCCGTACGAAAGAGGACATCACGGAAAGACAGGAGAATTTAGAACGGCTCAAACAGCAACATGGGATAGAATGATGTGACGAATTCTTTTTCTCTTCCCTCTGCTAGCATTTAGCTGCGCATGGTATTGCAATGGCTCTACTATTCAATCGCGGTTTGGTTGAGGGGTTTCCGGCGTTTTTATTCCCTGGGTTTTCTTTTCTTATTTCAGAGGGTTTGATGGTGGGCGAGGCTGGTTCTGGTCGTCATATATTGACTCAGAAATGATCGTGTGAACAACACTCCGGCGAGGTCTGATTTCTTATGTTTATTCTATTCAACCATTACTATTATTACTCTCCGACAATTCGACCCTCCACTTTGCTTCAACATTCTCTGTGCTGTGGCTAGATGCTATGTGCAAGGTTTTTATGAAAGCTACCCTCCTGGAAGTGACAAAAGAGTCTAGTCTTAAGCTGTTTCGAGCTTTGTGTCATCTGAATCTTCAATATCAAGCTAAAACCGGGGTCTATCTACATACGTAAGTCTGGCGTATCACTGATCAGTACCCACTCTTCTGCAGCTGGGGAATTCTAAGCTTGGCAGATATTCAGATAACAAAATATGTCAAGATCAAGATCAAGACAAGTAAAACAATATCATGCCAAGGCCAAGACCCTTAAAATAGCCGTACTGTGCCATCAAAAACCTTGCAAGGGAAATGCTATCGGCCTTGTCGATCCCGCTGCGGGGACTCTGACACCGCCTAGGACGGCAAGTGGAAACTCCCTTTGTCCTTATTCTTTTCCCTTTGGGTCCATAACATATTTTATCTACTCATAAAAAGGACTACGTTTTACAAGTTTAGACTTGTTCCTACTTATCCATCCATCTGCTCCATTGCCACTCATTTCGATGTCACGCGTATGACGTCCGGCTCAGCCGTCTCCGCCTTTGACCAACCTCACCAGGCTCACTGTTACTATCTGGTTTCCAGCATATGTTGCGTTACACCTGAGCTTTCTCGCTATCTTACTGGTTTCACCAGGCTAAGAAACGATGGGCGAGACGACTGGCTCGTTGGCTTCGATAGCCACGAGCACGCTTATTGCTGCTAGCAGCAACCTGGTCATTCCAACACCCTCGGGTGCACTATACTATCATGCAGCAAATTCGTCAAGCCCGGGGCAGGATCCAAATGATGAAGGAGGAGAATGCAAGCTGCTTGGTCCATTCTCTGTGTTTGTGCAGGTTGCTCTTGGCAGCCTCGCATTATTATCTCTAGTCTTTAAGAGATGGAGAGAACGACCACAGCGCCCGGTGAAGGTCTGGGCCTTTGATGTTTCAAAACAAGTCTTTGGATCGGTGATGCTTCATATGCTAAATCTGGTCATGTCGATGTTTTCTGCGGGCCAACTGGAGATTGGAAACTCATACAAGCCGAACCCATGCTCGTTCTACATACTGAACCTAGGAATCGATGTGAGTTCCTCCTGATCTTGCTTTGATCTCTTTTAGGGAGCTGCTGGCTAACTAATGGAACAGACTACCCTCGGTATCCCCATCCTAATCCTCCTTCTCCGCGTGCTCAATCATTTGGCATCCTACACACCTCTTGCGAACCCCCCAGAATCGATAGAGTCGGGAAATTACGGCCAGCCCCCTCGGGTTACATGGTGGCTCAAACAGGCCATCGTTTATTTCATGGGATTGCTCGGCATGAAGATATGTGTCTTCTTCCTCATCCAGCTCTTACCTTTCATTGTCAAAATCGGCGACTGGGCTCTAAGATGGACAGAAGGCAACACTGCTGTCCAGATCTTCTTCGTCATGCTTCTTTTCCCGGTCATCATGAACGCGATACAGTATTATATTATCGACATCTTCATCAAGAAACCAGTCTCACAGTACACGGTGGATGACACTATTGGGGATGCTACCATGGATGACGATGCTGACCGTCGGGAGGCTCTTCTTGCCGGCCTGGACGAGTCATATTCCACGGATTGTGATGATGAAGAACCCGGGAAATCCCCGGGAACCACCTCCCAGCCGAAGGCTACTGCAGACGCTCTTGCCCTCGAAGAATCCGAGCATTTACTTCCTGAGGATCACAATCCTGTTCCTCCATATGAACCTCCAAGCTCGAGTAGCAGTGGTGATGAACCTGAACCCAAAGCTAGTTCAACACATCATTGAATACTTCTTTATGTTCGGGTTTCGGGGATTTCATATTTGCTTTGTTGCGGTGTTACTAGTGATCTTTAACGTGACGTGTATACGATTATCTCGCTCTTACATATTAACATGATTATTACCATTTCCCCTGATACCTACATAACCTGCGCACGTACAGGCTGTGTAGAACAACCGTCAGTTGTATTACTCGTCAAATCATTCATTAAAGTCATAACTAACCAACCATTGAGACATTCTGTCCAGCGTAATTGAACCACTAATGTCTCATGTTTTGTCTACTTTTCCGACTTCTCCTGATCTTTCTTGCCGCCTTTTCCATGGACAAGAAGAAACATTTGGTTCTAATTATGTCTCTTCAAACCAAATTCCTCCAACTACAAACATAAACATAAAGATGTCAAATGGCTTATCAAACCTTATTTGGACTGCTTTTGATAAATCAAATCTTGTTGCCATAAACCCAAGGCAACAGTATATGCCGCCTTTTACACCGCCCTGCTCTGCCGATTCTGGAAAAATCAAAGAAGAAAAATATTCAAGCTCCGCCTGAGGAACATTCGCAGCCTGAGATTGCATTATTGCATTCAAATATCAATTCGGTGACCGAGTCTGCAAGCAGCTGTGCTTGATTGGCAGATATTCCCCCACCAACCATCATGCCTAACGTAGGGCTAAAGAAAAAGTCCAAGCGGACGACCACCCGGTCTCCGTTCGAGAACACTTCGGCCAATTTCCGCCCGGAGGACTCAGATGTCGAAATGGACGACGAAACCAGCTCCGATGAGGACGATATCCCCGAGAAAGACGAGGCGGAGAAGAAGCTAGAGCGTATGCTCTTTGGCGACGATGAGGGGTTCATGGGCGCATTGAAGGACCAGCAGGCTCGCGAGGCCGGTATGGCTCTTACTCTGCACAGTGATGATGAGAGCAATGATGGCGATGATCCTGAGGAAGGCGAGGGCCAGGATTTGGCTGCTCTAGCCGATTCAGACGTATGCGGCCCCCATGTGTTCACAGATCTCCGGCTTTCGATCTAACAATTCTGGTTCCATCTAGCTTTTCTTCCTTGACTCCGGTGCACCCCCCACCACTGATTTAATCCCATCGCCGGAAACTCCGTCGGACGCCGAGGACGAAGAAGAGGACGAACCCGCAGTATGGTACGACAGCGACGACGAGCGCCTCGCCGTGTCGCTAGCAAGCCAAGCCAGGCTGCGCAAACTGCGCAACACCGAAGCCGAAGATGTAGTCAGCGGCAAGGAATACGTTCGACGACTGCGCAGACAGTTCACGCGATTGCACCCGACACCAGAGTGGGCCACGCCTGAGCTCAAGCGCCGCAAGACGGACTCGGACTCGGATGCAGAAAGCGAGGAGATAGACTCGGATGAAGAGAACGAGAACCTCTCCATGCAACCACTAGCCAAGCTCCTCCAAAATGCTTCCGACCTGACGCGCATAGAAGACAACGCGCGCTCCGGTGGAAAGCGCAAGCTGCGCCAGGAAGTCATCGACATCCAGAGACTGAAGGACATCGGCAAATCCCAACCCTCCTCCGTCGACTCCTTGAACTTCCACCCGCACTACCCGCTCCTGCTCTCCTCCGGACCAGCCTCCACCCTTTTCCTGCACCACATCTCTCCCTCCGCGCCCGCACCCAACCCTCTCCTTACTTCCCTGCACATCAAGCGCACACCAATCCACACGTCCGCCTTCGCCGCACCCACAGGCAACAAGATATTCGCCTCGGGCCGCAGGCGCTACTTCCACATCTGGGACCTGGACACCGGAAAAGTCGACAAAGTCAACGGCTCCTCCGACCGCAAGGAAGAACAAAAGTCCATGGAGCGCTTCAAGCTCTCGCCGTGCGGCCGCTTCGTCGGCCTAGTCGGTACAGCCCGTAAGGGCGGCGGTCTGATCAATATCCTAGACGCCAACACTGCGCAGTGGATCGCACAGGTGCGCGTCGACGGCCGCGGCGGTGTCGCAGACTTCGCCTGGTGGTCTGATGGCGAGGGTATGACGGTCGTGTCGAAGAATGGTGAGGTCTCCGAGTGGGATGGGCGTGTACGCCGTGTTGTCGCGCGCTGGGTCGATGCCGGTGCTGTCGGCACGACCGTTCTCAGCCTTGGTGGTCGCTCGGGCCGGACTCAGCTTGGCGGTGATCGCTGGGTTGCGATTGGTTCTTCGAGTGGTATTGTTAACGTTTATGATCGTCGCGATTGGGCGGCTGCGTATGCGAATGCCTCTGCTGCTGAGAAGGATTCCCCGGCTCAGTCTGGTATCCCGCGTAGCCCTGACCCTGTGCGTGTGCTCGATCAGCTCACTACCCCCATTAGCCATTTGGTCTTTGCGCCTGATGGGCAGATGATGGTTATGGCGAGTCGGTGGAAGCGTGATGCTTTGCGTCTTGGTATGTTTTTGGGCTCCTGTGCTTTGTATTTTGTTTCTCTACTAACCATGTTTCTTTATAGTTCACCTTCCTACTTGCACTGTATACCGTAACTGGCCTACTTCCAACACTCCATTGGGTCGCATTTCCTCAGTGGCTATCTCACCGAACTCGGAGCAGTTGGCTGTTGGTAATGAGCAAGGTGGTATCAGACTCTGGGAGATTCGAGGATAGAGGTCCGATACTGAATAAAATATTTATGTTTTCTTGTCATATATTTTCTACCATGGGGGCGCATGCTTTTATCTTGTACACTCTCAGCCTTAAAATCAATGTGGCCATTCTATTCTATACACACAGTCTTGAAATCAAAGTGGTCTCTTGGTATAAACCTAGGGCTGAATTATTGGATACCAGGCACTGCTTTGGCCTTGATAACAATCATATAAATCTAAAGCATGCACTAACTCAATCTGCGCCAGTAGATGAGAAAAAAGCAAAGAGCACCGTAAGGCTTAAACAGATATGCACACAATGGTACTTTCATAGCAGGCCAATCGTTTTTTTGGAGTTATTGGTAGATTCTATCAAAGAAAAACCAGCACGCGAAACACCCAGGATCCGAAAGCAAAAGAGTAGGGTTGGAATAAAAGCCAGTAAACACACCATAGCACATGCAAGTCGTGTCAAAAATGAAGCGTCATTTGGAAGAGTTCTATACTGTTGGCCTTATCAAGATTTCCAGGAATAAAGGGGTATCTGGAGGAAAACATAAAGAAGAGCACAGAAGCATAAGAAAATATGTTAGCAAGAGTCATCTCCGGAGTGCTTTGCTAAATTTAGGCTGGGTATAAATGGGTGGACGTTTGAGAAGATCCCGATCATAAGGGAGGGGGCAGATAACTCATAGCCGTTACAGATAGGTGAAAGTTGAGGGATTAAATGGATCTCAAGAAAAGCTACTCTTTCGGTCCATTCGAGCCCCATCTCTGAGGTCGCTTCCCTTGCTCGACATAGTTCTTGATGACGCACGGAGCACGATCGGGGCCCTGACATACTTTGTGGCGGTTGAGATGTTTGAACTTCGGGCCAACGGGCCCGTTCACGAAGTGGTACTGGCCTGCGAATCGATACTGACGAGAATCGCCTAGTGGGTAGAATTTGTCACCCCAGTGGCCTCTATAATGGAACCATTCTGTTGGGGCAGAGGGGCTGAAGGTGGACGCCCGCAGATTCTCGTTGGCGAAATCATAGGTGTAGGCCTGAGAGTTGAGAAGGGGATCCCATAGTGGGCCACGGTCAGTCACGTCGCGAAGCAGTCCCCAGGGGAGGATGTACTCGTGCACTCCGGCCGTGGCGTACATGGCATGGCTGCCCTCGGCAGAATAGATGACGGGCTGGCAGGGTGAAGTTAGTGAGATAATCAATACTCGCTATCTGCGTCGTTGAGGACTCACGCGTTGTCCGAGTTTCTCAACAGCTTCATAGCTGTAAGCCTCTCCACCCTGGTGGGCGCTGAAGAAGAGCGCTTTCGGTTTGCCATTGTGGAATCGAAAAAGACAATGCTCCCAGTCACCGACATGATTACCAAACCGCACGTTGGCAACAGTATTACCGAGGTTGAAGCTGTAAAAGTAGAACCAGAATGCATCGACAATTCCGTTGCCTTTGTCCATCACCACCAGGATTGCAGGGGCATCGCTTCGACCGCCGGTACCATCATCGTAGATTTCCTCCCCACCGTAACGTTTGCGGATCTCCTCTTTGAGTATCTGCTGAGCTTGAAAATATTCATGGGTTTTGGGTTCGTGTACAGCAGCAGCCTCTTGTTGTGCGTGAAAATCATACCATTTGGCACGATCTTCCTCCGTGTCACCGGGAATATCACCATCGACTCGACCATCCCAATCAGCCCAGGATTCTTCTTCATTGTTTCCATCCGTTTGCGGGATATTATTATCGCCCTCCAGCCATGGTGGACGCGTCTGTACATCATCATTGCTCGTCAAGAAAACGTGCCTGCCACTTTCCCACTTGTTCAACTCATCCAGATCGGCCAGCGTCGGATGGTCCCATTGGGCTTGGATCGGAGTGTAATTTAGGGCCGGCGTAGTATGATGCAGGTGCTCTGCGATATCCCCAGGCCAGAACTGTTCGCCAGAATAAAGGTGAACGAGTGGGGCATAGTGGAAAACATAGTCCGGGATTTGCCGCCGAGCCCGCTCTTCGGCATCCCATTCGGCCTCATTAGCCCCGCTAAGCCACCAGGACCGCCATGCCTCTGGCTCGGCATCTTGCGCATTTACCCACTCTGTTGGATCGCGATGTCCGAATTCGCCATGTACGGTTTGTAAATGGGCTGCACCACAGATGCTGAGCCATCGGCAGGATTTGCGGTCGAACCACGAGCGCGAGCTCGCAATCCAGCTCCGCTCCTCCCGGTCCTCCGCAAACCAGACAAAAGCAGCCGGCCGAAGTATGTGGATTATGCTGTTGATGGATACATAAACGATCAGGGTCGATAGCACGGCAATGGTTGCCTTGGCCTTCCGGGTCATCTGCTGGAGCGAGTCGACATAGACTGTCAAGGCCGAAGACCTATGTGGGGTATGTTCATAGACTGTGGTTTCGGGAATTACAGTCAAGGCTGAGGGTTCAATGCAGTGGGAGTCAAGTGGTAGGGCTGCAGCGGTCGGACATTCCCCACGAACTATGGTGGGACGGGAGATAACGAGAGTTGAGACAAGAAGGGCGCACAACAGGACCGCGGGGTTACCTATATAAAAATATATAGTCCTTCGTTAGCCCGCTTTCCGAGTCTAGTTGGGGAATGTATCCCGATTAATAATTCCAAAAAAAGAGAAAAAGAAAAGAATGGTCCAATATCTCGACCTAGTCAGACCGGGAGCCTGCGGAAATGCATAGAAATCATAGCCAAGCTGGATGCGTTATACCGTGCGTAGACATATCCGTCCAGAGCCGAATCGGAAGAGACGGGAACTTACGAAGTGATGATCCCATTATCTAGGCTGTTCAAGTTGTTTGCGGCAAAGAGATAGTGTGGGATTTTGTTTTCATAAGGCTGAAGGAGCAGGGCTGGGCACAACTCTATGTTGTACTTCCAATGGTTCTAGACAAGATTGTCGGATGTACCTTTGTGCAATGTACATGTATTCGAGAGGAAATAGTCAATTGACTACGAAATGACCCCTCCATCTGAAACATAAAGAAAAATAAGCACACTTTATACCGTTTTTGCCACCAGGTCCCATTGGTTTGTTGATTATATCCTGATCTGGAAGAGAGGGGAACTACCTGGGCATGCAGGCGCCGTATGATTCACCGCTTGCAGAAAGCTGACTCAGCTTTATCTTATCTTGGCTTTTCTAGATCTTCCACCTTGCTTGAATTCATCATGGATACAATGGTTGACTCGGATTCCGATGGAGAATATGAATATGAATATGGAACAGAGACAGAGGTGGGAATAAATGATCTTGTCTTCTCCTAATGCTGCTAATCAATTGATAGACCTTTTACCTCAACCTGGACCTGACCGCCCACCATGGCCCAGTGCGCCCTCCGCGCCGTTGCCCACAGGAAGCAGAATCTTTGGAGAATACGCAGAATCCGCCAGAGGAAATGAGTCAAGGATTCCCTAGCGAAGCTTATCATCCGATTGAGAGCGCTGAGACAAGCAGCCTTCCCAACGAACGAATCCAAATTCTCGACCTCCATACGACCAATCCAATCATTTCATACTACAACCAAATGTTCAGTTGCTCCTGGGCTGATCAAATTGGCACTGAGCTAGTCTTTGCCAGCCCAGACACAGAAACTGGTCCGGATAACCATTTACCTCAACCGCTACACCGCGGACCCTCCTACGAGCTTGTGGCCGCCAACAGTGTGAAGATCCTCGGTCGGAAGGCACACCTCGCCCCTAACGCTGGGCCAGGACCAGCCCAAGGCTTTACCGAAGGACCTACCCCAGAGTCCGCGTTATCTCAGGAGGCCTCCCCCCTTGGTGTGCCCCGTCGTCCTACAGGGCCATCCCACCAGGCGCAGTTCCTCTACAGGCTGCAGCAGATCAAGAATGCCAAGGGAGAGACTGATGCTGTTCGCATGGTTATGAGTACACGTCGTCAGGTAAATATGGCGGACAGACAGCAGGGCTGGGCCCGTACCGAGGCGCAGCTGGCTGAGATCGAGCGGCTGAATGAACGTGCTTCGAGAGGGGACTTGGAAGCCAAGGCAACCCTTGATCTGCTCATTCAAGAGCTCAATCAAGAGCTCAACCCTGATGAGGCGGAGGCAGAGTCTGAGTCCGACTCGGAGTTGACGTCTGATAGCGATGATCTTACTTCATGAATGTGCAGATTGACAGTGTGCTGACATAGACAGAAATCGGGTCTAGACCCTGTGTCTTTGAGTGAGCATCGCCTGAACAAGCCGCCGGGGGCCGGGATCCCACTGGGCCTCCGTTGTAGTCTCTTCACTCTAACTACGTAGCCGAGTTGTGCTGTCACGTGGAAGTGTGCCGGGAGCCGGGAACCGAGGAGTACACTGACGAAGAGATATTGATACCCTTGCTGGAAGCAAAGAGACTACTATTGTGAATGGAGAGACACGGCCGATTTTCGCTTTCTATGATACTGGAGGGAGGAATGGTATCACAACCCAGCACAATCATCCCAACAACGAGCAATCACCGGGAATGACATGCCCCACCCAACTCAAACAGTCCATCGATGGTGCCATCTTAGCCAGATTACTGCCCAGGTGGATCTAGAGGTAACGTCAACTCCGAAGCCAATGCAGGAATGACATCCTTGTTTTCGTTAAATAATCACCGATAATGCAAACCATGATACAATCCAATAAATGTGTACAACATACCGCCTACAACATAGATTGCTCTTCGAACCAATTGTATGCTGTATATAGTGTTTCCCCTTTCGGCACCTAGAACGTCTGCCTAGAGTACAGAGCAGGCTGTGCGACCCTATCTGCTCCCACAATGCGAGACGGGCGACATCGCGATCGGCGGTACCTCAAACGCAGTAATAAGATGGTTCATTACTCGCGTCAGAATACAGATTCCTAGCTGGTACCATCTAGTTGGTACTTTTTATTCCCGACACACGAAAGTACTATTCTAGCTACTATTCTGCTAATCATTATGTCAGTCACACCGTATCTCCGACTTCCCGAGGTTGAGTGAAAATACTTGATAGTCTATCGTTGTAGTGGTATATTCATTGTAGTACAAATATAGTGTCTGTTTACTATATACCGGGCAATAAGCATAACAAAGGTGTCGACTATCACTATCAAGGTCACACCAGAGCATAATATAATGGATAAAACATCAAATTTTGATTTCTGATTTGAAAGCCCAGGGGAAAAAAATTAGAACACCGATTCCCCAGACTTTTGAAGGCACCCCGGCACCCAAACCCAGAACTAGATAATAAATGTCCGCGCCGCCATGCAACACGCTAAATCCAACAGGCGACACGCAAAGGAAAGACAAAGACAAAGACAGAAACAACAAGACATAAGGCTAACGAGCATCGCGGATATCAAGTCAGGGAGAAGAGTAAAAGGAAAAGGGAACAGCGGACAGAACGGGCGAATTCGCCAAATAGTCCCAATGTCCATGTGCGCAAGGCCATTATCAGGGAGTATTGGATGATGGTACAATAATTTCTTGAAGATAAGCGCAAGAAGAAGACGTTTTGAAGAAGTTGAATCACTCCAGGCTCAAACTGGGGATGTTATTGTAGCAAGCCTTGCCCTTGGCATAGGAGACGGGGGATGGTGGAGGCGCAGGAGGCATGCCATCGATAAGGATTGAGCGGGTCTTTTCTGCCTTTTGGGTAGAGGCTGTCATCATGGCGCGGGAGAGGTCCTGCGACATGGAATAGGAGGGAGGCATGATGGGGGTTGCGGTTTTGGTTGCGACAGTAGCCATTGTTTTGGATTTGAATTTATTGGAGGCGGAGAGGTTGGAAGGATAGATTGAAACCTTTGAGGTTGAAGAATGAAGTTGTTGCTTTGTTTGGGATTTTATACTCGGGGAAAGTATGCAGTTGATCGGCAACCTCGGCTTGGGAGCTGATGAGATCGCTGAGCTGGATTCACAAGATTGACTGTCAGCTTGCTATTTGTGCAGAGTGCTTGTGCTTTCTACTTGGATTTGGCATATGCTCCGTATAGATGGAGCTTGTGGCTCCGAGGTCGCCCGAGAAACCCGGTTTCGGTGGATCGGATCGGAGCGATGTGATATGGGTAGCGGCGGAAGTTATACTTACAAGGATCAAAGGAAGTAGGATCGGGTATTTCCGAGTAAGTGTTGATAGGAGGCAAGAAGTGATGAGATGATAGTTCTGATGGTTGTGAAGAGGCTCGATTAACTTGATTATTGCAATACTAGTATTGTAATAGTATTGTGGTAGTAAACTTGATCAGAGCGAATGGCGATGGCAAAGTTCTTGATAGTGCTGAAGTATGTGTTTGAAAATAATTGTATAGGTGAACAGAACTAGAAAAAAGAGTGAGACGATTTCAGGGTCAATGGGTGGTTTATATTTTTTTGTCCAAAAATAATAATCTAAAAAAAAAAGAGATGAGACACCCAAAAAAGATTAAATAAAAGAAAAAAAGCCCGTAAAAGTGTGGAGGAGTACATTCCCTGGGGAAGCATCCAAGTACCAAGTACATACCTGGCCAGACCTAATGCTTACTCCCTAGAGATCTGCCCCCCAAGCCTAATCGCCTCATTCTAAACAGCCCAATAACCCAGTTATCGAGGTAGGGATGGGGACATTCCCCATCGGAACAGCGGGAGCCCAACCCCGAAAACCAGTCGGGGAGAAAAAATAAACAAAGATGGAGCCTGACGCGTTAGTGTGTGGGGGAGAAGACCAGGGGGTGATATTCGATGAATCAATATGTTGACATTATTTGCCACATAAAATAGCTAGCTTGGGGGCGGGAACAGCTAAAGCCGATCAAACCGGTTGAATCGGCACTTAATGAATTAGATGGGTTTTCCATGATTCTACGCCTTCTAGCGTGCTTCCCGGAGGTAACTCACAGGACCTCGGCATAAGAGCGGATACGGCGATCCTTTCGAGAACACAAAGGGCTCACTAGCTACAACATATTAAATGCAAGGACCCTTTCCTGCGTAGAATATCGGAGGGCGACAGGAATTGGAGCACTTCACCCAATATACTCTTCCGGGAACTGTATCATCCCGGCTTCGGATATTAGGAGTCTTGCCTACTCTGTGCCCCATAACATTTTCACCGTTTATTGAACAAAAATCAAGAAATATTATTTTGAGCTCACCGAGTTCCGAGGTGCATGGTTAATTCGGACGATCTTCTAAAAATTGAGACAAAATTGCCTAAAGACCCTTTGGGTTGAGGATATTATAAAGGGACGGCTAAAGCCGCCTGCCTATAGTATAACTCCACAAATCTCAACGCCAGGATGAATGTATTGCACAACGCCACAAATCAGCCTGTACACGTACTCCGTACGGAGTAGTTCTTTCTGGAGCTTCGCTTAAATCCAAAGGGAGAGTGGATTGCCCCAGGGGCCGAAACAGTCTGGGGCGTTTATCAAATCCTTTGTTTGAGATATGTCTCCATCGTATACGGGCTAGATGCCATAGGGTTTACGGAGTACGATGTGTCCGAAGCAGGGATATGAATCATGATCCGAGGTTAGCTTTTCTCAATTACGATCCACGCTCACCTCCTTGGTAAATTCAGGGGCACAAAAACGTTGAGCTACAAAAGTACCAAATTCTCCTTGACCGTTCTACAACGGCGTTGATCGACGTCCGAATAGGGAAATCCACAATTCTTCTCCCCCAGATTCAAGGGGCCACCGCGATTTTACAGTTTTCAATATGCAATGCACCCCACTCCTCTACCACATACGTACGCACCATGTATCATTATCTGGGGGAAAGGGGGAAAGGGTGCTACTCTAAATTCTCTAGAATGTCCATTCCACTGATTTCCTGGGTGTCGGGTCTCCGACGGGGATTCAGGGCGCATTTCCGGGGAATTTTGGACCCCCCTTCGATCGCGGAGGCATTTCCCCGTAGTATCTGCCTATAATAGCAGGCTATCATACTAGGGAGTATCATATTGTGGTATCAGTAATGTCTGTGCTATGTCCAATGTACTTGCATATTGAGGTGCACCATGTACCTCGTGAAACGGTTGTAGATAACATTCTTCTCGTGAACACGTAAGATATGGCCTCGGCGTGGTGACCTGTCCTCTTCACCGCTCGTTTAAAGATAGAAGATAAAGATAGGTCAAAGAAGGGAAGTGATGAGTTGGCTGCCCAGTGTGTTAGATAACCACACCATTCTCTACATTTGTGGCGCCAACTGTGGGAGAGATTTGTCAGGTACAAGATGTACAACACATCTTATGCATGATGATAAACTGACATGATCATGGGCTGCTAGCTATTTGGACTACTTGAACATACATAAAACCAATGTTGATCTACCCAACACGTTAGGTCAACTCGTCTGCCTTATAGACAGACAGGATATCCTTGTAGGTGCCAGACTTCTAAGGTTTGTGGTACGAGAGGAGTACTCTTGGGCATACCTACAATAAGTACCTTGGTGTATACCCCCACCAGCCAAGGATAAGGCGAACGCAGGGGATAGGTACTTCGATCGGAAAAGATCGAGGCCAGATAATCGATTCGCTCTGGTGGAAAGGGTGCCCGATCTACAGATTGGCACTGACGAATATCGGGTTTGAAATCACGATCTATCTTGGCCCTTGCACGTCTTCGAGGATCTATATCTAATTATAACATCCCTTGGGCTCCTCAAGATCTTCCAGGAACGAGAGACCTACTTTGTCCCTGCGACCCCGAACTCTATGCCACTTCCAACCTTGCAGAGAATATGCTTTCAGAGACGCGACCTGACTATCTTCAAGATGATCTTCTGACCTGCTAGTGCCCGTGTCCTGTCTTGGGACTTGACATTTCAATGCACAAGGATCTCCCCAACTGCCAGCAGTAGCCATGATAGTGGCCAGCATCTGAGCTCGTGTCAGATGGTGACACCAGTCAGGCACCCGGAACCTTTGGGAAACACGGGGAAACCATTCTATGGTTCCGGCGAACCTTGAACCAGGTGAACCAGGTGAAAGAAGTGAATTGAAGAAAAGCTGGGGGAAATCGGAAGGGCTAGCCGAGCGGGAGTGGCCCCGGACTTTGAAAAGAAAAATGCCTGAGGTTAATTATCCGATTTACGTCACGGGGACGGAATATCATTTCCCCTAGAGGATAGCAATTACTTCATCTTTCCGTGGGCGGCGGGGTCTTCCAATCGCAAACCCGCATGAGAGTCCGCAATCACGTAAAGGCCCCGCCCACCTTTTCTTGGAATGCGTGGAAGATGTCACCATATGTGTCTTTTGGGGTAAAAAAGGTCTCGATGCGCGATTTCTACGGCCATGTACAACTGTAGAGCGTGTATTGTGGAAGAAGATAGTTTTTTTTACCCCGCAAATCCAGGTACCAGCCCTGGAAAGCCCTGGAAGAGCCCCTCCAGTTGGAGATATGGAGATATTGTAAGATTGCACCGGCTGTTTTTTGTCACCGGCCCGGGGACATTGACAAAGATTTGCATCAAATTGCAATTGGCCTTAGTCAAACTTAGCAAACTCGTCAAACTATCCCCCAATGGCGAAAATCCCCCGGACCGAAACAGCCACCAGTGGATCTGAATGAGGGTAGTCGATCACGATGCGATCTGGGGGGACGCTATTCGAAGGACGTTGAGAATGAGGCATTTAGTAGGCTTGAAAGTGAAAATAATGAAGAAATTTTCAATTCAGGAGTTTCTCATCTCAGCCGAGTGGGCTTTTTCATGACACATTGCATTCCACGATGTTTGATAGAGAACACATCATTCACATCATTCCTTGTATACATCCTACATCGATATAGTAAGATATCTCAGGTGACCCTATATTGACTCTATTTTCAGGTCGCCAGTCTCTTTCAGGTCACCTGCGTACTTTTTTTTTTTCTCTCGCCCCTGTTCCTATAGGGCTCAGCCACGTTCCAGACTTTTGAGGCAATTCTTTTTCTCATATCGGCCCGCATGACGCAGCGGGATTTTTCCTTCGGCCTGAGAGCTCGGAAGGAGGGGAGGTGAGCTCCAATCAGCGTTCAATGTATCGCCGGCTCTTAGTCAAAAGTGGACAGAGAATGACCATTTTGGGGGAGCAAGGTGGAACTGCGGACCTCAATATGGGCTTCGAGACTCTACGGTTGAACCTCCCGCCTACCATCGGTTATAACTGGTCAGGGATGTTTTGCGGGACATATGTAATAAAATATTAAAATCAAGTATTAATAGAGAATAGAGAAAAAGTTACTATTAAAAGTTGAGATCCAAGTTTTGTATAAAAAGTCCAGGGTTCCCCGGATTTTCTGATTCTATCTCCAATCATTCCCTTTTATTATCACCTTCAGTCCATGGCGACGATCGGTGATTGTACTTACCAGTAAGTCTTCTCCTTCCTCTCTCCTTGCTTCCAAAGGTTGTTATCTCGACCATCTTGCCTGGTAGTCGAGATAAGAACATTCTTTGTGTTCCTTATCTCCCAACACGTGCCGCAAGTCGATGAATCATCTCCGCTCATACTCTTGACTTATATAGCTTCTTTCATCTTCTCACTATTACGTGTTAAGAGGTTTACCTCATATACTCAATCATGTCGTCTCCCATAACTACCCCACAGTCGGAGATTACTAATGGCAATGGCGTGAGCTTGCCTACTCGCCCTCAACCTAAGCCCTTTGCGAGCCAAGATGGAAGCTCCGGCTCCGGCACCCCCATCGGTTTCCAGCGCTATCCTCCCCACAACAAGCACTTAGACCATGCCGTTGGAAATGCCTCGCGACACCCATCCCCGCAGCCCACTCACTTGGGCATTCCCGGTACCCCGCACCGTGTACTCTCCGAGGAGGACCCGGGCTACATTGCGGCTACCTTCGAGGGAAAACAGAAGCAGATGGAACAAGGTCGGTAGAATTGACTGGTCATATTGAGATGATACAATTGGCTAATTCCCAGCAGTAATGGACATTTTGGAGGAGAAGGGCTTCTTCCCTAGTGACTTTGTCATCTCCGAAACCACCTGGTTCTATAACAAGCTTGGCATCGACGATACCTACTTCCAGACCGAGACGGTGGATGCTATTGTGACCCAGATCCTATCCCTCTATGCCGCTAAAGTCGCCGCGTATGCTCGTGATGACAAGCAGCTGGAGATTCGTCTGGACAAAGAGGCGGAGGACCATGCTGTATACATCGATACTAGCAGACCCGGTATTGCTTCTATCGACGGTCCACGCTACGAGCAGCGCATCGACGAGAAGTACATCAACCACTCCAAGGGTGCCAACAGCTACCGTGTGGAGACCTTCCGCTCGCCTAGCCCTCTTCCTGGCGACAATGGCCAGCAACTCCGCTGCTACTTCGTGTACAAGTGCCAGTTCGCCAACCCTACCCCCTCACCGAATGAGACCAACATTGATATCATTGGCGAGAAGCGTTTCTTGCAGAAGGCCACCCCCAACACAAAGGCTATCTACCAGGAAATTATCACCACGGCCGTCGGTCGCTCCGGTCCCGTCATCGAGATGTTTGAGATCGAGGGAAGCCGCGAAAAGCGTCTGGTGATTGCTTACCGCCAGGGATCCGCTATGGGCTTGTTCAGTGCTCTGTCGGATTTGTACCACTACTACCGCTTGACCAGCTCGCGCAAGTACCTGGAGAATTTCTCCAACGGAATCACTGTGATTTCCCTCTACCTGCGTCCCTCGGATAACTCCGAGATCTCCGCCAAGTTCCCTCCCATTGAGGCTGCTATCCACCAGATCATGAAGGAGGTTTCTCTTTTGTACTGTATCCCCCAGAACCGCTTCCAGGGTCACTTCGCCACTGGTCGTCTGAGTCTGCAGGAGACAATCTACGCTCACTGCGCGTGGGTGTTTGTACAGCAGTTCCTTAACCGTCTGGGCTCAGAATACACTTCGTTGTCCGCTCTTTTGGATAGCAACAACAGTGTCCACGCAGAGTTGCTCTCAAAGATCAAGAAGCGTCTGCGCACGGAGACATTCACCGCTGACTACATCTTTGAGATTATCAACAAATACCCCGAGCTGATCCACAAGCTCTACCTTGATTTCGCCAACACCCACTACGTGCAGACCCAGGAGTCTGGTGATGACTTCCTCCCCACCCTTAGTTACCTGCGTCTGCAGGTTGACGAGGTCCTCGACGGCGCGAAGCTGAAGCAGCTAATCCGTGGCACCGCCATGAACGAGCACGACGAGATGGTTATGACCTCCTTCCGCGTCTTCAACTCCTCTATCCTCAAGACCAACTTCTTCACACCGACCAAGGTGGCTCTCAGCTTCCGCTTGAAGCCGGACTTCTTGCCAGAGCATGAATACCCCCAGCCCCTCTACGGCATGTTCCTGATCATCAGCTCCGAGTTCCGCGGTTTCCACCTGCGGTTCCGTGATATCGCTCGTGGTGGTATCCGTATCGTCAAGAGTCGAAATGGCGAAGCGTATAACATCAACGCTCGCTCATTGTTTGACGAGAACTACAACTTGGCCAACACACAACAGCGCAAGAACAAGGATATTCCCGAAGGCGGTGCCAAGGGTGTCATCCTCTTGGATGCGGACCACCAGGACAAGGCGCGGGTCGCCTTCGAGAAGTACATTGACAGTATTCTCGATCTGCTCCTTCCTCCGGTCAGCCCAGGCATCAAGGATCCGATTGTTGACCTGCACGGCAAGGACGAGATCCTCTTCATGGGTCCCGACGAGAACACCGCTGAGCTTGTCAACTGGGCCACCGAGCACGCTCGCGGCCGTGGCGCCCCCTGGTGGAAGTCGTTCTTCACTGGCAAGAGCCCCAAGCTGGGTGGTATTCCCCACGATGCTTACGGCATGACCACCCTCTCGGTCCGCCAGTACGTGCTCGGAATTCAGCGTAAGCTGAATATGGACCCTTCCACACTGCTCAAACTGCAGACCGGTGGTCCTGACGGTGATCTTGGATCTAACGAGATCCTTCTCTCCAATGAGAAGTACGGAGCCATTGTTGATGGAGCCGGTGTGATCTACGACCCGAACGGTCTGAACCACGAAGAGCTCCTCCGCCTGGCCAAGAAGCGCGCTATGATCTCAGAGTTTGACATGACCAAGCTGTCTCCCGAGGGCTACCGCGTCCTGGTTGACGAGAAGAACATCAAGCTTCCCAGTGGCGAGGTTGTCCACAACGGCATGCTTTTCCGTAACACATACCACCTGCGCGGACAGGAGAAGTTCGACGAGTTCGTGCCTTGCGGTGGCCGCCCCGAGTCCATCGATTTGTCCTCCGTCGGCAAACTCATCAAGGACAACAAGTGCATCATCCCCTTCATCGTCGAAGGTGCCAACCTGTTCATCACTCAGGATGCTAAGCTGCGCCTTGAGAAGGCCGGCTGCATCTTGTACAAGGATGCCTCCGCCAACAAGGGTGGTGTGACATCTTCCTCTCTGGAAGTCCTCGCCTCGCTATCTTTCAACGACGAGGAGTTCGTTGAGAACATGTGCGTCCGCGAGGACGGCACCGTTCCTGAATTCTACCAGGCCTATGTCCGTGAAGTGCAGGAGGTCATCCAGTCGAACGCCGCCTTGGAGTTCGAGGCCATCTGGCGCGAACACCAGCAGACTGGTGTCCTTCGCAGTGTGCTCAGTGACCGTCTCAGCTTGGCCATCACCAAGCTTGACGAGGAGCTCCAGATGACTGAGCTGTGGGACAATGTTGCGCTTCGTCGCTCTGTGCTTGGCGACGCCCTGCCGCGTCGTTTGTTGGACAAGATCGGTCTGGAAACCATCTTGGGACGTGTATGTCTCCCATCCTTTCTAACTTGTTTTTGAATCCCCGCTAATAATTCCTAGGTCCCTGAGAACTACCTCCGTGCCATCTTCGGTAGCTACCTGGCCAGCCGCTTTGTGTACGAGTATGGCAACCAGCCCAGCCAGTTCTCCTTCTTCGACTTCATGACCAAGCGCCTGGCTAAGCTTCAGTCGTAAGCTTTTGGAATTAGAGATTCCTGTTGCGAAAGTGCTGGTTTCGATACTGTTTTGACATTATGTTTCCTTTTTGATGAGAAGACTTTCTCGAGTCAACGAAATACTTAATATGGAACGAAAGAAGATCTGTTCCCTTGACGAATGTATGGTTAAAAAAGTTTGGCGAGCGAGAGCAGAGAGAGGCCGTTCGGGAAATAATTATGATCCTTTAGAATCAAAAATTCTTACCCATTAGAACTTAGCAGTTTAGTCCTACATACCTCTAGCATGCAAATTCAATTATATTACAATCAACTCCCTTCACCTCCATCTTACCATTTAATTTGAGATGACACAGACTCAGCCATAATCAACACAATGTTCACAGCCTACATGGTATGTCAGTATATTCTATCAAATAGGGTCAACACTCGTAGGAAGCCGACGACCTCCAATCGAACCAAGGACACTCACCAGTAACAAATCAACACCCTCGGAAACCTCAACCTCCCACCTCGGCCTGGATTTCACTTTGGATTTACTATAGTCAATCACATTGTGCCGCGTGATATGCATGATCTTCTGATTACCCATCATCACACCTGTACCAGACCCAGCTAGCTGCATCACTCTCAACTCAACTTTTGAGCCGGGTGATACAGCTTTTGTATTTGTGTGTGCTAGTCCTGGACCAGGACTCATGCTGGCACTGGGATTCGCATTCTGCAACGAAGCTGGAGGAAACGGCGAAGCCGGCGCCGGCTCTTGCGGCGGCTCAATTGCATCGAGTAGATCTCGCAGGGAACTAGGCGAGTCTCGACGGACGGAGTCATAGGAGGGAAGAATGGCGTGAGAGTGCGTATGCCTCGGTGATGCTCTTGGATTCTGAGCGGGATGTGACCGTGAATTGGGGAGTGGTGGATGTATTTCTTTCTCGTTCCTCTGCACCACACCCGCATCCGCATCCGCACCCGCATCCGCATCCCCTTCAAAATGATCGCGCTCTTCACCTCCAACCCCAGAAACTGCACTATAAGGCGGCGGCTCATCCGGCACAGCTAATCCCAACCCGCCCCCACTCCCTGCAACTTCAGACCCCGACCTAACCGCAAGCGCATTCACACACCGCACTTCAAGCCTACACCCACCCCCACCTCCAACTCTAGACCCGGGCCCATCCGTAGCCCACGGTATAGAAGCAACTAACAAATCCTCAGTGCGCTGATTCTGATCTGGGAGTCTGACACTCCACTTCCGTGCACTCGATAACCAATGGCGTCGTAAGACGAGCACTGGCGCGCCCTCTGCGTCGTAGATTACGCGGTTTGTGTTTGGCCATGATTTTCCAAATATGGTGTAGAGGAGGATGTTGCGGTCTGGGCTGTCGGGGGCTTCGTGTGTGCGGGTGTGGTGGACTGTGAAGGCCGGTGAGAGGGGTTTGGTGTCTTGGATTGGGGTAATTGACAAAGTTGTTGCGGTGTTGGTTAGGAGGTCTGCGGGAGGGGAGAGGAGGTGGTTCGGTTGGAGAGCTATTGGTGTTGCAGGGGATGTGAGGGGATTGGATTTTGATTTAGGGTTGGGCATTGAGTTTTGCTGATTATTATGTTTAAGGAGAGTATCGTGTAGATTTGTGTACTTCGTATAGTGGAGATAGAGGAGTTGGAGAGATGACGTGCGGGGTCGGGAGTGGGCGGATAGATCACCAGTTCGGAGTACAGGTACACAACTGTTATAATCAGTAGAATAGACTAGAAACCACTGAAATCCGGGTTTTGATCTACACAGACTCTGCCTAAGTGCTTTTTCTATAACTCAAGTATGTCTTTAATAGAAACTAGACGACTTCTTACCTGAGGAATCGGAAAATTCCAAGGTGGAGCTATGGCCCACGCATTAGGGAAAAAGATTTTTGCTTCAAAAGATGAAGTTTTTTGATAGAAATGTGGATATAAAAATGGATAAGCTTATTTTTGTCAGATGTCAGACATCCAATGCGGTATAAGTATTTGAGGTCAAAACATTTCCAAGTGTGTTAGCCTAGGGCTTGATTTCCTTGGGTCAGGGACAAATTCTAGTGTCCCAATAAAATTTCATTATACCCTTCTCCTCATTTTGGACATCCACTTTCTTTTTTCTCTTTTAAAGTCATGTTTGTGGGGCGATTAGTCTATAGACCGTTGCTGTATTAGCCTCTCTATGCGAGAGGTATTCTGAAAGAGGTTTTATTCCTCTATTTCCCTAGAAAAGGCAAACAGTCATTGCATTTCCTCTGCCAGATTCAATTTTGCTGCACGCCATGTCGGACACGCAGGAAAAGTTTCCGCCGATCCCTCCCTATGCTTGTGCGGAGACAGCCGAGGGGAACCGAGCCGAAGACAATGACCACAATGTCAACACCACAGAAATTTCCCATTCAGATGAAGCTAGCTCAACGCCTAATATACCGACCATCCAAAGATGGCGGACAGCAAGCCAGCGGGTTCGGACTCGCGCTGCGACGATAGCCGAGAAGCTCGGTCGACCACCTGAAAGAGAGGCTGATGGTTTGGATTCGCCAATGTTACCAGAGCACTATGGAGCAACAGACGATATTCAAGGATTCGAGGCCCGCCAGGCAATTGACGAAGAAGCTCGACTCCCCAGGATAGACTATGATTCACAAGCTCGGAGTTTGGTGGAACGAATGGGGGTTCAGTTTCAGCCGCAGCGTCCACACATCGGAGAACCGCGTTCGGGTTCGACAACCCCAGGAACTCCAGATGGGACGGCAACACCCGGAGGTCCACCGGGAGGACTCCTGTCACAATTGCTCCGTGTATACGCCAACAATATCCACACTGCGAGCCGGATGAGTGTTGTCTCCACAACATCAGAAACAGACCAGGGCACAGAAAGCGTCCCAGCATCCGGCACAGTGACACCAGGCGGAAAGAAAGACAAGTTGAAATGGTACAACAACGCCAACCACCCCAGCAAACCAACCCACAGCTATACTTCCTCCCTCATCAATGCATCCATGGATTTGGGCCGGGTCGGGGTTCCTGGAGCCACGGGTCCCCCACCCGTGAATCCCAAAGAACGAAAGAAGCAAAAGCGCAAGAGCAAGAAAAACATCAAGCTCACCGTCCACATTGCAGCTATTCTTGCCCGTCAACAGTACATCATGCAGATGTGCCGTGCTCTAATGAAATATGGCGCCCCAACCCACCGCCTCGAAGAATACATGATGATGACCTCCAACGTGCTGGACATCAAAGCCCAATTCATGTACATTCCCGGTTGCATGTTGATGTCCTTCGACGACCCGCTAACTCGCACTGCCGAAGTCAAGATCATCCGCGTAATCCAGGGATTGGACCTCTCCCGTCTCGCAGAGACACACAACATCTACAAAAACGTTGTCCACGACGTCATCAGCGTCGAACAAGCAACCCACGATCTAGACGAGATCATGCAACGCAAACCGCGCTACAACCGCTGGATCCTCATCTTCCTAACCGGTTGCGCCAGCGTTGCCGTCGGCCCTTATGCTTTCAGCGCTCGACCCGTCGACCTCCCTATAATCTTCGTACTGGGGTGTTTAGTAGGCTTCATGCAACATGTCGTCGCACCAAATTCAGCCACCTACTCAAACGTGCTAGAAGTCACTGCGGCGGTCCTCACCTCCTTCATCGCACGCGCTTTCGGCAGCATCCAGCACAATGGCGAGCGCGTCTTCTGCTTCTCAGCGATGGCGCAGTCCTCGATCGCAATGATCCTACCGGGCTTCGCCGTGTTAAGCAGCAGTCTCGAGCTGCAGTCGCACCAGATGAACGCGGGCTCGATCCGCCTTGTCTTCACGATCATCTACTCGCTCTTCCTCGGATACGGCGTTACCGTCGGTACGACAATTTATGGGCTGATGGATCGCAACGCTACGAACGAGTCGACGTGTTCGAACCTGCCGGAGGTCTGGGGGAACGAATACATTCAGCACTTTCCGTTCGTCGCGCTGTTTTGTCTATTCGCCGCGCTGATCAATCAGTCGAAGCCGAAACAGTTGCCTGTTACGATCTTTATGGGAGTTTGTGGCTATGTCACGAATTACTTCAGCACAAAGAAGCTCGGGTCGAATCAGGTCGCTAATACTGTTGGTGCGTTTACGATTGGCCTTCTGGCTAATTTGTATAGTCGGTTGTGGCATGGTCATGCGGCTGCTGCTATTATTCCGGGTATCTTTACCCTTGTTCCGTCGGGTCTTGCATCTAGTGGGTCGATCATTTCTGGCTTGCAGTATGCTGAGGCAGTTGCATCTGGTAATGTCTCTAGTGCTGCTAATAGTGCGACCTCTAATAGCTCACTTACCTCACTGGGATATGGTATGATCCAGACGGCTATTGGTATCTCAGTTGGGCTGTTTATCTCTGCTTTAATTGTTTACCCACATGGGAAGAAGAGGAGTGGGATCTTCAGTTTGTAGATTTGGGCATGCATTTGTTTGATTTAGCGATATATTTGTTTGTCTCATGTTGTATATTTTTCATTGGTGTTTTTATTTCCCAGAGAGCGGGAAATGCCTTCTATTTATACCAGATAGACCATCTCACCTCGTCACTATATACATACCATTAACCCCAATTCGAATACCAAAATTGAAGGTGTCAAAATAGTTCCCAAGTCAACCTAAGCAAAATCCACACCGATGACTCCAGCAGCGCTCCATACAAGGCGGAGTCATCTTTCTATATTAAGAGATTTCAACGATACTATGTAATAGCAAGCAAGATAAAGTACATACTTAGCTCTACAGCCCAAATCTTTAACAAAAGCGAGTCTATATCCACCACCCGGCTTAGCTCTGTCACAGTCTCCTCCCACATCTGAGCCTGCATCTTCTGACCATCATCACTCTTCCCATACCCTGCAAACGGAGCCACTTTACAATCGCTGAGATATCTACCATCCGAGCTGTCGCCAGCCAGGACAGCTGCATGAACAAGGGTCCTCCCGCCCATGGTATACGTGACCATTGAAGATGGTCACGTGCTAGTTCCCATCTTAGTAGAAGCTTCGTTCTTTCCCTTTTGGCTTTTCCTGTAGATTGGAGATGAAGAGAAATAAAAGATATATTTCAGGCATTCTAATAAACAAGGCTCTTGGAACCATAAAAATGAAGTATAAAACAATGCAAACATGAAAACTAAGACATGGAGAACACAACAAAAATCTAAAAACTCTCAGTCAACAAACAACACAATCATCTCAAGATGAAGCCATCAACTGGCCCCGTCTACCTTGATTAGCCGATCGTATTGAATTGGAGGGCAATCAATTGCCAAGCTTCTCAGCAAACCACACTGTCAGATGGCTGACAGTCGGATGACTCCACGTCAACGTTGGGGGCACCGCAATCTTCAGCGTTTGCTGCAGCTGGCGACGCAGAGTGACTGTCATGACTGAGTCCACGCCCAGATCGGCCAGGGCTGCCTTTGAATCCACATCCTCAGCTGTCATCTGCAACACCTTGGCCACACAGCCCCTGATCTTCTCGTCCAAATACGTCTTAAGCTCCGGTCCAGACGTAGGTACCGCATCACTGCCATTGGAACCCGCAGCCACCTGCGAGGTGCCAGACACAGCGCTCACACGTCGCACAGCGATATCATTGAGGATGGACACCGGAACCGGTTCTCCGTCCTCAAAGGCACGGCTTCGCAGAACAACTCCGTGGTCCATATCATATTTGGCGAGATGCTGCCACGCAGCAAAGGCTTCATCGCGCGTCACATCCGTGATTCCTTTGGATTCCAACTCGGCATTAATAAAGTCTGTGCTGGCGCCCATGCCAAGGCCCCGCCATGACGTCCACTGGAAGGACACGGCCGAATCACCCAGGCGCGCCCGGTGGGTGGCCAGTGTATCCAAGAAGGCGTTACCACTGCCGTAAGAGGCTTGACCAGTGAACCCGACCAGGTTTCCACAAGAGGAAAACATGATAAAGAAATCGACGCTCTTAGGGGGGAAGACTTCATGCAGGGCTAGCGCGCCCGCAATCTTGGGTGCGAGAACCCGGTTGAAGGCGTCGCGGGTGGTTTGCATCACTAGCTCGTTATCTAGGACACCGGCAGCATGAACGACACCCTGGACCGAAGGCAGGGCGAGGCGGTCCAACGCCGTTGACAACTGCTCGACCGCATCCGGTTTGGTGATATCCAGGGGGAGGACATGGACCGAGGCGCCGCGACTCTCCAGGAGGCGGATCTTGGCGATGGTCGGCTGAAGCTCCGCGCCAACCTGATCCCAGGTTCGGCGAGGGGGAAGGGCGCGCCGCGAGATGAGCAGCAGACGCCTGGCCCCCTTCTCGACCAGGAAGTCAGCGACCTCGAGACCGAGAATGCCGAGACCACCAGTGATCAGATATGTGCCTTCGGGGCGGGGAAGCAGGCGAGGACCGTCGCTGGCAGGGAGCAGCTTGGTGCGCGGCAGGCTGCGGAACCGGGAGGTACGAGCTATTCCGTCGTTGATTCGGATGATGTCTTCACCCTGGATGTATCGCATCGTCGACAGGGGGATAGTAGGCTCTTCAACGTCGATGAGGGCTCCTAGATCGGGGTGCTCACTGGCGATGATTCGTGCCAGGCCAAACAATGGCGACTGGGCTAGGGCGGTGGGTGTTTGACCATCACCCACGTTCGCAGTAAGGGTGAAGACTTTGATGGGGAGTGAGCCATTGACAATGAACTTGATCAGTTCTAGCAGGTTCCAAGTGAATGACTCGGATGCGGCGGGAACCTCTGCCAGAGAGGCGACCTCACCGGGGATGTAGGTCACCACGGTTCCCTTCTCCAAAGGAAGGGATGAAGCGTTGCTGAAGAAATCCTGTGTGGTAGAGAACTGGAAGGAGTTGATCCGGGCCGGCAGGGTCGCGGCATACAGGGCCCTGGTGGCAGCATCGGGCGAGACCAGGATCACCGTCTCGATGGACAAGGGCTCTTCGGCTGGGGTAGCTGGTGGCCAAGCAATCTGATGCACAAGACTCTCCATGCTGCCACTGACGCCGGGGGTACCTTCGATCTCGGAGAACCGCATGGCTGTAAATTTGGCAAGGACCTCACCTGCCTCGCTCACCACGCTAACGTGAGAGGTGGGCACTGCATCGGAGGCCTCCTGGACGTAGAGCCAGCTGATCTTGGGCGGATCCTGCGAGGTGAAGACCTCTACCCGCTCAATTTGGGCGGGCATCCGCAGTGCAGGTGTTTGGAAGACGGTTGAACCAACGGAGGTAGCAGCGTCGAGAACCGGGGCCCAGGACGAAGAATCCCAGGGCAGGGGGGCATCTCCTAGGACGGCAGGATTGACATCAACACGTGCCAGCATTTCCGTGTCATTGCGGTAGTGCTCTGTTACCGCCCATGGGAATCCCATGGCTGATACGCCCACCTTGTCCAGGTAGTCAATCGAAAAGTTGTCTGGTAGCTTGGTGACCAGTCGCGATTTGACGGCAGCGAGGTCGATCTGATCTTCGGAACCCGCAACCTTCCGATCCCAATATGCAGTGGTGTGAGTGACCCAGGAGGCATCGTCATCTAACTGCGAGGGCTCACTCGGAATCAGTCGGGACACGACCTTGACTTGATCCTGCTGCACTACGACCTGGACGGACCGTGGTGCGTTAATGGCAACGGGGACGCGGAGTACAACGTTCTGGAGCATCTGGCCGCCTGTGCCCTTCAAGAAAGTATTAATCAGGCCTGCCGCCGGAACAATCTCGGTGCCGTGCAGGGGATGACTGCCCGGGAAGGGCTTTGTGTCGTTATCTAGCCGGCTTGTGTAGACATAGGTGTCGGTGCCGGGCACTGGGATGCGCTGTCCCAGAAGCGTGTGCTTCTCGACATCATGCGTGAAGCCAGTATGAAGTGGCGCCGTCTCTATCTTGCGCCAGATGGGCTTATGCATCCAGGTCGTGGTGGGAAGTCCTGTAGCCCAGCGTCCGGGCATATGCGCTGTCCAGTTCACTTCTGCGCCGCGGCAGTGAAGCTGTGCAATGCTATGCAAAATATGCTTCTCAGTTGGCTTTTGCCGAAGGAGAGTCGGGATAACAGCAAAGTCTTCCATGCCTGCATCCATTAGCGTCTCGTTGATAGAGTGAGACACGACTGGATGGGTTGAGACTTCAAGGAAGAGACGATGTCCGTCCTCAACAGCGGCCTTGACAGCTGATGTGAGACGCACGCGGTTGACCATGTTGCCGGCCCAGTATTCCACGTCGCGCAGGTCCTGGCCGCGAGGGTCTACCAGTGCGGTGGAATACAACTTGACGTTGGGACTCATGGGAGACAGAGTCTCTGCGAGCGCGTCCCGAAGGGGGTCGACAAGGCCATTCAGGGTTGGACTATGGAAGGCAATATCACTCTTCACAGTGAATGTTTTCACGCCTCGTGCCTTCAATGCCTCTGCTGTTTCGGCAACAATCTCCTTATCTCCAGCCACCACACAGGAAGAGGGCGACGAATCAATGGCCACAACCAGGTCTGAACGGGGACCTAAGATCTCTTCGGTCTCCGCACTAGGGAGGTTGACGAGGATCATGCCGCCCTTGCCCATAACCTGTCGGTATAACAACGCTCTGCGGGTGACAATAAGAGCACCCTCTGCTGGGGATAGCGCTCCAGCCACAACACTGGCCGCGATTTCGCCCACGGAGTGGCCAATCACAGCCTGTGGAGTGATGCCATTGCTTTGAAGTAGGGCGCTGAGACCGATTTGCATGACATAAGTAAGGATCTGTACCCGATCAGATGACTCAAAGTCACCCGTCCGGAGCAGCTCTATGGGCGACAGCCCAATCTCCGCTTGGATCAACTCATCGAGTGGCTCGATGGCTGCGTAGAAGACCGGATTGTGAATTAGTTGCTTGCCCATATCCGGCCACTGCGCACCGTGCCCAGAAAACACCCAGACAACGTCCTTGCTGATGTCTGCGCCCAGTACACGGCTCTGGGTCGTGAACGTATGATCGACTCCATTGGCCAGTGCTTGCAGGACTTGCTCAGCATCACGATGATCGTCAACCACAAGCGCTGCTCGGTAGTCATGGTGGTCTCGTCGTGTAGCCAGAGTCGTGAGAATATCACTCAGATTGTGATTCTTCCCTTCGGAAGTCATCCAGTCCCGCAACGTTTTGGCCTGCAAGGCTAAACGTTTCTCTTGGGGCCCGGACAATAACAGAAGGCCTGGTCCGGTGACTGCTCCATCACCCAGGGGGTCTGGCTGCAGGATAGGACTGAACTCTTCGATGACCGCGTGAGAAACGGTACCTCCGTACCCATACGAGCAGACACCTGCTCGACGGATGGGATCTGATTCGGGCCACGGGGTGGCCTCTTGAACGACCTTCACGCCGGCTGCCTTCCAGTCGATTCGGCTATTGAGCTTTGTCAAGTTGGCCTGCGGCGGCAGGACGCCCTTTTGGATAGCCAGAATTGCTTTGATGAAGCCCATGACTCCCGCACCAGCCTCCAGGTGACCAATATTGGGCTTGATGGACCCGATGTAGCACGGATCATCCGCGGGGCGGTCGGTGCCGTAGACACCTGCGATGGCGGATATTTCAGTTGGGTCGCCCAGGGGCGTGGAGGTGGCATGTGCTTCCACATAGCGCACGGTGAGAGGATCGATATTTGCAGCGGAGAGAGCATTGTGTGCTGCTAGCTGTTGCGCTTTGGCATTGGGGGCCATGATGCCGTTGGTCTTGCCATCCTGGCATACCGCACTGCCCTTAATGACTGCCAAGACGTTATCGTGGTCGAGCAATGCATGGTGCAGACTTTTGAGGACGAGGGCGCCGGCACCTTCACCTCTAGCGTACCCATGGGCGTCATCATCGAAGGACTTGCAAGATCCGTCAGACGATATGGCGCCGGCTTTGTCTAGGACACGGGTCAGGCCTGGCCCGCAGAGGGCATTGACACCTCCGACAATAGCCACCTTTGATTCTCCCAGCCGGATGGCCTGCACTCCATGATGTATGGCGACGAGAGACGAAGCACATGCTGCATCCACGGCGGTGCTAGGTCCCATCAAGTTGAGGTGATAAGAAATGCGATTGGGCACGCCACAGTATGCAGTACCAATGCCCATCCAGGCCTCGACATTTGGTAGATCCTCCAGCACTAGCTTGGAGTAGTCGTCCGAGTTTACACCCCAGAAGACAGCTGTGTCACTCCCAGACAGGCTCTTGGCAGGAATACCGGCATCTTCCAGGGCTTCAGATGCCACTTCCAAAGAGACTCGCTGTTGGGGGTCCATCTGCTCGGCCTCCTTAGGGGAGATGCCAAAGAACTGACAGTCAAAGTCCTCCAAGCGATCGAGGAAATAACCACGCGACGTTGTATTCTTGAGGAATTTCTCATTTCGTGCATCCCGACGATAGTACGGCTCCCACCGCATCGGTGGAATCTCACTCACTGCACTCTTCTGGCTCAGGAGCGATTGCCAGAGAAGCTCGGGGTTGTGGTTGCCTCCCGCCACGCGGCAGGACATTCCTACCACCGCCACATCGTTAGAGAACTCCTGTTCACTGTCAGTATAAGGTACGCTTTTGGTAGACGATGTAACACGTTGGGAATTGGGGCCACAGACATATTCACTGTACTCAGTCCCAGGGGTTCCGACTGGTGCTGGGGATGTTTTCCCAGAAGGGTATGTAGAAGTTGCAACGGAATGCATGTCTGCCAGCAGTAGTGAAAGAGACTCAGTCCCTTAGCAAAGTTGCTCGTTTTTCATGAAAATCTTCACAGCTGCCGGTCGTTGCTCTTCCTTTATACCTCTCGTTCATTACACTATATGGACATCCATCCATCCATTCACCCGAGCCTCCTCTGGGCCTCCGCTTCACGACAGTTTCTTATCGCCTCGGTGAAGCCGGCATCTGGAACGTTCACAAGGTAATGTTTCAAGAGATAGTGGCTGCCGCCGTCTGATTTCCGAATTGGGTCATTTTTTATCTCCATCCATCGTCCATTCGTCAATTCGGGGATTGTTCGGGGTTCCGACATAATGCAGCCAAGCTTCGCAAGATTAATCCCGCTTGACGGCCAACGGGAATAGCCGACAAGTATTGACTTCCCGCACGTAAGCCGTGGCAAAAGGCGATCTTCAAAGTGTTTTTAGGGATTTGAGTAGCTGAGGACAAGGATCCGTGAGCCCTAAGCCTGAATGGGATGCATGCATTAACCCGAAGGAGCGGCGGGGATGATTTCTTCAAAGGGTGCCCGTTCAACTATCTCACCGTTTAGGAACCTCATAGGAACTCCGTAAAGATACTCCGGAGGAATGTGCATCGTTAAATATACTCCCAATTTTGATCAGGCTATTTCGACATGCCTTGGCAGGCAGTCCATAGAGGAGTGGACCTCGGAACTCGACATGCGAGAATAGTACTTGAATGGGATAACAAGTATATAGGTAGTAGTAGGCGCATCGGGAGTATTTCTAGGTGTCTTTAGGAGAAGAGCTCGAATATCCAGGCTTTTGTTGTAAAAATACGACTTCGAACGGCTAGCCAACCATCTCAAGTGTGTCTTGTTACAATGGCCCCGTTTGTGCCCTACCACTACTCAGCCGGCCAGTCGACTATTGTCAAGTAATCCACTTTGCCCTCCTGAATATTAAATAAAAAGTCTATTGGTCGCTGACGTAGATCAATTTTGCAGATTTGGTGGTCTTCTCACCACCGAATTTCTCGAACCTCCACCAGGCCGTTGCTTTCTGTTCCGTCAGACATACCGCCACAACATTGAAGGAGCGATTCCGGACAACCTGCGCAAGCTCATCAACAGCCCTGATCGACCAAAGGGTCCACCGCCGCATTTCCATCAGTTTCAGACTGAGTACTTCCGCGTCGAGAATGGGGTGCTCGGGATTTCAGTGGACGGCGTCGTCCGCCGCATCACCCCGGAAGACGGAGAGATCTCGGTGAAGGCAGGCAGTGTGCATAACTTCTTCATTCACCCAGATTCTCCTGAGAACATGACAGTCTACTTGAGTGCGTCTGACTCCGGAAACGACTACCAGCTCGACCGGGTCTTCTTTGAAAACTGGTACGGCTATTGGCACGACGCGTTGCTGCATGATGGAGGGATCGACTGGATCCAGTTCCTCGCGGTAATTATCTATTCTCAGTACATAATTTCCCTTGCCATCGGCTGACATGGTAGTAGATTCAAGACGGCGGGGATGCCTATACACCCGCTCCCGCATGGGTGCCCTTTCGTCGGCAGGTCGGGTACTGGACCTGTGTAATTGTGGGACGATGGATTGGCGGACTCCTGGGGTATAAGCCCTTCTTCCGGGAATATACTACGGATTGGGACTTTGCTGTTGCCAAGATGAAGGGTTCCTTCTTCCAGCGGCATCTGGTGCATGCCGCATTCGAGGAAGAGAGATCCTGGACGAAACAGGCAGAGCTAGAACCCAAGGCTAAGCCTGAAAATGCCGAGTTTGAGCCGTGGACTGAGGATATGTCCCCCACGCCATTGACCTTGGGTCCAGTGGCCTACGAGGAAGGGCAGTTCAAAGGCGTACAGGCCGGGTTGGTGAATGGGTCCAACGGTCACTCCACAGGGGTGGAAAGGAAGTTGGAGCAGTTGGGGTCTTCGACACAGCGCCGAACAGTGGTCAACGATGCGGACAAGTAGAGATATGTTCTCCAAGATTTGAGTTCGAACCCGATTTTTGTTAGCTTCCTCGTAGGGCAAGTAGAAAATGAACTTTCAGTTGATTGTACGAAACCCTGTCCAGGAAGAAACTTTGGGCAATGAAAAGAGTATGGCCACGGTAATCCCAAGGGGCGAGCATGCCCCCGGGTATGTTAACTGTCTTCGAAGATTGTATTATCACTCCGTATTTCTGAGGGTCGAGCTTGTAGGTCTCAGGGTAAAGCTCCTAGAGTCGTAGGGTAAAATATAACACCTAGGATTAGTACAGATAGTAATAGTAAGGATAGTAAAGAGATACTAGTTGTCAGGCTAGTTTCTGTTGCAGGTGAGTTGAACAAAAGAGAGATTTGTATAGTATTCATATTCAGCAAACAATTCTTGACATGGGGCATTCATGGGGAGGCATTCGCTTCGTTTTCTGCAAGTCATATCACAATGATAGTTCCTTCCGTATACCAAGAAATGTAGAAAAGGAATCGAATCTTCGATAGCTTATAGCTATTGAGTTTACAGCTCAACCCGTTAACCAGCTTACGGGAGCCACCTGGACAAGAATGACTCTGTAAGACAATGAAACTTTATTATGCAATACTGAGGCATCAAAGTTAACAGCCTCAGGTTGCGGATCCTTTATCCTTTATAACAATGCATATGGACATAGTATCATGTATATTATACTAAAATGTGCTAAGGACTTCAGAAAATAGTAAGGCAAGTTTACCCTTATTCTACAGCTTTGTCGTTTATATTTCCCAAGTACTCTTACATAGAGTATCACGTATAGACGGATTGACCTCGTACACTTGATGTTAATAGGGGAATGTGAAACTGTCCAGGCGAGGGGCCGATCGTACCTTACAGCATTAAGGAGACATCCTTGATATTCTCTCATTTGATAGAATGGGGTGCACCTATAAATAATATATGCATACGTGAGATCTCTATACGAGGAGACTCCGATTCTCCTTTAGGAATCCTAAACCATCGCCCACTTACCTGATTCCCCATCTCGAAAGAGGCATTATCCCCGCTTCCCGCGTTGATGAGGACAATAAGTATGTATAGACATTATTTCTGCCCCGAGGAACAATTTTCGGCCATCTGTCAAAACTATGGATATCCTACAGCTCGCACCAACGCATCTTCTGGCAATACTGCTGAGCAGCACCAGCGTATTGTTCCTGGTCACGTATCTTCTTCGTGCAGGACATCGACCCTCAGAACTACCGGACGGTATGTGATTGCAATGACAAGGCAAGACTTCATCTAATGAGTTCACAGGTCCCCCAACCGTTCCACTCTTTGGAAACGAGCTGCAGGTGCCGAAGTCAGATGCACATTTCCAGTAAAGGCTAACCACCCCTCTGTGATGTATCCGGGCAATGTGCTAAGTAATTCGTGTAGGTTCTCCCGGTGGGCTAAGCAATATGGCAGCTTTTTCACGCTCAAACGATATAACAACACCACCATTGTTATCAGCGACCAGAAACTCATCAAGCAACTGCTGGACAAAAAAAGCAACATATATTCTCACCGACCGGCGTCTCTGGTATCGCACCTTATCACGCAGAGTGACCATTTGCTCGTTATGCAATATGGTGAGCGATGGCGCATGCTGCGTAAAATCATTCATCAATACTTCATGGAGCCCCGCTGCGAGCGTGAGCACTGGAAGGTCCAAGAGGCTGAAGCCAAACAGATGCTGCACGACTTTCTGACTATGCCAGAGGATCACATGCTGCATCCTAAGCGGTACAGTAACAGTATCACCAACTCTCTTGTCTTTGGTATTCGCACCAAAACTGTCCACGATGAATATATGAACAAGCTTTTCTATCTGATGGACAAATGGTCATTGGTGCAGGAGCTAGGCGCCACCCCGCCCGTGGACTCGTTTGCTTTGCTGCGCTATGTCCCACAGTGGCTGTTGGGCAACTGGCGCAATCGAGCGATCGAAGTGGGTGATTTAATGCAGTCGCTTTACAAGACCGTTCTAGATCAGGTTCGGGAGCGCCGCCAGCGGGGTATTCAGCGAGACTCCTTCATGGACCGAGTACTAGACACAATGAAACAGACCCCTCTCACAGAGAATGAGTTGCGATTCCTAGGAGGAGTTCTGATGGAAGGAGGGTCCGACACTTCCTCCTCGCTTATATTGACCATTATCCAGGCCATGACTAAATATCCAGAGGTGCAAGCAAAGTATGCCACTCGGATATTTTACCCTGATCTGTTAATAGACAAGCGCTAATGGGGTCATATCACAGGGCCCATGCACAAATCGACTCCATTGTCGGGCAAGACCGCTCACCGGCTTGGTCTGATTGGCCTCAGCTGCCCTATATAAACATGATCATTAAAGAGTCCCACCGATGGCGTCCCGTTAGTCCTTTGGGCGTTACCCATGCCGTCGCTGAAGGTCTGTCTTACAAAATTTTACAAATCCGAAATGCACCCGGCATCCCACTCGCTGATGACCAAGAGAAAGGCGAGAGAACAAATTAGCTAATAATCGTTCTCAGATGATCACATCGATGGAAAACTCATTCCGCGAGGATCGAGCATCGTCCTCAATGTCTGGGGAATGCATCATGACAGTGATCGATGGCAGGAACCAGAGCATTTCCAGCCTGAACGTTTCGCTGATTTCCCAGCCTTGGCTTCGACCTACGCAGGCTCCGAACGGAGGGATCATGTTGGTTATGGAGCGGGCCGCCGAATTTGCCCAGGCATCCACTTAGCGGAGCGCAACTTGATCATCGGCATTGCCAAGCTGCTTTGGGCGTTCGAGTTCGTCGAGCCACCTGGCAGTGACAGTGACATTTCAGCTCACTCCGGAGCTAGTAAAGGATTTCTCCATTGCCCAAAGGACTACGGATGTGCCATTCGCCTCCGTTCACCGGAAAAGCGAGCGACGATAATGCGAGAATTTGCCGAGGCACACGAGGTGTTCGCTCAATTTGATTAGCTAGATTAGAGAATAAGCACTAGAATGTGATCGACCCCTCTATTGGGGAAATTTGTTTGATAGTCTGTGAAAGCATCCACTTACATCCACTCTACGCACATACATTCTTGTCAACGGCATCAAAACCCTATTTGTTTTGCAGATCATCCGTAATAGTGGATCCATTTAATGTAATCGAAGTCCGCGACTGGTGTAGCTGGCTTCGTAATATATTGCCTCAATGAAACTCAGTACTTTACTCTCTAGGAGTGTAAGATTTTAGTTCATCGCAAGAAGGCAGCAATGAAGGTCCTCAGACTCCGTACTAGCCACTGAATCCCGACAACTTGGGTCCTTTGTCATAGAATCAAAATTTGATCCCTGCAATCAATCAATGCATATCGCTTTCTTGAATTACGAAAGGGCAACTCCGCACCTGCAGTATATATGCATATCGCCCAGAGGAGTAGCGGAACAGCGGTCCTCACTCCGATTTCTTCACAGATTAAAGCTAAATTGTGAGATAAGGTGATCTACTCAAGCACGCCTTCAAGCTTGACTGGGGTTCACGGAGTCTCTGAAAGGGTGTGGGGGTGGATAAGTTGTGAAGAATTCCCGCACGGACGGCCGGATGATAGTATTACTGGGATCCGAAAATTTTTAATAAAATTCGTTTCATTTCTTTGTCATCACTTCTGAAACCCTAGCAGGGGTCTTCTGCATTAATAATCTTGATTTCATATCCCTAGATCTATAGTACTAAGATAATATTTGGGATCATATATGGTCTGTAGAGAGTATACAATTTTCTTGATTTTGGCATAGATATCAAACCCCTAAAACCCTATGTTTATCTGCCTACAACAGTTGTAGATAGAGCCTGGACTTTCCAATATTACTTGGGCGCGGCCCGATATCTTAGGGCCAGGGAAGATCTGCTTCTACAGAGTTTAGAGGGATAAGACGGAAGTTCAACTCGGGATTCCAGGTTCAACTCGGGATGTCATAAATCTGGAAATGTCTAATGTCGTCTATTCTTATCCGAGTTGGTCCAATGGTGCAATTTACGCTTATTATTTCCCTCTTTAGGGTTAGTCCAGGTTAGCTGAAAGAGAAGTGGCAAATCCTTTGGCCTTGGAATCACTGATGAGATGACACACTAGTCTAGGGAGATTCTATGCAGCTAGGTAGTATCCGGGCTTTTTCCGAAAATTTTTATCTTTTTCATGCAAGTCTCATTCTGTGCAGAAAACCCTATGTTTATGTACTTTTGTCTAGACCGAGATATGAAACCTCAGGCATCCACTGCCAACGCATCTTGAAGGTTATCTTTCACAATTAGACTCTTTCCCATCTCCTATCTGGAACGGAAATTACTTTTAAGGTTCCGACCGCCATTTGGAGTCAACCTGGTATATGATTCTGACTTGAATCTGACCTCCTCTTGTCCGACCGCCATGTACTCCACTTTCTCCGCCAACTTCGATACCACGATCGATGCCTCCCGTGAGAGGTCAGCCACGCCCCTCACAGCTCCACGTCCAAAGCGCAACCAGGTTGCTCGTGCCTGTGACTGGTGTCGGCTGAATCGTGTCAGATGCGATGACAAGCAACCATGTCAGAACTGCTTGAATCGAGGAGGTACCTGCAGCAACACGAAACCACAGGAGGCCACCTCGCTCCCAGCTGCAAACCGGTAGGAAATCCCCCCTTGGCATTACATCATGATAAGTGTAAATGGGTTGCTAAATTTATATCAAAAATCAGAGAGCTACAACGATTACGAAATAAAGTCAAGGACCTTCAGGATCAGGTCGAGAAACTCAAAGATAGAACGGAAATCCAACACACGGGGTTCGCGACGCCACCACTGTCGGATGCTGCACACAGTTCATTTGACTTCGGGGAGCTCACAAATACTACGGAAGGATGGCAAGGCGTCCAGCAGACGGGGCAGATTCACTACGGCCCCATGTCGTCCTCATATTTTGTCGCCCGAATCACTCGCCATCTCTCTGAAGCACTCAACGAGCCAGCGGAAAATTCCAAATTAGAGGCATGCGTGGCGCGCTTTCATCATTATAGTGCTCCGACCCATCAACCGTCTAGATGGGATGCAAGCCCAGCCAGCCAGTCGGATCAGAATGCGGATGGCACTGAGGAGGCCGAGGATCTGACCCGCTCACAAGAGGAACACTTTCTCAATCTGCTCTGGCAGTCCTTTCATTGTGTTTATCCTGTACTCTCCGAACGCGAGTTCCAGGAGCATTATGAGTCATTATGGTCCGATGCCACGCCGGGTGAAATGTCTACGCGGAAGCCATCCGCCTTGGTTGATGTGTTGTTGGCAGTCTGTATGCAGTACAGCAGCACGTTCTTCGTCAGTGGAGACAGCCAGCAGGAGGATTCAGATGCTGGATGGCAGGCCAAAAACGCGAATGCAGCCAGTCGAACTTACTACCAGAGGGCCCAGAGACTTCTGCAGAGTGAGCTCGAAACTCCAACCATTATGCTCGTGCAGAGTCACATCTATTCGATTGTCTACTTGTACAACACCTCCCTGCTGAATACGGCGCATATCAACTTGGGTGCCACACTGCGTATCGCCCACGCACTGCGGTTGCATATTCGTCCACTGGACGGGACCTCGCCCGAACAGCAGGAGCTACAGCGCCGGATTTGGTGGACGCTCTATCGGATTGATAGCCAGCTCTCGATGACTCTGGGCCGGCCGCCACTCATTCAGCTGTCCCATGTCAGCTGCGGACTACCCGGAGACGATCAACAGCACGCCCGGCTATCTGGCACAGTTCTTCTCTCGAATCATGAGGACATCAGCTGGCTCAGCTTCCATGTCCAGTGCACGAAACTCACGTTCCTCGTTCAGGGCGTACAGACAGCATTACATCGGAAATGTTCCCAGTTGCTCAACGGGGATAAGTCAAAGGATATATATGATGACCGGGCCCTCCTCGAGAGTTTGGCCGAGTTTCTGGAGCGGGAGATGACAGCTATTCATAACTGGGTTCAAAATGTGCCGCAGTCGCTATGTAATCCTCGGAAGGGGGCGGGAGACCCTTTCTCCACCAATCGGGACGCGCTAAACCTGTCTCCGTACATCCCACTCTGGCTGCAGCGCCAACGCCTCCTACTAGAGCTCCACTATCACCATCTTGTGATCTCGACTCTGCGTCCCTTTATCCGATTCCCTCCCGTGAGCTCTTCCATGACCCCACGAACTGACGGTCACAATATCACCTGTCTGAGCCACGCCATGGCAATCACCAGTATTCTAAACCAAGTACTGTCCGAAACGGATCTCCTGCGCGGCTGGTCACCCATATTCCAGTACCAGTGGGATGCCATCCTGTGTACCCTAGGATTTGTGCTCGCTAATGCCGTGTGTCCCCCAACGCCTTCTGCCCGTAAGTCGCTGCAGACAGCGGTTCGCACGCTGGATCTCGTAAGTGATCACTTCCCGGCGGCCAGAAACGCAGCGCAGGTCGTCCGCGAAGTCAGTTGCCAGGCCGATCGACTCATCGCCAACGTCCAACAAGGCCTGACCCGACGACAAACTCCGCGTCCTAGCCAGTCCTTGTCCACCAGATCCCAGATTTCCAGGCCGCAGTCAAGCCAGAGCTCGTTCGCCACGCCCGTCCAACCTAACTCGCTCAAGCGTTCACTGCCACCGACTACCCTGGAGGTGTCGCCCCATCAGCCCATGCCTAACTTTGAAGCGCGCATGCAGTTAATGGACATGATGCCTATTGGGTCATTATCAGAATTATCCCCTTCTTTGGGGACGACGGAGTCTATGTCTAGTGTGATGCCTGTGACGTCTGCTGACATGGTTACTGGCACTGAGGCCCAGTGGCTACATGCGAGCGCGATGATACTGGACTCCTGGACCACTAGCTCTTGATTAGCCGTGTATTTCCCTTGCTGCTCTTAATTCTTTGGTCTTTCTGCCTTTACATTTTGTCCGACCTAAAAGTACCGCCCTATCTAACTCCAATTCATAGTCCATAACCAAGCAGCAGGACCTGCTAGGCGGAGAGAAATAGAAAGGATACAATCTGGATCGGTAGCGTATTTACATATTTAGCGAATTGAATCTTTTCCCTACTAGAAGTATTTGGCAGGCTACTCAATATTTTAATGTGTACACTAGTCTCTATTTACACTTGTAGGTACGCGCGAAGATTTTATCAGGTATATTCCTAAATTAGCCTTATATATCAAGTAAGCCTTGACAAGTTCTATAAGACTAGAGAACCCCGAGTTCCATCATGAATCTAAAAGTTCTATCGGTCTCATCCAACATCTCGTCGTGTCAATTCATTCAATTCATTCTGGTGGCCTGGCACAGACGACCATCAGCCTCGACTTGCCAGTCCTCACTGCCCACTGCTGTCGTAGCATAGAATGTCTGGAACGGATCATATTTCCTCTTGATCGCGTACAACGAATTATAGTTGCGACCGTAAAAGGTCTGCTGCCAATCTGGCTGTTGGGGATCAGCCTAGCTGATAGTTAGCGAGCGATTTCCAAATCATGAATGTATTTCGTCTTGCCTCGCTCATATAACAACCCGAATCTGGACTCAGCTCGGTTAGGATTGGCACCCATTTTGTCGTCATTTGATCTGCCAACGTTTTCATCTCGGCGAGGTTGGCACCAGCGGGCCAGTTCCTAGAGGATTAGTGAGCATATTGAAGCAAAGTAGTCGAACATAATGCCAGGGATGAGAGCATACGTAGATAATATGACAGTCATTGCTGCTGTACGCCACGCAGGAAGAACTGAATTCCACAAATTGCCGGTCACAGATGACGAGACATTCAGACCAATGCCCACGAAGATAGCCCCATCCTCGGTGATTTTCCGGACCGCATCCGTGAGCTGAGTGTTATTATTCTGAATGACGTCGAGCGGAAGAAGACGACCGCCATATTGCGCATTTTGCACCAGTTGTGTCGGATTGGGCTCGATCAGTTTCATATAATGCTGGAAATACGAGGCCGACTGGGTGATGTTCAGTGTATAGGAGATGTTCAGCCCTTGCAGATCTTTCAAAAAGGGCGCCAGCAACTCTCTGGCCTCGACTGCGGTATGAGTAGGAAGGGTTAGTGGGGTGAGCAAGAACGACGAGTTTGTGATTTGTGCAATTGCCATCCCACCAGCCGCAGTATACGTGGGCAGGTGACGATGGTAGTGGCCCACGGCTTGAAAGAAACGGTCCGACGAGGGATTTTTGTTCTTGAACTCGAGAACGACGCCTGTGACGGGAAAGTCGGGATACGTCTTGATAGTCATGGCGTACACGACGCCGTATGTCCCGCCTCCGCCTCCGCTGAGAGCCCAGTACAAATCTGGGTTCTGGGTGGGCGATGCAGTTAGCAACCGTCCCATTCCATCCACCACCTCCCATTCCAAGACCTGGTCGGCTCCAAGGCCGAACCGAGAGCTCAGGGCAGAGTGGCCTCCTCCCTGCGTGAAGCCCCCGACGGGGCCGACAGTGGCACATTCCCCGCCTACAATTACCTGCCCTTTTTTATGGGCGGCCTCATTGATGTCTGTACCTTGAATGCCTGCGGTCATCCGAACGGCCGGCCCTGTATAGTGCGCGCTGGTGTAGTTCAGGAAGTTAATGTCCTTGACATAATGGGTCCAGATGGATAGTGCACCTGCACCCGTTGACTTTCCCGCATAACTAGGATAGATTGTTAGCGAGGGGATATGTCTTTTATACCAGAAGATCCATACTCATGGCCTGTGTTGCGAATGACGAGACGAATGTTGCGTTCCTGGGAGAATCGAATGGTTTGGATGAAGTCGTCTGGGGAGCTGGCGTTGACAGCATAGCGCACCATGGCACCCAGCTTGCAGGGTTTTGATTGAGGACCAAAGGCATCGCAGGTTTCGTTGGCCACAGCGGCTGCCATAATCGACGAGGAGGACGCATCGCTATTGGAGGGGGGTGGTTTAGCAGGGTGATGGGGCTGGTTGGAGGTTGGATTACTTACTGGAGCTCTGGCTTGGCCCACTGCTCTCTCAGAGAACGACACTCACTGTCAGAATAGAAGGGGTCATGACAGGGCTGCCCCAGTGGTTGCGTGTCCACTAAGCGTCCGCCAATCGATGCATTGAAGCGCGCCCAGTCATTTAAGGATGGCCAGCAACTATCACCGGGCATACATCGGCAGCTCGAGGACAGGCCGGCGGACACCTGCAAAACAGACAAGATGCACAACAGGAGAAGACGTGGGGACCGATAAAGACGCATTGTGAAGATGAGTCGAGCAACTCTGAGATCTAATTGCTTTGCATATTCCGATATGGTTAAACGGCATGTTCTTATAGTTTTCCTTGGGGCTTCTTGTCACAGCCGAGTCCTCGGACCCATGAAAATGACATTCAGCTGTCTTACCCCCCCCCCCCCGGAGATGAGAAGTGGATATCTCTTGAAGGCTTAGTGGGGTCCCAGATGGGGAAGGGAGCGCATTCTGTCTCCGATACCTGCTGCTTCTAGGCTCATTGTTCACAATGTCTTCTCGTTGGGCTCCAATGATGTCCCACACCTCTTTTGGTCCCACTAGAATTCTCGCCTAGTCTTACCGGCAAGGTACCTTTCAGGCTCCGAGACCAGAACTCCGATGGTATCCTCTCGATTCTCGGAGAGCGATTTGGAACAACGTTTCTGGAAGTTGGATCATACCTGACACCCTGGTTTTCAACCTCTAATGTCTCAAATATATATTACACCATATATTTTAGATCACTTTTAACTTAACATCTGGTGTTGCATGTAATATATTTCTCTCTATTGATTAACAGACTTTTAGCATCCTATGAGTTATTGTCTAGATATATCACGTTCTGCTTCTTTGAACCACTGCGTGGACCTCTCTATGTAGCCTCTGCTATATATCGGAGGAGAAAACTAATGTGGATATGCCCGGAAGAAAAAGACGATTCTTGGATTTAAAAAACAATATCATTGCTCATTGCTCATTCTGAGTTCTAAAATCTAAAACTGGGTGCCAACGTGAATTCCGCCATCAACCAACATATTCGTGCCAGAAACGAAGCTGGCTAGAGGACTCGCCAGGAAAACTGCGACAGCCGCCACCTCTGTCGGCCCGCCCAACCGCTTCAGAGGGACCTTCAGTCGCTGTTCCTCCACCCACTCGGGGTTGATCTTTGAATAAAGTTCCCAGGGACCACCCTTGCACAGGATCGGTCCCGGTGAGATGGCATTGACCCGGATGCCCTTCGGGCCTAAGAAGTGGGACAATTCCTGAACATGCTGCAGCTGTGCTGCCTTGCAGGGCCCGTAAGCCGCCGGAGGGGACCGATAGAACTCCCGTCCCATGAAGGAGCTCTGCACGATGATGGAAGCCTGGGGGGACTTCTCCAAATAGGGGGTGGCTGCCCTGACCAGCTCAACGAAGCCCATGACATCGATCGCAAAACTGCTCTCCCAGTGCTCCGTCTCGCCTTCCATATGCATCGGTGATGCTGCGGCTTGTCAGTACGTTTTTAAACCGTGTATACCAGGGAAATCACTTACCATTGGCGATAATCACGTCAATTCGTCCAAGTCGCTCGGCGGAGCTCTCGACCCACTGGACGATCGCGTCTTTGCTAGCAACATCGAACGCCGTGCCTACGGCGCGGGCGGTATTCCCTTCAGGGAGTGTCGCATGGAACTCATCAAACTCCTTATTGGTGACTGTCCGGGCACAGTACGACACATTGGCTTCCTCCTCGAGGAATTTATGTACCATTGCCTCCCCCATACCCCGTGTGCCTCCTAGTTCCCCCGTTAGTCGGATGCAGCTTGATATATTTTACTTATTCCTCTTACCTGTAATGAGCACATGGGCACCTTTGAGACCAGTTGTGAGGACCATGGTTGAGAATAAAATTTGAAATTGAAATTGGGCGGATAGAAGAAACAAAGAGACTTGAAAAAGCGAAATAGATTCTGGATCCCATCGGCATTTGTAGTATTTGCTTTATAGGATGGATATAATTGGCTCTCAGATCCTTTTGGACAACTAAACCCTCCGGGCCACAAGAAGTCAACACTTACCCGATTTGGACTGTCTCCCAAACTCCGAAACTCCTTTAAGGAAATCACATATATCTACATCCGGCCGCGAAAGGAGGGAAAGGAGGCAAAGGAGATGGGATATTGTTTTTATTTCTTTTTGAATCCGTGTATTTGTACCCTTTCTATTCCGCAATGTGATTCTTGCACGGTAAAGGGGTTGTGATAATTTTGCTTCCCATCTCCATAATGGTAGATAATTATCATTCGTCGCTGGACGAGGCAAAGACACCTATCCAGTCCGATGGATCAGTACAGAAGTCTGACTTGGTTGAGACCGACGGACCATCCTCGGCATCGTCACAGATCGCAGCAGCAACGGAATCCATTGCAGAAAGTGTTCGAAACTTCCTTGAGATACGCCAGGGTGACAGTGCAGATGATACCGGAGTGGTATTTGACAACGTATCAGCCGTGGGAAGCGGAACCGGAGTAAGTGTCACTGATTCCAATCGAGATTCTTCACTAGGAACCCATTTGATTAATGCTTGGTAGTCGCAAGAAGCACCCACTGTCACGTTGGCGGCTCAATCAGCCTTTGGGCTGTTAAGTCCTCTACAAAACAGACAAAGAAAGCAGTATTCTCGACCCATTCTCAGCGGATTCTCAGGTACGATACACCCCGGAGAAATGTTGCTGGTATTGGGTAAACCGGGAAGCGGGTGTACAACTTTCTTGAAGACCCTGTCAGGTCTGTGGGATGAGTACAAGGAGATACAGGGTGAACTCACCCTGGGCGGTCATCCGCTGCAGGATGTTATGGCACAGCGGCCACAAGATATTCTCTTCTGCGGTCAGTTCTCCTTTGTTGCTGTTTTGTCCTTTGAGAAACATACTGACGCCTTCATTAGCCGAGTCTGATGACCATTTTCCTACATTGACCGTGGCGGAGACCCTGCGTTTTGCAACTAGGGCACGATGCGGCCCCAACGTCTCGGCTCGTGAGATTGACACAATGGTTGCTCAGCTAGCCAAGCTAGTCGGTCTTGAAAATGTCCTGAATACCAAGGTAGGAGATGCGAAGATTCGAGGAGTTAGCGGCGGAGAGCGACGGCGGGTGTCTCTGGCAGAGGCCCTGGCCACCTGTGCCCGGTAAGCGGTCCCTTTATCAAGTACCCAATGGTGATTCATCAGCTCATACATTCTAATAGCCTTATCTGCCTGGATAATCCAACACACGGACTGGACTCGTCCACGGCGGTTGAATTTATGGAGATGATGCGCGAATGGACGACGCAAAGTCGATGTGTGGCCGCGATGAGCGTCTATCAAGCCAGTGATGCCATTGTCTCCTACTTTGACAAAGTTCTGGTGATCAACTCTGGTCGCCAGATTTACTATGGCCCGGTGCAGGGAGCAAAGGCTTATTTTGAAGATCTTGGGTTCGAGTGCTTATCGACCACCACCATTGCCGACTTCCTCAATGTCATGTCCGCTGACCCAGACGTGCGACGAGCTCAGGAAAACAAGGAAAACCAGGTCCCACGAACAGCGGAAGAGTTTGAGCGTGCGTTCAGTGCGAGTCGCATCTACCAGGAAATGCAAGCGTCAGTTCGGGTGGCCAAGGAGCGATCCCAAGCTCACCCCAGTGCTCTTGTCAAAGCATCATCATTTGCTCTCCCTATCTGGCATCAGATCTGGTACTGTGCCAGCCGCCAATTTCGCATCGTCACCAGTGATTATAGCTTGTGGGCGGTGGAACTCACCACCATCGTCATCCAGAGTATAGTACTGGGTACACTGTTCCGGAACCAGCAGCGAACGACGAATTCCCTATTTATCTTCGCATCTTCCTTGTTCTATTCAGTCCTAGTGCCGGCCCTGCAGTCCATGTCGGAATTCGGCAATGGATTCGCTCAGCGGCCGCTCATCCTGAAACAGAAGCGATATCAGATATCACGCCCAATTGCCTACGCGCTCGGCCTGGTCACGACGGATGTCGTATGGAAGATAGCGGCGATCTGCTATAATATACCCTTATACTTCCTGACTGGTTTCCAACGGACCCCCGGGAACTTCTTCACCTGGTTTCTGATTATCTACCTGGAGCACCTCGCCCTGTCTATGTTCTTTCGCTCTGTCGCCATCTTCTCTCCTAACATGCATCGAGCTGTGCTCCCGGTCGGGATTTTCTTTAATATGTACGTCCTCTACACGGGGCTCTACATACCTGCACCACAGATGCAAGTATGGCTCGGATGGTTGCGATATCTAAATGTCAGTGCAGACCGCATCATAAAATTTGGATAAATCATGCTAACATATCACAGCCCCTATATTATGCATTTGAGTCTGTGATGGTAAATGAATTCAGAGACCTGAGCTACCAGTGCAGTGTCTCGGATCTGGCCCCAGCGGGGCCAGGATATACCGACATAGCCCATCAGGTCTGTACCGTGGTAGGGTCGCAACCTGGGGATCGTTTCTTGTCCGGGGCATCATACATTCGCGCCCAGTACGGATTCGAAACCTCCCACCTCTGGAGGAATGTAGGCATTAACGCTGCCTTGTTCGTATTCTTTGCCCTTTGCTCTGGGTAAGTCACCCGCCGCTGGAACCCAGTCCTCGAAGAACGTCAAGTCTGACACTTATATTTGAGCAGGATCGGGATGGAGATGCTGAAAACACCCGCAGGTAAATTGGCCACTGTTTTCTACAAGAGCGGTCCACGAGGAATACATCGCCGAGATAAAGTCGATAGCGAAACTGGACCAGTCCGTGAGACTGTAGAGGTATCTGGTGGCCAAGTCAACGACGAGCATCGGTCACAAGAACACCAGGATTCCGACAAGAACCACAATCTTGCATGGACCAATCTTTGTCTCGACATCAAAACCAAGGATGGGGATCAACGTCTTCTGAACAATCTGAGCGGCTCGGTCAAGAGTGGACAACTCAAGGCTCTCATGGGAGTTTCGGGTGCGGGAAAGACAACCCTGCTGAATGCGCTCGCCGGCCGTTCCATCGGCACTCTTACAGGAACACTGGCGCTCAACGGTCAAGTGCTTCCTACATTCTTCCGAAGTCGAATGGGTTACGTGCAACAGCAGGACATTCATCTTCCCACCCAGACCGTGCGGGAGGCATTGCAGATGACGGCGCGACTTCGACGCCCAGAGTCCATCTCCGTAGCAGACAAGAATGCCTACGTCGAGAAAGTGATCGAGTGGTTGAATATGGAACATATTGCGGACGCCCTTGTTGGTGTCCCTGGGGCCGGTCTCAATCTTGAACAACGGAAGAAAGTCAGTATTGGCGTGGAGATGGCATCCAAACCTGAGATCCTCTTCCTGGATGAACCGACCTCAGGTCTCGATGGACAATCTGCCATGTTGATCGCTCGCCTGCTTCGTCGTCTGGCGGACTCGGGTCAAGCTATCCTGTGTACGATTCATCAACCGGCAGCCGAGCTCATCGAGCAGTTTGACAAGTTGTATTTGTTGAGCCGTGGAGGTAACTTGGTCTATGACGGGCCCCTAGGAGCACGCTGCCACGAGGCAATCCAGTACTTCCAGCCACGGAGTCGCCCCTGTGGCCCGGAAGAGAACCCAGCAGAGTATTTCCTGTCTGTAATCGGAGCTGGGTCTCGGAACGACGCCCATGTGGACTGGGCTAGTCTCTGGAATGACAGCCAGCAGGCCAAGGAGCAAGAGAAGGTGGAACAAAGTCTGGTCCCTGCCGTACAGCAAGCACCACCACTGGAGCAACAGTCATTATATTCGGTACCGTTCCATGTGCAGCTGTGGGTTGTGGTTCAGCGAACGTGGCTCTATTACTGGAGAGAACCCGATTATGTCACGTCAAAGCTCTGGATGAGCGTCGGCAACTCCCTGCTCAACTCCCTCACGTACCTGCAGTCCCCTAACACAGAGCGAGGAGCGTACAATCGTGTCTTCTCTGCCTTCATGTCACTCATTGTTGGCCCCCCGCTAGGGTTGCAGGTGCAACCACGCTTCGTGACTCTACGGGATATCTTCGTCCAGCGGGAGCGGGAGAGCCTGACATACCACTGGATGGCGTTTGTCTTAGCTGCGTTTATCGTGGAATTGCCCTTCACATTTCTCAGCTCGCTTGTCTATTGGCTATTGTGGTACTTTCCCGTTGGCTATTTCTATGCCCCCTCGCGTGCAGGGTACAGTTTCCTCATGTATGAGCTCTTTGGTGTCTTTGCCACCAGTCTGGCTCAGCTATGCGCATCACTGATGCCCAATATCGAGGCAGCCTTCGCGGCCAACGGATTCTTCTTCATGTTCTGCAACACCTTCGCGGGTACGCTTTCACCAAAGCCGGTGACACCCTCGGGCTGGCGCTGGTTTTACAACATCTCCCCTCTGTTCTATCTGGGCGAGGGCGTTACTGTGGATGTGTTGCAGGATTTGCCCATCCGATGCGATGAGTCCGAGGTTTCAATCTTCTACGCGGCGAATGGTACTACCTGTGGTCAATACGCCCAGGAGTTCCTGAAAAGCGCCACGGGATATCTACTCAATCCCACCAGCACTGCGGAGTGCCAATATTGTCGGTACCGTGATGGACAATCATACGTAAGTACTTCTAACCAGGCCAGAGGAAGTCAATACAACCAAGCTAGTCAAGAAACTAATCATTCATTAGTACCAACAATATGGTTATGAGTTCGCCCATCGGCATCGAAACATTGGCATTTTCATCGGGTTTATCGCATTCAACTTCACCATGGTTCTGGTTATGACCTATCTCACCAAAACGCGCCGTCAGTGATGGAAAGATAGAATTTACTCTGCTGTAGCCCTAGGTTACGTACGGGAGGGAAACATTGTTTCGGGGGTGGTTTTCTTGTTAAATAGTGAAAATGTTAGAAAATAACAGATTAATAGAGATATATAATTTGAATGATCTATTTCTCTTCGGATCATTCGCGTATCACTCCGTTCACATTGTCCTGTTCTTGGCTGTATCGAACTCTACTCTAATATTTACTACCGACTAGGACAGACTTGTCGTCCACTACAGCTCCGACTTGTCAATAACCTTTTCAAAAACAGTCCTTTCTCCGCATATAGCTAAATGAGGAAATGGAACTATACCGACATGGGCGGGTGAGGAATCACTACCATGATGGGCTTTCCTTGGCCAATCTGGTTTGAGCTCAACCCCGACTTCTCCATGGAGTAAGCCACGACAGTATCTGATACCAAGAAGCCTTGGCTACCAAGACCTTATTGGTCTTGGCTTAGCGGATCATGGCACAGACTTGTATTTAGACAACTATTTCTTCAGGGAATTTGGGGTACTGAGAACCTTATTATACCTGATCGGAAGCCCTTCTTTCCCTCACCCTGTGGTCTTTCTATTTTTGATCAATCATTACTGTCTGTTTGCCAATCCAACGCAGAGCGATATGAAAATGGCAGCTGAAGGAACAATTATGCCCGCCTCAGAGGAGGGTCAGCTAAGCTATGATACCTCATCCTCTCAGCCCAGAAATAGCAAGGAGCAAGACTTCCAACCCATACCGCAGATTGGCAGCCCAGTAAGGTACCCCATCTTCACACTCAGCATTAAAATGTCGTCTGATTGTCGGTGACTATTACTAGACTGCTTTGGGAATGGGCGCTTTCGCAATTGCCTTTACCACTTTATCCATGAGTCTTATGGAGTGGCGAGGTGCAGCTATTACCAATGCCTATATTGGTAACTGCTTTTTTACAGCGGGCCTGGGCTTAGTTTTAGTCGCCCAGTGGGAGCTCGTGCGCGGGAATTCCTTTGGTCATACGGTCTTTGGAGGCTTTGGTGAGCCCTCAGTTCTTTCATCCTACAATCGTCGTGCATAATGACCGGGGTCTAATCTCCTTCCTACCCAGGTTTGTTCAACTTGGCTTTTGGCGCGATCAATGCGCCAGCCTTTGGGGTGGCAGATGCCTTTAAAGATGATCCCGCCGCGTTGAATAATGCGATTGGCTATTTTCTGCTCGGTAAGAGTTCTTCCGCAGATGTTCTTTTCTTTTCCTTTCTCTTCCTTAGAGTTTTGGCTAAACATGACGTTATAGTATGGGGGGTATTCGTTCTGTTCTTTACCATTGCGGCAATGCCAATGTCAGTTGATATACTTATATACACGGATGCCTCGTCTGAAAACATGATCGCAGCTGACCGGAAACAGGAACTTTGTGTACACGGCCATGCTAGGAACGTCCCAAATCACATACACAGTGTTGGCCGCCTCGTATTTCTCGTTTGCCGACGATAATGCATCTACTGGGGTCGCCCTGAAGAAGGCCGCGGGTGCATTCGGGTTCGTCTCAGGTTTGTTCGCCTGGTACACGGTCGGCCACTTGATGTGTCAGGACGCACTCCTATTCTCATTCCCGTTGGGCGACACAAGTCCCTTGTATGCGCGATTGCGACGACAGAAGAGGTATTGAAGCGCACCCTGAGTAGGAGATCATTGGTTGAGGGGGTGATGTTATCTTGAACGGCCTAGTAGTGTGCGGGAAACGAGCTAGCTTTGGGGGGTCGGAATTGACTTGATGGCGCGAGAGTGATTGTGGGATCCAATGAAAGACATCGCGTTCGTAAACACAATGCTAGGATCTTCTGTTACGATATACAGATATAAATTCTACACGGCATGTGTTAAAGTTGAACTCTTGAAAGATGTAGTGTATACCAAAAGTGTAGTATAAAACGGGAATTGTAAACACATCTGGCCTTTCATTTTGTGAAGACTCATGTATACTCGTATAAGAACCTCCTTTCTTCTGTCCATAAACTCTTAAGCTCTAAAGAAAATAATTACAGATTTGGCCGGTGCAAGGGACTAAATACAAGCTGAATTAGAACTCAACCCTTCGATGCGGTGTAATTTAGCCTATAAAACAAATTTTGCAGGAGATCAAACTGCACCGGGGGTCCTGAGCCTGGGTACTAGATGGAGTACAGAAGAACCAATTAGGGTTACTACGTATGGTTGAACGACATGGGGATCGTTGAGAATCAACTTCTCAACACTAACCCAACGAGAGTAACCGGTTCCTCACTAGCATATATTCGGATGTTGATCTTTGCTAGATATGGTTATATAGTAGGATTATAAATCATCATTATTTCGAGCTGAAACGCCCTCCAACATAACAGTATAGACAGCTCCCCCGCTGACTTCATCAAAACTCGACCTGTTGCCAGTACGCACATCGGTCTGTATTGGTCGAGTCCAGCTTGATGTGCACCCCGTTGTCTCCCAGAGAAAGCACATTGGCTTTTCCTTGATGGAGAGGCACATTGAAGTCTCCCTTGGCATTCGGGTTCCCCGTCTTGACAAACTGCACGATCTGCCGCTGCATGAGTTGTGCGATGGTGGCATTCAGCGACGCATCAGAACCCTGTCCATTGTAGAAGACAGATGTGGTGTCAGAGAGATGCATCGCGGGTGCCACAGCATACTCGATCGCATACCCTGGCGTTGCCACGGCTTCGTGTAAATACCGGGTGTTGCACATGGTGGAGAGCTCGGACCAGAAAAGATTCGCCCGTCCATGCTGACTGCGATAAGGCCTGCTGCCATTGAAGATGGGTGGGTAGAGAACCTCTGCAGTGTAAGCGCGCACGCTGGCATTGGCACCGCGGAGCAACACATCCACGTATCGGTTAAAGGTGACATCGTCGGTAACATTGGCCGGAGCCAACATAAAGCCTTCATTGGCGGTATACGAGGTAAGGATTCGGACCGAGGGATCGACCTTGCGCTCTAACAGAAGTCGCTTGGGGCTATCGGGGACAAAGTCTCCATCAATGGCCTATCGTGATAAATGGCGAACAATCTGGTCAGACTTTGAATAATAAAGGAAATAGCTACAGGTGGTACTCACAGGTCCTAGCACGCCAGACGCATATGGACGGGACGCCACCAGCTCGTAGTTAGCATCTAGCAGGGCCTGGGAAGGCAGACGTCGGGCCTCCTCCAAGCTAGTGACATTCAACAACGCCAGGAATTTGTCCAACAGGTCGTCCTCGATAGCTGGAGTCTTTGTACCCGGTTCCCAGGCTGGACTCTGCGCAATGATCTGGGCAAATGGGGGGCTAATGGCGCGTCCGTAAGCCGTCAGCTGCATCATGATTGAGCCCCCACCGGCCGAGACCCCCATTACGGTGACGCGCGATGGATCACCACCGAACTTCGTAATATGCCGTTGCACCCATTCCAGCGCCAGACGCTCATCATATAGCCCGGCGTTAGGTACGCCCCCTGCCGACTTAAATTTCTGGCCTGACAGCCATCCAAATGCGCCCAGCTGGTTGAAACATTTCCCAGATAAGCCACTGAAAGAGAAGAAGACTAATGTGCGGGAAAGAGGAGGAAACTACATACTCGATAATTGACTCCAACATAGATTATGCCGGGGGATCCATTTTCCCTGCTGGCTGCGATCAAGCCGAAGGGATTCTGATCTGACTTAGAGCCGGACACGTAGGCTCCATCCTGGAAGTACACTAACACGGGTGCACCGTGCTTGGGTTTTCCATTTTCTCGTCGTCGCTTAGCTATCACGCTTTCTGGGACGTATACATCAAGGAATAGGCAATCTTCCGACTCCAGAGGATTTTGCTCTGCGACGGGCCGCGGCTTGGTGCAGCGATCCTCTCGATAAACCTTGTCATATGCGGCGGTGAAATTAAAATCAGTGCCTGTGTTTACGGCACTGACAAATGCGCCTTGCACATTGAACCAACAAGCCTGGGACTGGGGACAGATATTACCAAGTCCCTTGCCATTGACGACCTCGTGACTGCGATTGCGTGGGGGAACGGGCAGAGCGAACCGCAATTCGCCTAGCGGGGGTTCGGCATAGCGGATATTGGAGAATTGGTAATAACGACCGGTTGACTAAGTATGTCATTCACCTGATTAGAACGATTTCTAAGCCTTTCATTTTTTTTCTAACTCGTATCAAACTCACATTAAAGCCAATGGCTTGGTGCCGCTGATAGCCCAGGTCCACAATCGGCAACTCGGCTGCCGCAGCAGTCCCTGCAGCCAATAACAGACAGGCCAAATCAATGATCTGCATTGGGAATGAATTACAATGAATTCCAAATGTCTCTTGTATTGCAGTAATTAGGATTTTCTTCAGTTTAATACAAGTTATATATGTGGAGCATATGTGTGCATGTACTCCATAGACCCCTCTAAATAGAAAGAAACAGCAAAAGAGGCTAAAAGGGGACTCGAAATAAAATTCCGTTTACGAAGTGATCCTCTCTCCAGAGCTGCATACCAAGGTTGTATCCATAGATTATAGCTAATCACGTTCCATGGTTGGTACCTCTAAAATCTTGGAACCGATTAGAAATTAACAGAGCGGGTCCATGGATGCAGGTTGGCCCACTTGATTACCTTTAGAGATGGATTAGGTGAACGCGGGAACTCCCGCTCCGAGTCCAAAAGGAGATTCGGAGTTGGTTAGTAAAACGGTAAACTGTGGTTGGTCAGATACCAAACTGACAAAGATGAATTTCCCAAAGGAGTAATGCATTGTCACCAAAATCTCCTGTTCCAGTACTGCTCACACTTTAAATAACCAGCCAGGGTCGGGCAAAATGGATCTCAATACTTTCGACAACCTCCTACAGCGGCTATCTATAATTCTGCCTTCTATTTTTACTTTATTACGACTCCATTGGGCAGGTACATAGAAAGCTAATTTCCCAATCAGCTGACTAAGTGCCGCTTGGTTCGCTTCCCACAATGAGTATAGACAATTCTCCAAGTGAGAGCGTGCTCGAAAGTCAAACGCCAGATCGCATAGACGAATCACTTCCAATCCAAGCCGGGGGTGGTGAGAAGGATGCAGTCCAGACACGGGACATTACGGGCTTCCGCTGGCTGCTCGTCTGTATCGCCGTGTTCTCCGCCAATCTGCTCTATGGCTTGGATAATACCATTGTGGCCGACATCCAGGGTCCTATTGCGGGTGACTTCGACGAGTATACCCGGCTAGGCTGGCTCGGTGTGGGCTTCACCTTGGGATCGGTGGTTTTCATTCTCCCGCTGGGCAAAGCTTACGCCATCTTCGACACAAAATGGCTCTTCCTCGGTTGTTTGACCATGTTTGCAGCAGGAAGTGCCCTCTGCGGTGCGGCCCCAAGTATGAATGCCATCATTGTTGGGCGCGTATGGGCGGGAGCAGGTGGAGCAGGCATGTATCTGGGGTAAGTTGTATCATGACAGCCAGAAACAGAAATAAAAAGGACTAACCAAGAAAATCTAGAAATCTGAATCTGATTACTATCCTGACAACACCCACGGAACAGCCCGTGTATGTGGGTCTGGTTGGTTTGATCTACGGCACTGGCTGTATTCTGGGCCCCATCATTGGTGGCGCCTTTTCGGATAGTTCAGCCACATGGCGATGGGTATGTGGAATATCTTTCTCATTTGTCTGGCAGATTGTACTAACACCATTGGACAGTCGTTCTATCTCAATCTGGTCATCTTTGGAGTCATGTCGCCAATCTATGTATTCCTTCTACCCTCTTTGCCGCGCCCAGCAGGTGAAGGCCGCAGCTTCCTCAAGAAGCTTGTGGAGCTGGACTGGGTGGGCACGGTCCTTTCCGCGGGAATGCACATCGCCATTATCTTGTTCATTGTATTTGGCGGTGTCGAATGGTCCTGGACGGATGGGCGGAATATCGCTCTGTACGTGGTCTCCGCTGTCTGCACCATTGCCTTCGTGCTCAGCCAGTACTACTGCGTGGGAACCAACAAAGAAAACCGGTTGTTCCCAGGCGAGTTCTTGCGGAACCCCACAATGATCCTTCTCTATGTCATCATGGCCTGTGGCGGTGCCGCCCTTTTTGTGGCAGTTTACTACATTCCACTCTACTTCCAATTCGTCCATGGTGACTCCGGAATCATGTCGGCGGTCCGGTTGTTGCCGTTCGTGTGCTTCTACGTGGCTACGATTCTGCTGTGTGGATATGTCATGCCTAAGACCGGCTTCTTTATCCTCTGGTACCTGGTGAGCGGCATCTTCATGCTCATTGGATCCGTGTTGATGTACACCGTGAAATTGGATACCAGTGCCGCCAACGTTTACGGTTACTCTATCCTGATGGGGCTGGGCATGACCACCACACAGGCCGCCTACGCAGTGGGACCTACCATTGTGGCTCCCGATCGGGTGGCCGAGTGCCTGCAATTCATGAATATTGGCCAGGGCCAGAGTCAACTGTTGGGATTGGCCATCGCAAGTGCCATCTTCCAAACCAAGACCCTCAACGGGCTGACTTCCCTGTTGGGCAATAAGGGATATTCGCAAGCGGAAATTCAAGGTGCCGTCGCCGGCGCCCAGAGTACCCTAATGGAGCGGCTGCCCCCGGCCTTGAGGGAGCAAGCCCTGAAGGTGATTGTGAGTTCGATCAGTGATGTCTACGTGATGGCGGTATCGGCGGGAGCCCTGTACGTGGTTGCATCTTGCCTGCTGCCTCGCCGTCGGTTCTAGAATCATTCTAGGGAGGAGGAGAAGTAATGGTATTTGGTAATAGGGTTCCTTTTTCTTGTTCTTCTTGCGAGCGCAAGGTAACCCTCTGGGTTGTCTTTCGCTCTTTTCGTTTATAAATCGTAATGTAAGTAGGTTGTGGATCAAAATACATATCCCTAGGAGATAGACTAGAATATACATCAACACTGGAGATGTTTCTACGTTTCAATACAGCAGATGAAGCCGGTTGACCGGTTATCATCCATGTTTATACCAATGTAGTAACATAATAGTCTCCGGAACTCCGACTCCGTATCCTACCTAGTACTAGTATAGATAAAGCATAAATGAGTATATATATCTAGCCCTTCTCTCCTCATGTCCTGGTATTCGACATTGCCGAAACAAAGTCATACCCCGCAAAGCTAGTTATCATCCAACGCAATACCATGGCATCCTCTATTCCCAGCACCTACAAGCAGGCCATCTTCAAGGAAGAAGGTGCTAGACTGACCCTGGAAGAAGTCGCATTGACTCTACCCAAGCGTGATGAGATTCTGGTCAAAGTCGAAGCCTGTGGCGTATGCCATTCGGACCACTTTGCGCAAACGAACCTCATGGGAGGAGGATTGTGAGTCATTCCGTGCTAGGGCCCTGGGGTACATAAGGTTCGGGCTAACTTTCCGGCCTTCTGTAGTCCGATTGTTCCCGGCCATGAGATTATCGGACGCGTGGCTGCCATTGGAGAGGGCGAGACTCTTTGGAAGGAAGGAGATCGGGTTGGGGGTGGATGGCACGGCGGGCATGATGGTATATTATTCTTTTCTCATTGAAAGGGTCTGATTACTTGACGAGACTACATACTAATTCACTAAACAGGTACCTGTGGGCCATGCAAAAAGGGCTTCTTCCAGATGTGCGATAATGGAGTAGTCAATGGCATTTCCCGGAATGGCGGATGTATATCTTTCCCTTTTCTAAACTCCTCTTCCTTCTCTTATTATCACTCTTTTATACCACCCAATCGATGGAATAGAATCTCAATGCTAATCTTTTCACCCCGGTAGATGCTGAGTATTGCATCATCCGCCGCGAAGCCGCCGTGCGCATTCCCGAAAACGTCAACGCCGCCAAGTATGCGCCCATGCTCTGCGCCGGCGTGAGCGTCTTTAACTCGATGCGCCAAATGAAGATCCCGCCGGGTGAAGTGGTCGCCATCCAGGGCCTGGGCGGACTCGGACATTTGGCGGTACAGTATGCGAACAAATTTGGCTACCGCGTCGTCGCACTCTCGCGGGACTCCTCAAAAGAGGAGTTTGCCAGAAAGTTGGGAGCACATGAGTACATTGACACGAGTAAAGAGGACCCCGTCACTGCATTGCAGAAACTGGGCGGCGCATCTCTGATAGTCTCTACGGCGCCTGTGCCGGAGATCATTAACCCGCTGATCCAGGGCCTCGGTGTGATGGGGAAGTTGTTGATTTTGTCCAGTAAGCTTTCCTGGAGGTGGTTTTATGATATTTTCGTCTGTGCTGACAAGGATATAGTTGTTGGTGGTATTGAGGTGCATACTGGCCTGTTGGTGAGTTGGACTTGCCCCTCTGGAAATCAGACATTAAAAGAAGACGAGAAAGAGGGAAACACTGACCCCATTGTAGGTTGGAAAGGGTAAGTCGATCTGGAGTTGGCCCAGCGGCCACGCCACCGATTCTGAGGACGCTATCGCATTTGCGGACCTGCATGGCATCGATTGCCTGATAAAGGAGTTCCCCTTGGAGCAGTGCAATGAAGCATTCGGTATGAAATCTCCTTCCTTTGGTGGGTTCATTCATTCTGACGTGCTGTCCTACTTTTTGCAGATGCTATGATGGAGGGAAGTGTGCGGTTCCGTGCCGTCATCACTATGAACTAAGGGTTGGAGGAATATGAGGGGTGGGTGCCATTATACGGAGTACTTGTGGTGTTGGTTAGACTTGTTGTGTTGGTAGTATCTGCGCGGGCCAGAGTGTGAAAGTTGTGATAGATTGAGTATTTACTGGTACTATGCTCTATATTCCCTCTAATATCTTCATCTTCCCTCATATTTGAACTGTACATTACCCACTCCTTAACAGTTGCCCGAAATATCGCACGCAATTTTTTCGGCCAATGCATCTACTCTGGGTTAGATATTCCGTTTGGGGAAACCAATATATAAGAAAAGGCAAAGACTTACAAAGTGTGGATTGAGGGTGGCCAGGTGGTAGGAACGGCAAGGCCGAGGCATCCACTACGCGCAGGGCATCAATGCCAATGACTCGAGCTTTGGAGTCCACCACTGCCAGGGGGTCATTTACTCGACCCATAGCGCACGTGCAGGAGGCATGGAAAATGGTATCAAAGCTCTTTCGTACATGGTCCAGAATTTCCTCATCCGTGGCGACCTGAGAGCCCGGGAAGTATTCAGGGCCAATCAGAATGGGCTGGATGGCAGTGGTATTGAAGAAGTCACGGGTCCGCTTGAAGGCTGCTACCGCGAGTTCGGCATCCACTGAATCCGTGAGCCAGTTGGGGTTGATAATCGGTGGCACCGCGGCGTCGGGCGACGCGATCGTGATATTTCCTCGCGAACGTGGCGTACAGAGCGAGACCGCAAGCGAGGCGTAGTTGTAGCCGTCACTGGGATTGTCTCGAACATAGTTCTTCTGATAGCCGAAGTATCCACCCATGGACAGGAACTCTACCTCTGGCCAGTCATCTGGGTATTCGGCGAGCACCTGACGGGTATGATTCGAGAGCCAGGTGGACCGCTTAGGTTCGGGAATCTTTTCCCACGCCAGGATGTCCGACGTGGGATTGGTGTAGATTCCAGCCGCTCGCTCGTTGTAGTCACGGTTGGCCTGTGCCTCAAACACCGGGTCAAGCAAGGCTGACTGCGTAATGACATTCACCCGATAGGAGGGGGCGTAGATGATATGATCCTGCATGTTTTGTCCCACACCAGGCCGGTCCGCCACGAGGGGAATATCATGCGCATGCAGCGTGGCGGCGGGACCTACGCCAGAAACCATAAGCAACTGGGGGGATTGCAAGGCCCCTGCTGAGAGTACAATCTCCTTGCGGGCGGAGAGCGTGTACGGGAATCCAAAGGTCTCCACGTCGACACCAATAGCCCGCTTGCCATGGAAACGGATGCGTTTCGCCAGGGCGGATTGAAAGACCGTGAGGTTCGGATCTGCAAGGCCCTTGCGCAGGAATGAGGTCTCGGAGGAGTCGCGATGCATTGTCGTGGCATTGATCGTGTACAGACCGTAGGACTGGCCCAAGAGCGCTCCACTCTGGAACCCGCTGCGTACCTGGAGACCGATCTCCATGAAGGCATATTTCGCCCACGTCGCAAAGGCCTGGGCATAGTGAGGATAGGTCACGGAAAGAGGACCATCGCCGGTGCCCAGGACGGTTGGATCGCTCACGACACTGGCATTGGCTCCGCGCAGCTTGTCGTCTGCAGGGGTATAATTAAGGCTCTTTTCGAAGAATGGCAGAAACTGGTCCCAGGAATAGCTGGGGTCCCCCACCATGTCGGCCCATTGCTGGTGTGCCGCCTTGGTGCCACGTTGATACGCCATGTAATTGCGCGCTGAGCTGCCCCCTAGGCACTTGCCTCGCGCATAGTGGCTCACTCGGTTGTAGGCGCCCTATGTCAAATTCATTAGTCTCTGATCTCCATTGCTCGGTAGAGACAGCTTACCGCTTGAGGGGTGGTGTGAAAGCCCCAATCGATGCCGGGGTGCCAATCGTCGAGATCCGTACCCGCATAGAAGGCGTCTTGGCCGGGGATCTGGCTGAGATTGCCATTGTTCAGCTCATAGAAGCCGCCCGCCTCAATAACGGCCACTGAGCCAGCGCCCTGTTCGGCCAGTCGCGTTGCGATGGTCAAGCCGGCAGTACCCCCACCAATAACAAGGTAGTCAAATGTTTGATTCTTGGGGATGCCAAAGGAAGACCCCAGCATTCGTCGCGCGTACGCATTCCGGTGGGTTTGCGAGTTCGATGCCCCCTCCGGAGCTACAGCGCTGGCTACAGCAACTGCGAGGGCCGTGTAGAGGATGCGCGATATCAATCTCATGATCGGATGCCCAATTGGCGTCAGAAAAAAGGACTCGGCTTCGGAATGAAGTCAAAAAGCGTCTGACTTCTCGAACAGCCAAATCCACGGCTTATTAATGCGGCCTCCACGCAGTTCATCCTTCAGCTTTCCCCTCGGCCGAAGGTAGTCGTGGTGGGGAATTGTTGGGAATGGACCGTATTGTGCCTCCGTAGCTGATGAAGTTGCCCAAAGGAGACAGTGGGAGTTTCGGAGTACTACTTCACGATCGCGATGGATGAATAAGACGGCCTACTTTGTTCCGGATGATGATATATCGAAGGATTCATGTTGCTGGTGGTGGAAGGCCATAAGTATATCGAACCTGGTACCGGTTTACCAGAACTCGCAAACCCAATTCCAATCAGTTTCTCTCTCAACTTTTTGAATCTCTGCAGAATGAAACCCTCTTTGTGGATCAGCCTCGCTGCCTCTCTGATTGGCTTCCGCCCGGTTGCCGCTCGGGATGATTTCCCCGGAGATTATCCCTCAAGCCCCCCGCCTCTTGGCCCTAGTGACTGGGAACGCACGCCCGTATCGGTGTTCTACAAAGTGCTCAACACCCAGCCTGATCCCGACTATGATCTCCTGAAGGAGCTAGTCACCTATGACTGTACTTACGTCTCGCTGACGTTTGACAATCCCACTCTTCATGGTATCATGCCCTGGGCGGGCACACACACCAACGTTGGTCCGCAGGCCTTCATCGATATCTTCACTCGAGTAGGCCTGTATTGGGACCGGGGCCCATTCACCATTGACTTTATCTTTGGTGATGGTGGCAATGTGACAGCGTGGGGCTCATTCACGGCTACGTCGCGCACGCTGGGAAAGACGGTTATCTCGCCCTGGGCCGCTCGAGCACAAGTGAATTCGGCCAACCAGATCTTCGAGTTTCACTGGATGGAGGATACCTTTACCACTGCTTCATCCTTTGGATCGGAGAATAGTACCAAAGTGTTTTATTCCAATCCACAGGGAGGCATCGCCAAAACCTAATTGAGATCCCGCACTGTAGTGGAACAGGGGAAGACTATCACCCCAAAGGGGTTTCGGGTGATTTCCTCTTTTGGAAGCATCCGAATAGGGTTAAGCGTGGGAAGATAAGCGCCTATGAATGAATTTCACCATTTGACAATCGCTTATGTGCATCTTTCATAAGCATAACTCCGTAGGTATCCGTGGACGTACCTAAGTGCATACCTAACTAGACCCTGGGATATCATCTGCATCCCATAGTACTCCTCTCATTCTCTCTTAGGAGTTTTCCGTAACTCCTGTCTCAACCAGGGCCATCGATTCTTGTCCTACACCTGAACCTAATCAGGATGATCGAATGCAAGCAGGGATCTTGGAAGACCGGCAGTCGGTCAGTCGTACAGACCACATGATTGCCAGAGATCTGTATTTGAAGGAAGAAATCCCGTCACTAAGTGCTGGTCCGACAAACAATCAGTACTGCAAGAGCTTCCAATGACCGTCATGGCGAAAATCGATGTGCACCACCATTTCTACCCCCCGGCCATGCGTCAAGGTCGGTCTCAAGGGTCTTGGATTAAGAGGCTGATTAGTTAACTTCAAACAGCCCTGGATCGTGCGGGAGGTGATCCCTCTGGCTGGTACACTCCCCCATGGACGCTGGAGCTAGATCAGGACATCGCACGACGGATGAAGGTGACCACCACCATCCTCTCTGTTACTGCACCGGGACCAAGTATTGAGCCTGATTCTGCCAAAGCTGCGGCTCTGGCACGCAGCTGCAATGAATCTGCCGCCGCCATACGGGACGCTAAGCCACACCAGTATGGCTTCTTCGCCTCCGTACCGTCCCTGTTCGATACAGCGGCTGTCTTGAAGGAAATCGACTACGCTTGCACCACTCTCCATGCTGACGGGGTTACACTATTCACCCGTTACGGCAAGGGTCCCCACTACCTAGGGCATCCAGCCTTTCGACCCATCTGGGCCGATCTCAGTCGCCGCGGTGCCGTGGTCTTCATCCACCCAACCCATCCAGTGGACACAAATCTCGTCAACTCCTGGCTCCCGCAGCCCATGTTTGACTATCCGCATGAGACTGGCCGGGCAGCCATGGACCTGCTAACCAGTGGCATTCTACAAGACTACCCTGGATGTAAGATCATCCTCTCCCACGCTGGCGGGACCTTGCCGTATCTCATTCATCGGGCGGCTACTATGCTTCCCTTGATGCCACGCTCGTTGGGTCTGTCAACTGAAGAGCTGGTAGAGGGTGCCCGGAGCTTCTACTTCGACACGGCTATCTCATCAAACCCGGTCACATTGAAGGCGCTGTTCGAGTTTGCTGCGCCTGGCCATGTACTATTTGGCAGTGACTTTCCCAACGCCCCGCATGATGCGATCCAACGCTTCACAAACTTTCTGGAGGCGTATGAGCTGCCGGAGGAGACCAAGCGACAGGTTAATAGCGGGGCTGCATTGGAGTTGTTTCCGCGACTGAATGGGGTCCCGGAAAAAGCGAGACTCTGAAATGGGTGGGATTATGCTAGAAAGCATTGCAAGAGTATTGGAGTCAAGGCTGGCGAAATAATGTCAATGATCTAAATTCTATTTTTATAGCACAAGTAATAAAAGGATTAACTCGCAATATATCATGGACCTGTCAACGTCTGGTCGGTTTGTCTGTATATTTTGAATTGGGACTTTACTAGCTCAAGTTAGGGCAAGCAATAACTTCTCTCCCAACCTTCATGTTCCACCTAGAATTCAGATCATCCTCATCGTTTCTCCTGATAAAACAATGAGTATTCTTCCTAGTTCTAGATCGAATATAGATAATCGCCACCAGACCATGAAATAATTACCTAAATAGATGGCCTCAAATTTCCAAGTTTGCACATGTCATCAGATTACCTCGACTCCGGCAACAATTCAGTTTTGGGAAGATTAGAAAGAAGCCTGCTTTTGGATGTCATCTTTTTTCCCTTTCATCATTTACCCGAGAACTCTGTATATGCAGCCAACTCTCCAAGTGTTTCTCCATGGGGAATCTTAGCCGGGGGGGGGGAAACACTCCTTTGGGTAACTGAATTCCCTTCGATGATCACAGCCAATCCCATGAAGCACTTGGACATCGACCCCTCCCTAGATCGCCTTGTCTGACTATAAGTCAGCATAACCCATTATCATCTCGATGCTGAAGAAATCTAAGCCTTGTCCGATCCAGCCACGATCGGCCTTATTAACTATGGAACCATTTTTGTTGCTACTCCTGGTCTTGCTACTATCCATCGTTCTCATACGATATGCTTTCACCTATGGTCATCGAATCAGTACCATGCCCCCTGGTAAGTGTTTGTCTTCGAAGTTGAAAGCGGGGTTCTCATCTGGTATAGGTCCACCTACCCTACCATTCATTGGAAACATCCACCAAATCACCAAGAAGTACACCCATATAAAGTATGATTTCCTCCCCATTCCCTGAAACAGAACGTAAATGCTCACCTCCAATGTCTTGTGGAGTTCAGATTCACCGAATGGGCCGCCCAGTATGGTGGGCTGTATATGCTCAAGATTGGGAATGGCAATATGGCCGTCATCACCGATCGTCGAATTGTCAAAGAAGTCCTCGATCGCAAGAGCGGCATCTACAGCCATCGGCCCCATTCTTATGTGTCGCACGAGCTTATCACCAAAGGTAATCACCTGCTGGTCATGCATTATGGCGACCAGTGGCGCACCTTCCGGCGACTGGTTCACCAACACCTGATGGAGACTATGGTGGAAAGCCAACACACCCAGATCGTCAACGCCGAGGCCATACAACTAGTGCGAGACTATATGGTTGACCCGGAGCACCATATGGCGCATCCGAAGCGATACAGTAACAGTATCACCAACTCGATCGGTAAGTCTCCCTCTCATATATTCAGTGCCTGAAAATTACTAAACCTCCATCGCAGTCTTTGGAATCCGCACGGCCAACAGGGAAGGATCCAACATGCGACGGCTTTACAAACTCATGGAAGAATGGTCGGAAGTAATGGAAACAGGCGCAACACCACCAGTAGACATGTTCCCCTGGTTGAAATTGCTGCCACAGTGGCTGTTTAATAACTACGTCACCCGGGCGAAGGCCATCGGCGTGCAGATGGAGACCCTCTATGTCGATATCCTGAATAAGGTAATCAAGCGGCGGGAGGATGGTCATAACAACGGCACATTTATGGACAAGGTCCTAGATAGCCAGGGAAAACATAACCTCCCTTGGCACCAGCTGGCCTTTATCGGCGGTGTTCTGATGGAAGGTGGCTCGGATACTAGCTCTAGTCTCACCCTGGCTATCGTGCAAGCACTGATCCAAAACCCCGATGTCCAGCGAAAGGCACATGCTGAGATTGACTCTGTTGTCGGCCACGACCGGTCGCCTGTCTGGGAAGACTTTGAGCGGCTTCCTTATATCAACATGATCGTCAAGGAAGGTCACCGGTGGAGGCCCATACTTCCACTCTGTTTTCCCCATGCATTAGGAGAAGGTAAGTCCATTTGTTTCTTCTTTCAATTTCTGTCCTTTCTTTCCAATTATGATCCTCTTCTAACCTCTGGCCCATGGATGCTCTTATAGACGACTGGGTCGATGGCAAATTCCTCCCCAAAGGCACGACAGTTGTGGTCAACACATGGGGAATGCACATGGATCCGTCCCAACCCGACGACCCAGCTGCTTTCATCCCTGAGCGCTTTGCGCAGCACCCTCAACTGGCTCCCGACTATGTGCCGGGAACATGGGAGCGTCGTGATCACTACGGCTACGGGGTTGGGCGCCGGATCTGTCCGGGCATTCACCTGGCTGAGCGCAACATGTTCCTGGCCATTGCTAAACTGCTATGGGCGTTTGAATTCCAGCCGGGAGAGGGCACCATGGATACTGATCCCGTGACTGGGTATCACAACGGCTTCCTTTACTGTGCTAAAGACTACCCTTGTCGACCTGTAGTACGCAACGACACCATCCGGGCGACTATTGAGAGAGAATATAAGACTGCGACTGCAGATGTGTTTTCCCGGTTCACTGAGGGATAGATGATAACTGAAGTCATTGATGGAGATTATGGTGGTGGAAGAGAATTATATCGCTAAATGATAGTTTATCAAATTTCCTTCGCTTTTGGTCTTCTTCCTTGGTCCCATCTGTAATAGAAATCTGGCCTAAGCCACCAGACAACAAAAAGAGAAATTCCATAAACTGCCCCAACAATCCCTAAAGCGACATCACCCATGACATAGAGTGAAATAATTAGCAAACAGCTCGTGCTCATGAGCCAGTAAGTGAGACGAATCCAATGTTCTTTCTCGCCTCTGCATGACAAGCTTAATTTGAACACAGAGAACAAGTTGAGCAGAGTTAGCAAATAAAACGGCACAAACAGTATCAGACCCATCGCGCTGTTCCCCAAATATATGGCTGAAAAGATGGAATAACTGCGAAGTCCGTTAGCGATCTGGGCACTCGAGCTGTTCGAAGTTATGGTAACTGACCCGACGAGAATAAAAGGAAATAAAAGACGCCACCAGATTCTTCCGCGCCCAAGCGCCTGCAAGAACACTCGAATAATGCTTCCAATGACAAGGGGTACAAGTATTGTGCCAACCATAAGCGGCACCGCAATCTCAAAGAAGTTTTCCAAAGACCATGATTGGTTGGCTCCCTCGTCCACAATCTTGGACTTAGTTATGGTGATGTTTTCCGGATTGGTTGGATCAATGTTGGTAGTATTGCGCCACGACGATTCAAACTTCGTGTATTGGTTGATGTTCATTCCTAAGAAGCTCTGGAATTGAATAATTAGACGGATAATTTCACGGGAGCTGCGTCATGAACTTACAGACACAAATGCAAGTGGCAAGTACAGTCCGGCGAGAATTCCCAAGATGCTTGTTCGACGTATTTGGAGAAAATCTAACTGCTCGCGAACGTCTCGACATACATCTGGTATCCTTTGCAAAGACAACTCAACTTCATCATGAAGGTAGTCTAGATCATTCATTCCCATTTCGAGCTCATTAATCAGACTCATCTCGTCATCGTCGCGATGCCCTTCAATCAGGTTAACTTGGTCGACCACCACCTGAAGAGTACATCGGTTTTCTCGACAGCAATCCTTGGCGACACGGTGGCAGTCTTCTAGGTGCCGAAGATATTGCATCTTGCTCGCGGAGGGACGAAGCCGTCCTTCGTAGGCCTGATCAAGTTAGTTCAAGCACAAGGTTGGTTACTGTGGACGGCAGCGCTCACCATATAATTGATATCGTCGCATGCTTTTGTTAGGAAAGTGACAAGCTCCTCGGTGATCTTAGCAGATACAACTCGGAAGAGCCGCATGATATACAGAAGGCCAGGAACATCATGCTGAAAGAGTTGGGGAAGAAAATTGCGTCGTAACTTCACTAAGGTGTTGTGAGAGTTCGCAACGACAATTGCCCGCCGAATCTGCTCGTATTCCGTCGAGGTTAAGATGACATCCAGAGTCTTTACTTGAGGATGTTTTCCATATGGCCGGAACACGTAAACTGTAAGATCCGTCGTGTAGTATGGAGCATTAATCCATTTGAACGGGAACTTCAATGGCACCTGGACGTAGTGTTCTGGTGCTTTGTTGCCTATCATGCCTAGTTAGCGCAGGTATGAGATCTTGCATGAAGCCGGGTACTGTACGATGAGATGGTAAATTTGGGTTCCATGCCGGGAGAGAAAGCTCCTTTGCACATAGGCTTCCCGTAATTTCACTCATTGTTGCACCACTTAATTTCCATTGGCTTTGGAGAATCCGGATGACCATTTGACTTGGCACGGAATAAGCTTGTTGAAGACGCTCATTACCGAGAAGGAAGACTCTGTGAATAAAGGAAAACACACGGCCTAGATTCGTGGTGTCGGGGGTAATGAAGCAGATTTCCAACGCAGACTCATTTTTCTCCATAGAAGAGCGCAACTGCTCGTAGCACGCGGACCAGGTATCATATTTCTCAAATATAAGCTCGTCCGCATTAGTCCCTTTATACAAAAAGGTTTGTTCAGCTAGGCCGAAGTTGGATCGTCCCGCGATTTTGCGGTAATTCTTCTTCAGAGACTCATCGTCGGAGATCATCTCAGATATTTCATCATCCGAATTGCGTCGGAACTTTGCATTTTTGTTATTATAGTTCCGAGGCTATTTGAGGGGCAGCTCTCACGATAGCTTTGGCACTCCCTACTATTTGTCTAGCAAGTGTTTGATTTCTTTCCTGAAAGAATCGCCTGCCATCATGGGCAGTTTGCGCTTGGGGGGACAAGTCTTCCAAGTCGATATCTGTGTTTGAACGAGACCAGCTGACAGGGGTACGTGTCAAAGACTCTGCCATGGCTGAATCTTCTATTCAACGAAGCACACCGGAGGCCACATTAGCCGCGGTGACAATATCTATTCGATAGGATCTACCTTCAGCTTGGGGCAGAATCAAAGGGTGAACCGCAAGAACACCAAAAAAATTCTTCTGAATTGTTTCCAGGGGGCCAGATGATGGCGTATTCTTTGGGGCTATAACAAGAAAATCATTTGCTGATCTTAGCTCATCGTAGTTGGAGCTCCGAGGTGCTGATCAATGCACTTCAAACAGGGCAAACAAACTGGTCAGTTCTCCTGGTATAGTTCATAGACCACGGATAAGCTAGAATTATTGACAAGCGACATGCTTTAAGTACCTAGACCATCTCGCCCCGATTCACCAGCTTGTTCTGAGCTCGTATCTACAAGTTTAACCACAATGTCTTCCTCCGCCAACGTGTAAGCAACAAGTGCGTATATCCGCGGTCAGCATACCCCATTATCTGTAGAATCTGCGGAGAGGGGAGATTGTCAACGAGCAAGTATCTCTCGTAGCTTCTTTATGGGGACTATGGTACATTGGCTTGCTATTAGATACAAAAATTATTACACTGACACTTCATTTGAAATGCCGTCAAACTCCAGCCCGTCCTCTTGATCGGTGCGTTTGATTGTCATCAAGTGCGCCCAATGCTCGGGATACTTCTCACTTGCCCATTTCTCCACCTCATCTTTCCAATATTGGTACGGGATAGCGTTGTAGAACAACCCGATACTAAGGCCTATATTAGCGATCATCATAAAAAGGGCGAAGGAATGTACTCACGTATTGCTTGTAGGAGGGATCCCAATCTCAGCTTCCATATTGTTGATAGCCTCAACGGCCAGATCAAACTCGCACTGCGCTGCCAAGGCCTCCATATACGCCGAGTAAAGCGGGCGGTTCGCAGTGATCTCCAGCTTCTTGACCTTACTCATCATCTTGATAGCCTCCTGGGCGCCATTGTGATGCTTCTCGCAGACCTTGAAGAAGATCGTGATAGTCTTGTGACAAGGGCCTTCCTCCGACTGAAGGATCTGTCGGAAAATTTCCATGCTCTTTTCTGGCATCTCGCACGCGGCATACGCCATCATCATACCATTTAAGATTCTTGTGTTGAGATCCACTTCAAGATCCAACTTCAGCATGTTGTGCACAAGCTCCAGATTGGTTGTATCTGCCGTGCGAGCCAGGCCCTGGAAGCAGCGCGCATAAGTATCTTGTCTAGGGCGTCGATCGGCTTCGTCGGCTTGACGCATATGTCCAAATACCAAGACGGCAAGATCACTGCGCTTCCGGTTGAAGAAGGAGGTCATGATTTTGGTGCGGACTGAGACCCACGTCTCCGGGAATGCAATCTTCAGAAGCTCGTATGCATTCCACACATCCGTATCGGACTGGCTTTTGTCCATGATGTACTCGGCGAGCGTGTCGCGCACCGGCATCTTCTGTTCGTCACTGTAGCTGCCTAGTCGCGGGCGTAGTAACTCTGAAACAGCCTCGAGGTCGTGGCGGTAAAGGAGCATGTGTGTTAAGGCGGCAATGGTTGTAGATTCTAGGCGGACGTTCTCTTGGAAAAGTGGGTCTAGCAGGGAGGAGATTTGGTCGAACAAGGCGTCCTTTTCCTTGGATCGACAGAGCATTGCAACGAGCTTGTTTGCGATGGGGAGGTTGTGACTTGTGAGGTAAGTCGCATCAACCTTCTCTTCGAGAATTTCCAAAGTCTCATCGACATCACCAGCCTGGATGCGGGACTCCAATTCTAAGATATGAGTTTGGCTATCTGGGCTGAGACCCCACTGGCCTGCGAGCATCATGAAATCAGAAGCCAACGACGGATTCTGCGTCGCGTTTGCATATTGAATTAGGTTATTAACGATGTCAATGTTGATGGAGCCCTTGAGCTGAGAATTCTTCGCAGTCCATGCATCAACCTTTTGCGCAAGAGCGGAAGCGTTGCTGCCCTTTGCTGCTTCCCAGAGCAAAATGATTCCAGCGGTGTGTTCGTTGGGTTCATTAGGGAGAGACTTGAAGATATCCTCGGCCAACTCTGCCCGGGAATTGAAGAGATAATATTTAATGAGAGCCTCCTTGGCAGCCATGGACGGTTCTGAGCCATCGGCAATTGGAGAGTCGTAGACAGTTTGGGCCGCTTTCCATTGATCGTGGTCGACGAGGAACCTAACTATCTCTCCATGTGAGGCTTGGTCAAACTTGTTGCCATGGTTTCCCCATTCATCAACAATCTTCCGCACCTGTCGCAGATCGTCCTTCATCGCAAATCCTTTCATAATTGTGAGCCAGGGTGACGGGACAGCCTTGCTCATTTGACCCCAAAACTTCAATAAGGTATGTCTAGCATCCTCGGGATTGCCATTCATAGCCAAAATGTTGATATAGAGACTAAGGGCCGGCCGGCTGATCTTTCCTGTACCAAATCCGTGATCAAGGTTCAGTTCTTGGTATGCGTATCGGGCAAGGTTCATGACAACCTCACGAGCCTGTGGGGCACACCCAGACTCGGAGAGTACATCTAACACTTTTTCGAGGTTCTCAACCGAGAAAACATTCTGCCAGTCTCCTTCTTCCATCTCGGCCTGTTGGGACCTTAGATGTTTGAATGTGACGATCAGTGCCCGGGCTTGGAAATGGCTGATGAGCATTGGTGTTTCAAGCCGCATTGTGAAAAAAGTTTGGAATGCCTTAGCGAGAATTTCACTTGGGGGAGCTCTGCTTCTATCTTTAAGTGCCCTCATCAAATCAGCCATTGGTTTCAGGCCTTTTTCAGAGGGCAAAGTAGATTGTGACCGCTCGGGGTCTGAGCTGAAGACAAAGATGTTGCGTCGTGATGTATAAGGGAGGCCGGGCATGGCAGGTCGTACACGGGCAGGAGTGATTGAGTGCAATAGACGATTCCGATGACATTGGGAGAACCGAAGTGGCTCATTGTTAATAATTGCCCGAAAGACCCGTCTCGTGAGTTGGGACTGCATTATGAATGGTGTGTTTTGTGCTTATAAAGCTCAGATGAAACAAGAGGAGTCGGATAAAAACGTGTAGTCCCGAGTTGACTCGCAATCTGCATGGAATCATGAAAAATGGGGGTTCGCGACGCGGAGAGAGATCTGGAGGCGGAAGAAGCCTTGGCAAAAAAAGATCTCATCTCCGCGTTGCCCGGTCTCCCTACCACCATCTTCAACATCTACAACTAATCAGGGATTGAAAGGTTAAGATGTCTTTGAGCCTCTTTTCCTCCTCGTCATTGCTGCGCAATGCCGCGACCACAGCCAATGTTGGCCTGTCGCTCTGCCGCTGGAGCTCGACCGCTGCCATGAGCGCCTTCACTGCCCAGCGCGGCACAAGCTCACAGAGTATGTGATGGACCCAATACACCCAGACTATCTATTTTTCTCTCATGCTATAATATGAGAACACATTCCTTTAACTGGGATTGGCGACTAACGTCTTGCGATAGCCTCCCAAGTGGTCCAACGACGCCGTTTACCCAGTCGCTTGAAGTTCCTCGAGGACCAGAAGGCGCAAGGCGAGAGCCGAGCCCTTGAGAGATACCAAACCCGTGACTTCAAGGCTGGAGACATCTACTCCCCTCACGATCTTAGCCCGGCCGAGATGAAGAAATGGGGAAAGCGCCAGAACCCCCAACGGGATGCCTTCGATGCATTGAACGTAAATCCTATGGATTTGTACAAGGTATGGACTCCTTGAGCCAGTGGAGCCATTGATTGTATGGCGCATATACCATGATGAACAGCCACTGACTGTTGGCTCTTTTATCATTACAGAACTTCTCCGTCATGTCCGAATATATGACCAGCATGGGCCGTATCAAGCCCCGAGCCGTCACCGGTCTTCGACCTGTCAACCAACGCAAAATTGCTAAGGCCCTCCGGAGAGCCATCGGCATGGGTCTTATGCCTAGTGTCCACCGACACCCCGAAATTCTCGCAGCTGAGATGCGGGCACGTATGGAGGGCCCTGGAGGTTTCTAAGCTGAACATACTACTTTGGAGTCATTGTTTTTGGGATCTTAAACAGATTTGGGGGGATTTCCTTGTACAAGTACAGGCGGTGCCTGGTGGAAGGGGCACGACTTAGTGTATTATTACTCTTAGCGCTATGCATTGATTTTATTCAGAGCTATGACTTTCAACTTGCTTTGTAGTAGAATATTTAAAACCATCAGATATTTTGAATATGAGTTGGCACTCATATTTCTCTTTTCTGCACTTTGTCAATGCTTGTTTTATGTAGACAAGACGTGGCTGTGTTCCCCGCTATTATTGTGGCCCGGGTACGTCAGTGTCGATAAACACTGGACTTCCCTCTGCTTTCCCCCAACTCCTCAGTTCGAGTGTGCGCACCTTAGCAATGTCACTTACGAATGGTGAGAACCCGACAGCCTCATATTATCTTTTATTATCCTGACATATGCAAAGAGTCCATCTGGGCTCCTAGCCCCTCCACCACCCGTGGCCAACCCACCCAGCTTTCTTCTGATGCCAAAGGCGAGCGATTGGCCTACGCAGTACGTGATTACAAGACTCTCTACAATTGCACTGCCTCGCTCTTACACAAGGAATTATAGTCCAACAAATCTATCTTCCTGCGGTCAATCGACGACCCCGCAGTCGCTAGACAGTACACCGAACACAAGGCGCAGACAACTGTTGCACGCTTCGCCCCCTCTGGTTTCTATGTTGCGAGTGGTGACGCTGCTGGAATTGTGAGAGTTTGGGATTGTGTCGGTGAAGGAATCACCAAGGGTGAATACAGTATTGTCAATGGTCGAATCAATGATTTGGCCTGGGACGGCGACTCTCAGCGCATTATTGCCGTCGGCGATGGCAAGCAGCGATATGGACACTGTATTACCTGGGATAGTGGAAACACCGTTGGCGAGATCCACGGCCATACGCAACAGCTCAACACCGTGTCCATTAGGCAGCAGCGCCCTCTGCGTGCCGCCACTGCTGGTGACGATAGGAAAACCGTCTTCTACCACGGAGCGCCATTTAAATTCAACAACGGAATTGCCGACAAGCACTCAAACTACATCTACGGAGTCGGTTTCAGCCCAGATGGTTCGCACTTAGTCAGTGTCGGCGCAGACCGGAAGATCTGGCTCTACGATGGCAAGACTGGCGAGACCAAGGGTCAGATCGGTGAAGGAGAGCATAACGGCAGTATCTTTGGTGTGTCATGGGCTAAGGACTCACGAAAGTTCGTGACTGCGAGTGCGGACAGGACTGTCAAGATCTGGGATGTGGAAGCTGGTAAAGCAACACAGACCTGGACATTAGGAGAGGAGGGTGCTATGGCTGTTCGCGACCACCAAGTTGGTGTGGTCTGGCCCCCAGGAAGAAGTGATAACCTGCTCATCAGTTTGTCTCTCAGCGGAGACTTGAACTACCTGGTCGAGGGAACACCTGAGCCCCGGCAGGTTGTCTCAGGCCACCAGAAGAGCATCACCTCCTTGACACAGACCACTGTGGATAGCAAGGAAACTTTGTGGACAGGCAGCTTTGACGGAAGAGTCTGCAACTGGGATGTAGCTTCAGGTAAGGCTGAGGAGATTGAAGGAGATGCCCATCCCGGTTACGTTGCCGGGCTTGCAACTACACCAGAGGGAAGCGGTAGAATTTACAGTGTCGGCTGGGACGACACCCTCCGCTCTGTCGATGTTACGGCTAAAACATACACTGGCATCGCTTCAAAGCTCAATGGACAGCCGAAGGGCGTTGCGGCTGGTAACTCGACGGTGCTTGTTGGCGAAGCGGAAACTGTCGAAATTTTCCAGGATGGCAAGAAGACCGGAGAATATAAAACAGACTTTGTGGCTACAACTATAGCTGCGCACGGCTCTCAGGCAGCCGTTGGAGGTGAGAATGGATCTGTTCAGATCTGTGCCATTTCCAGCTCTCGGCTTTCTCCCCGGGCAGACATCAATGCCTCTCGCAACCCAATCTCTGCTCTCGCCTTCTCCCCAGACGCTTCCCACTTGGCCGTGGGTGACTTGCGGGGCCGTGTGCTGGTTTTCAAGGTTGCCGATGGCAGTCTAGTGACGGACCGCTGGACAGCGCATACTGCACGAATCACATCACTTGCCTGGAACGAGGCTGGCTCACACGTTGTAAGTGGATCACTGGATACGAACATCTTTGTTTGGAGCTTGGCCAAGCCAGGCGACTGGATTGAGCTGCAAAATGCTCATAAGGAGGGTGTCCATGGAGTCGGATGGGTTGCGGGAGGCTCTAAGATCATCTCAGCTGGTGCTGATGCAGCGGTGAAGGTGTGGAAAGTGGAAGGCTTGAAATGATTGTGAAGTAGTTGTGATTGTATTTTGTTATTGAGTGGTAAAAATCGAGACCTTTTCTTTGCTAACATGATACGTTCTCCATCAGGATCGAATATATTAATATCAAGTTTAGTTGTTCTTCGTAGACAAAGCAAAAACCAAAACAAAGAGGTGCGTGGCAATGGAAACTTGGAAGTGGCCGTAATTCCCCTTCCGTGGCCGCCAACAAATCAACCTGCATAGCTCTCTGCACTTCCGCACAACCTTCTGATTTCTGAATTTGGAAGCCTGGAGCAAGGGCGAGTCATCGAATTTGTGCCATGGGGCTTGTACAATGCCCTGAGTCCACGTGAAGCTTGTGAAACCTGAAATATGCCGTCTGGAACTCCCAGCAGCTCACGCCACTCGCGCCCAACGGTATGTACTCGCATTTTCTGACTTGAGAGAAATACTAATCACCGGTGAAGCTCCGTAATGCTACATTTGTTCTCCCAAAAACAGGCCAGCGCCTGAAAGGCCTCGTTAACCTCCGAAACTCTACGCCCGTCTCCGACGAATATAATGATGAAAGGCGCGGACTCCTCACAAACGAGATCCAACATTATGAGGGGCGCCTAGACGCGCTCACGCGCCGCATACATGATAAATGGACCGAGACGAATCGGTTCATCAGGTCGGAACCAGGGATTGGTGTCTTGAAGTACAGTCTTGCCTATTTGGTCGGATCTCTCGCAACTTTTATTCCAGCACTCTCGGCCATGCTGGGCCATCAGGATGGAAAACACATGGTGGCTACGGTCACGGTCTACTTTCACCCTGCCAGATCTCAGGGTGGAATGTTCAAGGCCTTGATCTGCGCGTTCCTGGCGTTCTGCTATTCTGCCTTTTTGACTATTACTAGCATGTTCGTGGAGATGTTTTTCCAGGACACATTGAAATTGCCTGCCCTTGGCCATGCAGTGGTTCTGATAGTATTTTGTGGTGGTGGGCTTGGTTTTGTCGGCTGGACAAAGCAACGACTCGGGGATCCTCTGGTTAACGTTGCCTGTTCACTCGCTTCTCTGTCAGCAATCACCGTCTTGACTAAGGAAGGTGCTGTGCAAAGCGGCGACTTATCTCTTGCCAAGATCTTCCAAGTCTTGAAGATGGTCCTGATGGGTGTAGTGGCCGTCATGCTTGTATCCTTTTTCGTCTTCCCCATATCAGCGCGCAAAAAGTTGCGTTCGAACCTCGTCACGGTCACTGATACATTGGCTATAATGATGGCGCTTATCACGGAAAGCTTCTTGAGTGGGAGTGAGGAGGTGCTTGCCTCTGCTGAATTTGTCGATGCAGAGGCCAGGCACCGCAAGGCCTATAGCCAGCTTGACAGCCTCGTCCGAGAAGCTAAACTTGAGCACTATGTGGCAGGCACTGAAAAGGAGTACAGGCTCGAAAAGAACCTTGTCCGCTGGGTGCAAGATATCACCCATAACATGGGAGGCCTGCGTAATGCAGCTGCTCTCCAGTTCAGTTTGATTCGTGAGACTATTGCCCGTGAGTCTGGCTCTCCGGAACTTCAGCAGGGTAGCTCGACTCATGTGGACTATTTTACCCCCCCCGAGCGATCCTGGTCATTCCCCGATGGGTCCTTTTTGGAGCCCATCGTTGAGAGACCAGAGGAGGAACTATCTCCAGGCGGCTCTATACGTTCTCATCAACTTGGAAGTGGTGAATCAACACCCAGACCCGCACTTCTCCCAGCGGATGTCTTCACGATCTTCATCTCTCATTTGGGTCCATCAATGGTAAGTTAAACTCGAGAATAATTTGATACAATTCAAGACTGACTGGAAGCAGCGATCGTTGGCCTTTACATTGAAAGAAATATTCAAAGAGATTCCATTTGGACCTGCACCAAACTACAAAGTCTCAGTGAATGGTCGACTGCGAATCAGTCTTGACCGGGCGCTTGATCTCTACAAAGAATCGCGTCAGAAGACGCTCGCATCCTTGTATCAGCAAAAGGAAACCATGAAATTGAAGACACGCGAAGCTGAAGCTGATCTTGAGGAAGTATCAGCCAGCTGTAGCCATTTCAGCTTTTCCCTCCTTGAATTTGGAGAGCAGCTCAAAGAGATGCTTTCCATTTTAGATGAGCTGCAGTTAGAAGTCGAAGAGCGGCCTAATGGGCGAACCTGGTCATGGCTAAAAGTCTGGCAGTGGTCGAGGACTACAGAGACCGCTAAAATGGCTTCCTTTGATGCTGGCACGTATATCTCCACATAGCAATCGTTGAAACCACGACTATCATGCTAATGCCCCACAGAACCAGTTTCCAGACCTTACAATCCACCCGCTACCCAGCAGAACCTCCATAGCCATGCTAGACATGCATCAGACGGCCTGATCGCACATGATAATACGCTGCCTGTCAATGTTCAGATCCAAAAATCCCCCTCAGCAAATGAGACAACAAAGCAAAGACTCGGTTACCGTTTATGGAAATGGCTTGGGTTCTTCAGACGAGATGATACGAAGTACGCAATCAAGGTTGGGGCTGGAGCTGCAATCTACGCACTGCCTGCTTTTCTTCCTTCAACTCGGCCTTTCTATGGACGTTGGCGTGGAGAATGGGGCCTGTTGTCCTACATGCTGGTTTGCTCGATGACAATCGGGGCCTCCAACACGACAGGGTATGCCCGGTTTCTTGGTACTTGCTTGGGGGCAGTCGCTGCTATCGTGGCATGGAACATCACCGCTGGAAATGTATTTGGTCTTGCATTATTGGGATGGATAATGGCCGTCTGGACTGGATATATCACTATTGTTCGTGGGAATGGGCCCATGGGCCGTTTCATCATGCTCACTTACAACCTCTCCGTGCTATACGGCTATTCCCTCTCTCAGAAGGCGGCAAATTTCGACGAAGATGAAGGTGGTTCTAATCCAATCATGACTGAAATTGCACTCCATCGAGTTGTTGCTGTGCTTTCTGGGTGTATTTGGGGAGTCATCATCACTCGAATGATTTGGCCCGTCAGCGCAAGAAGTAGGCTCAAGGATAGTCTGAGCCTGCTCTGGCTGCATCTGAGCCTAATATGGAAGCGTGATCCCCTATCCATTATGGCGAAAGATACAAGGTCTATTTTATATATGACACCCCGGGAGAAGCTTGAGATTGAAAGATTTCTATCTCGGTTGGAGTCTCTTCAGGCTGCTGCAGGCTCTGAGTTTGAATTGAAGAGTGCATTCCCTGAATCCTCTTATGCCAAGATTGTTCGCCGTACACGCAGCATGGTGAATTCTTTCCATACCATGAACATCGAGCTGATGAAGAATGAAATGGTCACTGAAGGTGAAATCAGCCTTCTTCAATACACAAAATTGGAACGGCACCAGCTATCTGCTCGCGTGAGCCATCTATTAACGGGCAAGTTATTGTGCAACTACCAAGCATTTGTTTTTGTGCTGACCATCTTCTAGTGATTGCTTCGTCAATGAAACTCGAGTACCCTTTAAGCGATGTGCTTCCTAGCATTGATCATGCCAGAGACCGGTTACTTGCTCGCATCTATCGCTATCGCCTGGATCGTCAAGCATCTCAACAAACTACCGATGAGGACTGTGCCTTGCTTTATGCCTATAGTGAGTATTTCTTTGGTTTTTAGTTTCACAATATACTGACCCCTGTCTAGTTTTGGTGACGGGCCAATTATCGAATGAGATTACAGAGATCATTGCAGAGATCGGACAACTTTTTGGAGTATTAAGTGAAGATGTAGTGCAACTAGCTTGAAAATGTAGCTCATCAATTTGGAATCTAAAATTACCGTCATATAGTAAAGTGATATATATGTAAATATTAAAAGGGCGCACATCGATGTATCCGTTTTGGGCTTCTGGCGGGGAACCGCAAGTCGGAACCTCCCCTTCCACCCAAACTCATCGCCATCTCTTTCATTCCATCAATTTTCATCTACAGTTCATCAGAGTCTCCTATGAAAACATCCTCCCTTCCTTTATTTCTAGTTTGAAACCTAGAATCCTCCTTGATGAAGGCGTAGGTGCCAATATTCCCTGCCCTTCGGCGTCGCCCGTCGCGCTCTCGCGAGTCCAGCAACCATGCAGATTGATCCGGCAGCTCTGAGTCGGAGTGACTCTGTCTCAAATTCAAAGGGCGTCGTGCCCAATGGCTCAGTATCCGCGAAGATTTCCAGAGCTCTGATATCAGTGCCGAGGCTCGAGCTGGAGCATGCCTACACGGACCTGAAGGCCGCCATCGGAGACAAGTGGGCCGAGTACAAAGAGGCCACGGCTCTGTTCTTACTAGGTATGTCGTGATGCGCATGGAATTTCTGGCCAGAAAACGATTGCTTGAGCTCCCCGGAGACTGTTTCCCCCTTCCCTTCTACGTACTGGCCTCCGGTTCGATCACCTCCTGACCTCTTGCCTGATTATAGGACATTACAACCAGAGCGAATACGCGTCACGAGTCGACTACTTCTTATGCGCCGATCCTAAAAACGAACATCTACATAACAATTTCGTATGCGCACTCATCGGAAACCTCACGCGAGACCTCCCCGATCATGGCGTCGCAAACTGGGTATCAGCCAATGATAAACCATCAACGGTGTCAAAGCCTGTCTCCGGAGATGCTGCGGAACAAAGATTGAAGACGGAGGTTATGAAACTACCTCCGAGGGACCGTCGGCGCATAAAGGGAATCCCAGAGGTACGTAGTCGCAAACTATGACGAACATCTTCACCCCAGCAACCGACAGCTAATTGTCACTAGCGAGACCCCAATGAGAAGGTGCTCACAGAGCTCGAAGAAAGCTATCTAGCTAAGCAATTCAAATTGCCCAGCCAGGTTCCCGCAAGTGCAGGCGGGCTTAACAAGACTAGTAAGACGATACCCTCCCCGTCGAACTCGGGATATTCTCTCCGTTCCCGTGGTCCCCTGTCAGGAAATAATGCCTAACTATCCTCCCCCATTACAGACTGGGAATTGGAAATCCGGAAACGATATGCCCAGCCCCTCGCCGCAGAAACAGGTGAATTCCCCGATGCCGAATCCATCCATGCCCGCATGGTTCCTATATGTTACGAAGAATCTCTACCCAGCGGTGCTGGGCTCCCATGTGCTGAATTTATGGCAATTGCGACGGAAACTTTCGTGAAGGAAGTTTTGTCCGCGGTGTTTTCGCGCACCCGTTCGAATGGCCCGTCCGGTACAATCAATAACATGATGAAGCGTCAGTACCGACACCAACTAGAAATCGAAGAGCTTGCATATACACGTGGGGAGATTGCAAAGGATGCTGCCACCGGCCTACTCCCCGTCGAAGCGAGAGAGGCCAACCTTCGAAAGCCACTGGGCGTTCGAGACCTGCGGTTAACTTTGGAGCTGGGCGGCGGTGTCCTGGGACACATGCCACTCATTGTAGACCAGATCATGGGCGGGTATTTCGAAGATGAACTCGAGACTGAAAGAAACGATCGATTGGAGAATGGCGTTGGTGAGCCACATCAAGAAATCAAACCCGAAGACGAGATGGACTTGGACGAAGACGAAGACGGTTCTCTGCTAGACTGGGAAGGCGGCACACTTGGTGATCGAGATCAGTTGAGCTCCTTGCTCGACGAGTGTCTGTCCATGGCTGCATGAGAATTTTATACCCCCCGTCCTTTTTCGTTGTTTTTCATACATGCTACATTACATGCTTTTTCTACTCTTTTTTTGGTTCTACTCACGGTTTGGATGGTGGCTCACGGCGTCTGGGTACTACCAAGGGAGGCTATCACTATTTGTGACGCCGCATGATTTTGCATATGGATTTGGAGTTTGAAGATATTGTCTTATCCGTTCGCGATCGCCTCTGCCTTGTCCCCTATGTTTCACCTTCATATATTTGGTCATGTTTGGACCTTACGATGTACAGTATCACTTCCTAAGGGACAAGGCGAAGCGGTCGACATTGGAGGATGAAGGGAAATCTCGAAAACTAACAGACCTAAAAAGCTGAATGGCCATGACGCCTGTTGGAGGTCAAGCTTCTTCGATACCCATGAATTCTACTTTACAATTTAGTTATCTTGGAAGTAATAAATAGTTTAGTTACACATTAGGACACTGGATTTCTACATAAAACATGAGTAACAGAGATATATATCTCTGATAAATATTGAATTCTATGGGCGGTCTGCCCCCGAAACGCCTGTTGACAACACATCAAGAACATGCCAGCTAGTTGATCGCACTTGCGACGAGCTTCAAGATCTCCTCGGTTGACTTGTAGGCATTCGCCGGGTCCTTCGCGATGGACTGCCAGAATTCACCGTGCTTTGGTTCCATCGATATGCACTTCGACACGACATCTGATCGTTTTTCCTGTGTATAGACGTTAGCTGGATATTCCAATAATAACAGAGCCTAAAAAGGTTTAAAAAAAGAGGGGATAACCAACCTCAGTGCCATGCTGCATAAGGAACTTGTAATACCAAGCCCAGCCATCACCATAGTCGCTATCTGATACGATCGCCTTCTCAAACCAGGTCATGGCCTTTTCCAACCGACGCTCACCCCAGAAGATACGCGCGACAGTGATGAACAGAATAGGATCGTTCTCGACCTTCTTAATAGCCTCGAGGCTGCGTGCCTTGCGCTGAGCGCGGGGCTCGAGATGCCAGATACTTTCGCTCCACAGAAGCCCTGATGTTGGGACTTCCTGGATCGCGCGCGCCATGAGAACCTTGGCCTGGGCGATATTGTTGGCGCGACGTTCAACGCGCACACTTTCGGTCCAGAGCTCTGCGCTTTTGGGAACGGCCAAGCGGGCTTTGTCGAGGACGGATCTGGCTCGGACCACGGCGCCAGCTTTTTCTTCCAGTCGCGAGGCAAGTAGCCACAGCGCGACGGACTTGGGGCAGGCTCGGGTGCCTGTTCCATACGCTTCACGCGCCTGTGGGAACTTATTCTGCGATTCGTAGATTTGGCCCTTAATCATCCAGAGCTTGTCGGCTTTGGGGAAAAGTTGTAGGCCTTGGTTGACTAGGTCCAGAGCGTCGTCAATGTTACCGAGCTGCCGCTCGAAAGCAACGCTCTTGGTCCACACGCGATCTGTGCCGGCTTCACGACGAGCGGTGGCCAGGAGCTCTCTAGCTTGGTCAGTCTTTTTGGCGTCAGCCTCTAGCTTGACGGCAGCCAGCCAGATATCTTCGTTGTTGGGGTTTTGGTTGAAGGCACGGCCGAGAACTCGTCGAGCATCGTCAATATCCCCAGATTGCCATTTCTCTTTGGCAAGAAGAAGCCACAGCTCCTCGCTCTGAGGGCATGCTTCCACTGCCTTCTCCAGAACCTGCCAGAGAGCTTCTTTCGTGCCGTGGTTGCGCTCCAGGTCCGCTGCTGCGAGCCAGATTGATCGGCGGTTCACAAAGACCCGCAGGGCGTAAGCGTAAATTGCCCGGGCAGTTTCGTAGTTACCACGGGCAATACTGGCTTTTGCATCGTCCATCCAGATATCTTTTCGGTCATCGTCCTCATCCAGGCCCCATCCGAGAGTCTCTTGGATGATGCTGCCACATGTAAGAACAGCACCTTCTGCTTCACATTTCTCAGCTTCTGTGATCCATTCCTCTCTCTTCAGCATGGCGTTCTCTCGGGCCAGGGACTGAATAGCACGCTTCATGACATTAACCTTGGCGAATGTGCCCATCTGCTCCTGGAGTCGAGCTGCAGCAATCCAAATCTCATAGCTAGTAGGAACAGCCTTGCGAGCAGCGTTCAAGACTTTCTGTGCATTTTCCGGGGTTTCAAGGCGAGCAAGGGCAAGCCACAACTCGACTGACAGAGGAATGATTTCAACTGCCTTTGCCAACAGTAAGCGCGCATCAGCTGGATCATCTTCTAGATTAACAGCTTCTTTCCAGATCTGCACTGACTGGGGAATGTGCAAAATAGCCTGCCGGAGGACATTCTTTTTGGCACGGGTGTCCGTTTCCAATCTCATGGCCTCGGTCCAAAGTCGTGTGGAACGGTCATTGTTCTTGATAGCATTAGCTGCAATGACCTTCGCATTGTGGCCTTCATTGAGTCGAATGTTTTCCAGCCATGCATCTTCGCTTTTAGGGCAGAGCTCACACCCTTTAGCGATGAGAGATCTAGCCGCCACAATCCGGCCAGCAAGCTCCTCCAGGCGAGCTAGGGCAATCCAGCCGGGAGCATGCTTGGGATTTGTCTTGGTGACGGAGTCCAACAGGGTACGAACTCGCTTGATATCGCCCACCTCAACTTCGCCGGCTTTGGCTTCTGTTTGTGTCAAGCTGGTGAGGTAGCCCTTGGGGTCGATATTCGTAGAGGTTCCGGATGTACCAGCGGACGCAACCTGATCTAGTCGGACCTTCAGCACTTTGTCACGTGCCGCACCGATGTCTGCAAAGTTCATCATAGACCCCTCGGCGGCTTCTCCTTCGTCGATATTTGTTTGCGTGCCATCCTCGGCAATTGTGGTGCCATATTGAGCCGAGTCTCTCGCGCCAGCAATGACACTATCCGGGACAGCATAGAACCGCTGTCGAGCATTCTGCTTATCTCGTCTATTCTTGCCTGTCAAATCTCCAACCTCCGGTAGGTTGGCCCAATCTTCTTCAGATACCGAGGCAAGTGTGCGTTTCAGATCGGCAAATTGGTGTTGGATCTTCGGGTTATTTCGTTCGTACTCTAGTTGTTCTGCTTTCTCTCGAGCTTCCCTGTAGTTGGCGAGCGATTCATGTCGGTACTCTGTTCAAACCGGGGCTAACCCGATAAACACATGGTTTCGGAGGGGGAATGGGAGAGATATGACTAACCTGCGAGCTCTTCGACGCTTGTCCATCTTCTCATCGACCTCCTGGTAGATGCGGTCTGCCTCGTCGTCTTCTTGGTCGAACTGTCCGTATGCGAACAGCCCGACCTCGTTGTCGGGATCCTGGAACCGTTCATCTTCCTCCTCCTTATCTTCTTCTTTGCCACCCTTCTCGCGCGTTGTGGTTCCGTATGCAGTGGGTGCAGCAGCTCCGAGAAGCTGGGCTCTCTTGGTCAGAGCAGCCTGGATCTGCTCGGGCGTAGGTCCTTCACGCGCCGGACCAAGATCGGAGCGAGTAGTGAATCCTGTCGCACCACGACCTAGACCAGCAACATAGTTCTCAGGCGCTGCCTGGCTTAGGAAATCCTTTCGTCCAGACGCCATATTGCGCACAACACAACTATAAGAGCTCAACATCGACGACGCAGAAGGCCGGGAAGGCGAGCGCGGAGGAAAGTAAATCCGGCGCCGACAATCTTATCGCAAAAAAAGTTCCGCCCACATTGAAGTCGATGTGCTTTGTTGCCGCAGGTTTTTGCTCTGGTTTCTTTTGATAATTATCAAGATCCAGAGACCTATTACTACAATATGCCGAAGGTTAACAAGCCGAAGCGTAATAGCGCTTCGCAGGGCATGTCAGATGCTGCTGCCAAGACAAAAGCTGCTCACAGTATCTTCAAGATGAACACTGATATTGGCCAGCACGTTTTGAAGAACCCTGGTATTGCTGGTAAGGATTGGCTTTCATTGCGCTATGCTTTCTCTATCTAACAAAGTGGATATATAGCTGCAATTGTGGAAAAGGCCGAGCTCAAGCAAAGCGATGTGAGTTAACAAAAGACGTGACTGGCTTAACAAACACTAATAGTGTGAATCAACAGATCGTCCTCGAAATTGGTCCCGGTACCGGTAACTTGACAGCCAAGATTTTGGAAAAAGCAAAGAAATGCATTGCTGTGGAATTGGATCCTCGTATGGCTGCCGAAGTTACCAAGCGTTTCCAGTCCACTCCATACCAAAAACGCCTAGAGGTCATTCTTGGAGATGTAATGAAGACGGAGCTTCCATACTTTGATGTCTGTATCAGTAATACTCCCTACCAGGTATGTATAACCCCAGGTCTTTTCCAAGGGTTTTTCTAGGGTCTAACAGAGTCAAGATCTCTTCTCCTCTCACATTCAAGCTCCTCGCTACATCTCCAGCGCCTCGTTCCTGCATTCTCATGTAAGTCCCCGCAAGCAAGACTGGAAGTCGCAGAAACGTTCTGTGTGATTGAGAGCTTACATATGAACCTCTCATACAGGTTTCAACGTGAATTCGCTCTGCGTTTATTCGCCAAGCCCGGCGACAAACTTTACAGTCGACTATCAGTCAACGCGCAGATGTGGGCCAAGATTGATCATATCATGAAGGTTGGCAAGAACAACTTCAAGCCGCCGCCGCAGGTCGAGTCAAGCGTTATTCGAATGGTCCCTAAGAACCCACGGCCACAGATCAACTACGAAGAGTGGGATGGTCTTTTGCGAATCGTTTTCGTGCGGAAGAACAAGACTCTCCGGTCCAGTTTCATTGGCACGACAAGCATCATGGAGTTGCTAGAAGCAAACTATCGGACATGGTGTGCGCAAAACGACATCCCGGTGGAGGATGGCCCGGTTGAAATCGCCAACGACGATGCGATGGCAATGGACATGGGCGACGAGCAGGAGCAGGAACAAGCTGCCGATGAACCGGCCGATGAGGTCATGGATATGGACGATGACGACGATGTTCCCGATTTCTTCAAGGCGAACACAAATGCCCGCCTGGAAGCAGCACTCAAGAATGCAGCTTCGCGCAAGAAGCGTGGCAAGGTTGCAGAACTAGTCCGTGAGAAGGTGCGCCAGGTCCTGGAGGATGACACTGATCTCGGAGAGAAGCGCGCAAGAATGTGTGATGAGAATGATTTCTTGAAGCTTCTGTGGGCATTCAACCAAAAGGGCATTCATTTCAACTGAGCGAGAAAGACCATGTCTGCCCTGGGGGAAAGCATCCGAAAATAGAAGTTGAATATTCGGGTCATGAATTATGATTACTATCAATAAAAGATACCATTTTCAGGAGGTTCATCACCAGCAGGCCGGAGGTGAGCACGAGAGTCTTGAAACAGGCTCTGCCAGATAAATGCTTCGCTAAGTAAAAGCTCAATGTCTTTCTCGGTCCAACCCTTCGTTGGCAATGCTTGGAGGAACATCATGACCTCCTGGGAGATAGTTAGTTCCTGTTTAATACTGCGATATTCGTTACAAAATCATACCTGGAAATCCATCTTGACCAATTGATCTGTCCATTTGACCAAGAATGCGGCACAGACATAGAGGTGGAATCGAGAGAAGCCCTGCTCCTCGGCCTAGAATGGTAATCAGTATCATGCAAAGTGGTGCGCTGGGGAGGTGGGAGGGGTTTCCGAAACGAACCATGTACGTGTCCCACATGCGTATCGTGTTTTTGATGCTCATTTCCCGCATGAGCAAGCAGTTCATCCATCGGAAACTAAATTGCATAAATTCCACACCTTCTTGCTCCAGGTGCTTCGCGAGTGCTGCATCGATGCGCACTGTCAAGTCTCGCAGCGCCCTCACCTGTCGGTGAATGCCAGGCTGGGCATATATGTAGTTGTCCTGGATACCGTCCAGCAGCTTCGTCAGACACCAAAAGGTGTCCGCTTCCACCGCATCTAACACACTCCGAGGCAATTGGCCTGGATCCATGCCTTCTTCAACATTCAGATCGGTTATATAAACGCCCAGGAAGACCTGCCAGAATGGTGTGACTAGATCATTGATACCTTGAACGTAACCACTTGCTGGGTGACGGATGGCCCAGAGATAGAGGATGCGTTCCAAAGACCGCTGGGTGGCTTCATAGCCGTACAGCGGAATGTGAGGGCTGGTGCGTGGAACATCAATGCTAATCTGGTGCCAAACTGCCTCATCAAGTCCTCTACTGCGGCCCTTGGTCGAGGAAGAGGGGTTTGCAGAAGTTGCTCCGCTACCTCGGTCAAAGGCCTGCCGGACTCCGTCAAGGTACTCCTTGCGCTTGCGTTCCAGAGTGGAGATGCGTCTTTCACTATTTGTAGGAAGATAGCCGAGAAGAAGTTGCCAGGTCATTGGCCGCACTTCTTCTGGGACACCCGACCAAGCGAGATCCCGCAGCTCGGTGGGAGATACCGTACTTGCTTGCAGGATGCGCTTGAACTTATTGATTCGCGTAATGCGACTCGAATGGATATCCCTCTCTTTGGGCGAAGCATCTACAGGAGGTGGGGAGTGATTGATGAGGTTCAAAGCGTTAGCAGGATCTATAACTGTCAGTATGCTTCTGGTTTTTTTTTGTGGGGGGGGTGTTCATCAACTCATACATACCTTGTAAGATGTCCTTGTATTGAGGTCGGAGGATCTTCGCATCCCCCTTGCGAGCAGTTGGATACATTGGGGCGCCGCGCTCTTCCGCAATATCTGAACTATTCGCGCGTTGTCTATTGGCGGCACCTAATCCGTACCCAAGTGTTGAGGGGTTGCCTGTTGCTCCGCCACTGAAATCAATGTTCTGGGCCTTCAAAGGCCCGGATCTCTTTCTTCTCATACTAGCAAGACTAGGAAGTCCAAATTCATCTTCATCATCATCGTACACAATCTCGTCATCATCATCATCTTCTTCATCTTCATCTTCAGTGGGGGCACGGCTCCACTCGTTGACCCCTTCGGTCATAATGCCAGGGTAGGGTTGTCGGGGGGGTGAGGCGACTAAGTTTCCTGGTCTGCGAGCTGAGTTCGATGCAGCATTTGTAGCCGATGGCTTCGGTGGTGTTCTTGGGCGTGAGTGAGAGGAGGTAGGTCTGCCAAAGAAGACACTTGTCAGTCATTGTTTCCTTTCAATTTCTGGATCTGTAGGGTATATGATAACATACTGTACAATATCGGCATGCGAGTATGCTGCGCCAACCACAGTATTGGATCCATAGAACTTTGATGGACCTTGGTTTAGGGACGTACTTCGGCCAGCCCAGAAGGGCGATCCGGTTCGTCTTGAAGACATTAGCATTCGACAAACCTTACAACTTGGTTCATAGCTGTAGAAGAGGACTTATAAAGCTTTCACTTACTCCGACTTGTCTGTGAAATGGGACGAAAGACCATGTAAGCTATGGCTGCGATTAAAATGCAAGGGGAGGCAATAGATACTAACCAACCTGGACCATTTCCTAGGGATGCAGTTAGCTCAATGTCCAGCATAGACAGACTCGAGAAAGCGTTAATGCTGAAGAGTTGACCGTACCTGATGCCCTTTTTTGTTCGCCATCGTATGGTGATTCTGAAAGTGGTGTGCTCATGCGGGAGTCTAATACACGTGCGGGGTGGCACTGTAATAGGATAAATGCCGTCTATCCTTATCCGAAGCCAGGCCATGTAGGAACGGAATAAAAGATCAATAGAGCATATTTGGGAGGGATAGATTCGAAATGAAAGGCAAATCAAAGCAATCCAAGGCTCTAAGCATGTATAGATACAAAATATCTAGCTTTCACCCCGAGTCCCGCGGGCGAGATGTATTATGTAATCGCTCCGCTTGGGGATTCCCGCGGTGGACTTCACAACTTCTTCATCCGCTTGTTCTCACATTTTCCCGCGATTCTTGTTACTTTAGTCTTGCTTCTATTGTGATTGACTAGGGCTACAGCGTTCCCGTAACTGACTCTCTTATTGCTTTATTTACCGCTCACTCTTTTATCATGGCTGACCCAGAGGATGGAGATGATCTCTTTGCTGATCTGTATGTGTTCTACTTTACTCTACACTCAATACCAAAATTCTAATCAGGTTTCTCCTTTTTAGCTACGATGCTGATGAGTCTACCAACCGTACTACTGCAGCAGTTGAGGCACCGAAGCCTACTGATGTAGGCACTACCAACCCTGCGCCTGCTGGAGAATCTGCTGGTCAGGATTTTGCACCTGCCCCTATTGGCACATATGAATCGCAACCTGCCCAGCCTTCGGAGTTCGACCAGGGTTATCACAATGGCTCCGGAAACGCTTATGGTGCCCCTGTAACTACCCAGGCACCCCCTCCTGCCGAGACCGAATCTCACGGAACAGGGATCAAAGAAGACGGGTAAGTCCACTAATTGCGTTTCTTCTACATCTTTGTGTCGTATCATACCCCAATCGCATGTATTTGTCTGGTTTGGGCTTTACCCCGTCGGTACAAGCCTAGGTGGTGCCAATTGCTATTCATGGGTTTCGACTACAATTCTGGGTGCAGGAAGGAGTCTCCTAGCTACGGGTTAAAATCTCTCTGGGACGTGGACTGTGGGCTGTTTGAGGAAAAATTGCCGGTTGACTGGTGGCGCATGCATTTTCAAAGGAGGGAAAACAAAATGCGGGCTCGGCGACCAATCAACATTCCTGTTCGAGGAACCATCACACAACCACCAACATCTACCAAAAGCAATCTACAATTCATATATTGGCATACCCCGGCATTCGCTCCACCGAGTCAAGCGGAGGCTCAAAAGGCACATTGCCTGGAGCCCTTGATGAAGATAATTGCTTGCGCAAACCAACCACACGCCACCCACGGACCTTTGTCACAAACGATTCATATATAGTACAGCCGATACTATATAGTTTCCTGTCGATATACCTTGATAGGGCAGAGCAAGAAGTAGCTATCTAGCTTGGTACTCTGTGTTAGACAAGGCAAAGGTTTTCACGGGTCAGACAGACAGACAGTGACAATTCACTTTTTACGACTGAAATACTTGCACCTCTACGCTTCTCATCTCGCCTGTCTCCGGCTTGAGAAATCCAGAAAGAGAGGGACATGAATTGTGCATCCAAGCCCATGTAAACCAATGGGCTTGACGTTAAATCCCGGTCATGAACATGAAATTGCTCAAGACCGTACAAGTATACATTGACAATGACTACGAGGTACAAATATCATGTACCGACCTAGCATGTGCCCTGCTTGTTCTAGGACAATGTGCTCGGAATAGCGAGGCTTTTCGCACACTCGACTAGCCCATGAATAGCAATACCTGGCCACCGGAATTTGCACATTGATCTGCGTCTTTTGTCCTACCCATTATCATTTCTATCGCGTTACCTTCAGCATCATGTTGCTCACTATCATTCACCGGGGCGTTCCGTTTTTTGTTTTTGCCATGAACCTCCACTGACCGTTGATGATGTGATTATTAGAAAGATGTTCATTGGCGGTCTGAACTGGGAAACTACAGACGGTATGGATATGTATCTTTGCTACACGGAAACCCGTCACTCAGCTGACATGTCTCGATTCTTCATTTAGAGTCCCTTCGTGACTATTTCTCTCAATTCGGTGAGGTTCAGGAGTGCACCGTCATGCGGGATAGCGCTACTGGACGCTCTCGAGGCTTTGGGTTTTTGACTTTCCGTGACGCTAAGACTGTCAACACTGTAATGGTGAAGGAGCATTATCTGGATGGAAAGATTGTAAGAACTATCCCGCAATTGGGACAATTGGGCAAAGTAACCCGTTGCTGACAAATATCGAAGATTGATCCCAAGCGTGCTATCCCCCGCGATGAACAGGAGAAGACTTCTAAGATTTTTGTTGGTGGTGTTAGTCAAGAGGCTACCGAGCAGGACTTCAAGCAGTTCTTTACGCAGTTTGGTCGTGTCGTTGATGCCACTCTTATGATGGACAAGGACACCGGACGTCCCCGTGGGTTTGGTTTCGTCACTTTCGACGGCGATGCTGCTGTTGAGAAGGCTCTCTCCCGCCCTCTTGAGATTTTGGGCAAGCCAATTGAGGTCAAGAAGGCCCAGCCCCGTGGCAACCTGCGTGAGAACAACGATCAACGCGGCGGCGGCCATCGAAACGGGGGATACCGCGACCAAAACCAGAACGATGGAGGTCAGCAGCAAGCCGCTCAGCAGGGACAGGGTAGTTCGATGACTCCTCAAATGATGGCTCAGTACTGGCAACGCATGCAACAGTACTTCACCATGATGCAGCAGTCGATGGCCGCCGGTCAGGGAGGAATGCCCGGAATGGGCATGAACCCCGCTATGAACATGAACCCCGCTATGATCGCGCAGATGCAACAAATGCAGCAGATGCAGATGCGCCAGCAGCAACAGCAAATGGGTGCCCAGCAGCAAGGTGCTATGAGCCCCGGCCCTCAGAGCCCTGGCTCCCAGCAGGCTATGCCCAACATGATGAACCCTGCTATGATGCAGCCCAATCAAGCCAACGTTCCCGGTGGTTCAGGCAGCGATTGCGCCAGCCCCGTTCCCAACGCCGCCGCTATGGTGGCCAACTACAGCAACGGAGCTGGAACCCCAGCCAGAGGACAGACTGGACCTGGCTACAACGCCACCGAACAGATTGCCTTCGAGCAGCAAAAGTATGAGCAGCAGCAGATTAACCGCTCGATGGACCCTCGCGGTTTCTCGCCTTACCAGCAGCAGGGTGGCCCAACTTCGTGGGAGGGCATGTACGATGAAGTTCCTCAACCTCACGTCCCGACCGGACCAGCAGGTATGAGACGCATTGGAAGTTCGGGTAGTGGTATGTGATACTTACGAGTTTCTGCATATTGTGTCCCTTTCATCTCAATTCCATTCCTATTGTCTTTGTTCACATTAACTAATCTCAAACAGGAACCACTCCTCAGCCCCAGGGCACTGCTCCCCCTAATGCTCCCACAGGACCCCGTAACGCCGGCAAGCCTGGCGCAAATTACCGTGGTGGTGGCCGAGGTGGACACCGTACCTACCACCCCTACCAGCGCTAAGCTGCTCGCTGTGGCTACCAAGTGACGCATCTAGTCTCTTCCCATTTCAGAGCCGATTTCGTTTCTCTCATGTGTTTTTTTAAGTCTTTTTTTTTTACCCGAGGCCAGCGAATTTGGGCCTCATGGATTGATAATTGCGTGGTCGCCAGCGAAGATGAGGCTGGGGCCCGGCGAACTGGTTGTATTTGCGATTTCCATACTCTTTGTCTTCACTTCAAGGTTGTCTCTGATTCGGTGCTTTCGTGGGCGGAACTTTTGTTCGCCAGTGTCGAGGTCTGGGAATCAAGGCCGCACTGGGGTTTCTTGTGCTAGCCGGGAGGGAAATTGTTTGGTTATCGGTGAAAGCGAGTCTTCAACCTTTGTTCAAGCTCGTTGATACACTACTTTTTGTTGTGATATTAGCCTCACAATCAAGATTCAAAAGTGTTCATTTAAGAGGTTACCCTATAGATGGTCTCGTGGGCGATAGAGTGTAGGGCATAGGGTTATCGTTGATGGATAGCTAGAGATTTTAAATAAGAGCTGCAGGGTCAAGGCTCCCTGGTCTATTTATGGGTGAGAGCCAGCGCGACGCACCCTAACAAAGCCACGCAGGGCCATTATGTGTATTTGAAATCAACAGCCTGGGAATTATAGACACTTCAAACCATGTACCTTGGAGATCAGAATCGTTATGCCTTTGACGTGGTGATCAAATAAAATGGATGGGTTCCAAGGTTGTCTTTTGGATAGGGCCAGGCAATTCACGTGACTCAGACGTGATTGCCCAGTTAGCGACCTCCATAGGAACAGCTCTAGCACCATAATGCCTAGTTATAATTTATTGCAATTTTCATTGCCATATACACTTTTTATTTCTTCCTTAGTACTACTATTCATCCTTCTTCAATGGACAGTATGGGCCCTGCCGATCCTTTGGTAACCATTCAAAATGCGCACCTGGGCCGCAGGTCCACGGGTGTTCATAGGCCCGTTGGCAAGTTTACTACCCTACATTATAAGCACCCAGCTTCCACCACATTAGGGAGGGATATATTATACAAAATTACCAAGGAACCTCTGCATGGGTTTGGTTGGTTAGGCATATATGACACTGCTCTCTTAGTTTCTCTATGTAACTATATATATCCTTTCATCTCGCTTTCCCCACACATATCAATGTTCATCCATGAGATTATTTAGCTGCAACATACTCATCTTGGGTTACAAGACTACGAACAATGCATAGGGGTTAAGAAATTCAATATAAAAGGAATGCTCATCAAGTGCAAGCTGTAATATAAATGATAGATGGTAAAGATGATAAGGAATGAGGTATGTATAGAGACAAGATGAAAAAAAGAATGGATGGAAGTGATATCACAGAAGAAGATGCATCTAAAGGCGGGAAAATCAATAAATGCCCGCCGTTTTCAAGCACACGCTAAAAATCGTCAAAGTAACTCCCAAGCCACAACGCGTGTGTCCGATCTAAGAATGTCAAGGAAGGTAAAAATATGAAGCAAGAAGAGTTGTAACGTCATATCGAGTTTGTGACGCTTTCGTTGGTTGTTTTTTATTGCTTTTTTTCTTTTTTTTTTTTTTTTTTTAATATGCCATCCCATAGCCCGGGGCTGCGGGACGACGGCCTTCGAGAGAGCTTCGCGAGTGGTGGCTATCGGGGCTATCGCTGCGCCCGTGTGCCACGCCGTAGTCATTGCGGACTAGGCCATCGCGTTCGTCGCTGCCAGTTGGTCTGGCTCGCTTGGGTTCGTCTCGGTAAGACTCGTATGGGCCGGTGAAGTTGAAATTGCTCATCTCGGCGTATTCCTTGCGCTGAGGGTGATCCATAAGGAGGGAGTCGCGGGCGTCTAAGGGAGTCAAGTCGTCGAGGTCGCGGTTTGCTTTTTCTATAAGAAAAGAATTGTTAGTATATATACATGTTGGGATGGAGCTTGCATCATAATATAGCTTTTGACTTACCAGCTTCTCTTCTCCGCTTGGCATGCGGGTTCTCGCGGCAGCAAGTGATAATGGCATTGACTGCGATGAGAATAGCGAGGACAGCAGTGAGAGTGGACTGCACGACAATGAGGACAACACCAGTGACGGTTTTTGTTGTTTGAGAAAGACCAAGTTCTTCGACAAAGACCAGGACGCAAACAATGGACAGAACTCGGACGACCTGGACGGCGATGTTGATTCCCATTGATGCCTTCGTGGCATATGGGCGGCTCCACACCAAGAGTCCCAACAGAAGGATTTCGCAAGCGAGCTGGCCAGCACTTTGGAATAGACCGTGCCCCTCACCACCGGCGATAATGCAGCCTTTAACCAGAGCGTACACCATGACAGGGATGAAGAGCCACCAGAAATCCTTCTTGTAGTTATCGTAGAACAGACTGTATTTTTTCCAGGTTTCCTTGTCCTCGTACAGACTAGAGGTATCTCCCTCTGCCTTCTTGTACTTGCGAGCCATGTATACAATGCGAACGGCAAAGAAAAGAAGAACCGCCGTGAAGATAGAAAGGGTTATGGCAGCCAGTGTCTTTGCTGCCCACGAGTCACCCTTTCGCAGTTGGTAAACACAGTATAGCACCCAGATACTGTAAAGCACGAGGATCATGTTGGTGATTGTCCGCGCCATCAAGCCCCAATAATCTTTCCGGAAGTCGGATAGCTTGTTGGGGAAGTTGCCATATAGCGCCCACAGCTCCAGGACGACCTTCAATAAAAGAATACCGACAACAACCACAGCGATAACGATGGCAAAGATCAGGAGAACAGTCATGAAAATATTGGCAGAAGGAACCATCAGATCTTGAGCAAGTTGCTTCAGGTCGCTAACCGTGCTCGAAGAGGTACTTTCCTCCTTACTGTCCGAAGAGCTACTTTCCTTACTGCCAGACGAGCTCTCCGAAACACTAGGATCGGCAGAAGCTTCAATCGAGCGAGTGACCATCTCGCCGAATTCGATGGTGTAATCCCAGCTCCGTTTCGTTGTGTTGGTAGATGATGTGTTGGTGGATGATGAGCTACTGTGCGCGACAGAGGACTTCTTCAGGTACTCATAGCTTTCCGTGGTCAAGTTACCGCCAGTGGCCCCCCGGAATTTGTCGATGGACTGCTGCATGCCAGCCCAAGGGATCAAACCAGTACTCCACATGAAGTTAGAGGAGAAGCTGCGATAGATGGGGGGATAGGAGACACTGAGCATGCCATTGGTGGCCATAGAATGGAACAATCCCATCACATCGCCAAACCCAGGGCTAGATGACGGTGTTCCAGCACTTCCCGCCGAACCAAGAGCCGAGACACCGCTCAGTGCCAGAGCGCCTGCCGCAATTCCGGCCGAGACATATTTGACCGCGCCAACCTCGGCGGTGTGGCCATTGGATAGGTGAGATTCGATACACGCCACGTTATTGTTGTCTTCCTTGGATTTAAGGACAAGCTTTGCCTGGCCATCCAAGTCGGGTATTTTGAATGCGATGCCAGGGATCTGGCTAGCATATTCGGACGGAACCTCCATGGATCCGCTGGCCTTGAAAGTACCCTTGGGAACAGGACAGAGTTGTTCAACATGAATCTCATCGCCGCAGGGATCGAATTCTTTGCTGTAGATTTCGTTGCCATAGGCAGTGACGGTGATAGCCGCCTGCACCTTCTGTTTCATCGCGTTGGTACCAGCCACGTCGAAGACAACTACTCCAGTAGAACGAGTGTAGGTAACATCCATCTTTTGGACGTTGATTGCCGAATCAGTCATGCACAGGTTGAATCCATTCGTGGATAGGGTGTCGGCTGCCAGGGCTTGAGGCACAATGGCCAGGCCCAGCAGAGCCCAGATGAAGTTCTGCATGTTGGCCGAGCACAATTGATGTTCGACACGTTATACCAATCCAAAATCTAACAGTCTGAACCAAGAAGGCGCGTATTCATCAAGGACGTAGGGATCGGACTAGCGCGAGGATCGGGCGGGTTGTAACGATATATGGAGTGACTGTGGGTAAGTCACAGGGAAAAAAAGAAAACTCAAAAGGCAAAGCAGGGTCAACCCGCTATAGGAAAGAAATAAAAATGATAAATAATAAAAATGAGTCGGAAGGGTCGCAAGGATGTGGTGGGGGGATTGTTGTGAGACACCGGTTCTGGAGCAAAGCAGGAGCTGTAAAGGACTGAGATATAATAAACGAGGGTAGAAGAGAGGAATTGGAGAATTGGAAATTAGTGAATGAAATTCCCCCTCTCACAATGCGATAATCAGTTGAAAAGAAGAAAAGAGAGAAAAGCCTCGATAGAGAATTACAACTTTACGATTAGTCTAAATTTGGCCCCTGAATTTGAGACTGATTGGCCCCCCGTTTCAGTCTAGGCCCAACAATAGGTATGTTACTATTTCTATTAGACTGTACGGAGTAATCCGTACGCACTTCGTATTTATATCTTAATTTTATGTCTAGGACATGTACTGATTAAAAGGAGTTAATAGATGTAGTTCAGTACCTACCTAAACAACCTCGAAGCTCATATTAAAGCTTTCCTCCAGACTCGATCCAAGGTTCTCCTCTTCAGATTACCGGGGTTCTAACCAAGTGGCGCTACGGAGTAAAGTTCTCCTATCCACCCATGGAAACACATTCGACTAAAAATTCAGGGATCGCACTAAATATATATGAACGCCACACCAGCCACGCGGGACATTAACTGCCTTATACGGAGTAACACTTGCCGAATTATGATTCGACCATTTTAATTCAAATGTTAGGCACTTCTAACGTTAGGGATAACAAGCCTCAATTGAACTTTCACAATGCAAATATTATGTATGACGTGTGCCCCTCGCGGGGTGTCACACCAGCCCCGAAGATACTGCAGGGCTTAAGCATGACTGGAGCTCGGATCGAAGATCCTAACAGAACTAGTTCTAGGCTTAGCTGTGGAGACCCCCCCCCCCCCTTACAGGCTTCTAAATGGGCACATAATGCTCTTAGTGAAGATCGCGTACGGCCAATCCCGTCAAGAGTAGTCAATACTCCTCCGTACAGACTACGGAGTACTAGGAATGACTTTGTGCGTATGCGCACACATCTTGGGAACTGTAAACGTGTAAAACATAAATTTGGGACCTATGTGGGTTCACCCTATGGTCCCATCATTAACATGAGACAAGGCCAAGCACTAAGGTGCCACCTTAGATCACAGATATCTATTCTTATCGCTTTTAGCCTATATCACACCACCAATTAATATGATTATCACCGCGACAGCCTCCGACAGCCTTCCACCGCGCTTACCAGCTGTACATAGTTCGTATACGGAAAACTCAACCTGTTGCTAGCGAGTAGCTACAGAGTAAGGAATAAATATTTTGGAGATATTTACACGTATCTCTATCTTGTAAAGGAATTGTTCCGTGGTTTCAGGTTGATTGTTATGGAAAAAAAACCCTTCCTTAGATAAATGATATCAAATGGAGCAACTACAAAATAGGGGCCTGATCCCGTGTCTCCAGGAATAGTCCCACCGGGGAAATATATTAATGAAATCAACATAAAAAAAGCTTTCTAGAGCTAAATATGGAGTATTAAGGAAAGATCTGATGTGAATCGTATAACAGAGACATTTTCTTACCTCAGTACAAAGTGATTTGATTTACTTCTACAATGTTGTCACCAGTTGAAATAAATTAAAAGCCACAAACAGAATATTCACTATATTAAACCAATTCTTTACAAACAACCCATATGTAACTTGTAATTTCTAGATAGGGGAAAACCTAAATGAATTCAGCCCTGGGGAACTGAGAGAGATTATATACTCCGACCTTTCTGTTAGGGGTGGCAGAAAATGTCCTATCCATACCGCCTACTCCATAGTGACAACCAAAGACTTCCATTCCACCACCCCGCTTGTCACGTCTCTAACCAGGCACAAGCTCGCTACAATGGGGCCCGAGGGGCTCGAGAAGCCCGAGATTCCAGACAAACCCGAGAAAAGATCTCGTCGACGTGGGGCCGAACTCGATCCATTCCTACGTACCCGGCTCTGCGTGCTCAGAACCACAGCCAAATGGACCTACAAACAGATCCAGAATGAATACCCGCATATCCCACTCTCAACCATCAAATCAACCATTCTTCGAGAGAGCAATCGGGTCAATAACCACTCACAAGCCCGCTCCGGGCGACCGTCAAAGCTGAAGGACGAAGATCGAGCCCAAATCCGCGAGGCTTTTCATGCGAATCCTCAAATTACGTACGATGAACTGCTTGTGATAGTCGATTATAAAGTTGGCAAGGAATCACTTCGTCGGTTCTTGAATGATGACGGACTGAGGAAAACACAGACGCCTGCTCGGTCCTCCTTGGCCGGGAAAGGTTCTACCAAACAACTTGATGGGATTCAACCTGTTCAGTCATATGACACACCTCCCACTGGCTGGGCTGGTGAATTTGGGTCTGATCTAGCACCAAGCGAATCAGATCCTGCATCTGCTACTGCGAGTCAAATCGTCGGCAATTAGACAACTAGTTGAAAGAGATACCCTGGGATTTTCGGCGTTGCGCGTTTGTTTCAAGGCTGGCAGCTCAAGTATCCCAACAATTTGATTTTGCGTATCGTGACAAATATTAGCTAGACATGATATGCAGAGTATTAGGGTGAAACCTTCATTGCATAATTCGTTTTGTGTAGCTGTTATATGGCGTCCATGTCATTGCGGACAATTGGTCTCGGTTTGTATTAGAGTATCAGAAATATCCACAATATAGTGTGTTCACTTGTTGTATAATATATCTATTAGCCTACGGAAATTATTGATTCCAGGAGCCTTTGTCCGGTCATGGTACTTGAGCAGCTTGTTTGTATAATGCTAACGGTCTCAGGTATATAGAGTAAAGTGTCAGGAATTCCAAGCAACATGCTAGCGGGAAAGACTCCTTTATGATCCTAAGACCGAAAACTTGAGCATACTATGTGGTCAGACTAAAGATCTGGGTAAACCGTAGCCATTTGCGGTATATGTTCTGCCTAAGTACGTACATGAAGTTATTTTTGTAGCTCCTACCGACCCGAGAATAAAATGTGATATCGAAACCTCTAGATCCTTGCATCAGTTGAAACTGATTTGAAGACGGACGAAGCTCTGCTGCTAAATATCGGGAGTGAAATGTATTATCAGCCTCGGAGTAATTACATTCGCTCGATGTATCAAATATTAAAATAAGATATAAATATCAATCAGATGAAGTCGCATGATTGGTAAAAATAAGCCCTAGCTCGAAAAAAAAAAAAAAAACAGCAGGGAAACACAAATTGTCCATGAGAACAACACCAGACGCCGGGGTATTTTCCTTTTCCCGAAAAGCAACCGCCTATGCACAAAGAAAGAAAATCGTTAGATAAATGACAGAGATCAGCTCATGTCATCGTCACGTCCTCCGCCGACGCATCTTCCGCCGGGGTGGCGGCGGTGGAAGGTACAGCAGACACATCAGTCATAGGATTATCGCCATCTTCATCATGTGCAGGGGTGTTGGTTTGCGAGTGAGATTCGGGGGTAGGGGTGACACCATTGTTGAAAGTGTCATCGTTGTCGTTCTCATCTACCTCTTCCCACAAACGAACCGTCTTGTCTATACCACAACTCACAACCATACGCTTGCCGTTTAGGGTACCCGTGTGAACACATAGCACGGCGTCTGAATGGCCATCAAGGCGCTGTAGGATCTGCTTGCTCACAAGATCCCAGAAGAAAATAGAACCATCCTCACTGCCACTGACGGCGAAACATAAGGGCGGGTCGTAGATTGCATCTCGGGGCCCGTAAGTACCAAAGCATCCCGACAAGCTGTATTTCGTGTTGACATGTCCTTGGAATGTCTTGAGGACGCGGCTCTCAACATAACTCCACATCCGAATGCAGTTATCTAGGGTCCAGGCCAAGACAAATTTGCCGTTGGGGGAGAACTTGACGCAAGTTGCAGGCGGGTTGTCCTCCATGACCAGGGTGCGGAGACACTGGCCGCTGTGCGTGTCCCAGATACGAATAAGTCCATCCAGAGCGCATGAAACAATAAGGGTCCCATCATGCACAACATCGATACCGGCCACAGGATCGGAGTGGGCTGGAAGGGAGCGCATAACCTGGGCTCGGCGAACATCCCACATAAACACGGCCTCATCGTAGGAACCGCTAACAAGGATGTTACCCTTCGGTGCGAATGCGATTTGATAGACGTAGTTTTGATGGCCATCAAAGACCTTGGTATGGGCCTTGAGCTGTATCAAAGCATTAGTAAAAGGCTCAAGGGCATAAAATGGTGCATGAGTTTCTTACAGTGTTCACGTTCCACAAGCGAATTGTTTTGTCATCGGAACCAGTTGCAATCCATTCACCGTCAGGGGCCCAGGCAAGGGTAGAAATGCCAGCTAGATGTCCTTCGAAGATATGAATGAGTCTACCACTCGCAGTGTCCCAGACCCTGACAGCTGCGTCGGCACCTGTTTTGCAAAGTCAGTTGTCTCGTCATGCAGTAACTAGATCGCGACCATAAGACGTACCAGCACTCGCGATCATAGAGCAATCCGGCGAGAATTGTACAGCTGACACTCCGCGAAGGTGACCGTGCATAACAAATTTCTCCTTGTAGTTCACATGTTCGGGCTTCGAAGCAGCCACCGGAGTAGCAACAGGCGTGTCAGATCGATCGGACCAGTTGTCGGCATCGCGAGCTTGTTCAACGTCTGAGCCAGTCAGGTCATCTTCAGCAAGATCATTCAATCCCCCCTGGGAATGTTCATCACGCATGTTAGTGGGAGTGATCGGAGAAGGGCTTCGGTGACGGTTTTGCATGCGTGAGGAGCGCCAGTATTCGTCGGCGTCCACAGCTAACTCGTCGGGGCTCTCAGATTCGCTATAGAGACGCCCAGTCTTCTGCGGGCGCTGGGGGGTAAAGCCCTTTTGTATAGTCCAGCTAGCTCGGCGGCGCTCGGCTTCGTCGTGGTCGGAGCCTGCTGCGAGTTCATCGGATGATGACTCGGCGGGCGATTGCGCGCGAGGATCTCGGCGCCGCGGCTTGGGGTTTATATGATCCATTGTACAATATGGACGTGTAAAATCATCCGAACAAATGATGCAAATACACCGAAATTAGGCCAAGAATAGTCAATTCGAGCCTTGAAATGAAAATAAATTGGACGCGCTGCGAAGCACAATATGAAGGCGGTGTCTTATTTTCTAGGCGGTGAGTCTGGGACAAGCTCTTGTTGGCTGCGTCATACTAAACAAGCACGTGGACCCATAGACATCCAGGTGGAATATCGACCTCAGATCTTTGTTTAGCCCTTATCGAGCACTTCTTGGCTGATTAGAACCCCAGGATAAACCCTTCAAAGCCCATTCCGGTTAACATCTGGCCAAATGGCCTCCTCTATCCCCTCCAAAGCTCCAAGCGACATCCGCATTCTCACATTCAATTGCTGGGGCCTCAAATACATCGCGAAATACCGTCATGAACGCATGTCGGAGATTGGGCGGCAGTTGGCATTGGCCAGCCCGCCGCCGGAGATCGTCGGACTGCAAGAATGTTGGACCCAGCAGGATTTTGAAAGTATTCGCGATCAGACACGACACATCCTGCCATATGGGAAATTTTATTACGGGGGCATATTTGGTGCGGGATTGGCAATTCTGTCAAAATGGCCGATCGAGGAAAGCAGCATGTTTGGCTACCCGTTGAACGGACGACCAACGGCATTCTTCCGAGGAGATTGGTTCGTGGGAAAAGGTGTCGCGAGCGCACGCGTTCGGTTCGGCCCTGGTACTGCCGATGTCGCCGAGGTGTTCTGCACTCACCTACATGCTCCGTATGAGCGCGAACCGAACGATTCATATCTCTGCCACCGGACTGCACAGGCATGGGAGATATCTAAGCTAATGCGTGGCGCTGCGGAGCGTGGTCATTTAGTCATCGGCCTAGGTGACTTCAACATGCTTCCTTCCTCTTTCGCCCACCGCCTCATCACCGCACAGAGCCCTGTTCGCGATGCCTGGCGCGAGCTGCACCCGGACTCGTCCCTCGCGGCGGCAATTGATCCTGTTGAAAAAGCACGGAATCTGCCTATTCCAACCGCCGAGTTCAATCTTACTGAGAATGGAGCTACATGCGACGGGTCCTTCAATACCTGGCGCTGGACTGAGGATATGCGCAAGCGCCTAGTTAAGGGTGAGGACATTGTCATTGACAAGGACACTCCAGACCCGCGCGGCAAACGCCTGGATTATATCTTCATCGGCGACGGTGGCTACCCACCTGCATTCCCGCCGTCTAACTGGTCAGTCCAGTCCGTTCAAATCTCAATGACACAGCGCCATCCCACTCTCCTCTGCTCTCTAAGCGACCATTTTGCCGTTGAGGCTGTTATCACCCGTTCTTCTGTCCCGACATTCCCTCATTCGCAGTCCACAGACTCTGCTCCAGCCTCTCCCAATTCTCCTCCTTTGCATACAACAACTTCAAAGCCTGTATCCCCCAACGCCGCGCTTTCCCCAGACACATACGACCAAATCATTGACATGATTCACACATACGTGTTCCGTGAACGCTCTCAACGCCGTTGGCGTCTCGCGCATTTCGTGGTGTCTATCTTGGTTTCCATTGGTTGCATGGTTGGTGTGTGGTGGGTTGGCAGCCGCACATACATCGGGTTCATCCTCGTCCTGGTCAGTACGCTCAACTTTGGCGCTGGGATTTTGGATGGTCTGATTGGTGGGCTGTTTATGTCGGGTGAGTTGCGTGCCTTGAAGGAGTTTGAGTGGGAGGTCAGAAATGCTAGGAGCCTGGTGGTTGCCGCTGAGGCAGGTGCAGGTGCTGCTTCGGAAGAAACGGAGAGAGAGCACAAGAATGATTGATTGTTTTTCTCATAACCTAACTGTGGAAAGGGAATTAATTATCCCTGGAAGAGGTGGCTGGATTGGTTTGTCTGTTTGCATTTGTAGGTATATTTAGTTACGAAAGTGTAGTATAGTATATGCCCGGCTACTCTTTCCTCGACTGGCAAAACTAATTCATAATTCGAACTCAAGATCAACTTCTGGAGATGAAATTAAAGGTTATATATAGAAAAATTCGTTTGAATAAATTAAGCCTTTTTCCCGCCATTTTTTGCCGTCGACCTATAAAACTAAGACAGAACGATATCTAAGACCACTGAAAAGACTACTGAAAAGGCATCACAGGGCTGCTTATGCGGCCGAGTATTCTTGTACTCGTCTACGAATCTAAGTAGAACATAATTTGCACGAAACGAGTGTGTAGTGCATTTGTTAAGAAATCGTTATCATCAAAGCTATATGAGCCTCCACCGAGTCCACTAGCATCAAGGAAGGAGCAAGTAGAAACGACAAAGTGAGCCAGCACCAAGTGTGCGAATTTACTCAGCACACTCGCGCTTACGGGTCTCAAAGACACGCAGAGTCTCCTCAGCAGCCTTAACACCGCTCATAACCATAGCACCGAAAGTAGGGCCCATGCGGTTAAAGCCATCAATCTCCGACAACTCCATACCACCAATGATAAGGCCCTTGGCGACCTCACGGGTGTTCTTAACAATAGCGTCCTCGGCCGCATTCATGTCAAGGCCACGCATGCCGCCCAGCTTGTCGATAGCGTTCATGGAGACAAGACGCTTAGCGCAGAAAGCGCCGAATGGCCCGTCGTGACCAGTGGTGCTGACAATAATTGGGGCATTGATGGTGTTGGGGTCCATGCAGGAGTGGTCGTCATGGTGGAGGGTAACGAGAGTCCAGTTGACGACGACACCAGCGAGGCGGATATCGTCGCCGTCTGGGCGAGTGATCAAGTCTTCGACGCAGGTCGCGTTGAAGAGCTTGACGTTAGGGAAGGCGAGGACCTTTGACAGGAGCGTCGATGTGAACAGCGCGGCGTGCTTGACGACCACAAAGTTCGGGTTCGTGGGCTCTTCTTCGAAGGGCACGCCGAGCTCAGTCAGGAAGGCGTCTGCGGGGCGTCTAAGGATCATGGCGCTGAATAGCTGACCACCGAGCCAGGCACCACCACCTATATGGTACGTTAGTGATGCTGTATTGGGTTGATGGTGAAGGTCTACGAGAGAGAGTCTGCTCGCATGGGACATGACTAACCGGGCGACACGGAGGCCTCCACGATAGCGATCTTCAGGTCTGGACGGGCCTTGGCGAGCACATAGGCAGTGCTCAGACCACATGAACCGGCACCGACGATGACGACATCGCTCTCGGCGTAGTTGTCCAGATCCTGGAAGTAGCGTCGGGTCATGGCGCGCGAGACTTGGCTCTCGCGGATCGGGGCGAACTTGAACTCATCCCATTTGTTGCCGAACTGCTCAAGGAGCTTTGACTGGCCCTGGCCGGTTAGGGTGGTCACCGACTCGGGGACGATGACCTTGCCCTTGATGCCGGTAGGGGCAACAGTGGCAGACTCAAACATGGCAGCAGGAGGAGACATAATGGTTCAGAGATCAAGTCGGAGATATGACTTTGAACCTTGGTTAGTTTTGACTACTCTAGTTTAGGGAGGAAAGGAGAGGGGAGGGCATGATCCTTTCGCTGGTATTATCCAGATCAAGTTAAAAGGCCGTATAATCTCAGAACGAACCCACGCCGAAGATGAATCTGATGTCCAGATGTGGACATTGGATTTATCAACGACGCAAGAACGAACACCGGCTCATCACCCAGAAGTTACCTGAGATACCTTGATCCCTGAGGGATAATATGCCCAGCCAAAGAGTATCCATGGCTCCCAAAGGAAGGGCAGTATGTACTTTGGGATCTAAACAAGTGTCAGCCCTTGATATGTAAGTACATGGAAGTAGAGTAGTTACTGTTGCAGTAGAAATTCGTGGGTTGATGGGAGAGGGAAAAAGAAGAACGAGGGGTATAGGTCAAGCTTTATATGCAACAGTCATGGACCCCCACCATTTTACCCTATGGAATTGTCGTACTTCTCCGACTCCCTCCGGTGTTCCGGTGAACTCTTTCCCTCGGTGAGCTTCGTTGCACGAATGAAATGCATCTCTGACGCTTCTACCCTTGCTCGCTTTTAGCTTCATGAGTGGTCGGAGCGTTGTGTCCCGGTTTCTTATTCGCCCCACGGAATAGGCTTCCCGTACAACGGCCACATAAGAATTCTAGAGGGAAGTACGGAGTATATCGACTACTCTCATAGTGTGGGATACCCTTATGTGAACGGATAGATTGTTCTAGTGGCACTTGGTAGATGTACTAACGGATGAGGGGCCAAAGTGCCTGGGCAGCATTGCAGAATGCGATATTATCAGGCATGTGATCCACCAATATTCTGTGTTTTTACAGGGATATTTATGGAGTCCACATTCCTTTTTCGCTTCTGTCGGCTTTCTGACATCATAGTCATTCATTTGAGGCATATATATGAAAAATATAAGCAGAAGCAGAATATAGTCCAAAAATCATAACACAAAACGGTAATTGGCACCGTAATTATCCTCCGCTGCCGGGGCGTCCACAGTGTTTGTTTCTTCAATGCGAGGCCCATATTTCTTGTCGAGGCGCCGGTTTTCCCACACCAGGAGTACACGCAGACATAGAGCGAGGAGTGTAGTGAAGAACATAAAAGCAGCACAGATTGCCATACCCTTTACATACCTTGGAGCCTGTTCATCTGGGAAAATATTGGTGCCCAGGAAAGGACCACACTGGCCGATCAGATTCAGAAGAACAATACCTCCGCCACGGCGGGTATCGGAGCCCTGGTTGTCTGTATGAGGGTACAACGTAGCAAATCCAGTCAGTGAAAGGCCTTTACATTCGATAGGAAACTCTACAGAGCTATCAGAAAGGGAGATGACTCACTCAGAACCCATGGCAGAATATTGGCGATCGAGGGGAAGATCCCACAGGCTGCTAAGAACACGCCAAAGTATCGAACACCTACTGATGTGCAAGTCGCACAAAGGATGTATCCCACACCACCAACCATTGATAAGGCTGCGATCATCAATCCACGTTGCTGTATGCGATCCGCCACCCAGGTGGTCATTATTGTCGCCAGGAATGAGGCAAAAAATGGAGGTGCAGTGAGCCCCTGGGCGTGGATGGCTGTGAAGCCCATCTCCTTTAAAATGGTGGGTAGGAATACAGGAAGAGAAGAGAAACTGACGTTACAGCTGAAGTACATCAACTAGGTATACGGTTAAAGATTAGCGAGTTCCCCATACCGTATACATGGTGCTGATGTTCGACTCACAGCTGTAAGCCACGCTTTGACATCGAGGAGTGTCATGGCTAATTCCTTCCATTGGATCTTACCCGTGCGATCTGGCTCACCGGACTGTTGCAGTGCACGGGCACGCGCAACAGCCTTCTCTTCCTCGGTCAGGAACTTAGCGTCTAGCGGGCTATCTGGTAGGTAGAACCAAGCCAGCACGGCAGCTGCGCAGACCGGAACACCCTCAACCAGGAACAGCAATCGCCAATTTGCCAACGCAGCATGCCCTGAAGTAATACCATAGGCCAAGGCACCGGCGAATGTATTTGCCAGCGGCGCAGCAGACAGAAACATACCACATCGGAGACCCAGCTCGTGGCGGCGGTAGAAGAATGACAGCAGATAAGGCACACCGGGACCAAAGCCAGCCTCGAAGACCCCCATCAGGAACCGAAGTGCCATCATGCCTTGCCAATTAGTGACGGCTGCCTGACACGTTGCCATCAAGCCCCTTTCCGTCCTTCGTCAGTTCATAATTCATAGACTCATATACATTTGCAATCCCGGCTGATTGACAGCATTGGTATTGCACGTGGGATTCATACCAGGAGAACACCACGAAGGCAGCCCATTGGTGTGGTTTGACAACCTTCCACATGAGTGCTTGGAATTCAAACAATGTATATGAAATATAGAATACTGTCAAGAGCCACGCGTAGCTTTTTCCATCGAGGCCGAGCTCCTCTTCCATGCCGGCGATTTTGGCATTGCTATGGTTTACATTGTCAGCGGTTGTGCTATTTCACTTGCAGGTCCAAAGATATCGCGGACACACCCGATGTTACTTCGATCGAGGAAAGCGAGGAGATCTAGATACCAGAAAGACATGGTTAGAATATAAGTTCATTTTATATCTTGAGTTTGAAGCATACATAAGAATCCTAGTAAAGTTGGAACACGCCAGTCCAGTTTCCTTACCACTCGACGCTCTAATTCGGGGTCAATAACCGGCAAGATTGCAGTGGGTGGTTTTTCCTCGTGAGCGGGCACAACGATTTTCTCAACATCTTCATCCGGGGCAGTTTGGATTACGTCTTCTGCTTCATGCCTTCTCAAGCCCATGGTGAATTAGAGACGTCACAAAGGACAATGGAATACTAGTCCAAAGGTGAAAATGGGAATGAAGAGAGAAAAGACCCGGACAGATCTCCGGGAGGCATACTCGCGGGGTGAAAGGGGGAAAATGACTAGGATCGGCAGAGACGCATGTAGTACAGGAATCTAGGTAATATATGGCCAGCTTATAGTCGTAATGATTGGTGGATCTTCCGAAACTATTGATATCTATTGGTCCTGGGACTATCGAATTTTTGAGTGGAGAAACAGAATGCGGAGGAATTGGCAAAAGCTTAGGTGGAACTGCTTTTGTATGAACGCCGAGGCTGGGGTTGAAGGACTTTTTGTATTCCTTTCAAGGAGATGATAGTACATTAACTTTGAATCTTAACTGAGGTGCTTATTTACCTATTTAACAGAAAGCTCTTATGCAAAAACATGCTAGTTAGTTACAGTTAGCAATGTTGTCAATAAATGTGTACCTAACTACAGTACACTTTTCTCCATTTGCCAACATCTCTTGTTAAAAAAAATTCTTGTATAAATAGGGCAGTATCATTTATTTTCTATTATATGTCTACACAAACTTACATGATTAATGAATTAAATGATCATTTTAAAATGGGAAACAAATGAAAAAGAATGGCTGCCTGTAAATCCAGGTGTTTGCATATCAGGTCCGTATCGACTACCGTATCAAAAATCTCCCGCGTAGTGTCGCGTTCAATGAACACCTCCATCCTTCATTATTCTTACCCTTTCTACCTTCATCGCATCCTAATTGTCTCGCTTGATTTGAACCTGATTTAATCACATCTTCCGAAAGTTGATTGCTCTTGGCAATCAAGCCCCCAATATGGATGACCCGGCCACACGCATCCCGGGGCAGCTGGTAAGACCCCAGCAACTTCCTATATTGATCGCTCCATGATCTGTAACCCCCCACTAATTTTGTCGCAATTATGATAGCTCCCCCACATGCACCTGGTTTCGCGCAACCGATACCCTAGCATGCACATGATGCCCTCCGAGACCGCCGTCGAGTATTTGACGAGCGCACCCCGGATCTGCCAAACCCAGCCAATGCATTGGACATTCCTAGATGGTCCCCCGGATGGTACTGTCATGCTTACATGGCAGCCACAAAACCACCTAGGCAATAATTTTGCTAGTGACGGCTATATCTGGGCCGACCAAGAACAGGCTTTCACCTTTGAATCTCGCGGCTATGTATGCCTCCTTCAATGAAGCTTTCCTTGCTCCATGTAGAGTCCATTCTAATAATTGAGGATATAGACCGTTGAGATGTACCTTCACCGAAGCGGTTTCCACCCTCCCAATGAGCCCGTGGCGACGCACTGCCGCAAGCGCTACCGCATTACCTCGTCCAAAGTACCGAATGCTCCCCAGCCCGACCCATCACTGTGGATTGTGCACTACACCCGTGCTGCGCCTCAGGACCATGCCCCTGCGAACCGAATCCAAGTTACCCCTCAAATCCAGGGCATGATGGGCCAGCGCCGCTTCCTTCAGAGCCAAGGACAATTGGCCCGCAAGGACTTTTTACTTCATGATCGCAACAGCTGGCCAGTTATCAATTTCCCGCAAATGACTCCACAGAACTTTGTGCAACCCGGTGCTTACCCAGCTGCTGCGCCTCGTGGACCTGGTTTCTATGCCCCCCGGGTCATCCAGGTGCAGTTGCGCCCAATGTACCTGTTTCGAAAGGGCCGCGCGGACACCGTGCGCCATCGACTGCCCTCGCTTCTGCAACAGCTGACTTTGCTATTGAAGATGAGGACGTCTCCAGTGGTGATGCTATGGATCTTTTGACGCCCCGCGATGTCAGCAAGATGCGATACCAGCAACACCATGAGTGGATGGAGGAAATCTTTGCATCGCCATACAGTATCTCACAAATTACACCAGTTTCTTTGGGCCTCGGCCGAAAGGGAGAGCTCGAATCCCTGACTGCAGGCTTCTTCGATGCCCCTGTTGGGACCTCTGGCGGGGAAGGCCAGGAGGCGGGCGACGCTCCGCAGGCTAACAAGATGGAGCCGGCCAAGGCAGAGGAGTTTGCCGAGCGCGTCTCTAAGAAGGTGGCGGACATGACCGCCGAGATCGAAAACTTGAAAAAGCAGCATGCTCGCCGGATGCAGCGTTTCAACCGAACCTCATTGCTCAAGGATGCCGAGTTGCGCCTCCGAGAGTCTGCTGCTGACCCGACCGAGACGGGCCCAGAGATTTGGAGACTGGAGGGCCGAGTGGTCATTCCAACAGAGGATGAAACTCCGCAATTGGATTACATTGAAGATAAGGCCAAATACAGGGTTGACGAGGTAGTTCGGGAAGTTGAGACTGCCTGGAATAAGCAAATCGTTGCCGAGCCCAAGGTGTCCTGTGTCGAGAAGGGTGGTCTATTGGAAAAGATTGAACCCGAACACAAAGACGAGCCCGACTCATTTACAAATGATATGGTTATGGACGACGATTCTCACCTCCTCAACCAGTTCGGCAGCCCAGGAGTTGGTGCAGGCGCAGTCTCGGGTGTTTCTGTTAATGGACAACCGATCCACGGCGCTGATATGTCTGGTGATGTTGACATGGATTTGGGTGACCAGCTCCACGGTGGTACCAACGGCCCGGCCAACGACTGGGTAATGGTGAACAATGAGGCCAAAGATCATAATCCGGTTGGTGAAGACTTCGACTTTACCAACATCGACAGTGCCGGTGATGCCTTAGCGGCTTATTCCGAGCAGAACGATGGCCTTGACTTGCCAGACTTGGAGAACTCGGCCTTTGGCGACGCATTCCATGCGTCTGACAACGAACACTCACACAACCCTGATACGGACGACATTTCCTAGTCTACCCCAGGATCTTTTCATATGAAAGTGTTTTTTTTAACGAATGATTCTGCGGATCAGTCATTCTGGTTTGTTCCAGGCGTTGCGGGGCTTAGTGTTCGGGGTCTGAATTTATGCAGGATGCTTTAGCTGGTTGTGTACCATAAGATTGGCCAGGGGGGATTCTCTGTTTCCTCTGGCTCTGCGAATTTCTTTTTATTTTCTCGCCTCAAATTGAGAGGATAGAGAATGGGATCTCTCATGAATTTAATCCCTTTTTCGATCATGTCTTTCACTGTAGGTTTGAGATATCTCCCAATTAGGAAGGAAGGTAGCAGTTACGTCCACGCATATTCAGAATCTAAGAACAACGGGACACGCAAATACCTTACGATTATATCCCTATAGAGTGGCATGAAATAGATATAATATCATAATTAACTAATAGTCTCCAGGGCTGGTAGTAATGGTAGTACTGGTATAGCTAATTGCTAGAACTCTGATATTGGGAAGCCAAGAATGACGATCAGCCCTAGTGGCCACAACTCAAAAACTTATACCATCACCACTCACTACTATGACTATTCTATAGCATTATAGGCTTGGGTATTTCCGCAATCGGACAGATGATGCGCATGAACTGCTTCCGCCCCTCCCCGTTCATGACGTCAACCGGGACTGCACTTCCTCAATAAAAAAAAAAAAAGAGAAGAAGAATAGGGTTCAATCATCGTCATCTATAGGAAGGTGCCACATGACTTTACATTCCCTCCCTCTTTCTTTCTCATCTTAACCATCTTCCATAACTTGTATTGATTTGAATCATATCTACTACAAGAGACAAGATGTATGTATCCTACATTATCAACCCTCACTTTGTCTAAACCTAAGTCTAGGAACCGCAACCTTTCATTCCGATCGCGCAAAGAGCCTCCTGCCAGCCGGCAGCGGTTCAGCATCTCGACCCTCCGTGGGATGCAAGCGCCGGAGCTTAGCCGCAAGATGACCAAGCTGATCAAAAGCGAGAACACCGCCATCGGTGCCCACGAAGCTGCCGGTCGTGAGCGTATCGTGATCGCCGCCCAGCTCTCTGAATGGGGAGAGTCTACTGAAGACGACAATGTCTCCGACATCTCCGATAAGCTCGGCGTCCTACTCGCTGAAATAGGCGAGCAAGAGGATGGCTTTGCGCAGAACCTCGAGGACTACCGCCGTATCCTGAAGCAAGTTCGCGACATGGAGGCCTCGGTTCAGCCATCGCGCGAGCAGCGTCAGAAGATCACTGACGAGATCGCCAAGCTCAAGTACAAAGATCCTAACAGCCCGCGTCTGGTCACGCTAGAGCATGAGCTTGTCCGGGCTGAGGCCCAGAACTTGGTTGCTGAGGCGCAGCTGTCTAATATCGTACGTTTAGCTCTGACTTCGTTCTGTTCTTGTGTGGTGTGTAAGGTTAGTTTCGTCTGGCTAACGTTTCATCTCATCCGCAGACTCGGCAAAAGCTCAAGGAGGCCTATGATATCCATCTGGCGGCCGTTATTGAGCGCGCAGAGAAGCAGACTATTCTGGCTCGTCACGCTCGTCGTCTGCTCCACTACATTGATGACACTCCTGTTGTTCCTGGTGATGCACGCCAGGCGTATGACAATGAGCCCTTGGCACGCCAGATCCTGGAGGATGCTGAGAATGATCTCCGTGACTGGGAACCCAGCGTTGAGCCTATCAACCCCACCAGGGAGCAGGATTCTCGGGCTCAGGTCCACGGTGTCAATGGTATCAGCGGCACTGCTGTCAATGGACTAGATGATGTGTCGGAGCACCAGTCGGATGTTCTCGAGCATGCCGCTGTGACTGAGGGCTTCACCGAACCAGTGGGAAGCGGTGCACTGCCCGCGAAGATGGTGGTCGAGCCTTCCCCTGCGTGAACGATTCGATCCTTCTCAGAGGTCCAGCGGTCTCGATTTTAATTCGAGACGGACATACTTCAGCTGTTATGTGTAAACTCGATTCTTCGCCTCAGATTGGGCACCAACGATGCAGCGATGCAGTTGTTTTCGGGAAAGGCGTTGGCACTGAACATGGGGGTCTATACTCAGGAAATATGCAAATTGTGTATTGTAAAGTTTAATTCGTTAATTCGTTAATCGTTAATTCATTAATTCCTTTTGTCTTATTCTCTTTCTAAGAATTAAGATCAAAAATAATATGCGATTTGTAGAGCATTCACGTGACCTCAGGCGCCAGAGTGACGCGGAAACCCCGAGCTCCAGCGGAGCTTCGACCATCGCTCAACTATCTCACCAGAATCCCTTTCACGTCTTTCAAGCATCTTTTTTCTAATTCCCCTTCATTTTCTCCCACATCAGCACACAATGGATAAGCTTGTTGCCCAATACTCGCGCGCTCCCCACCAGAATGAGATGTACTCAGAGCAAGAACAGCAGGACCTCACTGCGAGCGTCCCTCCACTTTCGCTGAAGTTCAGCCTTCCTCCTGTCGACAACGTGAGTTCCTGATGAATATTGCTGCAGATTCTCTTTGATCTAGATGGCGGTTTGGTCGGGGGATGAATGTCTATCCTGACGTCAACCTGAGCTGCGCCGTCATCACAGCTATCCCCAAGAGAATCGCCAGCTAGAACCTATCTATGATTGAAACGACTGAAATAATGGACTGACACAGATTATTTTCTTCATCTAGCACTCTGCTTTCCTTCGTGCCATGACCGATGACCACTCCAATCCCAGCTGTCCTATCAAGCTCGCTCACGGCACAACAACCCTGGCCTTCCGATTCCAGGGCGGTATCGTACGTTTCCCTATATTTCGGTTATACCATGGTTTTCTTGATTTTGGATCATGTTGTGCTGATTGATATGTTGGGTTAGATCGTGTGTACCGATTCGCGAGCAACAGCCGGCAACTGGATTGCCAGTCAGACAGTCAAGAAGGTCATTCCTGTATCACGGTTGAGTCGGGGCGAGGACAAGAAGTCGAGCGAGCCGACGCCAGGTCTCCTGGGAACGATGGCCGGTGGTGCAGCTGTAAGTTTGGGCCACAAGTGATGGTGTGACGAGCGTTGGTTGCTGATGGTTGTTGCGAATTGCTAGGATTGCCAATACTGGCTGCGGTATTTGAGTCAGCAGTGCACTCTGCATGGTAAGTCAGCTCGGCTCTTGATATTTGCAGGGAGTGAGAGGAACATTGCTGATAAATTTCCATCTAGAAATCCGACACAAGCGCCGTATCACTGTTGCGGCCGCGTCCAAGATTCTTGCCAACCTCACTTATGCCTACAAGGGATACGGACTTAGCATGGGAACTATGTTAGCAGGAGTATGTCCCATACACCATTCATAGCCATGGGATTCGAAGACTGACAATGACCTCTAGATGACACCCTCAGAAGGACCCGCCCTGTACTACATTGACTCCGACGGCACCCGCCTCCCCGGTAACCTGTTTTGTGTCGGATCCGGTCAGACTTTTGCTTACGGTGTGCTGGACGCCGAGTACAAATACGAGTTGACTGAGGAGGAGGCATTGAATCTCGGCCGCCGAGCCATTCTGGCTGCCATGCACCGTGATGCCTACTCCGGTGGTTTCATTAACCTGTACCACGTCAAGGAAGAGGGATGGGTGCACCACGGATTCGATGACATGAACCCTATCTTCTGGAAGACGAAGCTTGAGAAGGGCGAGTTCTCTAACGTGACATCTGCGTTGTAGACGGGTCTAGAGGAATGATTTGTTTGTGTAATATTGATATCGATATGTCATTATGCTTAGGTTTCAAGTGTCAACGCTGATTTCAACTTATATGCTGTTGTTCGGTTGGTCGCAATCTGCTAAACACATGCTGCTCCATCTCAAATTAGTAGTCCTGTCTTCGCAGGATATCTCTGATATCCAACTAAACAGCCAATTGCATAGCCACCTCAATATGCGGAAACCTCCCCCTAATCAATCGAAACTTATCCAGTAGAATATCCTTCGGCATAACCTGCAAATTATGAAAAGAAAGCACCACACCCTGCATGAACACAATATCATCAATGCGACTCGTCGTCTCCTCCCTAGTCGCCTGCGGCACATGAATCACCACATCAGCAATAGTATTAACAATCTCCAACAACTTGCTAATCATCGAAGATCCATGCACACGTATCGTATTCTGCGAGATCTTCGTCAGAAACTGCCTGAGCTGACTCGACAATCTCAACGGCATCTCCAGCTCCAACGACGGACACGACGCATGCGAACTAAGCAAACAGTTGGACATAGCCATCTGCCACAACAGCGTCCGCATCCACTGCCTCGTAATAACCAAATCCGCCTGCTGCAACTCCGACAGCGCCGACACCTCCACCTCCCACAACGCATCATCCAACTCGCGGTGTTTCCGCTCAACCCACGACGCAGTCACCTGCGTGCGGTCCCCAATCCACAGACTGATAAACGACGCATCCAGCATGCAGAACGTCTTGATCACCTGCGTCCAGCCCTGCTGGATTTCCGCGCCCACGAACTCGTCTTCTTCCGGGTACTGCGTGTGGGGGGGCAGTGTTACCGGAGAGAAGTTCACGATTGACATGAATCGCTCGTGGATGAAACATTGCCAGTACAGTCGTTGGCGGCGGGCTCGTTCTGTTGTGCTGAGGCCTGCGTTGACAGTTTTGTCGTTTATGCGAAGCATTTGGATCATGCTGATTGCTTCGCGGAGGTAGAAGAAGCCCAGGTCGTAGTGACCTAGACTCATGGCGCACATCTGGATGAAGATGCTTGTTGTGGCGCGGAGGATTGAAGGTCGGAAGCCTATTAATAGTGGTTGTTGGGTTTCCACAGACTGGCGCATTAAGTCGGTTATTTGTGTTGAGGCTGATGAGGTGCTGGATTTGGTAGGTTGAGAGGACCGGGTTATGTCCAGGGTTACTGCGGTGAAAGCGTAGATGAAGGCTGCGTGCTCTCTTTCGTTCATTTTTGTCATTGATATGTGCACTTCCTCATCGGTGATTATTGGACTGAAGGGGTATACATAGGTCATGTATGCTGGGATTAGGCTTTCAAAATACGAGGTTGGTAGTTGGAGAGAGGCTGTAGGTGCCAGTGGTGGTAGAAGTGGTGTCAGAGCATTGGCTTTGGTGTTATTCTTGTATTTCGAGATGACAGCGCCTCGACGTAGTGAATGTTTCCTTGATCTCAATGAACGGTTCTCTGTGTAGGTGCAGAGGAGATCGAGGTGCTCGCATTGCTGACATCTTTGCTGACCGTTGCAGCGGACTTTGCGGCGATTACATGGATCGCATGCTTTGGGGACTCGATGGGAAGTTGGACTAGCCATTTTGTGATTTCCGCTGGTCAGGGGTTGATGTTTTAGTCGAAACATGTACTTCATTTCCCCGCGTTGTTGAAGCCTTGGCAATTAAGACTCTTAGCGCCACGGGCCTATTCTCCGACTATATTTGGGGAATACGAATACATGTGAGAACTGACCTAGCTCGACATAGGGTCTACTCCGAGATGTATGCATTAAGTAAAAGCTTAATAAAACTAAAATCCGGGGATGTACTAGGAAGAACTAGGATGAACTAGGATCAAACTGGCGTGGTTTAGGTATAGAATGGTGTCTCGGTGGTTTACCTATAACGAATGTCTACGTAGAACAATGGACATAAAATCTGATTTGAAATCATTTAATGAGAGTGATTGATTGTCTGTCCATATCCTTGGACTGTGAGCTATCTAACCAGTAGTATATCCCAACCCTAAACCAAAAAGACTCTTCCTTCAAACGCCTGTAAGTCCTCATTCTGTCCATCTACATTGCCAACCAACAATTTCCAATTCTCACTCTGCACAGAATCCGGTTTCTCAAACTTCTGTGTTGTATCTGAGAAGTTGAGAACCACCAAAATAGTCTGATTGCGGCTTTTCTTGGTATAGGTGAAGACACTCTGATTTGGCTCGTCGAGAATATCGAATTCTCCAAAGACCAGAGCATCGGCATACTCCTTGCGCAGCTCATTCATCTGTTTCCAGAATGAGAGAACGGAGGAAGAATCCTTCTCCTGGAGCTCCACATTGATCTCAGGGTAATTGTCATGCGGGCGCATCCATGGCTTTGCCGATGAGGCCGGGGAAAAGCCCGCATTGGCATCCGCACTCCACTGCATGGGGAGTCTGGAGTGATCTCTCGCCAAATGCTGCAGAGAATCCATGGCCACGCTCAACACGGCTGGATCATCGCCAGACACTTTTTTCGTCATTTGATAGTAGCTGGTACTATCGATATCTTTGTATTCATCAATCGTCCACTCCCGGGGAGCATTCACCATTCCAATCTCCTGGCCCTGGTAGATAAACTGGGTGCCAGAAAGTGTACTTTGCATCATGGCAAGCATCTTTGCAGACCGAACTCTGAACTCGGGTGTCTTGTCAGAGCCGAACCGACTCACAGAGCGGCCCTGGTCGTGATTTTCCATGAACACGGTGGTCCATGCATCGGTGCCCTTGATGAGATCTTGGGTGGTCCCTATCGCCGTTTTCAGTTCTCGTAGGTTCCAGCCCGGCAAAGTGGTCAGGAATTTATAGTCCTTGCCCTGGCCGAGATTCACGAGGTCGAATTGGAAGACCATGCTCAGCTGCTTCTCTGCTGCTGAGACGTAGCGCAGAACACCCTCCACGGTATGTGTGTTTGGCAGTTCGCCAACGGTCATTGCATCATATTTGGAAAGCACTTCGTTCATCTCGCTCATGTACTCGTGAATGCGAGGACCGTTGCAGAACAAATCGAATGCAGGTTGTGTATCGGACTTTGGATCCAGGATTGGAGCATCGGCGTAATCGGGATGCTTGCTGTACATATTGACTGTATCGACGCGGAAGCCATCCACGCCCTTTTGCAGCCAGAATTCCATTGCAGTCTCATAGATTTCCTTGCGAGTCTCGACTTTCTCCCAATTGACGTCGGGCTGTTCAACACAGAACAGATGAAGGTAATATTCTTCCGTTGTCTCATCCCACTCCCACGCACTGCCTCCGAAAATGCTGCGCCAGTTATTTGGCGGCTGACGATTGCCGTTGGCGTCGTATTTCGCCGGCTTCCAAATGTACCAATCGCGTTTGGGGTTTGTCTTTGAAGAGCGAGACTCTTTGAACCATTGGTGCTGGTCCGAAGTGTGATTCACCACCAGGTCCAGGATAATTCGCAGTCCTCGCTTGTGGCATGCATCAATGAGGGTCTCCATATCCTGGACAGTGCCGTATGGGGCATACACGCTTTGGTAGTCGGAAATATCGTAGCCCATGTCAATCTGCGGGCTGTCATACATGGGACACAACCAGACTACATCGACGCCAAGGCTTGTGATGTAATCCAGGGACGAGATAATCCCTGGAATGTCGCCAATGCCATCGCCATTGGAATCTTTGAAACTGGCGGGGTATATTTGGTAGATGATGGAATTTTTCCACCACTTTTCGCCCACTATAGCAGGAGACATGGTGAATGTGTAAAGGATTGTACAAGAAATGGTGACGGAAATAAAAGTACAGGCTCGACATAGAAAGCGAGGAGGCTATATATATATATATATGCCTACAGCATTCGGTTTAGATGATCATTGCACTGCCTAGAGCTCCAAGGATGGAGTCCAGCCCTTCTCAAGATACCCCATGTAGGGAGGGTCATTACTCTCATTGACTCAATGTCGGGCCGATTTATCATCATTGGCAGCATCGTGTTCCACTCATTTTGTCTGCGGGGTTTGCTTCTTGCTGCACGCAGGTTGGTGATGTTTCAGTCTGCTGGGCAATTCCCACTTCTTCCCATTTCATTGAACGACCCGGAGAGCCTGCCGAACATCTCAACCGTGTGACCATGTGAAATGCCGACAGTCATCAGGCCGATTCGCTTCTTTTCCGGGTCTAACTGACCTTCGTTAGATCCAAGAGCAAAGAGGGGAAAAGGGGCATGTCGGGCCGACCTTTCACCAATCAACCCACGATATTCTCCCGACTTCCTCTAACCGGTTTAGGCAAAGTTACAACCCTAAGGCAGCCAAATACGAAAGAAACGGCAGAGAAAACGCCCATGCGGGGAGAGTACCAAAGTAAATGAGGATCCTCAATATCTTTTCCTTTCCCGGCCCGACACCAGTCCAATTACAACTCTCAACGGAAATCCGGGGATAGTGGACTGACTTGAAGCATACCCCGTGCAGAGAAACCGGGGAAAAGTCTCTCCACGCCACTATTTCCGCTTGAAAGAATTAAGCAAGGATTAAACACGACGGACAAGTGGGCCAATCGAACCCCGGTCCCGTCCTCGCTCATTATGGCCGACCATCAACAACCAGTAGCACAATTTTGTATATAAATGTCTAATGCCCATTCTCCTCTATCCAGTGTCCTATTCACACTTACAACCGTCTTGAGGATTTTCATTGCCTCCATCTCAGCAATGGCTTCTGAAAAGCAAGCCAGTGATCATGTCGAGAGACATGACTCAATCGAACTAGCAGGCCAGGACCTGGAGGGCTTCTCAGACGTCAAAACCACCGCCGAAGCCCGCTCCGCCATCGAAAAAGAGCACAACATGACCGCCATGCAAGCCCTCAAGCTCTACCCCAAAGCCGTCGCCTGGTCCCTCCTCCTTTCCTGCGCCATCATCATGGAAGGCTACGATGTGGTCCTGATCGGCTCATTCTTCGGCTTCCCGGCTTTCAATATGAAATACGGCCATATCATGTCCGATGGCGAGTATGGCCTCGCCGCCTCCTGGCAAACGGGCATGACCAACGCAATGAGTGTCGGTCAAATCCTCGGTCTCTTTCTGAACGGTATTGTCTCGGAACGCTACGGCTACCGGAAGACCCTAATGGCCTGTCTCGCCACTACTGTCGGCTTCATCTTCATCCTTTTCTTCGCTCCAAACGTCCAAACCCTTGTCGCCGGCGAGTTTCTCATGGGTATTCCCCTCGGCGTCTACCAGACCCTCACGGTCACATACGCTTGCGAGGTCTGCCCCGTCGCGCTGCGCGCCTACCTGACCACTTACGTCAACCTGTGCTGGGTATTCGGACAGCTCATCGCCTCAGGCGTGCTGAAGGGTCTTGTTGAGCGGACCGATCAGTGGGGTTACCGCATTCCATTCGCTGTCCAGTGGGTGTGGCCGATCCCCATCTTCATTGGAGTGTACTTCGCGCCGGAGAGCCCGTGGTGGCTTGTACGAAAGGACCGACGCGAAGACGCCATCAAGGCCGTCAAGCGGCTCACGCGCGCAGACCCCAATTTCAGCGCCGAGGAAACCGTCTCTATGATTGTCTACACGAATGCGATGGAGCAGCGTACCGAGAATGGCGCCACCTATTTGGACTGCTTTAAGGGGACTGATCTGCGACGCACGGAGATCGCGTGCTGTGTCTGGGCGGTGCAGAGTCTGTGCGGCAGTGGTCTGATGGGCTACTCGACTGTCTTCTATCAGCGTGCTGGACTTGCGGAATCGCAGTCGTTCACCATGTCACTGGCGCAGTATGCCATTGGAGTTGTTGGTACGTTCAGCTCGTGGCTGTTCATGACGTACTTTGGTCGCCGCACGCTATATGTGGGTGGTTTGTCGATTTTGGGTGTCATCCTGTTTATCATTGGATTCGTGTCTATTCCGCCCGCGACTGATGCGCTCTCGTGGGCTACGGGGTCCATGTTGCTTGTGTATACGTTCATCTATGACTCCACCATCGGACCCGTGTGTTTCTCGCTAGTTTCGGAGATGCCGTCGTCGAGACTCCGCACTAAGACCGTGGTGTTGGCGAGAAATACGTATAACATCCTCAATCTGGTGACTGGTATTATTATTCCTTACATGCTGAATGTGGATGAGTGGAATTGGAAGGGAAAGTCTGGATTCTTCTGGGGTGGAATGTGCGTCCTCTGTTTCGTTTGGTCGTTCTTCAGACTTCCTGAGCCCAAGGGTCGCTCTTATGCCGAGTTGGATGTTCTGTTCGAGAACAAGGTGCGCACAAGGGAGTTCCCGGGTGCCAAGACCGGTTTGGTGCAGAGTGAGCTCGAAGGGGAGAAAGGCTCTGTTTGAACTATAATATCTGGAAGGCAGTAGTGGAAGTAAGGCGAGGTAGCGAGGTTGATATGTATGTAATATGGACTAATAAAATGAATATATCTTGTTGTAACTGGATCTTGGGATCGTTGAACACCTGAGTAAAGAAAATTATAGGAAGTAGAATATATACGAAGACGGGTTTCTTTTAATACTTCTGATTTTGATAAAAGATGCTGTTCGTACACGAAAGAATATTTGCAAAATTGGAAGATAAGGCAAGCAGATGAGTATAATCATTAAAACCAGGTATACGCCACCTATGACATTGAAACAAGGAAACAATTTTTGAGATCCCAGACAGGAGACTGATATATCAGTTATCCACCAAGAACTTCATTCTGATACCCATAGCCGCCAACTCGACATCCAAGTACCGCAGCACACCAGGGACAGCAACGATAGTAACGTTGTCACCACCAACATAGCGGTGTCCACTGCCATCCTCCCAGATCTCAGCACGGGAGTCATCAAAGGTAGCCTCACGGGCACAGCGACGGCAGCGTACAATGCCATTGACACCGCCCACAGCACCAATAGCAGAACCAGCATGGGCATTGGTGCTCTGCTGATTAGGGGCCGCCTTGGCAGCAGCAGCGGCAGCGCCAGGGTTGATAGCCGCGCGGTTTCGGGATGAGCCGGAAACAGCAACCTGCGTGGACAGGAAGGAACCACAGGAGCGACAGATCCAGGTGTGCTGGGCATCGGAGCAGTTCATGAGACGATCCTGCAGCAAGAAGGCCGCACCGTGAGCAATGAGCGAATCACGCTCCATCTCTCCGACACGGATACCACCACCCTTCGCACGACCCTTCACGGGCTGGCCCGTGAGCGCGTTGACGGGACCAGTCGTACGCACTTGGAACTTATCATTCACCATGTGACGCAAACGTTGGTAGTAGACCAGGCCCATGTAGATATCGGCGGAGAATTCACGGCCAGTGACACCACTGTACAACGGCTCGTTGCCGTAGTAGTTGTAGCCGGCCTTGCGGAGCTGCTCACCGAAGTAGTCGGTTGCGGTGTTTTCTTCGGAGAATTGGAAAGGAGTGGAGTCTTGTGGGAGACCGTGCATGGCACCAGCCTTACCGGCCATGGACTCGATCATTTGAGCAATTGTCATACCTATGGAGGTGTTAGATGGGTGAATACATTTAATTTGAAGAGCGAGGGCCACTTACGGGATGGGAAAGCGTGAGGGTTGATGATCAGATCGGGCTGCATGCCGCTCTCGGAGAAGGGCATGTCGACCGCAGGCCAGAGTTGAGACAAAACACCCTTCTGACCGTGACGAGAGGAGAACTTGTCACCAATGACGGGCTTTCGGGGAATGCGGTACTTGACGCTGAGCGATTGAGCGGGCTCGTTGCCAGACTCCGGAGCCCATGAGGCGGATGCTCTCGACGTAGCCTTCCTCGGCATCCTTATATTTCATGTAGTGGGTGACTCCATCGACGTTAACGTACGAGTCGGAGGCAGGATCAAAACGGACATTGTGCCAGGCGGCAATCTTGTCACCTTCCTTGACGCGAGCACCCAGGTGCGGCATTCCATCCTCGTCGATGATGTTGCGCACCTGCTCTTTGACCTCGTCGCCAGGAGCGAACCCAAACAGCTTGGTGACCTCACGCTTGGACTTGGTCCTACGGGAGTCGTTATCGGCTAAAGTGACGACTTTGGTCTTGTAGACTGTACCGTGACCGAAGCCACGTTCGTGTGCGGACTTGTTGATAATCATAGCGTCGTCCATGTCGTAACCGGTGTAGGAGATAATAGCCACAACTGCGTTCATTCCGTTGGGGAAGTTGTCCAGGCCATAGGCATTGTAGAGAGGTGGCCGCACAATTGGCGTTTGACCCGTTTGGATGCGGTACAACTTGTTGTCGGTACGGTGAGCAATTGAGGTACCTGGTGTACCCATGGTTTGTTTGCTCATCTGGCACTGGTACATGTTACGAGGAGATTGGTTGTAGTCGGAGAAGGGGGTCATGTTCGCGACGATGGATAGGATGTTCGTGGGCGTGAACTCGATATGGGTCGAAAGACCGGGAATCAGGTCAGACTCCACACAAGCAATCTCCATGAAGGGCTGCTCGAATGGTCCAACGTAATCCAGCTTGTCCAATGCCAGATACTTAACAGGGCGGTACATTCTCGCCGATTGGGAGAACATGTAGACACCTGGGTATTGACCGCCGCTTGAGTTGGGAATATATCCAATTTCCAATTCACGAGGGATGTTGTTTTTGCCTTCGACCTTCCAGTACCGGATGGTATCAGCAATTCTCTGGGCCTGCTTGGGCGAGCAGTAACCAATGATTCGGCCATCCAACTGGACGACCACGCTCTCGTCCAGAGCCACGGAAGACTCAGACCGGACACCAAGCTGAACCAGAGTCCGAGGCAGATGAGATACATCCAGGTTGTCCGTGGAGATTAAACACTTGTGCGCCAAATGGTTGAGCAGACCGCAAGGCGATCCATCAGGAGTGTGAACAGGGCAAAGGAAACCCCAACTTTCTGGTAGCAGTTTGCGGACAGTGGTAGTCTTCAACTGAGCGAAGAAACTACCACGGTGAATCATGCGGAAATGACTGATGAAACGGTAGAAGTTGATCTTCTCTGCAATGACGGTGTAACCTGATGTTTGTTGCAAATCAAGACCCGTGGGACTGACCAAGTTACCGGTGGAGAGGAAGTACTCGAGCGCATTACCAATATTCTCGTTTGATCGTTTGACAATCTTAGAGAGGAAGTCTCGCTCAAATGCTTCATCGGTAAACTTTGCGCCGTTGTTGCGGATAGACCAGTCTCTGGCAATGGGGCCAAATGAACGGAGCCACTCCTCAATACGTTCCTTCAGAATCATTCCGTAAAGGAAGCCACCAAGCAAGATTTCTTGGTTGGAGACGGCATCGGGGTTATCGGGAGCACAGTCTCCTGCAACTGTAGAGTAAAGCTTGCGGATCATGAAGGTGATCAACTTGAACTTGTCCCAGTCTTGCGCCTCGGTGACATTCTCATTTCCAAGATGGGGGAGAACAACCTTGCGGAGGAACTCTGTGCCAACTTCCTCGTCGGGCATGTCAGCGGGGACTCCGAGCACAGGTCGGAAAGCCTTGCCCAAGTGAGACCGGCAATCAAACTGGCTGTGCTTCTGGTAAGCGTGGTAGGTTCTCAGCAAAAGCTCGACACGGTCGGTGACGAAAGTGTTTTTCATGCCCTTGGAGGAAGCACCACCGACAATGGACTCGAAGATTTCGCGGTCGTTGGTCTCAGCGAGTGCCTTGAGAATCATCATGACAGGAATGAGGTATTCATTCTTGCGCCATGAGAAACGGAAGGTGACATTTCCATCGGAGAGGTAATGAAGCACGTTGGTCTGCGAAGTCTGATCAGGACGGACCGATCGTATTTGGACACCGAACTTTGTGTAGGTCTGACCACGCTTGACGAAAGAACCACGAATGATGGACATGGGGTAGTTGCGCTTGCCGACGACCAGCATACGAATGAGCTTCTCGTTACCGTTGACGATGTAGAAACCGCCCAGCTCCTCTGATTCTTCTTTGTGTTGAACAAGCTCCTGAGGGGTAGCCTTTTCGAGGTGACACCGGTTGGTGCGCACCATGATCGGGACATTACCCAGCTCGCGGACAGACTCCATCCAGTCTCCATTGTTGACCTGGTACTCGAGGCGAGCGCGGAGCTTACCACGGTACGTCGAATGGCGCTCTCGGCATTCTGATGGGTAAATCTCACGGTTTCGGGTGGTGTACTTGTTGGTGGGGGGCAGGGTAGGCTTTTCCAGGAAGATTTCACGCACGCGGACGTTCAAGCGATTCCGCTTCGGTGGGCGAACGCCTTCTGCTTGGCGGGCCTTCTTCTGCTCGTAGGTTTCGAGTTCACCATCGAGGAAAGTCTTGATACCAATATCCTTCAATCCTGCCTCCAGGATCTTGCTGTCGTCGAAGAGAGCATTGAAGGAATCGATATGCGGTCGAATCGACTCGGCCAGCGATGGATAAGCCGTGTGATCGGTGGGGGGATTCTTGAACAAGTTCTCCCGTCTTAGAGTGTCATATTCGACTGACCACTCTGTTTCGGTGGCTGCGGGAGCCATGATGGAAATTCGCAGCTCTCAAAAGCCAATGCGGTATAGAAAAAAAATGAAAGAAAGATTAAACGGCACAATGAATACCGTTAATGTAAAGATAAAAGCGCGACAATATCGGTTCGATTCCTCCGCCCAGTATTATATCAGCCACGAGACCACAGGAATTGAACCGACAATGTGGCAGCTGCCAAACGAAGATGAGAGGTCTGTTCTGCTTGGGGAAATTTTTCGAGGGTGGAGCCGGATGCTTATCGTCACGTGGTGATATGCATTTATGGCCTGAGGCGCCAAAATGAGGTTCTATGTTGAAGTTCGGCCTGCCTTCTCTCTAGTTTAACTACATGAACATGTTCATGAACCCCTCTAATCCTAGTAAACTCTAGATTAAACTTGCAATATCAATAGCTATTAAACGTGAAAAGTTTTAGCGCCACAACGGGCTGGATGTGCTGCACGCTGTTCACACCCCTCTATTTTGAGACCAATAGAGCCTATGGAGCCTAAGCGCCCTTGGGGGTCATGTGTGTAGGTAGATCCGTCAATTCTCCAGAGAAAATAGTAGATTTGATATCCTTTTCTATTGATATTTTGCCGCTGGAGGCGGTTATCCCCCTTAAAACAGCCCTTCAATAATAGGCTTAAATTGTTGCTTCTGGTTCTTGTTACGGTGTGACGATCTTGCTTCTCTTTTTTCCTTCCCTTTTTCCTCCTCCTCACCTCTTCAAATAAGAAATCAAGAAATCATCAAGAAATCAACCTCTGTTGCGCAGTTACAAGGTTGACCCCACTCTCTGGATTTTGTCATCCTGAGCTTTTTCCACACACAACTTCCTTTTAATCTCTAGCCTTCGTGTTTTTCTTTAGTTCTCTTCTAGGCTGTCTCTTTTCACTCTTTTCTTTTCTTTTTCAAATTCCCCCTTCGTCATGGCTGGCATATTCCGTGCTATCTATGACTGGCTTCTGAGGATGTTCTGGTAAGTGGGCCATAGATGCAGTTCCCGGGAGACAACGGCCCGTCCCCGCAGATGAAGCCCTGCTGAACTCCATACAGGGCCAGCGAGATGGATGTCACTATGATCGGCCTTCAGAATGCCGGCAAGTCTTCTCTGCTGCGTGTTTTGGCGGTAAGTCGAATCTTGTGAGGTCCTTATTCGTCCTTGCTGATCATAATAGGGCGGAGAGTTCACTATTGAGTAAGTTATAGGTCTCACATCTGAGATCATTTCATCTCGGCCGTATCTTAATATCTTATAGTTCCATCCCGACAATCGGATTCAACACGAAAAGAGTGCAGAAAGGCCATGTAACCTTGAAATGGTATGTTCATCCTTCCCGATCAAGCACAGCGGCGCTAATATTCCCGCAGCTGGGATCTGGGCGGGCAACCTCGATTTCGGCCGATGTGGGAACGGTATTGTCGGGGCGTCAACGCGATCGTGTAAGACTTGATTGTTTTCATATTCTTGGGATCTCACTCCCTTCCGGTTGGCATACTAAAAGGGAATAAAGGTATATCGTGGATGCAGCAGACCGTGCTGCACTCCCAGTAGCGACAGAAGAACTTCACGACCTGATGAAAAAGCCCACGCTGGATAGTATCCCCCTTCTGGTCTTGGGGAACAAGTCTGATCTTCCAGACAAGTTGTCTGTTGATGAGATCATTGAGGCGATGGATCTGAAATCCATCACCCATCGCGAAGTAAGCTGCTATGGTATCAGTGCCAAGGAGGAAACCAATCTTGACGCAGTCCTGCATTGGCTCATTGCCCGAGCTAACCGATGAGAATGCCCCTTGTACTGCCAGCTTTGACCCTTTGACCTCGACTCGTGATATCCCTTTCATTTTCATACCCTTGACTTTGTCTCACATTTTTGATTGTGTTCATATCCGCTCTAGCGTGTTTGGCCCGCAGCCTTGGATGTAACGACGTTGACGATGTAGTCTTTTTTTTTTGTTGCTCATGGATTCTCGAATTCATGATGAGTGTATGTTAATGGCCATGTGCGCTTCGTTTGATTGTTCTTTTTCTTTTTTTCTTTCCTCCTCCTGATCGCATTCCTGGATTGTATTAAAGTCTTTTGCCAATGCTCGTGGGGAGGAACAGCAAATCCACCTGGGCATGGCCAACATAAATAAAGTGAACGGACCACCCCCCCTGTACTGATGTGTTGGCTGCCAACGCATCGATGCAGAACATCCGCCAATAAACATCTCATATTAAACATCACCTGGCGCACATCTGGATTACATAAAGACCGGGAAAATAATTGCAGTTTTACGCTACATCTCTTTTTGGGCTTCATGTTTGCATATTATTCTCAGACAAATCAAGTGGCATTAGTCGTACACAAAATATCTAGATCAGTTTTGTAGGTCCTTCCTGGCAGACAGGCCAGATCCGGAGTTGCTCAAAACCCCCTTTCAAGCGCCCAGGATAGCACAGTAACGCCCGTAAACATCAAAAACAAAAAACCAGGAGTGAAATGCGAAGATAGTAAATCATTTGCAACGCTTCTCCACAATGTTTGGTCCATGCTCCTCGTACTCCTTCTTGGAGATCCACATCTGGTGGAAAGTTCCCAAACTAGCCAGGATACTTCCTCCAATCCAGGAGCCAAAGCGTCGCTCAGAGGTGTTACCGGGAGCAGTGACACGAACCCTGGGGCCGGGGAACATCTGCATCAGTTCGTGGTTCAGACGATCGGTGAAGCCATAAAGCAAGCTAGATCCACCAGTCACAACGACATTGGCCAGTAGGTGGGGGCGGAGGTCGACGTCAACGCCGGCCAAAGAAGCCTTGACAAGTTCTGGGATAGTCTGCGCAGGTGTTGGGGGAGGGAAAGACGATTCGGGGTCTGGAATGGCAGCCTTGGCATCGAACAGAGATTCCACGGCACGGAAACGGTCGACACCGAAGACTTGGTTGTACCCATCGGGGAACTCGAATGAGCGACCGGGGGTGGTCCGAGCCATATCTTCGTTGGAGACGCCCGTAGGACTGGGGGCTGAGAGTCTTGTAGGTCCCGGCCAAACCTGAACGACACATTCCTTGAACTCAGACAGTGTGCGTTCCTCAAGGAGAACACGGTACGACGCATCGGGTGCTTTGTCTGCGGGGAAGGTCTTGTATTTCGCTTGGGGCGGTTGGCCTGCTTCGACAGCCGATTTTGAGCTGATAAGGTAATGCGGCGTAATTGTAATGGGGTGCGGGGAGTTGGCCTTGAAGATTGCTTTAATCTGCGACGAGATGTAATCACCGCCCAACGGAGAGTGCTGCACACCCCGTTTCAGAATCATGCCATCGTGGATCGGGGTAACGGAGATGTTGGAAGCTCCAATGTCGATAACAAGAGCGGATGCCTTGCCGGAAGCGAAACTGTGCATGGAATTGGGTCAGCAAATGGTAGGCCTAGCAGGGTGGATGGGCCAATACGTACGCAGCTAGAACACCAGTGCGGGCGAGATAAAAGGCCGGGGTATCCCATTTCTCCATTGCAATTTCAATAGTCTTTTCACGTGCCTTTGCCGGGTTCCAACCAGGCTCTGTCATCAACAATGGGCTGTCCGACAAAGGCTTCTCCTCTGACTCCACCTCCATTTCCGTAGGGAGCTCGTCTGGGGAAACGTCGTTTAATCCGTTCTGGAAGGGGTTGCCCGCTTTCGTGCCGGTGAGTCGCGATATAAATGAGTGCTCCCACACCCTCTCTGCCATATCCCAATCCTCGACAATTCCATCCTTGCCGATCGGGTTGTGGATGGACAGACCAGGTCGCGGGGTAACAAATACATCGTCGCCAAATACGAGCTTCTCTTGGCCGTCCACGTTGTATTTGCCATAGTAAGTTGGGATCAATGACTTAGGAGCATCTTCACCAGCAAAGCCGGCGCGAGTGGTTGAATATCCCGGGTCTAGGACAATGGCTGACACCTCATCTATAGTCGAACGATAATTAGTATCTCGCGGGATGAATAATGGTCACGCATTCTTTTGAGATCATAGCAGCAGGCACAATTGGAATGGCATATCTGGGATCACATACCTCCACCATACTCAGCAGCTTGGGGTGGGTTGGAAGGGTTCATCGCGAAAGTTGTGCAGGTATCTCTGGGAAAGGGGTCGTAGCTGTCACAATGATCATGTGAATATTTTGAATTTGGTCGCCTGAAAACAAATCAAGACGTGACCATGCGTATTGGACGGACAATCAGAGGGGCTGGTTGGAGGCAGGAGAACGGCGGGTCTTTTTGGTGCGGGTGTAGCTTTGGCTTTGGCGCCCAAACAGGCAGTTCAAGATTGAGATTAGTCATCGTGCACTGCGATGACTAATCAGGAACAGAGCGCGCTTCCAGAAATTATATAGTCATGCTTGAGTCTGCATCCATTCTGGGGTTAGTTTTGGAGATGTACAGAGTAGTGTTAAAGGAGTGACTGCATGTTAAAGTAACGATAAAGTAATGATAGACTGCACGTGAGCTGATTGATATACCTCTAATCCGAAACGAAGCACAAAAGGTCTATACCGGACCAACAAACATTACCTTATCCTTTTCGCTTCTTTTGGCTTCTTTTCTCGCGCTTGCTTTTCGCATATTGGTATCATTATATGTACTTTGTGCTTACTTCGACGTTTGGGCAAAAATACTCATTCCTCATATTGGAATATATATCTTGATGAATCATTTGGCGTGCATCTAAATATAGAATATAGTAATAGGATAGTCAGCGGCTATGCGATGTCTGTCCCTAGCAACGTAGAACTATGATAAAATAAATATCTACTTGACTAGATGATATTGTAATAAATTTAGTCTTCTTGGTGTTTGGAGCCAGAAGGGTAAAGATATTTGGTCGCAAATCGCAGATCATCGGGAGTTAGAAGAAACCTGTGACTTAGTTGGTAGGTCATTGAAAAGAAGTCAGAAATAGCATTGGCGCAAAGTCATTATGGTATCGTATGCATATCGAGTAAAAACACATGCCGTAGAGAGTCAAGTACATGAAGTCCATATCAAGGGAAATAAGCCGTTTTGGACGGAGAATAACAATTATTTCTTCCCCGCCTGCGCTTCCTTTTCTCGCATTGCAGCTCTTGCACTGCGGCTGCCTCCAAGCTTCGGACCGCGAGGCATCTCAACATTGGTTGCTGGTTTTGCTGCCGGCCGGGTTCGACGACGAGTTTGCATGGCATCCATAAAGTCGCGCCTGAATTGCTCAGCAACTCGGTCATCAGCAGCTTGTTGGTCATCAAGTTGCGTTTCCTCTTCTTGTTCATCATAAATTTCCACTGCAACAACTAGTGTTAGCAAAGACAAAGATCCTGGAAGATTTCACTTTTGAACACAACGCACATTTGCTCTCACGTAGCACCTCCTCTACAAGACGATCTCTTGCGATGTCTGCTTCTGTCCTCTGTTTGCGATTGCGCCATGACTTGCCGTCTGGGCCAGGGCGACCCATCTCCGAAGTAGCATGACCCATTGATGTCGGTAGTTCTCCCTTGTCGGTCATTTGTCGAGTCGCAGCTTCTGTCCGCGCAATGTTTCGCAATGTGGCTTCGTGACCGAGGTCGATTTCGTGGAGTTTGCCTAGCGATGCAGGCTCGCGTGTCTGATGTCCAGGTAGCGACAGCCCCGCCACGACTTCCTCCTGGGTCTTTTGGCTAGAACCTGAATGGTCCACCTTTGATTCGGGTTGGTAGCGCTTAGCCATTTCGGAATCTATGAATGCCATCCTTATCTCGTTAGTCTACATCAAACGAAAACGATCAGCCATGGGAAAGAATCCGTACATGTGCTTGTCAACATCGACTGTTTGACCGCTATATCCTGTGAAACGTTCGTTCATTGCTCGTATTTTCTCATCCTCAGTCTCTCCGGCTGCTGGTACTAGCGCTAGTTGCTGGCCTTGATCGTCTCCTAGTCGTGACGTAGTAGAAAACCCAATGCCGCCCTTCCTAATTGCGCGTGGGCGCCGAAGATTATTGCTCCCCGGAGCTTGTGACGTGACAGGATTGTCATTCTGATTATCGACCTCTTCGGTGTCTGGGATCTCAGGATCGGGACGTCGTCGCATGAACTTGCGCTTTTTTGCTGGGCGAAACAGAGATTCGACTGGTACAACTTCTTCTTGCGTATCCATTGCGATTTGCGACTATGTGAACTTGGGTGGCAGGGGAAAGACGAGCAGGAAATTAATTGTCAGGGTGAGGTCATTCAGCAGCAGACAAACTACAATTCGTCGATTTCAGACCGCCCTTCATTCTGCCGACTTTATCGCTTACGGGCCGATAGCAGAGATATCATGGGCGGTCAAGGCTTTGTTGTACATCTACCCGTGTACATCCACTCCACGGGTAGTAACTTGCCCGTACACCGCATCAATGTCGATATTATATCTATAACTGAGATAGATAAGGCTAATCAGAGATAGCCAAAATAGATATTGACATGGCTGGGCTGGCTGGCTACAATAGGGTTAAGGGTTGTCGAGAATTTCCGGCTCCAAATAACCAAAGAGATACTTGAGATATCCCCGATGATTTTAATACTCAATTTCAATCCAAATATGTCGAATTATCAAAACAAGACATGGCGTCGAGAAGGTGGTGTGATCCAGAGCCCATAATCCACCTAACCATGCCGCGCTCTGCCAACCACATAGCCAGCACAAGGCTGGGCTTGCAAGGTAATACGTCGAGGTGCATTGTGTAATGTGATACGAAGAGCTGAGAGTTAGACTAGGTGTTATGAGAATAAAGTATAAGATTCAAAGTCTAATTTGGAAGTCTAGCCTTTGGGGACTTTACTCCGTACCTATTCCCGAGGTCCGTTTCCTGCCGACTTGGATAGTCCTGGAGTATTGCATTTAGCCGAGGATAGTGACGTGTGTTATCCAGGGTAACTAATATAGGGGCTCCAAATTTAGCTAATGATTTGAGACATTCCAAGGCTCACCAGGGGGCCAGGATAATAATACATTGCTTATGAGATTGATCATAATTTGGAATATACCTTCTATAGAGGGCTGGGAACATGACTCGGTGGCCTGTACAGAGTAGGTAATGATCCATTGATACCCAGGTATTGAAGCGAGGATAGGACGGTACCTTCAATTATTGAAGCGAAATAAATTGTATATGAGAGAAGCTTTCCGTAATTGTGCCAAGCGCTCAACACATATATGTTATACCCTATGTTCTGGAAGATTTCTATAAAAGGGGGGAACTGGGTCACACAAATGAAGGCATATGGACATGAAGCGCTTAATATAGGTACTAGTCTAATTATTAGATTAAAAAGCTGAATCCGGATAATTGTACTCCGTACCAAGCTAACCAATATAAGTGTTTGTCCGCCTATTTGTGCTATAGAATTGTGGAACATGATCCTGGACGATATTTGTTTCTGGCTAATCCAGGATCTGATTGAAGGTGCAAAGATCAAAGCATGTCCATAAGCGTGTCATTACGAGAGAGAAAGGCTGGGGATATCCCAGTCTAGGTAAGGGTGTATTTTGTCAAACCAAGTTATAGTGTAGATGCAAGAATATTCTTTCAATGTGGCTGTTAGAAAACCCGCTGACAGATCTCCCAATTTACCCATTTAGTTATTGGTCAGGCTTTCTACCTTATCTTGAAGCATCCCCGCAAATAATGTTGAAAATTTCTGACTCCGGGTGAGCCAAATACGTCTACGGTGTGGACAATCTCTTTAGCCAAATCTCAACAATATTATTGTTGACTCGGAAATCTCTCGGACAAAGCGGGAATGGGAATGTATCCACCAGGGGAGAATTATGATGTGTTGTACACAAAGGACAAGGTAGCAAGAGACTTTCCTTTTATTTTTCGTATACAATGCCGTAAAATATATATATTTCCCCGGGAAAAATATCCCACGGGGAAATCCGGAGGGTGAGATGGGGTGGAAAATACAGGGCAGGGTTAAATTCGAAGTTGAATTTACTATATCTTGGCACTTGGCAGTGGATAAGGCTTAACGCCATTTGAGGTTAGTCCAAGCCTTTTTTCCGATTTTGCCAATGCCGAGGCCGGCCCGAGTAGGTATCTGGTAGTGTGACCAAGATATTTTTATGTCCGGCATTTCTTGGGAAACAAATGATATCCTTTCTCAAAATGTGTTATACACTTAATTGAACTGAGCATCATGGCAAGGATCATGTATATTACCCCCCCCCCTGTCTGGCCTAGGGTATTTGGTATTCGGCATTTCATCCAATCAGCCCTGACCGACCCAGATCATCCCGCCACTTACTGCGATTTTCGGCCCTAAACACGTGGATCTAATCGGTCTTGGTTCGGGAGTGGCCAAGGCACAGGATCCGTACACACCGGCCCAAGCCTACTCCGTGGAGTCGGCGTTATCGTCGAGTCACAGTCGATGCTTTCGAAATTTGACTAAATTGGTGGCTTCAGGGGGGTGGATAAATATTCCCCGCTGTGGAATTCTCCATCCCACAGATGCAGGATTTAATTTTCTGATGCGGGGTCTCCACGACAAGGGTTGACCGGAGGATATAAACCCATGGAGAAGCCGGCCGTCTCTCTCTGTTTCTCTCATCCCTCAGAGTGACCCTTCTATATATACACTCCAACATGGTCACATTATTCCGAGGAAAAGCGCTGAGCGTAGCGCAGGCGCTGCTCATCGTAGCACCCGCCTTCATCGTCTTCGGTTACAACCAGTCAGGCTTGGGCCCTCTGGCTACGTTGCAGAGCTGGGTGAGCGTGTTCCCCGAAATCGACACAATCAACACAGAAGGTGCCCAGCGTGCGCACAACTCTACAGGGAAGGGTACCGTGATCGGATCCTTCCAGCTCGGTGCTCTATTCGGAGCCTTGTCGTGTACATTCCTGGGTGACCGACTCGGTCGCCGCAAGACCATCTTCTTGGGTGCTATCCTTACTATCATTGGCCAATTGCTGCAGACCGCAGCTTATGGCTTGCCACAATTCATTGTCGGCCGTGTCATCCTCGGTGTCGGTGTCGGTCAATTGAGTGTGGCCGTCCCCGTCTGGCAGTCCGAGTGCACGTCAGCCAAACATCGTGGACAACACGTTGTCGTGGACGGCATCTGTATCTGCTTGGGTTATGTTCTCTGCAATTGGATTGACTTTGGCCTAAGCAAAGTCGGCGGAGCATTGCAATGGCGTATTCCGTTGGCCATTTCCTTCTTCTTCTCCCTCGTTGTCGTGCTTTCAGTCTTCTTGCTCCCCGAGTCTCCTCGTTGGCTTGTGCGAGTTGGCCGCATCGAAGAGGCTACGAGCAGTCTCGCTGCCTACAAGGGTCTCCCCGAAGATGATGATGCTGTCAGAGCTGAAATCGCTGGTATCGAGACCTCCCTTGAGAGTACGGTTGACAGCGCCTCGCTCATGGATATCCTCAACTTCAGCAAGCCTGACGATGAGCGCCTTCTATACCGGTTCTGTCTGTGTATCGCACTACAATTCTTCCAGCAAATGTGTGGTGGAAACCTGATCTCGACATACGTGTCAACAATCTTCGAAGAGAACCTCAACATGAGCAGTGACCTGGCTCGCATTCTGTCTTCATGTGCTATGACATGGAAGTTTATCTGCAGCTTCATCTCCTTCTTCGCCATCGACCGACTCGGCCGCCGAAAGATATTCATGATCAGCGGTACTGGTATGTCTGTTTGCATGACGGTCCTCGCCATCACCAACAGCTTCAAAGACAACACAACTGCGTCGATTGTTTCGGCCGTCTTCATCTTCCTTTTCAACTCGTTCTACCCCATCGGTTTCCTCGGCGGTAACTTCCTCTACTGTACCGAAGTCGCTCCTATGCGTCTCCGTGTCGCCATGTCCGCCGTCTCGACCGCGAATCATTGGCTGTGGAACTTTGTGGTTGTCATGATCACTCCTGTCGCACTCGATACCATCGGATACAAGTACTACATTGTGTACGCTGTCATCTCTGCTTGCATTCCAATCTCGGTTTACATCTTCTACCCCGAGACGATGAACCGTAACTTGGAGGCTCTCAACCATGTCTTCCGCGATGCCCAGACTCCTTGGGATATTGTCTCCATGGCGCGTCACCTGCCTCAGGGTGAGGCTGCTGAGGTAGATATGTGGATGCAGTCGGAGGAGAAGCGTGCGATTGAGCAGAAGGAAAATGCTTAAATTATAGATTATATTTGTTAAGACGTTAGCAACTGTATATACTATGTCTAACAGTGATGGAATGGATGTAAAATAAATGAGATCATTAGGCTGAGCCTATGAAGATTTTCAAGTTATAGATATCATTCATTTCCCTCTTAAGATATTCTATAGCCTACAATAATTTAGTGAAATAAATTGTTCTTCCTGCAGGAATCTCAAGTAAACTTCTTTGTCTTCTATTCTTGGAACTCTCTATATACTATATCATTGTCATTATGTTCTTGTTCTTATTGTTTTCCCAACATTATCTTTCGAGTTTCTTTATCTTCTGAGGCTATATTTGGATTGTCCATGTCCCTGGAGTCATTATTGTTAAATGTTCATCCTTTGTTTTTTATTCTTTGGCCCTATTTCTGGTGGAATTTTGTGTTTGATCACGACAATAACTCCCACAAAGTCCAGGAGTCCAAAGCTACCTATATAATCCCCCTCTGCATGTCTCTTAGTTTTCATTCCAAGCATTATCCAGCAATAAAACCACCACTCTATTATATTTGACTTCAATTGTTCAGGTTATCCAAAACTTACCAGAACAATGCTCAAGAGTATTCGTCACGCGCTGAGATGTTTTCCAAGAGGCCGGTGCGATTGCAGCGACAACAGTGACCATTCTGATGCCCAACCTAACCGCCCACTGGAAAAGGCAAAGCACGCTCTGCGTCAACCACTTCCTACGAATGTAGGCAAAATCCCGGCTCCAGCCAAGGCCCAAACTAGTAATGAAGGTGACTATAGCAGCGATGATTATCATCCGGTTAGCCCCTCACCCAGCGAGGGTCCCCTGTTCACCGAAGTTTCTCACACAGGTATAACACCTGCGGTAAGTGCGACAAATATCGAGGATGAACCTTCACCCGGCGATGACCCATACTCCCTTTCAACAAGAAATCCTCGCAATAGCCCACCCGAGGTAAGTGATACTGATTCCTATAAGAATTCATCTGGTGGTGACTTTCATTCCGCCCCATCGAGAAATTTGCACCCAGGTGTTACTCCTGAGATGAGTGATGCTAGCCTTAGTGAGTCCCAATATTACTCATTCCCAGAATCAGAAGAGAGCTCTTTTCCAGTGAGCATGCCTAGTACAGATGAATACATCAACGAAGGGGGCTATGATGGAGCTGACGAGGACAGCCTCGATCTGAACCAATTCGGCGAAGAAACGTACGATGAATCAACAGAGCCCGAAAAAGCCGGGTATTCCGACCGATCATGGTCAACCAATTCTAGTGACAGGAGACGCCGGCGTTCCATTGCGAGTCAAGCCCGCGCTGATGCTGAATACAGGGGTCTCTATGGATCCGGGGGCAGTAGCGGCAGCAACAAGCGGCAGCGTTTTGAACACTCATCCGACACCGCAGGTGGGAGACAGAGGACTGGTGTCGAACCGACCGTAGAGGATGTCACCAGGTACAGAAATATAGGAGCACAATATCAAGCATTAATAGACGACCCGGAAGAGCCAGGGTGCCTAATCCAACCGGCAACACTAACTATAGAGGAGATGGTTGACGAAGCGCAGCCATTGCCTTGGACAGTCCATGAATCTTACTTCACGGTCGAGCCCATGGCACTAGCAGGTGGCGATGTCGAATCGATGTATATTGCTCGTGGCGGTCGGCGATACCGCTACACACACCTCCGAAGAGATCCGGGGCCAAATACGCACGAAGCTAATGAATTTGAACATCGGGTTGCTCGTGGCATTCTTGTTGCAGAGAGACTTTATAAGGAAGACGGTCCTCATTGGAGTGAGGTTGCTCGGGCTCAATACTTGCTTGATTTTAACTTAAAGACTCTGAGGCATGTTTTGTTTACTGATATCGTGAATGACGAAACAGCTCCATATATACGCCATGAACTATACCCTAGATTGGGTGTTATGTGGTCACAGGCAAGAGAAGTTGATTGTATGGTATTTAACTATGGCAGCGCTGAGTATCAAGAGCTCCTTGGTACAAAATTAGGTAAAAGCGTGGCTTGTCTTATCCTTTCGTCATTCCCTCGGGGAACAATGAAGATCACTCAGATTGTCACTTGGTCTAATGCGCTCTTGCCGCAGATGAGGTTTGTGATTGAACCTGTTATTGCTGCGCCTGTCGCCTTGACCACAGCTGCATAAGCTATATGGTTTCTTCAATTGCATCTATACTAGTGTTATTTAATTTCTGGGGATTTCATGTAGATCGAAGATATCAGCTTACTATTATCATGTTTCCGTTCTCTGCTATAGTAGATGACCTGCCAATGTAATGCAGCTCTAGGAACAGACTATTCCTAGGTAAAAGAATAAGGGGTGGGGAGGTTGGTTTATAGTATATTTTCTTTGTTGGGTTGCGCCTTCCTATCTACGTGCGTTCTGAAAAGGAAGGAAGTGGTTTCCGACATAAAAATGCTTCTGACTATATCTACCTAAGTCTGAGCGCAGTTGGATTTGTATTAAATACAATGACTGATCAAGGGTGTTAGAATACATGTATTTTATTAATTCGACCCGAAATGGGATACATATTTGAATATGTAGGTGGGCCGTATTTAAGGGGCCAAATAAATGCAGAGTGGAATGTAGGAAATTAGGAAGGGAAGATGCGTTATGTAGGTTGGCATTTCATGGGGACCTGCATTCAACGGTGTCTTACCTAGGTAATTTCTCGAATGGGTGATGATAACAGAAATATCAACTCAACCGATATGCGGCTCAGTGGTTTAGTGGGATAATTCGTCTTTCGGGAGAAATCTCTGGTTTCAAAGTTACCTAATATAGACGAGGTCCCGGGTTCGATTCCCGGCTGAGCCCCTTTTTTTATATATTTATAATATTCCTTATATAGTTATAGAACTCCTTTAGAAGACTACGTATGGTATATTATTTTGTTACATGTATGCACAAGAGAGTATTGCAAGTCCATGACACTTAGAGATAATACCACGTATCAAGAAGTTGTACAAATGCGCGTCACGGAAAGATTGCATTGACCTCTCTTTCCCCCTGTAATACCATTGTAGGAATTTTGGATTCTTCCATTCAGCTCCCACCGGGTTATGAGAATTCTCCGATCAGACCCTTCGCCAGCAAACAAAGAAATCTTATCTGCCAAGGTCACTAAGCTCGGTTAGATAGTAGTAGCGCATCGCGTACGAGGACTAGTTAGGTAGTCCGGCAAACGCCAGACCAACGTCTGACCAACGATACCTAGATCATTACATGCAACTAAGCGATAGCTTAGAGTTACCCTACATGTCTCCTAACAAAATTGGAAGCTCCGATTCAGCGGTGAGAATCAATGATCAGCTAGGATGGCTAGGATGGCTAGGATGACTAGGATGGCAAGGATTGTTTAGTGTCAGGGCAGTGTATGGACCAATTATGCGGGCTTTATTGCGCCCTGCTCTTCATTTCGAGAATATTGGTGCTGTTTCTCTGTATTCGCCCGGGTGTAGTTCTGCCATAGTTTCAAGGGAGTGCGAAGGGGTACACAACGAGCGAACTCTCCATCGAGAGAAAGAGTATGGTCCATTCACTAGCAAAGTAGACAGGGGAGAGGAAGGAGGAAAAAGGAGAATAAAGGATGAGAAAGAAGGGTAAAGGAGGAGAAAGGAGGGGAGTTTTTAACTACATAGTCTTGATTTCAAGGGGGAGTTTAACTCCTGCTGCACACTACTTTAGACCACTTTAGACTACTCCTACTCAAGTTGACTCCAGTTTACTAGAGACTAGGAATTCTGGGGTGTAACCCAAGTCCTTGGAAAATTGGCAATGCCTGGCATTTCTATCTGCCCAAGATTTGAACTACATATAGGGATGCATGTCCCGGCCTTGGATGTTTGGATTTCGACTATCCATATATTTATCAGTCAATTTGTTGACTTCCCTTCATAATGCGCTTGCTGTGGGCATTATCAACACTGGCTCTCTCAGCCGAAGCCGCCAAAACAACAGGATGTCCTCTTTTGGGGCCTGCATTCCCAGCACCCACTGCTTTGTCAAAGGATCCCACATTTCTCAGAAAAGCTGGAGAATTGACCTCAAAGCTCAACCAAGCCATTCATAATGGAAACTTACCTTCCATATCGTTCGCGGCGCAGGTCTTCAGCAGCGAAGAGGAGGATACGGCATTTGGTTTCTACCACACAGATCATCCAGTTAGAGTTGGATCTGTGGGAGTTAAGGAGGTGGATGAGAACACCATGTTCCGCATTGGCAGCATATCAAAGCTGTGGACCATGTTTCTCTTCATGACCTTTGAAGGGACACGGTACTTCCATGAGCCCGTTTCGAAATACGTGCCGGAGCTGCGAACAAATTACACCGCAAAACAAGCAAAAGATTCAATTAACTATTTGAAATGGAGTGACGTGACTATTGGCGAACTGGCTAGTCACCAAGCGGGCCTTGCAAGAGATTGTATGATGATCACAGCCCGTCGAGTGCACAAAGTGAAAAAAAGCTGAACTTGAATTTTAGATGCATTTGGAGATCTCGGCTTTCAGTCGAAACTTATGAAAACTATGGGATTCCCTTCGCTGCCACAAAAAGAGAAGATGACTTGTGGGAATCAGCATCAGTGTAATAGGAAAGGTCAGCCAATTGTTTCTACTCACATTATAGCACGAGTCTTCTGCTGACAGGAATATTTTCAAGATTTTTTCAGTGGCATTCTACGAACGCGTGAGTAGGGTGACTCCACTGTGACTAGAAATACCACTAACGTGGCCCATTAGGCCCCTTGTCTGCGACCTCACACACACCAATATACTCGAACGCAGGATATCAAATTCTTGGCTATGCGTTGGAGTCAATCGCAAAAGCAGACTATAAAGACATATTAATAGACCGTCTTATCAAGCCACTCAACTTGACTCAGTCCTGCCTTCAAGCCCGAGACCCCAGCTTGGCCGTGATTCCCCACAATGAGACATCCAGCTGGTTTAGCTATGATATTGGCGAAGAAGCTCCGTAAGTGCTGATTAACCATTTGAAGTATACATATCTTACACATTATTAGTGCTGGGGGCATTTTCTCTTCCGCAAAGGATATGGCTACATTCGGCCGTGCCGTTCTTTCCAGCTCCCTTGTTGACCCTGCCGTGACAAGACGGTGGATGAAGCCATTAACACACACCTCATCCCTGCAACATTCCGTGGGTGCCCCCTGGGAGATATATACATTTTTGACACCTCGGCGGGTCGACCTGTACACCAAAGCCGGGGATATCGGAATGTACTCCAGTTTTATCGGTCTTTCACCAGACCACAATACCGGAATCACGGTTTTAGTTGCTGGCGATAACTCTCACAAGATGACAGCAACGATCTCGGAGATGGTTTCCGATATTATGCTTCCTGCGCTCGACAAAGTCGCCAAAAAACAAGCCCTTAAACGCTTTGGGGGTACATATGCCTTGACTGGAGGCTCCTCCAATTCCTCAATTACCATCACGGCTGATGAAGGGGCTGGCTTGGTCGTCTCAGAATGGACCAGCAACTCGGTCGACATGATCAAGACTTTGATGAGTCTGCAAAAAGTGACAGATCGCTCTAAGATAAGCATTCGTCTACAGCCTAGCGGTCTGGAGACCTCAGGACAGATCTCCTTCTTGGCGGTTATCTATTCTCTTCCTGTGTCGGAAGATGCTGGACCCATTGCTGGATCCTGCTTTTCGTGGATTTTACTCGAGTCCATGGTTTATGGCAACGTGGGCGTCCCAGAATTTGATTTCACACTGAATCATGATGGGAATGCGACAAGCTTATCCCCTCGGGCGTTGCGCGTTACTCTTCCCAGGGTCTAATGTGCCGACAAGATCTCATTCGTGCTTATTTCTCATGATGTCTTGAATTCGGTGTTTATTCTATTTCTTACTGTACAGAGTTACTCTACATATCAGTGCTACGATGTCGATTGGCCATGTCTGGATGTTTGAAAACTATAAGTGAACCTAGAAAGAAGAAATAATCGTTACAATCGTAGTAATAAAGTCTACCTATGTGGATAGCAAACAAGTCGGGTGTCATATTGGTATAGTAGTAGGTACATCTAACGCCCATTAGGGGAGGCTGTTGGAGCATTCGGGCCGCTCTCTTTAGGTCTGAGAGCTTGTCCCTCCCCAGCGCTGACTTGCCCAATCCGCTTGGTTTCTACAATGAGAAGGTTGGTCACTTGTTCGCCAACTTCCTCGCCGTACCACACAGTGTAGTCACATTGATTCTGATACTCCAACTTCTGCGCGGCAGCAAGAAGCCGGAGAGGTCTTCAAATGCCTGAATTGAGTATCGAGATTCAGACCGACTAATATTCGGGCTTGCCTCGGGTTTGATATTTCTGCCTTTGTATGTGAGGAGTTCAGGGGTATTATATCGTTATATTGTGAGACAAGCAAGCATCTATAAGAACTGGTTAGAGGAACATGCTTGCTAAAATAATTTAAACAGACTTACACAATTGAAAATCACAAAGGAAACTGTTCCTTTCATCATGCATTATCCATGCAATCATTTTTGCAGCCTCTTGCCTTTTCGCTCATTATAGACATCGTTATTCTACCGAAGCTTGTAGAAGAGGTCATCGACTGTTGCAGCAACAGTTATATGAGATCATTTGGGGATCTGATGGGCAGCATCTGATTCGATACTTGGTTTGAGTGCTGGCAGAATGAGGGAATCTTCAGCTGAGACTGTCCAAGGGCTAAGGCATCCACTTTGCGGTTAGCATCTTGTCTTGTTATGTTGTCAATAGTGTCGACGTACCCTCAAAGATGATGCAGAAAACTCTCCAATCGGTCATTTTTGACACCGAGTGGACCAACTTCGCTCAAGTTGGTACTCAAAAGTCCCAGATCGTCCGATTATGCCACTCACTGGTGGGACGAGAGATAGAGATCGCGATTTCTGAACAGAACCCCTGAACATTCCTCAGAATTTGGATGACATTTAGCAAAGTGATTTGAGAAGGTTGGAGAAGAGAAGTAGCTCTGGACCCGAACGAAAATGTTTTGAATTAAAGCTCCTTCCTCGAAAGGTTGAAGCTGTTGAGGAAGCCACGACTCATCCGAAACAAAAGACACGAGGCATCAAAGCGGGAACACCAATACGTACATGTAGTCTAATCATAATACTTAGCTACCACGCCCCCAATAATAGGCTGATCTCCGAGTTCACTATGAGCTACACCTCTGTCGACTCCCTTAGCTACTCTCGCCTTCACCCACTCACCAGCAGTGATACCAGCCGCGCTATTATCGGTTGTCTGATCATATCCCAGACGATGCAACACTTCACTCACAACCGGCCGCAGCTCGAGGCTATCCTCCGGTCGAACAAAGTACAAAACACCCAGACGGTCTACATTTCTTTGATCCGGCGGAGGTGCAACGACACGATGTATGCTACTCTTAAGGAAGCCGTTGGTGAGGAAATGGAGCGAGTCCGCGAGATTCACCGTAATGCTCCCGGGATACGGCTTGACCCACTTCCACTCGCGTTCTGGGGTGCGAACCTGCAGTGCGGCAACGGGTTGACGGAATAGCAAGGTTAGGCTACCAAAGTCGGTATGACCTTTGGTCCAAATCCCGGCGGCCTTCTCGTTTTCTTCGTCGGTACGCCGGTGGTACTTCATGTATCGTAGGTGGCAGTCGCTTTTCTCATCGTAGCGATGGACCTTTAAGAAATAGTCTTCAGGTAGCTCGAGGATGATGGCAAAGAGCGTGAGCAGTTTGCCCACAATTTGGTCATGGATATGGCGGGCGAAGCCCTCGATGACGGGACGATTGTGATTCACAATGTCGGGTTGGGGAAGCTCAAGGGCTGGGATAAATTTCGGGATGTTATAGATCTCTGTCTTGTCGTAAACACCCGGGCTGGTTTCCTGTGGAATATTAAAGATTATTCTCGCCCTATATTATCGAGTTTCGACTTACCCGGAGACCCATTGGCTTGTAGCCATTGTAGCCACCTTTTTCAAGCTCCGCACGGAACTTAAGTTTCTCCTCTATTGGGAGATTGAAGATCTGCTTGCCAATAGAGAATTGGCGGTCGACATCTTCCTGCGAAAGGCCGAAGTTGGTAATATAAAAGAAACCTAAAGCTAGATAAGTATTACAAGCATCAAAATTGGGAGTTGGAATCATACACTACTGACCTATATTCTGGATAGCTTCGAAAAGTTGTTTGGCTAACTGTTCTTTACCACCAGGTTGGTCAAACAGAGACAGATCCAAGGTGGCGAGGTCCGCCCAGTCCACTACATGCAATGTCACACGTTAGCCGTGTCTCAGTTATTTGCCTCGCTCGAATTCTGGATATTGCAGCAGAGCATGAGCAAAGGACGCAAGAAAACCTACGATCAAAAGTAGTCTCTGGGACCTGGTTGTATGTCGGGATATCAGATCCTGGGGTTGGAGGTTGAGTCAACGCTTCCATGGCTCGTGAAAATGATTGTAATCAAATATACAAATTGATATAATCACAATAAGTTGGAGTAAATCAGTTTTACTATGGAGACAATGGGGTAGATTGGGGCTATATATAGTTGAGAGATGGGGGGAGGGCGGTTATCAAGATCTCCATATTCGGCTGGATGCATGGGCCCAACAACCAAAAAGAGCTGTTGGGCTGTGGCTGAGAGGAAGTTTTCACCTCATATTTAGTAAGGCTTTTCAATTTTCAATCTGATATTGCAACTAAGAATCCATTCCAATCGGGTAATTTCTAGCTCTACTTGTGCGGGTGGACCTCTATCAGATCTCATCATGATATCCTCCGTTTGCGTGATCAGGACCAAAACCGTGACTAAATCACGACTTTCGCCACTTCAGAATACTCAAGGATATGATCTTGAAAGATCCTTTATAGTCAAAATAACGGTTATTTCTGAGAACATTATGAGAAGCTTAACTACCGGACTTTACTGAAGTGTCGCCGTGATAGAATTGTTATTGAAATAACAGATTGACCTCAAACATATTCGAATAGACTGTCTCCCTCTAGATTAAAAGCCCATCGAGTCTATCTTGTATCTATGAGCCCAACAATACAATATGGCCTAGCCCGTACTATTTGCAATTCTTATGGGCTATGATACAATTTCTGCTGTTTCGGGCTTTAAGCTTTTATAATGTTTTTCGGAGGGTTTCCATGTTGATAAAGAGAGACTTGAATATCTAGTAATGAACGCTCGTGTTAAACTGGGACGGTCAACTGTGAGCTTTTCACCTTGTACTGCCGAAAGCAGCAGCTCGACAATGACAGACAAAGAAACGGCGCGTACTTTATCCAAAGACTTGGGTAGGACTACAGCCACTAATATTGCTTCAACCGCGGACAGCAATACCAACTATGATCTTCATTTCGCTAGACGTGGTGAAGCTGCCACAGCAGCCTCATCAAGCCAGGAAAGCATCAATGGCTACGACCCCGAGCTTATGAGTGGCAGAACACTACTCACAACAGAAGAAGAGAAGAAGCTACTACGCAAGATTGACTGGCGGTTAATGACAATTTGTTCACTTATATTTATGTTCAAGAATCTTGATAGCAACAATGTGTGTATACACAGCCATCCTGCCAAGGATACTCGGGTGTTGAATCACAACTGACAGCCTCGCAGGCATCTAATGCTCGAATTATGAACAAGGGAACGGATCAGAATATCATGACACAGCTTGGAATTACATCTAACGAGTACAACCTCGTGACTGTTCTTTACTATGTGAGGCTTTGACCAAGTCCTGATCCAAGTGCTGCGGCAGATCGCTAATCATGAACGTGCCAGGTCCCATACATTTTGCTAGAAGCACCGTCAAATTTACTGCTCAAGAGATTCTCTCCTTCAAAGTGGCAGTCGAGGATCATGATTAGCTGGGGTATCGCTCTTATGTGCAATGCTGCCGTGAAGAATAAAGGCGGCTTATACGCGACACGGTTCTTGCTGGGCGTAGTACGTCTCCGTGCCAAAGGTCTCATGATTTCAAGATAAAATGCACTAACACTACAATAGGCTGAGGCTGGACAGTTCCCCGGTGTCATTCTCCAGATGACTTACTGGTATCGCCCGGATGAGATGTCTTTGCGACTACTCTACTTCTGTAAGCTGCACACGATCCGCTTCCAAAAAATCTTGCGCTAGTTCTAACTTTACTAACTCATACAAAGATATTTGCGGAAATGTCTCGGGTATCTTCGGTGGTCTTCTTGCCTATGCATTTGACACTGTTTCTGGTGCAGGGGGGCTTTCCGGATGGCAATGGTAGCTCAGTCTTATATCCACTCCTCTTCTTGAATCCTTACTAAAAATTATTCCAGGTTGTTCCTCACAGAAAAGGTATTGCAACCGTCATTTTTGGAGTTGCGATTTGGTTCCTGCTGCCTGACTGTAATATGCCCCCTTTTTCTCTCTCACAAGTTCTAGTGACTAATATGAGAAAATACTATATAGTTCCCGAGACAGCGAAATGGTTGACTGAAAGAGAGAAGAGGTTTATTCAGGCCCGACTTCCATCAAACGCTCCTCGCGCACACGAGCAAAACTTCCAGCTACGTGAAGTTATTGAGTCACTGAAAGATCGCAGGCTGTGGCTATTCACGTCAATTTGGGCTACCTTTACTGTTGGAACAAGCGGCGTCACTTTCTATCAATCAACAGTCATTGCCAACCTCGGTTATACGTAAGTTATGCACTTTCCCGCATCCAGTTAGAAGGCAACAAATGACTTGAACCAGCATTGCTAACAGTCTCACAGGAGCATTGCTCAAGCCCAACTTCTCAATATTCCCATCACAATTTGCGGTCTCCTGTTCATCGCGGCTACAGGAATTACAGCAGACCGTAGCCGGGTACCCCGGCCATTGTACCCACTTTCCTTCCTTCTCATCATTATAATCTGTTACGGCGTTTTTGTTGCCTATCCGAGCAATGGCGCAATATACGCGGTAACGCTGATCGGAAATGCCTTAACTGCTGGATGGTATCCGGTCATGTGGTGAGATTTATATGTCCTAACCCGATCCAGATATTCATGTATAACTTACACTGCGATGATAGGCCATGGCGTGTACAGACCACCTCCCGGGCTACGGGATCTGCCTTCTCTATCGGATTCGTTAACAGCTATGGCCAAATTGGGGGTGCCATTGGCCCACAATTATTTCAAAGCATGTATGCACCACACTACACAGTACCATTTTCCGTGGCCATGGGCCTTGTGGGTATTTGCGCGATATTGACGCTGGTGACGTGGTGGGTGACTTGGGACACGGAACGTGACACGAGAAGGTTGAAGCTAGCTAAAATTGCAGCAGAGAGAAGGGGGGAGACGATTTTGGAAGATGTTGTTGACAATGACTTGAAGAATCATTAAGGAAGAGGTATTGAGAAGCATAGATTTGAGACTCTATATACAAGCCCGAGATCATAAACTAAGTCCAACTACACCCTTTAAAAAAGGTCCAATGAGTAATTTACATGCCATATGGCTATAAAAATTAAATAATTCATCGTGAAGTTAGTTACCCCAAGATTCAATTTCGATCCATGTAGTCAGTAAAAAAAAGGTCCGAGAGTCGAATCAAAATCGAGCGACCTAACAGAGAAACCCTCCGACTCCATACATATCCCCCACAAATTGTGGGAACTTCCTCATGTGATCTTTCACGGTTATTTTATATTTGCACGGTTTCTGGCCGGGTTGGTATTCATGTCATCCAGCCTGGAAAATGGACTCCTTCAACACGCAACTGCCAAGAGCTTCAAGCGACCCCTACTTCGATTTGGGAACATTGAGTCGCAAGGTCAGTACCAATTCACAAGAAGCCCAGATATGGTTTGACAGGGCACTTGTTTGGACATATTGCTTCAATCATGATGAAGCAATCACCTGTTACAAGCAGGCAATCGTGCACGACGAGAACTGCGCCATGGCCTATTGGGGAATATCCTTCTGCTCGGGGTCCAATTACAACAAAACATGGGCGCTGTTCGACGAAAGAGATCGTGTCAATGCGATCAAGCAGTGTTATATATTTTCCCAAGAAGCGCTGAAGCGGGCAAACAATGCATCGGATTGGGAGCAAGCGCTCATCAAGGCTCTTGCAGAACGTTATCCCAACGACGATCCGAGTAGGGATCTTGCCGGATGTAGCCGAGCGTACGCTGATGCCATGAGAGAGGTATATAAAAACTTCGGCAGCGAAGATTTTGACATCATCACACTCTTCGCCGATGCATTGATGAATTGTGCTCCGCGAAAGTTATACGACGCCTCCACGGGGCTCCCGATAGAATCTTCGCCGGTATTTGAAGTGAAAGACCTACTTGATCGGGCGTTGAAGATGCCAAAAGTCGAACTGCATCCAGGTCCTGCGCACATGTATATCCACCTGATGGAAATGTCGGCGACTCCTGAGGCTGCTCTGCCGGCAGCAGAGATGATCCGCGAAATATCCCCTGATACAGGCCACACCTTCCACATGCCTGCCCATATCGATGTTCTTGTGGGCGATTATCGCCGCGCTGTGGAATACAATCTGAAAGCGACCGCTGCAGATGACAAATACTTTGAACTGAATGGCGGCTTGACATTCTACAGCTACTATCGCCTACACGACTACCACTCTCTCATCTACGCTGCGATGCTTGGCGGGAAATCAAAGGCAGCGTTGTCAGCGACAGATCGAATGGAAGCGACTATCACGGAAGAAATCCTTCGGGTTGAAACACCTGCACTTGCAAACTGGATGGAATTTTTCAAGGCTGTTAGAGTCCATGTACTCATTCGCTTTGGAATGTGGGAAGAACTCAAGAAACTCGACCCACTAGAAGACAAGGAGCTATATTGTGTTACAAATGTTATGAGGCACTATGGAAAGGCCATCGCGTATGCAGCCACATCTCAGCTTCAGGAAGCCGACAAAGAGGCAGAACTCTTCAAGATCGCTTCTAAGCTCGTTCCTCCAACTCGCCTCGACTTCCCTAACAAAATAACCGACATTCTTAAAGTAGCATCTGCTATGCTGGATGGCGAAATTGGGTATAGAAGAGGTGATTATGAGGAAGCATTCTGCAGCTTACGGGAAGCAATTACTCTGGAAGACGAGTTACCTTTTGCTGAGCCATGGGGGTGGATGCTTCCAGCTCGGCATGCATATGCAGCCCTCTCATTGGAACAAGGCAGAGTTGAGCAGGCTGCACAGGCTTACGCTGAAGATTTGGGGCTCTCTCCAACACCCAAACGGGCCCATCAACACCCGAATAACGTCTGGGCTTTGCATGGGTACTACGAGTGCCTTCAACTTTTGGGTCGCCATGCGGAGGGAGGCATTATCAAGAAACAACTTTCCCTTGCTCTTGTGGAGGCAGATGTTGAAATCACATCTTCATGTTTTTGTCGGCTTGGGAAATTCCCCTCTTCTAAAGTGAATGGCTGCCATAGTGTCGAGTCGAAGTGTAAGGGCTAGAACACTTTGATTAAATGAACATTATTTCACTGGCTTCTCGCTTATTATACGTAGATAGACATAAAAGGTACCTCGCGCCCACGGAAATAGAGAACAAATGTACCATGCCCGGATTGTATAGTCTTCAGTGACACCGTAAAAGAATTCAATAAACACCGGTATTACACAACGGCATCTTCAACTTGCTTGATCATCTCGCGAACTTCGTCGACGATACGGAAGCAAGGAATCAACTTCCGCGCTACCGGATCATGTGGGCAGAGATCGAGCGGGTCGTGATCAGCAGAATCCTTCTTTCTCCGACAATGGCCTTCAGAATCGGAACAAGCTTCGTGACCGACCATATGACGATTGCGTTGTCGCTGTGCAAACTGCTTTCCCAACACCGAAAGCCGTTCGGCATCTGTCTGGAGGCCGTGCACGACGAGACCTCGGAGTTTCTCGCCTTTGATTTGTAAATTCAGCCCTGACGGTATTTCAACCCCGGAGTTAAGATAGACAGTACTCGTCTCATTCCTGATATCAAGCTCAGCACAGTGTTTATTCAGCCAGCGGAGGTATTTTTGGTAGCCAGATGTTGTTTCGAGCATGAGTTGGCCGATGAGGAGCACATTTTGCACCGTTAGTCGAGGCGGTTTGGACACGTCGTAGCACATAGGACAGGTAAGCAGTCTCTCTGTGAGGGATACTCCTGTGCGAAGCATTGGGACGATATCGTGTGACATATTCGCGTGGCTCAATTTCCGCACTAGATCGGAAACCTCTTCGTCGCATTTACAAGACTGGGAGAACGATAGGGGAGAGACGTCTGCATCCAAGGCTATTGGAGGTATCTCAGGGCCGTACAATTCGTTCTGATGTGATGTCTGCAATAGCCCAATGGGAAAGGAACAAATATCGCCGTTCTGGAGCATCTCCCAGTGGGAGGAATCGAATCCGCAGTTCCCGGACAAATCGTATGGTGGTGAATCGAACTCACCGGTTCCCATTAGCATATTGACAGCTCCATGAGGAGCAAAAGCCGATTGAGATACGGCAGACGAGGAGAAATGTGAGGAGGTTGAGGATCGCTCCTCTCCATTCGGCAAATTGCGGTCTGGTTCCTCTTGTCGGGCACGCTTTCTTGGCCTTCCAGGGGCACCTTTGTCTTTGAATTTACAAGTCAATGTTAGCCCCTTGCAACGAGAGCAACCGCTCTTTTCACCTGAGCATCTGAGCTTCCGTGACCCTATGTATCATTAGCTAGAGATTCAGGAGAGTAGATAACAGCTCAGCGTACGGCATGCTTCGCAGGAGTTTCGCTGTCGAGTGAAATTCATATGAATGTGTTTAATCTAAGGACACCGAGATCGGAAGTTGTCGAAGTGGAAGACGATTGGTCATCGTACGCTGACATGGCGTCAACCGAGCTTCGAGCGGGGTATAGCAACATCCTGAATTATATGCATCGTTCATTAGGAATGCATCAATCGGAAAAAAGTATCAAAAGTATAAATGCTCAAGCGTTGCGAGTTCTGAATATCAAATGTTCGCTGTGGTTTTGCGAGTTTCTCCCAAAACCCTCCGAGAAAAACCACCCGAGGTTTCGCTTGGCCGTTATTTGAATGATTCTCTCCCCCCTCTCAAAAGAATTCCCATACTAGCTGTACAGTAAAATGGCTAAATCTATAACCGTGCGCGAGTTGCGCCAGCATTGGGTAAATCACCATGAAATTGCCCTCCTCGACGTCCGCGAAGAAGGCCCCTATTCCGAGGCCCATCCACTGTTCGCATTAAGTGTGCCAGTCTCGGAGATCGAGAAGAAGTTGCCCCCACTGGTCCCTCGATTGTCAGCCCCAATTGTTGTTTACGACGATGGGGAAGGTTATGTAGATCGAGCTACCGCCCGGATATTAGCCCTGGGGTATCGGGATGTTGCAATCCTGAAAGGTGGGCTCTCTGGCTACGCCCTTGTTGGCGAGGTATATCGCGACGTCAACGTGCCATCCAAGGCATTTGGCGAGCTCGTCGAATCCATCAACCATACCCCCTCCTTATCTGCCCGGGATGTCAAGGATGTTCTGGAAAGCGAGGGCGACGTGGTTGTTTTGGATGCCAGACGTTTTGAGGAGTATAATACAATGAGCATTCCTCGTGGCCGCAGTTGCCCAGGAGGGGAACTTCTGTATCGATTTTTTGAGGCTGTACCATCTCCAGAAACCACAGTCGTCGTCAATTGTGCGGGTCGAACGCGGAGTATCATTGGGACCCAATCTTTGATCAACTCCGGAATCCCGAATAAAGTGGCTGCGCTCCGAAACGGGACGATCGGGTGGATACTGGAGGGGTTGGAACTGGAGACTAAAAAGACGGAACGGGTTCCACGGCCTTCAGACGAGGCTTCGAAAAAGGCACAAAAACGTGCTGAATCGTGGGCCAACCACATCGGTGTCTCTTCCATTGATCGCAATCAGCTCGCTATATTTGCTGCGGAGTTGGAAGACCGAACTCTGTACCTGCTAGACGTGAGAGATCCCGAGGAGTACGCCCTTGGACACCCGGCTGGCTTCTCCAATGCTCCTGGTGGTCAGTTGGTACAAGCCACCGATGAATGGGTCGGTGTTCGAGGGGCACGCATAGTTTTATACGACGAGGACGGTGTGCGAGCGCGTATGGCAGCCAGCTGGCTCTTTCAACTCGGATGGGAGGTGTATGTCTTGGAAGAGCAATCCACAGTGGCTGATGGACTTCCTTTACCTAAAGTCCCTTCGTGGAATTCTTCAAAGGACGGTGCTATCACGATCGATGACTTCCAAAACCTCACAGCAACGACTGTTGTCGATCTCGCCCGCAGCCCATCTTACCGAAAAGGCCACATTCCAGGCGCATGGTTTGCTTCTGGACCTGAACTGGCCCGAGACTTGAGAGCTATCGACGGTGATGGCCCTATCGTGCTGACCTCGCCCGATGGTGACATTGCCGCTATGAATATTGACGATGCACGCAGTTCAGTCTCGCGAGAAGTTTATTATTTGGCGGGAGGGACAACAACCTGGGTAGCTGCCGGCCATCCCTTCGAGACCGACTCGCGGTGGCTGTCACAGCCAATCGACGTGTATAAACGGCCGTATGAAGGGACAAGCAACACTCGCAAGGATATGCAAGGGTATCTCGACTGGGAGTATGGGCTTGTCGCACAACTTGCGAACGATGGGGTGGCAGGTTTTCATGTTGTTCGGGACTCGCGTGGCGGGCATGGGAAGTTGAATTGATTAAAAATGGTCAAAAACCTGATACCCTTACCCGCGTACCACCACCACCTGTGGACTAACAACCTACTTGAGCAAAAAGAAACAAAACACAAAAACATACAACAGTGAGGATTCGCTGGTGGTCACCCACCCAACTACTAACTCACCGGCGTGTGGCTTAAGTACGGCTGAGCGGACGGGAAGCCCTGTTTTCCACACCCTATGGTCGTATGTATCATATTCTTTGTGGAAGAGAGCTATAGAGTGATCGATCACAAGTTATGTGGTGAGTGGGATGGTGACCGCCAGTTATGACCTCTCACCAGAGGCGAGAGAGCCAAGTAAAAATATCAATTCAAAGGTTATACATAGAAAAGTCGTCTTTACAATTAAGCCTGTTGCTGCCTTTCGTTTGCCGTCGACCTATATAACTGGCACACCTAAACGAGGTGATATCTGAAAAGACCACTGAAGAGACATCACAAGGCCGCATAAGCTGCTGACTATTGTTGTTTCTAGCTAAGCAAATTCATGATACATAAGCTGCACGATCTAGTACTTGAGACGGTAACCGGAAAGTGGAGCTGGAAAGTGATCGACATACGCGAGTTTGCCTACAAGCGATGGGGTCATCTTCCAAGGTTGCACAAGTCAAGTGATCAGAGATCAGCGTTTGTGGGAGCATATAGTATGTTTGTACAACAGAGCTAGGTACTCCGTAATGAATTTGAGATGACTATAGTGAATATTGGAAAATACCCTTTTTACTACAGAGCTTTGCGAATGACTACTCTGTTACGGAATACGTTTATAACCCAGGAATGCCAGGGAAACAGCCAGTTCGAGCTAGATTCCTAACGAATTCTAACACGAGCGAAAAAAGTAATGAGATTGCCGAAAGAAAAAGAACGACAGCGTCACTTTAGGAGCACACACCTAGCTGCATGCGGTAGAGTTTAGCAGCTCCTGTGGGCGAGTCTATCACATCTTGGCAGGGATCTCAGCTCCACATATCTGCTGCGTAGAAAGCAGACAGCGATCCAATTCCACCAAGAAGCAACATAGGAAAGGGGTTCATCCATTAATAATAGCATGCGTGCGAAATGAGATGTGTTAGGATGAAGTCTCAATGGCCCTGTCGGTGAGGGCTGGAGGTGCATCCCTGCCCAATCTCTTGGACCAGTTGAGTTCTGCATTTTCACTAAATATTTACTACTCCGTATATATTTCAATGGTTAGGCCTTGGTGAACCTTCTTGTAGTTCGCATGGACAAGCCCACGGCAACTTTTCAACTTCGGATGTAATGTGTATGATTCTACTTTTTTCGGTGTTAAGTAGCACTTCGGAAGAAATTATAGGGGAATTGATAATCAGTGGCCGTCATAACTTGACGCTGCACTTTAAATTAGTACTAAGCCCAAAGCGTTGATGATACGAATCAGCCTTGATCATTGCAGAACAACCCTATTACTGCCTAAAAATCTATTATCGTGCATAAATTCATTGAATAGGTAGAAATGATTGGGCAGATGACCTGTGGCACCTCGTGTTGCGAAGAGGTAGTATGTTGTAGCTAGCTAGGAATAAAGTACGAACTGAAGGTCAAAACACTGCGAATATAGGTGGTACGAAGTATACTAGGCAGCAGCTTGTATATAAAGTAAATAAAACATCCTATCGTATACCTATCTATTTAGATTCTAGATCACTTGATTATTGAGATTGGTTTCCTCTATCTTCTATAATACCACCCAATATAGAATCAACCCTACAGCTCTTGTCTACTCCCCTATTTCAATCGAAGGAATATAAGCACCTAGGCTATAAAACCCTAGAACGTTCTTACTACCGAGCCAGGTCAATAGGCAAATATCGTAGTTAGTTATACAGCATGCAGCCACTGTATTGGGATTAACAAGATTATAGGGCTCACCATTGACGATGTCCTCTCTCTCACCCCAAAGTTCTGGCAATCGCATATGGATCCAATAATCATCCGGGATACTGTGGTTCACATTCCTTTCTCAATTCAATATAACCTGGTTGCTGGCATGATTGCCCCTTATGTGACGAAGAGGCCCGATCTAGGACCTGTGATGAAGAAAATCTGAACTTTGATATTTCGTATGATGAATTCAGAAATACCATTTTACGGGCCTTGATCATCCATAATATAACAGTGCTTGCTGTATGCTCAACGAGGTTGACCATGGCTGCGATGCGAAAACCTTGAAACCACTGCGACATTGCAGTCCGATGGCACTTTTATTCTCCACACACCCACACCTGGAGCAGCAAAGTAGGAAACTCAACGAAAGCAAAAGGAATACTATATTGATAATTCTAGATTCGGAAAGACGTGACCACTTTAAGGGCCTGACTGATTGCGTAAACAGCCTTCGCATCACTGCGGTGGAACCAATAGCTATGCTGCACTGATACGAGGATAATAAAACAAATAGAAGGGTTCAACGAGCTCACGCGCTAGGATATTTGACTGCTTAGGGGTGCTCACGTGATCATACGTCGTTGTCGTTCTGCTTCTTACGTATAGGGTTGTGGTCCCGAGCGGATGTTAGGACCTAGTATATATACCGCTGCAGTGACAATCGAGGGTTCCGATTGTCCCTATGATCTTTTGGCCTAACGTATTTCACCTACGAGCTGCGCAAACCACCGAGCTACGCACCCTACCCAACCTATTAAATCTAAATGCATTTATCTCAACCAAAACGCCATTAAATTAAATAAACTAAAATCATCTATCTAGCTGGGCACCTATTGAAATTGTGCCCAGTTTCTCTGCACCCAATACACCTCGCTGGCGCCCGTATACGTGGTTCCAAAGCCGGTTCTTCAGGTATAGCGGGGGTAGGAATAGGTGCTTCAACTGCTTCCACTGGCTCAGCAATCAATTGAGAAGCTTCCTATACTGAAAGGCCTGCTTCTGCCTGTATCTGCTTCCGGGACCTAGTACGCTTTTGCTTTTGCTTTTGCTTCTCATTTTCCGCCCGCAAATCGCTTACTTCTTTCTCCAGTATAGCGATAGATTGTATAGTGATTTCGCAGGCTTTTAAACCCTAGTTTATAGCGGAATTAAGCGGGCTCTAGGGGCTCCTTGACCTCGTACGAAGCAATGCATTAATTAACGAAGCTTGCTTTTGTAGCTGGATATACCTCGGTAGATGGATGATATCATTTGGGCCTGCTCTCTCTTTTATGACCCTACCTTACCAAGGTTTATGAATGATGATCAATGAAGATCTAATTGGGCTCTGTTATGTCTTAAGATCTCCCGCACAAATATACTTATGCAGCAGAGATGACGTTGATATTTACAAATATATATACGGTTGTTCACCACATACCTCTCCTCACACTTCTCTGAGATTTCGTCCAATGCCTAGAAAAAGCTATTTAGATTTGTGGCAATCCGAATTGAAGATTATATTTCATAAAGCCACATCAAACATAGAAATGGTGGCCAATAGAAGAGAATGTTCTGACGTCAAGTATGGGTGGGGAATGCCAAGAAACAACAGCTCTGGAGATCACAAGGCATTTCTGGGATATTTTTCTTTTCAGGAAATTGGATGAAAAGGCTAGGGAAGGCTGTAAATATATTGGGAATATATTATCACTATTTGCTGCTATTTTATAATAAATCGCCAACCTTGAATACTATATCAACAAGTACATACATGCACCACGGCCGCCACCACACCCTTCATCCGAGTGCAATGTAGATCCACTTGTAAATCCACTATAAATCAAGTTTCAGTCCGTGGTATGTCCGAGGTAAAAGTCTGCGCATAGCTACACTACTTTGTACATATAACAAAGAGGTCCACAAAAAAACTTCTTCCACGTTCTTTGCTCCATCCCCCGTACGCAAGGATGTCGCTTCCAGAGCAAAACGAAGCTCTAGCTGTTCACGGAGAAGATAGACCGTCTATTAATGGCAGGAATAGTGAATCTAGCTCCCCAGTCGATATTTCCGCTGAGCTTGCATCAAAAAAAAGCAAAGAGAGCGAACGCTCTGACGGAAAGCGCGAGCTTAAGGAAGGAGATTGCTACGAGATTCTGGGATACTGCTGGCCACGATGGAAGAAATGGAGCTATCTATGCGCGGTCGCATTCGTTCAGGTTTCTATGAACTTCAATACCTCAGTATACCCTGCTGCGGTCAAGAATCTTTCCGAGGCTTTTCACATTAGCGAGCAACATGCTCGTACAGGCCAAATGGCTTACCTGGTTACTTATTCTATTGGTTGTGAGCTGTGGGCTCCTTGGTCCGAGGAATTCGGTCGCTGGCCTATCCTCCAGCTCTCCATGTTTCTTATCAACATTTGGCAACTCCCTGCAGCCCTTGCCCCCAACTGGGGTAGCCTTGTTGTAGCTCGTGCATTGGTTGGTTCCTCCAGCAAGCTAGAATTCTGAAAAATTAGTAAACTAACATAATATAGGGTGGTCTCTCTACTGCTGGTGGTAGTGTCACTCTCGGTCTCATTGCCGATATCTACGAGTCAGAGACGCAACAATTCCCTCTCGCATTCATCGTTTTGTCGTCTTGTCTCGGTACCAGTATTGGTGGTGTGATTGGAGGACCAATTGCGCGATGTAAGCAAACAACTTTTCATCCTATATCGGTTCGCGACTTATTGCTAACACTGAAATTTAGTCCTTGATTGGCAGTGGTTCTTCTGGATCCAGCTTATCTTCGGAGGAGTCACCCAGATCATCATCTTCTTCATGCCCGAGAGTCGTTCGACCATTATCATGGACAAGGAAGCCAAGCGTCGCCGTAAGACAGGAGAAGACCCCAATATCTACGGACCGAACGAGCTCAAGTCTCCCCGTGTCTCCCTCAAGGAAGCTGGAAAGATCTGGGCGCGTCCATTCTACATGCTTCTACGCGAGCCCATCGTCCTGTGCCTGTCTCTTCTGTCCGGTTTCTCCGATGCTTTGATCTTCACCTTCCTGGAGAGCTTCGCCATCGTGTACAAGCAAGGATGGGGCTTTGGTACGCTCGCACAAGCGTGGGCAGTCATTCCCATCAACGCTGCCTACTTTATTGCCTACTTCAGTTACTTCCCGTGGTTCCTTCGCGATCAAAAGCTTCGGCTCAGATACGGCGATGCCGCCATCCCGCCCGAGCGCCGTCTCAAATGGCTTCTCTTCCTCGCCCCGCTCGAACCCATCGGTCTGTTCGGTTTCGCCTGGACATCCTTCGGCGACTCGAGAAATGTCCACTGGATCGGATCTATGATCTTCTCCGGCTGTGTCGGTATCGCCAACTTTGCCATTTACCTATCTTCGGTTGATTACATGGTCGCTTCTTATGGTGTCTACTCGGCTTCTGCGACTGGTGGTAACGCTTTCGCGCGTGATCTTCTCGCTGGTATCTCTGCCATGTATGCCACGCCCATGTACACAAATATCGGAAACAAGTGGCATGTTGAGTATGCAACCACTATTCTGGCTTGTCTTTCCTGTCTGGTTGTGACTCCCATCTACATCTTCTACTGGAAGGGACCGCAGCTCCGCGCGAAGAGTAAGTTCGCCTCTACGCTTGCCGCCGACAGAGAGCAGAACAATGGCCGCCGTGTCAGCAGGATCAGCGTTGAGCCTTGATCTGGACATGCAAGTGCATTATAAAAGCATGTGATATCGTGTATTTATTTTCGGTTATGTATATACGACTCGTCATGTGTAGGTTCGGGATTTTTGATGACCTTGTTATTGACCCCGTCATGACTGCTATATAATCTTGGAATTGGATTTTATTCAATAGCTCATTGCATGCTGATTAGATGAGATAGATTAAAGAAATTTACCATTTCATTTCAACATTCATATGTTTAGGGAAGATATGAACATGTGACAGGTGCAACCAACAAACGTTGAGGCTATCTGCAGATCGGGTGGGGAGTACACGATGGATACAGCAAGGATATGCACTATTCTATATCCACGCACTTCCTCCATAAAATACCATTTGTATCCCCTTTCTCGTCCATCCGACCTCCCTAACCACACCACCGACAAAAATGATCACAAGCACAATTGAAATAGCCGCGCCGCCGGCTAAAGTGCGCGAGATTGTATGTACCCCTGATGCCGGAATGCTTGGCGAAATAAGCTAACCTATCCTTCCCCTAGCTGCTGAATTTCTCGGCATATCCGGAATGGCATACAGAATGGCTGAAGGGGATCGAGCTTAAGGACAGCACCAAAACCCCGCAAGAACTTTCCTCCGGAGACAAAATCGAAGTCAACATTGAGAACTTCAAGTTCGTCGCTGAAGTCAAGGTGAGAATATAATGTCTTTTCCAAACACGAAAAAAAGAAATTTAAGCTGAAGACTCTCAATGCTAAAGGAGAACACCGAGAGCTTGTTTTCTTGGCAAGGCCCGCCCGTGTTTACCATTGCTGGATTGCATAAATTCCATATCGAACCGGCCAATAATGGTGCTTCGACTGTTTTCACACAGTCTGAGTATCTCAAAGGCCTTCTTGCGTTCATTATGAGTCCTTCCCTGCTTGGGAAGAAGATGCGTGCCCACTTCGATATCTTCCACAGGGATCTCAAGGCCCGCGCTGAGTTGACGTGATTTGGAGGGGGCTGGGATTGGTTGCATACGCACATTTTGCTGTTTTGCACACGCACTTTTGGTTTGTGTTACGGCCAACGGTCAAGTTGAATAAAATTGTACTTCATATAAATTCCACGCTATTGCTGTATGGCGAGACCGATACCGATAGGTCTGATAGTATTGATTGATCCGTACAATTGAAGATAATATCCCAATAAGATCGGAAGAGATCCTCGCTCTGCGGTTTCTCCAACCATAAGACGGCTTTGATATGGACAAGCGTGTCACTAAAGTCTCCCAGTTGTAGGAAAGCAGCTACATCCTGTGCCCTCTTCATGAACCACCGGTGATGAATCGTGCCAGCTGAAGCCACCATTCCGACCGCGGCAAACCAGACATCAAGTGAATCATACACACAAGGTGTTGATGAGAGATGCTCGAGGTGTTCCATAAATCGACTGACAATCGTATTCAGTATGACTGCATGCGAGTAATATGTTGGTCCCTGGGCGATGAACATGTAGAGTATGATTCCGCAGCGGATGGATTCCGTCATTGGTGGTGGAGGGGATATTGTCGTACTTGGGGCAGAGAGAAGGAGTCGGTGTATGACAAAACAGGTAAGATCGTGCAGTTGTGTGGATGGGAAAGGAATTATGCGCGCTCGCTGAAAGATGTTGCGGAGACGATTGAAAACATTGCTAACAGCATAGTCCACTTCGACGTTGCTGAGATCAAATAACTGATCGTCATGCGCGGGCGAGTCAAACTGCCATTCCGGGATGGGAGGGATACCATCTCCGATGCCGAAGTCATCTTGAGTCTTGAATTGAGGATAACCCATGATGAGCATCGATACCCTGTGAGTCATGTGAACATCGGCCTTCTGGGTTGTAGTTGTAAAGGGGTTGACTTACCAGCTGATCATTCTTGCGGTCAGCGGGCTTGTCTGCCTTACTGCATTGATACCACCCCTCATATTGACCAGCCTTTTCAACCCGTTAACATGCATTTCGCCGACTTTTATATTGCCTTTGCCGAACTAAGTGTGAAAAATAATCAGGGATCAACTCGAATTGTAAAACATTAGGGAAAGAGGATGCTTGTCGTAGTAACTTACCTCGATGGTTGCTAAGGTGATGACTGAGTTCATAGTCCCATCTTGAACAGCTAGCGACATATATTCAACCTTGCGTCGCAGCAATGCTACCGAGTCTGCCATGAGAATTTCGGAGGTTTGAAACCCTTTCTGAGCATGCAACTCTTCGTCAAGACATGCTGTCTGTAGAGAGACGTGAAATAGTGCAGGATCGCCTAGGGCAAGCGGCCACCAGGATATCAAAAACGGATTTGAAGTCGCATTTAGGTCAAGAGGGTAGTATTGGAAGGCGATTTTGTGGAGGACTAAATAGGTAAGCTAGGCTTTCATCGATAATGATTCATTGGAGGCCTACTACATACAGCTGTAAATCAGACGTTGAACGTGTTCCCGAGGAAGTCTAGTCTGTGGATACGAATCAAAAGGATCAAGAGACCCGAATCTGCAGTTTGTTAAAGTGCCGGATCCACCTAGAGGGTTTGTTGATTCCCCATTCTGCCACCCGGGAGTTGCCGGAGCCGTCCAAGGTTCGTTCGCATAGGCGCACTCGACTTTACGCTTGATGCAGCGGGAGCACCGCGGTGTCCGGAGGTCGCAGCTGGACTTTGATCTGGCACATGCAGCGCAGGATCGGCGGAGAGATTGGCGCATTTTGAAAGGGGATTTCAGGGCATCCACAGGGTGAGTGGGGATGTGTTCTAGGAATAGCTCAAGCTAGAATCCCACACCGCTTTGAGACTACGATGTGAACCAAAGAGTTGGAACGTCGTAAATGTAAGTCTTGACAGAAGGTCAGCACAATATTGAACTTCCCGAGCAATTATTCCGTTATATGTGGACCTCAAGTTAAGTCCAGCCTCAAATCAAAAGAGGACTAGTCCCCGCTTTACCCCTGCTTGGCATCGGAGTCTAGTCCTAATTGGGAAATATATAGAGTCCAAGAATATCTGGGCACTCCACAGATCATGCCATTACTAAGAAACCCTCCCCTTCATAGGTAGGCATATTCTACCCATTTCAAGGCAATTTTTCAATTGCCCTTATCATCTATCACCATGGACCTCAACATGGCCTTTCATATGGCCAACACCTCCGTCGCTCAGAATGAGCTGCCACAGATATGGCTTTCCTATCATCCCCAGTTTCAGAGCTACCTGCTGGCATTCTTGTTGAGCTTCTCAGCCTGGCAATATGCAGTGACCTTTTTGATTGCTGTATTAGTCTATGACCAAGGTAAGCAGAGCCTTCAAGGCTATAAGAATTTGCTAATGCCATGTCTAGTGATGTATATCATACGGAAGGGCTCTATAGCTGGGCCTCCACTCAAGATTCCGCTCATGGGCCCATTTATACAAGCTCTGCATCCGAGATTTGAAGGTTATCTCGCACAGTGGGCGAGTGGACCACTCAGCTGTGTATCTGTCTTCCACAAGTGAGCGCTTACATCTATTATTTTCACGTCTATTGTCGGCTCTTCAAAACAATCTAAACTAATATAATTTTACTATAGATTCGTCGTTCTAGCCTCCGACAGAGACATAGCCCACAAAGTGTTCAAGTCGCCCACATACGCCGAGCCATGTATAGTCCCAGTCGCAAAGGATATCCTAGGTCACAAAGCATGGGTCTTTCTTCAAGGGAAGGACCACACCGAGTACCGCAGGGGGTTGACTCCCCTATTTACCAATAGGGCCATGGCCACTTACCTGCCGGTGCAGGAGAAAGTGTTAGCCGATTATTTCGCCAAGTTTGTCTCTACCAGCAAGGCAAACCGGGGACAGCCAAAGGAATTCATGACCATGTTTCGCGAGATCAACTGCGCACTTTCATGTCGCACGTTTTTCGGTGATTATATTTCCCAGGCCGCTGTCAAGAAGATTGCAGACGACTTCTACCTTGCTACAGCCGCCCTCGAGTTAGTCAACGTGCCTCTGTCTATATACATCCCGTTTACCAAGCCCTGGCTCGGAAAGCGGACAGCCGATGCTGTCCATGTCGAGTTTTCAAAATGCGCGGCTGCATGCAAAGCAAATATGGCGACTGGCGCGACACCAACGTGCATCGTAGACCATTGGGTGCTCCACATGATGGAATCCAAGCGATACCACGAAAGAATCGCGGCAGGGGAGACAGACATCGAGAAGCCAACGAACATGATCCGCGAGTTCACGAACGAGGAAATCGGAGAAACATTGTTCACCTTCCTCTTTGCCTCTCAGGATGCATCGAGCAGTGCCACGACTTGGCTATTCCAAATCCTCGCCCAGCGGCCCGACGTGCTCGATAAATTGCGCGCGGAAAATCTGGCCGCTCGTGGTGGTGATAAAAACAAGTCCTTCGATCTTCCCATGCTAGAGTCCCTCACCTACACCAACGCAGTCATTAAGGAGCTCCTGCGCCACCGTCCACCCGTTATTATGGTTCCATATCTCGCGACGAAGAACTTCCCCATCACTCCCAACTATACCGTCCCCAAGGGCTCTATGATCATACCTTCCTGTTATCCAGCTTTACACGATCCGAATGTTTACCCTAATCCTGATACCTTCGATCCTGAGCGTTGGATCTCTGGGGATGCCGAGTCCAAGACTAAGAATTGGCTAGTATTCGGTGCGGGACCGCACGACTGCCTCGCAAGAAAATATGTGCCGCTTTCTATGGCTGGTATGATCGGGAAAGCGGCGTTGGAACTTGACTGGAAGCATCATGCCACGGAGAGATCCGAGGAGATCAGAGTGTTTGCTACGCTTTTCCCAATGGTTAGTACTATCAACTAGTCATTTAGCTCGTAATCTTTACTAACTTTTTGTCACAGGATGGGTGCCCATTGGTGTTTACGGAACGTTCATAGAGCCATTGTGAGCAGCTTTGGGGATAGAGTTGAGATTTTCCGTCCTGGACCTTTTGCTTGAATGAATGTGAAGGCGGTTTGAGGCCATTCGACCTACACGGTCGGACTTCTCACGTTCGTATATTTATCTCTCGAAGTTTATTATACAAATACATATCTCGCATCCTTCCAAAATGTGCGAAAACTTCAATCCTTGACTTAATTTATCATGGTTTCCCTGCCTTCGAAACCATGCGATTGATCTTTTTAACAAGCTCCTGAGTTCCGTAAGGTTTATGGATAATATCATCCATTCCAACATCAAACATTTCCTGTTGTTGTTCCTTTCTGACATTCGCCGTGAGTCCCAGAATGGGTACATGTCCTCCACTTTCCTTTTCAATATCACGAATTGCCTTCGTGGCACAGTTGCCATCCATTACAGGCATCTGCTGATCCATGAGAATGCAGTCGAATGGGTCGTTTTGATTCGCATCCACAGCCTCTTTCCCATTGCTCGCTTCCGATATGTCAAAACCTAGTGTATTCAACTTGCGCGATATAATTCGTCTGTTGATAATGTTATCCTCCACCAAGAGAATACGCTGACCGTCGCCGGTTAGTTTCTCTTGATCAGGATGAGATGGAGGACTTCGATTCGTCCGTTTGATATCATTATTCTTGACCTCTTGGGCTGTACTGTGGGTGCGCATTGTGTCCTTGTCTTTCGGGTCACCTGGCATTGCTTCAAAGACGCTGCCTTTAGGAGGGCTTTCCGGGACCTGAGGCTCTTCCGTCGTTTGATTGACACCGCTCATTTTATTTCCCAGTGACTGGATATCAACGCAGAGCTTATCAATTGCAGAAACACCGAAGCTCCCATCTTCTTCGCCAGCTTCGTTGGTTGTTCTGCACACCTTGAAAAAGAAACCGAAGGTGCTACCGTGGGATTCCTTCGAGCTCACGCCAATCTCACCCCCATGGAGGTGGCAGAGTTTCCTACACACGTTGAGCCCGAGGCCAGAACCACCGTAGATGCTCTCTGTTTTAGGAGTTGCTTGGTTGAACCGTTCGAAGAGCCGTTTTTGGGCTTCCTCGGTGACACCAATACCCGAATCCTTGACGGCGACCATAATATATGCAATTTCGCCACTTCCCCATTCGGGCTTGTCAGTCGCGTCTTGGCGGAGTGCTGATACATCTGAATCGAAGAAGACAATATTTGGCGGGTACGAAAGTGGACGCTCGAGCGAAGCACCCACTGAGACTCGGATCGATCGCGGACCCTCCGATTTGGCAGTGAATTTGATAGCATTTGAGAGTAGGTTGACGAGAACCTGACCCATCCGATCCAGATCCGCCATGACCCAATCAATGCCGCATTCGGCATAGGAAACATCGGCCTTGTATTCAAACTGTATCCTCTGCTTTCGGAGTTCGGGTCGGAATATCGCCATAGGAACGGTGAGATGTCGCTGTGGCTGGACTTTTCGTGGTGACAGCGGCAGCATCGATGCGTCAAGTTTCGAAAAGGTGAGAACGTCATTGACAATTTTCTTTTGATGTCTAATGCAGAGTCCGATTGTCTCGGCTGCCTCGGTGATGTCCTTGACTGAGATTTCTTCCGGCTTCTTGTTATAGATTGCCTCTTGAATATCCTCCGTGCAATGTACTATCGCAGATAGAGGATTGCGAATTTCGTGACTGATCATATCGATGAATCGCTCTTGTTGTTGCTTGCGTTCCTGTGCCTCTTCCGCCGCCTGTTTCTGTACGAGCTCTGCCCTTTTTTCGGGGGTGATATCTGCGATTGTACATATGAATACCCCGCCTTCTTCTAGCCCAAAGGATTGTACATCTTTATCATCCAGCCGATCCAATGTCATGACACACCAAATCGAGTTCGGGTCACGGGTGTGGTATTCGAGACGTAGGGGTCGTTTGGAGGTTGTGACCTCTCGATACCCAGTAGATACTCTGTGGTAGTCGTCTGGATGGACCGAGCGTAACCAACACTCAGAGAAGTTGACACTGGGGCATGGGATGAGTTCCCGGAAGCGGCGATTCATGGAGACTAGTTCATATCGGTGGGTGAGGATGGCGATGCCGTTCGGTAGGATGTCGGCCAGCTGCTGTGCCGAAACATTTTGATTGAAAGTGAAAGTCATCTATTTCCTCGGATGCCGCTTCTTCCAAATCAATGGAAGAGATGCCAGACGCTAGGAAGTATTTGATGACTGCTTATGTGTTACCCACAAGAATTCGGGCGCGCATGGCAGATGAGGCTGAGCCGCGATCGTCGATGTCCTGTAAACTCCCCAGGTGTTTGACAGCCTATCTGTGTTGGCTTATATAACATAGTCAAATAATGGAAGACATTCGCAAAAGGATATATGACGATATAAAATACTGTACGTCATTGTGGGTTCCCCCCTTCGATCTACTTCCAATCTGGGGAGGAAGTATTTTCCAGGAAGGTTATGATTGGCAAAAGGTGATTTCCACTAGGGAGGTGGACCTGAATGCTTGGCTCCTCAAACCTGACGTCATTTAAGTGAGGATAAACTTCGGTTAACCAAATTAGGGCCTCAAATATCAACTATCACGAGCTCTCCAGGTTTTGTTCCTTTCTTTTTCTTTTGAGTTGTTTGAAATGCATAACAGCTTTTGCTTTTATGCCTTCATGGTGAATGATTTGGGATTGGATATGTATGTGAAGTATGCATAGTTGCTGGAAGTAATACATCATTCTGCTATGCACCATAGCAAAGGCCAATGTAACTGTGTATAGACTAGGGACACTATCCTCAAATTTGACAATATTCCTATCTAGCTTGACTGCAAGGTATCCCATAATTACTTAAAGGGGCTGGTACGAAGCTCTGTCGTTGTGGTTATGTACGAGTACAGGCGGTAATATAGTATTCAGTAGTGGCAGCGAATTATGTATAGAACAAGGTAAAATGAGAATGTTCTTGAAGCCCCTCGCAGGGACCATGTGTGTATATTAGCTCTATACATACACAGTAAGAAGTATATGCCAAGTGCCAGGACCACGAATTTTGTAACGTAGTATTCTTGTGCCATAAAAGCTTTCCAAGTTTAGATATAGCAGATAATTACCAATGTCCTTGTTGGTCAGAGCTTTTGATTGACTGGCGATCAGCTTGGCATAGCGAAGGAGTGTTCCTTAAGAGGGGCACTTGCTGCTTTGTACTCCGTACTCCGTAGGTACATACCCTAATTTATCAACTATGTAACAATTTAACAATTTCAGTGCATAGAATACTTTAGCAGCAGCTACGTTATAGGATAAGTCAGGACCGCCTGCAGTTCGTCCTTCATTGGAGAACTGTCTGGATGGAGTACGGAGCACGGAATATGCAATGGTAAAAGGACAATTAACATTCAAAAAAATTCGACAGAGACTGACCCACACTTAGGCAGAACTACAGATCAAGAAGATGGCCTGTGAGTGGTGAACGTGGGATGAGTTGTCGGGAAAGCAAAAATCAACGTGGCAAATCTGAAATTTCGACCAGGAAGGGAAAAGAGTAGAAATAGAACATATCCGATAAAGCAAACGTAGGATCAGAACTGGGGTTTAGGGGTTAGACAGCTCTTTTTATCTAAATCTATCTTCAGATAATACCAAGTAACCTCCCGGGGTCGGAAGTTGGTGCGCCGAGCCCTACCGGGATGCCGTCCCACGGGTGGGTTAGAGCTACTCCCGAGGCCCGTGATCAGCATTATACAAAAATTAAGTAGTAGCATTGATAGCTTTTCTAGTTATATCCGTACAGATCCCTCGTACTAGGGCTGTCATGATCAAAGTATTTGCCAAAAATACAAAAAGATAGTTGTAACGACGGCTGCATGATTCGAACATGCGCCTCCGAAGAGAATTGATTTCTAGCTGTTGGATTTGTTAGTGGATGTTTTTATGTGGTATTTGTAAAGTGGAACATACTCAATCGCCTTAGACCACTCGGCCAAACCGCCATTATTGAGATATTTGGCCAAATTATGCATCATGAAGGAAAACTAATGAAAAGCTTCACTCCAATGGCCCTAATATTGACCTTCAAATAAAGATACTACCTCCTGGTACTGGGTAAATATATACATAACGTTACCATTTCTCAAATATCTCCTTCCATCGTTAACCCATGCCGGAATGACCGTTCTTTGTTCTTTGTACATGAATATTTCCAATCATTTGATTTCAGAATTGTGTCCTACAAATATAAATGACCCTTGGCACTCGCTCATATGATTTCCTATACAAAAAGATATATACACGATTCCCTGCGCCGAGGATTTCCTTTTCGCATTGAGAAACCTCAATCAATGGCTAGCTCAGACTAACCGGCCTCTGGCTTATTGGTTTCAGTAAGTTGCCTGTTTCCGGAACTTATGCTTCGGACAATCGTTATTATGAATAGCGATCATCCTTGTGGCACAGGAAGCGGACAAGCTTTCAGCTGGTGATACAGCCCTTCGATTCTTGCCTATGGGGGCGATCGGGTTCATTGTTTCTCTTGCAAAAGGAAAATTTCTCAAATTCATGAATGGAAAGCACATCCTTATTGCTGGACTAGTTTTGGCTGTGGTAGCTCCCATCTCCAGTGCATTGACATCCAATCCTGAAGCGGGGTTGTATGTATCACCGTTATTCTTTGGATGAAACTATACTAACTGTCACAGTTACCTTAATGTGCTTCCCACATCCCTTATCAGTATCTCATCTGTGTCTTTTATCTTTGTTACGACGAGCACTGTGGTACTCACGAGTGTACCGGCCGAAGTCAAGAGTCTTGCTGGCGGAATGGTGAGTTTTTCATTTCTGTAATTCAACCTTTATATGCTAACTCTCTAAACCAGCTCAACACTGCATTCCAAATTGGCTCTGGTGTGTCATTGGCTATCTCAGCCGCTGTTACCGATGCTGTCGACATCCAGCAAGGACACAGTCTCGCAGAGCAATACGCTACTGGTCACTAGTGTTCTGTCGGTTTAGCCGGGCTTGGGCTGATCATCGGCCTGTTTGCGGTTCGGCACAAAGGCATCGCACCTAAATATAGGCTGAGTGGCCCAGTTGCTATCTAACTCCGTGTTCCGGCTTCTTTTCAGGGTTTCTCTTATAGATTGGTCATAAATAGGCTTTTTGTTCTTTCCTTTAACTTTTATTTTTATTGATGTTGTTATCATAATGGAGGAATGAGGTAGATAAACCTATCCGTGGACCAAGCAAGTGATTATATATAAATTATGAGCGTGTAAGGAGCGGTCAAGAACCAGACCAAAACGAGACATTAGGGCATCGATCCTCTCTAGTAATGGGGGTTTGACCCCTGGCGTCTATACCGCTTCGTGTAGATCTCACACTAAGAAGGTAGTTCTCAGTCTACCCCCGCTTTGGACCAGGAGAAAGTGCCAGTGTACTTCATTTCACATTGCAATAGTTATATACTATCGCAGTCCAATTTTGACCTTACATTTCTTGCAGTAGCATCATCGCCATGGACGAAACCGTGGAGCAACCCAAGTACGAGAACAAAACGACCCATGACCCTCTGAGCACATCTCAATCTACTGTTAGCGACCGTAAAAAGGTTCTTATCATTGGCGCTGGTAAGCCTTCGTCCTTTTCCTAACCTATATTATGATGTTGAACATTCCTCGTTGATAATGAGCATATACCTAGGCTCGACGGGTCTCGCGCTGGCCCATGGATTGAAAAAGGTTAGAGGACCGTAACTATACCAAATCCGTCTCACTAACAACAGAGAATTTTAGGCCGGAATTCCTTTTTTAATTTTCGAGAAAGAGGAAGAGCCCAATCGCAAACGGAACTGGAGTATCGGACTACACTGGGGCTACGAGTCATTGCAATACCTCGTGCCCGCACACATTTTGGCTGGACTCGAGCAAGCGCAGGTCGACCCACACATCCCCATCACGGAAAATGATCCGCTCCCCATGATCAATGGTGAGACTGGAGCTCTTATCACCGAGCTAGATTCGTCCAAAGTGTATCGCCTGCGCCGAGACAAATTCCGGGCAATGTTGCTCCAAGACCTTGACGTGCAGTGGGGGAAGCGCTTCTCTGGTCTTGTTCACTCTCCTGATGGCAATTATGTCACTGCACGGTTCGCAGACGGCACTGAAGTTATAGGTAGTCTACTGATTGCCACCGATGGTCCACATTCGACCACACGTACAGTGCTGGTTGGGGAGGAAGCTGCCAAAGTGACACCCATTGATTTCGCCTCGACAATGTGCTACACCCAGCATACACGTGAGCATGCTCTTTTCCTACGTGCTCATCCCCACCATCCATTGTACCAAGTGAGCCCTCATCCCGAGGGCTATTTTGCGTGGTTGAGCCTCCATGATGGAGATGACATCAACCATCCGGAAAACTGGACCTTCTTCCATTTTATCTCCTTCCCAGAACCGCGCAACCATGTCAATAAACGAACGATGCGAGAACACGTTGAACACCAGAAGGAGTTGGCCCGTCGGTTTGTCGATCCCTGGCGCAGTATCTTTGAGTGGATGCCCTCGGATAGCGAGGTGTGGTATGCCAAGCTTCGAAACTGGGACCCAAGTCTGCCGGAGCATCAGTGGGATAATCTCCAGGGCCGGGTAACTTTGGCAGGTGATGCTGCTCATCCGATGACTTTCCAGCGTGGGCAGGGGCTTAACCACGCTATGAAGGACGCTTACACCGCATGTAAGGCAATCGAGTCATTCTGGAACCAGGGTGACTTCACCAATGAAGAACGTGCTGGGGCCATACAGATGTACGAGGAGGAGATGATACCGCGGACAGGCGAGGAAGTTCGTTTGAGCGAGGAAACTACTGTGAAGGTGCATAACTGGGCTACTGTTATGCAAAGTCCCTTGGTAAAAAACGGACTGCGAGTCAAGAGTAAGTAGATACAATAGAGTGCCCAGCCTGAGAATGACATGTGAAATATCGATTCCAAGTGATATCAAACATCACTGTCACGTCCCATGGAAATCGTTCTTTCTGTTCCAATACTCTTTACTCTTTAATCCATACCATCTAGTTACTGAGACTGAATTACCCGTCAAAAAGTACTTTGAAGATGTCTAGGCAATCCTTATAAGCATAAGTTAATTAGATAATCAGCACCGGTGGTATACCTCTTAAGCACACGTAGGGATTGAAATAAAGAATCTGAAATAGGCTGCCCCTGGTGTGTGATCTGGGTGATCTTATGGATTCGAGTTGTAGCCTTATGGATAAGGCAACGAACACCCCACATCATCCGCTTTTGGACGAGCTCCCGAGGTCGCGATGCATCCATAGCTGTTCCCGGCACTCGAGGAATGTAAAGAAAAGCATTTATCGCAATGATTTTTCTGCGTCGCAAGTTGACTTGCACTTTAACCCTTCTAAGGTGGTGTGAATGACTACGCTGCTCATCATGATTGCCAAGAAAAGAGTCCTTCAAATAGCCACGGCAGCCCTTACTGCTTATGTTCTCTGCACAGTACTTATCAAAAACCTCGGAGATAAGCCATGGTCTATATCGCTTCCCGAACTCTCTCGGAAATACATGAGCGACAGTGCCTTTGAACATATCCAGAACCGCACTCTTGGGGTGAGAATTTACCTACTGTTAGATAGAATTGATTGCTGACTATATACCCATTTTCAGTTTGAGCATATCTATGCGATCAGTATGAAAGAGCGGACCGACAAGCGCGATTTCCTCACACTAGCAGCCTCCGTCTCGGGATTCAATGTGGAATGGCTCGATGGAGTGCGACCCGATGATCTAGCTCCCAAGGCCATGCCTGATGTACGATTTCCAGCTTAATAAACCCCCGGACTATCTTCTCATACTTTCTTAGGGACTGGACCCCTCACTCGTGAAACCCACTGTTGTGGCATGTTGGCGTGCTCATATGAATGCATTGGTCAAGTAAAGTCACACCTCATTCTCATCTTCTAGAGGCTATGCTGACGTTTGGACATGAAAAACGACAGTGTGATAAGCAATGACTATTCGACTGCTTTGATTTTGGAAGATGACGCCGACTGGGACGTGAGCCTCAAGTCCCAACTAAAGGAATTTGCGCGCGGACTGCACACTTTGAAAGGAACAAAACATGTGTCCAAGGAAGCTCCTTATGGAACAGATTGGGATCTTCTTTGGATCGGCGGATGTGCCTCGGGCCCGAATGTTAACGAAACAAGCTTCTACGCTATCCCGATGGACCCCACAGTTTCAAGAGTCCACCACCGAGCCACTTGGGGCGGACCCACCGAAAAGTGGAAGCAACAATATCCAGAATTGGCCGAGGACTCGACGCGATTTATCTATCGGGCCGAAATGGGCTGCTGTATGTTTGGCTACGCAGTTACTACCAGGGGCGCTAGGAACATCCTTTCCGCTCTTTCCATCGATCGTTTGGATCAGGCGGTAGACAATGCCCTGAGTGATTTGTGCGCCGGTCTCAAGGGGCGTCGCAAGATTGAATGCTGGGCTCCATTTCCCAACTTGATTGGCACATATAGAAAGGCGGGCTCGGCTTCCCGGGATTCGGATATCGAGAAGAACAATGTGAGTGAATTCCACGAAGAGCAGGCCTGGAATATGGTATACAGTACCAGGCGGAATATACAGCAATTGGTTGCTAGGGAGGAAACTGTTTACTCACAATGGAAGGACGAAGATGTCCCGTGGTCGAGTAAATCGATTAATCACAAGGAGTTTGTTTACCCTGGTGGATATCTTGTCAATTAACCTTACCTCCATATCCAAATGTTAGCTTTATGAAATATATATATATATATATATATATAGACATCAAGATACCACCTTGTTAGAGCTAGATAGTAAGTGTGTCAACTTGGATCTTTCTTGGGTTTCAAAATTATTTCAAATCTCCTTGCTCCCCAAAGGAGTTGCAGCGAAGGTATAGTTTCAATTTGTAAAACGAAGAGGCTAGTTACAGTATCATATAAACAAATTGTAACCCAATTGTACAGTATCATTCCATATGAAATTCCTGATCCCTTGGCATTTATGTCCAGCCGAATATTAACTAACTTTCGGGCTTTCTCTATCTTATACGGCAGAGGTTAGAGTATCTCCACATTGTAGTCCCTTAGGGTCGGCCCGGGCGGGTTTACATCGGAATATTGTTTTGCTCGGGTAACTTGTTCCTGTGGATCTTATTTCTGTTAAGCTAAGGTCGACTAATAAGGGCTTTATGCGTGATCGCTAACAACCTTGCTTTTCATTTTTATTGCAACTTCCAGACTAAAATGCCAACAACCAGTCACTTCGTACGGTGTAACACATCAAGCATTCAGCGCATTGAGTTCGAGATGCCTAGACCCTCATACGGGAGTATCGTTCCCCTTGCGTCGGCTCTTGGGTACCATTTACTCCAGACTCTTGGGGGTTTTCAGCAATTCTACCAAGCTGTTGACCAATTCCTCATTTTCTCCTGTGACTCTCCTTTTCTGTGCATTCTTGGGCCCTATCACAAGGACATTTCCTAATTTGTCTTTCTCTTCCCTTTCAAACATTGTTGGCCTGGCCACTGTAAGCCCTTCGATCTAGAGCGGGCCGAGAAGAATGAGTCCAATGAGTCCAATAGCCTTGCATGTTCTCTTCTGGGGCATGTGCCTCGAACATCCTACTTGGGCCTGGTGGTGATGAGAAGATAATGCACAAGAGAATGGAATGCCTAGAGAGTGAGTCCAATGAGCCGATATATCCGGATTTCCACTGTCCCCAGTTTCTTTAAATCTTGGGGATTTCATCCAGCGGACAGCGGCTGATCAGTCTAATTTGCACAGAAAGCTTCGTCGATCCCGTTAATCAGTGTCGATCCCAACCCTGCCGATCCATTATAATTATATTACCCACCCATCCTCGCCCAGCCCTACACATGCCACGCTTCCTCGGCCTTCGGGGCAATAGCCTCAATATCGCGGCCATTCTGGGGGTTCTCATGCCTGGAATCCTCACAGTCGGCTACAATGCATCACAACTCGGCGGTGTCTTAAAACAGAAGAACTTCGAAGAACAATTCCCTGAAATCAACATTGCCTCTGCCAATGATAAATCCCATGCGTCAATGGTCCAAGGCCTTGTTGTGGCTTCCTACACAATAGGAGGGTTCATTGGAACTCTCTCTTGTATATGGCTAGGTGACAGATTTGGCCGCCGACGCACAATAATGGCAGGATCAGTCGTTCAAGTCCTTGGGGCTGTTTTTATGGCTAGTGCAGGCACCCTCGTTCAACTCATCACATCTCGGGTCGTTCTCGGTGTAGGCACAGGTGTTCTACTGGCCACAATCCCTCTTTGGCAATCGGAGATATCCCCTGCCGACAAGCGTGGTGCTCACGTTGGCATGAAAGGAGTATTTAGTGGCTTTGGGTGTGCCCTTGGCCTTTTTGTCGACTTCGGAATGTCATTCACCCAAGGCAGCGTCGCCTGGAGATTCCCTTTCGCTTTTGTGGTGCTGCTTTCTGTCGCTGTTTTAGTGTTCATCTACACATTGCCAGAGTCCCCCCGGTGGCTTGTCCGACAAGGCCGACTCTCTGAGGCCAGTGAAGTCCTGGCAGCTCTCGGAGATACATGCGTCGATGATGAATCTGTGGGAGCGAAAATCAAGGACGTCCAAACATCACTGGACTTATTTGAGGAAAAGTCACTCGGGCAAATATTCCACATGGGACCCCAAAGGACTTTCCACCGAGCTATGCTGGCTGCTTTGGCAATGTTGTTCTTGCAACTTACTGGATCTACGGTTACCACATTCTACAGTACGTATCGCGAATCATTGCTGTATCCCCTATTTACACATTGTACTTACTTATTCTGCGCACTTCTAGCAACCGCAATATTCGAGAAAAATCTTTCGCTCGGTAATTCAACATCCACGGTCCTAGGGGCAGTTTATCAGCTAGTAGGTCCCCTTGGCGGAGCCTTTTGTGTTCTCAAGGTCGACGGCCTTGGTCGCCGTGTCTTGCTTCTAGGCAGTGCGATCGGAAATTCCGTCTGTCTGGCTTTAGTAGCTGGCCTTGGAACCCAAATGGACAACCCACTCGCAATGCGCGGAGCTGTTTTCTTTATTTTCCTATTTCATTTCAGCTACATCATCGGATTTGGCGCAATACCATATCTATACGCCACAGAGATTGCGCCTTTGCATCTACGTACGACTATCAACAGCTTCAGCATCAGCATATCCTGGGCCATCAGCATCATCCTCACCAGTGTCACACCCATTGCATTCAATAGTATGGGCCAGACATACTTTGTCATTTTCGCGGGCTTCAATGCAATGATGGTACCTGCTATCTATTACCTGTTTCCGGAGACGGCTGGGCGCAGTCTCGAGGAAATGGATAAGATATTTGCTCTTTCAGAGGGTGTCTTGGATGCTGTCAAAGTCGCTCGGCTTCTTCAACACGGACAAGCAATTGATCAGTCGCATGAGAAAGGACTTGACCAAAATCTCAAGTGCCCTGAGCTTCAGCTTCGTGAGGTATATTCGTCTTGATGTTTTCCCTTACCAAGACTTGTAGTATTTTATACAATCGCAGCGAATAAAATAGTATAATACTGAGAGTTGCACTTCATTGGATATGCCAGGAATATTAATTAATAAAACACAAGAATATTCGGCCGCATAGCCGGCCTTTCCATGTCTGTTCAGTGGTCTTCTCAGATATCATTCTGTTATAGTTGACGGCTAAAAAAGAAAGGCGGAAAAAGGCTTTGTATGATAGATCTAACCTTGCAAATAACACCTTGGACAAGGCAAACACAGAACAAAACACGACACACTTTCTGTAACAATAGAATCGCCGCATCAGAAATCACAAACGTAGGTAGGTATATAGTCACATCGCCTATACGACATTGGCACAGAGATAAGGTATAGCTATACTGGTCTCTCCTTTTTCTTCTTTTTATTATTTTCCTCTTTTGTTTGCCTCTCGTCTTGGCGTGTCGCTCGTCAACTCATCACATCTTCCATCACATTTACTCTCCACATTCACTTATCTTACCTCCATACATATAGCCAGGCATTTCTAACATAAAATCCCACATGAAACCCAGTTTATGCTGTAATATGGGGACCTGTGAATTGCCTGTTTGAGTTAGTTTTGCCTTTTTGGGTTTAGCGCCCTAATACGCTGTTTTGTAACCTCTCCCGACGTCGCCTTGACATAAAAGACTCGGTCAGAAAAGTCATAGTGGCTTCTAAACCTCACTTTTCTAACCGGGGTTAGAAAAGTAGTAGTACGTTAAGCTATTCTCTAAAGCCTACTAACTCTCACTTTACCCACCGGTATTAGATAAATAATATACCTACTTCTTAAGGTAAGCGGTTAGAATCAGTAGAATACCGGTCGTAGGATCACTCGTAGAGTATATAATTAAGAGGTTATACAATTATAATTAAGCCTATACAATACGTTAATTCTAATGATTGTGATAAGCTATAGGCTAATTTATCCGGTTGTAGCCTATAATAATTAAGAAAAGGGTAAAAGATAAGCTTTTACTATAGAAGAATAAAATCGACACTAGAAGGTACAAACTGCAAAGTATATATATAGAGTAAATATATATATCCTCGTACAATACTAGTATATTCTCCTCTATATAATATCAACTACTAATTTTAGACTATTCTAGGCCGACTTTACTATTGTATATATTTATTGAAAGTTGGTTGATACTAATTTTGGTAGCAAGCGACCATAAGTGTCTCCTAATAGCAATACATAAGTAAAAAACAGTAATTTATTAAGAGAAGTCAGCATTTTATCCATCTATTTTAGGTAATCCTTAGTATAATTATACTAGTGTAGCACTAAAACTAGTACTGCAACAGTACCGAAATTGGCTTAGTCCCGCAGCACCTCGCAGCACCTCGCAGCACCATATCGCAGCACCAAAATTGCCTTAGTACTGCGGGACTTGTCAAGGCCTAAGCAAGCCTAGTATCACGTATAGCTTTCGTTAAGCTAGGCTTCTGGGTAGGCTTCGTTTTTCGTAGGCTAGCCTTTTTTAGGACCCGCCAGACTATAGTAGTAGAGGTAGAAGCTCTATTATTACTAATTTCACCAGCAATATCAGCACAGGTCTTTTCTCGCCTATAGCAGTCAAGACGTACTTTCGAAAGTACTTGATTCTGTATATCTAACAACTGCTTTTTCGGCCGCCCAGAGCGAGGGGCGTCAGCTACTATATCTTCGGTAATATTCTAAATAGGAGCACCCGGTTCAATTCCCTTCTCAAGCGCTCTTTCATATATCCGGTTAATTGTACGCTTCGAAAGGCCGGAGCGCTCAGAGATGGTATTCGTACTCGTTCCGATGGATTTGGCATATATCACGAAGGAGCGCACAGCGATATTATGACCTATAGTGGCAGGTAGGTAGGCAGGCAGGTAGGAACTAAAAAGAAGGGGTAGTCAGTATACAGAGAGCGTAAAGCAAAAGAGGGGCAATAGTAGCAAAAGTACTATACAGCACCATAACAAGCTAGTGTTTTTTTTAGAAAAAAGCAATTATATCGAGCGGGCACGCATTTTTGAAATGGACCTCCGTACGGTACGGGTCCGTTATCTAATAGGTAATCTTGGATCCTAGTCTGTCTGGTTCTCCTGGTCGCGAGATGAGTTGAGTTCTCCCGGCTTGTCACTTCTTTCGGTTTCCTTGGATAGTAGTATTCTTTTGCGAATGCCTCGTTTTATGGAACCGTACCTTCGGTACTCAGAAGCCTTCATGGCGACCACCAAACGCCGCATTATTGTCATTTTGACCCTAATCCTCCTCCTAGCTACGTTCGCGTGGTACCGACAACCCGCTATCGTTCGAACTGTGGGCAATGTTCCTACGCCAACGCTGTATTATGGCCGCCTATTCAACGGGACATGGGATTACCAACGAGACAAGGATAACTTGCTGCTTAACCAAGGCGAGTGCGCGCAAGCTTTTCCAGCGCTATTCGATGAAATCGACCGAGCGAAGCGCGACCGTCAATCCCGTCCGATAACCTTGAAGGAAATCGACTCGATTACCCCCAGAAATGGGTATATCCGAGCCATGATTTACGACCAGCAGGTAAATTAATGAATATCCTTATTTCCCCCTCGGCTTGCTGCTTGAGAATTGTTTTGACTCTGGATCTTTCCCTCAGCTTTACGTGATTGCGACGGAAGGCCACATCTATTCTCGTGAAATTGCCACGCTCCATTCCTTGCATCGAGCCCTTATATCGTCGCCCGAAAAAGTTCCAAATATTGAATTTGCCTTCAATTCAGACGATCGAATTGAATCAGTTGCTCTATGGGGTTATGCTCGCCAGGAAGAAGACACAAATATATGGCTTATTCCCGACTTTGGATATTGGTCCTGGCCCGAGACTAAAGCCGGTTCGATGAAAGAAGTCGTGATGAAAGCCGAATGGGCTGAAGAAGCGGGAGCCTTGTCATGGCCTAAGAAAGTTCAGAAGGTCCTGTGGCGTGGTGCGACTATGGGATTGGAATTACGAGAGAAGCTGATAGAAGTGGCTTCCAGTCAACCATGGGCCGACGTAAAAGCTTTGAACTGGAAAGATCACGAAAGCATGACAAGCGATCTCAAGTCAATGTCCGAACATTGCGAGTACAAATACTTGGCTCATACTGAGGGTAACTCATACTCTGGTCGCCTGAAGTACCTGCAAAGTTGCAGGAGCGTGATTGTAGCCCATGAGATGGCCTGGATCCAACATCAACATCCACTCATGCGGTCTTCGAGACCTGATCAGAACTTTGTCACAGTTAAGCGCGACTTCTCAGACCTTCAGGACAAGATCAAATGGCTGCAAACACATGACGAGGATGCCCAGCGTATAGCGAACAACAATGTGAAGACATTTCGGGAGCAATATCTGACTGAAGCGGCCGAAGTTTGCTACTGGCGTCGTCTGATCGAAGCTTGGGCCGAAGTCAGCGACTTCGAGCCTGAATTTTTCAAGAAGGAACAGGGCAAGAAAGTTTGGAGGGGACTCCCAGTGGAAACTTTCTTACTGGAAAGAAGGTTGGAATGGGATCCTTACTGACCAAGTACACCGGTGAAGGATCTGCAACATGTCTTTTGCTTTCTTATTTCGGTCATGGCAGCCGTTCTGGATATGGTTGATTTAGTGCAGCTGCGTTGATAATATGTTATCTCGCAAACCAGTCTTCATCAAATTTCGAATTCAGTAAACTACACATAAACTATATCAATGCACTTCTTACTTATGAATACAGAACCACAAAACCATAGATACACGTTCGGTTTATGAAATAGCAGTCAATTCACCCCGACCGGAATCTTAGAAGGTTCAGTCCAGTTACCAGCGGCATCGGAGTCTCGAACCTGCACGGTAATATCGTGTCCTGAAACCTGGTAAAACAGCCACAGTTGCTGCACTTTCCCTCGAAACCCAGAAGCCATGCTAACCTTCCCGTTCGGGATTCCCGTTGCCACAACCATGCCAGATGGCGTACTGGCTGTCATATTTCCAAAGACTGGTGTACCAGTATTTCCTCCATCTGCATGGGACGAGACATCTGCCATATAGGCTTCATTCGGATACTGGTATGAATTATTTAACTCTCGAATGGAGCCGTTTTCATCTCCGTAGTATATCAACCTAGGAAGGCCCACTCCAGATACAGATAGGCCCCCTTCAGAGTTCAAGGTTGGCCCAGTAAGATCTGTGAATGGACGTTTCGTTAGAACGGTAATCAAGTGGCAACAAGTGGGGAACCAAACTTACCGGATCTCCACCCAATGGAACTTGAGTTCGAACAACAATCGGGACACACTTGCTCCTTCAGTTGTGACGTCGATTGCTGAACATAGTAATACCTCCACACACCAACGTCGGCGTGACCAGCGAAGCCCGCACCGGGCTTCACATCTGAGATAAGCCCCTTATGGCTCCATGTATCTGTTGCTCCATCCCAGTATAGGACGCCCATTTGATCACCAGCTGGGGGGCTGTATAAAAGCCAGCCCGAAGTACCGACGGCACAATCCCCAACGTAGACAACCGAAATATCCCCAGGATCTGAGGTGAGGACGCCTAACTGACCTAATGTACCATTAAGCCAGGAGTTACTCGCATGACTCCCTCGTGTCTCTTGTAGTACATTATTCTTGTCCACATAGAAGAGATTGTACTGAATGCTGTCTCCTCCCCAGTATGCCGTGATAGGGGACCCAGGTCGAGCATCATTATTAATGTATTGTGAGCTATGCCACTGCGAATTATTGTAGACAACTTGGCGGATATCCCCGTTTGAATGTTGGTAGAAGACGACGTAATTTGTGCCTGTAGTATCCTTTGTTGTGGAGAATGTGAGAGACATGATGCTGGTTCCATTGTAGGCCCACGCATTGTTAACATCGCTGTTGGTGGAGCTACCGCCGGTCGGCGACGGATTGAAGCTGTTGGACGTGGAAGTGGCGATTTGCGTGGTGGATGCTGTACCAGAAGAGCTAAATATGAGCCGGAAATAAAATGTATTAGTTATTAAGCACATTTCGGTTAATACTGAACGGTCTACATGGAGGTAGAAAGCAATGAAATAATTTAGTCATAAATACCTTTGCGTTGAGGTACTCCGATTCCTTTTCCCAATAACCCCCCGGCCGTGGATGCAGCAATTACTATCGCCAGCAAAACAAGACCACCGATCAAGATCCATTTTTTCCTTTTACTGAGAAATTTCAGAAGTCGAGGGTATGCTGGCGAAGTGTCTACGGTAGAGGGCAGATGGTTCAAATCGTGCCCGCTAGAGATAGGAAATTTTGCTGAGTCAGGGATGAAGATGAAAGGTATGTCAGGGTTCGAGTTCCTCGACACAGTTAACTCTGGTGCGCTGTGAGGATCACATTCAAGGTACCAACGTTCCTATTCGGAACTATTAGCGGATAAGTTCCTGACTTCAAATCAAAAGCTACTCGTAGCCTAGGCGAGACGAACCATGATTGAAAGGGAGTAGAAACTGGAATGAGAGGATCCGAGAATGTTTGTTAACAACGGTAAGTGAAGTATATACCGAAGCAAATGGTTGAGCGGGATTGAGGGGGAAAGGAAACCCGGACTGGGCTGCCCTTCTGTCAAAGTCCGAGTGAATGAGTAACCATACTGAGTTCATCAGTTGGCCCCAATTTGAGTATTTTTAGGGGCGAGAATTTCGGCATGTTTAGACCAGGAGTGCTAGCCAATTATCCGCTCGCTGCGCCGACTCTGCTACGGTACGGTCCTGGCGGTTTCAAGGGCATGACAAAAGTGCGAAAAATGGAGGCTCGTAACGTCTAGTAATGCAGAAGTACCCGCCTACCTGCATGCTCGGTACGCCAGCACCACAAACCAGCGGCCTTGTGTAAGCGCTGTTGGGATGTTCATGCACATAGCCACCGAGTTGCGGTTGAGCAACCTATCAAGTCATTCGTCCGACGTATGCTAAAACAGGCGGGCTTTCTCGTTACGCTGTGCCCTCTGCGAATAAATTGAGGCTTTTTGAGTTGGTATCTAGCTGGTTCATCGCACCCTGTAGGATTGCGAGTTCTCCTGGCGAATTAGCATCACTTACTCGTACAAAAGTTTTCCGGAAGTATACCCGCTTCACTAATAAGGAACTGGAAAATGGAATTAAGGAGGAATGCATTTCCTTCTCTCTTTGCTGGTCATTTTGTGATTGTGATTATCTTTTCTGATCGTCCTCGAAAAGTAGGATATTCAAGAATTTCGGAAATTGAAAGGGACCGTTCGGGTCATATCTCCCACGCTACTACACGCTCGTCACGCCGTTGAACCATTCGTGAGGCCGGGATAAGAGCTGGAGCATGATGCCATAGCGATACGCGCTGGTTGCCAATAATTTCGTCTATCAAAGTAGGCCAGATAGAGTTCTGGCAGGTCATTGGGTCTTTTGACTTCCCTTAATTGAACCGGCGAACAGCGGGAGGGGATTGATTGATTGGTGGAGACCCTGTCAAGTCGATTGAAGGGGCCTCTCTATCCCTGCAGTCAGAAGAACATTTGCCACGTTATTGGTCAAATACATACTCGACTGTCCCGTTTCCGGCGTCAAAAGTGGTCATTTTCGGCGTCATTTTCACAGGTCCTCATATTCTATATGTAAACCCACTTCCATCCGAGCCATCCCCATACAACTTCAAGCCCTCCACCTACGAAACATGTCACACAACCAAGTTCAGGAAACAAGTCGGCATATAAAGCAGCGTAGGTCCTTAGTGGATCTCGAGGCTGCGATCGAGGCCCTTGATGTACACAAACTTGACACGACACGACTCAAGAAATTCAACGTCACCCTCTGTGAGATGACTCTCGGTCAAAACTCAAAGCTCAAGCCTCACTTCTTCGCGGCAAGACCCAACCTCCCGCAACCCAGCGATGATATACTCGATGAAGCCTGTTCGTCTATGCACTCTTTTACAGACCTATTTTCCCTTGAACACGCCACCTATATCTACTGGGAATCTTATGCCTTCCACGACATAGATTTCCTCGATAGCGCGTCTTGGCGTTCGAAGGAGTAAGCCCACCGCTTTATGGAGCTATGTCGCGCTGTCGGTTCATCGTATCTAATGCTAGTTGATAGTCCTGGCGATTACACCCCTTACAAGGCCTGTATCAGTATGACGCTCCCGCATTTGGCGCTTTTACGACAACAGATATTGCGGGAAGCAAATTTCCACATTTTAAAGCAACCATATACAACGATTTAGAAGCGGACGACGAAACTTGTTTCCGTGGGGAGCTCTTGGTCATCCTTCGCCTGATGTTGGGCCAATTGAGAAAGATGCGCTTGGTTTGCCACCATAAAGCTCCGGTAATTCTCTATCATCCCTTTCCTCTGTTTTATTATATCTTTGGGGTTACTGATTGGGCATTCTATAGGTTTTACTCATATCATTGGCGGGCAACCGTGCACGTCTATTGGAGTCCTATTTTGATGATGAATCAGCATCCCTCATCGTGCGCTCCTCTGGTCTGTACGAATTATCCGACCGGATATCGACATCGAAAGTGTTCAAGACCCTCGCCGAGTATTATCTCGGCAATCCAGCAGGGAATACGGCCTAAGCCGGGGTATCTTCTGTATCTTCTTCTCTTGGGTCGATCAGAGTGTCAATGAATTGGAGTTTGGTTATGTTTTATTGGGATATTGACGTTGGTGAAGGTGATTTTTGGCGTTATTGCTACATTTTTCGCAGTGATGTGTTTGGTATCTTTTCTATTAATTGTTTTTGATGTCACACACATGGGATAATTAGGTAGTCTACCGGATTGTTACATGTACGAAAATCCCAGGAGAACATTTATAGTAAGCAATTTTTTAACGCGGCACTGAGATAAACCTAATTCCAATTTTCATAGAGCTTGATTCCTCTGAACCATTACGATTTGCATATTCCTGCGCCTACCTGATTCTGGCACGTCGCACACTGCAACATACGGGCGAAACTCAACCCGAGGAAATGAGCAACTCCAGGATTGTACCAGATGAACCAACACTCCGGTTAATTCAGTTCGCGATTAGCGAGTCGCGCCAGATCTTGGATCTGTTTGTCTCTATGTCGGATTTGACTACTTATATTCATCCTGCCTATGAAAACGTGCTTTGTTCCTTCGCAATGGTGACACTGGCCGAGTTTGTGGCGCATTTAGATGATGTGGGCAGTACAATTGTTCTCATGGAGCAAGCCATCTCACATATTCAATGTGGAGGCAAAGCCGAGCCTGTGAGACGGTGGTTTCTGAACATCATAAAGCAACATGTGGCAGATAGGATTGAGCAACTTGGTGCAACTTCTATGAGAGGGGATGGCACAGAGATTTATATGCCGCAGTCAGTCCAAGGTGCTCCTGGGCCCTGCGCTTATAGCGAATGGGGTATTGAGCAGGAGTTTCCATCGCTTGAAAATATGTTCTTTGGCAATGTGCTTTGAATTGAATAAATGTTAACATGGCCCCGTAGTGACTATAATCCATTCACTCCCATCAGTTCAATATATACATTTAAAATGTGGGACATCAACTGCGCTCTCTCAATCTCAGACCTGCCTGGCACTCCTTGGGCTTTTTCGAGAAGCCTTCGTGTGATTCCATCATTGGCTGGTACAGCAAAAACTCATATCTATGGAACAAAGTTCCAATAATCAGCTGCAGCTCCATAATGGCAACGTTTTGTCCGACACATGCCCGGGGCCCATATGAGAATGGGTTGAAAGCAGTTTTCTGTCGAGCAGACAGGTTCAGCCAGCGGTCAGGCTTGAATTCTTCGACGTCGTCTCCCCAAATATCCTTCATATGATGGATAGTGTACGAGGGCACTGAAAGTACTGTTCCAGGGGGGAAGTGGAAACCATCAAAGTCAACACCCGAGCTATGCTCGGCAACCAAACGTGGCAGACCAATGGCCGATGTAGAATGAAGCCTCATCGCTTCATCAATACACCTTCGCAGGTATGGGAGATCTTTGACCTGAGAATACGATGCGATTCTTGCTTCGGGTTCAATTGCCTGGTCTAGCTCCTCTTGCAGTCGAGAGACTATTGTGCCCGGCGCGCTGCGCTCTCCATGCAGGATCCAGTAAAATATCCCACAGGCCGTGTTGGATATTGTGTCAGATCCAGCGATAAGTTGCGTCAGAGCCTCTGCTATGAGCTCATCCCGCTCCATCGGCCTTCCATTGGCATCCTTTGCTTGTAGCAAGCGCGAAAGAATATCATTTCGGGAGTTGACCATTCCCTTCTCCGCAGTATCCAGTCGTGACGAGACAGCAGCCACAGCAATCCCTGTCAAGTTTTCCACGGCCGCTACGCCCTTGGTGAAAAAAGGATCAGGAAGGTACCGGGCCCATGGGCGGAGTGCTGGAAGCAGGCCCAATGTCGAAGATACCTCGCCTCGTCTATTCAACACGTCGACTGCCGGGGTATATGAGATAGGTCCTCCAGTCACGAGCTGCGTCTCGGTCTCATCTTTGCCCTTGTTTACCATGCCGAATGGTGAACCAAATGCCAGATCCCCGATTATGTCAAAAGCAAGGTAGCTAAACCAGGGCATTGCATTGTATCGAGCAAATTCCTTCGTCTTTCGTTGCGGCTGAGAAGCTGCGATCCGGTCCAGTTGGTATGTCCATCGCTCTAGGTTTTCTGCCATTAGCGGCTCAAATGCAGCGACTGACTTGGGAGAAAAGGCATGGGATATAATTTTCCGCTTGCGTGTGTGCTCGGCGCGGTCGCGAACATTGAACATCCCCGGGGTTCGCGCCACAAATGCCTCATAATAGTAGCTAGACATTTCTTTAAACCTAATAATCTCAACCTGCAAGGAACATGACTTACTCCTTGAGGAAGCCATTTCCATGTCCATAAACAACATTCAAGGCCCGTTCATCGGCGATGGACACATGGTTGAAACCAATACGGACGACTTTGCCGTGTTTTCGATGCGCCGCGTCGACTGCCGCATATTTCTGGCCATGCTTGGCACTTAGACCGACCCATATGTTGCTGAATTTAGCTACAAAAGGACCCGGGACTCGACTTAAGTGCCCGTATGATACTAAATAGGGGTATATGTAGTAGAATATGAACCACACGGGGATGGCCACAGCCATAGCCCATGGCGAGAGCAAAAAGAATAGAATAGCCATTTGATATATCAATCGAGGTTGAATAAATTGATCTACTAAATATCAATCCATTATAGTTCTGTCTTTTAAAAGGAATCTGTTGCACTCAACATTTCACATGTGCATTGTCCATCTGACGGAGTACAAGCAACGCCGTCAGAGACGAGAGACCAATATGCAGAATCGACGCACAGTGACGAAAGAACCTACAGATGAGTCACTCCGCAAGATTTCAATTACAAGGAAATGCACATAATTCAAGTGTAATCCATTGGTCAATCATTCCAATATTCTTGATTGCTGACGGAGGTGGCTATAACGGCATTTATACTTGTCGATCTCCACTCTCACGGACCTTTATCAAACGTACTTCCAAACAACTTCTCTGTAGCGATTGGTTTATTGGTATGAATGCCGCTGGAGTATGGCTTTCTGGGCCACTAGAAAACGACCGAGGGTTTCCGCGCTGCATATTGATTGCCTCACAATGTTACCTCGACGGCTTTTCTCAATTGGTGCTGATCACTTGCGAGTCTCGATAGGATCTCTCGTTCACAAAGCTATGCAAATAAAATAAATTTACGCCAGGTTCCCAAATGTCTCTCGGGAATACCTGTGTTGTAGACCGAAATCCTTAAGAGGATATGAACTACAATTATTGCACTGACTGTGGAGTCTTCTACCGTGAGAGTACGGGTCTGATCAAGTTGGCTTATTCGTCTCGCGATCATGCCACGCTCTTCGACGCCTCCTATCACCCGTCAGCAATAATAGGAGTGGATACCGCTTCTAAGACTGTCGGTGAGTGAGCCTTCTAATAACTCTAGGTTTTAGAAAGATACCACAAACGCTCGTTTAGCGGCTCTCTTAGTAGATTAGCAGAAGTTCGCCCTTTTATCAGCCAGTGTAGGCAAGTGTTTCCAATGACGCCGAGTTTTAGGATAAGATTTCGGCCGCGGCCTTCCGGTTACTCTCGTGAACCCATAGTTTGGAAATTGCTTCTTTTTGAGATTGGGTCTTCTTAGCAGGTTCTCTGTGTAACCTGTGAAGGACGGGAAACTTCCGGGTTACTCCGGGATTAAATATCAGGTATGACAAGGCCAATTGTGTGACTCTTCGTGTTTATCGCCTGGTTTATTCAACCTTCAATTCCCTGAATGAAAGTGTCTATATATAAATGGATGGTTGGGAATTTGCCCTGGCGGTTGTCGTTGGCTTGAGGTACTTAAATCCCCTCGGGCCCGCTTAGGCTTACTAACAATCCGCTATACCTATTTTAGGTTAGCTTGGTTTTCTTCTTCAGGAAAGTAAGATCACGTAATCACGCGGGGCCGCCCGGGACCCGTCCACGTCCCGCCCTACAGGGCTCTGTTCATCTACACGATGTGCTCCTCGATTCCTTGTACAATTATCAGTCCTGCATTCTTGCCGAAATACCATTTCTGTGCACATCACATATCAACATTTAAAGCACCTTCTCATTCAGTATACCGAACCAGAGAACACGGTTATGTTTCCGATCGCCCATTTCGAGATTTCGAGAAGACGGCTCCCTAAACAGAGAAACTGGAGACAAAATATCCCGACCAAATGGGTACCATGTATGACGAATATAGAACTCAATATCATCTGAATTGAAATTACCTACCCCATAACGACCTGGAAAACAAGAGATGTCCTTCAAGAGTCGAATTTACACACGACAATTACGTACGACCTTCGGAAGTTGGGGAGGTTGGTACCTTGAAATTTTCGTTAGCAGGCTTGGAAGATCAGGTGCTTACCCAGTATAAGCCTAGCGGATGTCATTGTCTCATTGTTCCTGCGGCTTGTCCCGACACGACCTACTTTTTACCTGCAGAATACAGTTCAACCAAATCTAGCGCCAGAAATCTTGCGAATCAGTAGTTTCTCCTCATGTCCCAATCAATATGATTGATACACATCGTTTTGGAAGACTCCACTGCGCTCCACATCTAGACAGGCAATGTACCCTTCATAGGGGTAGACTGTCATATTGCTGAGGGGTTTACTCCACTCTGCAGGTCCGACCATCGGTCGATTTTAACTCTTTGATCTTATCTGATCCGCCTTTTTTCTCCGTTATGATTTCTCCTTCTATTCTTTTCCTTTACATTTGTACCAATCTGGCACTCAGTCCGTCAAATCATCGATAAACTACCCACGAGATCTTGACACAATGGCTAGCGAAGCTCTCCCCAAGGATCATGACCTTTCCGACCCTGAGATACAAGGAATTTTAGATGGAAATTCCCGATTCCGCCGTTTGGGTTGGAAGAGACTCACTGTCATTTCAATAGTCGAGGCGATCGCCCTGGGGAGTCTCGGGCTACCATCCGCATTCGCCGCTCTCGGAATGGTCGCAGGCGTGATTCTCACTATTGGACTTGGCTTCGTTGCAATCTACGCGGGCTATAACATCGGCGAAGTCAAACTGCGGTATCCACAAGTTGGTCATTACGCAGATGTCGGCCAACTTCTGTTAGGGAGCTTGGGATCAAAACTCTTCGTCGGCAGCTTCGTTGCTCTTCTTGTCTTCGTGATTGGGTCACACTGCTTGACTGGCGCGATTGCATTCCAGAATATCACTCAAAGCAGCTCGTGCTCGATTGTCTTTAGTGTTGTATCTGCTGCAATTCTAATGTTGCTCGCTATTCCTCCGTCATTTGCTGAGATTGCGATACTGGGCTACATTGACTTCGCGTCCATTGTCTTGGCTATTGGGGTTACGATGATTGCAACTGGTATTCAAAGCTCGAATGGTTCCGGTAACTTTGCTGTGGATCACATGCCGTGGTCTGCTTGGCCGAAGCCCGGTCTCACCTTCTCCGCGGCTATCGTAGCCACCAATAATATCGTTTTTGCATATTCCTTTGCTGGATGTCTGCCGTCGTTCATGGAGGATATGCATACCCCCGAGGACTATGTTAAAACACTATGGTGGCTAGGAGGTATCCAAGTTGTCATCTACACCCTGACAGGGTCAATCATCTATGCCTTTGTCGGGCAGGAGGTACAATCGCCTGCTTTGTTGTCTGCCGGCCCTGTTATCTCAAGGGTTGTCTTCGGTATAGCGCTTCCAGTCATCTTCATTTCCGGGTCTATCAATACAACAGTGGTCTGTCGATATATCCACGGAAAGATATACCGAGACTCAGTCGTTCGCTTCGTCAATACCGCGAAGGGCTGGAGCACATGGCTTGGTCTTGTGTTTGTTGTTACCATCTTAGCTTGGATCATTGCTGAAGCCATCCCCATATTTTCCGAATTACTCTCTATCATTTCTTCCTTGTTCGTGTCTGGTCTATCTTTCTACATCCCACCAATCATGTGGTATGTGCTTTTGAAAGAGGGCGAATGGTATGAAAAGCACAATTTGAAGCCTACAATTTTGAATGGTGTGGTATTCATGGTCGGCATGATCATTTTTGGATGCGGTACCTATGCTAGCATCGCTGAACTGGTGAGCCCCTTTCGCTTCCACCTTCGGGAAGTATTCCTAACTCTGTGTTTCATAGGTTGATAAATTTGAATCGGGTTCTGTAAGTAAGCCATTTACCTGCGCTTGAAATATTGCACCAATGTGGTGATGTCTATCTTTTCGCCTTCCCGATAGCTATGGTCTCTTGGGGACTCGGCATATAAAAATCCGAATTGCAAACAACCATGTCGTTCACTTCTATATAACTCCAGCAATCTCTTTTTCATTCTTTTCTTTCATTCTCACGATCTACTACATTCAGAAGAAAAGAGACTGCAGAACAGGGTTCCAAAGTCATTAGAAGAGGCTCAGTTTAGAAGCATTTAGAATCGACAAAGAATAATGCGACTTCCAAGACATAGATTGTCATGTGCAGTAACATATGTACGCATTTATAGTGCGAGACTTTGAGATACTCACAAAGTTGTATTGGGGCCTAGGCCCTTTTTCGGATATTAGATTTACAAGGGGGAAGAAGTACTTTGTTTCTGCGCAGCGTCAAGAGAAGGGTAGCTTAGATGGTTCAGAAAATAGCATAGTTAATATAACATTAAAGAACTGCAATAATATGTAGGAAGGCAGGTTGATGCTTACCTCGCTTACCTTTTTCACTTACGTTCCTCATTGCTCTTTTTAGTCCTCCTCTATCGATTCTGCAGCACATTCGTTCTCCTCGAAGAATGTTTGCAAGTCAGCACTACCATTTCCTACAGGCCCCTGGTCGTTAAACATCGTATGATCTAAAAGCGCTTGCAAAGAGGCGTCATCGTCATCCCCCATCAGGGGATCTTGCCATGCGGGATCCGGGGCAAGAGCAGGGTCAATGGTAGGGTCATTGGCAGGAGCAGCAGCATCGTCAGCAACGGGCGGAGTGACAGTTTTGGGCATTTCCCTTCTTTTCTGAGCAGCTGGAGCACCCTCCTCGGTCCCATTGTCCGCTTCTGCTTCTGCTCTCTTTCGCTTTGTGTTGTTGTGTCGGTTATTCTTATATCGGGCCATCTGTTCCATTCGGCGGTTAGGAGTGACTAGATTGTCACCCAATAGTCCAGCGGGGCGAGCTAATGCTGGCTGTTTAGTAGATAAGGCTCCTCCTATAGAAGAAAGATGTTAGTCTGCGGTATATCAATAATCGAACTTGGGAAGGAGAGCTTACCTTTTACGTTACCACCTCGAATAATAATCGTCAAATTGGGTCTGGGTAATGGTGAGCGCCTTAAGCTGTAGGGATCAGGGGAGGGATTTCGAAGCCTAGGCCAATGCTCGCGGATGGTTCGCAAAAGTGTAGATGCTAGGTTGAAGGAAGTCAGTCGTGACTCACCAGGCTGTGGGTTAACAACCTGCGTATGATCAATTTGGTCCAGAGAGAGATGGTGTAACCAGACTGTGTCCCCATCTACCATAAATCCTTCTTGGATGAGGTTTTGTTTAAACAATTCGAATCTAATGTTGGCGATGTTGATCCAGTCGCCATCGGGGCTTACATCCTGCGGGTTTCCTCTATCTGTTAGAAAGTCACTCAATCTAATTGCAATTGGCATGTCCGGGTTGTTTGCTTAGATGATCTAGGCGTCGCCGTTAGGCACGATGAAGGGCCGATGATATTCGAATATCTGTTGGCTTTCAGCTGGTTTTGCTATCTTTTGCCCTTGTGTTTGTTGTCCCTCTGTCTGTCTAGAGACCTTTTCTCCTTGACTTACCTCTCGTTGCTGGGCCTCATGGTGCTGTGCTTCAAATACCGCTAGCAGATCATCTTGAATACAATTGAGGTACTTATATAGCGCCCCAGAGAGAAGGTCAAGGTCTGTTACGTGATTCCTAACAGCCGTTGGCAACATTAGTAGTCGCTTGCGCCACTCATACAAGATTTGAGTGCGTAAAGCGCTCGATCGGAAAAGGTTGCCAAGAACCATACCTCTTCTCATAGCCTCATCGGCTATGATATTATAGACGAGTTGTCCTAAATCGCGGAGAGCCAGTTGGTCATCGACGCTATCTGCTATTCCAAGGCACCTGAACACGTACCTTTGGTCGATTGAGTGCGGCCAATGCTTGAGCGGCGGCGGTTGTTCAGGCATGTTAGCTTTGGTAAATGATATATCTCAATGGTTAAATGCCTAAGAAAATTGAGGGTCATGAGATGGATTTCTCCACCATTTAATACTCGAAAGCCTCTTTGTGGAGATGAACAACAATACCTTGTTGTCTCGATTGTTAATATCTGAAAGAGATAAAGGAATAAAGAACAGAATGAGTATACACTAAATTAGAGTCAAAGAATAGACTGTATGGAAGCGAGGTTTCAAGGCTCAACATAATTATTAGATAAATGAAACCTTTGGGCACTTGAGTGATGCGTACGGTGAGATGTGAGGTACAGTGGCGGGCCTAGTTTGCTGTCATTGTGGCCATGGCCCGCCACCTCATTCTAAGGATGGCGATATTTGATTATATCCAAATCTAGACTACAGACTAGTTAAGATCACGCAATAATAAGTTTAAATAGAAAAAAAATCAGATGGCGTTGGTGGATATTTGCGTTAACTCCAGAATATGAACAGAAAATTGATATGAACAACCCAAGGCGACCAATCGCCAACAGAACCCATAGAAGGAATGCCAATTGCTTGCATACCCTTCCTCTTATTTTCATTCATTTTTTTAATTTGTTTCCATGTCAAAACAGCACAGTCTTACGCAGAGACGTAAGCCTGGCCAGCCTGGTTGAGAGTGTTGCCAGTGAGCAAGTAGTTCTCAGCACACATGAAGTAAGAGTAGCGAGTGACACCAGGCTGCGAATCCAACCAAGGGATAACCTCGCTGAGGAAAGCAGCCGTGTTCGCTGGGTCGATAGAGCCATTGATATCAGCGTTGAGAGCAAACTCGGTGATCCAGACCTCGGACAGGCTGTGTTTGGCAGCAGTGTCGAGGGCCTTGGTGACGAAGGACTTGAAATTGTCGGCATCGTTGCCGTACCAGTGAACGGCAAGACCAGAGATACCACAGCCGCTGCAGCTACCGATGAAAGACTCGAACCAGTCAAGGCCGAATCCAGCTTCAGTGGAGGAGGTAACAGCAGGCGAAATCAGCTTGGCCCGGCCGGACCACGGGGTGATGTAGGTCATGTAGTAGTTGGCAGCATCCGAGGGGCTCATGTTAGCCTGGGAAGGCATGTCAGGCTCGTTGAATCCCAGAATGTAGCTACTACCGCTGGACAGAGCGGTCTCGATGGCGGTCACCCAACCGCCGAACATCTTGGGGCCCCAAAGCATGGGGACGAACTCGACGTTCTGGGGGAGGAGGCCAGACAGGGATCCGGCCCAGTTGTAGGCCCACGAGACGCTGCCACCACTGGTTAAAGCAGACACGGTGGTGACATCGTTGTAGGCGGCGCCACGCTTGCTGGATGAGGCACGCTTAGCTTGCAGGGGGCGGCGATAGCTGATGTGGCAACAAGGCCAGCAGTCAAAAGCTTGGTGAAAGAGACCATTTTGAAGTCGAAGGATTGGTAAATCAAAGGGATAGCCTTGGTAAAAATAACAAAGGAGGGAAAAAGAGAGAAACCTGTTCTCGACCTTGTACAAAGGAATGTAGACTTGAAGGAAAGTGAGGCTCAGACCGTGCACGGCACAGGACTAGAAGACCAGAAAATAAAGGAAAGATAGGTGAATACAGAAGAAGAAGAAAGATTGAGGGAGGCGGAGGTTTTAAATACCCCATGCATCAATGTGTCAAATTTACCAGACTAACCCTCTGGCTGGGAAGATACTCCATTTTTTTTCCCTCGGGTGGAGTGCAGATAGGAAGCGGGTATTGGAGTTTGCATGCTTCGGAGGTGTTTCTACATCATAATGTTGCCCTTTGACCAGATTAAATGTTCAATGGAAAATCCCATTGGCGAGGAAAGAGCAGGGATGGATCGAAATGGGCTGGGCCGTTGACAGAATTTGGAACCAAAAGTGATTGGCTTGAACCGAGCGTCTTTTCTTACATTTTCGTCCATACTATAAAGAAATTCACCCTCCAAGGCACTAATGCACACTAATCCTTTCAGTTCTTCGGTATTAAAGAGGATTCCATCTGGTCCAACTCCACAGCCAAGATCTATAGACAACTCCACAATAGCCTGGACCATAATGGAGAATTGTTACATGGTGACAATTGATATTGACAGGGGAATTACACGCCGTGAAACTGTGTTCCTGGTGCCTGTCACATTGTCTATCGCAATAATTGGTTTACCCCTGACAGAATAGGAAGGGTATGCAATGAGAAACGTGGGAATTTATTTTAATAAAAAACCAAGAAATGACAGAAATTGACAGAAATTGACAGTGGGGGTTTTAACGTACCACGGATATTATTCATCCAATGGTTTACCATGCAGTGCACCGCGCGGTTCCCTGGCTTCCGGTCAGGGGACTGGCTATGATAGGTGTACCTTAGACACATTGTCATCTGGATTTATGGGTGGCCAATCATAGTACTGTTTTATTGAACAGAACCATAGGAACAAGATGAAAACACCAAACATTGCACTACATTTTAATTTAAATTGAAACTCCACACTTTGATCGTGTGAGATTCAAAGACTTTTTAATTTGAATAGATCAGATTCAAAGAGAATGCCATTCATCGATTTATCATACAGGCGTCAACTGAAACTGACCTGATATGACACACCGACTGGGAAGGCGCCACCACAATGCAACTATGGATCAAATCGGCCACTCATAATGACACCAACCTTCGATCGACACCCATGTTTCACCTCCAGCATAAGACCTAGACCATTTCCCCTTTTCACCGGTCTCCCGGTGCGCTTCCTTACTTCCGGATCGACTGGGGGCGTTCTTCTAGGGCTAGAAGGAAGAGGGGGCGTCTGAAACGATCCCCTCTTCAGCCCCCCCACCCCTGTTGGCCGATCGGTTGCCGAAAAACGGCCAGGACAAGCCTTGCCGGACTACACGCCGGTGTTTTATTCCAATACTCCGTGTTTGTATGGGATGCCCTATTTAATTTTTTTTTTTTTTTTTTTCCCCGTTCTTTAGGGCATATCCCAATTTCTTTTTCGTTTTGGTTTTGCTTTCTGCTACCTCTGACGGAGTAGTGATTTAATTGTAGTGTCTCCCTTGGGATAATGCCTGGCGATCAATGCTTTTATTCCCGGTTCTCCCATAGGCTATTAGGGCATACTCAGTACTCGGTACACAGGTACAGAGTATACAACATACCCTGCAGGACGGCACATGCTAAAGCGTATTCTGATTTTTTAAACTTACATTGTCCGGCCCTGTGGAACTCACTCTACAGGTTCATTTTTTTTTAATATCGTTGTAGGACTAATCGAGTTGCCACTGACGAGAACGCAAGGTCGCCATGAGATCAGACTTCAGTCACCCGCCTCTGCAGCCAAGATCCCGGACATAATTCCGAGGCATATGCATCTCTACTCCGAGTGAGACCGGAGTTCCTTGCATCTGAAACACCACCGATCCTCCCGTCAACGTGGATCAAGACTCTAGATCTGTCATGCAAGGCGATAATACTTTCCCGAACTACTCCGTATTAATTCCCGCATTATTAGTAGAATAATTTCTCCGATGGAAAAAAAAAAGTCAAAATCACAGGCTCTGGCCGCGTCGTCAATGTGGCTTATAATAGACTCGCTTCTAGCCCAGGTTCCCACTTTCCCATTAGCGCTCTGCCCACGTCATCCTATTGTTCGGCCCCTGAGGCCTGGAAGCTTGCTGACTTTTATACATTGTCCACATCCACAATCCTGGAAATAGATACTCAGGATACGGGAGGTTCATCGTTCAATACTTACCAATCTCGTTCTAGCCTCCGCTCTCTTGCTTGAACTGCCGCAAGATTCTTACCAGTTTCAACTAGTTCCCAAACTCAACAATCAGGCAGCCTATCGAAGGCCATTTTTAGATTATGACGCGTGGTCTGGGACGTCAGGCACTCATGGCACTAGCCATATACTGGAGACACCAGGCGAGTCAAGGTATATGGTAGCCGATACGAAGATATCTTCAATCGAATGTCATCCATTGGCTCAAGGAACGGTATGAGTTGATGCATACCTGTGGTTGAGGTTGATATGATAGGTCTACCTCGTGTTCCTATGGGACATTCACTGTCATTATGCCTTCTTTTAGATACGGAGACGAGGGTGCAAGTCACCTTTTTGACATCATTAATGGCGCCGAACATATCATTATTGTTGTTGTTGATGCTAATATTACTGTTGACACGTCACCCCCCAGTAATTTCGAATCGGACTTGGGTGCCTCTGCATCGACAGTTTTCTTATACACGAATCTCCTCCCTATGAGCATCAGGATCCTGGTTGTGGCCATTTCAATCTCTACAGCGGCATCCATAGCCTTGCCTGCAGCCCTCATGGCTGCCTGGTCACGATTTCTCATCTCGGCATGCATATCAGGCCTCATCGAGGGCATACACTTAACCTTCCACTGCTTCACTGTCATATTAGTATTGCTTAGGATCTGCTAAACAGGTACTAGAAAGTGTAAGTAGATATAAGCATTCGCAGAATACAGACATCTATACTACAGCTTCATTTATCATATATATCACGAAATGACGAGGAAATACTCGTGCGAAAATTCCAAGAATATCAACCCTGGGATTATATGAGAATCCTCAACTCAAGATCATCGTCGGAAGTTGAAGTTGTTAAGATCGCTTGGAGCAAAACGTGATAAAGTCTTGCATATATCCCATTTCTTCCAATCAAAAGCTCACACACTTTATCCTGAGGTATGAATTTGAACATCTACAATTACTACTTTCTGAAGTTCCTAAATGCTGCAATCTCAGTGTTGGTGTCGGAAGTGTATCCTCAACATGTCCAACCATTAAATATCTATGAATGAATTCAAATATTCGGCAAGTTAAATCATCATATTTACACAAGATCTATTGTCCACTTTTTATAAATACAATACCACATCGAGCAACTCTCATCTATACTTCTATCCAATCATAAGTACTGCCCATAATCACACCAAATAAAGCAGGCGGTGAACATTGATGATGTAAATTGTCCCAGCTCTCCCGCATCATCAGAACAGCTTCCCAACCTCGGAACCTTCAATTACTATATTCTTCCACAGCCTCCAGTCCAATCACCCTCATAGAACAATGCTCTCTCGCACAGCCCCTCGAGCTCTGCTCGCCTCCGTGCGCCCATCCATCCGCACAACAACACCCACCACTTCAACTCTCCTCCCGCGGGCCTGCGCCATTCGCCCCAGCTCCGCCTCACAGTTCACCCGCTCCTTCCAGTCCTCCCCAGCATTCTGCAAAGGCATTCACCCAGAATCAGCAAATCCTCCAGCTCCGAACCCACAGCCTGGTTCTATTGCCGGAGCTGCCGCTCATGTCACTGAGCCCTCGCCGTTGACGTCCGAGGAGTACTACGAGTATTCGGAGCATTATTTCAACGTGCTACAAAGCCACCTGGAGAAGGCGCAGGAGGAGGGGTCAGATGTTGAGGCTGAGTACAGTGTATGTTTTCAAGCTTCTTTTCTATATTATATCATTCGTCTTCCTCTTTCCTTTTTCCTATCCTTCTTGATCTACAAAAAGACTTTCTACTGCCATGGCACATAAAATATAGCAGTTTACTAACCCACTGTTTTCCTCCAGGCTGGCGTTCTGAACATCTCCGTTCCCGCAATCGGCACGTATGTGCTCAACAAGCAACCACCCAACAAGCAAATCTGGCTCAGCTCGCCCATCTCCGGGCCCAAGCGGTACGACTGGATTGTCGAGGGTGATTATATGCATGAGAAGCAGGATTCGCGGCCTTTCGTCAGTGGGCAGTGGATCTACCTGCGTGATGGGTCTAATCTGACTGAGTTGTTGAACTCCGAGTTGACTTTGCGTTTGCCCAAGGATATCTACAGCGAGATTGTTGAGTAAGTTTGAGCCGCCTTGCTGGGCTATCGATTACCTAGAAATAAGAGGGTTCTTGCCGTTCCGGTTTTTATTTGGGATGTTATTACATACTGTAGTCTAGTGCCTATTTTTATGAAGCGGTTACATCAATTCTCTCACGTGCTGTACCTATCTCGGAAAGTTATTATGGGGAGGTGAACCAATAATTTGGGGACATAATCGTGGGTATCAATTGAGTTAAATGCACTAGGTGGGTATAATGTGATTGTGTGTGACGGGAACGCAATGTTGAAAAGGGAAAAAGTTATCTCATCGCCAATTGAACGAGTGTGCAAAAGTGTCGTTCTTTTCTTTTCTTGAATGGACGCGACATATAGATGTACATGGCCAAAATACAGTCTCGACCCAAGGAATGAAGCGATGTCTTGCCCAGCCAAATGATATTGTCCAGGGCAAAACTCACACTGAGACAAAGTCGACGGAGCCCGAGTCAATATTGAATATGTGAAGCGAGGTACGGCAGGTCCCTCAGTGAGAGTCACCAATACCAATAGCCCCCAGAGGAACTGAGCCACTCGGTATGGCAGATGCGTATAGACGACAATCGCAGCAGAACATGGAACACACACGCGCGATACGGTGTTCGAAGTGAGGTCTACTGGATCAAAGCCGCCCAGACTCGACGAGGCGCATTATGCAGTCCACGATGCGCAGCCGCAGCTGGCAGTAGAATGGCAAAATGTGCAATCCCTCGAGCCACTTATACCACTTGTGCCAGGAAAATGAGAATGGGCGCGAGCCGACTTCCAAAAATCAGCACATGACCTTCTCTTCGGGCTGAGATTGACTCGATCCTTTCGAGGGTCTTTTGCAAGATCTCATTTGTCTGGCGCTCAAGCCTGAACAGCCACCCCGCTTGTACTCTGCGCATCGGCTTTAGGAAGATCGGCCTGTAGATACCCCGCAGGGTGTATAATTAGCCAACTAGACATATAGAGTGACATATGCCTGTTTGTATGATAGAGAACATACCACGTCGAAGATAACCCGGATCATCAGACTGCAACTCGGACACACGGCGATCTCTTCACCGTCGCGCAAATCGTCAATTGCGATCTCGAAACGGTCGCCACATGGGCAGGGATATGTGTAGATCTGGATATTTGGGTCGAAGGTCATGTCCTCGATCTCGATCTCATCGTAGATGTTCAGTCCTTCGTCGGCCATTTTGGATAATTGTCGGAATGTACAAAGAGAGGTGTGGCGAATGAGTAGTAGATCTTGTAGCGTCGGGCAAAAAAAGTTTGGCGCGGTCATGTGATGCGCGGGGTTAAGACAGGGGCATCCCCGGATTTAAGACGGGTGAACTATAATGAACTTGACTTGTACATACCAGGTACGTTCAGATTCTGATTAGGAGTTTTGATTCACTAATCTTATTTGGTACGCGCCATTCCCGGTCATTATCTTCAAATACGTTTCGTGGACATCATACACCATATCAATGCGACAGCGATAATGCAACCTCGGCGTTGTTGAGGTCAGCCATTCGGTATCCTAATTGTACTATGTCCTACTTGAGGTATGTAGTTATAGCTCATTTCTCTAACCGTGCAATTTCCATCTTTACTTCTTCAGTTTCTCTCGCCAAAACCCCATACCGACGAGCAATATCCTCAAAAGTTCCTTCATCAGCAGGAATATCAGTAGCCGGATCAGACATCTCCACATCGCCATAAGCTCTCAGCTCTTGAACGGTCATCTTCCGGCGGTGCTGCAAGCGTTCCTTCGTCTGCCTCAAATGCTGCCTATACCGAGCAAGAGCAGCAAGTGTTTCCGGCGTATAGAGCGTAGCCGCAATTTCCAGTTTCATAACCCTATCCAAATTGTTAGGCCGATTCCACCCAGAAAGATAACAACAAGACTTGAAATTGAAAAAAAAAAAAAGAAAACTCACTCTAATTTCCCCTCCACCCCCTGCGCAACAACAGCCAAATGCTCAGCCTTGGCTTTCGTCGCGCGCGCCAGAGCCCCATGCTTCGCCCGCTCCAGAATCACAACAGTGCGCTCCAGGACTCGCGCCCGCGCAGCAACAACCTCCGCCGCCGTAGCAGCCATCTTCCGCCGAGCAACTGGCAGCTCGTACAGCTGTGTGTGGCGCAGCGCGCGTACCCGCGCCTGCAGCTGTGACGAGAGCGTTGGTACTGGTGCCATCGAGGTCCGAACTCGGCGGTCGCGCGCTCGGGCGCGTGCATTGTGGTTCGAGTGCTGTGGTGCGGGGGTGTCTGCGTCGGTAGTGGCTGGGTCTGTGTTTGCGGTTGATAGAGCGCGCAGATCTTGAATAGCAGATGATAGGGCTTTTGAGAAAGGCAAGATGAAAGCTGGGATGTTGGTATAGAAGGCTTCGATGTCGGGTGCTAAGAGGGTGAGTGCTTCATCTGATTTCTTAGTGTCGGTTTCTGGCTTTGGTATGGTGGGTTCGATTGCGCTGGATGGTGTCTCGATGTAGAGGGTAATTATAGCAAGGTTATCATGGCACTGGAGGTGGTATATTCGTTAGGGATGTGGTTTTTCTAATGATGGGTTTGTGGCCTCGTGTCGGGTGTTGTACTGACCTCCGCGGGCAGGTTGCTATCTAGGACGAAGGCCAATTGCCGAAGCATTTGCTCCTTGATTCGCTTTTTAGCATTTTGCGTCTGGCATTGCTTCAGCTCCTAGTGATAGAGTGTCAGTGCTCTGTTCGCGCCTGGGTCCGTTTGGTATGTGCTGCGCAATGACTACTTACTTCCACCACAGCTGTGCGAGCTGGGCTTGCACTTTGAGCACGCGTTGAAGCATCTGGATTGAGAATGGAGGTTGTTAGATTCTCATATAGTCGTTTGAATTGAGGGTTGTGCTCAAGAATTGAGGGGTCGCAGGGAGGAATCATGTTGATGTTACAAAGAAACTGGGGAAGTTTACTGCCGAAGAAGTCCCGACGCACGGCCCAGACATAATAGGGAAGGAGATGTTCGCAATGATACTTCGTGCATCCAAACTACACCATCTAATGTCTTGGATGCCTTACTATTACAAGTACATATTCATTTTGCATTTCCACGTTTCTTTCGTAATCATACAAGTTGAAGCTAAAGCTTCGGTTCACCACTTCCATCCGCAACGTCGTCGGAGAAAATAGAACAACCTCATCCACCTATCCTGGCTGTGAAACGAAACGGGAAAAAAAAGTGTACACTCAGGCGTAGGGGAAGGGAAATTGAAAGGGTCAAGTAAATGAAATCCTGTTCGGCCAATCTTAAGCATAAGGTTCGTCAGTGGCAGCAGAAACCTTGCCGGTGCAGGGGTACTAGAAATCAAAGTATGTACAGACGTTGCCGGCGGGGATCGCATAGTGCATTGCAAGCAGCCCGCCAGGATCCAGCGGTGTGACTGAAAAAGCAAGATAGGGCGAGAAATTGTTCAGAAAGGCACTGGGGGAAACGACGCTTGGAACGCAAGTCAGGGTAAAGAGCCATCCCGTACGGAAAAAAAAAATGGCGGGATTAAATCGGAAGAGTATTTTCTTTACTCCTCCTCGCTCTCTTCCTCGGACGAGTCAGACTCGTCATCGCTGCTTTCGTTGTGTTCAACCGAGGCCACTGGGTCGGGAGAGTGAGGGCCACCCTGGAAACGCGAAAGGTTGCTCTGGAGCATGTTGATCTGAGCTTCCTGCTCGAACTTGCTCATTGGCTTGTTCTTCTTGGGTTTCGGGGGTGCCACATTGCTGGCAGGGAGATCGTCTTCATCTTCATCATCCATGAGATTCGGTACGTGCTTCTTCACGAAGTTAAGCAGCTTCAGCAAAACATCGTTAGGGAGCTCGTCGATGTCCAACTCAATTTCGGCTTCATCAGTACCCTGTGAAATATATGTTAGAATCGGATGGTGTGTAAAAAGACTTGTGAAAAAAAATTTTACCTTGAGTTGAGGAACATTGTTCTGGATAATCTGGAGCGCTTGCTGCATCCTCTTATCAGGAAGACTACTGATACCGTTCGAGATGATCTGCTTCTCGTTGTAGGTAATGGCGCGGGTCTTTCCAAGTTGACTCTTGCTCTTCTTGTCTCTCTTTCCAGAGCTGATTTTCTTGGAATCCTTCTTGGCAAGCTTCGTCTTGCCAACCTTCTTAGAGGAAGGAGGTGTCTTCTTTTTCTTGTTGGTGATAGCCTCGACCTGACGAGACATCTCAGCTATTTGCTTCTGAAGCAGCGTGAGTTTCTCGTCATCTTCTTCGCTCTCCTCTGCATCCTCGTCACTGTCTTCATCAGAAGAATCAGTGTTCTGCTCCGGATGTGGTTCATGCGCTTCGAGGTAGTCCGACTTCTGTGCCCACTTTGCGTTGAAGATTTCTTCCGCTCGCTGGCCACAGACGAAAGTAGGGTCACCAGGGATATTGAAGCGGTAGCAATTCTTAAAGATGAGGCGGACATCGTTCTCGAACTCCTTAGCATTTTCGTACTGGCCGGCCTTAAGTTTGGTTTGAACTGTCGACAGATCCATCGGCTTCTTGACCACGCTGTGGTATGTGGGAATATTCAAAGCAACGGGATCAACGGGATAGTAGAAAGGCATCACCCAGCTGTAGTGCTTTTGCTTGTGTAGCTCATCCAGGACTTCCTGGCAGAATCGCAATTCCCATTGGAACTTCTTCTTCTTTGGCTTGGTAGAGTACGGGAGGTCACGCTTCGGGGGATGAATGGACCGTTTGGGGCGGCCATCGGGGTTGGAAGAATCGCGGCGGATGACGGGGAGACCTTCGGGGCCTAACGCAAAAGTCTGAGATTGGGGAGAGGCAGCTTTGGGTTGGCTTGGGAGAGAGGTCCGGTGCTCCCGGCGAGCAGCAGACGTCTTCTCGGTCTGCTTCTTTGGTTTCCTCTCTTCAACCTCGTCGGGCTTGGGAAGGTTAGTCATCTGCTTCTCGAATGTCGCCTTCAACTTGATCCCCTCTTGGGTGACCAGGTGGTCTGCGCCATTGAAAATGGTCGTATTATTGACCATCAGTGCAAAGTCATCTGCGACTTCCTGGGGTGAAGAATATTGGTTGTTCTTGAGCTTCCTCTCCATAGTTCCCAAGTCCATGGGATGGGTGACAATAGTGTGGTATTGCGGAATGTTCAACTTGACCGCATCCACTGGTTCCTTGTAGAAACGCGCATCGTGCATGCGCTTGAGGCTTGAAAGACACTTTGAAATGAACTTGTGTTGCATTTTAGTGAGCCCTGGTCCGCCACTAGTGCGATTTGGACCAGGTGTTGCAGCAGCAGGGTTGTTGAACCCCGGTGTCTGGAAGTTGATAGCCGAGTCGTCACCCTCGACCTTGGTGCGCTTGGGAGCTGGTTCTTCACTGAGATCAGCATCCCGTTGGCGTGACATCTTGGAAGGAGATAGCGGGGCCTCAGATGCGTCCTTCATCTCCTGGTCAGCGGGCTGCGGCGCGGCGAGAGCAAGTGGTGCAGAGGCCAGTGTAGGATGATGGGGTAGGTCAGTTTTCACGGCCGTCGAAACGTCTTGATTGGTATCGATAACCATTGGCTCAGGTGTGTCACTGGGGCCATCTACGGATGCAGGAACTGTGGGAGCATGTGTCGCAGCCTGCGGGGCGGACGGAACAGCACTTTCAGCCGGAGCGTGTGCTGCTGCAGGAGCACTAGATTCCTGGGCCTGCGAAGGACTGATCTTTTCTTCTGTCGGCTGTGCCTCCGCGGGCGGAGCAGACCCCGTAGCAGATGGTGTCTTGTTTTGGGTCATTTCTTGGGGGGTCTGATTATTGGGGGACTTGGGTGGTGAGGTAGCAACGGTTGTGCCATTGGTGTTCGAAGGCGCGATGGGAGTGTGGCCATTCAGTGTAGGGGATTTAACCTCGGCATCCGCGGGTCCATCACTTTTCAGACTCACTGCGACATTTTCCGCGCTGCACACCAGTCAGATCAAGAACAGAGCAGATAATGAAGCTGATGTACTTACCTGGTGGGTGGGTAATCAGGCGCAGAAGGGCCAGTAGGTGATGGAGGCAATTGAGGCTTGTCCTCCTTCGTGATAGGAGGAACCTCGGGAGGCGGAGTCGCCATTGGGGTCGCGTTGGATAAGCAAGAATACAGGGTAGGAAAGGGTGAGAGAGTTGAAGATGTGAGAGTTATAGGAAGGTGTTCTGAAAGCTAGTGATCAACTGAAAACACCCGTGGGCTCTCGCCGTGAAACAATCTCGAGTCAACAAACACTAGCGGCAACCTAGGGCACGTAGTGTGGACTCAGTTGATGAGGCTTGATATCAAACGTGTCGCGAAGAAAACGCGGACGGGGAGGCGGGAGTGAGGTCAGAGATGATCGGGAGATAGGAAGAGTGGAGAATGCGATCGGAGACGAGGTATTTATACTGCCAAGGCGGTATAAAAGCTCTCACGTGATATAGTAGAATTTGAAGCCAGGTCTAGATGACTTGGTAAAGAAGATATTGGAGCTAAGAAGTTCCCGTGTGGTGCCTGAGGCAAGATCAGGATAAAAGGGAATTATGAAAATAAAATAAAAAAAATAAAAAAATAAAAAGAAATTGGGAAGAAGGCGGTTAAAAGGGGAGAATAAGAACCGTGACGCGAAGACGCGTTTGTTATGGGTTTCTTATAAGGCGGTCAGGAGAATAAAAATAGGAGAAACCAGGACGGAAGCAGAAAAATGGTCGGGAGGGGATGCCAGAATCCTTAAGTACAAACGGCCGCCTTGCACTCTCCTGTTACCCAGTTCCACCAGCCACACTAGTCCTAATTCTGTTACCTTTCTTACCCCTTGATTGGTTCTATACCCCTGGAATCTTTTTTCTTCTTCTCTTTTCTTTTCATAACTATGCTCTTTTCCTTCTTAATTGGGATTTACTATTCTTCTTTTTTGCCTTTTTGCTTTTACTTTGTTCTCAGCTTTTACTATAGCTTTATAAAGTCCTTCAAGTGGACGCGTATTTTTGATGACTCAAAGCCCTAGGGTTCTGGCTAAATCCGGGTTAGTCCGTGATGGGTCTGAGTCACGTCACCACTCGAACTTTCACGTGACTATATCATGATGAGTACACGTATTGTACTCCGTTGATAAGACAGAATATCACCTTTCAATGCTCTATATATACATTCGACGCAAGGAACATTTTATAGAATATTGAAACAATCCATGGTTTATAGAGTAGGCTAGTACATGGTTCCCCGCTAATCTTGGAAATTTCCAATCGGCACTTTGCATTTATGCCAATGGGCAGCTACACCTTGATCCTTACAGGTTAGGCAAAGATACGTGTCACATGATCCGGGAGTTGAAGCTTTTAATCTCGAAGATCGACCCAATGGGAGTCCGTATGCTTCGAAGTATACGATATAATTTTTAGTGCTACACGTTTTAGATGGCTCGGGTTGATCCGCAAGCGCTGTACAAGTACGGAGTACTAAAGGCTCTGATCTTGCTACTGTCCTGCCTTTCATATAAATTGAATTTAGTTTGGGTCACACAATTAACTTAAAATTCTTTATATTGGCATTGGAAATAAATAGTGCAGAGGTCTGCAGAAGTATATGCTGAAATGGTCTACCCATGTCATTATATATTTTCACTCAAACCTTGGAAGGGATGTTGAAATGAAAAGCGACCAAAATGAAATTGACTACAAAAGCCCCGGAGTTAGCAAAAACTTCCAGCGGACCTCAGAACACAGACTAAACTGAAATCTCGACCAAAACGAATCCGAGTTGGCAAAGTTGCCCTGGGCCTACTCTTACTGACATTGAAGTATCCAAGGTCACGGGATGATATGATTAGATAAGAACCATTGACGGTCTAGTCCCTTTTAGGACTAGACCGTCAAGGCTCTACAGAACATTTTTTTTCCTGTCCGGATCAACGAAACCACCAGACTAAACCCCCATTTGTTTCCTTAGGGGCGGAAAAAAATAGAGTCTCATCGGAATATTTGTTGTCTTCATTTCAGCCTGCTCTATTGATATTTATCACCATATCACCGCACCCTCGACTGCGAGCCAAAAAAAAACGACCAGAAAAAAGTTACAGCCAAGATGGGAAAGAAGACGACTCGCCCATCCACCAAGGTCGCCTCGGCCGCATCGCCGGCGTCAGGCATGACATATGCGGGCAGCAAGTCGTCCATTCTGCGCGCTGCATTCTCTCCGTCAGAGTACCAATTGGCCCTGTTTGCGTCCGTTATCCAAGGCCTCGATGGCCAGCACATTCGCATTCACGACACACAGACAGGACGCCTCCAGTGTGAGCATGCTCTGGGGCCGAAGGAAACAGTGACATCTTTGGACTGGGGATACTACGGTGGCTCAGGAAAGGGTCGTGACCAGTCGAAAAAGAAGCGCAAGCGCGGATCCGATGTCAATGGGGCTGTTGATGGCCTGGACCAGGGTGATATCGTGGTTGCATTCGGTACAAATACATCGGATATCCGCATGTACTCCCCATCCGAAGATAAGGTTGTCGGCACCTTGACCGGTGCGCACGACAAGGGGATCAAGGACTTCAAGTTCACGGCCGATCGGCCCCAGGAGGCTTGGAGTATTGGTGGTGACAATAAGCTTGTACAGTGGGACCTGCGCACCGGACAAAGCACCAAGTAAGTTTGCATATTTGCTGGGCTATACCGAGCTCCTAACTAATTATACACCTCTAGGACAATCCACCTCCCCGCTTCCTCAGTCTTCACTGCTCTCTCCCGCCCCGTTCCCTCGAACCCTCCTCTTATCTGCGCCTCCCAGACCCCGTACTTAATAGATACCGAGAAGACCGATGAGCCGGTTCAGTTCCCTGCCATGCGCAACCCTATCCACACCGTCATTTCGTCTTCTTCTGAGTCCGCTGGTGTGGGTGCATTCCTTGCATCCGATGGTGACCGCTTCATCAACGTTTTTGATGCCACCACCCAGAAGCTTGTTCGCAACCTTGTCGCCGACCAGGAGGTCTCATCTATTACACTGCAAACCGACGGTGTTGCCGCCCCGGAGAAGCAAGTGCTTGCTGCAATCACCGCAGATGGTAGCATCGAACTATTCACGAAGCCATTTGTTCAGCCCCAAAGTGCGCCCTCCGCAAGTGCTAAGGCCAGCCGGAAACAGATGACCCAGAAGGCAAACGCAACCCTCAAGATTACCAACACCGAGTCCTCGAACACCTGCGTTCCCGTCGCGGCCGTCTCATTCCAGGGCCCTACTCTCGTGGTTGCATACACCGAGGGTGGTGTCATCCCTGTTTTTGAACGTGTCAAGTTCCTCGACGAGAACACTGATGAGCTCTCATTCACCGGAATCAAGACCGTGGTGAAGACTAAGTCGGGTTCAGCACTTTCTTCCGTCACAACGAATGGAGTTAAGAGCGTAGGCGAGACCCGTGTTGACGAATCTCGCATGAATGTCGAGCAGGGAAACATGGTCGATGATGATATAGAGATGGAGGATTCACGCCAAGACGCATCTGACTCTGGCAGCGAGGAGGATTCCGATGACGAGGACAACAAGAAGCCCAAGGTTTCCAACGAGAAGAAGACAAAGCCCACCAAGCAAGTCGCAGTGAATGAGGACGTTGAGATGCAAAACGCATCCGACTCCGAGCAGGAAGAGGAAGAAGAAGAGGGCGCCGAGCCCTCATTCGGAGAACTCATGCGCGCAGGCCAGGAAGTCGATGTCGAGGCCGAGCTTGACGATGACGTCCTCCTGGGCGCACTGGTTCCCGGAAAGCCCCAGGCCGCAGTGCAACAGATCCCCACCGGTGTTTCTCTTGCTACTGTCCTCACACAGTCGCTCAAGACCAACGACAGTGGTATGCTCGAGTCTTGTTTCCACACCGGTGACACTTCCATCATCCGCACAACCATTCAGCGTCTCGACTCCTCCCTTGCCGCGACTCTGCTTCAAAAACTCGCCGAGCGCCTCGCCTCCCGGCCTGGTCGTTACGGCCACCTTCTCGTCTGGGTGCAGTGGACCTGCGTCGCTCACGGTGGTGCGCTGGCTGGCCACCCCGATCTCTTGAAGCGTATGACTTCCCTCTACAAGGTCATGGACCAGCGCTCCGCTACTCTGCCATCCCTCCTGCTCCTCAAGGGCAAGCTTGATATGCTCGATGCCCAATTGGGACTGCGGCAATCAATCCGCGGCGGCGATGAGGGTATGGACAGCGAGGACGAGGATAATGTTATCTACGTCGAAGGCCAGGATGATCTCGAAGACAGTGAGACCGAGGCCAAGACGCCGCGGAAGTCAATACGCGACCAGGCGTACGATGAGGATGAGTCAATGATGAATGGCGTCGATGAGTCTGAAGATGATGAGCATGATGGAAGTGACGATGAGGATGATGAAGAAGAGCCCATTTTGGATATCGAGGCTGCCGAGTCTGTCGGTTCCTCCGATGCTGAGGAATCTTTGGAGGAGAATGAGGATGAGGATGACGACGAGGACAGTGATGGCTCGATGGTTGACTTCATTGCCGACACGGAAGACGACGAGTCTGACGATGCCGCTCAGGTGCAGCCACCGCCATCGAAGAAGAGCAAGTCTTCTGCTTCTGTCGGCAAGAAGAGCAAGGGCGGGAGAAAATAAGTGTCTCTCTTTTTGAAGTTGTACGAATTAGAGATTGGAGAAGGGGGTTACGGTCTATAAAAGAACATATTTTTTTTCCCCTTCGTTGCATCCGATGGGTCTGCATTTCATTTTTTTTCATTGTTTTATCTTTTTGCTTTCGATATCTTGTGCCTCTATCGAGCGCCTCTTGCGTCTCCATCAATGTCTATTGAACTCTACCTTGGTATCTTGATATCTCTCTTGTACAGAGTAGTACTTCATATTTCCTCAGTAGCTATGACAATGCAGCTCTCTCACCAAATCTCCTTGCTATTTATACCAGCAACTCCTCCCCCCGACAGGGGCCGTCATGCAGGACCCGATGACCCGGCACCCCTTTCTCGCCGAGGGGGATCACCACAGATGTTGTCCGGTCCCGCGAGGGATAGGTAGTGAAGTGACCCAACGCACTGACATCAGCGGTGTCAAGAGCCAGTATAGCACCATTTCTGCCACCTTCAATCCAGGCCTCGGTCGTCGAGTTAGGAAGCGTGATATGCGCTAACCCGGAGAGAAAGACCACCCATCTATAAGCGCGGAATTAGCTAAGGATTGTTGACGCTAAAATGAAACAAAAGTGTGTAGAAACAACTCATTCAGAATAATTTTGAAATAGCAAAAGACATGCGTGGAAGTATATAAAACAATCATTCAAAGGAGAATATCACTCACTGTAAAGTAGGTGCGTTATGTCTACCCCCATCAAACCCAGCCGGCAACACTGTAAATGACGCGTTCCCACCGATAGTCCCTAAATCCAGTGCGGCGCTTCCGGCCTGCCCGGGTGTAAGGGAAGTTTCGAATCCCGAATGGAGAGCCCAGCACTCTAGGGTGGAGCGATTGTGCAGGGCGCCAAGCACAGTTATGTTAAGGGTGGAGCCGAGAGAGGGATCGGAGGCGAGGACTGTAGGGAGGATGAATTGGAGGAGGGCTTGAAGGCGCATTTTGAGGAAAATAGGCAAGAAAAATAAAATTTACCTAGATCTGAGATTCTGGATAGATGAGTGTGGTTTTCCCAAGCGTATAAAAGGGCACTAATGCCAAGATCAATGTATTGCATCTTACTACATGTACACTTGGAATGTGATACTCCAGTATTTGCCGAGAAGCCGGGCTTACATCTGCTATACTTAGGTTATTCTAAGCCTGATGTTTCAACCAATTCAAGAAAATGTATAGATGTATATAATCTTGGTGCAATCCATAGTTAGCATTTATTTGGAGTATGACCATGGGTTGATTTTAGCCCATCGCGAAGGTAAGATATGTGAGAACTATGAATGAAATTAATCTCCGTGCAAGAGGTCTGAGGTCTATTACATCGCATAGGTTGGATTGGACTGTAGAAAACAACACAATAATTCAATTCGTCAGCACAAAGAATGACAAACCTACCTAACCATGTTCTCTCTTTGCAGCATTAAACTAATAAAAATATAAATGCTTAAGGATAGAGTACCCAGACCCAAGAAGACAAAGAATACTAACGAATGACTTCACCTCCAGACTTCTCAATACCCTCAAGGCCTTCGAGAATGTCACTTCCGCCGAAGAGCCCATAAGCAGAGCTAGTGCTTGTTCTTCTTCCAGTCCAGACCTCATGGAACTTTACAGTTTGATCACTAGACGCAACAATAATGCATCCCTCCTCTTTTGTACGCGTGCACCATATTCCACCTTCTTTCTCCTTGGGAGTAGACATTCGAGCACCGACCTTGCGGACGCGGGGAACTCCTTGTTCCGGAGACCGAGTCTGACTTGACGAGGAGGAAGGTGAAGATGATTGGCTGTCCGGGCTACCAGAGTGTACACCCGAGAAACGAGGGACTTTCCCTGGATATCGCACTGCCCACAGGGCTCTTCCGCAGTCGAAGTTGTTTATTCGAGTGTCGGGGCCATCCCAAGTCATTCCATAGGGCCCCCAGGGGATAACGGCAACCTGTGCGCAGCTGGGCCAAGCAAAAACGGCAATTCGAATTGGGTGATCTGGCTGTGCATAACCGAAAGTAGCGGCAATCTCACGTCGAGTTTCGCTCCATATAAGACTGGTCACCTGCGCGAAGACATTGATGGTTGCGAGACAGGCTCCACTCCGGGTATGATAGAAGTGTATAGCTCTGTCATTGGTACCTCCCCCCGTCGCGAGCAAGGATGCCTGCCATGGCGCAAATGCAATTGCTTTGACCGCAGCGGAGTGCACCAAACGATACTTCTGACGGTCGTATGGGACTAGAATCGTTCGTCCACCACCGGAAATTAAAGTGCCTGCATGATTTAAGAGTGCAGCGGCGGCCGGAGGCTTAATAGGAGCAGCAATCCACGATGGAAGAGCAGGTCGCTTAAGAAACAGTCGTTTTGTTGCGGTGCCGAGAGCAAGATATGGAAATACACCGAGGCTAAAGCTACTAGGGGAATCCGGGGGTGTAATGGATCCGACCGTATAATTCGAATGTAGTGGTGGAACAATCTCGGCCAGTTCGAAAAGAAGGCAGACGTTATCATTACCGCCCGTAGCAAGGTATTTCTCATCGGGCGACCAGGCCAGTCCGCAGATTTGTTGAGTGTGTGCACAGATCTTAGCAAGAAGCGTCATGGACCCGTTCCATTTCCACTTAGCTTGGTCTTCTTTGTCAGACCACTCAACGGAATAGTACCAGACATTTCCAAATTCATCACCGACAACAAGCTCTTCCACGTTGACTTTCACATGCATGAACCGTTCTGAAAATCGCTGTGATGTTCTCGGCCTGAATGCCACGCATGTAAGGGTACTGGGATGACTGATCTCAAACCGGGTTTGCTTCTCGAATGTGCTCCATAGAGATAACTGACCAGATCGACGAGCCACTGCAAGAATACTTCGTTCGCCATCCTCAGAAGAAAACGACAGGGAGGTCACATAATTCGAGGGATGCAAATCTGGAAAGGGAGGATAATCCACTCCATGGCCTTCAGACCAGAGATATACTTGATGGCCCAGGCCCACAGCCAGTATCCCAGATGTTGTTGAGTATGCAAGAGTGCTGCAGTAAAAATCATCCCGAAGGAAGGGAGCATCTAGGATTCGAAAAGGCTTTGGTGGAACAATCTCTTTTCTGCCAGGAGACCTGGGCCCTGTGAAGCAATCTGAGTCAGTTGATGCCTCGAAGAAGGCTGCGGATACCGCCAGTCTCACAATTTCCAAAAGTTTAATTGAAATATCATATATGCTTTATCTGTAGATGGTAAATATATTCCAAAGGTAGGGTCGGGGAGTGGCGGTTGCAAACTACAGTTGCACTTACAACGCTCCTTTTCAACTTTCTTCCAAGCACTGTCTTTCCATACAAATGGGGAGAGGCGCTCGAAGTCTGGAGATGCTGGATTGAGGGGAGCATCCAGATACTGCAGACAAGTACCTAGCTGTCTAGTTGTCGGGTCAATTCCCAAAGCAAGGGCAAGCCTCGACTCATGGATTTCTTGTTCACTGTATTTGGGTTTCTTGGGCAAGAACCGAGCCACGAAAATCGGGGCAGTTGAAGATCCGTTGGTCAAAGGGGTCGGCGTTTCACCAGGAGCCGCAATAAGGGAACTACTGAGGACCGCAGAAGCCCCACCCACGTTCCAGACTGCACCAGAACTGACCTGTCTCAAAGATTCATGTGCACCATTATTGCCTATGATATTCGATTCGGTGACTAGACGAGGCCGTTGATGTGGGCTCCGTTGAAGTCGAGTTGGTTGCTGGTGTCCGCTGGCAGCATGAGTCCTACGTAGGCTTGAGGGTAGAAAAGGATCATTTCCGGCTGGAAGTCGTCGAAGCAGTCTCTCTTGAGGCGAAAGACGCTGCGGATGCTTGGCCACACGGAATGTTGTTGATGTTGGTTCCACCAAGTCCCGCTTTGGGATGAATCTATCAGGCGAGAGTGGACTTCGGAAAGCGCTTCTTGTTGCTGTTGCATTTCCAGTATTTCTCACCCTGCTGCGACCTCTTTTGGGTGACGAGACCCGATTTTCTTTGAAACGAGGGACGGGTGTTAGAACAGGTTGGGCCTTGGGCTTCCTCGGCAATGATTGAGAAGTAGGAGTTTCAAAGAATGGCAAATTGATGGTTGCAAATTCAGTCAATTGGACAGATCCACTGTCTTTGGAAGACTCGGATCGGGAGTGTTTGTGACTGCTTGAAGAGGTTTCCTCGAAGGAGTGACGTTGCATATCTACCATTGTTCTGGATGTAGGTGGATAAGCTGTATATGTAATTGGCTAGAGCTAAGAAAAGGAATGTATAAGGAGGCCTCTCCTTCGAGGCATAGCGGGTAGAGGAGAAAGGTGAAGCAAAGACAAGTCCACCAAAGTAGAAAGAGTGATCACGTGAAGCTATACAAACGTTCCCAAGGAAGGAATACCGGAGATTACGTAAGTTACCCCACCGCCTCATGCACCAATGAGATAATTCTAGTTGGCATCTGATCAACACCAAGCAACTTAGGTAACACTTTTGCTTACTTCTTATTGTCAATCAAAGAGTGAAAATGCCCAGTGTGAGATTAACTCCCCATGGCTGTACAGTTCCGGGCTGACGATTACGATAGCATGGCGTGCCACGGTACAACCCAGTTGAGAAGTCCGTTGAGGCACGACAGCAAGAGCTGCAGAAGATAGAAGATTACAAGAATCTCGAGCGTTCCGTATCCAAAAAGGTTGGCCATTCTATAGATATGACCTTTAAACAGAATCTGACACATAGACAGGTGGCTGAGCATGAGTACACCATCGAGACCTTAAAGAAGATCTCGGAGCTGCTTTCTAGCAATCCAGAATACTACACAGCCTGGAATTACCGCCGGCAGGTACTGCAGTATCAATTCTCCCAAGCAGGTGGTTCGGATCATGAGACTGCCCTTTCAATCACACAGTTAATCATTAATGATTTACATTTCCTTATTCCCCTGCTCCGGAGCTTCCCTAAGTGTTATTGGATCTGGAACTATCGTTTATGGCTGTTGGATGAGGCTCGCCGTCTACTATCCCTTCCAGAAGCCCGGAAAATCTGGCAGCAAGAACTTGCCCTGGTGGGTAAGATGTTGACTCTTGATAGCCGGAATTTCCACGGGTGGGGTTATCGACGCTTCGTGGTTGAGACCTTGAAGGAGCTTGGCACTGCAGAAGAAGCAACAAACATGACCCAGAAGGAATTTGAATATGCGACCAAGATGATTGGCGCCAATCTTTCGAACTTTTCCGCGTGGCATTACCGGACAAAGCTTATCCAATCCCTTTTGGATGAGACATCTGCCAGCGATGACGATCGGAGAAAAATGTTGGATGATGGTTGGTCTAACCTGTCTTGTCAAGTCTGCCTTATGCTAATGGGGATTTCTATTTTCAGAACTATCTCTGATTCATCAAGCCTTTATTGATCCTTATGATCAGTCACTTTGGTTCTATCATCAAAATTTGATGAGTGTGTTTGACCCGTCGATGGCCGAACGAACTATGGCTCCCAATTTGAGCTCGTCCGACCGACTGGAGTACATTAGAAATGAGATTGACGAGATCCAGGAGATGTTGGATGGGGCCGAAGACTGCAAGTATATCTACCAAGCATTAATTGAGTGCACCCTTCTCGCCTCCAAAGTGGAAGGCAGCTTGTCTTCCGGGGATCGCGACCAGATTCTGAGCTGGCTCTCGGAATTGAAGAAGCTGGATCCATTGCGACGAGAAAGATGGCTTGATTTTGAGAAGACTTTGTGAAAATAAATAGTTACATACCTAGATCGTTGGACTATTTGTTTACCCCTTTGCCCATTATGTAGCGCCACCATACGCCGAATTCCTTAAACAGGAAAATGCCAATAAGACATTCTTATAATAGCACATTAAACAGAATATAGAGAAAAGAATTATAAATTTGGTCATACATGTCGGATTATGCAAATGCATTCTCAACGCCTCCAACCTGTTCCGCCCTGAGGCGCCAATCAGCGGCGAGTGTACCTGGCCATCTCAATTGAAACTCGCCAAATTCCTTCGATTCCTTTCTCATTCCATATTCTTTTTTTCCCCTTTTCGCGAATTCCACTCCCTTGGGATTTTTGACCTGCTCCTTTGAGCCTCTGCTTTTTATCCTATGGAGTGTCCCTTCTGATTGTTGTGAGGTCATCTAACATCTATGGCCGACATGTCTACGCCTACGAAACACAGTACTGAATACGAAGTCGTGAGTGGTCCAGGCCTAGATCTTTCTAAAACCTTAGCTTGCCTTGACACGAGCTTATTGTTATCTGAATAGGAGTCTTTTGACGACGCCCTTGAAACCGCCCCAATCCAGGAGAACAACAACCTCAACGTCACCATCCCCAAATCCAGTTCTACCCGATCGTTGACCGACAGTCCTCCAATTGGCTCACATATGTCTCCAGAATCGACGGAGAAACCTCCGTTCCCTTCTGAATCGCAGGACGAGAAGAAGGCCGAGATCCCCGAGGAGCAGGACCAGGATGGCGAGGGGCTGGATGGACAGAATGACAAGGAAACGAAGAAGGACGAAGGAATGGATACGAACGACGAGACTCACTATGATACCAACAAAGTGAACACCGCGACCGATGAGCCCATCCAGGTTGAGAATCCGGAGCAAGGGCACGAGGTTACACAGACAGAGGTAGAGAAGAACGAAGAACATCACGATCGGAGCCCACTGCAGAAGTCGCCTCTGCTCACATCTCACCGTTTATCTACATCCTCATCGCTCGATGAGGTGAACCTGATGAATAGCAAGGAAGACGAGCCGACAGTCAAGGCACAGAGCCCACGGGACAAAACAGAACCGCCTCCGTTGCCCCCTAAGGACGATGCTGCCCCTCCGGCAAGCGCAGGTCTCATGGGTCTGTCGGGTAGTCTGCCCTCAATCCCATGGGCGGCTCCTCCAGTGAACAAGAACCCACCTAATCCGCCGCCAGCCCCTGCCCGAAAGCCCAGTGGCCCCTTTGCGTGGTTCTCCCGAAGCTCAACATCCAATGCAAAGGACATCAAATCCCCAACCAACTCCGCCAGCCGACGAAACACTGCCACCTCCGTATCGACCCTTGCCAGCAATTTAGACCAGATCGCTCGTGATGGCGACGACCTCTCGAGTGTCGGTTCAAAGAAGCCGAGACGCAATAGCCTGAAGGATCAGTTCAAGATGCTGCGCCTGCGAGAGGAGAGCCATGCGCTAGAGGTCGACCAAACAAGCGTACGATCCGGCCAGGCCAGCATCAGCCAGTCTGGAGCTAGCCCCCCTATCATCCCAGAGGAAGGAGAGGAGGGCATCTTGGCATCAGGGGCCATTTCACCTTCGGCGACCGTCGCTCCTGGGAGAACGGGTTCTGTAGCTGATGCTTCCACCCCTGTGGACTGGGAGATGTGGCAGCACCTCGTGAACAACGGACCACAGGCCTTGGCAAGCTCAGAGGAACTGAATGCCGCTATCAAGCGAGGTATTCCTCAGACGATCCGAGGTGTGATTTGGCAAATCTTGGCGGATTGCCAAACTGCTGATATGGAGGACACATACCGAGAACTCGTGGCGCGTGGTACAGTACAAGACAAAGATGGACGAATAAATGGCACCGAAACTACGTCGTCACGCTCTTCAGTTCGCTCCCACCAATCAGGTTCCGGATCACGGTCTAGCAGCGCTACCCCTAGTCCGTCTTACGAAGGAGAAACGGATAAGCTGTGCAAGGAACATGTCTCTAATGACGCCGACCGTCTGAAGAAAGCAAAGACAGACGCCATTGCGCTGCAAAAATTGGAGAAGGTCATCAGGCGAGACCTGGGTGCTCGCACTAGCTACGCGAAATACTTTGTTTCTCAGGGCAGCCAAGAAGGTCTCTTTGGACTGTGTAAGGCATACGCCTTGTATGATACGGGAGTTGGTTATGCGCAAGGCATGAACTTTATTGCTATGCCATTGCTGTTCAACGTGAGTATATGCCCAACTACGGTGACTGAGCCCGTAGGCTAACTTTTTACGCAGATGGACGAAGTCGATGCTTTCGCCATGATGGTAAAGCTGATGAACAAGTACTCTCTACGAGATATGTTTATTCAGGATATGCCTGGGCTTCACCGTAGCCTCTACCAATTCGAGCGACTTCTAGAAGACCTTGAGCCCGCTCTCTACTGCCATCTCCGGCGCCGTGGAGTTCCTCCCCAGCTCTACGCCACCCAATGGTTCTTGACTCTGTTTGCCTACCGTTTCCCGCTGCAACTAGTGCTTCGCATCTACGACCTGATTTTCGAGGAGGGACTAGAGACCACCATCCTCAAATTCGGTGTTGCGATCATGCGACGAAATGCCGCCGCTCTGCTTGAAATGAAAGACATGAGCGTGCTTACTACTTTCTTGAAAGAGCGTTTGTTTGACGCCTACATCGACAAGCAGCCATCCACCTCGTCAATCCTAGAGTCAGGCTTTTTCGGAAGCTCCGGTGCCTCCGATAAGGAGATCTACCGATCCGATATTATGGTGCAGGACGCCTGCGCCATTCCGCTCACGTCCGAGATGCTTGCCACATACACCACCGAGTGGGAGGAAAAGACTCGAACAGAGAAAGAGCGCGAAGCCGAGCTGGAACACCTGCGGCACACCGTAAGCACACAGGGCGCACGTGTCCGGCTTCTCGAGGAACGTGCCGAAGCATCAGACAAGGAACATGTACAATTAGCGTCTGAGCTGGTGCACGTAAAGGTTGATAACGAGGAACTGCGTGACATCAACGACGCGCTGCAGCTCCAGGTCGCCGAGCTCAAGAATGTGGTCGACAAGCAGCCGGCCGAAGTGGAGGAGAAGCTCCGCCTAGAAATGGAACGGATCATGACGCGGAACATGGAGGTACAAAACGAGAACCGTGCGATGGAAGAATCAATGTCCGAGATGGAGAAGGAGTTGGTTGCCACGAAAATGAAGTGGGCAGAGGTAAGATATTTCCTTCAATATTCGTGGGAGGCCAAAGCTGACGAACTCAAACAGATTTCCGAGAACCATGAGACTCTCCGCCAGAAATGGAGCGACCTCCGTCGTGCCCTCGACTGATCACGTCCCTTCTAATCGCAACTCCACCCGACCCCGGATAACAATATCCAGTTCTGTATATTTGGAATGCACAGATGAGACAGCGAGGATCTGTGATCATGTCTCTATGCGCATTTGCTTTTGTCCTTGCCGTACCTGCCTTCCCCCGTTTTGAGCCAATGTTATGATATGCGCCTTTTACGACCCCTCTTTGGTATTTCCCTGTTCAAGCTCTTAGCATGCCATTTTTGGAAGGCATCGGTGTTTTGCCTGTTGAATTATCTTTGCTTTAGTGTGTATGTCTATCTCCGATCCTCGGGCAGGGCGTACTAGACGTATGCAATGTACATCATGGACTTTCTCTTATTATCTGCACGTGCCGGTCCTACATCTACTTTAGCTCTCTATATGAATGCACAAATCCCAATCTCTGTAAATTCTCAAATCTACAGAATATTCTCAAAGTAACTCGTCAACACATCCTCCTTGAGAGGCCCGGCACAAGCCTTGAGAAGCTTATGCGCCTCACACTCGCTATCATAGTATTTCATATCCTCCAACGAAGCAAAAGTCGTCTTGACAGACAAGTTGTACCCCTTGTTGCGAGGATCCGGGAACGAAGCGCCAGCAGCAGCAGCGAGGATGTATGGCTTGCCGTCCTAAAATACCCGTTAATAACCGTTCAATTGTGTTCCGAACCCTTCCCGCTCCGAATGGTCGTACAACATAGTACACGTAACCCAACAGGGATTGGAAAGGACAGGACTGTGTCCAGAGACAATCTCACCTTTGTAGCGGTCTTCGCAAGAACCTTGTACTGTTCCAGCACGCGCTCGCGATCCGCCTCGTTTGGGATCTTGAAGAGGGTGATGCGCTCGATTGGGGCCATTGTTTCTTTGGGTGTGATGCGAAACCAGCATCGGGGTTCTCGGGGGATTTATATAGATTTACATGGCCCCCTCATACTTATGGCCCCCTTCTATAGTGGGGTTAATGGTTAATAATCTTAAAATGATATTCCAGATACTTCCGGATGGAAGAGTCGGAGTTGATTTGTTTTGAGGGATTTTTTTCGATGGGCTGATACTGCTGACGTTTGTTTTCTACATATTCTACATCAATGTCTATTGTAGTTTGCTTTGTGAATGGGCGGAATGGTGTTTCCTAGATAGCGGGCAATTTCCGCTCGGGTATTGGTGTGCGGAATGGGATATTGAAGGATAATATTACATCACCTAAGATGGATATAACGAATTTATCAACTTGAATTATACCATTCACTAGAGGCTGTAGCTATTCCATGCTCTATCAACCATTCACAAATTCCCACGTAGAGCCTGTTCCCTCTCAAAAGCTTCGAACAAACTCTTGAAATTCCCAGCCCCAAACCCATCAAACGAATTCCGCTGTATAACCTCTATAAACACCGTCGGTCGATCCCCGACATGTTTGGAGAAGATCTGAAGCAGGTATCCACGCTCGTCGAAATCAACTAAGATATTCAGCCGCTCGAGCATGTCAACATCGGCTCCAAGTGTCCAGGATACTTGTGTCAGGCGCTTCCGCAGATCCGCATAGTATGTAGCGGGTACACTGAGGAACTGGACACCGCGTGCGTGGAGCCCAGTTACAGTAGCGATGATGTCGTGCGTGCGGAAGGCTATGTGCTGCACTCCGGGGCCGTGGTAGTAGTCGACAAATCTGGGTAAGTTAGAAAGATTGATATTTGAGTGGAGGAGACAAGAGAAGAAACAAAGAAAGAATAGGAGCGGGTTACGTACTCTTCAATCTGTGATTTCTTCTTGCCAGTTGCGGGCTCGTTCATAGGCATTTTGATGGTTTCGTTTGGTGAAGCAATGACAATTGATCGCATCGCCGAGTACTCGCTGCACATATCTTTGTCATCGACCGTCCAGTAGCGATGGAAGTCGAGACATTCCTCGTAACTAAAGTCCAGTTGTTAGAGCGACGATTCCAACGACATTGATTCAACTCACTATTTGACAATGGTGTCCACTCCTCCCCAAGACTGATTCCCGACACAGTGGTCAATCTCGAGAATGTTGATGGGGGGCAGAAGCTGTGTGATCGGGTCTTCACTGTCGATCACTCGATACCCCGGCAAAAAGGGAGCATTTGCCGAATAGTTCTCACGATTCACCAGAGAATGTACGGTATCCCCGTACGTCCCAATAGTCGCAGAGACAATGCATCCATGCCCTTCGACAGCAGATGTCCGCGGCTCGGTGATGGCGCGAGCACCGTTCCCTACAGCCCGCGCCCACACATCTTGTATATCGCCTGCGATCCGGAACGCGATATCCTTCACTCCGTCGCCGTGTATGGTCAAGTGTTTATGGATCTCAGCCAGCGTCGACCGCTCATGATCTGGAGCCTGGCGCAATATATTGCCTTCTGAGTCTTCGATCGGCGGGCCACAAACTGGCCCCGTGAGAACAAAAGTAGCGCCGCTGTTGGCCACAACATAGCTCACAATATAGGGTGATCCGGTTTCTGGGCCGCGATATGCAATGGGGTGGAAGCCCATGCGAGTGGTCCAGTACGAAGCGGCTTGTTTGGGGTTGCCGACATACCAATGGATATGATCGAAGCCGACATATTCGGGTCCCATCTTCGCGGGAAAGATATCTTCATTTTTCGTGACGGTCATGGTTGCTGATGGTGGCTGCGCTGGTATCGGTGCAGGTTTGGACCGAAAAGCATATCATCCCTCCGGCAGCCGCCGCCGCCGGTATATATTGTGGTCAAGTTATTTATGAACGATTTTGAAGACAGCTGGACCAGGGTTGAGGGGAAAATAGAATGGCTGGTGAAGGGATCCCTGTCCAAATGCGTCACATTCCAAGCCCGCATCTCCGGATCAATAGAGCGCGGGGGATGGGCTATCTAGATAACCTTACATGAGGCAATGCTGAAGTCATCCATGCAAACCGATGATTCCATATCCTTCCTGGATATTCTGCTGTTTGTGCCACCTGCTAGTCTCCTGGTAAAACAGAGCTTTGTCCCTTGGTGAACCTTGGTAGGTTCGAATTCAGGCCTGTATACCCGGCAGAAGTTCAATTGATGTCTTCGCACAACCAAGAACATCAGATGTAGAGAGAAAGCCGCTGTTCTCCGTAGCAAAGCGCGAGGCGATGTTCAGTTGGGCTGGCCATGCATGTCATAACCTCCGATCCAGTCCTGCGGCTCCAGTATATGTTGTACACAATAGATGCCATCTCCAGATCCCATCTCGCCAATTCATCGCAATCCAAGAGAAAATAAAACCTCCAACTCGGCCCAATCAAACATTAGTCACGGGCTCCGGTCGACTCTTGAAGAAGATCTTATAGCGCACAATATCCACCACCTCCAGTTCCTCACCCTCCGACGCCTGACGTTTCTGTAGCACAGCAATCGGCCGCGGCAGCTTCTTGACCTCCCCAGTCATTCGCTGGTACCGACCGACATACATGTATGCGCGCTTCATCCATTTTGTGTCGTCTGGGTTGTGGACCGAGTAGTCCGGGAACATGAGTTTTCCGATCGGAGTTTCGAAGGTGGAAGCTGGATTATCCGTAGAGGTTGAGTAGTCTATGTCATCCTCTTCTTCGTTCCCTGAGGGGACATTGATTGTGCCCTGGAGCTCGAGAAGGGCTAGGCCCGAGGGTGTTTGAAGGAGTGATGGGAGGGGATTTGGCGCTGACGTGGTCGCAGTCGCTTTTGCTTGGCTTGAGCGGTGTGGTTGTAGCTTTATGGAGGGCATGATGTTCAATTTTGGAGTTGAAGGAGGAAAACGCGAACGCGGCACGCGTTTGGTTATTTCCCCACACTTCTTATCGCAAGAAATAAGTTGGAATTAGCGAGCAAATCCGATTATAATCTGTCAAAGTTTAGGGATTAAAAAAGTACATGGGTTTTGATACATGGATTTTCATTAGTCCACTATGTTTGTTCTGCCTACATTGTAGAGCTAACAATGTAGATTTGCTAGTTTGGACCTAGGCATGGTCGACATGAGTTTTGGCGTAATAGAAGCATTCTTCCCAAGGACATGGTCCAGATCCGGACTTTCATAAGAGTATAATGGATGGCCTTTCCAGAATAATTTTCGCTCTGCAAAGAGCAGCTACTGACTTGGTTGACCCTGCAGTGTAGCCGGAAAGTGCAGGCGACAATACAGAAACCACTTGAAGGTTAGAACGTAGAGCTCGATACCTGCGTAAACTGCTAGACAACTCTCTAAAGCTGGGAATCAGGATTTAGACATAAAAGCGCCCGTGCTATTTTGCCTTCTATCTACATATCAACATGTCAGCTAAGAGCTTTTCGTCAGAATCAACCACGTACCGATAGTTCAGGGGTAGTTACTCGACACTTGCATTGTAATGGGAACAATGCATGAGCCAGAACCATACCTCTCAAGAAATGCTCTTATAACAAACATCTTCGAGGTTCTGTAAGCCCTTGATTGCCTCACCAGCCACATCTTCAGCAGTCCCAGCGGGACCCTGTAATTTTCCGTACCGAAGATCGCTCATATCACCCACAGTCGTATTGAGTTGAGCCACAATCTTCGCAGCCTCTTGATCGATACCAGCAATTTCTTGTTCGATATTAGCGCTGGCCGCCTCCATTTCAGCCAGGAGACTAGCCACCGAGTGATAGTCTCCTGGTAGGGTAGTATGTGGCTGGCCGAACAGATGAAGATCCATGTCCATCTCGCGCTGCTCAGAATTGGAGGCTTCGACTCCAGTGGCTAGAATGGCTTTTCGGAGCTCTGCTCTCTGCTTTTCACCTTGCTTGATCTCATTGTCGATACTCTCATTGACTCGGTCCATGTCCTGTTCTCGAACCTGCTGCAGCTCCCGATACAAAGTCCTGATGTGTGGATGGGTTCTCAAGCGCTTTGGGAAGAGCTCTGTGAACTTTTGTAGTGACATAACTGTTGGTAGCGGAGCTGGAGAAAGCAAAAAATTGCTCAGGATGGACTCTTCTGAGGGGGCCATGATGGGTGTGTAGTGTGTAGTGTGTAGTGTGTAGTATAGATGTTTCGACTGTTTTCCCCGTTTGACGCGAACCAAATTTGACAATATTCACGTGAACAAAAAACTAACTGAAGAAATAGGATGAATAGAATTGGAATTGATGAAGAGTGTAGAAAATATATGAATAGTTGTAAATATGAATGGAAATAAGATGCCGCCTAATTCTTCTCAAGGGGCCACTCATATCTTCGCTTGATTTCCTTCTTCTCCTTTGCACTCCACATCTACATCTCTACATCTCTACATCTCTACATCTCCAATACTTCACCCTCGTTTCCTCTCTAAAATCTTCATATTTTCTATGAATATCCCTGAGCTGGTCTCTCTGATCTATTCTTGTGGATTCCTTCTTCCTTGATTCAATTTGCTATTATCAAAAACATCTTGCACTGCCTTTGTGCATCTTTCTCTCCTGTCTTTGCTCGAGCCTGCATCAGTTTGCAGTGTTCCAGTCTATTGGAATTGTTGAAACCGTCCAAGGTTCTTCAGATCGTTGTGGCTGTTACCGCCTGTATCACTCTCACCGGGCCTTTTCCCGTGACAGGAAGCATCTTCCAGACTCTACACCTTTGAGCTCGAAGGTCTGCAATCCGCCATACCAGCGGGAAATACTCACATCTTCTACATTTTCCCGACAAAAATGGCTCCTATTTCTATGTATAGCAAGGATGAGAAGGTCCTTTGCTTCCATCATGAGATCCTTTACGATGCCAAGATCCTGGATGTTCGCCATAAGGATTCAACTGACAAGAAGAGCCCCTTTGAATACCAAGTCCACTATAAGGGCTGGAAGAATACGTAAGTCTGGCTTATTTCATTTCCCTGTTTACATCCTGGCTGTGGCGTTCAGGTTCAATGTTGTTGTTCCCTCCAAAGTTTGCCGGGCCACTACGGAAGACTTGAACTTGATCTATGCACTCTGTGTTATGCAAAAATGCACCTTAATTTTTACTGTGCATGTTTCTACAAAAGAATCCTTTGTTCAAGACAATTATATAGAACAATTCGCTAACATGGAACAGCTGGGATGACTGGGTTCTGGAGGATCGTCTTCGCAAGCACACGGAAGACAACCGAGAGTTGGCTAACAATCTGCGTCGCGAAGCTGAAGCTTCATTCCGTCTGAAGAACACTAAGGTCACTACTAAGAAGCGTGCCGGTTCCGACCGTGACTCTGTGCGGGACAGCGAGGAGCGCGGCGCCTCCGTTCCCGGCCGTGGCACAAAGCGAGCCCGTGACAGTGAAATCGAAAAGGTATGCAATTACCACATCAAACTCCTAAAAACCAAGAAAAATACAAAGGAACTATAAAATCTATGACCCACATACTAACAATTCGCAATAGGAGGAGAGCTTCCACATGCGCCCCTCAGTCCGCATCCTCATGCCAGACAATTTGAAGTCCCTACTTGTCGATGACTGGGAACAGGTAACTAAGAATCAGTGCGTTGTCTCTCTGCCAGCGAAGTATCCGGTCCGCCAAATCTTGCAAGACTGGCACGAGGAGGAACTTCCAAAGCGGTCCGGCTCATCAGCAGACGAGGACGTGCTGGAGGAAGTCGTTGCCGGAATCCAGGAGTACTTCGACAAGTGTCTGGACAAGATTCTTCTCTATCGCCACGAGCGCCCCCAGTACCGCGGGCTGCGTAAGAAGTTCGAGGCCGCCACCGGGGACCTGGCTGACAAGGGCCCCATCGATGTCTACGGGGCAGAGCACCTGATCCGCTTGTTCAGTATGTAAATCCGTTGCTTCACCTTACTGGTGGTTTACCTGTGAGGGTTGGGAATTGTGCTAATCGTTGCATTTATATAGGCACCATGCCTGAGTTGATTGCTCAGACTAACATGGATATGCAGGCTACGAACCGCCTGCGCGAGGAGATCTCGAAGTTGTCTATGTGGTTGAGCAAGAACTCCGAAAAGTACTTCGCTACCAGCTACCTGCCGGCGGAGAACACTCACTGAGTGCGGCAAGTTCTTTGGGGGTAGGGTAAGGGGTTCTGTCTCTTTTTTTGGTTGCCTGCGTTGGGGTGGGATGGCCACCCTTCCAACAGCAACTTGTTCTTTTTTTTAATTTCGATTCAAGAAGCGCGGGCCTGGAATACAAAATACTTTGTTTAGTTATATTTTGATTTCCAAGAAGATGTAGAGTATTCTAAGGTTCTCGTGGGATTACAAAGCCACGATCTGTACTGGCAGTAGAGAGATCAAGCCCAGATTACTTGGTTATCATGGACGTAAGGTAACAATGATGGGTTAGCACCGAGAAAGGAGAAAATGTGAATTCTCAACTGGATATCCCAACAGAAACTCAATGATATCACCTCTACTACCTAGTGATCTACCTATCCACAACACCAACCACAAAAATATTGAATCCAGGTCAAGATCCAAACCAAGATACATAAGAATATGTAGAAAATGGAAAGAAAAAAACCCCACAGCACGACACCTAAGCAACCAGTTGCCTAGCATCATCAACAGCACACCGCGCCGCACGCTTCAACTCACTCTTCCACTCCGCCTCACGCCACTTAGTCCAAGCACTTAATCCCTCAGGCGGCTGGATACTCAGCGTATCATAGCCCTGCTTAATGATACGGTGCACCTCGCGCGGAGAGAGGTTCTTCTTCTTGATGGACGGCAACGCCACCGGCGCAGGCTCATCGGCTTTAGGACTAGAAACAGCGGCAGCGACGGCGGCGGTGGCGTCCGTGCCCTCCGAATGAAAGAGGAGGGTATAGAAGTGAGTAGACACGGATTGAAGGGTGTCGATGGCGGCTGAATGCAGCTCGTTTTGGGAGATTGTGTCGGTTGCTTTGGAAGCCGAGACGCCTGCTACTGCGGTATTGGAGCGGGACAATGCGTATGCATTACGGAATTTGAAGATAATGGGCCCTGTTTCGACGAGCTTGTAGAAGAGGTCGTCGTAGGAGGCTGGATCTGGGAGGAAAGTGTCACCGCCTGAGACGCAGAATGCGATTAGATCTGCGAGGGAGGTTGTGAGGGTTTGGATCTTGGGGTTGCTAGTTAGATCGGAGGCGTATGTTGTTAGGAAGCGCATAAGGGAGAGTAGAGTCCGCCAGAGCTCGGACCAGTGGTAGGTGAGGCGGATCTTGTTCTTTGAGAGGTAGGTTAGGAGGCGGAGAGTGATTGCGATTGTGTGGCTGGGGAAATTGTTAGCTATGTCGCGGCTAATTGACACCGTGGATGATTGTTTCATACCTGTAGATGTTAACGTCAAGGCGTCTGCGAAGGTTATGCGTAATAGTATCGATGGCGATATCAAAGATGACGGTTGCGAGGATCCGGTCCCCGCTGACTAGGGGGAGGTAGGGCTGTTTCTGCCGACAGATGCGGACCTTTCGCTTGGCATCTTCGCTGCAAATGTGCTTGCAGATGGTCGGGTCTTCGACTAGAATGCGAAGTGTAAACAGGTTTAGTTCGGCATAGTGCCCGACCCGCGGAGACCTATATGCATGCTGGAGAAGATAGGAGGACAATGAGAGGAAGCTCGAGAAAGGGGATTCTTCATCGTTGCTTTCTGGTTCCAGATGAACCAAGTGATAGCCAAAGAGTTTGTTGGCATTTGTGAAGTCGTATGTGGCCATTAGGACTGCGGCTTCTTGTGCGGGACTGCCAGGATTGTAAGTTTTGAATCAATATATTATCGGCACAGAGAACTTACAGATCAGCGAACAGGGCCTTCGCTTCTTCTGCCGAAGGAGGGTTCACTTTATCCCTGGCACCAGGAGCGAGCACTCGTAGTCCAAAGAAAATCAGTGTGTTGGTCAAGCTCCAGCCTTCTGGGATATCATCTTGGACAGCAATGTAACCGTTTCGCAGGCGATTACAGGCCAGACCGACACCCTTGGCAACTTTTTTAATATTTGACTCATTCACAAAATCATCAAGACGAAGTTGGTAGGGATTTTGGAATTCAAACTTGTTGTAGTTGGCCAATAGCCCCAGAAGGAGGAATGGGTCGAACACTTGCAGCGGGGTATCAGAGTCAGAAACATACTAGTAACAACTGTCAGTTATTTTCATACATAGAAGCGATACCAGTGAATAAAACCTTCATAAGCGATGGGAAAAGATCCCTGTGTGTAAGATAGGACACTAGGCTAGTTTTGTATGCGCCGCTGGTCATGGCAATGGCCGTCTTGATAGCCTTGAGCCGCACATCGACTTAAAAAAATTATTAACTGCCATTATCTCAGCTAAGAGCAGAACAGACGAAGACTTACAGCTACTGCCGTTGCGAATGATTCTGTCCAAGACGGCCACGAAGTTGGCAATAACATGGTCCACTTCGTCGAGCCCTGCAAGAACAGTGATGACATCCGAACTTGGATTTGTGTATTTCTTGCTCAGAATGCTCGTTAGGAAAACAGTCAATGTCTGCGCAACGAGGTTAGAGAATATGCACCAGATATTAATCACGGAGTTCTTACATCTAGTGCATAAGAAGCCGACGGGGCGACCCCGGCTGCCGCTTCATGAATGGCACGGACAAAGAAACGCCGAGTTTGGATCTAGTAATTGAATCAGCTGTCATGGTTTCTTTTTTGGGATGCGATCTGTATCATGGCTTACCTGTAGACCAATTGTCTCGTCTGGGCTCAACTGGTCTAGGATAGCATGCAGTTGGCTCCGGTCTGGAGGTAGCAAAAAGAGTTCTCTCCAAAAGCCCTCTGAGGGGTCTGCATCATCAGCTGTCTATTAGAAGTATGTTAGCAATATCACACAAAGCCATGTTTTCTGTCCATACTTTGAAGAGATTCTCATATAGCTGGACAATCTTAGGTTTGAATGACTCTGGTCTACTCTGCTGGGTGAGGGGTGAGGCGTCCATGATATTAGACAGGAGATCTGCAACGGTCAGATCGCCAGCATTGGAGCCAAAAGAGTAAGGTTAATTTAAAGTCGAGTTGATTCAATTACTTTGAGGTTCATGAAAAAGGGACACCAGCCACTTTGTCAGCCGATCCAGCCACATGTCCTTTACACTTATCTTATATGTTTACACTCTGGGATTTTTCGTTTCAAAAAAATGATCAATTTTCAATATATTTATATCTTAAGCTGGTAGATTTATACAATTCATCTACATTTTGATACTATTCCCCGCCACTTAACTGCATTTGGGGTGACATCCTTCATGAGGGGGCAGGTTTCTCCGAAGAACGGAATTCTCCTGAGATGACTCAGCTTCCGAGAAACGCCCATCAATGGTCGTTGAAATGAGATCAGGTCTGAGTTGTGATTTTATCTAGGCAATTTAACTGAATGGGGCAAATAGGAATCAGCTGGTCTCCCAGCCCTTTTAATCATTTACGAAATAAGGCTAAAGAGCCTCCCGGGGCCGAGGAATGGCGCCACAGTAAACTGCTGTGTGTAGAAATCCCTTGATGCTGATTGGCTAAATCTTCGTCATGCAACGGCATTACTTAATACACATCCGGGGCCACGGGGATCCCTCAAAACAGTCAGAGATTCTTCTCATCAACTTTATTAATCCTCCATTCAACCATCTTTCTTGCACAAAATCCCATGAGGCAATAGCGATTTTCGTCGAGGCTCACTTCAATTTTACACTGATTGCTCTTCGACCATGAGTTTCTGTACCGCCATGCAACGTCCTGTGACATCATCCGCCACGCTGCTCCGATGGGCAAAGCCCTCGGCAGTCCGTCTGCGTACTTTCTCATCATATGGAAACGCTCACCTATCCTCCAAGCGGGATATGCAAACCGCAACGGCCTACCGTCCTCATTCATTCCCATCCTCCTTCCCGCCGCCCCGAAGCACCGGCGGCGCCGACACTTCTATCTCAGCTGAATTCCCTCCTTCCGACATGAAATCCCACCAGAACACATCACAAAACACACTGTCTAATGTGAGCCTACGGGAAGGCGAAGCGCAGAAATCGAAGCCAACTTCCACTTCTCCGGCCGCCTCTAAGACTTCCCCGAAACCTCGTCGACCACTTCGGGCAAGAAAGGCAGCTATGAAATTGTCCCCAGTGGCCACCGAACAGCTTCGGAAATTGATGGCGCAGCCCGAGCCGAAGTTCATTCGAGTGGGTGTCAAGAACCGTGGCTGCTCTGGTCTCGCCTATCACCTGGAGTACGTGGAGAAGCCAGGAAAATTCGATGAGGTAGTCGAACAGGATGGCGTGAAGGTCTTGATCGATAGCAAGGCCCTGTTCAGTATTATCGGCAGTGAAATGGACTGGCAAGAGGATAAGCTGAGCAGACGATTTGTTTTCCGCAACCCCAACATCAGTATGTGGCCCCTACAAAATCTACAGCATCTTATTAGATTCGGTTTACTGACTCATGATTACAGAGGAAGAATGTGGCTGCGGTGAATCTTTCATGGTTTAAGCACATAGCTTGAGCATTCCTTTTTTTATATGTTTCTTATATGGGACCTCTCGGCGTCTTTTTTCTAGGTGCATCGGACGGCGTTTTCAAGGGGGGTTTTGGGATTCCACGACTACCCTTTTGTTTGAGTGCATGCGCTTGATATCCGGTTGATACCTTTATACACTTTCCTTCTGAATTTTTCTACTGGTCACTATGTGCTCCTGTGGCTTACGGGCCATGCTAAGAGACAGGCAAGAGACAGGCTAGAGGCTCAGCCAATGAACAGTTTTTTTTTTCTTTCTTTTCTGCAGAGAGATGATTTCGGGCTCTTGCAATATCAACTGTGTGCTATCTTCTTATATAGATTAGTCCGAAGGACATTGATGATGATATGTGACATATTCACCTCAAAAAAATCACAAATTCTTACCATAAATGCTGCCTCCTCGATGATTTATCTTTCTTTCCTTCATACGGCATTCCCAAGGCTGCATACAGGTGATAATATACATGTGGTTATGTACACTTAGTGTCGATATGTCACCTGACAGGATATGTATGGTCCGAGGCCCCGGAATGGGGTAAGCACATCTCCAACCTGCAACCACCAGCCATTGCTTGTACAGAGCCGTCAATTCATTCCGCATGAAAGCACAATATTAACTTCAACCTAAAACATGACCTCACCTTCCCTCTCTCCATACGCAGTAGGCGAATCAGACACCGACCCGCTCCTCATCACCGTCCGCTTCTCCGCCTCAATCCCCGACCTCCAATTAGACGTCCCAGACCCCGAGATCATAACAGGCGCAGGCCTAAAGCAATTAATCCGAGCTGAACTCCCCAAACCCCTATCATCCAATCGACTACGCCTCATCTATGCCGGCCGCGGTCTTGAAGACACAGCCGCATTAACAGCCTCACTAAAGCTCCCGCCATCACCAAGCCGGAGCCCTCGCCCCGCAGCAGACCAACCCGAGACCCCAGACGAAAATGGCAAGGGCAAGCAGGCTGTGCACGATACCCGACCCCGTCTCTATATCCACTGCTCGATTGGTGACATCTCACTTTCAAAACACGACCTAGCCAGCGAAGCAAGCGTAGCATCAACAGTCCTTCTACAGCAGAAACAGCAGCAAGCCAAAACAGATAATAAATCCCCCGCCAAGAATGCTTCATATCTACCCCCAACATCTGTGCACCCGCGCCCCGACTCCCAAACCCAGCCCCAGTCCACGACCACCACACCCGCACCCCGCGGCTTCGACCGCCTCCTCTCGGCGGGCTTCACGGCGGCCGAGGTCGCCACTCTGCGCTCCCAGTTCCTGGCCGTGCAGTCTGTCTCCCGGACGCCGGATACTATGCCTACTGGTGACCAGCTGCGGGATCTTGAGGATCGTTGGATGGACGAGGGGTCGACGGCGGCGCAGGTGCAGGGTGGCCTTGGTGGTGAGGGGGTTGGGGATGATGAGGGCGGGATTGGACCTGGGTCGCGCGGGGCGATGGACGATATGCTTTGGGGAGCTGTTATGGGGTTCTTTTGGCCTATTGGTTGTGCGATGTGGTTGCGCAGAGAGGAGGGGGTTTGGAGTTGGAGGAAAGGGGTTGCTGTTTGCGTGGGTGTTATCGTGAATGCTTCTTTTGGAGCGATGAGGATTATGAACTAAGGGTGTTGAGATATATGTGTTCCTCTATTTGGTTATTTGGCGTTATGAGATACCCCCAATTGAAGCTATTTGGTCCTTTCCGATAAAGACTTGGGACTTGTTCGGGCTGTTAACCGTCGTATTAGAGACCGGGATTGCTTGAACCGGATAATTGGGTCTAGCTGTATCAAGACTCGCCGGATGCTATCGTACATAATGAAAACAAAGTGCACGAGGAAAGGATGGCTTTGCTAGTGTGGACGTAAGAGCAGAAAAAAGGATATGAAAGATGAGACCAAATATACAAACGCCAGCGTGAAACCCAAGCGCTAATGGAACTTGCTGAAAATAACTGCGAAAATCAAAAGAACCAGAACCGTAATGATAGCAATAGTGATTATCCGATTGGTAGCCATCCTAAACAGCGAAAGAGAGGTCAGTAATCACATCTAGATCTAGACCAGAACGAGACAAAGGGGAGTCAGTACCTACGGGCCATGCCCCTCAAAGTCTTGATACTAGTATCAACGTAACCCTCACTCTGCTGCAAGTTATTCCGAGCATTCGAGATCTGCTCCCTCTGCTCATACAGGGTGCCGAGCGTGCCGCGAGCAATATCCTCCGTCTCCAGCGCCATGCGCTGACTCTGCTGCAGCCGCGCGGAGCTGCGCTCTAGCCGGTCCGTGCCGGAAAGCAACTGCTGTCTTTGTTCGAGGTGCTCATCCTGCGGCTCGTCGGTGTACCGGTCGCCGAAGAGTGCTTGCCGGTCATCCGAGAAGGACTTAAGCTTGCGCTTGACCTCGTCGATATCAGTTGAGTAGTTACGGAAACGAATGTTGACTTTTGACCGGGTTGCTGAAGGGATGTTCTGCTTCTCCATGCGCATTTGATCGAGCTAGATGGGGGTTGAATGGGTTAGATTTCTTGTTCTTACGGTTGTTCATTATTCTCGCACTGTGGTGCATGATAGCAGGCTGAGGGGCTCAGTGGACTCACCAGTTCTGTTGCTTCTTCGAGGACATGTGTTGCGTTGGCGATTGCTGATTTCCGTTGCTCGCCGCTTGCCTCGGCGATTTGGTCTAGCTTTTGGTTCAGATCGGCCTGCACCAGTTTCAACTCGTTCTCGTAGCTGGCGAACATCTCCGAGCCGGCATCTGCGTTCAATGCGTTTGACATGGTGATTGTATGATATGTGTTCTAGTTTGGGTGGAAGTGAAGATCTGCTGTCTGCAATGGTGGTTGATGTGTTGATGTAGGCTCCACCTTTATCTGGGGCGGGTGACGCTGTTCAATAGTGCTGAGTGGCGGTCCGGTCAGCGGATCTCGTTAGGGCGGGCTTCGCTTTGCGAACAATGTAAACCGGCTTTTCTCGGATATTAGGGAGCACAAAAAGAAGATATGTAGTTAATATAACCAAAGATGCTGATAGGATTGACAAAGGCTGGAACAGGAACGGGTGACGCTGAGACACACGTGATTTATCTAAGCCGGGGTTGCATTTGCGATATGCAGATGACATCTACACACTGTTTTAGATCTACAACCATTGATCTTCTAGATATTGCAATAAGTTGAAATAAAATTTGATACATAGCATTAGCGTAACACCAGGCCCACACAAAACAATTCGCCTTTTCAATAAACATCCAAGATACCCCATTGGTATACAAGATCATGGAACTTTAGCCTCACAGCCATTTATTGCAGGAAATTCTCGCTATCCCGATCAACAATGATTGCACTGCGCTTGGCATCTAGGAAGAGGTCCTCGCACTCAGCAATATCAGCCTCCTCGATTGCGCCGGGGCGACCATTGACACGCGAGAGAATGCTTGCGGGGGCCAACAGCTGCAGGGCGTACCGCAAGCTGACCTTGCTGCCATGCTCAGAGACCTTGTTCAAGGCAGGTTCTGTGATATTGAGGCCTTCAATCTTGGCGCGCAGCCGGATAATAGTCTTGATCTCCTCAGGAGCGTAGGGGTTGGTGGGGATGATAAGAAGACGGGCAAGCAGATCAGGGGGAATACCATGTGCGGCACTGATCTCGTGGGTGCCGCGGATAACGGTGTGACCGCGGTTGGAGGCGAGGATGACGATCGGGGAGATGGTCGATTCGAGGGCACGGTTCAGATATGTGAAGCACTCAATGTCGAGCATGTGTACCTAGATAAGAAACTAGGTTAGAAACGTGATCCAATAACGCAGGAGGATAAGCCTCTCTACATACCTCATCGATGAAGAGAACGCCGGGAACCAACTCCGCAACACCCTGGTCAATGTACCGGTTGACTACCTTGTTGATTTCCTGGCGTAGCTTGTCCGTGATTTCCGTCTTCTTCGGCTTCATCAGCTGGCCCATCATGCTCATCACATCCTGTCCGCCCTGAGGCCGAGCGTTGGCCATATCCAGGTCGTGAAGCGTCACATCCTGGACAATCTCCTTCTTCTTGTGAACCTCTCCCTTAGGGACAGGCACATACTCCTCAGCCTCGAGATCGAATTCGGTCGCATAGGCATCGGATCGCCCGACTCGCTTGCATGAGCCGGTGTTAGCTTCAATGTAGATGACATCTCCGACTGTGACACGCTCCTTCTGGATGGCTTCGTAGATGCTGGGGTCCAGGCGCAGCTTCTTGGAGCCCTTAGCGGACTTCAATCCGATGATCAGATGGCTAATCGTGCGCCCGTATCCGCCCAGTGGATTCTCAGCCTCCTCGGGGGTAAGCTCTGTCACCTCTCCCTCATAAACTTCCTTAGTTTCGCGAACGCGGAGGCCTGTCATATGTTAGCCTGTATTTCTACACTTGCTGCGCTTTCCTTGATGGCGCATTCATACCAATAGCTCTCCGGAAGTTCTCCATCAATGCCTCGGTCTTCTTCACCTCTGCAGAGTAGATTTCGCTGCCAACAATTGGGCAGAAAGGAACCTTGGTTCCCAGCTCCTGTGATACAGCAAGGGCCAGAGCAGTCTTTCCAGTACCAGGGCCACCAGCAAGCAGGACAGCTCGTCCAGCCATCTTCTTTGACTTAATCAAGTCCACCACAACACCGCATGCCTACCCCATGATTTGAACCGTTAGTTATCGTTATTGCAAACCAGATACCCTGGTGGATTCAGCGTTGCTCTCCACTCACCTCGCGGGCAGCTCCTTGTCCCACAAATCCATCCGCATTGTTCTCCGGAGTACCGTCGGAGCGCAAGCCTAGACCCCGAATGTGCGTGTGCGCTGCGGTTCTGTTCTCGCGCGAGTTGCCCTTCACTTCGCTGATCTGGACCATGTTTGGAAGAGGTGTGGCCGAATAGAGCCACAGGTATTGATGAAATACGAGTCAATCGGTTAAGAAGTGGGAGCTAAGACAAATCAAAGCTTCAAAGAAATAGCCTAGATAGAAAAGAAAGGTAACGCGATGGTTCTCTGTGAGATATGCTTCTGGCCGAAATTCGCGAGCTAGGGATCGTCAAATGAGAACGCCTCCCCCAGGGCGGTGAACTGCCCCAAATTCTTCCCTGCTCGACCTCACCTCCGCCTGTTGTCTATTAGCGACTTTCTGGCTCTTTGCAATATCGACAATTTGCGAGGGTCCGATACCTGTCGTACACAATGGCAGGCCTACACACAAGATCTGCAATGGCTGCCCCCTTCTCTTTGGCCGCAGCCTTCCGCAGCCTTTCCATTGCACCGAAGCGATCCTTCTCAACGACGCCGGCAACGCAATCGATTCCGAAACTACCGGACACTGCCCCAGTCTACCCCTACGGACCATCCAAGTGGTATAAGCAGGCTGACTCCGGTCTCTACGGAGGCGCTTCGATCCGATTCGGCAACAAGATTTCCAAGGGACGCAATGCAGGCAAGACACGACGAAGCTGGAAGCCCAATGTGCGCCGAAAGAAGATCGAGAGTGAGGCTCTTGGCGAGTCGGTCTTTATCAAGGTTACTCGTCGCGCCTTGCGATCAATCTACAAGGCCGGTGGCCTAGATAACTATTTGCTGTCTGATCGGCCCACGCGCCTCAAGGAGCTCGGTCCTTTCGGATGGAACCTTCGACACCAGATTATGCAGACACCAAAGATCAAGGAGGAATTTGAATCTCAGCGCAAGGTCTACGGTATTCCTGAGCCCCCGTCATTGAACAAATGGATGAGGGACCACAGGCTGGAAATCAGAAACAAAATCGACAACCTGGACATTGACGCATTGACCAAGCCTCGCAAAGCTTCGCGAAGCACCCAGTCCTATGCTCGGTAGAGCGGCTTGGACGACCTTGCGTGCCGAGGGGAACGAACAGGCGCTTGTATCACTATCCTGAAGAGCGATGGACGGCTTTTAGGCACGACGGAATTTGTGCCATCTTTGTACGCTATCTGGTTTATCGTGGCGGAAATGATTTCCCACAGCTTTCCAATTTGGGTGCTGTCTCTTTTTTCAATTTGCATATTGGGTCTTCTGTGTACTTATATACTCCAATCTTACTTTGTGTTCAATTATCAAACGTTTCATCTAGCTCCATTTTTACGCAAAGCCTATGACAAGTTTGTATAAAAAGTGTATGGCAACCCCACTTCAATCAAAATTCCGCCGAGCCAAATAGGAGTGGAAACATGAGCATCTCGTCGTCAATCCCATATGCACTGCCAATCCCATTCCCAAGTGGGGAAAACGCCTGGGCATCTCTGCTAGCCATCGACCCAGGATGCGTTGGTTCACGGAAAAACGGGCACTCTTCGGAGCACATGTGACTACTCAAACTCCCAAGCATAGTTTGGTCATGCGACGCCGGCGGTTGGTGATGGAATTCCTCATTTAGACTCCTAGGGAAATCCTCCGTAGTCATCTCGCGTATCATGCGCAAAACACCCCGATGCATGATGATCGACGTGAGTAAAGGCATCCGAGATTGGATGTAAGAAGCAGACTCCGTCGAGATATGCCTCGGTGTCGTGTCTTCCTCTGCGGTTCCGTAGAGTGGAACTTCTTTGGCTAGAACATCGAAGACGTCGCGTAAAGGTTCGGCTTCAACCCATCGCTCAGCAAGTATGGCTAGCGCGGTTGAGCAGGCGCGTAATGCTTCTGGAACTTCTCGTGATCGGTAGGCGATGGTTTGATGTTGAGGTGGAGTTGCCCAGAAGCAGTATAGAAGGGTGATACCTACGGCAACTTGACTCAATAGCTGATTACCGGACTGGGTCAGTTGATGGGGGGAAAGAAGAGGATTTTGAGCACATACTCCAGGCCATAGTTGTGCTGTCTGTCGGTCTTTTTGGAAAGTTCTAAATGTCATAGCAATCTGAACACAGGCTGGGATTGATCGGTCCCCAAAGCCATTACAGACGTTTTCTTTGGTTGGCTGGTGTAATAGAAGGATCGTGTAGTTATAAGCCATGCCGACCCATCGATCGCTCGTGTAGCTTTTGGAGGCAACATCGCTCAATAGCCGTAACTGAGACCTCCAGGAATCTAATTCACTCAACATGTGTTCTCTCCATGTCGTTGAGGCATCGATTTCTTTGAAATCAGATCGTAGCATGGTGCTGATTATCCGGGATTGTATACGTCTGCATCGAAATAGGTGAAGGGCTGGCGAGACATTTGTTTTCTGCGACTGTGTTTCTACTTGAACGCGACTATCCTCTGATCCTTCATGCTGAAGGTCTGCATCTCCGACGTTTGAAAAAAGCTACCATTGTCAGTGTCTTCAACATCCTTTCCAGGCACATGTCCTAAGGTCGGGTTATTGAGAAATGACTTACGTCCACGCTAATGTGTTCATCAATGATATTGTTGGGAATGTGGTAAATCCAACTGACAAATCGATCTAAAGCATAAGCAGACCAAAACACTCGACGGCGGGTTTGGATCTCCAGGGAAAACGCGGGATTTGGCACTACCGGCTCACTCCCAGCTAAGTGAAGTTCGGCCATAACACAGTATCTCATCATCGCAGAGACAATGGTTACTATCATATGCGATGATGGCGAATGAAGCGCATGCAGGGTCAGAAGCAGATATGCCTGAGCATGTAGAACAGAGTTGGGCTGTGCAAAAACGTAGGTAAGATATTGCATGGCAGTGTTATACAAAGACTAAGTTGTTAGCTTTCCCTTTCGTCGTAGATGTAGTATTCAATGTGCACTTACTTGAGAAGTAGCAATGTCATCGACCGAGACTCGAGGTGTTAGTAGTAAGGCAACAGCATGCACCTAAAATGTATAGAAGGTTAATATCAGTTCGAAATAACGAGTATTCCATCCTACCATGGTTACAAAATAATCCTTCCATAGAGACTGATGATGCCTGGCCCTATCCATCTGCGAATGAGCCTTCCATGATTCATACCAGCCGAGAAAAGTAGCCAGATGAAGAAATGGATATCGTGGATTAACTCGTTCCAGATATATTTGTACCAAGCGATCAGACATCTCATTTGAAAGCCGAGGGACATGACCTGCCTGTGATACTTGATCTGTGGACTGTGAGACAATGTGGGCATTTCGGCTTTCAGCCTGGGCTTGCGAGAATCTAGAGGAATTGGTGCTTGTGAGAGTAGCTAGGATGCCAATCAACAGGCTGGAGTGTCCACATTGGTCATAAGGATCTGGCAAGCCCTCCACTGCATTGGGGGATGGTAATGCTAGTGATGGGGAGCGGGCAGGATATTGCAGAGGAACAGAGGATTGTGCTGTCTGAAAATATGGAAAAGCCCTGGTTTGGGGTACATTGCGAGGGCGTGGTGGCCTTGATGCAAGAGTACTCTGAGAAGAATGGTCCGTTTCATGGTCTCTTTGATGCGGAGATTGCTGCGTAGTTGTCTCCCGGCTGACAGAGAAATTCCCTAGTCCCTCATCCGGAATTTGAGACTCGAGGTCTACAATTCTTTCTTCGAGAGCTCGGATGTATCTATAAAACAGTTAGCAGGGTACTTGTGACGGTTGACTCGACCTACTCGGTACTGACACGGGCCTTTCGGCTCACCGGCTCACTTGAGATGCATTCTATATGGAGTTAGACAAGATTATCTTTTTATCTGTGCGATTATATATTTACCTTCATTTGCTGCTGTGCAATTATCACATGGTCTGCTTCCTGTACACTGGCTTTGGTTGGTCTTTTTGCAATTCCACGCTATAATCGAGTACACTCACCTTTTGCTTCCGTGACCGACACCGCCGACAAGCCAGTGCTTTCTGTCTCTTTCTAAGTGAGGGTAGTTTGTTTCTTTCCATTCGGACTCGGCAGTCGGTGATTCACTGGGTGTATCGGACATCTCAGTCCGATGACAGTGCCATTTTTGGCGCCATTAATTCACGTGACTAAGTATTTACCAAAAGGATGAAGACTGGAAGACTTCATTATTTTGTCTTAAGCTTTATTAAGTGCTTATATCAGATGTGTTCCAGAGATATTAGACTAATTAGATTCAAGGCTAAGTCAAACTATTATTGAAATTACCATGCAAGCTCATCGGCATGTCAAAGTCCGACGGACATTACAGCGTCCGAAAAGAGTCCGACTTGAGTATTTTAGATGCTCAGAGGGGTAACACTTTATTTTGACTCATTCCAACCTTCGCTTTTGAAATATCCCACTACAGCAAAGAGAACTACAATATAATGCCTCAGAAAATCACTGTTGCTGTGGCGCAAGCCCGCACTCTGTCTACACTTGAGTTGACCCTCGCCGCTCTCAAGCAAACCACTCAACATGCAGCTTCAAAGGGTGTCCATCTTCTGCTCTTCCCAGAAGCTTATCTAGGCGGTTATCCTCGCACTTGTGACTTTGGAACTGTTTTTGGCGCGCGTGAACCCCATGGCCGAGATCAATTTCTTGAATACTTCCGTGCTGCTGTCGATCTAGGCGATACACCTGCTGGAGCGGGAGATGACTGGGTCGAGCGCAAGCTCCCAGTGGCTCAAGGTCGAGACTACCGTGGTGATGGGACAAGAGAGTTCCTTGAGCGGCTGTCCCGAGAAACGGGTGTCTTTATTGCAACTGGGTTGATTGAAAAAGCCGGGGGAAGCTTGTACTGCTCCGTGCTGTATGTGGACCCACTGCGGGGTGTTCTGGGGAAAAGACGAAAGGTCATGCCAGTAAGTACATGGTCATTGATTTATGCTGTAAACCTTAGTGGATGTGATATGGTGTCGAATGCAGTGCGATTGGACCAATGCTGACCTGAAATTTTTGAAAAAGACTGGCTCAGAACGTCTTGTATGGGCCCAGGGCTCTCCTTCTACCCTCAAAGCTATCACTACGGAGCTCAATGGGGTCAAGCTTACTATTGCCGCCGCTATCTGCTGGGAAAGCTTCATGCCTTTACTTCGTCAAAGTCTTTATTCGCAAAATGTGAACATCTACCTCGCACCCACAGCTGACGGTCGTGACACTTGGCTGCCTCTCATGCGCACTATTGGTGGCGAAGGTCGCACGTTCGTGCTGTCTTGCAACCAGTGCGTGCGCTACAATGAACTACCGTCCTGGATAACTGAGCAGGGTAAAACTACAGAAGGTACGTGGTATATGGTCACCCTCGGCTTGTTTTAGTTGTTCAAATGACTCATCATCCTTAGAAGCTCCAGACCGCTATATCTCGCGTGGTGGCTCCTGCATCGTCGGACCCTTCGGTGAAGTTGTGGCTGAGCCTATCTGGGAAGTCTCCACTGACGATGCAGCTGATGGCTCAAGCATCGAAAATGGGCTTGTGATCTCTGATATCGACTTAGAGGACTGCGAGCGAGGTCGACTTGATATGGATGTTGCAGGAAGCTATTCAAGAGATGCATTCCGATTGACGGTTGACGGGTTGGACTTGAACCCTCCTCCGTTCTAGAGACCTAGTGAAATGCAATGCGATAGTAGTAACCCCCATCAAAGATTATGCATAGAAAAGTCGTCTGCGCAAATTAAGCTTTTTTCCGCCTTTTTTTGGCGTCGACCTATAAAACTGGCATATATGAACAGAATAATATTTGAGAATACTACTAGAGATACCATTGAAAAGCCTACTTAAAAGACATCACAAGGCTGCTTATGCGGCCGACTATTCTTGTAATATTAAGAAGACATGTTTGAGGTGCATCTCAAGACAAATATACATATATAACATATATTTTCATTTGTCCTACCTAAACATCAATGTTGGAAAAGAATGAAGGTGAAAAGTGTTAGAGAAGTGCGACATAAGCTGTTGTGTTCAGGTAGGTTGTTATATCAATATCATTTTCCCGTTCTTCGTTTTCTTTCATAATTATTGTGCAATAAAATTAATATATTATCGAATCAATCAAGAGAGAATATTTATCTTATCCCTTATTACTTTTAATCCAAATATACATCCGTGGATGTAAATTCCCACTGGATGCGGTTTGTCCAGACCCTGGAATGTAGAAGGTGGGCCGGATTCGGACGCCACAACTCTCGGGATCTTCGCATCCGCGTCGATCTTCAACTTTTTGACTTTACCCTTATGATTTGATTTAAACAGAATCACTGTCCCTTGTATAACCTCACATAGGGACACATAAACCCGCCTTCATGCAGTTCGCGTTACCTCCGCGGCGGAGCCCGCATCCTCTACCTTTCTCCCGTTCCCCTCGAATGTCATCCTACCGCAGAAAACAACTAAAGTCGATCGCCGTCCTAGCATTCGCAATATTATCCCTTATTTATTTCCTCTACTACCTCTACTCCTCAGCCTCTACATCCGTTGCGGCCCCGGTGGGGACTTCTGGTGTGGTAATCGTCACACTGCTAGACCGTCAACAGTTCAGCGAGAGCTATCTCAAAAAGATTATTGCAAATCGGGAGGACTATGCCAAGCGCCATGGTAAGAAAACCCTCTATGAAATAGTGTGAAAGGGCTTCCTTTCAAGTGGACTTGATCTAACCTTCACGGGGTAACAGGCTACACCAACTTCTTCGCAAGTGCGTCGGATTATGACGATGCCGTTGGAGATGCCCCAATGAGCTGGGCTGTTGCACCGGCCACCCGCCATGCCATGGCTACACATCCTCACTCGGCATATTTCTTCCATCTCGCCACTAATGCTTTGATCATGAACCCTACCAAACCCCTCAATTCTCACATTCTGGAGAAGGGCCGTCTTGAAGACTTGATGATAAGGGATGTGCCCATTGTGCCGCCCGATAGTATAATAAAGACGTTCGCCAACCAGAAGGAAGCGGACGTGGAACTTATCCTCACCCAAGACAGCGAAGATTTGAACCCCGGGAGCTTTATTTTGAAGAATGGGGAGTTCGCCCGTTTCTTCCTGGACGTATGGTTTGATCCGCTTTTCCGCAACTACAACTTTGCTAAGGCGGAGGCCCATGGACTAGTAAGATATATCCTTTATCTTATTACTCTATCTTTATGTAGATAGAGCTTCGAGAGTCTTGATACTGACCGAAATTCTGCTAGGATCATATCATGCAGTGGCACCCAACCATCCTTGCTCGAACCGCCTTGGTTCCTCAGCGCATTCTGAGCTCCTATAGCAGTGACTCGCCGGGTGCTTCTTTACATGGGACCTATAAGGATGGTGACTTCGTGATCCAATTCCATGGGTGCGGTGATACACAGGGCCGGGACTGTGCCCGCGAACTAGAGCCATACTATAAGCTATGGGAGAAGAAGGCACAGAGTGGTTAGACAGTATGAGGCTGAAGAACTTTGTTTTTGAAGTGGCTTGTATCCAGAAGTCCACTGTTTCCACGTGAGGGAATGGGTTTTTGCTTGGGATTATTCTTCTGTTCATGGGTACATTTTAGGGTTGGTCGGAGTGTGGTGGGGACTTCAACATATGGCGTATTTTTGCTTTCAAATTGGCGTGCATACATAGCTGCAAAAGGAACACGATAATCATTCATTTTTTCTATGTCCAATACCAAAATAATACATCGCCTCATGACATCAGTAATTAGCGCACACTATATGATGACAACTACGGTTGATCGATAAGCTGCTTGGGACTCCTTTCGAGTTCTCAACAAAGGCAATTTGATGCCTTGCTATAGTTTTCTTCCTCTTCTCCACTCATTCAATCGCTCAGCGCATTGGCATAGCAGATGGGATCGCCAAATACCCGCCTGGATTTGACCATTCTGCCAACTTCTTAGGCAAGGCCAGGGAAGATTACAGCGCGCTTCTTCTTGTACTTGTCACCGAACTCCTTGCGGTAGCGCTTCTCCTTCTTCCAAGCCCAGCTCCACATCTGCAACCCACCAACAGCAACGAAGAGCAGCACACTCCAGCTCAACTGGGTGACAAGGAAAATACCCAACCAAGCCAGGATCTCAAAGAAGTAGTTGGGACAGGTAACGGCACTGAAGCCGAATCCAGACGGAATGCCTCGCTCAGTAGTACCAGGCCGGCGAAGATTACGCAAGATGTAGTGGGCATTCAGGTTCGCCAGCTCACCGAAGACAAAGAGCGCAAGTCCAGCGTACACAAGAGCCTGGTTGGGGGTGCTGGTGGTGGCTTTCGCGTCCGGACGGAACACCCAGTAGGCGATGTTGAAACCGGCCAGAACCCAGTAGTGGGCGCTGTTCTTGACGATGTTGCGGGCGGGCATGGTGGCGCTGCTGAAACGGTGCACGAAGATTGTCTCGAACTCACGCTTCAGGAAGTGCACGGTCAGTAGCGCGCAGACTAGGAGCTGGAGGTCTGAGGGCGCGGGGAGTGGCTTGTCGAAGGTGAAGTAAAGGAAGGGTCGGAGTGGGAAGAGGAAGAGCGCGGGGATCAGGAGTGGGCCGAGGTATTCGATGATGAAGACGGTACGCCAGGCGATTTGGGGTCCTATTAGGTTGAAGAACTGTACGTTAGTTTCTGTCGGTTCGCTGGGCAGAGGGCGCACCCTAGGGGTTGGATTCGCATTGTTTATGATATTGGGTATAGACACGCACCAAGATCCTTGACGTAGATAACGCTTGAGTTGCGCATGCCAGTGTCCTCGATGGTCGTGTTGATCGAGTTCGGCACCACGCTATGGTCACTACCCTTGGTGATTCTCATCCGGTGGGTTGAGCAACCGGATGCTGCGGACAGCGCAGTGTGCAATTCTTCACTGGAGGCATTGAGAGGGATCTCAATTTCCTTGGGGAGCTTCCGGATGGGTTTACCTGCTTTTAGATTAGCAATGCTTTCAGGCTACCCTCTCCGTGGTCTTGTTGAGAGCTTTGGGTAAGCAATAGCTATGTATGCATACCCCTTGGCTGAACGACGAGCGTGATTTTTTCAGCCGTCATGATGATGATAACTTAGCTCAAGCAGATATAATGCTTCAATGATGGGGCTTATTTGATATCAAGAGATTGCGACTCGCTAAAAACAGTGCAGTCCCAACAATCTACAATTGGGGCCTCGGTTGACGTCACGTGTTGACACCTAAGGCCAAATATCCCATATTTGGAATGTTTGGGCTTTCCTGGGATGGCCTTCCAAGGCTGCCTTGGCAGCTGAGAACAAGGGTATGTCGCTTTTGCTGTATTTTATTTTTTTATGAGAATCATACAATCTTTGCATCTTGGCAATTGAGCGTGGCTATGCCTGTTGCTACGGATGATTTTGGTCTTCCTCACTTCACCTTAGAAATTGGGTTGGTCTGTCCGCCAATGGCACATTCTGTTCAATGCGGGATCTAGGCCTTGAATGCCATTGTCTCCTAGGATAAAACAAAGGTTATATACCCTCCTCAGTCATCCGGGCTGTCAGCTGGAACGACCCATCCCCGAAGCTAAAGCGAGGCGCATTACAGTGGGGCACAAAAGCTGCAAGGCGGAAGTGCTGGGTTTTGTGGAAGCTGAGAGAGACAAGCTACAATAATATTCAATGGCAACGTCAAATCAGAATCGAATGATATCGCCCCATTTTGCCCTGGTGGTCTCAGCTCCATCTTGCATTAGTCTGGCCAAACGACATTGCCAATCAACGTCCCAACCGGGACAAACCTGAGAAGCCCATTCAGAGTCTCTAGGTACCTGCCATTGTTATATTTATTTCTCTGTAAGAAAATACTATCTTGCAGAACCTGAGTTGCAGATCCTCGGTCCCATTTGGCCGTTGTCATTGCCCCATTTAGACCACATCTGTCGAAACTATGGAGTGCTGAAGTGAGCTATTGCATGTGCTAATATAGTGTCTATTAGTTTAGCTAGGCGTCCGTATTCGGATCACCCGCCACGGTCCATCCAATAAGCGGTTAGGCAAAAATTCCATAAGACTTGACAGGGGAGAATCATGCACGAATCAGAGATATTTGATTGTTCATAGCAGTGCCCAGGTGGGGCATTCCTTTTCTCCCCACCATGCGCTAAGTACTCATCAATGGAGGCGCGGCTGAACCGCCGAGGATGAGTGCATTCAGCCGTACGCTTTTCTCGGCTGATGGCTCTCGGATTACTCCGTGTTTCCCACTATAATAATATCCTATCCCATTTCCGCCGAAAGGATCTCATGATGAATCGCTTCTTCCTTTCTTAACTATCTGTGATTGTCTCTTTTGGTGCTTCTCTATATACATGCTTGCGACTCTGAGTTCTTAAGCTGTCCACCTCATTACTTCGATACTTTACCCTGACCAACTGTGCTTGACATATACGGTAAGCTACTAATCGCTACATTATCCTTATTATTCTTCTTTTTCTTGTTCGACTTCTACCTTGAACCATTTGGCCCCCCGCTCAGGGTCTTCGTAAACCCCTTAGTCGCAAAATACCACCCCGCTGTTATCTATGGCATAGGGGCTAACAGATCACAGTTCGCACTTAAATTTCTTATATACTATTCCATTGTATTATATCATCTCCATCCACCATGGCTAAGGACGAGTCCAATTCCAGCAGCATGATTGCTCAGATCGAGAAAGTCGTGGCTGCAGCCTTGCGGCCCTTGCCCACCCAAACTGGCGATGGTAGCTATGTACAAAAGCCAACTGTGACGGGACTTGCTAAGGACCTGCTCAATTTTGACCTGGAAGATGCCAAGACTCTGGCGGAGGTTGTCAAAACTGCTGTGACTGGTGAGGCTGTTAATGACAGAGACTATGTGATGGAGCGCGTGGTTCAGGTTTGTATTTCCACGAGGGATTGGCTCTGTTCCCACTCTAACTTCTCTACAGCTTGCTGCTGGCTTGCCTTCGACATCTCGAAATGGCAAGGAGGTGACCAATACCTTCCTCGGCCAATTGTGGGGGGATTTGGAGCACCCGCCTGCCTCGTGAGTCATGCAATGCGCTATTCCAAGGCTAATCTGTATGGAAAATGTCCAATAACTGACTGGTGATGTAGCTATCTTGGACGCGACGCGGCATACCGGAAGGCTGATGGATCGGGAAACGTAGGAATTGTCCCCCTGTAGGTTGAAAATCTCTGCTAAAAAGCCATAGAACCATTATTGGCCTCAGATTGGTGCTGCTAGCACTCCATATGCACGGTCTGTTCGACCTAAGACTATGCAGCCTGTTGCTCTTCCGGAGCCAGAGGCTCTTTTCGATAGTCTCTTGGCCCGGAAGGATTTCAAGGAACACCCAAACAAGATTTCCAGCGTGCTATTCTATCTTGCCTCTATTATCATTCACGGTAGGCTATTGTCCACTAATTTAGATATCTGCGATGAGAGATGGCAGTATCACTGAGACTAACATTTCTTAGACTTGTTCCAGACGGATCCCAGGGACCATACAAAATCTTTGACCTCCTCATACTTGGACTTGTCTCCGCTTTATGGTAACAACCAGAAAGAACAGGATACAGTCAGATCATTCAAGGATGGAAAGTTGAAGCCTGACTGCTTTTCCACAAAGCGGGTTTTAGGGTTCCCCCCGGGCGTTGGCGTCCTTCTCATCATGTTCAATCGTTTCCACAACTCCGTTGCCACCCAACTGGCAGCTATCAATGAAGGTGGCCGTTTCACAAAGCCGGATGAGTCAAATGCTCAAGCTTATGCCACCTGGGATAACGATCTCTTCCAGACCGCAAGATTGGTTACTTGTGGTCTTTATGTTAACATCATTCTGAAGGATTATGTCCGAACTATTCTCAACGTCAACCGAACTGACAGTGTGTGGAGTTTGGATCCCCGTGCGGAGATGAAGGATAGCTTGCTTGGCGAGGCAGCTGCCCAGGCTACCGGAAACCAAGTATCTGTCGAGTTCAATCTTGTTTATCGCTGGCATTCTTGTATCTCGGCTCGGGACGACGAATGGTCGCAGGATCTGTATAAAGAGCTATTTGATGGGCAGGACCCGAAGCAGATGAGTATGCAGCAATTTACGGGCGGTCTTCGCCAATGGGAATCAAAACTCCCAGCAGATCCCCAAGAACGCCCTTTCGCCAAATTGCAACGGCAAGCAGATGGGAAATTTGACGATAATGATTTGGTCAAGATTTTCGAAGAGAGTGTTGAGGATCCTGCCGGAGCTTTTGGTGCATTGAATGTGCCAGAAGTCTTCAGAAGCATCGAGGTTCTTGGCATCAAGCAGGCACGTTCTTGGAATTTGGCAACCTTGAACGAATTCCGTCAGTACTTTGGTTTGGCTTCTTATCAAACCTTTGAAGAAATCAACCCAGATCCATACATCGCGGATCAGCTTAAGCATTTCTATGACCACCCCGACCTCGTTGAGTTGTACCCTGGCCTCGTTGTCGAAGAGGCCAAACAGGCTATGACACCGGGTAGCGGTCTATGCACCAATTTCACGACTTCTAGGGCCATTCTCTCAGATGCAGTTGCCTTGGTTCGTGGCGATCGTTTCTATACCGTTGACTTCACACCGAATCATCTCACAAACTGGGCATTCAATGAGATTAGCAATGATGTCTCCGTTGACGGTGGTCATGTCTTCTATAAACTGGTCAACAAGGCCTTCCCGAATCATTTCCGCCGCGGCTCGGTTTATGCGCACTTCCCGATGGTTGTCCCTGATGAGAACAAGAAGATTTTGACCAGCCTTGGTAAGGTAAATACCTATAGCTTCGATCGACCCTTATACAAAGCCCCGGCTCTCTTTATCAACTCCCACGCTGCTTGCACGAAAATCTTGAAAGACCAAGAAGGATTCAAGGTAGTGTGGGGTGAGAAGATTCAATTTTTGATGGAGAATAGTGGTCGTCCTTATGGCCGAGACTTCGCCTTGTCGGGTGATCTCCCCGCCAACGCAGCTTCTCGAAAGATGATCGGTGGTGCTCTGCACCGTGAGAAGTGGGAATCAGAAGTGAAGGCCTTCTATGAGGACATTACTCTGAAACTCCTCGAGCGAAACTCATTCAAGGTTGCTGGCGTCAATCAGGTCGACATCGTTCGTGATGTTGCAATTCTCGCCCAAGTTCACTTCTGTGCCAACATCTTCTCCCTGTCTCTCAAGACAGAGTCAAACCCAAGAGGCGTGTTCAGCGAGCAGGAGTTGTACCAGATTCTGGCCGTGATTTTCGCAAGTATCTTCTACGATGTTGACCCGTCCAAGTCTTTCCAACTTTGCCAGACAGCTCGCAATGTTGCACAGCAGCTGGGTGAATTGACTCTAGCCAACGTCGAACTCGTCGCTAAGACTGGGTTTATTTCCAACTTGGTCAACCGTCTGCACCGCCATGATATTCTGAGTGAATATGGTGTCCACATGATTCAGCGCTTGCTCGACAGCAAGTTACCGGTTAAGGACGTTGTGTGGTCGCACATTCTTCCCACGGCCGGTGCATTGGTTGCCAATCAAGGCCAACTTTTCTCCCAATGTATTGACTACTACCTCTCCGAAGAAGCGGCGGAGCATCTGGTTGAGATCCAGCGCTTGTCTAGGGAGGACACTCCTGAGGCCGACGAGCTCCTTGTGCGATAGTAAGTTTCTTCATATCACATTTAAGATCTAAGAGGCTATACTTACTGTATATAGCTTCATGGAAGGAGCGAGACTCCGATGCTCGGTGGCATTGCCACGATTTGTCACTAAGCCCACGGTGGTCGAAGATAACGGCGAGAAGGTCACTTTGCAAGCTGGCCAGGAGATCATTTGCAACTTGGTAAGTCTTTTGGTATCCTTTTTACCTTTCGACATTCGGATATTAACAGACTGTGCGAAATATAGGTTGTTGCAGGCCGCGATCCTGTTGCGTTCCCCGATCCCGACAAGGTCCGTCTTGACCGTGACATGAGCCTGTACACTCACTTTGGCTTCGGTCCTCATGAATGCCTGGGCGTCAAAATGTGCCCTCTTGCACTTTCTACCATGCTCAAGGTTCTTGGGCGACTGGATAATGTCCGTCGCGCTCCCGGACCCCAAGGCCATCTGAAGAGGCTTAATGGACTGGGAGGAATCGCCATGTATATGGATGCCAAGCAAAGTAGCTTCTCTCCGTTCCCGATGACCATGAAAATCCAATGGGACGGAGACCTGCCTGCTAGGAGGGAGTAAAACCGCATATCCGAGAACTGCAAAGGATGTGAGTTTTGTCTGAGAGACCTCTACAATGTTTATGGCAGGTTGTTTGTATAGTGTAGTTTCTCAGAGATGGCTCACCGATCAATAAAATTGAAGCTGGCTTTTAATCTGAAGTTCCACGTTTTTCAAAAATAGTTCAGAGACTGTAGACAAGTAGATTCTATTGTATTTTTCTCTACATGTAAGATAAAATCCAACAATTGCATCATAAAGATTGGGAGTTGGAAGTCGGAAAGACAGAGATGCCTGAGGCCCAGCGGGGGAAATCAGCGGCTCCGCCCTTCTACCTTCTGCCGGCACCAGCTTCTCTTCATGTTGCTCGTCGTCCTTTCCCTCTTCTCTTCTATCAACCAACCCTTTCCTGTCATCTTTTCCTTTTGACATACTTAATACCTCCACGTCAAATCTTAAGGGATAACGACCTGCACCCGTTTTCCCTTATTTGACCGACTTCCGATATCTCATCTCTCTCAGCTCTCGGAGTTGAAGCTTCTTACTCAAGTTCCTTCATTGAATGGTAAATTTCGATTTAGCATCTCTTTGACTTTCTTTTTACTGACAGTGAAACATTGCTCAGGTGTTCGTCACGTTGAGTCGATTCGATTTTCGTTGAGCCAGCAAAGCAGCACCAAAAACGTCATAAGGCATCTTTGCGCTTTCTCCGCGACATCGGTCTTTAACGACCTTCTCCACCCTCTCTAGGAGACGACCCTCCTGGAATCTCTCAACTCCCTCATGTTTGACTGGTCAACCGATCGGTATCATGGGGAGAATTAAGAAGGTAGCTAGCCAAAAGCATGAGGCTACAATCGTAAGTTACTATCCGACGGCCTGATGTGCAACCCAACTAAAAAATTTTCCTTTCATCACAGTCACCTTTTTTGCAAGAATTCATAGCACGTGCTACAAGTCTTCCCGTTCCAGAGCTCCCGTCTCTTCTCAACACATTCCCTAAGTTATGGCCGTTCCCACGCGGTGATCTCTACCATTGGATCCATGTCCTGGACCGATTCGATGAGATTCTGGCCGCAACCGTGGAGAAATACTTCCTGAATACTGGCCCTCAGACCCAGCTATTTACCCGGGGTGTTTTGGAGGAATCATATTCGGCCGATGATAGCAAGAAACCCGCAGAGGGGGTTGATGCTAAATTGAATGCCCTGGGATACGGGCCTGATGGAGATAGAGAGCTAGTGGAAGCAATTCTTGATTTCTCTCGCCTTTTGCTCGAGAAATGTGGGAATCGCAGCCTGTACAGCAGCAGCGATCGCCTAGGTGACCTGTTGAATACGACCTCACTCTCTCTCCTACAATCTACATTGCGGCTGTCTCTTTGTTTAGCCCAACGCTACCACTCTCGCCAGCGTGGTACCCACCAACAGTCGGTATTGCAGTCTCACTATGCTCTTGACCTCGAAAAGTTGCAGAAGATCGCAGCACCTTTCCCACGTCCAGTCATCACCAGTAAAACGCCGTTTGCCGCATCTCCCGCCGTATTAACGAAGGGGAAGGAAAATGCAGCTCAGACCAAAATCAACGCCAATGAACTGGTTTCCCTCGTGCGTGATAGCGATGGCTGGGAGGAATGGGGAGATGTTCGAGTCCTCTACTATCCCTCGGGCTCCGAACAGGCCAGAACGACCTCCGAATTTGGCCAGATAGAGCATGGCTCCCACGTTCCAACTACGCCAACCCCATTGCGACGCAGTGCAACACACCCCACTCATTCGAATCTGGGCGCGAATGGAGATGAATCACCAGCCGTCGCCGGTGGGAAGGCAGAAGAGGCCACGCGAGCGGGCAAAGTCCTAGAGCTTCCCTATTCAAAAGTTTCAACCGCAAAAGTGGAAGACCTTCTTACGGTCAACTTGCCTCATCTGCCCCTCGAATCAAAATATGAGCTGCTTCAAAAGCTCCGAGTCGCCAAGGCCTTAACAGAGTCGCGTGCCACGCGAGAACAGATCCTTTCCATCAAGGCACTGGCAGTGACCAACCTAGCCCATGTCCAGCCAGAGAGTACCTTCCAATCAAAGGTTCTACAATCTGACCTGGAACAACCGAAGCGTCTGCAGCTTGCTTACCAGCTTGCTGAAGTGGTTCATCTCGGTGCCAGTGGTGACCTCGAGGTCTCCCGGTCTGTCCAAACTCTGGCGATCCAGGCACTGGATGCGTTAGCCAAGCACAAGGCTCGTGCTGTTGACGTCTGTGCAGCGTTGAGCGTCAATGTCAACCACGGAATCCTCATGTTCTTGACCCGTAAAATGGTCAATGAACTCGGCCCTGAGAACAACGATCCGGATGATGCCTACCACGATGAGTGGCGAGATGCTTTGCTTGCACTCCTTCGCACTCTCCCAAGCTCGAGCACACGTACACCGGAAACCCTGGTTGCAGCAGGTCTGATCCCTATGTTTGTTGATATTTTGAATCTGCGAACTGAAAAGTCCCGCCGAGTCTACTCCAGAATTATGGAGTTCCTTGATACATTTGTGCACGCTGTCCGGGATGCACTGGGTACACTGACAACCGCAAGGGGCTTTGACGCCATGTCTGATTTGATTGACCACGAAACCAAGACCGCGTTTGAGAAGGTCAATCGCGGGGATGGCTTCCCTGCTCAATACAGGAATCCTTCGGTTGACTATCAAATTCCTTACTTCCAGCAGCAGACTCTGCGCTGGATGTTCCGTTTCGTCAACCATATCATGCAGCACAATGGTGGAGGCTTCGACCGTGTTCTGCGAAACTTGATCGATTCGCCTCAGCTGTTGACTTCTCTTCGCCTTGTGTTCGAGAATGCTCGTGTGTTCGGTTCGCATGTTTGGAGCAACGCTGTCAACATTCTCAGCAGCTTCATTCACAACGAGCCTACTAGTTATGCTGTCATCGCCGAGGCTGGCCTCAGCAAGAGCCTTCTTGCGGCAGTGATGGGCCGTGAACTTCAGGTCCTCGAGAAGCCGGCGGCCATTGAGCCTGAAGACCGCGAGAATGAGGCCGAGGCCGAACCCGCCACTCAGCCGCCCAGCGCTGAGGCCGCTACCCAGTCCGAGGAAAAGCAGAAAGATCGGGAGTATGCTATCGTCAGACCCCAGAACACACCTCTTGCACCTGGTATAATGCCCGCAGCTGATGCTCTTGCTTGTATCCCTGGCGCATTTGGAGCCATCTGCTTGAACTCCTCCGGTTTGGACCTCTTCCAGTCCTCCGATGCACTTGAAAGCTTTTTCGAGATCTTTGAGAACCCTGAGCATGTCAAGTGCCTGAAGGATGACCCAGAACTGGTTCGTTCATTGGGCACCACTTTTGATGAGCTTGTTCGACACCACCCGGCATTGAAGACCTCTATTATGTCTGCCGTTCTCGTAATGGCTGCTCGTGTCAACATGCTGGGGCGAGTCAAGGCATGGGAGCTAGGTATGGGAACGAAGATGTGGACTCAAGACGCCGACGGCAAAACAACTCTTTCCGGAGATATCTTTTCATTGTTCCGAGAAATCGGCACAGCCGTTGATGCATCTATAGACGATCCTGCCTCGTTTGGTGCTCCCCAGCTCAACGTGAACACTCTCCCCAACGGTGCTAAGCTTGTCGTTGGGCATCTTGATCATGTGCTTCCTTCGCCTGGCCCCAACTTCGAGCCTAAAGATAAGGATGATCATGGTCTCTCAGCTACGGACTACCTGTTCCCAGCTTTGCGATTCCTAGGTGCTTTCTTTGAGAACCAGACGAATTGCACATCCTTCATCCTGGCCGGCGGCACAGAGTTCTTGTTGGATCTTGCGACACTCCAAAGCTTGGCATTTGATTTCCACAGCACCAACGCCAACCAAGAGATTACCGTGCTTGTTCATATGCTCGCGGAAACAAAGCCTCACCTTGTGCTCCCGTCTCTCGTTCGACGCGCACAGGCGGCAGTGGACAATCTGTCGGCCTTTTGGACTGCGCCTACCGGATCGGGATTCTTCACAGAATTGATTAAACCAGCAGACTCGAAAAAGCCGGCTCTTGAGCCTACTGCTGCTGCTAAATCTGGCACATTCTTCGTGAGGCACTTGAATGCTGTGCTCCTCCTCACCGACGTCCTTCGCGAAGTTTTCGCGTCGCCGCTGTACCAAACTCGACCTGGTCAGTCTACCTCCATTTTTGGCCAAGCCAATCTTGCGGATCACTACTGTTCCCTGATCTCCTCATTGAGTAACCTTCTTGCTTCTTGCGTGTGGGAAGGAATCTTGCTGGAGAAGAACATCCCTGAGAAGTGGCTGAAAGCCACACAGGCCTCTGCCGAAAAGTCCGGAAAGTCAAAGGCTGCTCCGGCTACTGGGAACACCCAGGAGCCTTCAGCAATTACTGGCGCCGAACCTCAACGGGAGGGCACTGGTGCTCCAATGACTGCTCCGGGTCAGCCGAGCCAGGGACTAAAAGAAGATGACACTGAAGTTGATGAACAATGCCCTGCTTTCAAGAATGCACGTACGCTTCGCTACCTTCTAAGCGCTCTGCCAACCTCGATTACGGGCTTCCTGCATAACCTCGGACTCGGTATTATCGGCAAGAGACGCACAGATCCGCTCCAGAAACAGAAAGCGAATGCTATCCTGGTATCAGACGCCATTGCTGAAGGTGTTCTTCGCCAACTGCAGTTTAACCCTGCCAATTCCAGTGATAGCCCCAAGCACCGGTTCGCGTATCTCATTGTCATTCTTTCCCATTTCTCGCACCTTCTCTATGAAGTCTCAGCAGATCGTCCCAGTCCAAACTACTTGACTTCAGTTCTCGTGTCGTTCAATAAAAACAAAGGCCTTAAAGTGTTGAAAGACATTTGTGATGTCTTCTTGGCCGACATCAAGTCTCTTCCATCTGCGGAGTCCATTCCCGACCAGGACAAAGAGCTTGCTGACCGGCTTGCATCCGGGTATGGTGGAATTAAGATCATTCTTGGGTTATTCGCAGACCTCACGGCTGGGAAATTCATTGTGGATTCCAGCCAGACACAAGCCTTGACTTCTCACCCTGAACGGGACCGAGACCGTCCCGATTACTTCCAGCCAGGCCAACTTTTGGTGGAACTTCGCATGGAGATTTTGCCCATGGCTAAAGATATGTGGAACTCGGACTTTGCGACCCAGTCATCGAGTCCGATTGTCCGATTGTTAATAGATATCATGCGGAGCTCCTTAGATGGTGAATATGAGGCTGGTGCGGCTCGCAAAGCAGATACTCCGCCCATATTAGTAGAGATGCCTAAGAAACCATTCGTCGTCCACAAGGAACGAGCAACTGCCTTGCTTGAGAAGGGGTACATGGATGTTGATCTCAATAAAGAAGCCCTTTATCGTTGCAACAATATGTTGGTGGCGGCCGAAGAATACTGCAAGGCGCAGCAATGGCTACGAGCCCCTCCCAGAGTCCCCCCAGGTCTCGGTGATATCAAAACTGGAGTACCCGAGTCTGCTTCTGGCATCGACTCCCTCGACGACCCTGGTATTGGAGATGTTCAACCTTTCCATGGCGCGAGCGCACTCTTGGACCACCGTGGTGCAGCACTCCAATTGCTTCTAGCTCAAGCTACTGGACGACCCGTACCTGACGCACAGCGTCCTCCTGTTCTCGGGGGCGATATTGACTCTGACATGCCCGATGGATTTGCTAGAGCTCTGGACGATGTTCTCAACGACAATGATGAGATGGATAGCGATGACCAAGGCGAGTCATCGAATCAGCGTCGGCCCGAGAGTCGTAATATCGGGGCAAGCTCTTCTGAACCTACCGGGGCATCCCAGGGAGAACCGGTAAGACGTCGCCATGTGGTCACGATCGAAGACCTGGATGCAGAGAGGCAAAACATTCGGTCAAATCTGATCGATCGGGCCCTGGACATTCTTAATGAACACCATGACGTCTCTTTCGAGCTGTCTGACTTGATCACATCGGCTATCAAGAAGCATAGCGAGCCTGTCAACTTCCGTCGAGACATCGGAGAGACCCTCGTTCAATCCCTAGTCTCCTTGCAGATGGAGAACTTCCAAACAGCGGGTAAAAAGATTGCAGCCTATGCACACATTCTTGCATTGACCCTTCAAGACGGTGACATGTACCGCGCCACTCTCGAAGAGCTAAAAGATTGCTTCTCGACTTTCCTTGGATTTATCAAGCTTCCAACGCCCGAGAAGGCTGACCAAGAAACCTTCCCTTGGGTGGGACATGTCCTGCTCATTCTCGAGAAGCTGCTGTCCGATGATTGTCAGCCTCCCAAGATTGCCTGGGAGCTGCCAAATATTGATGATCCCAATCCCGGCGGCGATGAACCAGCCCGTCTTAATGATCCCCTTGTGTCGCTCGAGGAGAAGACCCAGCTATTTGAAGGTCTTGTTGAGATCCTACCGCGAGTAGGCAAGGATGATACACTGGCGCTCTCCATATGCCGTGTTCTTGTCATTCTCACCCGCGAGCGTAGCATTGCCGCCCGCTTTGGTGAAAAGCGGAACCTTCAGCGTTTGTTTGTGATGGTTAAGCAGCTTTCCAGTGCCACAAATGATAAACTTCAAAGCGCCTTCATGCTGATCCTTCGTCACATCGTCGAGGATGAAGCTACTATCCGGCAGATCATGAGGAGTGAGATTGTTGCCGCCTTTGAGTCCAAGACTGCCCGTCAAATTGATACGAACGGCTATGTACGACAGCTGTATCACCTCGTGCTGAGAGCTCCTGATATTTTTGTGGAGGTTACAAATGAAAAGCTGCGGCTGCTCCGATATGACAACCATCAACGTCCACAGGTTCTTGGGTTGAAGTCCGACAAAGATCGGCAACAAAAGCGAGGAAGGCCCATAGGCCTCCTCGAAGAGCACAAGCCAGAATCATCTTCAGCAGCCGAAACTCCTACCCCCGAAGACACGGACAAGGGCAAGGAGGACAAGGGCAAGATCCAAATTAAGGGTGCCGAGCTCAAGGCCCCAATTGTAGAGAACCCGGATGGTGTTATTCATTACCTGCTTTCGGAACTTCTATCATACAAGGATGTGGACGACAAAGAAACGGGTCCTGAATTCCCAGAACAGGCGGGTGACCAATCTGATACTCAAACTGATGTTGAGATGGCGGTGGACGAGGCAACGCCTTCAATTTCGAGCACTGCCGAGGGACATGCATCTCGTGGTTCCAAGAAGGCAGAGAAGCCCCAATTTAAGGCAGATGACCATCCAATTTACATATACCGCTGCTTGCTCCTTCAGTGCTTGACAGAACTTCTTTCCTCTTACAACCGGACCAAGGTCGAGTTCATCAACTTTTCTCGCAAGGCTGATCCTCTGGCCACTACGCCCTCCAAACCACGCTCTGGCGTTCTGAACTATTTGTTGAACGTGCTTGTTCCCCTCGGCACTATGGATCATGATGAGTCTTTGACATTCAAAAAGCGCAGCATCACTTCCACATGGACCATGCAAGTGCTTGTTGCGCTTTGCACCAAGACCGGCGAATATGGCGGTGTTGGTCGGCGTCGCACTGACCCAAAGTATGAGGAGGATGAGCCTGAGCTTGCTTTTGTCCGCCGTTTTGTGCTGGAGCATGCTCTCCGGTCCTACAAAGATGCTATGGCCTCTACCGAATCCCTAGACGTGAAGTATTCCAAGCTCATGTCTCTTGCTGATCTCTTCGATAAAATGCTCAGTGGCTACTCCTTCACCAACGACGCGGGCTTCCCAACCTCAACCAGGCAGCTCGCGAAGACCATGTTCGAAAAGAATTTTATCCCCGCTCTCACTTCTTCAGTCGCCGATGTCGATTTGAATTTCCCATCCTCCAGGCGTGTCATTAAGTATATTCTCCGTCCCTTGAATAAACTTACGCAGACTGCCGTACTTCTGAGCGAGAACTCGGACATTAATATCCAAGGCGATAACGAGGATGATGAGATCTCGTCGGCAACTTCCGTTTCTGACATGGAAGATGAACGCGAAGAAACACCTGACCTCTTCCGTCACTCTACTCTTGGCATGCTAGAGCCTCGTCACGACGAGGAAGAGAGTAGTACCGAAGAATCGGAGGGTGAAGACGATGAGATGTACGATGATGAATACGACGAAGAAATGGACTATGACGAGGACGTCGCCGAAGATGATGGTGAAGTCGTCAGTGACGAAGACGACGACGGCATGGGTCCAATCGAAGGTCTCTCTGGTGATGCAGTCGAAGTCATCCTCGACGAAGATGATGATGAAGACGAGGATGATGAAGATGATGATCACGACCATTTGGACATGCATGATGACATGTATGACGGAGAAATCGGTGGTGACCGAGACAACGAAAGCCTCGAAGATGGCGAAGAGGACGAATGGGAAAGCGAAGAAATGACCGAAGACGAAGAGGAGGTCGAGATGATGAACCAATTCGAAGATGAAATGGCCGATATCAGACAATCCACCCGGCACCAAGGTGAGGATCAACATCTTGGTGACCTATTCCGTGCCCTAAATGGTACAGGTGTTGATGATCTCCATGGAGATGCCCTAGGTGGTGACATTCATGAAGAAATCCTTGATGACCTCGATGAAGATGGTTTGTCCCTCCTTAGACTACTGAGGCAACTGCCAGTGCCGCTGCTAGAACCAGCCTTGCTGACATCCGGTCCAGTTGAAGACGAAGACGAAATGGATGAACTTGACGAGGACATGGATGATTTCGATGAAGAGCAAGGATCTTATGGGGATATGGAAGGTGAGTCCCAAGTATCCTAACGATTTTCTCACATCATTACTGACTCGCTTAGAAGACGATGATCTTCTGGAGCCATGGGGATGGGAAGGCGATGAGCCTCCAATGGCCCGAGGAAATCCCCGATCCCGCTTCCACGGAGCTCCACCAGCCTGGACTACCGTCTCTAGCATTCCACATGGCCAATCCGGTCTTGTTCCCATCCAGCCTTACCACCGTGTCCACCGAACCCAAATCCCGTCCCGTGGCAACGACGATGGCACTAATCCTCTTCTTGTCCGGACTGACCGCCCAGATCCCGCCGTCCCACCTCGTGGGGCTGCTTCTGATCCTTTCGCCGATTGGGGCCAGTCTATAGACCCTGCAGGTGGCCGGGTTGTTGCCATGGATAGCCCCATCAGCTTCATGAATGCCATTATGCAAGCCATTGGGGGACAGGCGGCGCCAGGTTTCGGCGTTGTCACTCGCCCTGATGGTATTCATGTTCATGTCGACCGACGGGCAGTCTTGCCTGGTCGTATCCAGGATATGCTTGGAATCCCTCGAGGAGCAGGCCCTCCAACTCGCACTCGCGGCGACGACCCTCACACTGCCGTCAAGTTTGGTCTTGGTACCACCAGAAACCGCTGGCAAGAAGAGGCCCGTATTATCTTCAGCAGCCAGTACGTTGAGCGGACCCAGCGCATCGTCAACTCCATTCTGAAGCTCTTGGTTCCCCCTGCCATTGAGGAGGAGAAGCAGCGCCAGAAGCTCGCGGAAGAGGAACGCAAACGTCTTCAAGCCGAAAGGGCTGAGAAGGAGCGCCAAGATCGCATTGCCGCGGAAGAAAAACAGCGCGAGCTTAAGCAAAAGGAGGAGGAAGAAAACGCCCGATTACAGGCAGAGAAAGAACAACAGGAAGCCGAGCGCCAAGCTGCTGGAGTCGATGAGCCCATGGAAGATGTCCAAGAAACCGATACTACTACTGAGACCACTGACCTATCTACTCAACCGGAAGCCCAGCCCACTGAACCTGCTCGTCGAGTCTACACGAACATCAGGGGCCGCCAAGTTGACATTACCGGTCTGGAGATTGATTCAGAATATCTAGAGGCTCTGCCTGAGGAACTTCGTGAGGAAGTCATCATGCAACAGCTTGCTGAGCATCGGTCCCAGGCTGCCGCCGCGGGTGAGGAAGATACTGAGATAAACCAAGAATTCCTTGAGGCCTTGCCTGCCGAAATCCGCGAAGAATTGTTGCAACAAGAATTGGCCGATCGACGCCGGCGAGAACGTGAGACCGCGCGACGACAGGCGGCGGCCACTGCTGGTAGTGCTAGCGCTACAGCTTCTGGCACTCATCCGGCAGAAGAAATGGATGCTGTCAGCTTCCTTGCCACTCTCGACCCCTCTTTGCGTCAGGCTGTTCTAGCCGACCAGCCCGAGGATGTTCTCGCAACTTTGGGCCCAGAGTACTTGACCGAAGCCCGTGGTATGGGGGGTAGCGGCCGACGGATGGCCCAGTTCGGTGACATGAGTGCCATTGATCACCGACAGAGAACTGAGCCTGCTGCCGACCAAGAGCCGAAGAAAGAGCAGAGACGTCAAATTGTTCAAATGCTTGACAAGGCTGGTGTTGCAACCCTTCTACGCCTCATGTTCATGCCTCTGCAGGGCAACGCTCGCCATCAATTGAATGATATTCTTCACAATGTTTGTGAGAACCGCCAGAACCGGAGTGAGGTAATTAGCGTTCTTCTTTCGATCTTGCAAGATGGCAGCGTTGATTCCACTGCCATCGAACGCAGCTTTTCTCATCTTTCTTTGCGTGCAAAGGCACCAGGAGCACAAAAGACGCCACAGTCTAAGCGAACCCTCGCTATCCAGACTGCTTCGAGCGTCAGCAGTGAAGTGACTCCAATCATGGTTATCCAACAATGCATCGCTGCGCTGTCTTTCCTTTCGCAGTACAACCCTCACATTGCTTGGTTCTTCCTGACGGAGCATGACTCTGCCTCAACTGGTAAACTCAAGTCATTGCGCAAGGGCAAAGGCAAAGAAAACCGAGCTAACAAGTTCGCTCTGAATGCACTGCTTTCTCTCCTAGATCGCAAGTTGATAATGGAAAGCCCTAATTGCATGGAGCAACTGTCTAGCCTCCTTAGCAGCATCACACAGCCATTGACTGTTCTCCTTCGTCGCGAGAAGGAGCGACAGGAAGACGGCAAGGGCAAGAAGCCCGAGAGTCCTCAAATCGAAGCATCTGCCGATCAACCTGCTGAGACTGCCGATTCCAGTATGGACACATCCATGACTGATGCTCCACTTCCCACTGTGGAAACCCCTGGTGCCCCTGGTCAAGAGGCCGCAGAGGGCGAAGAAGCTACTTCAACTGAAGCCAAGAAATCCGAAGATTCCAAGGAGCCCGCCGAGGACGAGAAGCGCAAGAAGCGAACCATCGAGCCTCCTGTCGTTCCGGATCACAACCTCCGACTGGTTGTTCAAATCCTTGCGGCTCGTGAGTGCAATGGCAAGATATTCCGCGATACACTTTCCACCATCAACAATCTTTCTGCTGTTCCTGGAGCTAGAGACGTGATCGGCAATGAATTGGTTGCTCAAGCGCAAGCCCTTAGTGATACCATCCTAGCTGATTTGGGGGATCTTCTCCCTCATATCCACCAGGCTAAGACTGGCACTGATATGCAAGGTCTTGCTCTAGCCAAGTTCTCCCCAGCTAGTTCTGACCAGGCGAAATTGCTACGTATCCTGACCGCACTTGATTATCTGTTTGACCAAGCACGAGCGGACAAGTCCAAGGATGTTGAGGCCGGGTCCGCTCCCAAGGAGGACGTGCTTAAGAAACTGTATGAAAGCGCCACCTTCGGCCCGCTTTGGACCAAACTGAGTGACTGCTTGACTGTCATTCGGCAGAAGGAAAATATGCTGAACGTGGCTACTATTCTCCTCCCTCTCATTGAAGCATTGATGGTCGTCTGCAAGAACACCACGCTGAAGGACCAGCCGCTGTCTCGCGGCAGCCGTGAATTGTCAGTCAACAGCGCCCAAACTGATGCTGGTCTCAGCATGGAGAATATCTTCTTCAAGTTCACCGAAGAACATCGCAAGATTCTCAATGAGCTCGTCCGCCAGAACCCTCGCCTGATGAGCGGCACATTCTCCCTATTGGTCAAGAACCCCAAGGTCCTAGAATTCGACAACAAACGCAACTACTTTACTCGGCGTGTCCACTCCCGCGGTGCCGAACCTCGCCACCCTCATCCTCCTCTTCAGCTCTCTGTGCGCAGAGCTGAGGTTTTCCTCGACTCTTTCAAGTCCTTGTACTTCAAGAGCGCAGATGAGTTGAAATATGGCAAATTGAATGTACGATTCCATGGCGAAGAGGGTGTCGATGCTGGTGGTGTCACCAGAGAATGGTTCCAGGTTCTTGCCCGTGGCATGTTCAACCCCAACTACGCCTTGTTCATCCCTGTCGCCGCTGACCGGACCACCTTCCACCCCAACCGCCTCAGTGGGGTCAACTCAGAACATCTCATGTTCTTTAAATTTATCGGGCGGATCATCGGTAAGGCCTTGTACGAAGGCCGTGTCCTCGACTGCCACTTCAGCCGAGCAGTCTACAAGAATATCCTCGGACGAGCCGTATCTATCAAGGATATGGAAACGCTCGACTTGGACTACTACAAATCACTTCTGTGGATGCTAGAGAATGACATTACCGATATCATTACCGAGACCTTTGCTATTGAAACCGATGACTTTGGTGAGAAGCAGGTCATCGACCTGAAGCCCGGTGGTCACGACATTCCCGTTACACAAGAGAACAAAGAGGAGTACGTTCAGCGCGTGGTCGAATATCGACTCGTCGAGTCGGTTCGCGAGCAACTAGACAACTTCCTCAAGGGTTTCCACGAAATCATTCCTCCCGAGTTGATCTCCATTTTCAACGAACAGGAGCTGGAACTTTTGATTTCTGGTCTTCCTGAGATTGATGTGGACGAGTGGAAGAACAATACTGAGTATCACAACTACTCCGCGTCCTCCTCACAGATCCAGTGGTTCTGGCGTGCTGTCCGCTCATTCGACAAGGAGGAGCGTGCCAAGCTTCTACAGTTCGTCACTGGAACCAGTAAAGTTCCTCTCAATGGCTTCAAGGAGCTTGAGGGTATGAACGGTGTGAGCAAGTTCAACATCCATCGCGACTATGGCCATAAGGATCGCCTTCCCAGCTCGCATACCTGTTTCAACCGTAAGTTTTTTCCCAACATTTCTTGGCTGCATTAGCGCAATTTACTAACTATTCTAAACAGAGCTTGATCTTCCTGAGTATGAAAGTTACGAAGATCTCCGTCAACGCCTTTACACAGCCGTCACGGCTGGAAGTGAATACTTCGGGTTTGCCTAAACTGTTGTCCTATTCTACGGCGCAGGAATGGTTTCATCAAGCCAAAGCATTGTATGGCGTTTCTCTCTCGATTCTTACGGGATTTTCTTTTTATCGGGGACGAATGAGGAAAGTATGGAAGGCTGGCATAGGCCAGCGAGAAGTTTCTTTATGAGAAGACGAAAACCGAGGCACCTGGTAAGGGATTCGGTTGAAGTGCAGGTCAACTGTGTTCTTTCCAGAGCCCTCTTTATGTACTTAGATTGCTACATTTATTTCTTTTCCTTCAAACTCGCTGCATGTATATCTCTTTACTAGTTCGTAGAACTTCATACTCCGTATGCAGGTTATGGCTTCCTTGGATGGCGAAGGGGGCTTATATCATCAGGCGGTGAGGCCCGTCACGGGACTGCATAGAAAAAAAAAAGGCATGCGGGGCCGCGGAGGAAAACGATTTTTTGAGCCGAACACGGTTATCTTGGAGAAGATTGTGTTTTAGGCTCCTTTGAATTAAAACTCTCTCTTTTTACTGTTTCACAACTTCTACATCATGTCGACCAACTCTATCAAGCTCTTGACTGGCAACAGTCACCCGGAACTAGCCAACCTAGTTGCCGACCGGTATGTGCAACTGACGAGGTTAAGAATGGGCAACCGGCTAATTCTAGAGCTATAAATCAGGCTCGGCATTGAGTTGACCAAGATTATGGTCCTGCAATACTCCAACCAAGAAACCAGTGTCACAATCGGAGAGAGCGTGCGGGACGAAGATGGTACGAGCATCCCACTTTAATCGTGATATCAAGACCCCCACTCATATATATGCCTTGTCGCAGTCTTCATTCTCCAATCCACAAAACCCAATGATATCAACGATGGACTCATGGAGCTCCTGATCATGATCAACGCTTGCAAGACCGCCTCGGCCCGCCGCATCACAGCCGTCATCCCCAACTTCCCTTATGCCCGCCAAGATAAGAAGGACAAGAGCCGTGCTCCCATCACCGCCAAGCTGATGGCAAACATGCTCCAGACCGCCGGCTGTAACCACGTCATTACCATGGACCTGCACGCCAGCCAGATCCAGGGCTTCTTCAACGTCCCCGTCGACAACCTGTACGCCGAGCCCAGCATGCTCAAGTACATCCGTGAGAATCTCGATGTCAGCAACTGCGTCATCGTCAGCCCGGATGCTGGTGGTGCCAAGCGGTGAGTTGTGCCCTGTCTCGATAATATAGATGTATCTGTATGCTGGGGTAGTTCCGGGACTAATTTAGATTGCGCTTAGTGCTACTGCCATTGCTGATCGCCTGGACTTGCAATTCGCGCTTATTCACAAGGAACGTGCCCGGCCCAACGAGGTTTCGCGCATGGTTCTTGTCGGTAATGTGAAGGACAAGGTCGCTATCATCGTCGACGATATGGCCGACACCTGCGGCACGCTCGCTAAGGCTGCTGAGACTGTCATGCAGCACGGCGCCACTGAAGTCAACGCCATCGTTGTGCACGGCATTCTGTCCGGCAAGGCAATTGAGAACCTGAACGGTAGCTGCCTCAAGCGGTATGTATACACCCGCATACTAGCGAAAGGTCGCTTTTGACTAACTCTTTCCTCGCAGCATTATCGTCAGCAACACTGTCCCATTGGGCGACAAGCAAGAGCAGTGTGACAAGATCCATACGATCGATATCAGCCCTACATTGGCAGAGGCATGCCGCCGTACACACAACGGCGAGTCAGTTAGCTTCTTGTTCTCGCACACCGTGGGATAAATCTGAGGCAGAAATGAATTGTTACATGAAGACAGAGGATCAAATCTACGGGTTGTCCTAGTGATTGCCTACGAGTGTGGGTGCGAAACCGTGGAGTGAGCGGGAAACAAAAATACGATTTTTATGACCCTTTTTATTAGCCGGACGAGGATGTTAGTCCCCGGGTGTTTTATTATTGTTTATTGTGCTTGTTTTTTTTTTCTTTAAGAGAGAGACCGACTTTTAAATGTTGGCTGTACGCAGTTCTCTCTGGCGGAAGTTGGTTATCCTTGGTTGGGTCGGTTGCATCGTGCATGTGCGTTCTCTTCATATGCAGAGTACTTGCTGTTTGGTTTAAATAATTTGAAGGTCTTGGGACTGTTTCACAACATTCAATTAGACATGGTGTTTTTCTATGGGAGTGCTGCTATGACTGTGTTGACTTTGCTATTTCAAATGATGCAGTTATCGAGCCGTTTGAAAGGCGTGGTTGGATATAAAAGAGCCATGTAGCTATGCATTTGAAGGCCATGCTAACTCTTGTTTGATCATAAGGATATCAAGGTCGACCGGAAACACATCCGATAGTGGACTTCCTTGTAATACATGTACCTCCCAAATTATGTACTCCTGACCACAAAGTGCAGTCATGAAAAATATAAATCCGAATGGTAACACACGTGAACACGTGACCCGTATACATATTGACGGGAAGTTACTAGGAGCGGGGGAGGATTTAAGGTCATACTAGTATGATTATTGAACTAGTGTATAAGTGGAAGTTCATTCAAGTGGAGATCAGTCCACAAAGAGGGGGAAGGAGACAACTACAAACTCCACTACGCCTCCTTGAAAAAGCGAGCAATTGACAGAACTGAGTATTGAAATTTGCATGCACTCCATTCAAAAAAAAAAAGGGTCATCAAAAAAAGGTAGGTTCAACACAGATGGAGTATCAACCACTCAGCCTGCTTCGTACGTTTTGAAACCTGTTCCCCGTCTCTTTTCTTGTTCCCTTTTCTTTTTATCAGACATGTATCCTCCGCGCCCCTGAGAGTGATTCATTTTTTGTGAATTCCCCTCAAATCATCCCAGAGACGTGAAGCTCCTCCATTAAACCCCATCGCCGCAGAACGAAATCATAAAACCGCGGGTTTGGAAGTTTACTTCCGCATGGAGGAAGCCCTCCGCTTGCGGAGCTCATCACGCTTGGCCTTCTCCTCGTGGACACGGCCGGCAAGGAGCTTAGCGTAGTCGTTACTATGTAACCGTTAGTTCAGATGTCTTCCAAAATCAAACCAATACACCCGTAGATCATGGCATAGAAACAGAAAAGAGGGAGTCTTACGCAGCATCGCGGGCAGTCTCAGCACGGCGGCGCTTGATGGCAACACGTTGGCGCTTGCGCTGGAGACGCTGGGGGGTAACCAGACGCTGGATCTTGGGGGCCTTGGTGTAATCCTTCTTGCCCTCCTTGGTGACGGTACGGCGGATGACGAACTTGCGGACGTCGTCCTTCTTGTCGAGACCGAAGAAGCGGCGGATCTTGGTGGCACGCTTGGGGCCGAGACGCTTGGGGACAACGGTGTCGGTGAGACCGGGGAGCTCACCCTCGCCCTGCTTGACGATGGACAGAGCAAGGACGGAAAGGTCCAGACCGGTGATGGCACCACGGACGGACTTGCGCTTGCGCTCACCGGTGCGGCGGGGGCGGTAGCAGCTGTGACCGTCGGCGAGGAGCAGACGGGTACGGGTGGGGAGGAGAACTGTAGAAATAATTCGATGAGTATCCTGCGGGTTGTTGATTGTATCCCTGGGGTTGGATATAATTTTTTTGATCATTCCCCAGGTTGTTGTGCGGATTTGTACGTACCACCCTGCTTCATGGGGAAACCTGTTAAAAAATCGTCAGCATGGTCCTCGTTGTGTGCGTTTTAATTCCATCCTCCATCATCGAGTTGTTGCTCCGACATTGGAAATAGAGAGGGAATGGTATGCGTACCCTGCTTGTCGTTACCACCGGTAATCTTGAACACGTAACCGTTGAACTCATCACCGAGAGCATCGCCGGCAACCTAATCAAAGAAATCCTTATTAGCCAGTCGTTCTCCATAGTCGTGTATGTGTATGTGTATGTTGATCGATTTGAATGTCGGACAGTCGGGGAAGGATGAGGTTCAAGGGAGTGCTGACTTCGGTGCCCATGCGCTTCTCCATGAAGGGACGCAGCTTGCGCTCATCGTCGATCTCGATGATTTTCTGGGACCCATTGGCCGGGTAGGAGATGTTGAGCTTCATCTTGACGGAGGCGGCGCGGTCAAGACGGTAGCGCGTGTGTTGTCGATTTGTGAGATTGTCGTCGAAGGAGTCTGTATTGTGGATTTTTTAGTTCGCCGGCTTAGCGAGGTGCAAGTCACGTGTCACGTGTGGGAAGTAGGGCTTGAGTCTGCTAAATTAGGTTTAGCGTGATGTATTGGGTCATGTGACTTGCCTCAGCACCCAGGCATTTGCTTTTCTTCGTCCATCAACTCCGCAAGTCAAGTTCACAAAATGTTGTGGCATGGGTGCCTACAGAGCGCTGAAAACTCCCAAATAACTGTATTTTCAATAATGACCATGCAACTCGCCCCCGGCAACTATACACCCAAGAGGCAACACGTATCCAGGACCACCAACAACTACCGCTTTCTTTCCGCCTTGAACCAACCCATTGCTCCTTTACTCAGGCGTGGGACCTGCTAATGAGAGTTTTGAATTTAACCGACCTAGTTTCACCAACGGAATGATGAATGAATGAATGTTTCGGGTCATGGTTCAGTCCCGACCGGCCGAACTTCAACTTTTATATATCAATACTGAACACGGTCTCACAAGGCGACTCATTGACAGCCACCACGAGCCTTATACGACAATCGCAAATTAACAGCCTCCACTAACCATATTTGACTTCATACTGGACCTTTGGAGTGAACCATTGGCCTGTGGGGCCCTGCAAACGCTAGAAGTGCACAGATCATTGAGACAGTGTCATAGATGCAAACAACCCTTGGATTTACTATCTCATATGATAGATGAATAGGGGGTTCCAAGTATGGAGACTCAACGATGCCGAGTATTTATTGACTAATTTCAGTGCCCATTTCAGCTATCATGTATAAGAATAATCGACTGATTATGCGGCCCCTATCCTGGACAATTTAGGGACAATTTAGGGCTTCAGAAATATGATCCTTTGGCTCAAAATAACATTAGGGACGTTCAAGGTCATATTAAGAAACTACTACAATGTGTTTTTTTGGATGTCTCTAATATCTTCTCCATCTCAGTGTTAGCGTTAAAACAAGAATGAGAACTAAATCGTACCTTTTCTCCATACTTTATTCTCCCGTATCCATTTCCTAATAGAAACATTATGTGTCTCAGTCTCCGCTCTAAAGATCTGCAGTATACAATGTCTTGGCACGTCCATAGTGCATCTCAACCCATTTCGTGTCAGACGGCAAATAGGTCAAAAGAATATCAAATCATTGAGACAATGCGAAACAGCATGCCACGTTTGCTGGGCTTTATATGAGATGCAAGCAGGTTGGTCTCCACTATTTAGACTGACGAATGTAAAAGAACTGGAGAACCTAATTTCACCAGGCCTAGATACAGGAGAAAAGACAGATCAAGAAACTGTGGCCCAATCCAAGTCAAAAGAAGTTAAAATTAACGACTCTAATTTGCCTCCGATATTAGTCTATCGGCTGTCTCCGAGCCGCGCGGCCAATCTACAAATATGACGCTAGCTTTATCTGTGTTATCTCTTGCGTACTCTAGCTTTAGCTTATGATCATGATCGGTTTATATGTCTTCTTTTTATTTCCCTGTCGTGTTTCTGGAGAAACTGCCACATACCCAACCTTGCCGGTTCTTCTTGTCCGAGTGGAGATTTCCTCGTAATCTCTAATTCTCTGCAGTGCTGGATAACCTTTTCGTTTCCTGCAGAATTTGAGAGACATTTGTTTCCGATTGCATTGTCTCGCATTGTTATTGGGGCCCAGCTCGACAACGTACACTTTGCCATCGGAACCATCTGTGGCAACATTTTTTTTTATATCCGAAACAAGCTGAAGACCTATGTTCCAAGCTCGACACTGCTAAACTGGGCCTATTCAGCCTATTCTGGCATCTGTCCATTCAACTGTCACCATGACGCGCCTGTATAACCGTTTCTACGCACTGTCTGCTGTTGCACTCTGTATGATTTTCATATCGGCATGGTTTTTAACGTCACGGAGTCTCTCCGGTATAGTTCCTTCGGTATCAGAGCCGTTCCAAGTAGCTAGTACATTTGACCAGCGATTGGTCGTGTTCGGGGATTCATGGAGCGATAATAAATCTGGCGAGCAACAGGGCAAGATATGGACGGACTGGCTATGTTCAATGGTAAGATACCACCTGGGAGGAGTTTACACGGGGAGAAACAAGCATCATATCTGACTGAAACAATTTGAAACATGATTAGTTCTCCTGCCACCAAGAGAATCTAGCGCAGACAGCAAATCCACTTCAAAAAGACAAGAACATTGGCGCAGTGGTCGACAACAAAGAACTCGATCTACTAGGCCGAATGTCTCAGACCCACCTCGCAGACTTTAAGTCCCAGCTCCAGCAATGGCTAGATGCCGAGTCAGCCGTGACGAAGGGCCTCTCCGAGGAAGCGGTCCGGTCCCGCCAGGACCGGACGATCTTCGTCGTTTCTTTCGGGGTCTGGGATATCTGGGGTCTAATTACAAAGGACTACGACGGAGCAAGAAAATCGGTTGAGCGGCGTATTGCAACGCTAATGGGTCAACTCGACGTACTGTCTGCGCAATGGGGCACAACGGAGCTGAAACTGATTCTGACGCAGACGGTCGACGTGACTTTCCTACCTGGGTTCAAATCCGCTGGTTATCAGTACAAGGATACGGTGCAGATCCTGGAAGAGTGGAATAGGAAGCTACGTGAAGTGGTTGGCGAGTGGAGTCATGGCACCGTGTATCTCTTTGATACTAATGCTTTTATGATGGACCGGATCCGTGACTGGCAGCTCTATGCGGCGGGGATTGAGGAGGAGGATGGTCTAGGGAAGAATTTGGATGGGTGGGAAAATGTCGAAGAGCCTTGTATTGAGAGTGGGTTCCGGGTCATGATGTCAAAGGGAAAAAACCAGTGTGAGCATCCAGATAAATATCTGTTTTGGTAAGTGGTCTCCTTTCCATCGTCATCACCTACCATTGCTATAAGAATCGGGAAGGAGGAAGGGATCGACGGATGAAAATGCCCTTTTTTGCTGACCGTAACATGGATATTCAGGAACGAAATGCATTTGGGACCTTCAGCTCAGCGACTCATGGCTACTGATATCTACCATGGGATTGATATTCTGTTGAACCCTAAAGGAGTGTCCCCGAAGCGCCACAACCGACAGGGGTTTGCAGCTTAGACATTGTCATCAAACGGCATTCATAACTCAAAAAGAAAGAAAAAGAAAAGAAAAGAAAAGTGACAAATATGACGTCTCCAAAGGGAGGGGTCTATAGCAATGTCGGTACCCGAGCAGAGTCAAACGCAACTATACTTGATGCGGGTAGTCAAAAATGGCCAGGTTCCAGTGAGGGCAAGGGTTCAAAGGTGGATCTTGACTTTGAATCAAAGAAGGGTAGGGTAGTACCGATGTCAAACTGGAACTGGATGGAAAGATCCAGATATTCCCCGAGACAAGAAATAGGGGAAAAGGTGGTATTGTTCCTCGAAAGCTAGTCCCTGTGATCGACCTCCTAGTTTGAAAAAAATATATATATATATTATCTATGAATAAGAAGCAGATGACAATGCTTAGAACAAGTAAAGTGGAATGAGAAAATAGCGAACTAGTGAACGTGTTGGTTCGATTTTCTTTTGTCTAATTTGACGGGGAACCGATTTAGGAAACCCCCCGACCAATCAAACTGGAAGTTAACGACAGGCTCGATCAAGCGGGTCGCCGCATCCGGAGACAAAGAAAACAATGACTCTAGTGCCTTGGCCCTCAAGATTAGGGGACTTTTTCTCAATTGACACCTCATATTTTTTTCGTTTCTTCAAATGTTTGGTTGGGGTTAATATCTGAAGGGTACCGTATCGTTGCAATTTCATATAGGAAAAAGTTGAGATTTTCATTATAACAAAGAAAACCATTTCGTACTTTTGAATTTATTTATCTCGGTTGGCTCGGTCAAAATATCAAGGGATCTAGAGCTATTGTCAAAGAATAAGCCGCTAGACAGGGATTCCGGGGGAGAGAAACCAACCCAAGACAAAGAAACCCGCGCTTTTTAGGGCTTTTGGGTCCAAACGCTATACTTCGCTTTGTCTAATCCCTGATATTCCCCAGTCTTTCAATCAATTCTTATTATTATTTTCCTTTTCTCCTCTGATTCATTTTCTTTGTTTCTCGCTTCTAGCCCCCTCTCTCTTTCTTTTCTTGTTATTTCTTGGGGCCTAGTCGCTCTCTACCTACTCTACTCACTTCCACCTTCTCTTTCAGAGGGTTATACTTTCTTACCTTTCCCTTGTGGCCTATTTCTTTCATTCAAATTTCGCCTTCGAGCCCTTTCATTGAAAAGTATTAAATAAATGTCTTACGATCGAGTTCTCCCCAACCCTGTTGCTCTACGCTATGAGTCTGCCCAAGTCACTCTCGTTAGACCGAGCAATCTACTCGATCACAAAATCATGAACGAAGGATTGCCCAAATCTGCCATGGCCATGAGACATCCTGCCGACGGTGGTCCAGTTGGGGCTGCAGTCAAATATCCTGATCCTCGATCAACGGGGGTACTCCAGACACATCAACATATCTCCCTGACTGCATCCAAAGAGGCACACAAGATGTCCTCTGGCGCTCTCAAACCTGTCGGCCCTATCATCTCCACCAAGGAATTGCCCATGCGAGAAAGATCAGACCGATCATCGTCTTCTTCAGCCAGCATCACCAGTCCCGTCAAATCACAGAAAGAGAATACCATGCAATTTTGTCTCTGTCAACCGGATCCGAAAATTCCTCGGCCTCGTAATGGTGAGTTGATACTGTCCGCACCGTCACTAGAGCTTGGCAAGTGCTTTTTCGATTGTTTCTTTTTTGGTCATCAGTAGCCAGATCTGATCTTTCGAACACATGGAACATGGCTAATATTTCGCGGAAACTTAGCTTTTATTCTGTATCGTCAGCATTATCAGGCCATGGTGGTCGCTCATAACCCTGGCTTGGCCAATCCCGAGATCTCCAAGATCATCGGAGAACAGTGGCGATCTCTTTCGGAGGATGACAAGAGTAAATGGAAGGCACTTGCAGAGGTAAGACAGATTTTCTATGGCAATGTGATTGCAAACGCTAATAATTACACCAGGAGGAAAAAGCTCGGCATCAGCAGCAATATCCTGACTACCGCTACCAGCCTCGGCGGTATGGTCGGGATGGAAGCGCGCGGAGTGCGACGTCAGGCATTGGGCACAACCCATCTGGCTCATCACACTGTAACAGATGTGGTGGTCGATTGATGAATGCGCCCGCTTCCCCCATGACCCCATTCACACCCAGCAGTGGGCCTGGGTATCGACCACCATCAAACTTTTCAGCATCATCACCACACCCAAATGGGTTGCCGCCAAGAAGCGCCATAGGCCGCGAGAAAGATCTCAATCCAGTACCGAAGCCGGCCAAGATGGATCATGATCCCCGTTCTCGTCAAAGACACTGGGAAGAACCCGGTGGTCGATCTCCTGATAATAAACGCCGCCGAGTATCCCACGGCTCATTCAAGCCCACTTTACACCCCTCCTACCGGGACCGCAGTCCTGGCAGTGGCATACCGGAGTCACCGCACCCGATGACCCCCTGGAGTGCTCGCCCTGATATGCCTCCACGCCATCTCCCCATGCTTCAACCGCAACTGCCATACCAAAGTGTTCCGGGACAATCGCACCCTGACCCCAGTCTGAAGCTGCCGCCACTCCAGACGACAACACCAATGACTCCCATGACTCCCTACCCTCCAGAAGGATCCAGTGTCGAAGCAACAGTCATGACAATACCCTTCCTCAACAAGATCAAAGTCCTCGCCAAGATCTCCCCACCACTCCTCCCCTCATTCCGCGACGGCATCCCCCCAGCCCGCGGCCCTGTCATCGCCGTCGACGGCCAAGACCCCGATCTCGTCCAAACAGCCGTCGAATACCTCAACAACCTCCTAAAAAAGGAAACAAAGTACCACGTACGGGTATTTGACGGTCCAGAAATCAAACCACCCCGACCCATCTCCGCAGAAGCAGGCCAGATGGGCGACGCCACAGTCGACTACCTCAACACCATCTCAGCCTGGCACCGGATCTCTGACGAAGTCGTCGGTTTCGTGAAATCCGCCTCGAGAGCTGGCTCCGTCGACGCCCGCTCCACAACAACAGAAGAGGAAACCCCCGCTCCAAATGTCTCCCCCCGCGCCCTCATTCCCAAGACCGCAAACATGCACATCCACTCCCCAGCCCAGTCAAGCGAAAACGGCTCCGAGGTCAGCGCCATCACAACAGCCAGCCACTACGGCGTGCCAATCGCGCTCGTCCCGCGCTACCAGCTCACTACGGCGGACGCATTCGCCTGCTCCACGCCCATCGGCGACTCCTACGCACCGCTCGATCACTGGCAGTGGATGGCGTCGCTGTGGCGCGCGTGTGTTGGTCCTGATATCACGGTTTACATTCGTGAATGCAGTAAGGAGGAGCTGGATCGCATGGGTGGGAATCCTGTTGAGGTGCGCCTGCAGGATGCCCGCACAGTTGTACTAAGGAAGGTTGCTGGGCGGGATTTGGAGGAAAAGGCACTTAAGCGGATGGGTTTTGAGATTGAGGATTTTTTGACTCAGTGAGCTCAAGCTCAAGCCTGTTTTAGGCCGGGTCATAGAATGTAATTTGGTGCATTGTTCAGGGATTCATAGATTCATCGGTTAGAGCATGTGATAGATTAGAATTGTGGTAATTTGATGGCTCATGTTTCTAATGAATAATATTAAAATAGTGAAAATAGTGTAATGCAGTTAATATCACAATCGAAATGTAATGTATCGAAAAGGGGATGTGGTCCCAGCCCGTGGGCGCTCGGACCCTCTTGATCCACCCGACAACCGGACAGGCAGAGCCTCTTATCGAAGACCGTCAATCTGCCAATCTCCGGATTCCATCACATGTTGTTGTTGTTTTTTCGCAACTCACCATGCCGGAGCTATGCCCTTGCGGCAACTGGAATAGGCTACCAGTAGGTATGGGCGATTTTCCCTCGGGGCATCCCCCACTTTCGCCATTTTCGTCCAGTCCTGAACCTGAGATGAAACTTGAAGACCCAGAGGCGACGGATGAGCCTCTCGACACTGTTATGCCTGATCGCTATATCCCAGCTGGCGTGTTGGCCAAATCCACAACTCGTTACCCAGGGTCCGAGATAGCGCTGCTAGAAAAACACGAATGGATCTGCACGCGATCTCTTGGCGATAGCAACAATGTACAGGTTTTCGTGCTACCACAGCAAAAGTCCATTTCCCGACCAAAGAAAGGCGGTGAATCCGAAACGGCCATTGAATCTGCTCTCAAACTCGTCATGTCCATGATCGATAGCTCCCCTGGAGCATGGAACGGCTCGGTTGATGCCCATGCTGGTCTACTTGCCAACACTCAACCCGATACCGAAGAAGAATCCCTGTATTATATATACAATACGCTGCAAGATCCTGAACCGAACTTGGACCAGGTAATAGATCCATTCTCCCAGGTCGCCATGGAGGAGCTGCTTGATGATTCGGTCCGAGGCCTTAAAACAACGCTGTATCCGTATCAGCGCAAATCCGCTGCTGCGATGGTTCAGCGGGAGGCCCACCCGGCATTGACACTTGATCCGAGATTCCAGCCTTGGCAGGGTCCGACTGGGTTGGAGTTCTATTATGATAAGGTGAATGGGAGCATTTTGAGGGAGAAGATATATTATCCCGAGGCCTGTGGAGGTGGGTACTCATATCTTTGGAGCTGATTTTAATAATATATTGGTGATTCATACTGACTTTGACTAGGAATTTTGGCGGAGTCCATGGGATGCGGAAAGACCCTCATCAGTCTTGCTGTGATATTGGCTACGCGAGGACATTCACCCAAAATCCCAGTGGAGTATCAAACACTTAGTAATCCCATCAGGGAGAAGACTGGGACATTAATGCAAATGGCTGCTGCTGCTGCTAATCGATTCGTGCCCTGGAAGGACCGCTTTGACCGGATGCAAGACAACGGGGAAGATTATAGTAATTGTAGGAACGCTTGCGTGGCCCAAAGTTGTTCCTACATTATCCCGGCTCCCACCCAATATGGAGGAAGGTCTAAATCAGAGTACAACCGGTCAGCCAAGGAAATCCGCCTCTGCTCTGGTACACTCATTATTGTCCCGGATAACTTGGTTGACCACTGGGAACATGAGATCGCTACTCACACTAACCATCTAAAAGTTCTAGCTCTACAACAAAAATCGGTCACAACACCATCAATGGACGAACTGCTGGACTTCGATATTGTGCTGTTCTCTAAAAGCCGATTCAAAAAACGGGGCAAATTTGGGCAGAACCCGAATTCTTCTGTTTTCGATCTTCACTGGTTGCGAGTTATTGTCGATGAAGGGCATGATGTTGCTGGCAGAACAACGGACATGGTCCACTTGCTAAAGGAAGAGCTGCACTGTGATCGCCGCTGGATCATTTCGGGAACCCCTCTCTCGGAATTATATGGAGTGGAACTTAGCATTGCTTCACAGGAAGTGGACACAGACGATACTGAGTCTTCACCCGACGGTCACACCGATGCCACCTTGCAAAAAGACAAAAAGGCGGGCAAGAACATCAGCCATGAAATAAAAGATCTGGATAAATTGGGCCTCATGGTTCATCATTTCTTCAAGCTCAAGCCTTGGTCTAACGATCGGGGGGACTGGCCACTGTACACTAGAAGGGTGGATGAAGATGGAATGTGTCGAAAATCTCCGTCTCTACGTGCCACCCTCCAGAGTCTTGTGGTGCGACACCGATACGAAACGGTCAAAAAAGAGATTACTCTTCCACCATTGTATAACAAAGTGGTCTATCTTGAGCCAACCTTCTATGACCGGTTGTATATCAACATATTCCTTTTCACGCTCGCAGTCAACGTCATTACATCTGAACGTCAAGGTCCCGACTATATGTTTGATGAGAACAAGAAAAACAAAAGTAAACTCACTGAGTTGATACAAAATTTACGTCTGGCTGGATTTTGGTGGGCTGGTTCCGATGATGTCCAAAGTACTATCGATATTGCTCTGGAATATCTCGAGGGAAACCAAGAGAAGATGACAGTGGCAGATTTCAACCAATTAAAACATGGAATCCAGATTGGACGAAAGGCAATTAGTTCTCCTGGCTGGAATGGGTTCAAAAAGATGCATGAGCTTGGTGTCTTTGTTCGGGATTTCCCAGAGCATGCTCGCAACATGTGGGCCCTTGATTCCGCTGACGCCGACTACGAGCCCCTGCTCATGGGTATGACCCAGGCCCGTCGCGCGCAGCAATTCGTGACCAGCCATCTCCGCGCGCCTGATCCTGCTGAAGGCCTTGCAGGAGAGGGTATCAAAGTCCGTTGGGATCTGATTAAACATAGCCAGACAGGTACTCCTGCTCACAGCGGTGCCCCCGAGTCGTCGAATTCCCCAGCGAGTAAATCAAGCTCAAAAAGGAAAAGGAAAAATCCAGAGCAAACTTTTAAGAAGAAACTCTTCCACACTGTCCCAGAGACTTCGCCCTTGAGACAAACGAAGCTGGAAGGAGTAGCTTCAGCCAAGCTTCGGTACTTGTTAGAGCAAGTGCTGAAGTTCCAGAAGACCGAGAAAATCATCATCTTCTATGAGCACGGCAACGTCGCTTCCTGGGTCGAGCAAGGTCTGGATCTAATAGCAGTCAACTTCCGTACCTACGCCAGTACCATGAGCATGGGATCCAATCTCAAAACCGAATATCTGTTCCAATTTCGCCAAACCGAAGAGGTCCGCGTTCTGTTGATGAGCGTGAAGGAAGCCTCGCATGGCCTCCACATCCCCGAAGCCTCACGGATGTACATCGTCAACCCAATTTGGGAACGTAACGTAGAAAGTCAAGCCATCAAACGAGCCCACAGAATCGGGCAGAAAAGACCAGTCTATGTCGAGACTCTTGTCCTAGGCGACACCCTCGAACACCGGATGCTCAACCGCAGCAAAAACATGACTGCCGAGGAGACGAAGCGCGCAGGAAGTAACCCGCTGGACGATAATACCATGAGCAAGATCATCCAGAACGAGCCCTTCCTGTCTATGCTCGACGAGGCCTCATCCGGCATGGCTCCGCTAACACATCCGATCGGACTATTTGATCAGCATAAATTGCCGATTCCCGATAACGAGGTCCCTGCGCGGGGGCCATTGCGGCAGCGGGGACAGCAGAAAAAAGACAGCAGCGAGGTCCGGATTCTGATGCCAATTCAGATTCGGCTGGTGTTCAGGGGCCACCAGCCCAGCGGCGACGGATTGGCTTTGCGAACCAGGATCAGGTTATGGGTGAGAGTGCTGTGGATGCGCTTCCTGGGCCGCAGCAGCCTGTACCCCGGTCGAATTCGGGTTTTGGTGCTGGGGTTCCTGTGTCTGGGCCCTCGCAGACTGGCTTTGCGGATGATGTGGTAGTTATTATCGATGGTGGTGAAGAATCTGGCCCATTGCACTCCGTGCCGATACACTCTGTGTCAGATTCGACTGGGGGCGGTATTGACCGGCGAGCCTCATTGTTCGGGCCGTTTTCATGATATACATTAATGTTATAAAGCTCTAGAAGCTAATATAAGACGTGACGATTAACATACACAACGGAACAGCCCCTGGAGTATATATATGGTCTAATCCCAATTAGGCTTAGTTCGTTTGCTTACAATCTCATCCCCGCACCCCTCACCCTCCTCGCTTGAGCTTCAATTCTCCAATTTCTAAGTAAGCGGGAGAAAAAAAAAAGATGAGCAAACCAGTTGGCGAGGAGGCCATTGTAGTAGGGATCTCCGGGCCCTCGAGCAGTGGCAAGACGACGCTTGCACGGTTACTACAGCGTGTATTCTACGGGGTAAATCCCAAGCCAAGAGACTCACGTCTTAACACATTCATAATCCACGAAGATGATTTCTATTTCCCAGACGATAAGTATGTACACCACAGTATACACCCAGCAATCTTACATACTAAAATCCACCCCAGAATCCCCTACACAACAACCCCCTCCGGCGAAAAAGTCCAAGACTGGGACACAGCCTCTGCAATTGACATCCCCTTCCTCTCACAAGCACTGAGCTACGTGCGCGAAAAAGGGGCGCTCCCTCCACGGCTACAGAGCAAGGAAGACCAGAACGACGAGACTTCTTCCGGCGTGTCGGATGAGTTAGTGCAGGAGTTGCGGGGTATTGTTGGTTCTCGATTGCTGGACGAATCCGGGAAACGCAGTGAAAAGACCATTGCCTTCTTAGAAGGGTTTTTGCTATTTGCGCCTCCCCGGTCTGAATCCGGGAAAGAACACGTCCTGCGCTCCGTTCACGATGCTATAAATCTTCATCTGTTCCTGCCTGCGGCGTATGAGCTTGTTAAGGCTAGACGTGAGGGGAGGAGTGGGTATGTGACTGTTGGAGCGGCGCCGGAACCACCGGTACAGACTGGGGATGGGGGACATGGGGAGACGAGGACGGAGGTTGACCTCAATGCTGAGGATGATCGTCCGCCGCAGAATTTCTGGGTCGATCCGCCTGGGTATGTGGATGATGTTGTTTGGCCGCGGTATGTGACTGATCATGCTTGGTTGTTGATTGCGGAGGATGAAGGGGATAAGAAGGGTGGGAGCCAGGCTGATCTTGTGCGGAGGGTTGGGGATGGGACTAGGGCAAGGACTGATGTTGGGGTTGAGGTTGCACCGGGCCGTGGGAGTGCAGGGATGGATGTTATTTTGAGGTGGGCGGTTGAGTTGATACTGAAATATTATTTGGATCGAACTCAGGTATAGTAGAATATACACAACATACCTAAATGGTAGTATACAAGTGCGTATACACCCAAGCAATATATATTTGTCCTTTATTCTTGCTATCCGCTAACTGTTGTTAAATATTTATTCCTGAGCAAGTGGTCCTTGTTATCTAAGAACGTAGTCGGTGCGGTCTCTCAAGGGCGAAGTTTTCCCACCATATAGTAGGAAGCTATAACTGCAGGATCCGAAAACGCTCATGGTTTGATGATATGAGCAGGGGCTCACTGTTTCACCCAGCAATCAGATGACCCCGTGTCTCTCACCCACTTGGCCACCCAGGGAGGTTTGTGCATATTACATTGGACCTGGGTCAAGTAGACCACCTGGATATCAATGGATCAAGTAATAGCACCTATCGTTCACTATTAACCACCTACCTCATCGGGCCTTACTCTCTCGTCCATGTGTCTATATCAGAAAAGTGGCAACCCTAGCTCCTAGGGCAAGAATTTCGATGTAATCCTAGAGAGCTACTCTCATTCTAGCTCTATTGGATCCGGTTCCTACTCAGATTGGGCGTAAAGAATACCAAAAGTCTACCAAGAAGATATATGGTAAGAGCATAAGCCGCCAACTATTCTTGTAAACTTAAATGTATGACAGGGTAACGATGGTCTTTATCTTTTCCCTGCTTGTACAGTGGCTTAAGCAATAGATTTTTTATCTTTGATGCCTGCTATCTGCTAACTGTAGTGAGGCCGCGCCTGATTCTGTTTCTGTGGTTTCTCATTCATGCCCCGATATTCTGCTTCATAAAGATACTAAGCCATCCCTATCGTAAAAGGTTTACTGCCGTGCGATTGGTCCTCGCCATCCGAGAAGGTAGTCGATGCGGTCCCTCAGGGGCATTGGGGTGATGTCGGCAGGTGTGGTGTTGACAGACTTCTGAGCTTCGGATTGAACCAACTCAGGTTGAAGACCAAACTCCGTCAGGACCTTATCCGCCTCTTTCCCAACATCAGTATTGGTAATATTCCCTGCGTGGTCGACAAAGACATACACTTCGTTTGGGGGGCACGAAGCGTGAAGAGCAAGCGGGTCGGAACGGAACCCACAATTACGCAGTAAGTACGACCAGTAGAGGGTGTGTATGGACGCTAAGAAAGCAAAGAGGTGGAAAAAGAACTTGATCAGTATCCACAGTCCACGTACAGCACGACGCGGCTTCTTTGACTCTGGCTCGGCAATTGGAGTCTCAGTATTTGTAGACTTGGGGGCTGGAATCTCCCCAACGAAGGTCTGCGTACTTGCATACTTGGAAGCTGGCCTTTTGCCAAATAGAGGCCCAGTCAGTTTAGACCGGAGAAGAACTTCACGTTCGAGAAATGAAGGTGACGTTTCCATAACTGGGGTCTCAGTTGTAGACTTGGAAGTTGGAGCTCTGGGAAATGGTTCAAACGCTCTAGACTTGTGAATGTCGAAACCATCATGGAGATATGTAGTTTTCTCAACTGGGGGCTTAAAATGGTTAGGCTCAACTCCCAGTTGACAACATGGATTTTGGCACCTAGTATCAACCTTCTGATGCGTCGGAGAGAGATATTCATGCTTGGGGTCAAGAAGAGTGTAATCTTCTTGGAGAATGGATTCAGCATCATTGTAGCTGATCCTGGTCTTAATCCATGGCAACCAGGTAAGAGCCTTTCCTCGCGGCAGCTTGACTTCCCATGACACCGTGAACATGTCCAGAGCTTGGGGGATGCTGATGACATCGATGCGCGAGAGACCAATTCGATCTACATCTGGTACCGGTGGCAGGCAAATGGCGTTTATCAGAGGCTTCTGAGCTTCGAAATTGGCCTCGAACTCGCCTTCCAAGCCTCCATGCACAATAAGGTGGAATGTGCATTTCTCGGCCCAGAAGTTGTGATTGATGAGATCAATGGAGCAAACAGCATTATACTTGATCAGATAGGACGACGGGCCGGCCTCTTCCATCTCGGCCCGTATGACTGCGTTGACTTTGTGGTCCTTGAGTGGCCCGTAGAATTCTGCATTGCACTTACGGAACGGAATCACGAGGCTTTTTCCACCATCGAACTGGGCCATCAAGCAGCTTTCTACGAGCGTATGCCGTTTGAAAGACGAAGTCATGAATTCCATCCCCTGGCCTGGGGGTGTTCGGAAGTAGAGATAACAAGACTCGAACTGGGTGAGTCGAGGCAGCCCACTCACTACCAACTCCCACCAATCCCTCGATTTTCCTTTCTGCAGCCTGACTTTGAGCGAAATCGCGATTTGGTATGTGGCAGGGTAGAAGCTGGGAGGGGCCTGTAGGTAAATAATGTCATTGTCCAATACGAGTTTGGGTTCGTTGGCAAGCTCCGCGGGCGTCCGGGGCAGAGGCAGTTCATCACGGCCCGAGAACGATGGCGATCCGAGTGAATCAAGAGAAATAAGCAGATCCTCATTTTCTTTGTCACTATCTTCAGTATCAGAAAGGCTTCCGATACAAACACGAGTAGAAAGTGTATCATAATTTCGATGGAGCAAGTTCGCTTCGGTGAGCGGTTCGGTGCAGTTCAAGTCAATCTTGCTGGGAGTGTTTGCATTGTGCCAAAGAGGGGTTTCATCAGGTACGTTCCCAACGTCAATCGTTGTTCCCTTGCCGTTTAGCGAAAGATGCTCAGATGCAACCAGGGAATCTGGCAGAAGAGTAGGGGCCGACTCTTGGGGCAAGTGGATGTCTTGGGGTGGGATGTTTTCGTAGACCCCGCTGGTTTGGTCTTGACTGACATAAAGCCTGCGAATGGGGCTGGAGCTGACGATGTCCGTGGTGGTGGTAGTGTGCTGTAACGCAGGTTCCGGTCCGAACGGGTCGATCTTGGTCATCATAAGCTTGTGTCGGGTGCCTTGGTAATCATCGTCAGGAGGGATTGAGTCAGGGAGAGAAGCAGCCTTGGCGGATCTCTTACGGGGGTTAGAGTTCGGGCTACCAAGGCTGTTGACCTGGCTCTGACTCTTGTGAAGGTAAGAAGAGGTTGGATTATCCGATCTATCAACCTGGGTGCACATCTCCAAGATATCCACAGTGTGTCGAGAGATAGGGTCGTCATCCCGCGAGCCGTCATGAACAAGAACACTCCCAGAGTCAGAGATAGAGCCGTTATTAGCGGGGTATCTCTCAGTCTCATCACTATAGTTATGGCCAGGCCGCCAAGCCTCTTTCTCGGATGAGGTGTCATAGTAGTTTGCGAGGTCACGCTTCACCCGGATCACCCAAGACGGGGTTTTGACAGTGTATTGAGACTGGACATTGAGGATTGGTAAATTGAGGTTCGGATGACGGGCCTGTAGCTTAATTCAGACGACAGTCAGTACCAAACAGAGGATTCGATGCCTGATTTTTCAGTTGTACCTCCATGGTGATTGTGATAGACACTGGGTCCTCTGGGGCACCACTCCAGTCACACCACAGATCAAGGTTGCTGAGAGGGCTGTCATTAGGCTCCATGGTGGTCTCCATGGTAGGCTCTGTAGTAGACTCCATGATGAGATGAGACGAGAGAATGAGGAAATAAAAAAGGGAAAGTGATAAAAGAGAATAAGAGAGGAAAGATGGGAGATGGGAGATGGGAGATAGAAAGGAAGAGGAGAGGGAAACTTAGGTAGCAAACGCAGAAGGTACGTGAAGTTAAGCCATTGCATTTCCACCTCATACATCGTCAAATAAAAAGATATAAAAAAGACAAGAAGCAGCACTTGCAATTAGCCAGTGATACTGCTTTTCAAAAAAAAACAAAAAAAGTAAAGGGCCTGTATGTACAAATAAGGGCTTAATAATAGTCTCACTTTTCTCCCAATCCCATGAAAGAAAGACCTCCCCCTTTTATCCGCCAGCGCCTGTAAAAAAAATTGAAAACCTTTAGCCACCCAGTTAAAGCATCAAGCATAAAAAAAGAATAATGAAACACTTCTCTCGGTCTAGACAGAAGAAAGAAAGAAAAAAGATAACGTAAAAGCCAGACGAGGACGTCAAGCAAATCATTGGGGCGTTCCATTCGCGGAATCAGGGTGATCAAAGGTTGCCGGGCCGGCCACGGAGCCAAATCGATCGCCTTCGTTGACCATTTGAGATGGAAGAATAGGGGTATTTGCCTGAGGAGTTTGGTCGAAATAGCCTCGCGTAGAGCCATTAGTTCCCTGGGGATAGTCGCGATTCCGCTGCAGGGGAGGAAGTATGGTCGACGTAGAGGGATATCCGGACCGGGTGTATCCCTGAGCTAACATCGCTCCAGTCGAATCCGGGGTCTGTCTCGGGTCCAAAATCCTTAGCTAGGTATTCTATTCCACACTCTCACTGGTTCGCAGAGGGGTGTCGTACAGGGGTGCCAGGTTGGTTCATCGCCATCAATTGTCCCACAGCGGCCTGCTGCTGCTGGCTAGATCGGCTTTGACCGCTAGGATCGGGCATTTGGGACATGGGGGTTGACGCTTGCATACCAGCTGATGCTTGCATGCCCGGGTACATCTATCCAGGTCAGCTCAAGGAGCTCCAAAATATGCAGAGGGGAAGTGGATACGAACCGCCGCATAGTCAGGCACCACCTGCCCCGTGGGGTAAGTCTGCATGGCAGCAGGCGTTTGGTAAGTTGCTGGCTGACCAGCGTACATGGCAGCTGTTGGTTGGCTATACGGATCCATCTGACGGGCCATTCGACCATCCACATCATAGAGGTTCTGCTGTCTGCCATAGTCGATCGAAGTACGATGACGTTTGACCGGCGGCTGCTGACCGTAGTACCCATAATCCCGGGCCGCCGGCGGATAGCCTCCATAGCTTGATGCTGGAGGAATCTGCACAGACTGACGCTCCGGGGATCTAGTAGGGACTGGCTGATGGAACTCGTCCGGTCGTGTCGATCGTTTCCTGCGGGAGTTAGCTACACGCCTCGCCCTGACATTCCCTCGGTTCATAGCACGTACAACATGGTCCGAGGCTCCTTTCGAATGCGCAATTTCACACCTTGATCCGCAAATGATCGAGAAAGGTGGGTTGACTCCATCATTCCGGGGAAACTCTTGGGAGGAGAGACTGCAAGCTTGTCAGAACCCAACTATCCCAGCTCTCTCCATGGCAGATTCTTACCTGTGAAACGCTCTGAGATCACGGTCTTCAAATAGGAGACACGGTCTCTGTTGGCTCATTGTTAGCTCTTGAAATCCGGACTAGGCTCCCGACCGTGCTACTACTCACTTGCGCATCTCGAACAAGGTAAACTTCAAGCGAAACTCGCCCTCAATCTTCACCGAGAGATCTCCAAAGACGAAGAACCCTCCATCTACAAAACCCGTCAGTGAACAAGCTCTGCTACTCCAAGACCAGCTGGAACAAACCGCTGTTGTCCACATCCTTCAACCGGTGAAGGGACGAAACTAGGGTTCCTGCTAAGGCAGTTGACGGTGCGACGGGCACAGGACGCTCTTCTGTTGCATCGTACAGACTGCAGCACATGAAATAGTAAGGACTTTGCAGGTAATGCCTGCGCCAAAAATCAGCCACCCGCGTGAAACCACATTGAATGCACACTTACTGTGCGAGGTAGGTGCCCTCCTCTCGCACCCGGAGCTGGACGATTGGGGGCGGATCGATAGGTTTGCGCTCTGCAGGCGCCATTAGACCCGGTTCCTTTCCTGTCAGTTCCCTCCCCGCTTCACAGACGGGAGACTAGGAACAAGAGAGAGAGCTTCCTACATACCTTTTTCTTTGCCCCCCGCTACGCGGGCCCGATTGGGCTGCTGGCGAATGATCAAATCAAAGTCAGAACTGGTGTTGTTCAACATTGTCAGTGGGATTCCCTGGACGACCGCGTAAGAGTTGCGACCCTGTCAAAATAGACACGGGAAGAACAAACTCACCCCTGAGCTTCGCGCGAGAGAGAGGCGTCGGAGAATGTCGCACTCATCAAGACGAGTCACAAACAAACGGGGAAAAGGTGGAGAGAACCAGCCCAGATTTGAGGTTGCTTTGAGAGACTGTGAACCACCAGATACAAAGGTCGATCCCCGGGAATACAGAATACCAGGTAGAAGTGATCTGTGGTTTTACGAGGCAAAGTGGGAAAAAAAAGGGAACGGGTCTTTGGACCGAGAGAAATCCAGTGTCTGAGAAGATAAGGACTGGGAAGAGAACCCTGGACGAGTCACGATGTCGTCGGAGAGGGGTGCTGTAGTGGGGTAATGATTTTTTTTCCCTCTGTTTCTTCAATCTCCAACCATGGAAGAGAAGACAAATGAATGACAATGAATAGAGTGAGTGTGAGAGATGGTCAAGAGTGACGAAAACGGAGTGGTGTCGTCAGTTTGCAAGCGGAAAGAGCCAACCGAGCACGGTTCCAGACAAAAACTTTAAGCTCTTCTGGTATAACGGCCCCCCCGGTTATAAATGTAGATATTCCGACCGAGAATCTAAAGATTTTATCAATAAATTTGGGGGAAGAAAAAAAAGAGATTCAAGAAAAAAAAAAATTCAGAAAATCAATTGGATCACAGGCTTCCAAATCTCACAGTGTTGAACAAATCAGATTCCAGAATCCCACAAAAAAAATATATAAAAAAAAAAGAACTAACCCAATGAATTATCCAGGGTTTTTTTTTCAAAAAAAAAAAAAAGAATTATAAAAAAAAAAAGGGAAATCGAAAGAGATCCTCAAATTATACCACAGTAGCAATCTCTTCAAACGAGATCAGCTGAGGTGGATCTTTTTTTTCCCAGTGTGACTTCCTTTGGAAGGAAAAAAACAAAAAGAAAAGGGAAAAAAAGGAGGAGTTAAGCCGTAGACGGAAGGAAAAGTGGAATAAGTTCAGCTACCCACGGCTGGGGGGGGCGAATGGCGATCCGGATGCGCAGTAAACTTCTGGCTGTCTTCTTCTCGTTGGTCCGAAATCGAAACTAACCGCTAGTCTAGTCCGCGTCTGTTTCTTTGTTGATAAAAACCCACAGGGTTGGCGCCGGCTATGCAGGTGATCAGACCCGGTTTTCTTGTCGGCCGTAAAGATGTCTAAACGCCAGGTGGACTCGGGCCCTGGTCCGGCGTCTAAGCATTCCAGTCAAAAGTGGAGATATGCACGATCAAGCCGCATCGCCTATGTCCGGGGGTTGCTCTTTTGTCTCCACACTCGATCTGAATACTGTAATTAGCCGGAGTGTTCAAAAACGTCAATATAGAAATTCGAAGGAATTTGAGGCGGTTATAGCTGCCACCTGTCAACCAAAGTTTGTAACCTTGGTTCCAAGGTTGGGCTCCTTATGTCATCCCGAACCAAAGAATGCCTTCAGGCCCTAGACCTCCCACATTCGCTTGGAGACCTCCCCTCAAACAAACAAAAAAAAACCAAAGAGACAATACCTTTATCTTGATGCTCTGAATTCTCCTTGCTCTGATAAATCCAATCTTCCAATATCGCACATGAATTCTTCGATTGTGGGGTTGCGTGTACCACTCGAAAATGTCAATGTCGAAGCCCAAGGTGAAAGGACTCAATGCGCGCGCGTTCGAAGACCGAGGTCTTGCACAGTCATAGATTGACAAAATGGTCACAGATAATCCTCACAACAGACACAACTGCGTGCAGTAGCACGTAAATTCCGAGAGCGCTGATCGAGCACCTTATTCCGATCCTGGACGACGAAGCAACACATGCCGGGTCATGATGCGACAGTGGGAAACGAAAGAGAGGGAGTGGAAACAGTTGAGTCGAGGAAAAGAGAGGGAAAAATGTCAAGGCAGCACAAGCACAGGAACGAGATTTGGACAATGCGTTTAAAGGGGGGCACAATGCAACGAACAACACACCACTGCACCCACTCAAGGCGTTCCCCGTGACGCATCACATTGCTTGGGAGATATGCAAGCCCAAGATCCCATGCAAGCTACTGTATGTTGACTGCAGTTGGGAGCTAGCGTCGATGCTGGTTGGTTCCATCGGCCGGAGATCCCTCGAGCTATAGGGCCAGGCAGGCATGCATCAGCCAAAAGAAGAAAAGAACACATCAATACTCCGTACCGGGGACTGGTTTGGGGTAGTCCTGCAGCTTGCAGATCGGGTGTTCCTCATGATAAAAAAAAAACCGGTACTTTCTAGTATGGACTACGGGGGCTGCTTTGCGCCACACTCGCTGACCCTCGATTTGCGGCTGAGAATGTACGATACTTCCCCCTTCATTTCCAGTCACTCTTCAGATGGGTTTGGCCGCAGCAGTGTACAGGTGGATTCCACACACTAGGGCATTAGTTTCTGCGTCTTGCCGAGGTACTTGCCTACCACACCCTTCGGGCATGGGGCTTGTCCTCTTCGTTATCAGCTATCGAGATCTTCTTTCTTGGCAGCACTTGGCAAAGAAAATCCCAAATCCTAGCTTGCATGCAGATATTCTGGGGTCTGGGTTGGAAATAGCATCACAGTGATGATCATCGCTAGTCAGCATGTGATACAGAGAGTTGCAGGTGCAGTTAGCTATGACAAGCATTCCTGTCACAATTAACCTGGCCATATGGGACCTATCTCCGCATAAAGATCATATGCAAGGGCGAGGAGAAAATCCATTTCGATCAGTGGGCGCCGATCAACCTGACAAAAGACCCGCTCCCAATATTGAATCATGCAGCCAGAGCGATAGCGTTATTGGCAGCCTTGAAATGACTGGAGCAGATGGGACCCGCTGAGGGGGGGTCCGGCGCCAGTACGGAGTGCCTAGTTTCTAGAGAGCAGCGACTGCGATTCGCTAAACTGGTAAGTACAAGCTGACAAAAAGGGGGCCAAATAAGGATGGGAAAAAATAAGTGAAGTGAGGGGTGGACAGCGGAGAAACACACCATAGGGCACAGGCATTATCTAGTGGTCTGACTGGGTGTGGTTCTCATTGCATTATGCCAGGACCACAAGTTCCTAGGAATGCAGTTGATAGGCCCGAAAAAAAACTCACAGCCCTAGATGCACATCATTATGCGACAAGCAAGCCCCAGCGCTGGCACGACCTGTCACTTCCTTTTGACTTCCGGGATTCGGCTCCGACGCCAGGACAGAAATCCGAAGTCTTGATCTTGGTCATGGCGGGGAAAGCCACCATTTCATTTGCTGAAGAGTCATGATTCGGTTGTGGAAACTAGCATGACTCGCCCAGACGCTGGACAGAATAATTGTGCGAAAAGTGGATGTGATACTGGTGCTAACTCGTAGGGAAAAGAAGAGAGAAAAGAAGAAAAGAAAGTTCAAGTGCGAAAAGCGAAAAATTAAAAGTGACCGCCAAAAAGGAAGCGAATTTTTCGAATTTTTTTCCCAATTTAAAAGTACAGCGCACACCCTGGCCAAAATCCACTGCGGCCCCGATTAGAAAAACGGGGAACTTATTAGTGTCGATGTTGTTCTTCTGACTACGGAGCACAGTCATAATAATATACCAAAGGAAAGCTTGAAAAAGGGACCCGTGGAGAACAATCCAAAAAAGGCCAAGTAGAACGAACCCCTGTTCGGCATGAAGTGGAAAAGGAGCATGTACGGAGTAGGGGCCGGATAGAGAAAAAAAAATTTTAAACTGGAATTAGAGGATTCAGCGAATTGCAATGCCAAAAAAAATCAAAGGCGCATATATCAGCGACATCTCCATTGAGAACCAGTTAGAAGTATTGGCGCTACTGTTTTTATGCTTAAATGCCCTGTGATGGTTCCATGGTGGTTAGGGGCCCGTTCCATGGTTTGTGTTCCCTTGACAGCTGTCCGGTCCGTATTGGCGTCCAGGGTCGCCGATCTTCGTCGATCGATGCGTCGGAGTATATTATATTTCGTATTCCTTCTGATCTGTATACTTTTAAAAAAAACACCTAATATTACTACTTTAGTATGTGTGCGTATCCCAATACAAATTTCACCTTCCTAAATAGGGCCTGAAATATTCCCCTTTAGGATACTTTGTAGACTCACATGCATGATTGTGATTTTCATGATTATTGATCGATATTTCTGTATTTTTGGGTAGGCTAAGCTCATTGTAGGTATACTGCAAGGATGATACGGAGTATTTCGTACTTATGTTGATGTGCGCCGAGGCCTGGTGGAACACATCAGATAGCCGCAGATCAGCCACAACTACGGAGCACGGAGTAGATACTCCGTACGGAGTACTCCGTACTCCATATCGAGTTAAGTATTACACTTTGTCCCTCGCATATTGAGATGTTCTGGGATTACAATTGGTTAGATCTCGACAAAAATATTATTATTCATCTTCCTTCTCTAGTTGCGGCGTTTTTGTCTAACAGGTCTGTCATATTTGACGTTTTCGCCATATCCTGCGTGACATGGCACTTATGATTGGATATATCGCATGCAAGGCACACATCTACTCTATATATACACTAGAGCAAAGAACTACCAGGACCGAATAATTGATACATTGACAGAAGATATGCTACTCACACACTGTACTAAAATTCGTCACTAGATAGAAAGAGAAAACAAACACCCAAGCAAAAACTCCAGACACCCCATTCCCTGCTCCGTGCTGGATGAAATCCCTGAAAAAGTGACCAGTAGTAAATGGACCAAAGAGGATGAGTGCTGCACAACACTTCTGTCGCCTCTGGGCACCCATTTAGCATAACGTAGCCTTTGAACAAGAAAAGAAAATGGGTAAAGAATATTAAATCGAAAGGTTGGAGAATGCAATTCCCGGGACACATGAAAGAAAATAGAAGTGAGAAATAAACGAATCAGAAATTTCGTTAAAACAAACGCCCTGTCCACATGCGTAACTTGCTTTGCAGGCGAAAAAAAAACCCCTCCACGAATCATGAGCTGAATTCAACAGTATCATTTCTGCATCACGACATCCCCATCCACTTCGTACTCAGCGTCAACCTCTGCATCCCCATCTGCGTCTACATCGGCATCTGCGTCGGTGCCATTGGTATTGGTCACGGCCTTTTGTTCCTCGCCTTTGTTTGGTGACTTAATCACAACATGAACTTTCTCGACCAAAGCCTTTCGGTTAACCGATCGCGGTGTCTTGGGGTTATCGCTGGACCGACGGGTGCCCGCTGTTCCAGGTGATCGCGAGATGGAGATGGTCTTTTTCTCCGGGGTCTTGGGTCTTTCAGTGTCCTTGTCGTCGGACGACTCAGGCGCAAGCCCGGGCTCGGCAGCATCAATCCCATTAGTCTTGGTAGGTTCCTTGGGAGCGACATCTCCATTCACATGCCCCGGTTCCTTTTCACTCGCGTCTGCCGCTTCCTTGGAAACTTGGGCCAAATTTTCGGCATGGTCATCAACAACAGTTTGTTCCTCGGCAACTTCGCTTTTCTCCAGTTCACCGTTGGGCTGGCTAGGTGGTGCTTCAGCTGCGGGCGAGTCCGTGAGGATAGAGCTTCTCCCTCGACGAATGCTGCCTCCAGGGGTGACCATTGCCAGCCCGGAGGGTCGTCGAGGTGTGTTACGACCGTTATTGCGGGCGGCTGTGGGTGTCGATGACATGCTATTGAGTTTAGTGCTACCAGATGGGCGGCCAGGTCTGCGTTTGGGGGGTCCTGCGGGAGGTACAGGAGGCCAAAGTTCGAACCGGGACGGTGGGATTCCAGCAGCAGGGTTAGGGATTGCAGTTTGTTCGGAAGTTTCCGCTGTAGGATGGTGGGAGCCACGAGGCCGCAGAGACAATGTAGAAGGCGGCCCAGCTGAGTCTGCGAGAGCGTTTCCATTCGACCCATTCACCATTCGAACATTGCCCTCATAGTCGGTCGCTCTTGCCTCGGTCTCATCTTCGTCTTCATCCTGATCCTCTCGGGGGGCGACAGTATGCATGGGAGCACGATCGAAATGAGACTGGTTGCTACGACCCATAATGTAAGGTGTCCAGAGCAGCGCGTCTGGATTGAGTTGAACGTAGCCCTTACTTTCCCAGCCACTAATAACTTCGTCGTAATATTTACGATCGAGACGGATGGCGTACGTCTTAGTGATGGGATCCCGCACGAGAGCTCGAAGTCCTTCGAGAGCAGATACAATGTCATCCGCCGTCATGCCGGTGCGATCAGACAGATCTGCAATGCTGACAGGCGTCTTCAAATCACGAAGTTGGTATGACAAAATTAATCGCCAGTAGTTCCGGTACGACACCAGACCCATGTCGGAGAGTGGCTTCTCGGGCGATCCGTTTTTGCCTTCAATGCGGGTAAGGAGGTATGAGAAGTCGATGAGGAGGTTTCCGTAGCCTTTGCGTTGATGGATGGGTAGAGTGAGAATGCAGGAAACGTTGTTCGCTGAGCTTGGACGTTTTTCTTTACTGAAGTAGCCAACGAAATGGCAGCCAAGGTCGTCACACTCAGTCATGACATAGAATAAGAATGGCTCAACGTCGTAGTAAAGAGTCTTGGAGCCCAGGAAAAGTTTTGCGAGAAGGCAAAGATTTTGACAGTATACCGGGTTCTTGCGCCCATCAACTTCGAAGATTGAGATCGACCGATCTCGATAGATCTCGTCACCTGGGGGATGTTTTGCAGGGCACTTAAGCTTATGGCGCCAGGCGACGAAGTCCGAGTTCATGTACTTGAGACAGAACTCGCAAATGTACAGAACACGGTTGCGGCTATATTCCTCCGGGTAAGGCGCTGCATACCATGTTTCGATCTCGTAGCCTCCGAAGTTGATGGATTTGATCTTTGAAGGAGGACCAGAAACCTTTTGTGATGCATGTGGAGTGGCTTCGCCATTGAGTTCTGCCTCCTTCACTTTCTGTTGCCATTCGTCTTCGGCTTTCAGACGTGCCTGTTCGAATCGGTCGCGGTCGAATTGTGTGGGGAGTGTCCTGGATGTATCTTGCTCGATTTCGGACAGAATGCCTCCATACGGTTTTGATTTGGCGTCATCGGTCTCACGGTCGAACAAAGTCATGGAGTTGTAGGATATGGGGGGTAGGGGAACGAAATGTGCCTGTGGTTCTGGGGCCACAGGTGGCGGCTTTGATGCTTTCTTCTTCTTTCGTTGCGGTCGGATTTGAGAGCCTGTTATTTTAGACATTTTTGCCTCTTCCAGCCGGAACCCAATAATCAATTTCCCAAACTGCCTAGTAACCACGCGGCAGTGCTCTCGGTCAACTGCACGAGTGCGCCGCACGCGTACAGAACGCGTTCGAGCAGGAGAATGGGCATCACCATCAGCAATGCCATCCACGCCCTCCAAGGCTGCATCATTCAAACTTGGGTGATCGGAACGGAAAGACGTTTGTCGGAGTCTTTTTCGAAGCACAGGTGTGTGTTCTTCAGCCTCGGTTGACGAGGCCTTTCGCTTGCGTAGCGATCGCGAACTGTTGAGCATCTCGTCGTTGACGCCTGTGTTAAAGATAGAATGGAATCCCTCGTCATGTGTTCCAGCGTGCGCAGGTAGAAGCTCTTTGGGAAGGGCTGAGACTCCGAGTTCTGTTTCTGTCGCTAAATCTGGTATTGGGTCGGGCTCTATATTGTTAAGAACACAGCCGGGGCATCTCCATGGGTGGTCTGGGTGTTGCAAAGTTAGTGGGTGGAATACATCAAGGAGGTGATGTGACAGAAATTAATGATCGCGGGGTTGCGTACCTTCCGTTTCGTCATATGCTCCTTGTTCGCGAGCGCATTGGCAATGAGCTATTGGAATGTCGAGTCAGCGATTGTCTCGGAGTAAAGGTAAAGGCCTAAGCTCTTTTCTGCCCGGCACCCGCCAAACGAGCAAAACGTACAGTGATCACCACAAACAATACAAGTGAGCCATTCCTCAAAATCTTCACTTGGATCGTGTTCCTCGTCTTGACTGCAAAACCTATTGATCCGTTAGTACTTGGACCATAATTCTGCCCTCGGCCCTCCACCAAGCCCTTCTACTTACACGCAGTTTGCGCCACTACGGATATCAGTTTCGATATCCTCACGGCTATTGCTCTCAGCCTCCCAGTCTTCAGCTTCTGACTCGTGGTCACTTGATTCAGGTTCCGAGGCGTCACGCTCATTTGCCTCAAACCCGGGATCGGCATCCGCATCGGCTGTCTCAGACTCCGCATAGTCTTCTTCGGAACCCGCGTCGTCGTCACGTAGCTTAACAGCTCCAACAGGTTCGGCCTCATCATTATCGTCATCGTCTTCTCCGTTCGACCCATTGATACTTGAGTTGTTTCCATCTGCAGCTTCCTCCGGGCCATCCTCATCAACTTCACCAGTGTATGCTCTGTGAACGGCATCCTGAAGTCGTTGATCCATTTCATACAAGTCGGTTTCTTCTTCGCCCTCGGCATCTAAGTCGCTGTCGGTCGGGTCCACAGGCGGGTCGAGTTTGCCCGGTTCATCGTTTGCTGGCGGCACCGTCGCCGCCATAGTGAAAGTTACCGCCACCGCCAGATTGAGCACAGCAGTGCCTATTGTATGCGCTCAGGCGAACTAAGGTATCTTTTTCGTGAAAGAAGCTTGAACCGATCCGGTTACAGAAGCACCCCGCTGACGTCGGCGCTGATCCGGGGGTGCATCTGGATAAAAAGCGGGTTCGAGGCTGGTTGAAGTGATATCGAAGATTTTCACGAACAGAAGTACCGTGCGGGATTGACACTCGAAGTCTCTAGGCGCAAAGAGGAAGCTAAACAAACAAGAGGTGTCAGTTCGCCGCTGGAGTGGCTAGCATCGCAAGCGCGTCGCAATACAGAAACTCACCCCAAGAGAAACCAGTGCAATTTTTGATTCAAAAGCGTACCAGACGCGTCGAAGGGCAGTCCATACACCGAGGCCTGTCTCTTTTACAATCGAATGCGATCCGCAACGGCCTTCACGCCCCTTGTCCTGTGAGTGTCGTTGCAGCGCGCTGAGTCAGCGCAAGCTAAACCACTTTGGGTGGAGGAGACCTCAAGCCCGTCGCTGTAAGAAGAGACACTCCCCTCCATACTCTCCGCGATCTATCTACTCTCCTCAGTCCGTGAGAGGCTTTACAGCTTTTAATTCTACTCTGACACCTCTTTCCGATCATCTACATACTCATACAACCGCATACAATGGGTGTCCCCTTCGAGGCCCTGCTTCCCTATGGGATTATCATGGGAGTACGTACCATTGGTCAATTCCTTCTGGGACTATAGCTCACTAATTGCTACAGATGTTTGGCGTGACTGGCTACGGTCTTCACTATGTCAAGCGCTTTGCCAACGATGGCAAGAAGGCGCGCTGGAACCGGGATCTGTGGGATAGAGTAAGTTGGTTCCATCCTTGTCGGCTGCGGTCGGAACTTGCATAAGACACATTGGCTAACAATTTCACAGCAAAGTGAGTGACTACCAGCTTATCAGCCGACCCAAAAGCGCCTGGGAAGAAATATACGAGACTAACCGCAACCAACAGTGATGGAGAGAGACCAGCGCATCACAGGCACATTCCGCGGGCAGTCCAGCAACCACCAAGCACCCACCGGATTCGAAGTCAGCAACCCATGGAAGGTACGAATGACATGTTATATCCTTGAGTTGTCTCCACGCAGAAATACTGACCTGAGACATAGATCGAGAGTCGGATCTACTAGTTTCAAAAATTGCAGCCTCTTTTCCTTTACGTTCAATGTCTGCGCCTTCCTTACACCGTGATCATACATATCCACTGCAATTTCTCTAGAAATGTTCAATGTTGTACCATAACCTTTATTCTCTCGGGTTTCTTTAGTAGTCCTCTCAGTCATGTCTACTTGAGCTCTGAAGTCATTCCCCGAATCCCTTGGATCTCATCCGCACGAAGGTGCATATCGAAATGCTTGGCCAGGGCCTTGACGCGGTCCTCTTCAGTCTCCATCACCTGCAAGATCTCTGTCTGTCCGCGCAATCTGTTCTTGACTTCTTTGCCTGACATGATGCACTGGCCAATGATCTCTGTGCCACTTTGGTCCAAAATCGTTCGCACGCAGACAAAGATCTGGGTGAACCAACTAGTTCGGCTCTGGCTGACGGAAAAGTTCATGACCTCAAAATCCTGCAGTAGGAACTCGACGTCGGAAAAGCAGAACATTGGCAACCACTCGCTCTCGGGGTTGTATCTTGTTTGGTAGATCCAGATCTTTTGGCTTTGGTCGGTGAACTCGGCAATGCTTTCTCTGGCAATACGCATCTCAGACGGCGCGATAACTGTAGCAGTGGCACCTTCTTGAAGTAATAGTGGAGCAGTGGCACAATTGTTTCCAAGGCCGACATCAACCTATCCATACCCATTAGTATGGTTCATACGGTAGTTGCAGTAGTCTTTCATGCCGTACCATATACTTCTCCCCTCCGATAATTACAATCAAAATCATATGTCCCCTTCGCCGGGTCAATGGTGTCAGCTCAGCTAGAAAGCTCGGAATGGCTAGACTATCGGACTTACAATGGTAAATATAACCCATTATTCAATCCCCCCGCTGCAGCATAACTGACTCTACCTCCAGTGGCATAAACAAGATACCCCAGGGACCGCAAGACAATGAAGAAGACACCTGTCTTCTCCATGCAGTAACCATCTAGCCGCCGCTCCACCATCTTCTCAAAGAGACTCTCCGGGTTCAGCGAGATAGTGTGATGTTGCGAGTAGTGCAGCCCTGAGTTGCCCCATGGAATGGCAGCGAGATGCCGCCTTTGCAAATTACACAACGCAGAAAGCGCATCATTCTCGATATCCTGCCGGAGATGCTGAAGGAGATTGCCGTCGGATTGAGCAGAGTTGGAGTACCCGATGCGGTTCAAGTACAACTCCAGTTGTTCATCGGTATATGTTGGTTTTGGTGCCATTGTTTTATGGTTGCTGTTTGAATGAATTAATGACTCTTTTATATACACGGCTATTAAGGTTAACAGAATTTTTCCTCGTCATTTTTGATGACCAATACGTACTTGGCTCCCCGGGGCCAGACTTTGACCCGATTCAGGCTACGAAGCAATCCTCCCGGGTCTCTCGGGTGGCGTCCACCCATTCAATATTCATGTTTAAGACACTTGATAAAAATAAACCGGTATCGGCAGTTTATAACAGCTATAGCAACTATATATTAGGAGCCATATTAGGGAATACATGCACAATTCATCTCCAGCCTCCAATCCCGGCTGAGTACTGCAGATATACTAATAGACAATCTATTTTTGTTTTGTTTTTAAAGATATATATTGTCCCGACTTACCCCACATTCCATCGGTATTATCCCTCGGCTATGACAGCCCTTTATACGGAATAGAAGTATTCAGTAATTATCAATGTTAGACATAAGTAATAGAAAACATAGAATTCGGTTATAGTCAGTGTCTCGATATCTCAAAACTAAGCAATTAGCTCGTGAAACGACCCTTTAAACCCTCCAAGTCATAGATCTCCGATAATGTAGGTAGTCCACATTCATCCGATATCCGGGCCTGTGCTTCGACTGATCAGCCAACGGACCGCTGGCCCATCAAATTCATTTGTTGCTTCTTGTCTAAACTCTGCTTTGTACACTGCAACTATCTAAATTCAGCAGCACATTGTCCCTCTCACCGTAAACCCCCACATCTGAACACAATGGATACCCTAGACAGACAACTCGCGGAATTAACCAACTACTCGCCCTGCGATGTACGGTCCTTGGCTTTCCCTGCCACACCGAGTGATCAGTGCCTCTAACATTTCAATCCCCCAGGTATCAGACGCCCTCATCAAGCTGCAAAAGACGCCCGAGGGTAGCACAGCAAGAGCAGGCTACCTCGCAGACCTAGGTAAGCCATTAATACAAGGCCAGCCCAAACCTCTATCTCCAGCTCCAATAATCCAACTCACATATATCCACCAGTGCCATTCTCTCCGATAATAGGGCGAAATGAAACAATGGCCAAGATTGCAGGCACGGCAACAACAATCAAATTTCTGGCCAAAGATGCCATCCCACCATCAATCGCAATAGAAAATCCCGAGGAGCACGGTTTCTTGCCGGGTAAGCACTGGGTGGACCACGTCGGTCAATATCCACCAAACCCTCATAGGGCTGGATCCATCCTCCTTATTGAACAGCCTGCGGACCAGTACTGTGCTGTGACTGGTGGGATCATGGCGACCCGGATGAAAGCTGTTGGAATCAAAGCTACAGTTGTGGGTGGCCGTGTCAGGGACTTGAGGGAATTACGGGCTACTGGGCTTCCGGTTTGTGATCTCTCGTGGTTTTGTCATTAGCGATACTGACTGCTTTCGTGGTAGATCTGGGCTCGTGCTACTTCGACTGTTGGTACCAATGCAGAGGCCAAGGCTGGTGTTCGTGATGTGCCAATTTCAATCGGGGGTGTTAGTGTTTCGCCTGTGAGTTCTAGTCCCTGTAAAGTTCGCTGATTGCTTCATGGTGGAGTTCAGGGCCTAATCATTACAATGGATTACAGGGAGACGTCATTTTCTGTGATCCTTTGGAAGGAGTAGTGGCAATTCCTCGCGAACTGCTCGGCCAGGTGCTTGAGCTCATGCCTAAACTGACTGGAGACGATGACGATGCCAAGGAGGCTGTTGTGGGGGGAATGAGTGTCACTGATGCTTTTAGGGTATACCGCCGGTAGCCTACTTTCAGCCAAATGTACATAGTGCATACAACCAGATTATAGTGGGCGAACCGGAAAGGCCCGGTTCAAGTACATATTTCAGAGAGACCCATAGGAAACCTACAACAATATTGGTATCAAATGTAGAGCAAATATATGTAGCTCCAATATTTTGGTATTCGAAGTATTCAATACATGACGAGAAATGTGTGTATCCAAAATAGAAAAAAGGGGCCAAAAAGCCAAATCGCTGTGCAAATATACAATCGAAACATAAGCTTCGTTTACTCTGCCACCCAGACAGCGGCCATACCCATACCGGTACCGATACACATGCTGGTGACACCAATCTTCTTGTTTGTGCGCTTGAGCTCAGTGAACAGTGTGCTGACCTGGCGAGCACCAGTGCAGCCAAGAGGGTGACCGAAAGCAATAGCACCACCCTTGGGGTTAATCTTCTCAGCAGGAATGCCGAGCTCGTTGACACACCAGACACACTGGGAAGCGAAGGCCTCGTTGATCTCATAGATGTCGACATCATCCTTGGTGATGCCTGCCTTCTCCAGTGCAACGGGGATGGCCTTCCAGGGGCCAACTCCCATGAGAAGGGGCTTGACGCCGACCACGCTGGCAGCGACATACTTGCCAAGGATCTTCTGGCCCAGACGCTCGGCGGTGGACCGCTTCATGAGGAGGACGGCGGCAGCGCCGTCGGAGATCTGGGAGGCGTTACCGGCGTGGATGGAGCCGTCCTTGGCAAAGGCGGGCTTGATCTTGCCGAGGGACTCAGCGGTGATACCTGCGCGAATGCCGTCATCGGCCTTCACGGTGATGGTCTTCTCCTCGCCGGTCTTGGGGTCAGTCCACTTCACGTCCAGAGGGGCGATCTCCTCGTTGAAGAGGCCAGCCTTCTGAGCCACGACGGCCTTTTGGTATGAGTTGGCGGCAAAGGAGTCTTGGGAAGCGCGGGTAACGCCACGGTCCTTGGCCATATTTTCGGACAAGACACCCATGGGGACCTTGCAGTTTGCGGCCTCGGGGTGGCTCTCAAGGAGGTCGGAGAACTCGGTCACAGCACCAGGTCTGTATCAAATTGTCAGCCATGTTATCGGACTAGGGAATTCTGAGGCTTGAAACATACCCGTACTGAGAGGACATGCTCTCAACACCGGCACCGATGCCGACTTCGATCATGCCAGAGCGAATAGCGTTCGCAATATCGGCGATAGCCTGGAGACCGCTAGAGCACTGACGGTTCAAGCTCCGCACAGCGGTGCTCTCTGGGAAGCCAGCCACAAGAGCGGCGGCACGGAACTCAGTCGCACCACCACCGGGCGCAAGGACATTGCCGACAGCAATGTCTTCGACGGCGCTGGGGTCAACCCCGCTCTTGTTCAGAACAGCCTTGAAGATACCGGCAAGAAGGTCGGCACCAGCGGTATCCTTGAAGCCACCCTTGCCACCCTTTGTGAGGGCGGTGCGCAGGGCACATGTCACGACAATGTCATCGGCGTGCTTCTCGAGGAGGGCGGCGGCTCCCTTCTTACCGCCGGAGCCGAAGTGAGAGGAAACCTGGTTGAGACGTTGCTGGGCTATAGATTTAAATCAGTTTGCTGGTCCTCTCCCGATTATGACTTGCAACAACTTGAAACCAAGTATTCTGTTGAATACATGGCCATCGGCTATCACATGAACAGTACTTACCGTTAGACATGACGTCAATGTGTGATGGAGGTATTGGTGAAGTATGGGGATGAAAAATAGGGCAAAAGTGAGAATAAGAAAGGAGCCCAGATATCCGGGGATGGGTTGATTTATAAATCAGGGCCGCGGAATCGGTGGTATTTCCCCTTTGGATGGCCGTTACTGGCCGTCGCATTCTATGAAAGTACCGAGGTCCATTTTGACGCATCATCGTTGGTCCGGGACAGTCACGGGATCTCCGACTGGATCCAGGGGGGGCATGTGAAATCGAGGGAGTGCATATATCACATGCACGTGTTGATTGCCGGATTCACGTTTTGCGACGGCATGGAAACATATCAGGTCGGCATACTCTCAAGTTTCAGGTGTCTTCATATGAACATAAATCTTTACTCCGGAGCCTATCTCATATAATATTGATATGTCTTCACCGAAGAAGGAACCTTGGAACCCGCTGAATCTTTCTGGTTTTGTCTCTTATTTTTTACATCATAAATCCAGAATGTGCGTTCCATCACAATCACATCCCCTGATAGCTCAGCTGGAAGAGCGCAAGACTGTAATTGTCCTGTTCTGAATAGAACCTGTCATCTTGAGGTCCCTGGTTCGATCCCGGGTCAGGGGACTATTTTTTATTTTTTCCATAAATTTTTAGGTGATACCTCAGACTTTGTGATCATCCTCTCTCCAACTACGAACTACTTTAATCCAACACAATGGCCCCAAACTCCAATGTAGTCACAGATATCAATCTCTTATCTAGATTTCTCAGCGACAATCAACTACAAGATCTCTCTACCGCATCCCCAGTGGACTGCATTGTCATATGCGCCTCAGCCGTTCTCCACAGTGCCGAGGTCCTCTTCAAGACTCTCCAGCAAAGACCAAATCTTACTAAAGCTCTGGTACTGTGCGGCGGCATCGGGCACTCAACCGAGCTCCTTTATGATGCAGTAAAATCTCATCCAGTCTTTTCGCGAATCGCCAATGAGATCCAAGGTCTCCCTGAAGCCAAAGTTCTCGAACGAATTCTAGATGAGTTCTTCGACCGGTCTATCATCACGAAGGAAGGATGTCAGATCCTCCTTGAACCCAAATCCACGAATTGCGGCCAGAATGCTTCGTTCTCTCGCAAGGTTCTCGATGAAGCGGGCTTCCAGACACCATCCACGGGCATTATCATTCAGGACCCCACGATGATGCTCAGGACTATGGCATCGTTTAAGAAGGCTTATGATGGTATCAAATCTCCAATCTCGCTTATTAGTTGCCCGGTATTTGTGCCGCAGGTGCAATTGTCCCATAACAGCGTCATTGGATATTCAGACATATCGCCACCATCAGAGTTGTGGTCACAAAGTCGGTTTCTGGAACTGATCATGGGCGAGATACCGAGGTTGAGAGATGATAAAGATGGTTATGGTCCTCAGGGGCGTGGTTTCATTGTTCATGTGGATGTTCCAGGCCATATTGAGGCAGCGTGGTCTCGACTACAATTAGTAGCCAATAGCTCTAGATAGGGAGGAATATGAAGATACTGAGTTCGAATAGAAAACCGAAACAGACTACACACAACTATACAACATGTTGAAGAGGCATATTTTGAAGTGATATGGGGACAGACAGATCGATCAGAGGAGCATATGGAACAGGAGAACACCCAAGAGTCTCGGTCGCATAGAGGAAAATTTCATAAACCGAGCATTAAATATATTATTGTACATATTGTATGCACTGGAAGTTATTTGCGATAGTATGGGAACCGAGGCATCCGTGCATGCACCTGCAAGAGCGGCATACATGCCCACCCCCACCCACTCAATATGTATCATACAACAAAGGAGTCTACTAGACTGAGCTTCCAAGTTGTTTCAATGCACTTTTTTTTCATAAAAAAATTAAAATTAAAATTAAAGCCGCAGGAATTTTGGGGGAAAAAATAAAAAATAATCCCCTGACCCGGGATCGAACCAGGGACCTCAAGATGACAGGTTCTATTCAGAACAGGACAATTACAGTCTTGCGCTCTTCCAGCTGAGCTATCAGGGGATTTGATTGGTTGATTGATATAATTATGTATTATGAAGCAGATCAGCAGACCTTAGTACTCGAACAAGTGTACTAGACTTAATTTGTCAAAAAAATAATAGTATAGACTCATTAATTGGTCGCCATGAGCGTTTCCACGTGATCCGGCAAAGTACCCTCTAACGAAGCTTTGATTTGAAGTGCCAATATGGCCGAGTGCAACCGGTGTTTCTGTGTTGAGCCACCCATCACCCAAAACCATCAATGCACCGTCGGGAAATCTGGCTTGGAGAGCCGCCTAGGTAGGATCTTAGTGGCAGTTTGGCGTCCGTTTTGGCATAGCCAACGCGGTACCCGTGGACACCACTACATCTACATAACTGCCATCCAAAACCCGCAGCCCCGCCGCCGAGTATACAACAGGCTTAGCATTGGCCTTGATGCCAGCCTTGCCTTCTTCAGGCAGCTGAGTACCTCTCACATTGGCGTAGTGTCTACCGATATGCTTAATCAGGTTCTGTATCAGGTACATTCTGGGTTGTTGCTGTTCAGGGCTGGGAATCCAGCTGCTGCTAGAGCTTTGTAGCGGTCTGGCTCCTGTGATATATAACAGTTTTTGAGGATATTGAAAGCTGCATTCGCAGGGCCAACAATCATAACTAACTATGGTGTAAATGATACGGTCAATTTCGATCCCGCCACCTTATTTTTTTTCCTACTGAGAGATTTCGCCTACCTTTGCTCCTTTTCTATTCAGTTGCTCGGTATCCTTCCGTTGCTCTGAACGAATACAGACACCTTTGTATGGTTGGTTATCTCCTATCGATGATACATCTTTTTTTATTCGGGGATCGAATACCTGTGGCCACGACAGTGTGCTTAGGGTTTGTCTTGCCTTGATCAGCGGGAGTCTGGAACTTAAACATCCACCACTTGGCTGATTGGTCGTACTGTGTCCATTGGATCGACACTGAAGCGATGATATTGAGACTGAAAGCTTTGACATATCGTCATACCTAGGAAGCCAAGTCGTCTTTTCGAGAGATGGTGGGGAGTTGGGGTCTTCTTGTAGTAGTCATGCTTACTCGCGTTCTAATGCATGAACAGATCACTCGTGTGCGGAAAGTGAGAGACTGAGCTGGGGATATGAAAACGCAAGGAATCATAACGGAGAGCCCAATGGTCCTCTACCTGGGAATTGCGCTCGGCCGTGATTCTTTCGACTCTTATGCCTTTAAGGCGTGCAGCCAAAGCTAGTTAACTGACTACCATTTTAATAACTTGGTTTGTTTGTAGTACAAAAACTTTCTGTTCTCTTGTCGGGAGATTTGACGGGCTTCCCTGATCGACATCGCCGGGATGACCGGGGACAACGTTCCTATACAAACTAGGCATTCATGGGTATTGGCCAACTATCATCTCCTCCGGAATCTACAATTAGTGCGGTGACGGTCCGTGTCTCCCGGTGGAACATAGAAGGGCTTAGGTGCCACAATATGTATTCCCCGGAGCTTTGACATTCGCTTAATGCCTCCTATATCACCCCTTGCTCCTTCTGGGTGGCGAATAGTCTTTAAAAAAAAGGGCCCAGGTTACTTTTCCGGTAGTCGGTAGGTTTTGATCTACACCTACATGTTCCCAACAACCTATGGTTACACTTTGATCTCTTCGACAAACGACTGCATCACCTCGGTAGCCTCAGGCATCACTTGCCAGGGAGTGGCCGGCTAGCTTGCATGGCCGACTCGCTTACCGAATGCGTTACGGAGTAAACAAGAGGAAGTAAATTGACGTGGTAGTGACTAGTAAAGGGAATATCTTGGCAAACTCGGTTATAGGCCTTGGCATCTCGGTCTTTTCCATTCCTCTCTCAATCCACTTAACCGCGCAACCACACATCTCGCCTGCAAAAATGGATGAGCTCCGTAATATACTTTACAGTCACCGAACTGGTGCCCATGTGGCTAATTCGGAATTCAGGACCATGTTGCCTGGTAGGGGGAATAGGGGCACGTTGACAGTTTGCGAGCTGTTGAGCGAACCGTGGGCTTTTGACCTGTGGCGTTTTAATGGCTGAGGATAATATCACTTGGTGATTGTCTTGTATTTAGTACCGGACTGAGTTCCTCGCCCGATCCGAGCTGTGTTGTGGCCAAAAGGAAAGCCGGGCAAATTGTCTCGAACACTCCTGTGCCAATCACGAATATCCCGAAGCAAAGATTGATTTAAATTATGAAAATAGGCTTACGGCAAGAACCACTTGAGTCCACTTTAGTCCACTTTAGTCCACTTTAGTCCACTTTAGTCCACTCTAAGACTATTTAGCTTCCGATCATTAGTTTCTTCCCAATGGGTTGTAGAGCAATCCCCCGCAATCGACTATAAATTTATAGCCTCGTGGGCCCCTATTTCTACCTTACAACCGACAAAACTTCTTTTCCAACTTCTAGTCATTCTTTTTTTTGATATTTTTGTTTTAAATCACTTTCTTTGCATCATCATCAGTCACTCTTTCAACCCTTTCGATTGAGCAGAACAAAACGACAATCAAAGATAATGCGCTCTGTGATCCCTCTGGTCGTCTGGCTCGCTTCGCTTGTCGCTGCCATTGAAATCACCAGTCCCGCTGCGAACACGACCTACGCAGCTGGGTCCACCGTCAACGTCGAGTGGACTAGCGTTGATACCGATCCTACTAACTTCAGTCTTTATCTCTGGAACTTTGTCTCCTGGCCTCCATCTTATGTTCCGCTGGCCATCGACGTCCTTACGTCGGATCTGTCTTACTCTGTCCAAATCCCCTGCGATACCACCCCCGACAAGGGTTACCAAATCAGCGGTATCAACGGCACCAACGTCTACATTATCTACGCGCAGGGTGATAAGTTCACCGTCTACGATGCCGACAACAGCACCGCCTGTGTAGACACTCCTTTGCCGACTACTTCCATCTGCCCTAACGCTGCGGCGTCTACCGTTTATGTTACGGTGAGCTCTACTCCCAGCTCCCGTCCTTTCCATCATCCATCCCACGCCTATCATCCATCCTACGTCCATCCTTCTCCATCACCCAGCACTGCCAGCATCTTGAACTCTGGATATACAAAGCCTGGGATTGTGCCTAAGACTATAGGTTGGTGCTCAGACTATTCCCACCCTGTAACCTTGGACAAGGTTCCCGTCCCGACTCCGACTCTTTCGGCGCCCAGCGATACAAATGGATCTGATGCTTCGCCGGTCTTCACTGCGGCACTGGGCCAGGTCACTGATTCCCCCGGCATCCGCACATTGACTATCACTAAGACTGCGACCGTGCTGGCTTGCCCGAACGTGCACACAATTTGATGGAAGTTTCTTTATCCGAGCAACCGGTGACCAGTTCTTTATGCCGATGTATTTTATGTAATATCGAACGAGAAGGAAATTATTCGGGGTAGATCGAAATCAATTTTCCCCTTGTACTTTTTGATTGTTTCTCGGATTCTGATTTTTCTGTTGTTTTCTTTTCTTGGTGGTGATGCTAGGTGTATGTGTAGTATTAAAATAGCAAGTCTTAATCACGGATATATATATATATGCATGCACATAGTCAGTCTGCAATGGAAAGAATCCAGTTCTCTTCCAGTGAGATATGATTGCAATTACTCAGACAAAAAGAAAACCCACCCATGTATGTAAATAATACAGAGTTAGTTACTCCGTGCTCCATATGTTGGTTGTTTCACTATCCCTACAGGTAGCTGAGTGTGAAAAAAATAAAAAATAATCCCCTGACCCGGGATCGAACCAGGGACCTCAAGATGACAGGTTCTATGCAGAACAGGACAATTACAGTCTTGCGCTCTTCCAGCTGAGCTATCAGGGGGGATTATATATTAAATGCGGCCATATTTAACACTATGACTGGGAATCCCCCAATCAAGACAAAACACCCGGTATTTCACCACCCATATTCCTAAGGACCACTAGCCAACATACGAATCTACTTCAACCGAACCGAACAAACAAACAAAGCAGATACACACCCATGCTCCGACGCGCCTTAACTGCCGCCTCATCAGCGCGCGCATCACCTTCAAACACAGTGGCAAGCGCCTCCAGCAAGCTACCACTCACCCGCCTTTCATGGCACCATGTACGCAGACCTCGCAAGCAGGAGCCTAAAACGCTCCTCGATGGCATCTTAGCCCAAAGCCAAAGCGAAACTAACAACAAAACTACACAGAGCCCCAGCACCACCCGCCTCTTCACCACCGCCCAGTTCACAGCCTTCACAGCATCACCACCAGCAAAAGACCCCTCACCGTTCCGCCTCTCCGCAAACAAATCCGACACCTCCCCACCACCTTCCTTCGAAGATGTCTATTACAGCCCGTACCAGCCAAAGCGCCAATGGCCACCGGATATGTCCAAGCTGTCTCCAAAACACCAGTTCCGGCTTGAGCGCAAGTACCGTCGACGCGCGGCGCTGAAGTATGCGCGGCCGACGTTTATGAAGGCTACTATGATTGGACAATGGGTTATTATTGGATGTGAGTTTTTCTTGAGATTGGGGAGCTGGGTTGGAGATTGGAGATGGCGAATTGCGTATAAGCCGCGGTGGATAATGTGGAGGGATTTCGAGACAGGATGCTGACTTTTTATGCTACGTAGTTGTCATTATCTATGCCGTGCTATTCATGGAGTGGGAGTCAGATAATACTCCGTTCCATGGGGTAAGTGCTATCTCTGCCTTGGTTATGCTGATTTGTATCTTGACTAACGTTCACCTCATAGATTCGGGAGAGCTTCTTCTCTGGTCTCCGGGCTATATTCTCCAGCGCACCGCCTCCTGCTCCGAGAAGAGATCAGAAGGATAATACAGCATCTGATGAGAGCTCGTAGTCGAGTGATATCGATTTGTGTCTGACAACAATATTGTACAATAGTCAACTAGATTCCCAACTGCATCTACAACCCATCCTGTACGGTCGAAAAAAATCCAATAAGAAAAATAGCGACGATTCATTCAATTCTCATATCTGTTCATAGGTCATTTGTCATGAAGAAATCCTGTCGGAAGAACAGGCGTCGCTGTACCATGGAGAGAAGGAGAAAGAGACAAGAAAAACAAACAGTCTCTTTCGCTTTCTGCTCCGTCGCCTGTGCCAATATTTGGCTTCGTTACATCATGTCCGCAGGACTTCTCTGGACAAGGAAATGCAGTCAACATGCCAATAACACCAAGGATGCCAACTCCTGTCAGAAATAACAGACCATCAATAAACTCCAAAGGTCAAGTAAACAAAAAATACCAACAAGATAAGTTGGGATGGGGCTGCTTGAGGACCAGCCCTAACGCCGAGTCATGACAATGTGAAACGCAAACGAAAGATAGGAAATAAAGACAAGAGAGGAATGGGAAAATCGTTAAATGGAACTGGGGGTTATCGCAACCGGATCTTAGAGCCAGCTGCGCAGCTCGCTCGACGGGGTAATCGGACCAGCAGCTGAACGGTTGTCCGAGAAGTCCAGAGCAAGCTCCAGCCTGGGCGGCCGTTCATCGACCAGGCCCTTTCTAGGACTACCCGGCGCGGACTTCTTGGGGGATTTGGTGGGCGAGCCTGGCTCGCCTGCTCTGGGTGGACCTTCGCGCACAAAGGTATAAGGCCAGCCATCGTCGACTGCTGCTGCGACCCAGGTTCGAAGGCAATCATGCACAGAAGAATAGAACTTCTCCTTGCAAGTACGCAAACTGCCACCCATGACTTTTTCAAATCCAGAGGCACGGAGTTCATCACGAAGCTGGTTTCGCTCATCAGGGGTGGGTAGGAAGGCAATCAGGCCGTTCACAAGATCGAGATGTGCCGCAAGATAGTTGGTCGCATCCCATTCAACACCTCCAACGTATGGGGCAGCCGGAACAGGAGGACGAGGAACTGGGAAGTGGCGCTCGCTGTAAGGACGAGTGTCTACTGGCGTCTTTTCGCCGAAAAGGTCCTCTGACTTGGGGAGGGGAATCACATTCAGGTGATGAAGGAAAATCCAGAAGACTTCCTTGGTTACGTTGGTGATCTCCTTACACCACACTCTATAGGGTCGTGACTGGTAAATATTGGCAATGAATGACAGCGGCTGATTGTCCACTGGCGGAGCAGGATCCCTCAGATAAGAAAGGATCTGTTTGGCGCGCTTGGTCGCCGGTTCACCGGCAGGAGCAGTGGAAAGCTGCGTAAATAGCAGGTTTGCAATGATCCCCCGAGTGGTGAACTCACTGGGACCCTTCTTTTCCTCGTCAAAGAGCATATGCAACAGAGCGGGGAAAAGCTCGTCCTCAATGGCACTGAGGTGTGCCAGGGCCGCAGATGTAGTGCACAGAGCCTTCAGACAGAGCAATGCCTCATGTAAAAGGGTGTCCTCGTGATCCTCACTGTAAAATGGGTTGGTTAGTCACGGGTCTGAAAAAGAGGTGAACAAGATACATACCGCCAGGTCATCTTCATAATGCGGTAGAGGAGCTGTACAATCTCATCCATCCCCCCTTCAGTGATAAAGTCATTGACCCATTGCACGGTTTCGTTACGCAGGAGAAGACGCAATTTGTGCATCTTTCCAACCTCAACCATCTCGGGCTTTTGGATCTCTCTCAAGTAATGCACAAAGTCGGAAGGATCCGCCGCGGTATCGACAGCGGCCGCATCAGCAAGTGTTGCTGTTGAAGCATTGGCCGAGAGAGTGGTATAGACACCAACAGGCTGAGAAAGGTCCACAGACCTTGGACGACGGCTTGATGCTTCACTATCTCGCCGCAGCTTTTTGCCAGGCGACGAGGGGCCTTTAGCGAGGGCGAATCCGCGGCTCCTGGATCGTGACCGAGAACCTTTCCGATCCTGGGGCTGGGAGTCTTCCTTGGATTCTTTGCCGCGTCCCCGACGACTATCGCCCGTCCCGGCGCTGAGAGGAGGTATGTTCTCCGTCCGATCTTTCTGGATAAAATCGGCCTTGATATTGGTATCAAGTGAGCGCATCTTGTCTCTCATGTTATGAGGAATATCCCTCGCATCCTAGAGATAGGTCAGCCTTGCAATTTGTATGTAGTACGGCCGACAAACCAGCAGCTTCTCGAACTCGCTTTCGAGGTCCTTGGAGTTCAGATGCTGATGCACCTCAGCGTCTCGCTCCTTTGCATTGAATACCGAGATAGCAGCCTGTACACGAGAAAGCCGCTTGGGCTCTTCTTTCGCCAAGGTAGGGGGGAAGTTTTTCGCGGACTCGGTGGTCCTCTGCTCTTAGAAGAAGCACTATCAGGTCGCCCGACATGGTCGCTTTCTCCTGAAGGGGCGCGCTGCAACCCAAAAAGATCCTTCACTTTGCGGTTTCCTGTCAGAATGTCTGACTTAGGGCGAGGCTTGGGGTCATTCGATTTGCCAAGGGAGGGTTGGTGGTAGTCATAGAAGTTGCGTTGCTGGGCTGGCCCGTAGCCCTTGGGTGTATAGAGCGAGACTTCGTCCGCCACGGTTCGACTCATGTCGGCGGTCGAGTTTGGTCTCGACCGACCCATAGGCTCTTTGTGACCTGAGGCCGAGTCCTGTGACCAGACTGGGGACGGCATGTTATCGATCAGGTCAGTCGGGCTGCGATTTTCCTTATCGCGACTCTGCTTCGAGCCATCCTTTCTTCCCCGTTGAGACCTTTTGAGGATAGCCGAGAGACTATTGGATGATTTGGCCTTCTTGGGCGACAGATTAGGACTCTGCCCAGCCGTCTCCTCCGATTTACCATCCTTCCGCTCCATATAATTCCTCAGAGACTTCAATGAAACAGCGCTCTTGGTCTTCTTATGCAGGGCACCTTTGCTTTCCTTGCTGCCCATCTTTGACGTGGCTACTCCGTGGTCGCTCGCATCACGATTGGGAACAATCTCACTAAGCGGGCGGTAACTGGAAATGGGACCATGCTCCTCACCGAATGAGAAAGGGATGTTCTCGGTTGGCTTGCTTCTCTGCAGAGGCCGCGGGGCAACGGCATCGTCGGCCGATTGATTTCGTTTATGGGTTTTGGATGACATTATCGCCCGGAACATGGACTGTTTGGTAGGGGATCGGTTCGCATCGTCAAAGATATGGGGACCAGAGGTACTCGCAGCCATTGCTATCCTCTTTGGCCAGCAACTAAGTATATCTTATTAGCAGATGAAGTGGAGGAGGGGGAACGGGTAGTTGCAGTTCGGACTCACGGGATCTGTGCAAACAAACGCAGAATAAAACAGTAACGCAGTTCACAAAAAAAAACAAAGGGCGATAATCAAGTATAGCCCCTAAATTTCAAAAAAAACAAAAAAGGCGGGGAAGGAGATAGACTTAGTGAAAGGAAAAGAGAAGATCAGATGGGCAGGCTGGGGAATTTGAAGAGTCAACGGCGTTTTGCTGCCAACAGCAACCGTCATCGAATATCAAGATGTTGATCCACTTGCCTCGACTTAGCGTATGGGACGATCCTTGGGGTTGGCTGAATTGAAGGTGGAGGAGTAAACAACGTGCGGGTAAAGATGTTGCGAGGGGCAACGTATGGACTTGGCGGTGAACATGGGGGTTCATTAGCAGTTATTAGCCCTGCTATAGCCTTGAAATCTTCCTATGAGAGCCAGACATGTCATATTGCATATTATTGCCCATTTGTTATATTTTAATCCTGCATAGAGTCCTTGCATGATTCTTTTGTTTGTTATTGTTAATGAACCCGGTATATGGAATCCTTGACATCAACCTGATACATCGATTTTGAAATGTAAACATGAAAAAGCAATATCTATATTCCAAGTATCTTATAGGGTATAGATTACAATTATCATTCCTCTTTGTTATTGACCTCTTAGGTATGCCGGGAAGGCTGGCCCGATTGAAAACAAACACACTGTATTACATGCACTTCGACTAACTCGCCACTTTTTTAGATCTTCTGATCACATTTATGCAGATTGTGCATATAAGGGTGACTGTGACCGTTTACTCCGGACTGTGAGAGCGGAATTCGATCCACAGCCGTTTGCGATTTTCGGGGAATTAAGAACATAAAAAAAAAAAATAGAACCTCGGGAGTAAGAATGGAATTATGACATTAGCGGGTTTTATGGGAAAATGTGAGACATTTCCATTTAAGCTTTGCCGATTATAGAACGGGAATCAACGGGAACATCGGACACTTTCGGCCTCACAAGTTACCCAACTCTTCACAATCGAGATTCAAACGTGAAATCACAACCTGCAGACATGAATTGCCCCTCGCGGACTGATGATACACTCAAAAACCCGAGCTGGAATCAAAGCCCACCGCCCTTCAGCCCGGACACGACGATGCGAAATGACTTCAATGGTCTAGCCAATTCTAGAGTCCATCGCAGACATGCCAATTCTGCAAATATAGCAGATGACCCATTATCTATCGACAGACCGAACAGTCGACAAGATCCAGATCCCGGGAAACACACGGCCCCCGGGGGCGAAGTGATCGCTGCGGACTCGGGAGGTGATTCACCCCCGAGGAGCAGCGGGTCACCTCGCCGTCCTTTTTTTACTTTTTTGACATCCCCTACACTGCACTGTGCTCGAAGCTTGGCCAAATTCGGCCGTTTCATTGGTCCTGGTTTCCTCATCGCAGTTGCATATATCGATCCGGGAAATTACGCCACCGATGTCGCCGCTGGTGCCGACTTTAAGTATGCCTTGTTGTTTATTATCCTCATTTCCAACCTATTTGCGATTCTTCTGCAGTCCCTGTGTATCAAGCTGGGCTCTGTGACTGGTTTGAATCTCGCCGAAAATTGCCGAGAGCACCTTCCGAAATGGCTAGTGATTTTGCTCTATATCCTCGCGGAGGCGGCCATTATCGCAACTGATATTGCAGAGGTGAGTGCCATATTTTGGTTTAGACGATTTGAATTGACGTACTGACAAGCTTGAAAGGTGGTTGGATCAGCGATCGCATTGAACTTATTGTTCAATCTTCCCTTAGTAGCCGGTTGTGCTATCACATTGGTGGATGTTCTTTTCATTCTCATTTTTTACCGACCTAATGGGAGGATGTGGGGCCTTAGACTATTTGAATTCTTTGTCATGGCGTTGGTACTAGGTGTTGTTGTTTGCTTTTGCATTCAGCTCTCTCTCATAAAGGGCCAGTCAGTTGGTGAAGTGTTCCGCGGATACCTACCCTCTTCGGCCATCGTTCAATCGGAAGGGTAAGTCTGTCTAGCTTACCTTTTGGCTGCCTCCACAGAATGTCCAGCTACTAACGTATCTACAGCCTTTACCAAAGTTGTGGAATCCTCGGTGCCACTGTGATGCCACACTCCCTATTTCTTGGTAGCGGCGTGGTTCAACCCCGTCTCAAGGAATTTGATGTCAATTCCGGCTACGTAGAGTCCACTGTGCCTCTAGGGAACACCGACGGCGAAGTAAAATATCGCCCATCGATCTATGCAATCCGCGGCTGCATGAAGTACTCTATCATCGAGTTGTCGCTATCCCTTTTCACATTCGCCCTGTTTGTAAACAGCGCAATCCTAATTGTCGCGGGTGCCGCTCTCTATGATGTTCCTGGTGGAGGCAGTGCCAACCTCTTTGGAATTCACAGCCTGCTTTCCAAATCAATCGCACCAGGTGCCGGCTTAGTTTTTGCCCTCGCCCTGCTACTATCAGGTATTTCCGCTGGAATCGTCTGTACAATTGCTGGACAAATGGTGAGCGAAGGGATGCTGAATTGGACAGTAAAACCATGGCTTCGAAGACTCATCACTCGCTCGATCAGTATCACTCCTAGCATCATCATTGCCGCGTCTGTTGGCAAGGAGGGCCTTGACAGGACTTTAACTGCGAGTCAGGTTGTTTTGAGTGTTATTCTGCCATTTGTCTCGGCACCCCTTATCTGGTTCACTTGCCTCAACCGCTACATGACTGTCCGAACTGAAGAAGCTTCCGAGCGAGAGGGTGAAGTTGACGTGATCACAGTTCCGATGCGGAATGACCTACTCACTTCTGTGGTTGCGGTCCTTGTGTGGATTATCATCGTTATGATGAATATGGCCCTGCTGGTGCTGGTGGGAATGGGCAAAGCATCTTAATTTATAGTAATGTTTTCCATCACAAAGTATATGTATCTGGGTCGATATGAGTGACCAACCATGTCCCTGGCTACAGTGAAACCGGATTTACGGAGCTTAATGATGCATATGCTAAATGATATGACATGAATGAAAAGAGAGCTTCAAATACGATATGAGCGTAACTTATTGCAAGTTAAAATAAACACCCAATCAACTCCGCTGCCTGTGCCTTGACACAGAAGAACACCCGGTTGCCGCTAAACAAAAGCACGCTTTATCATTAGTCTTATCCAAGTCCGCCTGCGGCCTCCTTGACCTTATGATTCTCAAGTGGCTCATCAATAAACTGCGGGGGAGCCACCTCATCCTGTAAGAAGCTCGGCATGGCACTCTCGCCCATGCTGCTCTCAAACATGGATTCTTCGCCAAGCGCCTCAAGCTCTGCGTCCAACTCGGCTTCATCAACATCCTCTGGGACATCATAGGCCCGAGAAATACTTTCTTGAATCTCATTCCCAACCTCCATCAGATCTGCCATCTCATCCTGCATCTGCTCGATCTTATCCACGTCGACCTTGCCATACTGCTTCTTGAGTTCCTTTGTCGTGGTCTTCATCGCGTCCACCGTCGTCATCACATTCTTCAGATTATCCTGCATCATGCCCGCCTGCTCCATGTTCCATGATTGTTGCGAGAGTTGATCCCGCTGCGCCTCGTATTGTTTTCGTCGCTGAAGCACTTTGAGCGCTTTCTGCCGGAGGGCATTTTTGCCGGGCCCGTCGCGCATCTTGGCAATCTTGGCTTGATATGTGGAGAGTTCGGAGTTGAGGGCTGCTAGCTTGACATCTATGCTGGAAACTCGAGTGTCGACCTGTTGTATGGTTAGTGGGGTATCTTGAGGGGCGGATCGGATCAGGCTTGTGCGGGCAGCGTACATTGGTAATAGCACTTTCAAGAGTAGGCTTGGGGCCCGTACTCTTTGTGCCAAATAGTCGGTTCATGATGGTGGTTAGGTTGAGAGTTTATTATTGAAAGGTGAAGTTGAGGGCAAATAGGCAGACTTGGGAGCGATTCCAGACCACGCGTGGCCAGTGCTCAATAAAACGGTAATCAGCGGGCCGAGAGAGTGATTAACCAATAGCTGGACAGAGCGCTTCTGGTAAAAGCTGGAAAGTATAGAATAAAGGGAAAGTCTTGAATTAAATCATAAGTACCTATATCGTACGTTGTAGGTTGGATTTCCCTGTGCCACTTTGCTTTCCCTTTCCGTTTTAGTCCTCAAGCCTTGCCGCTGTAAAGCCGACCTCGGGAGCTTAATAAGCTCACTGATTTACCAAGGGCCCCGGTGGACATGTGCCCAGCCCTGTGCTGGGCCCGGGCACAGATGCCCCCGGGGTGCCCCCTGACCTGATTTCGATATCATTTTGAGTGCCTCGGGTCCGGTCCTACAGCTTGTAAGTTCGGCCATCTTCCTGGTTAAGCTGGAAAACGACTCACAGGTTTCAATGGCACAAAAGCAGAAGCATTTTTATCATCGGAAAAAGTAACAAATAAAAAATAAATCTAAAAACTCATCGCCTGTAGGCGATTCGACAGCTTGAGATCAAATGGCACCCAAGCTAAGGGTGGAAGGGGATCCAAGAGGCAGTACGCCAATGTCGCCCAAATACCTGTTCATAGGTGAGTAGAAGCTTCGAGCTAGGCCCGAAATTAGTCTATACAGACCAACGAATGAGTGTTCACCCGATGGCATAAAAAGTGTTGCCATCCGCGTTACCTGCTTTGGGGTCTAATAGTGGGAGAGAAGACTTCTGGACTCGGTGAAGCACCCCTTGCATTACTCAAGGCCCCTTTGTCCGGAAATCAAGACTCATCAGTCAACGTATCCAGCCAAACCATACTGCGCAGCTATTCGCCGTTACTATCGTTCATCGGACGTCATGAATTCCACAAAAAGCCTCCCTACAAAGCCACTATAGTTGTATCCCTTGAGAACAGCGGAGATCCAGGCCATATGGTAACCCACCGTGATATGAACCTATGGAGATCATTTCACTCCGCCGTTCCGCATCAATGCAAGGTATTCCAAACTATTTGGAGGCGAAAATTAATCACAGAAAGTAATCATACGATGACTGCTAAATTTAGTTAGCAAAAAATGTATTCTAGTTGTTATGCCATCTGACGAGAACCCCGTACTTGTCCCAGGCTGCCATATAGTATTTTGAGGGAATAAAAACATTCACTTAGCAGGAGAGAAACTTGAACCTTGATGGGCAAAGCAAGATAATGATAGGGATAGCAGATCCTTTATATTCTATAGACTGACTGATCTCTAGGTCTCGCGTTGTAAAATGTATGATTGGCGTACGTTGAACCGATAGTGACAACTGCTGATAGCATCTAGTTATGGATGTATTTTATGGCCTGAATTAGCAAGTTACCTATCCTACTAACTAACATGTATCTACTCAATTTACTCTCTGGAAAGCAAGCCCGGAAAGAGAGAGATAAGTGGATTGAGAATGAACGAACTCTCTAAAGTACCTAAGGCGGAGAGCCTGCCATATGAAGTTTCACATGAGATATCACAACAATAGGTAAAACGGGTCAACACTGGACAACGAGACGATCACGCTGTCTAAATGTAGCAATACGAAGAGTAATGTTGAATAGAGCCTTGCACAAACACAAGTGAAAAGAACCTGGATCAACATCCAGCTAGTAGTAGAGCCTAGCAAAGCATTGCTACAGGTCACAGGTCCATGACTCTCTGGCTAAGTTTTAATCCTGCTTCAGCTTCTAAGCTTTGTCGTACCATCAATGGTAACGACGCGTTTGTTGTTGAAGGTATCCTGCAGGAATTGTTTGGAGTTATGTTTTCCATCCTTGAAAAACTCGTCGTTCCAGGTCATCCAGTAGGCCCAGGGAACGTGCTGCTTAGCCTGAAGCTCAGGGTCGGTGATAGATCCAACTTCTGCCAGCGCAAGGACTCTCTCACCCTTAGTGACATTTTGCAGCCCGTGGAATTTATCCCCGAGGACAACACCATGGTCACCAGCTTGGGAATAGTGGTCAACAGTGGCAATGTCGCACTTGTCATTTCCTGGATACCATTTGGGATCGGCGGTGTTGCAGACCCAGACGATGTTGTGGATATTGTGCACCCGGGTGATGCAGTCGTAGATGATATTCCAGAGCTTCTTGAAAGGAGCTGGGCCTTGAGCCCCCCACCAGAACCATCCACCCTCCGGCTCGTGGAGCGGGCGGAAGAGAACCGGAACATTTGCTTCCGACAAACGTTTGAGCTGGACCGCAATAGCATCGATATCCCGAATCAACAGTCTGTAGTCGGTTTTGTTCGAGCGGTGGTCAACTGCATTGGCCACATTGAAACAGGTTGCCTCGGTGTAGAAGCCTCTGTACCACGGCTGCTTATCGGTTTCGAGCAAGCAGTTAGGCGCGTACCAATGCCAGACAAGGGCATTGATGCCACCTTGCTAGTCAAAACTGATGGCCTCCTCGATGGTCTTACTCTTGCCTCCGCGGGAAACGGCAGAGGGAGAGTAATATATGAGGTCGGTGCCTAGAATGGCCGGGGTAACGCCGATATTCTGCTTTACCCATTCCAGACTGGCCAGATCCTGCTGTCCGGAAATGTAGTGCGAGCCATACTGAGACTGAACATACTTGAGGAGTTCCTTGGCTCGGGGAGTGGCGGCCTTGTCAACGTTGTCGTAGGATAGTCCAGCGGCCAGCGACGAGGCAAGAAGAGAAAAGAGTGAAAGCCTGGCGAACATGATGGAAGGCAAGAGCTGCGAGAGCTAGAAAGAAAGAAAGAATGAATGAATGAATGTAGTTGAGGGCTGATAATGTTACATGCGACATGTTTCTCTCTTATAAGTTTAACATGTTCCTGATATGTGTAGCCTACCAATCGATCGTTGGAATTAAGATGAAACTGCAATTCGACTATTTACGACAAATAAGGTTTCTTTATTATTCTTATCCACAGAACACCCTTAAGACGTTATATCTTTCGTTGTGTCGTAAACTCAGTCCATGCTGACGTTTCAAGCAAACGAACTCATATATAATTTAAGCCCCACTTGGACTAGATATTGTTCCGTGAATTATAACCCCCTAGGGCATGGGAGACGGCTTCCCGGCTCGAACACATGGCCAAGTCCCCCCTCGGGGCCCCGGGTCAAACCCTAAATTTACAGTTTTTATACCCACCTTGGAAGGTGCAACGGATATCAAATATCTCAATATTACAGTAGGATGGCTTCTAGGACTTCCTCCATTATAAACGTATAAAAGCTGTCTAAATGTAAGTAGTTCAGAGCTGGGGGAGCTTTTGTCTTACATATCTCGTACGCGTTCTTCTGATACTTCTTAATTCTCAACTTCAAAGGATCTTAATAGAAATTCTGTTCATCTTCTTTTCGAATTAATCTAGTTTTAAATTTAATCCGTGCGGCCCCAAGCTCCTTTCGCGTGGCCCTAAGGTATGGGGTGATAAGCGAAGGATTGAGTACGCTTTAGTATTGCCCCGACAATACCATCAAAACCACTTGAGGATTGATCTACAGATCGGCTGAGACATAAGGCTGTACGAGTCCAGCCTGAAACAAAAGCAGGTTAATCCATGGACCAAATGAATCCAATCGAAATTATCTAAACAGATGGGCCGACCCAAGTTTGTAATGTGTATTTATTTCAGGGCAGTGATAGGGAAATCAGTTTTGAGCTAGGCGGACGGTTGCGGGTGTGGCGCCAACATTAAAGGTTAAGTATTTTAGCACAACCAGTCGTCCGGTGAATGAATCTGTGAACCTTGGAATGAATGACTAACAAAATATCGACTACAGTTGGAAGCGTACCCGGCAGAGCAGACTAGTATGATGTTGCCTGGTAGTAAATGGCGCAGTCTATCACAGCAGGAGTCAATGTCGAATATTGTTAGATTGCCGGCGCAACTTAGTTGATGTTGATACAAGCATGTCTGAAGTAATAAATTGAGATCATCTACATCTATTACATCCGTCCTATCTGCAAGGTTCTGCTAATGTACATCAAATTATTGAATGAGTGGTCAATCAAAAACTGAATGATCAAGGCGTATAGTGAAATAAGGAAAAAGATGAGAGGATCAGAAGTGTACTTATTAGCCCGTAGCGATAGCTGACCGAGTTCTCGGATGTGTGTATTCCCCAAATAGAGGTTAGTTATTGATCAATGATAGCTATGTGCTGGTGCGCATGAATGTCACATCAACCACAGTCGATAAGAATATTGATAAAGATTATAACTGACATGCATTCAATAGTGTTGATGCGACTATTAGTGGAATTTTTGTGAATCATTTTGGTCCCTCGGAAATGGTATGATATATGATATTACCTGATCAATTCGACGAGCATATGTTTCACGACGTTTCAAGACGAAAGTGAGATAGCTCTGCCGAGCAGATGTACAAACAAGCGCTAGCTCAAAAGGAAAAGGTGCTCGGACTGAGTTACCTTGGAACCAATATCGGATAGTGTCAATAATCTTGGAGCCCTATATCAACATCAAGGCAAGCTAGGCTGAGAAGATGTCTGCACGGGGCCTATTTGAGAAGAAGAAAGCACCGGGGACCCCACAAATCTATTTAAAATATTATAGTAAAACCGTTGTATTTACAAGACGAAAGCCAGAGAGAAAAGGAAGTTGTATTGGAAAAGGATATGAGCCAGAACTATAGAGCAAAACCATGTGATGCCTGAGGCTGCAATATACACGTGATCGTAAAGTACATTCAATGTTTCAGTTCATATGGTTTTTATACTAAGTTGAGACTGTTCAAACATTGAATGTTTCATATCAGTGCTTGTATGCTATGGGATTCTACACAACATTTGAAGTGATGGAGGACAAGTATCAGATGATATACTATCCGCTGATATCCTTGTATACGCCGTGGCAGTTAAGTTGGGCTACGTGGACAGGACACTAAATGTGTTGGATACTTTCTTTAGCACACAAATCTGGTGGGGAAGGGTTGTACCCAGTACACAGTACCCACCGTCATCTTGATGGATGCAGCTGACACCATGATGTGATGAGGTGAAAATTTGGAAATTTAAAAGCACAGTAATAGATAAGTAAAAAGAAAAAGATATAAAAACAAATCTCATCTAAGTCATATATATTCAGGGATCTTGTAGTTCATTCTTATCTGGAAGTTTTATCCCCGCGGTGATTACATACGTGTTTCCGCCCCTGCTACAGGGCTCGTGGCCATCAGGGATCGGTAATCAGCACAGCTTCCCCGAAGCGGAACCTCTATTTCTTCTCCCTTCAACTGCTTCCCTGATGGACAGGTGTTGAGTCACCATTCCCATCTTTGTGCGTGTGTACCCCTCGAGTCTGCTCATTTTGACTCTCCAAACTCCACTCGCCATTTCTTCATCTTCCCCTCTCCAAACCCACAGGGAGGTCCAGATTTCTCTCTTTCTTCGTCATTCCCTCGACATTGAAGGTACGCTCTATCTAGAGTTCTGTCTCCTGGTTCAGCAGCTTCTGCAAATCCCCCTGAGTAGATCCTTCAACTCCGTCGCACCAACTCGGTGGAGGCGGCCTGCTTCACGGGAACACATCATCGGGATTGCTGGTGATGCAAGTGTGTGAACCTGATTGCTAATACATTATCTATTCACACAGCGCAAGATCGCATCAATTTCCAATCCATTTACGTCTCTAGCTCCAGTCATTTATCGGCCGTGACGGTCCAGCCTACCCCACCCGACCTGCGCGACCTGGTCTCTGTGTGTGGACACCACGCTTGGCTTGCCGGTGTATTGGACTGTCGCGCAATCTCTCCTGGGAACACGATATTTCCACCAACCCTTGTACCATAGACTGCTCCGTTACGACATCTCGGAGACGAACGAAACGAATCCATTTTATGAATCATTTCCCTCAGCTATATACTTCATCATGTTTTGGCGCTTTGGGGGATACGCGAATATCTCCACCATCGATACCCTACTCGACAAACCCGATATCACTCTTGAAGAACTCCTAGATGAGCCCGAAATCATTCAAGAATTGAAACAGCTTAATACGAAACTCATTGAATATCTGCGCGAGGATCATGTCTTGAAACGGCTTATGGACTATGTCACTGCACCGAGCTTGGTGAGTGACGACGAAGAGAACGATGAAGATGATGCGAAAGATGCCTCAAAGAAGGACAAGGATGCTGCCGCTTCTGCGGACCAGACAGACACGGACGAGGAGAAGGAAGGGGATCCGCTGAGGGATATTCTTGATCCGGATGACCTGGACAAAGTTGAGAAGAATCGTCTGAAGCATGCCTATATTGCTTGTGAGATTCTCTCATCAGAGACCTGGTCCATCCTCGAATCTATGATGGCCAACCCTTCGTACTTGCGAGACTTTTGGGGCTTCCTGCGACGATCCCCGCCTCTTGATTCATTGCAGGCAAGCTACTTCACGAAAGTAAACGAGACTTTGCTTGATAAAAAGACCGAGGAGATGCTGGAGTTCCTTAAGACCCTCGATGGAATTGTCCCAGCATTGTTGCAGCATGTTGATAACCCGATGGTCATGGATCTTCTCCTGAAAATTATCAGCCTCGAGAAGGCGGAGGGTGGCCAGGGTACCGTCGACTGGCTCAAATCCCAGGATTTAATCCCCAATCTCCTGTGTTTCTTGTCGCCCGATCGTCCGGCATCCGTTCAAACCTCAGCAGGTGACTTCCTGAAAGCGATCATCACTATATCTGCAAATGCAAGCCCGAATGACCAGTCATGTATTGGTCCTAACAGCTTGACACGTCAGCTTGTCTCGACCCAGTGCGTACAACAGCTCATCGATGCCATGCTCATGGGTGGTAACCCCCTGACCGTGGGAGTGGGTATTGTCATCGAGGTCATTCGCAAGAACAATTCGGACTATGATCCGGAGTCCCTTGGCGGACCTGATACAATGCTCACCACTTATGACCCAATCTATCTTGGAACGTTGCTGCGTCTCTTCGCCAAACATATTCCACAGTTCATGGCTCTCATTCAAAGTTCCCAGCACACCATCCATGATGGAAACAAGCTCAAGACTGTTGAGCGAGGAAAATTGAGCTCTGCATGGGGCGGCCAGATTGAGCCTCTTGGTTTCGACCGATTCAAGACATGTGAATTGATGGCCGAGCTGCTTCATTGCAGTAATATGGGTCTTCTGAATGAGCCAGGCAGTGATGAGTACGTCAAGCAGAGAGATGAGGAACGTGAGCGGTTGATCCGTGAAGGGGTTTTCAATCCGCACCAAGACGAGAATTCCGGGATTGATTGTAATGATACCACGGCCGATTTCGCAAACGATTCAGCCTTTGATTCTGGATCACCGGAAGATACCAAAACCACAGAAGCGCCACGCGCGGGTGAAGAAGAAGGGTTTGAAGATGTTGGTGCATCTGGTGTTTTAGTGGGCGCAAAAGCTGGTGCCGACACAACGACTAGTGCAAACTCGCAGTCAACGGAAACGGTCAGCGAAATTCCTCCATCAGATATCACAGCAGCAAAGTCGATGTCTCCCGAAGAAACCACAAATCCATCTCAAACTTCCACCGCAGCCATTGACCCCGCGTCACCTACCATTGGTCTCCCTGACCAAGTTGGCAGCATGAATCTTGAAAATGAACCACAAGACGAGCAGCAAAAGCCTGGAAAGGACAGCCAAGAGCCCGTGGCTTCTTCCTCTCAAGATGTGCCGGCCTCTCTCTTCTTGAAGGAACAAGGATCGGAGTCAAACCCACCCCCTGCCGATCAATCAGAAGAAACATCTAGTGTTACTGCACAGGCCGAGGAAACAAGCATTATGAATGACGGAGGCGATGAGGATTCAGCGGAACAATACATCCAACTTGATACTGACGGGCGACCTGTCGTCGGTGATTACTTGAAGATCCAGTTTGTGGAGAACAAAGTGGTCCCAACGATTCTAGTTAGTATTTCTCTTATAAAGGCCGGACACCTATGCTAACCATTGATAGGGCTTCTTTTTCCGTTTCCCATGGAATAACTTCCTTCACAATGTTGTTTACGATGTGATTCAACAAGTCTTCAATGGCCCCATGGAGCGTGGCTACAACCGGGCACTCGCAGTCAATGTATTTGACATCGGACGGATCACCACCGCGATTGTTGAAGGACAGAAGCGCAGCGATGAAACCCAACGGACCAAGCAAATCCGCCTTGGATACATGGGCCACCTTACCCTTGTTGCGGAGGAAGTCGTTAAGTTCAGCGAGCGCCATCCGCCAGAGTTGCTTTCACGGGCCGTTATGGAGAGCGTGTTGAATCCTGATTGGATTGAGTACGTCGAACAGACTTTGTCAGAGACCCGCGAGCGGGACAATGCCATCCTGGGCGGCGTTCGTCCTGATATGTCTGGGTCTCGTCAGACTAGCCTTAACAACACCAACTCTGGCCAAGGCTTCTCTAATTCCAATGCTCTGTCGGACGCAGGGTTGAATGGAGGAATCGGTGGCTCAAACTTCCAGAGCTTCGACCTCAGTCAAGGGAGTGTTTCCGGTGGAGCATTCGGTGGAGGTGGCACCTCCCTTTTGAGTGGATTTGCCAGTTCAAGCGATGATGACGAGGACGAAGAAATGGAGGACCAGGACGACAGAGACTCCGGAAATGCCGATCAAGGCGACACTGACAATGTAGGTGATCTCTTCCCGATCGACATGATGGGGCACGAGTCTGAAACCGACCCCCTCTCCCATTATCTTCTCCCTGCATTGTTCTGTTTTCCTTTTCGGCCGTGCGCTGTATAATGTATTGCATCTTTACTAACATGACTTTCTAATAGGTGTTGACAAGTTCAGCCAGTCAGCCTATTCCTATTTTACCCCCGCCACCTGCTCCATTGAGCCTCGGTCCATCCCGCGCACGTCGTCAACTAGCTGCGCGCCTTGCTGCCCAAAAGCAACAATCATCAGACAATGATGAAGGTGACGGGGAAGACAGAGGGACCGAAGAAAGTGGAGACCGAGAGTCAGACTGGCCGAGCAACCCATTCGTAATTGCGGGGATCGATGATGATGCCGAGGGAGGGAACTCTGCGTTCCCTAATAGTGACTTTGGTTCAGCCAATGCCAAACACTCACCTACCTTCCCAGAATCGGGTTTCAGCCCTCCAGACTCGCTGTCGACCAACTCATCTGAAGATGAAGGCGATGGCCACGCAGAATCCGTGAGGCGCCAGGTTCGTGTCCCTCTCGAAGTCGAGGATGACGATGACGACGAGATGGGTGAGATGGTCGGACCGAGTGGCATTGGCATGATGGACTCCGATGATGAAGACGAGGCCATAATCAATGAATCTCTTGGTTACTCCAACCTCTCGGGCCCCGGCCGATACAATAACTTCCGCCGAACCCGGGCCGTTAGCTCTCATTATGATGACGAGCAAAACGACAGCAGTGATGGTGAAGATGACGGATTGGTGGAAATTGTGGTCCCTGGCCGCAAGTCCTCGACCTCGAACTAAACTTGCACTCTTTTCATTTGATTGCGTGGCCATGACAGTAAAACCCACCAGGAGCAACCGTTGGGGGTTTTACGCGAGTCGCCGTCGCGGCATGGCGTTTGTATATACACTTTCCATCGATGGAGTAGCCATGGGGTTCTGCATTCATGATCCTCAATTTCTGCATGGAGAGTTTTCTGATCTGATGTTTTATTGTCCTTGCATGTATCGCATGCCACCGGGAATCGGCTTACGAGTCGATGGCTTTTGATTGTTGGCATTTGCCTGTGTACGATAGTTGAAGTCTGGAGAAGCGAATTGATTTAGTTTGAGCAATTGCGAACTCCTGATCAGAGGGTGTATTATCTCGTAGACTCATAGATCATTCTTACTGCGTAAAAAAGATGATCTTACAGACTGGGAGAAAAAAGCGGGCCCCACCATCCCGCATCAATTCTTTCCTTTGACCGCACCAAGTCAGGTCATTCTTGGATAACAGTGTTGGCAAACTATACTACCTGTGAGAGAGGGAAAAAAGAAGAGATCGATCAAATAATATATACCGATTTGCTTCAAAAATGGCAGCATCCTCGGAGTAAGTGCAGTCTGGAGATACGTCATTCCCAGGGCATTTGCAAACCAAGAATATTAAACATATCTAACAGAAACAAAACAGACAAGTCGATCCAAAGCTAGAAGCTCACGCAGACCTAGTGAACTGGTTCATTCAACATGGTGGCACAATCGACAAGAGCGTGCGAATCGCACAAGACGCCTCCCGCGGCGTGCACTTGCAAGTGAAAGCAGACTGGCCAGAACCAATCCCGAAAGAGACCCGGGTGATTAACACTCCAATCAATGTGTCAATGTCCTGGTTCAATGCCGTTGGCTACGAGTCACCACGGGGTTCATTCCCTAAACACGGCGTTAACCTCCCGCGGACATGGATCGACGAGGTCGGACCGGAGGAGACTTTTGCTTTCTTCCTCATGGGTCAGTATCTACAGGGGCCTGAAGGATTCTGGTATCCATATCTTCGTACCTTGCCTCAGCCGGGTCAATTGACCACTCCTTTGTTCTTTGGTGAGGAGGATGTAGATTGGATTCAGGGTACTGGGATTCCCGAGGCTGCCGTTGAGAGGATTAAGATATGGGAGGAGAAGTATGATTCGGGCTATCTGAAGTTGGATGCAATCGGATCCCCGGATTGTGAGCAGTATACATGGTGAGTATGGAAGACTGATATCGCCTGTCCCTTTTATTCAGCCCGAGGAAACATTATGCTAATTTGTATGCAGGGAGCTGTATCTCTGGGCTTCAACTATCATTACTTCCCGAGCATTCTCATCAAAAGTTCTATCTGGGGCAGTCGAGCCTGATGATCTTCCAGAGGACGGAGTCTCGGCGCTGCTTCCCCTCATTGATCTTCCGAACCATCGACCAATGGCCAAGGTTGAGTGGCGAGCGGGCGATAAGGATATTGGCCTTCTTGTGCTTGAAGACCACTCAGCAGGTCAAGAGATTTCCAACAACTATGGTCCTCGTAACAATGAACAATGTACGTATCGCGTTTGCCATGATGTGATATCCAATCTTTTTGAACGTCTGAGTCCTCACAGAAACTAATCATAACACAGTGTTGATAAACTACGGATTCTGCATTGCGGGAAACCCAACAGATTATCGCATTGTCCATCTGGGTGTGAAGCCAGACAGCCCGCTCGGCGAAGCCAAGGCTCGCCAGCTGGAACTGTTCCCTCAGGTTGCCAAGAATATCGAGGACCACTATTACATCTTCACTCCTTTTTATCCACTACTAGCTCCCCAAACAATGATGGAGCATTCGATCTTCTCACCGGCATTGTTTAACGCATTGACTGTCATGGAATCGAACGCACGCGAGCGAAAAATGCTCGAGATCACCGAGGACTGTATTCGCATTCCTCCGGGATATGGAAACAGCCATAGTATCTATGCTGCACTCGGTCAGATTAGCTTTGAGCTCATGGCTCATGCCACGAATCTGAAAGCTAGCGCGGAACATCTGCCTTTCCAACCAACCACCTTGAACCAAACTCACTCCCAGATCTACCGCAATGGTCAAATTACATTAGATCAAGCTGCCTTGGTTATCGCTACTTGGACTATCTCACGTGGTAGGGAACACAAGCGTGGTGAAAATTGGGAGGATACCAAGGTCCTCCTACATGAGCTAATGGCACGCGTCCCGGCCGGCCTTCTCTCAGACGATGTCATGTCCCGGATCCGAGTGCGTATCCTGGAGCGTCCGTCACTCATCACTAAAAATGGTGAGCTGTTTAGATTAGGCGAGCTTTTCAGCCTTCTCCCGGCTGAAATGCAGGAGCCAGCTCAGACATGCTTCCAGCACGCCCTCGGAGTGTCGAGCCAGGTTGTCCCGAGTATTTCGACCGACCCACAGACTCTGTTTGCAATGGTTATTTGCTTGCTAGTTGCAACATATAATTCGCCAGCGGCACGGTCAAGATTGTCATCGCGTCTTAGCCGATGGTTTACTTTCCTGCTTGAGCAATACCCTCCGCCTTCTGACTTTTCCAGATCCCCTGAAGTGGGTGAAGTTAGCGAAACACTTCGTCAATTCCAAGAATATACTACTGAAGGACAGCCGAGCTCATTGGCACCCGGTGATGGAGTCAATTGGCTTACCGAGGGTAGTGGGTGGTTGGACTCGAAGTGGCTCCAATGGGCATGGACAGTGGCAGGCTCGGAGATGGTGATGATTCCACTTGAGCCATTTGAAATCCTCAAGATGGAGGGTTCACTGTCTATGTTGAAACAGGCATGTCTTTATGTACCACAAGAGTAAATAAAGAGATGTTAGACATAGAAATGAAAGAGTTGTTTACGGTTCAACCTACTTGATTTGTGTCCGTTATTTTAGCCTGACTTGAAGATGAAAATAATATGGGAAGCAAAAAAGGAAAGTCACCCATGAGTGTTCGACCCCTGAGTGTTCGTCTGAACAATAAATTCGAACACATGCTAGAGAAAGAGGCCACTTAAATGGCCGTGTCTTTATATACACTGGTCACGTGATATAACATACTTGAGGTCGTCATGACCAAACCTGGAATACTGACTCAGCAACTTAGTCACGTGCGGAGATACCACCCAATCATATTGCGCCCAAAGGCGGATCATTCAGCAAGCGCAGGAATTGCCGTGAGCTCCACGACTCCCTTCCCTCCTTCTCCACGACCCTTTGATCCTCACCACGCATTGTCACCCCCGCCGTCATCATGATATCCAGAGCGGCGGCTCCCTCCACCACCTCCCTCTCCCACCTCTCGACCCGCTCCCTCCGCGCCCAGGGGGCGGCCGCCCGCTCCTTCGCATCTGTGTCGGAGGCACCTCCCGTGAAGCACTATGGCGGACTTAAGGACCAAGATCGGATCTTCACCAACCTTTACTCACACCATGGTGCGGATTTGAAGTCGGCAATGAAGTATGGTGACTGGTACCGGACCAAGGATATGATTTTGAAGGGTGATGATTGGGTGGGTTGTCGCACAATTGACGGTTTGGGGAATTACCAATTGCTAATGCCCTGAACAGCTCATCTCAGAGATCAAGGCATCTGGCCTCCGTGGCCGTGGTGGTGCTGGTTTCCCTTCAGGATTGAAATACGTAAGTGGCCTACACGCAATTCCGACGAATACGAGTGTTTTGGGATACCCGGGCTGACCCGCTACTCGATAGTCGTTCATGAACTTCAAGGATTGGGACAAGGACCCTCGCCCCCGTTATCTGGTTGTCAATGCAGATGAGGGTGAGCCCGGCACTTGCAAGGACCGAGAGATTATGCGCAAGGACCCCCAGAAGCTGATCGAGGGTTGCTTGGTGGTGGGTCGTGCTATGAACGCCAACGCTGCCTACATCTACATCCGTGGCGAGTTCTACCACGAAGCTACTGTTCTCCAGCGGGCTATCAACGAGGCCTACGAGGCTGGCCTGATCGGCAAGAACGCCTGCGGTACCGGATACGACTTCGACGTGTACATTCACCGAGGAATGGGTGCCTACATTTGTGGTGAGGAGACCTCGCTCATTGAGTCCATTGAGGGCAAGGCTGGCAAGCCCCGCCTCAAGCCTCCCTTCCCCGCCGCCGTCGGTCTGTTCGGTTGCCCCAGCACAGTCACCAACGTTGAGACCGTTGCTGTGACACCGACGATCATGCGCCGTGGTGCTAGCTGGTTCTCTTCCTTCGGACGTGAGCGCAATGCCGGTACCAAGCTTTTCTGTATCTCCGGTCACGTCAACAACCCCGTCACAGTAGAGGAGGAGATGTCCATCTCGCTGCGCGAGCTGATCGAGAAGCACTGTGGAGGTGTCCGCGGTGGCTGGGACAACCTACTCGCCGTTATCCCCGGTGGCTCGTCGACTCCCGTCATCCCCAAGTCCGTGGCCGACAACCAGCTCATGGATTTCGACGCCCTCAAGGACTCCCAGACCGGTCTGGGTACAGCTGCCGTCATCGTCATGGACAAGTCCACAGATATCGTCCGCGCCATCTCCCGCCTGTCAACCTTCTACAAGCACGAGTCTTGCGGCCAGTGCACCCCTTGCCGTGAGGGCAGCAAATGGACCATGCAGATGATGCAGCGTCTCGAGACCGGCAATGCCCGCGAGCGCGAAATTGACATGCTCCAGGAGCTCACCAAGCAGGTCGAGGGTCACACTATCTGCGCTCTGGGCGAGGCCTTCGCCTGGCCCATCCAGGGTCTGATCCGCCACTTCCGTCCCGAGCTGGAGGCCCGTATCCGCCAGTATGAGAAGGAGCTTGGTGCTGCCCCCTACGCCGGTGGCTGGCACCCCAACAGCCGTGCTGAGGGCAAGCTGATCTCACCTGGCATGTAAACGCACTTCCCACCTTCCCTTTCCCATTTACAACCCTTTTTTCTCCCTTTGTTGTCCCCTCAAAAAGAAGCAGGAACGGGTCGGGGATGATTTTCACATCTAGACCTCTCTTATATCTCCCCCTCCCTCGCCGGTAATGTCTTTTCTTGTTTCTTGCTTGCCTGGTCCGGCTGGGGAGGGTGGCGTTTCTCTTTTCTTTACTCTGCTCGATCCCCTCGTGTTCATCTATCGCGCCTAGGTTTCCCTTTATTGTACAGTCGGTAGCAAATTTGATGCATTTGATGTCTTCATTCGTGCCCATGTAGTATAACCCAATTTTCTACATCCCAGGTCATACAAAGAAAGGCCGTCCGTCTACACGGTTTATGCTCCTTTTCTGCTATAAAACCGAGAAGGAGAAAATATGTAAAAATGACCAATAGAAAGAGATCACAAGGCAGCATAGCCGGCCGACTATTCTCTCTTCCATAAAGCGATTAGTGCTGTACATAAAACATACTATGGAATACAATAACAACAAAGTTTACCGCCTTAGAATAGCAGAGCGATGATCTCGACTTTCGCTTCACTGGTTCGAGCGAGTATCAATTCCTCCAGTCCCTCCAGTGACATCAGCACCATCACCAGAAACCGATGCTCGAACATTAATATCCTTCTATTCTCCCCCATCTATCTTTCCTTCGACCTGAATCTCAGCTACTCTAGCATCCTTCTCCATCATCTTTCGTTCAATCTTGAGCAACCTCTTCTCTCTCCAGCTCATTCCATACACATTCTCTACCCAGAGCAACCCCATCCCAACAGCCATGAGCAACCCCAAGAAAACGAAACACCATCCCCATCCCATGCCACTCAGCATCTGGCTAATGACAGCGGCCCCAACAGCACCGAGGCAGCAGCGAATGAGATTGCATGCCGACGCGGCTGTGGCGGGTTTGTCTGGGAATAGCTCGACAAGAAGAATGTTGAGGCAGTTCAGGGATGCAACAAAGCAGAAGCCTATGATGAACTGCAGCACCGACGGGGTAGATAAGTGTACTATTTGCTGCATGACCCAGCCGTATGGGATGAATGCTGCAACGCCGCTGGCCATTACCGGGAATACTGTTTGCAGACGAGCACGCTCGATTGGAAAACCGCGCAAGTCGTCTCCTTTCTTCCGGTCCACTGGGAACCCGAGATTCTGGGCTGTCCGCTTGTAGTTGTAGTCAATGACTTTCCCATATAGGATTGCACCGAGGCAAGAGCTTACTCCGAGGGGCCTAGGAGTTTGTGTTACTCAATGGACATCTTGGTTGAAAAGATAAAGAGAGAAGCAATAGCTTACAAGAAACAAAGACCAATCTGCAGCTCGTTGAATCCATACAGCGGACCAAAAAGATTGGGGGTGCTTGTCAACAGTGCGATATTCGAGAACATCACGATTCCGACGTATGAGATGATGACCAGGGCATCCCACTCGAACAGAATGACAAAGGACTTGAGAGGATTCGGGAACCTAAGTCTCTTCGTATGTGGGGACTGTTGAGATTCTTGTGTGCCAGTGTGCCCTTCCTCGTCCGACTGTGCCTGCCTCTTCGACCACCATTGGAAAACCGACCTGCACCACCACTCGTGTGGTGCTGCACTGCCGTTACCAACAATATTGCGCGCCGTCTCCGGCATAACAAGCACGTAGAACACCAAGTACCCTCCACAAACAAGGGCCAGGAACCAGAAGACACTGCGCCAGCCGAGGAATTTAGCCAAGAGACCACCAATAACAGGACCCAGCGCAGGTGCAACCATAACACCTGCTGCCATGGGCCCAATATACTTCCCACGCTCTGCTGTTGTCGCAATGTCCGCTATAACGCCATACCCAAATGCCACGGTGCCGCTGCTCCCTGTGCCCTGGAGACAGCGGAGGACAAGCAGCGCCGCAAAACTGTTCTGTAACGCTAGCCCGATATTGGCAGCGGTATAGACCGTGAACGCAAGGATATACGCTGGACGTCTGCCCCCGGTGTCGGCCAATGTGCCCATGAAGCTCGGTGCGAGGCCTTGCAGGATCATATATGATGTGATTGAGAGGTTGATTAGCTCAGGGGTGAGGTGGTAGTTTCGTACCAAAGTTGGCGTGACGGGGTAGTATATTTGACCAGAAAGAGGGGAGAAGAACGAAGCAAGAGTCACCATGACCACGATGAGCAACTTTTCGTATTTGCTGAATGCCGAGAACAATGGCTGTGAATCATCCAGCGCTGTTTCTGTGGGCTCGATGTGTGATTCAGGAGCTGGCGAGCCTAGATCGTCCTCAGTAGCAGCAGCAGCAGTAGTAGCTGCGGGCTGATCATGAACGTTGTTAATCTCGCTGAGCGATGTATGTGCGACTGGAGCGTTGACGGGTACTTCAATTAAGCCAGGGCTATATCCACTGTCGACTCTCCTTAAATTACAATTCGGGGCGTGCTCGAAGGGGCCATGTACTACCACAGTCCCTTCCTCGCGACTTCCTTCGTCCTGTTGCACCTCCATAATGATAAATAACGTATAGCCAAACAAAAGAAACAGTCAAAGTGAACTAGAAGAGGGAGTATAGGGAAGTAGAGAAATAGAGAAGTAGAAAATGAGAGAGCAGAAGTAGAGAAACTGCAAGTCTAGCTCCTTCGGTTCCGCGCAACTCTCTTTTACTTCACACAACCATACTTCTATACACACACACTTTTAAACAATTTACTGATTTCAACATATCCCGTACATATCTCATCATCATATCAATGGCACTGACTTTGAATGTTACAGATAACACCAGCCCCAAGGGATCAGCACCAAAGAGGAAACACGATCCCATATTCCCCCTAGAAGAATGACATACAAACGCTCAAGTCTCCTTCATTGGGCACACACTGTAACCTCTTTCTGACAAGCAGCCTCCTTTAGAGACCCTCTTGTAGACTTCTTGTCGTTCAAGGCCGCCTCTTTCATTCATCCTCTTAAAGGTCAGAACACTGCGGGTGACTGAAGTCGAAGTTGATTGGAGTGTATGGTTGATTGTACGAAGTAAATGGTTTGTTGAAGTGATTGATTAACCAAGTCTGCCGATTGTCCTGAAGCCAAAAGGCCCGCCACGGTCAGACTGGGAAATGTTGATTGATATGGGTTGATTGAATTGGGTTGATTGAACTGGGTTGCTCAACCAGTCTGCCGATTGTCCTGAAGCCGTAGCCCGCCACGGTCAGACTGGAAGTGCTTGATGAAAAAGGTTGATGGAAGTAGTCGATAGTGATTTCTTGAAGTGGTTGAAGTGGATGGATGCTTGTTTGAAATGGTCGATTGACATCGTTCAAGGCTTTGTTTTCTTGTTTTCTTGTTTGTTTTCTTGTTTTTTTGGTTTTTTTGTCATTGCCAGCCTGCCAGTTGTCCTAAAGCCAAAACCCGTCACAGCAAGACTGGATATAGTTGAATGAAAGATGGATTGATTGATGGAGTGGTTGGTTGTTATAGATGGTCATGATGGATGATGGTCATGATGGATGATGGTCATGATGGATGATGGTCATGATGGATGATGGTCATGATGGATGATGGTCATGATGGATGGTTGTTACGATGAATGGCTATGATAGATAGTTATTCTGATGCATAGTCATGTTCGATGATTGTCAAGATAGATGGTCATGATCGATGGTTGTCATAGTGGGTGGTCATGAAAGAGGTTCATCATAAAGATAAGTCATTGTGGAGGCAGGTATGAAGGTAGGTCGTGGAGGCCTTAAAGACATGGAAGTCAAGGTCCAGAGAAAAAGTCAGAGAAGAGATGTGAAGGAGGAAGAAAAAGGAGAAGCAAGAAATGGGGGAAGGGGGAGTATTTATACCCTGCCAGGTCGACGAGATTTCCTACTTAGGAAGGACCCTCTAAGGGTCGTGCCTTCCTCTTCTAGGAGAGTCACCTAGTACAGGGTCTCTTGAGACAGCTCATCTACGTATGGTGAGTTGACGGGAAAGACGTCCACGGGTCTATTCCTTATCCCTAAGGTAGTATCCGAGCGTGTATATGCTTCCTTCTATTATTCTTAGGTATATCTCAGCTTTCTGAATGGCTGTACCTATTAACAGCAGTCGGAAATGGTGAGATATCATCTACATTGTTCAAACTGGCTAAACGATCTCGCAGAACCGACTGGGACCTCTACAGCAGTTAGTGGGTGGGAATTGTCGCCTACCTGTATGCGGATAATTCTTGTCGGATATCATCGAGAGTGTTCTTGGGGCAGTCTTGCTTGACTGTGGTAGTAGACTGGATATGTGTCACGCATTCGTAGAACGCATCGGTCTAGTGTGATGCACCCAGCGTGTTACTCCCGACAGGGCTAGCGTTGTTCATCTGCGGGACATCGTGCAAAACATGGTGATAGGAACAGGTATTTGGCCTTTAAGAGGAAGACGGTCAGGTGTCCCTACTCATTGTTGATAACCAATATATTCTTCGCTGGTAGCTAACTTTGCGGATCCCTATATTTAGCTTTCTCATAAAAGATATGTAGCAATTTGAAGGTAATATCAACATGAATGCGTAGTTGGCTTACGCAGCCGAGCAATGTCTTTTTGATACTCTTTATTGGGGTCGTGTTAAACCCCGTTTGAGATATTTTTGGGATGTCATTTGTAGATGGATTAAAGATATCTCTAGCTAGAAGGGTTAAAAGAATCAGCTATGAAGTATTATGAAGTATGGAAAGACAGGTCGTGAGCAAAGGGTAAAATATGTCCACGCAAATCATCTTTTATACAACATGTGAGCCTAGAATGGTACTTCCAAGGAGCTTTCCTCATGGTGAATTACAGAAATATATTCCACATGCTTCGACGTGCATAGCGCTGAAATCATGTTCCCATCGGCCTTGAGGGCACTACGTTCACAGCCGACGCTAAGACACCCCTTCAGTTGCCCTCCGAGACATGGGTTAACGGCGATGAAAACGTTGAGGGAAAAGGACTACAATGTCATTCGCGATCTTCTTAGATGCCAGTATAGAAAGCAGAAGCATGATGACACTATTCCCTCGGGATACACCACCTGTGGTCTGAGATCAAGCCCCTGGGGAGCCTCTGTCCCAGGAGTCTGGAAGCTGGACCGTAAAATCCGTAATGGAATCCTCCAAGAGCGCTATCGAGTTTAGGAGTAATTCCATCCTCTATTTTCATCCAACGGGTCATAGAACTGACGTCTCAATAAGACAGCCTGTGCGGTGTGGTACCCAGCCATGCGTAGCCATGTGAAGGAGGCCCATCTACGTATGATGAGTTGGCCGGACAGATGTACACGGTATTCCCGTCCAAGTGGTATGCAAGAGTATGTGCTTATTATTCACCGTCAGGCATGACCCTGGTTTCAAAATGGCCTTATTGGCAAAAATAGTCTGACAGAAAATACGCCCTATGCGGTAGATAGAGAGGCTAGCATGAGGTTGTTCGGCGCCCCAAGTTAAGAAAACGATCCACACTACGAAGGATATATTCTCTATTCTGTTACAATGTCTACACCAGAGAATGAAAAGGACAGAATGAATTGGTTCAAATAGTAGTTTTCAGCAATAGGGTAGAGTACAATACATGTCATGGGAACCATTTGAGATCATTTGGGCGACAGAACACAGGGAAAAAAGAACAAAACAAAAGAAAAAGATCAGGGGTGCTTGGGCTTTGGATAGTTAGTGCCCGCTAATTCCACAACGAACATATGCAAACTGAAACATGATTTCCTTGTCTTCTCAAACTTAATAGCCGCCCGCCATGATGACACCGTAGTACCGACGGCTCATCTCTGCGGTCTGCAAAACGCGAGCATCGCCTGTCAAGGGTAGACCTAGAACAGCGGAGGATTCAACGCACTGTAAAAAGACGGAAGTCAGTAATGAGCAAAAACAATATATCAATATAACAACTGAAAAGGGAGGCAACTAACTTGAACATCCTCGTGCGTAATCCAGCCGGCGACAGCTCGGCTCATCTCCTTAAATGCAACACGCTCCTCCAGTCCTTCCAAACTGGATCCCTGGACACGATCACCCATTGCAACAAGAGCAGCCACCAAGCGGTTCAGGCGAGTTGGGTCACGTCGGCCGCTGGTGGCGTTAACCAGGCGGAGGAAATCTTCGTAAACACCACCGCCAGAAGCCCAGCCGCGCATTTTACGCTCGGGCCCGTCGCCGAAGCCAGAGACCAGAGCCTCGAGGGTACGGTAGTCACCCTCGATGATGGTGCTGGGACCGACGATGCGACAGAATGTAGCATGGGCGTCGTTCCAGTGCTTGCCGCGAATAAGACAGTCGACCTCACGGGCTGCATCGCCGATGTCGCGAGCATGCAGGGCCTTGGCAACCCAGATCCAGGGCTCGGGAAGCTGGAGCTCAGTGACAAGATATTGCCATGCTGGGTGGGAGGAGCCGTCGGCGGCAAAGGGCTCGGGGAGTTGAGCGGCGAACCGGGCGAGAGTTTCTTGGACGGCGTGCTTGCGGTCGTTGGCTTGGGAGAGGTGCAGGAGGACAAACAGTGCTTGATCAAGTTTTCCGCCCGCACCGAGTTCAGAAGCGAAGTCCCAGACGAGTTGGTCGGTTTGATGTTGGTTGATCTTGATGGCTTGGTTTTGTCCGATCGTCGCAGCGAGAACGTGGTGTAGCTGGAAAGAGAGTCGGTTGCACAAACGGTTACCGGAGACGGATTCAGGAAGGAAAGATGCCGGGAATTCAATAGATTGGGCGCTGTGGCCTTCAACCACCGAGAAGGCCTTGAGTAGAACCCAAAGAGGAGATTCGCGCCCAAGGGTATCAGAGCCAGGCTGCAGGACCGCATGTGTACTGGCCTGGTGCGACGGGTAGGGGAAGGCGGGTTCTTGTCCGGTGGCCAAGTCCTCAAGGAACTTGAAAACAGCCACCTCGATTGGCTCATCTTCAGCAGTGCAATACCACAGACGAAGACCAAAGGCCTGGAACCAATCTAGATCAAACCGCTCGGAGAAGCCAAAGCTGGAGGCCCGGTCTTCAAGCGCACCGCCCGATTTGCCTTCGCTGCGGAGGGCATTTCCTGCAACCAGTTCGTAAAGGGCTCGTACAGGTTCGCTCATCTCTGAGAGTATATTGCTCTGACGCCATACATCGATCTGGTTCGCGATGTCAGCCCGCGAGGTAGCATCGCGGCCAATTTGTGCGACAACGGTGGCGAGATGGGGATTTTGACTGTCGATCAGTGTCTTACACGCTTCCTCCACGCGGTGGGAACAAATCAAATGAACGGCGCGTTCCACGGGGGAGCGAATCAAATCCAGATTTTGGGAGTGCTTTTCACGAATGATTCCCTCCCAAAGACGTGTGAGTCGATCCTTCTTGATCCGGTGCGCAAATTGCTGTCGTAGTCGCACCGGTACACCCGCTGAGATGTCATCCTCAATATCGTCATTAAAGAGAATGTTGAGAAGTTGCCACACCAAGCGCTCTTCCTCCGACTGGGAACGGGTAGAAGGCGACAGAGGGAACTGCGACAGGTCGATCTTAGCCATACGAACGAAAGGAGTGCCGTCGATGCGCTGAATAGAGGACTGAAGCCGCTGGACCTCAAGCATTTCCCTGGCCTATATCATCATTAGTGACAAGTTCAAATAAACACCTACAAAGCCGCTTAAGCATACCTCGCCAGATTGGTTGTAAGTCATCACTGCAATATCACGCTCTTCGCTGAAAACAGAGAAACTTTCTTTCCAGGTCTGGTTCACCCCCAAGATTGTGTCCTCCATATCGTTTTTCGCGCAGACGAGGGAGTCCATGGGACCCCAGCGGGGCTTGAAAGAGTCATGGAAAGCGGCATCGGATTCGCTCATTTGTGTTGTATCGCCAGCAAACGTCTTGGGTTGCTTGTTGTAAGGCCACTGGAAGGAAGAGAAAAGTTTTAGCTCAGGTTATCGTATTGTTAAACTATCTGACGGATGATGTGCAAGTTCATAGATACATGATGCAGTAATACGAGGGGAAAAGACAAAGGGAATGATAATCAGTGTGAACATAAGAAGGGAGTTCTAACCTCAAAGCCCTTTGGCGGTGCCTTAGGGGCCTTCATCGGAGAAGAAGCAGCTTGCTTGCGCGGCTGCTGAAACAAAGAGTTCATGAGATCAATGCTGTTCGAGAAACCCTTCTTGGGAGGGGCTGTCGCAATGGTTGTGGGGGATTCGTCGTTCACAAGGTTGCGATCAATGAAAGCATCTGCCTGCATTTCACGCAAGGCATCACGGTTCTGCTTGCGAGGGCTAATTGTGCGCTGCAGCTGCTCAGCCCAGTCGCCACTAAGATCAAGCTGGGGCTTTGTAGGACTGGCGAAATGTGTCGACATAGGGTAAGTGGTATCCAGATCACCATTGGTGCTCTGGTAGTCGTCCCGCTCCACGGTGCGATGAGGAGTTGGAAAGGCACCCGCCATATCCATTTCATCTGCCTCATCTGATCCAACTACCGAATCGCCAGACACTTGGCTCTCGGTGACGACATCATCGTCATTCTCAGTAGTTGAACCCGTGGAGCCTTCCTCTAAAAAAGACTCGGTCTCACCCTCAGAAAAATAATCATCCTCCACAGGCATGGCCTGATTAGCGAAGGAGCCAGGAACAAGCTTGCGCTTTTTGAAGTCGAAGGTATCGTCCTCAACACCGATCATAGAACCGACGAAGGACTCGTCAATGGAGAAAGTGGTGGACTGGTCGAAACTCGCGGGGTGGTCAGGGCCCTGAGCACTCATGGTGCTCTGGTCGAGACTCTCGCCTTCCTCTTCATCATAGTCAAGGCCGTATGTGGTGAAATGAGGCACCTTGAAAACCCAAGTACCAGTCTCAGTCTCGTAGTTAACGAACTCCGTGTCGCCCACCTTCTGCAGACGATCGATGTGTTTGTCGAACAAAGGACCACTAGTGACAGGCGAGTTGCTCTTCTTATCTCTGCCACGGGGCCAGGAGTTCTCAATCCGCAGAGTAGATGGCACATTCAGTCCTTTGCCCCTGGCAGGCTTGACCGATTCCTCGGGGTAGACAGTAATCTTGCGAAGACCAATATCCACAACGGTGGTAAAAAGGTTGTCCAGATCAACGGCAGTCAGATCAACGGGGCCGTTGAAAGTGACAGATCCACAGTTCTGACGTCCGACGGTGAAGTCAACGACTTGTCTGAGCTGGTCGCGGCTCAATCGGCTAAGCTCGGCACGAGAGGGCTGCATCCAATACTCGCCAGGCCTAGGATCACCGCCAGGGATGAACGTAAGGCGCTTAACGGTAGCACCGTTGGTGGTTTGTGGTGCGCTTTCGGGGACAACAGCAAGGTCACGACGGATAGACTCCTGCTCGGGACGATCGGTAGTGCCAGCAGCATCGAAACCATTGAGGCTACCGCTCTTGCGCACAGACCGGAGGAATCCAAGCTCCTCGGCAGACGGCTCAGGACTCTTAGGTTCAACGCGAATAAGTTCTCCACCGTTGGCACCGGAAGTAGTAGCGTCGAAGCTGACCTTTTTCTTCAACTTGTCGGCAGACTGAGCAGCATCTTCTCCATTAGTGAGAAGAGGAGCTGGGGAAGTCCGAGTAGACGTCGAGAGTATTTCATTTCTCAGACCACGGTTGATAGTGAGACGCTTCAGGTTGCTGTTACCACGTGAGCTGCCGGCCTGCAGGGCACCGGGAGAAAGAATGCTGTCCGACTCTGGGTCGAAGGTCTTGCTAAGATTGCTAGTGGAGTAACTTTTGCTGAAGGTACGACCAATGCTGCCACTGACGCTGCCGCGGAGACTGTTACTGCCACCACCGGGACCCAGCAAGCTGCTACCAAGACCGGATGGGGTACCAGTGTTGCCAGATGGCGAGCCATAAGTAGAGTAAGAGAAACCGTATCCACGCTTTGGAGGGGTAATGAGGCGATTGGCAGCGTTGGGAGTAATTCTGTAGACTGGCAATGGAGTTCGCTGCTTTTGCTTCATGCTGGAAGACAGTGGGGTGGCTAGGGGACCGGGAGCCGATCCACCAGGGGCAGGAAGACCAGAGAAGATGGACTGGCTTCCATACGGGTTTCCATCAAGGAGCGACGCTTGGAAGCTACCAGGAGCAGGCTGAGACTGTTGTCCGGGCATAGAGGCCCCGAAAGGACTGGCACCTAGGCCACCGGCTTGTGGTTGCTGGTTTTGACCACCGAAGAGCGAAGAGCCAGCGCCCTGGCCCGTGGTGGTTTGACCACCGCCGAACAGGCTACCGCCAGTTCCTGCAGTCGAGCCAAAGAGGCCAGTGGGTTTCTGCTGCTGTTGGTTTTGTGTGCCGAATAAGCTACTACCGCCAGCAGCTGGCTGGGGCTGCGAGGCACCAAATCCAGAGAAACCACCTGCGGCGGGAGCTGGGGTAGATCCAAAGAGACCAGTCGGCTTTTGTTGCTGTTGATTTTGTGCACCGCCAAATAAGCTACTGCCGGTACCGGTTTGCTGATTTTGACCACCGAAGAGTGAGCTACCTCCCTGCTGCTGGGGTTGCTGCTGGGTACCACCAAAGAGTGAAGATCCAGTAGTTGGAGTAGTGCCAGCGCCGCCGCCGAGCAAACCTGTGCCAGTTCCCTGTTGCTGGGTACCCGCGCCAAATCCACCGCCGCCAAACATTGATTTGGGTTGAGTTTGAGCTTGGTTTTGTTGGGTTGCACCACCGAAACCACCGAAGGCACTTGGTGCTTGCTGCTGAGTACCACCACCAAACGGTGACGCTGTGGCGGTCGCGCCTCCGAACGGATTTGCGGCGGTAGTTGTTTGAGTATTACCGAAACCACCAAAGGCGCTACCGCCAGTTGCTGCGGGGGCGCCAAATGCGGGCTTGTTCTGCTGTTGCTGGTTGTTGGCACCGAACAAGGATCCGCCGGTGTTGCCGAAAGCTGATCCAGTTCCAGTACCGGTGTTGCTTCCGAAGCCACCAGCCGTCTGTGTGGCTCCACCAAAGAGAGATCCTGTCGAAGCTGCAGGAGTAGCTCCACCACCACCGAACAAGGAGGTTGCTGGTTTGGCTGCTCCACCGAACAATGGGTTAGCAGGTGTGGAGCCGAATCCTCCTGCGGTCTGGGTTGAACCGAAGCCGGTTGGCGCACTTGTAGCAGCGCCTCCGAATGGAGTGGTGCTAGCGCCAAAGCCGCCAGGAGTAGCTGTAGTATTTTGCTGACCGAATCCACCGGTAGTAGCGCTACCGAAAGCGGGAGCGCCAAAGCCACCAGCTTGTCCACTACCGTTGCCGAAGCGGCGACCTTGTTGATAATCCGCTAGGCGCAGCTCCTCGAAAGACCATTTATTGTAGGGCTGCATAAAGCAGATGCTTTGGTAGTGGTTCGTAGTGTTGGCTGAGCTGGTATCCTTCTCATTCCAAGGAGTGAACGGGGTGCCGCCAGTTCCTTCGCAGGTAGGTAGAGCTCCTTGGAAGGCAGTGCCTGAGCCACCAAAGCCGGTGCTGGGGGTTGTGGTGGGAGCCGCAGTAGATCCGAAGCCACCGCTAGTGCCGAATCCGGTAGTGCCCGTAGCCGAAGAGCCAAAACCTGTGGGTTTGGCACTGCCGAAAAGGCTTCCACCCGCAGGGGTTGCACTGGCATTGGCGCCAAAGCCGCCAGTGGTGCCGGTAGAACCGAATCCTCCACCAGTACCGAAGCCGCCGGTACCAGCTGTCTGAGTGCCTCCTCCGAAAAGAGAGCCGCTGTTAGAAGTGTTGGTAGTGCCGAATCCACCAGGGCGGGTCTGGCCACCGAAAAGGGCATTAGGTTGCTGCGCTGGAGTATTTCCGAAACCTAGTGAAAAGTCAAAAGTTAGCAAACACGATCAACCCTTCAATAAAACAATCAATAAAAGTGCGGATTGATTAACAGAGGTCCTCCAGGTGCATGTCAGCGAAAATGTGGGCAAGTCGCAGGTTACTGGTAATTCCAGGAGAGAGAGGAGAGGGCCACGAGCGATCATTCCAAGGGGGGGGGGGACCGAAAAGAAAATTCACAGCGTACGCGCGCGATCAGTCCAGGAGGGTCTGAACCGCACTCTGTGATGCGACGAGGGGCCTCGCCAGGGAAAATCGAGAGCCGCGCAAAGCCCAGATGTTTGAGCACGTACCTCCGCCAGTGCCGGAACCAGATCCGAAGCCAGTAGATGTGTTGGAAGCGCTACCACCGAAGCCGCCGGTGCCTGAAGTGCCACTAGTGGCACCTCCAAACGGGGAAGCTGTCGAGCCAAAGCCTAGATGACGGAGGGGATCGCGGTCAGAGAGACTTGGATTCGAAGAGGCCCTTGCATTCCTTATCTTGTTGTGGTGTCGCTAATGCATCCAGATGGTCCGCAGGTGATTTTCGATCGCACGGCGAAGGTTGTTATGTTGGTAGCTTTTTCGCCTCGCGCGTGGCACCACCGCGGGTCGGAACCAGGAGCAATGGTCGTCCAGATAGGGAAAAGCCGAGGACATGAGGACACGAGGAGGGAAGATAGGGATAGGGCGAAAACGCTAAGGGGATTGAAAAAGGGAACAGGAAAGACCTACCTCCAGTAGTGCCGGTAAAGGCAGAGCCAGTGCCAGTGCCAAAGCCGCTGCTTTGGTTGTTCTGGCCGAACCCTCCAAATCCGAAAGACATGATGTCGGCTGGAGTTTGTCGGGTGTTTACGAAGTCATAGGTTGATTGCGCGCAGTTTCGAGAGAGTGCAGATTAATAGAAGGAGAATAGCGAGCAAGAGTGCGCGGGATGGAGAAAAGAGGGAGCAGACGCGACAGAAAAGGAAGAGTTAAGTTTGCTGGAGACTTTTGTTAGGTAAGGTCCGGGTCACAATGTTCCGTCACGTGATAGCTGCCTAAATCGGATGTCTCCAATGAATGCGGTGCAGAACAAGGACAATAGACTTGTCTTCGGTCTATTTATTGGTAAGTGACTCATTAATGCTCAATGCAGCTTGATGCAAGATATCTTAATGGTTGACCAATATTGACAGTCACAAGTGATCCGAAAGTGAATTGCCACTTGATTGATGTATACCCGTTTACTTCTACTTTGTAGCGTAGCTCTCTTAAAATTTCCCTTTTTATATATTTTTATTCATGCTATTCATGATTTCCAAATGATTTCTGATGTGATTTCTGCCTACATAATCTGGACCTAAATCTTTCTTCCAAGGTCTCTATAAACGTAATTGATTTCTATTGCAGAACCTATACATACGGAGTATCAAAACAAAAGTTATCCATATAGGTCTAGCACTTTTAAAATATAGTATATTCTAGTATTTTACTAGTATAATAGCTCCGTATAGTTTCCATTCAATCCCAATTTTTAGAGTGAATTATAGCCACGTGCGCATATCAGCTGGTTGCATTTTAACACAGGCAGACCGCCGGACGCCCACGCGCCGGAGGCTTCCATGGTTATACCTAAGGTACCAACTATAAAAACAGCCTTGCTATTGGCTATTTAATGATCTTCTAGACCTTCCAAGGGATCTAACTATAATTCGAAATAAGTCAAGGAACTGTACTGCACTCAGGGTCAAAGGGGAACTCTTGTTATCCATGGTGGCAAGCCAGCGATGTGGCTTGAACTCATTCACCGAAGAGTATATTTCCGGTACACGACCACAAAACAGCGACTAGTACTACGTACATATTTACTGTGTAAGAATATGTGCATAACACCTCGTCGAGTCATCTAATGAGAGTTAGGACAACGCAGGTAACCCCATTGGGTATACTCATGGTACCGGTCTACTCGGGTTTGATCCGAGGCAAGTCGCATAAGAAGTTTATGCTAACTATTGGGGCATAGTCAATATTTGTAAGAAGCCTTTACTGGATCAATAGTAAATATAATAGTCAATACACATGGACGATGATATGGCTTTGGTATCTACTCTACATTAGGTGGCAATGCGTGCTTCGGTAAAAAGGGGATGCCTACTACTTTATTCGATAAGGGCCGAGATCATTTGAAAAATCAAACGATAGTATACACTCTCATATTGGGGGGTTTGGACTAATGTTGCGCACCAGACCGACCCTCGGTAACCACCAACCTAGGAATCACTTGCAAGTAGTATATATGAAGCGCCAAAAAAAATACTATTCACATCGCTTCTGAGCGAGCCAAGGGAATCTCAAGTACAAGTAGTGATTCTGAAACCGGCCAAAAATAAAGAAAACAAAAGAAAACCACCCGCATAGTCAAATCGAATTCCGCCATCAACCAACTAGACCGAGGTCGGGGGTGGATGATCCACGAAGGACCATCATACTATTTCCAAAAATCTCACCAGGAATTTTGCTCTCCGACGTCATTATCATCAAATTCATAGACCTTCACTTTACTTCCGGCGGGCGGTGTGGACGGTTTCGATGATCTTGTCCACGACACTGGGATCGGAGAGCTGCGAAAAAAATACCGTTAGCTATTGTTCGGAGAGTACGATTGCAAGGATTATGATGCCGAAGGAGCGATGTGCTTACCGTTGATGTATCACCAAGGCTGTCCTCCTCGCCACTGAGAATCTTCCGCAGGATACGGCGCATGATCTTGCCACTGCGGGTCTTGGGGAGGTCCTCCACAACGAAGACGGCCTTGGGGGCGGCGAAGGGACCAATGGACTTGCGAACTTGCATGGCAAGGTCCTTGCTGATCTGTTCTGTCGTACCGTTGCCCTCCTTGAGAGCGACGAAAGCATTGACAGCCTGGCCGGTTAGCTCGTCGGAGATACCAACGACAGCAGCTTCGGCAACAGAAGCTGTTCATAGTCAGTTTGGGCTCAGTTGGCAATTTTTGAATGTACTGTGGTTGCACTTACGGTGCTCGAGAAGCGCGGCCTCGATCTCAGCGGTGGACAGACGGTGTCCAGAAACGTTGACGACATCGTCGACACGGCCACGGATCCAGTAGTAGCCGTCGTGATCACGGCCAGCACCATCTCCGGTGAACTACGGACGAGTTAGTATCAATCTCATAAATTCGGGCTGCGGGGCGCCTTACGTAGTAACCCTTGTACACATTCAAGTAAGTGTCCATGTAACGCTTGTGGGCACCCCACACGGTGCGGGCCATGCTGGGCCACGGCTGCTTGAAGGCCAAAACACCCTCGACATCATTGCCAAGAATCTCCTCTCCGGAGACGGGGTCGATAATGGCAGGCTCGATACCGAAGAAGGGCAGGGAAGCACTACCGGGCTTGGTGGGGGTGATACCGCCGAGAGGGGTGATAACGTTTGAACCGGTCTCGGTTTGCCAGTATGTCTGCAGATTCAAAAATTAGAAGTTATTCCAAAAGGTCCAAGGAGAAGGGGAAACGAACGTCGCAGATGTGAGCTTCCTCCTTGCCGACAGACTCGAAGTACCACTTCCAGACTTCCGCAGCAATGGGCTCTCCAACTGAGCCAAGAATACGTAGACTTTTCATCTTGTGGTGAATGTGCTCATCTCCAGCGCGCTTCAACAGACGCAGAGCGGTGGGTGCAACATAGAATTGTGTGACGTCGTGCTTGTCAATGACATCCCAGTAGCGGGAGAAGTTAGGGTAGGCGGGAGTGCTCTCGAACACAACGGTGGCACAGCCAAGCAATAGAGGGGCGTACACGACATATGTGTGACCAGTAATCCAACCGACATCACCACCGCAGAAGTAGCGATCATCATCATGGATATCAAACACGTACTTTCCAGTCATGGCAGCACCGAGCAGGTAGCCAGCAGTGGTGTGCATAACACCCTTGGGCTTGCCGGTTGAACCGGAAGTGTAGAGCAGGAAGAGAGGGTCCTCGGAGCTGACTGGCTCAGGGGCGAGGTAGTTGGGGTACTTCTCGACCTCCTCGTGCCACCAAATATCACGGCCAGCGGTCCAGGGTACCTCGGCACCGGTGCGCTTGAACACCAGCACGGTGTGCACGTCGGGGCACTGCTTCATAGCCTCGTCCACAATCTTCTTAGTGCCAATGACCTTGCCACCGCGCTTGCCCTCGTCGGAGGTAATGACGACCTTGGAGGAGGCGTCCAGGACACGATCCCGGAGAGAGTCGGAAGAGAAACCAGCGAAGACAACGGAGTGCACGGCACCAATACGCGAGCAAGCCAGGAAAGCGATCACCGCCTCGGGAATCATGGGCAGGTAGATGCCGACCGTGTCACCCTTCTTGACACCGCGCTCCTTCAGAGTCCAGGCAACCCGGGACACCTCGCGCAAAAGCTCTCCATAGGTGATCTTGCGGCCCTCGTTGGGCTCATCGGCCTCATAAATAATGGCAACCTTATCTGGGTTCTTGAGAGCATGACGATCGACACAATTGAACGATGCGTTCAACCGACCCTCAACGAACCAGGCATTGTCGCCGTTCTCGAACGAGCCGTGGTGTGTGGTTTCAAAGTCCTTGTCAAATGTGAGGAGCTCACGGGCCATGCGAGCCCAGAAAGTGTCGGGGCTCTTGATTGATTCTTCATAAAGCTTCTTATACTCGTCGATGTCCTTAAGGTGGGTGCCGGTGGGGTGCTTATCGTGGAACGCCTTGGGGACGTGGAAAGTATCGACCTCGTGGGCTTCTTGCACCTATATCACCCACTGTTAGCCCATGATACTGTGGTCACTAGAGCTACGCTGGTCTGGTCATCCCGGTAAGGAGGCAGGTGATTCTTACCACTGCAGGTTTGGGAGGCTGAATAGGGCCGTCCGACATGATTGCGGGGTCCAATAAGAATTATCAATGCAGAATGAAGTATATAACAAGTCCTGTGCGGGATCAGATGTCAGAGGAAAGGAGTTGCGAAAAGTCCGAAATAGGGAAATGCGACCAAGGTGGGATGACCTTGTTTGGATTCAGATAGTGGGGGGAGGTTAGCTGGCAAATGAACTTACTCTGAGAGTTGAGGATTATAAGTTATAAAAGGAGTATGAATGTGCAAAACCGTTATAGCAATTAGAGAAGAAGAAAAAAAGAAGATCTAAAGAGGGGATTCACGACAATATTAGTAGTCCAGCTTTCCCGGGTGGATGTGGCACTTCCCTTTCTTTGGCTCTTCCATGTCGGTGGTCCGTGCACTTACAATAAAATACCCAAAATACCACTTTATCAAGCCGCCTATAAAGTACATAGCACATATGCATTGTAAAATCATCCACTTCGATCTTCGAATTAGGAAATGAGATACATTCTCAATTCACTATAATCCAGCAACCCCCATTTCATTGCAATCATCACATACAACATACATACGAGTTTGGGTTCGGCCATGCGGGGGTTGTCATCCCTTCCGTTGCTCCGGGGTAAGCTGCCCCTCCGATATTTTGACTAAAATGATGCCCGCCACCTTATTGGGGCGTTTTAAGTCGGGAAGAAACGCTAGTTCAACCGACCGCAGCCTTGGTGTGCCGCATTGAACCCTTTGTCCGAGTCCAATAGGCGGGGGATTATAATTTTGGCTTAGCCAAGGGCCAAGGTCCGGGGTGTTCGCGGGCCAGGGGAGAGCGGGCCACAGGAGACCTGCAAGTTAGATATTCAGAGAGACAAGCGTATGCTCGAGCCCCTCTCCCGACGGCCTTTTGACGCCGGATATTTGAGCCCTCCGCACTGAACATAAATTTGGATCCCTTTTTTACCGGCTTTGGAACTTTTTGACTTCATGTCATAATACGATGTTATGATGTCAAGGCATTGTCGGACATACTACCCCTTATGTACTCCGTACATAACTTTGCCATCATAGAGGCTCTCGTTTCAGACCCGATCGCCGATCACGGGACCTCTACTGCGGGGTGGATGAGTAAGCTACAGAAACTTTCTCGTGTACTTTGGTGTTGGCACTGACGGTGTTGATCTGATGATCATAGCAATAGCCTAGAACTTTATACGGAGTACTGGGCACACAGATACATGTAGTTCAGGGTATATGGAGTACTTGATATTCAATATTAGACCTGTGTCCACTGTTCAATTACGACTGTACTCCGTATTTACCACATGTTTTAATTTACTTCCCATATTATCATTTTCAAATGTTACATAGCAGGGGTTTGTGGACTTTCGATAGTGGGGGGGGGGGCGGGTAAAATGAGTGTGGGAATGAGTGTGGGACAAAGGGGGGGGGGTTCCTTGCAGGGTTTCTTTTGCTACCTTGTACGAAGTACTTTTTTTTTTGGTTAAAAGTTACATTTGGGAAATATTTAAAGAATATGATCTTTGAATCTGAAAGAGTCCGAGGTTTAATTTGATTCTCTCTCTTAGGGTTAGGTGGTATTTAGCCTGAGCTTGATCTTCGCCCTTCTGTGACTGCTACTGCATGAATCTCAGTGGAATGTGAAATACGAAGTACGTCTCGTGAACACACTGCAGCTGCTCTGCAACAAGAAAAAGGTTGTTTTCAAGATCCACCTTTTCCCACTTGCTTCCCAACAAAAAGAATGATCCAGCCCGAACTCAAGACTTGTACGCTACACCGGGGGATCCGACGGGTATTAAGCGGTATTTGTACTATTTACAGTAGTACGATCGTTGAATTGCAAGAAAGCCCAGGCTCTGCCCAATGAACACAATAGGATTCTCCGATAACAAGATTATTGTGGGACGAGTCAGCGCGAAAGACGACCGAGAAAAACCCGCGTTAACTCCATGCTTTAGTCGAGGTTCCCCCAACAAAACAAACATTCAAGCAAATTCCAATTCCACACTGGGGGAAAAGGGCCTGTATATGTAATATGTTGAGAGATGGAAAAATTACACGCCAAACCTGTCCAGTACGAGTGCATCTAAGGAATAATACAAGCGCCAAATCCATGCGGCTACCCTTGTCTGTCGTTACATTTACCTAAATTAACAGTGCGCCACTGGATTGCATGACTCTCAGGCTCGGACACAGCATGAAACAGGAGGCTGTTGCCAAACTATAGTAGAAGGTGGCTAGATCGGTACATGCATGGTTCTTAGATTTAAGTATTGTGCCATGTTCTAGTTTATGTTGTTCTATGTGGTCATGTCTATTGTAGCCTCTTTTGCCTGAGATTTGCTATTTTCAGTTATAGGCGTGAAGTCTTTTCGATTCTGTTTCGAATAATTGGAGTGGGGCGGATCCACCTATGTTCTAAAAGACTTCACGTGAAAAGAAGATTTGGCTTATGACTTTCTGGTGGCGAAGAGCTTATTTTGACTGATCTATACCTGATTCGACCATCTCATATAATTCCTGAGGTAGACGCTATAGATGCAACAGGTCAACAGCAGTAGTGACATGATGTGAACAACTTTAACATTTTACTTCAAGGCTCTAGCAAGTGCTTCGTCTGCACTTTGATTTTTGACATTCCAACCTGGAGTTTAGAGATTTACACATCACTATTTTAAGGTTTCTTATTAGTATATACTTTTTTTTTAAACTTTTATATCTAATTACTGGTAGAGTGTAACTTAGATGATCATATAACATATTGAAATCTAGGTCCGATTCAACATCTCTATCACTGAAAATGCCAATTACATTTGCCCTTCAGTCTCTACCCTGAATTGATCGTAGTGAAAAACAGCTTCGAGAAGAACTTGCGTACCCAGAGCACTGCGAGTGTCAGATTTTTAACAAAATGCTCCAAGGAAATGAGAGGGACTTACCAATCCTCTGGACTGCAATATTCTGTCGGGTGGTGGCTTACACCATCCCGGCAAGGGACAAAGATCATCGCAGAGGGACAGTGTTTGCTAGTATAAACAGTATCATGACCCGCACCACTAGTCATGAGCATTGACTGCTCACGGCCAACGAGCTGATCTGCCGCAGCCTGAATAGACGCCACGCAGTTATCATCGAACTTGACAGCCGGCGAGTCAGTATCCAAGGTCCAGTCAAAGGACACACCCTTGCCATCTTGCAATGCAATGACCTCAAACGCCTTGAGACATTCCTCTTGCACGGCATGCACCACACTATCCTGAGGGTGTCGAATATCAAGGGTGAAAGTCACTTGCGATGAGACGGTGTTCGTAGACGCATTCGATGGGACTCTGATAATACCAGTTGAGGCCAGTGCGTCGTGTCGCTTAGCAATATCATGCGAAGCGGCAATCATCCTAGACGATGCAAGCAATGGATCTTGACGGGCACTAAAAGGTGTCGTTCCGGTGTGAGCATCTTTTCCGTGAACGGTTATAGTCAACCATCTGTATCCCTGGGCACCTTGAACAACACCGATTGATCGGTTGTTTCCCGGGAGAATCGGGCCCTGTTCAATGTGCAACTCGAAATGGGCTCCGAGAGGGTATCCGGTTGCCGGATCGCTAGAACAAGCAATGTCGCCCAGATATCCGTGTCTTTCAAGCTCGGAGCGGAGAGTCACACTAGAATTGTGAATATCGCGCAGGTCCCAAGCCTTTTGGATTGGGATGGCACCTGCCCAAACACCCGAGGAACACATTGATTTGGGAAATCGCGCACCTTCCTCGCTGTGAATTCGTGGTGAGTGACAATCATAGATGGCAAGTGCGATGAAACAAATTTTGATGCTTACTTAGTCCAGTTGACCACTCCGATATCGTAGTTAGTCTGTACCCCATTTTCCTTCATCGTCCGAAGGATCTCGAGCGCAGCCATGATACCGAGAATACCATCGTACCGACCACCCCGAGGCTGAGTGTCGAGATGACTTCCCATTGCGATCATTGGAGCAGCCGAGTTCAACCGGCCTGATTGGCGCGCAAACATATTTCCCATCTGGTCCACAGAAAGAGAGCAGCCTAGCTTCTGGACTTCGGTGGCGAACCATCGACGAACACCGGCATCATCATCATTGAGGGTCAGACGGGCCATCCCTGTATCTGTTGGGCTTCTGCTATATGGTTAGAATGTGTTCAATGGTTTTATGGAGGAAACTGGCACATACTTGCCATAGCGATGCTCAGCACCCCATTCACATGTCTCGTGCAGCGTGTTCCACAAGCGCTCCGAATTGATCTTGAGACCAGATAGTGCTTGTAGTCGGGTGGCGGTCGAGAACCGCCGGGCATTGGAATGAAGGGCGCGTGTTGCGCCTTTTGTGCCGTACATTTTGAGAAAAGTGACAGTAGCCAAACACCCGGTCTATTGGATAATCTAAGTGATTTCAATTAGACGACGGGAGCTGAAGAATCGAAGTATAAAAGGGATTCAAAATCGTCTTCTCAAGGTCCGAGAGTACTCACCACTCTATACCTCTGGCAGTGCCTTCTCAAACCCAAGTTGCTAGCCGAGTATTTTCAAGTTGACTCGAATAATATGGGTGATGACCGAAAAGACCTCTATTGACAGATTCCAAGGTTAACAAGGGAGCGACGCCTTCCCGCGACATCTGCCAATACCGAATTTCTTACCAGAACTATATACTTCGTACGTACCCAAATTTATAGCACTAATGCCGAAGAGAATCTTATATGGAACGAACAGAATGCATTAAAAATCTCTCATTAATTCCGGAACCCGATTTATGCGTTGATGTCGTGAGAAGGCGGAGTCCCCACTCGAACATGTCGTCAGAAGGCGCGATGTTCTTAGAAGGCTCAGTTTATCAAAAATGTGACAATAAATAATCAAGTGTCTGCATTGTGCACAGACCAAGCATTTGCGAACGCACAACATGTCATCACGACGGTCGATCTACTTCAACCCTGCAGCAGCAAATGAGAGCAGTGCCTCCCCGCAAATCGAAGGCCTAACAGCATTCCACCAATCCTTTCCAAACTATGCCCCGACCCCATTAGTCCAACTTCCAGAGCTTGCAGCCGAGCTAGGCGTTGCAGCCATCCTCGTAAAAGACGAGAGCAATCGATTCGGCCTACCGTCATTCAAAGTTTTGGGCGCGTCATGGGGCTGTTTCCGAGTGATTGCAGCACAACTCAGCCTACCGTCTACGGTCTCGCTCGATGAACTCTCAAGGCGAGCAAAAGAAGCCTCAATTGTCTTGACGACAGCCTCTATGGGAAACCATGGACGGGCAGTTGCGTTCATGGCCCGACTCCTCGGTATCGAGGCGCGGATCTTCGTTCCTCGGTCTTTGAATAAGTGGACTCGGGATCTTATCGCCGGGGAGGGGGCTCGGTTGGTTGTTGTTCAGGGCGACTATGACCAGGCGGTGCAGAAGGCTGTGGATGAGACCCGTGCGGGACAGGGTATACTTCTCATTCAAGATACTGCGTTTGAGGGGTATGAGGATGTTCCTGCCTGGATCGTGGAGGGATACTCTACAATGATGCATGAAGTTCAGAATGAACTTGCTCGGCTTGGTCTGTCGGGTAGCATGATGATCACACCTGCTGGTGTGGGGAGCCTTGCGCATGCGGTCGCGAAGCATTGCAAATCGCAGAGCACACCTATGTCAGTAGTCGCTGTCGAGCCTGACACGGCTGCATGCATATCTTCTAGCTTGGCTGCTGGGAAGCCAGTTACCGTCCAAACTTCTTCCACAATCATGGATGGTATGGACTGCGGCACAGTATCTTCTACTTCTTGGCCTGATATGCAGCGCCTGGTTGATGCCTGCGTTACAGTCTCATCATACGAGAGCCACTGCGCCGTGCAGTATCTAACTTCCAAGTCCGTGGCAGCTGGACCATGTGGAGGTGCCTCGTTGGCTGCACTGCGACGATTGGCTACATCAGAGGAGGCTATGTCACTTCTGAACAAGGATTCTGTGGTCATTCTTCTCAGCACCGAAGGTGCGCGCGAGTATCCAGTCCCAAAAGATGTCTCTGTTGACGATGTCGTGGGATTGACTCAAACTCTCACTCAAATCAACTCTTCCAACCCGACCTTGTCTATAACAGACGGGGTGGGTGAGACTGAAATCGCCAACTATCTCGCTGCCTGGTTCGCCCATCGAGACATCGAGTATCACTGGATCGAGAAGGTCGCTGGACGACCATCCATTGTGGGAGTCTTGAGAGGCAGCGGAGGTGGCAAGTCTCTCATGTTCAATGGCCATACAGACACCGTCAGTCTGTCCAGCTATGAGACAGATCCCCTATCCGGCTCTATTGGGACCAAGAATGGTAAAGAGGTTGTCTTTGGCCGGGGTTGCCTCGATATGAAGGGGGGTTTGTCTGCAGGATTAGCGGCCCTTACAGCAACCAAAGCCAGTGGCCACATACCCCGGGGCGATATCATTGTGGCTGCAGTATCAGACGAAGAAGATGCCTCACAGGGAACTCAGGATGTCATTGAGGCTGGCTGGCATGCTGACGCTGCTGTACTTCCTGAGCCAACCCAAGGCATGATACTAACTGCCCACAAAGGATTCACGTGGGTGGAAGTTGATATCCTGGGAGTTGCTGCACACGGATCCGACCCTGTATCAGGAGAAGATGCCATCCTGTATGCCGGATCTTTCTTGCAAGCTTTGGAGAAGTACCAATCTCAGCTGCCAGTAGACGATCTCCTGGGTCAGGCCTCGCTGCACTGTGGGTTGATTCGCGGTGGCGAAGAGCCTTCGTCCTACCCAGACAAGTGCACTATCACTGTCGAGTTCCGCACTGTCCCAGCCCAAACGGAACAGTCAATCCTAGGAGATATCAGCGCACTGCTGAAAGAAATTGCTCAGCAAAAGCCTCGTTTCAAATACGCAGAGCCGCGCATTACCATGTCGCGTCCTACACAGAAGGTGGCAACTGATCATCCGTTTGTACAGAAGGTGGTTGCTTGTGCCTCTGCTGTGCTGGGAAGGAAGCCTGTCGTTAAGGCTGGTCCATTTTGGACTGATGCCGCCTTGCTCGGTGCTGCTGGTATCCCATCCATTGTATATGGCCCGGCCGGAGAGGGCCTTCACGCCAAGGAGGAATGGGTCGAAGTTGAGAGTCTTCAACAGTTTGAGAAGCTGTTTACTCAGCTTGTGCAGGACTTTTGTTATTAAATATAGACGTCTGTATATAAGTATGGTTTAGAAGAACATACCCCAATCATTTTGATATGTTTCCCTTGTATTTCAACAGTATTCCAACCGAAAGATAGTACCTACTACTAGTCATCCACCAAAGCTCCTTGTGTATGCTTGATATCGTCCAAGCTTCCAAAAACACATGGGAGTGTCCTTACATAGAAAATCTCTAATATCATTTTGGGCAGAATATATCAGATCATGAAAGTCTTATGTTGTTAAGGATAAGAGGCCGCATGAGCGGCCGACTATTCTTGTGTAGTCATCAGCCTGATACTCCGGTAAACTGATCAAATATAGATATCTGAAAACAGCTTAAAAGAAAGCATTACTTGACAAATTGAATGACTTTGATGAAGACAGCCATGCGTAGTCGTTGATTCCTGTCAAGAAAGTGTTGTGGCTGGTGTTCTTATCGCCACGGGACTGGGGCTGATCAGCAACATCCAGATCGGCCACCTTCACCAGACATCCCACTTGTGATTGCTACTATTTAGCAAACCCGCCTCGTTGTTCCCAAATTTCAGCAATTGTGGTCTATTTTCTTGAAAACCCAGCAACGATGGCAGACGAATCACCAGCACAGCGATCCGCCCGACTGCGCCGTGAGCGCCGCGAGGCAAAGATTAAGGAAGGAGGCTCAGCGCGCCTGGACAAAATCACCAGTCTCAGTGGACGCACGCCACAAACCGGTACGAAATGAAATCCACATCCCCGCTTCTAGCCAAGAAGCTCGCGATAGCAAAGCAGACACGCTACCCCATCAGCCACGCCAGTACACAACAATGCTAACTGGAGTCAACCACAACAGAGCGTGAAGAAGCATCCCCATCCCCCCAACCCCAGCGTGCAATCTCCGCATCCCCCTCTCCAGGACCACAAAACCCCCAGTTCCGATCCTCGGCTTCTGCTCAACCAGACATGCAGATACCAGAAGCGATTCGCGCCCAGCAGGAAGCATTCTTCTCAATGCTCCGACAATCCGCACCGGAACCAGGCCAGGGCCTGCATCCCGACCCGCAAGCGCCAAATAGCCTCCAGGCCCAACAAGAAGCATTCCGCGCGATGTTGAGACAAGCCGGACAGGATCAAGGACAGGGACAGCCGCCCAGCGACTCCGAAGATCCAACCATTAAACTCCTAAACTCTCTCATGGGTGCTATACCCGGCGGTGACCCCAATGCCCTAGGAGGAGCACCCCTGGCCGGCGCAGGCAACCAACCAGCACCCGGATTCTCACTTGCTGCTATCGCGTCAATGCTCGGCGTGCCGCCTTTCATCGCTAATATGCTGGGTGGAGCGACGCCGCCCACCGAGGCGGAGCAGAAGCGCGCTCGGGTTTGGAAGACCATGCACACTGTCTTTGCCTTGTCGGTTGCTGTTTACCTGCTATTCATTATTGGGTCTTCGGTCGCGTTGTTCGGTAGTCCCCCGCCAAAGCCTGCGGCGGCACAGAATCCCTTTACGATCTTTGTGACCGGAGAGTTACTGTTGACTGGTAGTAAGGTGTTGCTTGATGGGAAGCTTGGTGGTATGGGAATGGCAGTGCAGCTTTTCAGAGATGTCGTGAGGGATGGTAGCCTCCTGCTGTTTATATTGGGCATGGGGACTTGGTACAATCGCGAATGGCAGACTACGGCATAATGGGGTAGCTTGAGTCTGTAGTTTCATTAACGACCAGCGCGGTATGTGCATTTAAATGGCATGCATTATGTGTTCATTATTTCATAGATTCGTATACAACTAATGATCGACGCTAAGCAGACATGTTAACCACGACCCGCTGAGATGGTGGGACCGCGTTGCGTAAAACACACAAGACAGATGCATCTAGACCCCAATCACCTTCCCATTGATTCATACGAGATCCTTTCGTAAAATGACCCGCTAGATGCTCTGCCCGAGCTGACCAGGTGGACAGTGTACATCCACAGAATCCACAGCGGCTTTGGACGTTGGCCTTCGACTCGCGCCAGGCTTCGAGGTCAGCCACGGGGGCTTTCGTGCAACCGTGGAACTTCCGCAGATGCTGCCATAGATAATCCTTTCGACTGAATGATCGCTGTTGCGCAGGCTTATCGGCGCAAATTTGGAATTCATGCTCTTCCCAATGGGCAGGCGTTGGGAAAAGGACGTCGCAGAAGAGACATTCAGAAATCTGGAGTTCAAACGCTTGTTGGATGTTGTTGAGATTTGGAGTGCAAACCCAGGAGTCAAGGGTGAGATGGACGCTTTTCTCGTGGCGGGCCCAGTCGTGTTTCTTTTTGAAAGACTGCGTACAGAATGTGCACTGGTAATGATAGTCTACCGCTGCTTGTAGCCGTCCTCGAATGCGTTTGGGTTTAGTTTGCTTTGGGAGTAGTGGGAATGGCAGCCCCGTGTCTGCCGAGGAATGGTGGCTCCATGCTGAAGAGGCGCTATCAGATGTCTCAGACACCCTGCTCCCAATGCTCGATACTGAGGATGCCAGATGTGAGGAGCTCTCGTCGAAATTGAAGAAATCCATTGTAGACCTATCGAACTGGAACGGGTCAATGCTGTCGTCCGACTCTAGCGAGCCAGAGGCAATGGCATTTTGAATTGCCAGTTCTGGAACAGCTTCATCTTCTGGCGGGGAAGCCTGCCATCGCTCCATGGGAGTTAGGGAAGACAGGGTGCTAGTGACCATGGGGGAACCCGAGCGAGTACGGGATGTTGAAGAAAGCCCCCCGGCCTGGATCTTTTGCTTCTGGCGGCGGCGGGCGTTTGCAAACCAGGTTGATACGCGCTTTTGGGAGAAGCCAGTCTCGTGAGCCAATTGGTTCTTTTGTACATCTGTTGGATAAGGATATTCTTGATTTTGATAGAACCACTCGCGGAGAACTCTAGCACCTTTTCTGAGAAACTGCTTTGGTTCTTTTTGTTCATCCCCATTGTCCATAGCGGGATTGGACAATAGGTTTCCATCTTCCGGCACCCCGTGGAGATGACCTAATACTGGAGAGAAAGTTTCAAAGCCCGATGGGAGGCGTTTCTCTCCCTTCGCTAGGCTGCATTCCCTAAAAAGGGCTACGCAGCTTGAGCAAGAGTTTTTGGGGTTCGGATTTGCAGGCCCAGTGCGAATTATCAGACATTGCAGTCGATGCTTGCGACAATGAGCACATGATACAGGAGGACGATATGCCCCATCCAGCCACTGTGAGACATTGGTGAGACTTGGTTGCGACAAGGGTGGATCAGCATATTCTTCTGCTAAAGGTGGAGCAGTATCGTATAAAATATCTGAAACCTTTAGTTCTTCATGATCTTCGTGTCCAGGTTGTGCATCAGAGGTTGATACGAGGTGTGACTCAGAGTTTGTCCACTGTGACCATTCCAGATCACTGATCTCTAAAGGAAATGGTTGGAATTCGTAGCCAGTATTAGACTCAAAAGAATGGTCCTCTTGCATCCATTGGGTTGGCTCATTTTCATTCAGCATCCCCTCCAGCTCTATGTAGCTATACGTATCTGGTTTCCTCTGCCGGGTGGGAATTTCCTATCTTAGCTGTCGCCGCTTTTATGAAAGCGCTTAGAGTCAGTCAGGCTCACCGAGTAAATTTCAGTCCGCGCTCAAACTAGTCACGTGATTATTCCCTAATAAACGCTCACTAATTACTTGGAGACTGTTTAGAGTCATTTATTAGGCACCTAGTCTGCAATCAGACCATACCCAAAGAAGCACTTTGCCCCACAATAATATTTACTCTTGCGACTACTTTTTGATGGCCCTCAATTTTCACTATGATCCTCCTATTTATTGAGGTGTATGATCTGTAGCGCACTCATGCATGATAACGCAAGACTGGAAGGCACAGAATCCATCTGTCACGGGGAGGTACCGGAGAACAGTCTTGCTCCCTCCTCCTTTCTCCATTCCATATCGCAATTTCATTCATCGAGGGCTTCGTCCTCAGTAAAACCGCATGCTCGACGGTATGTTTCAGGTCACCCGACAGCTAATAATACATGAAGAAAACTCGTAAAGGGTGTGTAAAAGGTAGACAAAAAGCAAGCTAGCGGCAAGTCTCACCAAAGATGCTATAGCATCCGGCGATAATAGCTCAGGACTCCACATTCACTCTAATCCCCATCCCTCGGCCACCAGATCATCAAGGACAGCACTATAAGCAAAGACCCCATCACTCAGATGGAAAAAGCCGGATACCCCACCTGATTCAATGTCTACGATTGGGGCGCCGCACACGCCATCGGAGATAGCCCTATTAACATTCCCAAAAAGGAAATCCACCGATCTGGTATCCCATTCCTCAAATTCGATTTGGGGATGGCCAGCTGGACGTTTCGGTTGCAAGGCTTGGGTGCCGATATTCATCATGCTAAAGAGCCCTGAACTCATACCGTCCACTTCACTCCATGAGCCTTGGGAGATTTGGGACATTACTAGGAGGCGAGTAGGTGGTTCAGCTTGAAAGTAGCAGGAATTAGTGAAGTTAGATGAGGCAGCGGGTGTTAGCTTAACGAGAGCGATGTCAAGCTCAGGCCGGGTATCGATGACCTCGCCGATAAGATCTCCTCCATTCACGAATGGGTGGTATACTTCCTCCGATGAGAGAAAACCATGATTAACGACTGTCAGCATTTCTTCGCCCGCGAGATTGCGAATTTTGATACCACACGTGGTTGCAGCATTTGTGAATTCGGCTGGGGCACCTGGTAGCCCCAAACCACTCTCGATTCTACATCCTGGTGTAAGAACCGACCGCTGAAGGTAGTTTGAGTCATCTTGTGGTGCAGCACCAGCCAATACCAGGGATGGGTCAATAAAGCGAGGGCGGGTAAGGCTTCTCATGGTGCTAGAAAACGGCTCATCTCCGTGATGGTAGAGTGCTGTTCGGCCCGCCACGACCCCGGGAAGGGATTGCTTTTCGTAGCTCCGGCCATCTCCAAACTCAAGTTCGAAGACAGTCCAAGACGGGAGAAAAATAGCAGCTCTCACACGAGCAAGTGGCGCGATGGCAGTAAGAACAGCAACTGTCTGACGCTTAGACGGATTGGTTAATTTGGGCCAACGGATAGTAGGACAGGGATCGGGAACACGAGGATTCGAATATCCAGATAAGGGGACTGGCTCCCTAAACATCTGACCGGGGCGCACGAATATGACAGGCATCGTTCCAAGGGTCAGTGGTATTGGCTGGGGCGGAGAGGCCGTCTCCACACAAATAAGCCACGCGGAGATGTGCACTGTTCCGTCCCCGAACTTACTACGGATCCAGGTCCAGTCCTGACGTGAGGGGTGGCGGAACTTGTGGTTTTGCTCGTCCCAAAGCGTAAACGGCGCCGTGTCATTCAAGTGACGTGCACCCCAGCCGCCGGGATTTTTCCATCGTTTTTGTTCTGGGTGGGAATGAGGGAGCATATCCCGTAAGTGTTGGGTGTTTTCTCGGGCGCGAAGCGGACTAACAGGCGCATTATCATATATGTTGGTGTAGGGTGAGCTTCGTTGGATACACTGAACGTGTGGGGATAGGCGGATCGGAGATGCTATCTGAGTTGCTATTGGAGTTGCCATTATGCTGATTGTTGAGGGGTTAATTAATTATCGCTGCTGCTCGACGGTAAAGGGTCAGAGTTGCGGCAAGTGCTGCACCTGGATCAAGGCCGACCCAGGTCGGGATCCACTGGCAGAACTGGGGTGACAAACCACTAATCCATATTGGGCCAGCGAACGTTCTTCGCCCCCCGAGTCCAAGAACGGCAGGTACAATCTTTCACTTTTAGGCACCCAGACCGGTCACTGCCCCTGGTTCATGAGCCGATCTCGGGAGCAACCTTGGAACCAAAGTTAGGTAACAAATCTCTGGCCTCGGGCCAGTTTGCCACGTCCGACCTTCTCTAGAGTGTGTCCTTTCCGATTCTTCCGTATCGCCTTCCGTATTATTCTCGAAGACGTGTCATGTTATGCACGAAGTTGTAGTAGTTCAAAGTTCCCGAGGTCTTGTGTAGAGTGGAAATCCCTCGTTATATGTAAAATCATCTGACCGGTTTATGCTTTTTAATGCTTTGCACCATTCCGGATATACAACATACAACTGAGAGGACATATCTAAAATATGACGACCAAAGAGGTTACGAAAAGGACTACAGCTTAAACGGCCGACTATTCTTGTTATAATTACTTGATACTTCAAGTGAACAGTCCTCAAAAGGTGACCAGACATGCCTAAATGGAGACAAAATCGATACCTGGTCGGAGACAGAGCCTCTATGTCCCTAGGAGATTCAATCAATCAATTTCTACTCTGTATTCTGTACTCCGTATGGATATTTGGCCGTCACGTTGCTTATCGTAATTAAGGTTTATCTTATGTTATTACAAGACCAAAAAAATAAAGCTTGGTCCAAGTAGAACTTGAACTATAACCCATTAGGCAGGCTACCTACTATGTAATATGAAATCTATAGGCTATGGACGAATAGGCGAATTGAGAGAGGGGGTACTACTCTGCGGAGTGATCAATAGGAGAGGATGATATTAGACCTGGGGTAAACGTAAGTTCGAAACTACAGGCGGGACAAACCGGAGTTGCCCCTGCCCTCCGGAGTTCGGGTGGGGCGCTTTTGCCACTCGCGGCTCGGTGAGAATGCAAATATATTTACGGCGTACATAGCCGATCAACCGGGATCCCGGTGAAGGATCTGATCTCGGCAAAAAAAGGTTATTCGATATAAAAGTAAAGCCACACTATATACAGAATAACAGTGGACAATTATACCAGTGAAGATAGTAGAAACGTTTTGGAATATTCTCTAAATAATATAAAGCTAAAAACGGGGAATGGTGATCGCCACTCTCAACGATCAGGCAACTGGGCGTAGTACCCGAGTGGGTCTTTTTGGAGTAAGTAGAATTAGCTTTTGCAACCAATTTCTATCACCAATTAGAATGAGTCAGCAAGGTTAAACAGTCATAGGTGGACACTGGTATTGGCCAGGCATTGGCCAATTTCTCCGGATTCGGATCGAACTAGAACGGCCATTGGTGAGTCCGTCAGGTTGCATCGAATTTCTGTGGAACTTTCCATTTATTCCCATGGGGCAAAATTCCTAAGGCACGCGAGGGAAAATGGGGAAACAAAATAAGATGACCAGATCTCCCCGTGTTTATTCTTTCATCGTGGGAACTTATCTTTACCCATCTTCTTCAACACTCTGACTCCTCTGCTTTTTCAACTACACAGAATGGAGGTCAATTCAGCACCACCTGCCTATGAGCAGGATAAGATCGCCGAGCGTAAAGATGCTCCACAATTCGAGGAGGAGGGCCAGCTCAAGGCTGGCGAGGTCCACGATGCTTTTGGCAACGAGGAGTACGCTGAGATCAAGTACAAAACCTTGACGTGGTGGTATGTATCATCTGGGCACAATCTCTCTCGTCGACCGTGCTAACGTGTGATGTCTCCAGGCAATGTGGCTTGCTTATGATTTGTGAGTCAGTTTCACTGGGTGTGTTGTCGTTACCCTCAGCCGTCGCTACTCTGGGCCTCGTCCCTGGAATCATCTTGATTATCGGCCTCGGCATTCTCGCAACATACACTGGCTATAACATTGGCCTCTTCCGTGAACGGTACCCTCACATCCAAAACCTGGGTGATGCCGGCGAGATCTTGTTGGGCAAGTTCGGCCGTGAGCTCTTCGGTACTGGCCAGTTCCTCTTCTGTATTTTCGTCATGGGCAGCCACATCCTGACCTTCCGCGTCATGATGAACACTCTCACCAACCACGGCACCTGCTCCATTGTGTTCAGTGTCGTCGGTATGGTTCTCTCGCTCCTCCTATCCATCCCCCGTACGATGAAAGGCATGACTTGGATCTCGTTTGCATCCTTCCTCAGCATCTTATCCGCTGTCGTGATCACTATGGTTGCCGTGGGAGTCCAAAGCCCCACCGGACGTGTCATCCACGCCACCGTCGACACCAACCTGTACACTGCATTCCAGGCCGTTTCAAACATCGTCTTCGCTTACTGCGCTCACGTCGCTTTCTTCGGTTTGATCGCCGAGATGGAGTCGCCCCAGGACTTTAAGAAGTCCTTGTTCATGCTTCAGGGCTTTGAGATTTGCCTCTACCTCACCGCTGCCGTTGTTATCTACTTCTACATTGGCACGGATGTGCACTCCCCTGCCCTTACGTCCGCAGGTCCCTTGATGAGCAAGATTGCCTACGGCATTGCTATCCCCACCATTGTCGGCGCCGGTGTCGTCAACGGCCACATCGGTTTGAAGTACATCTACTTCCGCCTTTGTTCCAAGTCTGATCTGATGCACCAGCGCAACAAGCGTTCTATCAGTCTCTGGATCGGTCTTGGTGTGGCTTGCTGGGTCGTTGCATGGATCATCTCCGAGGCTATTCCTGTCTTCAGTGATCTGAACAGTTTGATCAGTGCTCTTTTCGCTTCCTGGTTCAGCTACGGCCTGTCCGGTATCTACTGGCTCCATCTCAACCGCGGCCAGTGGTTCGCCTCTCCCCGCAAGATTCTCCTTAGCATCCTCAACATCGCCATTGCCTGCTTCGGCTTGGTGCTGTGTGTTCTTGGGCTGTACGCTTCTGGCACGGCTATCAGCAAGAACTCCAACAGCAACAGCTTCAGCTGCGGCAATACCGATGCTTAGATGACTTCATCTTGCTTCATATTTTCTCGTATTGCTCCATCTTATTCACATCACATGCACTGTATATATACCGCATATAGATTATGCTAGGGGCGCACTGGTTGGCTCTGGAATATAAATAATACTTTATCTTAAACATGCTTGCTTGTCCCTAGTCGTACCTAAATTATTGATGCACTTATGCATCAAGGCCTTCCAAGGTTCCTTTGCCTGCAGACCTCGTCTCTTTCCAACCCTGGAAGGTTGTCTCCATGGGCTAAATAGATAGATTCTACATCTACATCCATGGTCTTGCTCCCTCTTGTAGATTCCACGTCTATCGATTACGTAGGTATACCCTCAACGGGGGACTAAGAAAGGTAAATCTTACCATCTCAAAAGACGATATATACACCTGCTACCTATAAACATGGAAGTCTTCCATTGGCAACTTGACTCTAAGCAATTGACCCTGAATACAGTCTTCTCCAGTGAAAAGTACAAGGAGATAGTGTGCTCTTGTTGGATGGCAATCTTGATTTATTCGTGCCCACGTACTTCGACTACATATGCATATGTATATAGATAGTATGAATTGTCAATAAGTAGATGTTAGGCTCTGTGGTGCATTCTGATCATCATAATGTGTCATGCTCAATATATACAATCTCAATCAGCGAAAACTGCCAGCTAATTGATCCATCACCGGCACCATTCCATCCCAATCAGTATGTAACAGTCACATTCTTGTTCATATATTTTGGGTTTGGCTTCAAGATAAGGTTCTCGGCGAGCCACCTTCCTGCATCCTCTCTGGAAATAGTATAGCCAATAGCCATGCACTCCGGACCAGTCTTGGGATCCTCGATGCCCACGCGGATAGGGATATTGTTGTTTGACTCGCCATCAATAAGGTGGCTAGCACGGAAGATTGTGAATGATTCTCCGCTCTGCGATAAACGGTCTTCCATGACTATTTTGTCTGCTCCCGGAACACTGATAAACAGGTAATAGACGGGCACCATAACGAGAGGAACATCGCGCACGAAGCGGGAGAAGCCCGCAGTACTGGTAGCGATTATGTGTGGTTTTCCGTTGATGCCGCTGCTTCGAAGCTGGTCGAGGGCATCGAGAATAGTTGCTGCACCTTTCTTGCAGACGTCCGGATCATCGACACTGAGCCCCGTTGGCTTGGCGCCGATAGTTGACACGATGACATCGACGATGCGGCCATCGTCTGTTTGGAGGCACTGTAAGACGGGCGAGATGTTGTGTGCATTGCCTTCGATGATTTTCAGATTTGGTTCTGATCCAGAAGGAAAGATGGCGGTGAGTTTTGAGGGATCACGGCAAAGCGCTATGCATTTGTGTCCGGTAGCGAGAGTGTGTTTGAGGGCAGCGAGTCCAACGCCGGTGCTGGCGCCAAAGAATGCGACCGTCTTGGTGGTTGGCATCATCATCTTGACGAGCTGTGGTTGCTCAGGTGGCGAAATTTTAGAAAGCTGTAATCTGATGTTGATAGTAGAGGGGAGGTTGATGGCTTCTTTCCAGTGTCTTGGGTGGGATGATGGGCTTCATAATATGCATTTTGGCTAACTGCGCGCGTTATTGACAAAGCGAAAGCTATCCGAGTTAATTCAGAAGGTCTCGCTCTTTTTTCGCGGCACAGGCCAGCAGAGTGAGGGGAGGCATCGTAGCCTATCAAATTGGAGCGGAAATGCTGTTCTCTCGTTGGTTGTTGTTGCTGACTCGACGCTTATGCTAGCTACGCTATTCCCTAAGTCAGACGCCAAACTCTTCCAGTCCTGTTCCGCCTGCTTCCTGGTGAACGAGGGAGAATCAAACTTTGCTGACCCATTTATGATTCATCACTTACTAGAATAAGCTCATAACGGCCTAGGATGTCACAAGAGCTGGCCACAGCCTCAGGAGCGCTTGCGGGCGGGCTCGCGTCGGGCTCAGACGCCGAGAAAAACGCGAGAATCGACGCCTCAGGCAGAAACACAACCCCCATTAAACTGCGCAGCTGTGTAGTATGCCGAAGCCGCAAAGTCCGCTGCGACAAGCGAGCGCCTTGTTCCAATTGCCGTCGTGCAAATATCGCGTGTGTTCTTCCCCCCTACAGACCGACCGCCAAGATGGGCCCGCCATCTCGACCGACTCAACAGCGCGGTATCCAACCTACAGGCCTCCCAGGAACCCGAACCAGTAGCAGAAGACGTGATGGACAGACTTCACAACCTCGAAAGTCTGGTTCAGGAGTTACGCATTCAGCTGGAACAGGCTAAATCAACAGCTAACTCTACTGGTGAAGGGTCATCCGGGGTCGGTTCGCCTGAAAATTCCACACAGACGAACCTTAGTACTGCTAATTTGCAAAATAAGTTCGGGAGACTGGTGCTTCATGATTCCAACCGAAGCCGCTACGTTAGTAGTGGCTTCTGGTCTCGGGTCAATGATGAGGTATGCTTCCTTAGTGTGTTTACATTGCTGCAGGGAATGAATGGTTAACTAACTTCTATTGTAGCTTGATGGCCTCAAGGCAGGTGTTAGTGGTTTTCCACTTGGAGAGTCTGATACCTCGGACGATGAGGCATCGACAGGGATGACTCCTTCCACACAAGAACTTGAACGGGCCCCCGCAGAGCGTCATGGATTCCTGTTTGGGCACAATATGAGTTCCTTTTCTCCTAACCTAGCCGACCTTCATCCACTCCCCTCTCAGATTCCCTTTCTTCTAGACGTGTTCTCTGAAAACGTGAACCTCATCTTCCAAATCGTTCATATCCCCACTGTCAAGAACATGGTTCGCGAATGGCGCGGCCGTGAAATGAAAAGACTCTCACCGGCCAATGAAGCTCTGATGTTCTCTATTTACTACTCTGCCATCACGTCCATGGAAGAAGAAGATGTAAGCCAAATCCTTAGATATTCATCTTTCTGATGGATCCAATTATGCGGGTTGGAGGCTCACATCTCGGTACATTCAGATAATACTGAATTTCGGAGCAACCAAAGCCGAGCTCAATCTCAAATACCGCCAAGGCCTCGAACATGCTCTTGCAAGAGCTGATTTTCTGAATGTACCAGACTTTGTTCTGGTGCAGGCATTTGCCATCTTCCTTAGTCTTGTTCGCCGACATGACAGTCCAAGATTTGTGTGGATGATGACAGGGCTGTTAATCCGAATGGGTCAAGCTCTGGGGCTACATCGTGATGGAACCCATTTCGATTATCTCAGCCCATATGAGATTGAGATGCGGCGAAGACTCTGGTGGGGCCTGTGCATGTTGGACGCGAGAGCGTCCGAGGACCAAGGAACCGAGTACACGATCACAAGAGCGAGCTTCGATACTAAAATACCTCTGAACCTCGATGACACCGACCTCGATCCTGAATCAAAGGAAACGCCTCAAGCTCGCGTTGGCCTGACTGATATGTCCGTTGCGCGCGTCTCCATTTGCATGTGTGAGATCACGCGGAGAATGTTGGCTCATAACTTCCGAGACGAAGCACCGAGTGTAGAAGAGCAAAATCGCGCGTTGCAACAGATATACCAAGATTTCCAACGAGACTTTCTTCAATACTCAAGCGAATCAGGGAACATTACACACTGGGTGATAGTTAGGGTCGTTCGGCTTGTTATGGCCAAGATGACTTTGCTAGTCTACCTACCTCTATTGTTTTCGTCTCCGAGCGAAGACTTCTCGGAGGAGCTGAGGACAAAATTGTTGGTTTCCAGTATCGAGGTCGCCGAGTACAATCATGCCCTGAACGATGAGCAAGAATGCAGGCACTGGCGCTGGGTTTTCCAGACCTATACCCATTGGTACTCAATTGTCTACATGCTGCTAGAGATATCCCGACGCCCGTGGTCGCCTCTTTCTGAACGGGCCTGGGTAGCCCTCCATAGTCCCTGGTTGATACCGAACCAATCACACATGGAAAGGAATCTACGGGTATGGATTCCACTCCGAAAGCTTATGACCAAGGCCAGGGATTATCGTGTTACGGAGTTCAGGCGGCTGAGAAACGATTCTCAAGCTGTCCAACAGCTGGAGCAGAGCTATTGCACTGCCCCAGTCCCGTCGAGCACTGGGCCATTCCCATCTGGTTCAAATTCCGCGAATCTCTTCCTTCAGCAATGGCGCCAGCTGGTGGCACACCCAGCTAGAACCAAGCCTGATGCACTTACACCTGGGTCTGCCGTCACCAACTCGTCGAATCCACCGATGCAAATTGCAAATACAACGCAGTCAAGAGCGCATCTTGCTCCCGATTCATCATTCTACAAACCATCTTACTCAGATTTCACCGCTGGGCAAGGGTATATCCCTGCAGAGGAACGGCAGTCCGAGTATGATATGTCAGGCATTGAATCTATGAACTTCAACCCAGCCATGGTGCCTAATTCAGGAATCGGGTTTGATACCGAAAATCCTGCCCCATCTTCACACCTCACAATGGGACCGGGAGCTCAATTCGATAGTCAGCTTACAACCCCAGGCGTTCTGCCTTGGCTGTGGTTTGATCAGGGCATGTCAACTGATTTCACCTCTGAAGACCAAGTCGATAGCAACATGGGTATGGATGAGGAAGTGAATTGGTACAATTGGGCCGCGTCTGCGAAGGATATCGAGTGTGAAGGGAGGACCTATAATAGTGGACCGCGCTAGCCTCGTCACTACTCATCATGTCGCTAAAGATATCGGGCCTTGTCAAAATGCTTGCAGCACCTTGTGAAGATGAGAACAAAGCCCTGTCTGTGGATCCGGGACCTCATCTGAAAACCACCTTCCGAAGAGGACAATGAGGATAGTAGCTTCTGTGAAGAATATATTGCCAGGTGAGCCCAGATACCGCCTTTCATATCCGGCATACACTATTTCGGCAAGTGCGGACTTCTCCGGCCCGATCCGCTGCCGAGCCAAACGAAAGTCTTGGCACATGAGACTCACACAACCATAGATTCACTCATGCAGAGGCTGGCAGACTGCCTTATAGAAAGTCTCCTGACGGCGAACAAAGATCAATATTTGACCCATGGTTACTGCGAAAGTCATCCTGTGTCTGGCTCATGGTTGGCTGTCTGAAGTGGACTTATTGTGCACTGTGATAGCACCATTTTGAAAGCAAACGATTGCTCTACTTAACATAAGTATATGTGTATTGTGTTGTAATTAGACGTGAAGATATTTGGAACTAGGATATGAGGCTTGTCTTTTGTCGTTCTTATCCTCAATACACAGGATCTCGACATTTTAATTCTATAGGTGAATTCCAGTTTTTGACCACGGCACCATCACTGCAAAATGAACCCACGCAGACACAGAAAGAAGCATAGCAAAGAGAATTTGGAACGCCAAATGATTATTTCCCGACAATGTTAAAAAAAGACTATCACGCCCCGACTTGAGCCGTCTGTAATGGAGCATGAAACTCCAGCTTGGTACTAACGGCAGAATCTGATAAGGGTGCATTAGCACTCGGAGTCTTGTCCACTGGTCCACCCAAGGCGTGAAGCACCTGCTCTTTAGTGGCATCACCAAGTCCAGCAGACTTCAGGGTCCTCCCGTGCTCAAAGTAATCAAAGCCGCTGACAACCGCAGCCATCTGGATAAGTGCTCTGATAGTTGGCGAAGCTAAACCGCACTTCAAGCCAAGTTCATACCAGGGGACCAAGCCATAGAGAACATCTTCCAACAAATAGCGATGATTGAGGGAGGTCGGGGAGCTCTTGGTCTTGTTGTGGACCACGGAGCCGGAGGCAAAGTCGTGGTAGTCGGAGTATTCCCGATCATTGTTATAGTTCTGGTTCATGTACGCCGTGATGGGTGTGATCTCGAGCCCATATGCGTGGGAAATTGCCAAACGCTCCTTGTCCACCTTTTCAGTTACGCGGGAGACCGAGGGCGACATTCCCTGGGCGTAGAAGTAGAAATCGCCCTTGGTGGCCTCGATCCAGCCTGCATTCATGAGTGCCGCAGGGCAATGCACGACGGGGTTGACGTTGTTCAGCCCAACCTCGAGCAGATTCTGACACCACACTAGCTTCTGAGAAAAGATCATCTCGACCTTTTGTTGGAGGCCAAGCTCCGCCTGGGGGTCAAGTCGCTCGACCTGTGTTGTGTTTGGTGGCTCTGCCCATATTGACAGAGTCTTCTTGCAACCTTTGACGAACACTGTATCACCCTGGATGCGAGTGGCATAAGGGGAGATGTCAGTTTCGAGGATTGCATGGGCGTTGATCTTCGAGCGGGCAGAGAGGTAGAAGAAATTGCCCACGTTGATGATGAGGGTATGTTTCTGCAGGTCAAATTGACTCAGCAACGTCAGGATGGTGTCCTGTCCATATGAGGGTACTGTGGTCACGATGAAAGGAGAGTGTCGAATGGCAATATAGAGGTCACTGGTGGTCTTGATTTGGAATTTTCCACTGATCTCTCCAGCTGCATTCAACCAGCCGTTGTTCCTTTCAATCATCTCCGTCCCGCCGCGATGATCGGGATGAGCGTATAGCATGACCGACTTCCCACGGCTAGCCAAATCGGCCGCAAAGGCACAACCACAGGGCCCTGCGCCGATGATAGTGACGGTTGGCACGGAGTCGAATCTTTCACCAGCCATGATGGTCTGAGCTTTTCGCTGAGGGTATTGTAGTATCTGAGTTGGAGGGAAGAAAGGTCTTCGAAGAGTGTATCCGGGATACGTATTAGAGTTGATTGATGAATTGATTCGAGGCGGCATACCATTTTAAATATTGATGGTCCAGAGACTCAATGGATCTGCACAAAATAGATATTTCCCTGTACATTATTGCTCGCTCAATAAGGCTAGATTTACCTGTGTAATTGTTTTCCGACTCACGCCATCTACGGCATACGTTGTATATTGCACGTCATGTACCCAGTGATCGTCCAAGGGAACTCTCAATATAGAATCTGATCTTATGATCTGCTGGACTATGCTAGAAATATACTTGCCAGAATAGACCAGTGTGGACCTTCACATGCATCCTGAAATTTGAGCTGGCACAAGCCTTCCACTCAAAGAGTTAATTGGCTATACACTGTGAATTTATTACACAATTAGATTTGCAGATCATCACGAATTTGGGTCAAAAAAGTGAGTGCGTCACGATTAACAATCAGGGATGCGTATTTTGGGTTTCATTGTCTGTAGGACCTCATTTTCGCATTTGTCTATTGGATTTCAAAGTAGCACTAGATAGGGGTTCAATTTAGGCCATCTCCTAGTTTTTTTCCTAGATTCTTTGCATGAAGACGGTGGGCCAAATAGTGCGAATTCTCGAAAGATCTGATAATTCTAACGGGCCAACAAGCTTCCTAATATGTGGAGTAGATCAAAGCGGGCCAGTGAAGATATTACGACCAATTAGACGAGTCAATAGGAGCCATGTGAGCTTGTCCACAAGGTTCCATAATGTCGACCTTGCAGATCTTCAGGTCCAGGGGTCCTGAATATCAACCCACCTGCTCCCACGGGATCCCGATGCGTGTTACTTATGCCCTAAGAGACTTTCGAGTAATGATCGGTACTTACGTGGATAGTTTTTGAGTAGCCGATCATTCTGTTCGAGACTTTCAATCACATCATCCAAATCTTTCTAACCTAAACAGTGGAGCCTTCCCCTAATTTGACGTCACCGTGTGCTGTGGCCCTTTTGGTGTTGCCTCCTGGATCGACGATGAGTTGTTCATTGCGATTGAACAGTGGAAAAGGGGACGAATTGAACCTCGACATTGTCAAATACTCCGATTCATTCAGTCTGTCTTGACATCTCTTCACATGCCCAACGGCCCCAACGAGAATGAATTCCGAAACCACGCTTGCAGAGGATGTGCCTCCACCGTACAGCTCCTTTAGCACCGCTAAAAAAAGATATATTGTTGCTACAGCCGCTGGTGCTGGGCTATTTTCTTCATTGTCGGCCCAGATATATTTTCCAGCCCTGAATACACTGGCCAGCGACCTCAATGTGTCGGCATCCATGATCAACCTGACTGTGACAAGTTACATGGTAAGAATATACCAGTTGACAAAGATAAGAACCCATATATTAACGGATGGCATATACTAGATCTTCCAAGGAATTGCACCTATGTTTATCGGCGACTTTGCAGACAGAACAGGCCGTCGACCAGCCTATATCATCTGTTTCATTATTTACATCGCGTCAAACATCGGACTGGCTTTGCAGGACAGCTATGCTGCTCTCATTATATTGCGATGCTTGCAGAGTTCCGGGATCAGTAGCAGCGTAGCACTCTCCGCGGCTACCGTGGCTGATATCAGCACAAAACAGGAACGAGGATCAATGATGGGCTTTGTGATGGCTGGGAATTTCATGGGCCCTGCCATTGGTCCCATTATTGGAGGCCTTTTAGCCCAATATTTGGGCTGGCGATCGATTTTCTGGTTCCTGACCATCGCCTCTGGCGTATTCTTGTTACCTCTCCTTCTCTTTCTCCCCGAAACTGCCCGGAACGTCGTTGGCGACGGCTCATCTCCTGCACAGCCGTGGAATCAGCCTTTGATTCACTTGTTCTCTCGCCATAATGGGGACAACCAGTATTGCTCCGACAAGGATAGTCTTGATCGACCTGACAACAGCGACTCGCCAAAGAAAACCATCGAGCACAAACTCCGATTCCCCAACCCACTGAAACCTTTGATACTGGTGCTTCATCCAAATTCAATCATCATTCTCTTGGTAACGGGAATCATCATGGGTGGGAACATGACGGTTCTCTCGTCTATCACGGAGATATACACAGCGCAGTACAGCCTGGACGAGCTTGAGATTGGTCTATGCTATATCTCGCTAGGCACTGGGTCTATCGTGGCTTCAGTTGTGACAGGGCGCCTACTGGACTGGAACTACCGACGCATGGCTGCCAAAAAAGCCGCTGATTTTACTACACCCGAACAAGATACACCCGAGGATTCGATCTCTATCGAGAAGGCCCGTAGTATGATTACTATTCCCCTCGTTGTTCTCGGTAGTGTCACCGTGCTAGCGTTTGGCTGGGTACTTAAATACGGCGCGCCTCTTGTGGCTCCGGAGGTGCTCTTGTTTTTCATCGGCGTAGGGCAGACGGGCGGTTTTATTTCCACCTCCACCCTGCTGGTAGATATACACACCGCTAACCCGGCTGCTGCTACTGCTGCTAATAACATGGTGCGGTCTTTTTTCTCGGCCGCAGCCTCGGCTGCCATCGATCCTATGTTGACCGCAATGGGTCGGGGATGGACCTTCACACTGGTGGCATTCATCTTGCTAGCCACGATCCCATTCCTATTGTTACTATGTGGAATGTGGAGTCAAAAGAAGGACTCACCAGAGAGTCCCAAGGACTGAGAAACATCAACTTGCCGATATAAATATACCCCGGAGACACAATGAGACGGAACGATCCGCATAGTTCAAATCAAAGACAACCATAGATGCAGAATGTATGAATGATTTTTCAATCACTGTATTTTACTCGAGGATACATACTTTCTAATCAAGGTATTGGATTCCTCTTGTAGGCGCCTCCAAAAAGCGACCAGACTTGTGCTTACGTTACGAGGTGGAGCAGAAGGCTAGCTTCTTGAAAGCCGACAAATAGCACTCATGGTCTCTACGGCTATATTTACCATTAACTGGGTATTTATTGCTCTGGAACCAGCACTTCGGTTGTGAATTAACGGCTATATAACTGTGACACAACATAAAAGTGGTAGTAAATCCAGACCTCTGCCATGAAAGAATCTTCCTGCCGCCAAGCGACATATTGCGAAGTGGAAGTGTGACCAATATCCATGATTCAAACCCCAAAAATGGGAAGGAAGTCCCAAAAGTTGAAGATTTACTCCAGTACACCCTCTCCGAGGCAACGCTTCAGAGGATAAGAGTCTCCCAAGCAAGTTGTAACCACACCCTTTACCCAGGACAAGGAATTCTGTCCATAGCTATAAGTATCCTGGGTGAAAGAATCCGCCTGGAAGTGTTCGTACTGCCCGCTTCCGGGCTGTCCACTGAATACGTATCCGCTTTTGCGATAGGTCAAAGGATTGCTGATAATGGCACCCCATTTGTTCTTCGGAATTGTCATGGTAACCGTGCCGGTGAGAGTAGCGGTTTCAGTAAACTGGTAGTTGATGGTGGTTCCGATACTTAGGAACTTTTCCACGGTGGCCGTAAACGAGGTGCTAACAGAGATGCTGTTTGCGATGGACTGGCCTTGTGCCATGGCGGCGGTGGCATCGGCTTCGTTGGCATGCACAATGGTAGACATTGGGATGTCCCAGCCCAGGAATTTCTGGTCAGGAAGAGGGATGATGAATTGGGCACCGGAGCGCTTGTTCAGATGGTTTGAGGGGGTGGCATCGTTGGATCTAGTCTCCAAGAATTTCGGGACAGAATCGGTAGGCGGAGACAGAGCGACTCCAGGTAATTCGGCACCTAGGTCTCTCTTGTCGACAGTCTTGGTGGTGCCATCGTGTAGGATGAGAAGAGCCGTATCGGCTGGCAGGGCATAAACAAGTGCACTGTTGGCACAGAGAGAACTCAGCAAGAAAAGATTGATCTTCATAATGTGTACCAAGGAGTGATCAAGATTGAGTCGCTAGAAAAGTGATATGGCAAAATCAGCGATGGAAAGGAGACCCTATTTAGAGTCGCTCAGGGGATACCTTTTGTCGAACTAAACGAATTCATCATATAACTATTTCGCCAGAAAGGATCTACCGGAACTACGTATAGAAGCTCAGATATTCACGTAACCCCGTGTTTCACTTGTATACTTCCGAGAAATAAGCGGAAATGCACCGCGGATATCAAGTCCTGATAGCAAGATAATCAATTTGTCTTTTGCTTAGAGTTCTGAAGGATGATGTAGATCATCCATGAATGGGCCCCCGGGAGTGCAACGGCTGTGGGGCGTGGTCCCAAGAGCTGGGACACGGCCTTGGGGGCCAAACCCAGATCATCCGCCTTCGTACGGAATAGTGAAATTGCTGTTTGAATATGGCCATTGAATGCCTTAAAACATTATAGGAATCTAAATTCATCGAGTATATACTTGAAATGAGACCTGTACCGTTATCGGGGTGTCCCTTAGCGCCGATTCCGCTTACACGTGGTCGTCTTCCGAATCTTAAATGGTATCAAGATAAGATCTTGCAAATCAACTCTGAACTAGACTTAATTATTGTGAAACATGGCTCATCTCAAGGAGGCTTGCAGGATGACAAATGTCATCATGAAAAACGCTATGTATACAATTCGGGAAATGAAGACCAAAGATCATCGCTCAAATGGAGATTCCTCGGAAGTTTTGTCTTTAGTTGTCTCATCTCAAGGGCATCTGTATGACCTGGAGTGCCAGACAGATAAGCTCACCTTAGAAGTAGGCTTCCATGTCCTTTTTCAAGTACAACTTCTCTGGCTTTCGGAACATTTAAATTTCCCACGTACCGCCCAATTCTTAGAAGCCAGGTTGATAACCACCTCTCACGGCATATCACAAGATGAAATCCATTTCACTTATTGTCGCAGCTCTTGCTGCTGGGTAAGATCTTCTCGAAATTCATATGTTTGATACAGACACTAATTCTTTGTAGTGCTTTCGCAGATATCCATACTCAAGGTGTTTGCATCGATACGCCTGGCAAAGGAGTGGTAAGAGCAAACTGGGAACAGGTCTCACCGGGGAATGCAATTCTAACTGCATTATAGGAAGTTTACAATAGAGCTGCAACTGAAAAGGCCTGTGGTGCCTACAAGAACCGAAACACTGGTAGCAACCAATGGGATCAATGCCCCGATTGTACCATTAAGAACGAGAAGGACCTGTTATACTATTGCGAGTCCCAGGGGAGCCACATTGGAGGGGACGAGTTACACTATTATTGTACTCAAAATGGTGCAGGGGACAGTGTTGCTTGGTGAGGAGGCCGAGGAGAGCAGCAAGAACCGAAGAAAGATATTACTTGGTGCACTTTGTACTTCGACTGATGCGAGGTGAATTTATGAAGCTCGTGCTGGGTTTTCGGGCTGACGCTATTTTTCTGCAATGTCGTCTTTCCTGTACATACTGCTCCGATTGTTGTGGTTAGAAACTCGTAATATAGCCTCCGCCAATGGAGTAGTTCTAAGCCACATAGATAGACAGTCGTCTTAGGCTCGGATCCTTTGGCGGTGCGATAAAGATATCGTTAATGCATGTTGGGTAGGCAGCAAGCTTGGACTTTCATCGTCATCCGTGGGAGGACTGAATAGGAAACTGGCTTCTATCCGAGTATATTCGGTTCGAAGTTGAGTGTATAGTTCTTGCAATCAATCAATCGAAGTTCAATTAGTCCGATGCAGTCTAATGACATAGTTGCATGGTGAGTATGTAGACGTTTCATTCCAATTGAAGCAGGAATTTGTACAAACGAAGCGTCATGTTCGCTTCTTGGGTGCGGAAGTCGACTCCCAACTGTTCATCGGCCCCTGATTTGCCGTCCAACCCAGTAAACCGGATAATTGGTTCACCCGTCCCGGTCGCACTTACCAACCTTGGAAGAATCATCACGTGTTGACACCGGATGTCAGCAACTTGGCCTCAGGCCACAAACTTTATTAATTAGGCATCTCGAATAATGGACTCACAGATAAGGGACAGGGTATTTGTTTTTCAATCTTGCTCTGACATGGAGGAACTTCTGTATACGATCAAATGCATACTAGCCTGTTTCGATCTGTACATCGCACTCATGCCTTCCTTTGAAGGTTTGGATAATATGCGCCAAGAAAACGTCATTGCGCAGCAAAAAAAGGTGGCGCTCCTTAACAGCCTCATGTTGCGCCTCATATAGTTCCTAGCTTGGCGCTCATATCAAAGTATATATGGTCGATAGACATGCGACTGAGCTGGATTTTTTTAGATTGGGACCCTATTGATATGAAGAGGGCGCATTGTTAAACAATATACAAAGGCATTTTCACACCCCGCAATCCCAACTAAAAATGGGTATGCAGGATGCAACCTTCGAATCAATCCCATTCCCTAAAACAGGACCAACCCCAAACCCGGGGTGTTTGGACCCTCGGGCATGTCGTGGCTGTGTGTCCCGACCCCGAGGTCAGATCCCGAAGTTCCAAGGAACAGAATTGTTCGAGAAAATTCTAGTTCCGGCGCACTAAAGTTAAAATGCGCCACAGTCAGACTCTAGTTTCCCAGGGTCGTGTATAGATATATTTATATTTATCCTTTAAGAAGGCTTTTCCAGAGGCAAATTATATAACCTGGGGTTGAAATTTGGGGTAAACCTAGTCCATAGACAATACATAAAACCTTGACTAAGATTTTCTCAACGCTATCGCTGACAATGTTGGGGCCTGCGTCTCTGGGGTCACGCCGGGCCGGGTGCGCCGGGCCGGTAAAATCTGCAGTGTGCAAAACAACCATCTCGCAAGGTTATAACGAACGTGGGTTGGCTCGACCGACGCCGAATACCCCACAACTCTGGTCGGCACCGGTGAAGATGCGTTTATGTAATCCTCCACAGGTGTGGCCAAACACATAAACGGATTTTTCGGCTAAGTTACAAACCTCAACGGCAATTTTACCCCGGCCCCCGAGTGTGCTTGAGCGAGTTAGCATTGCAGCTTGGTCTCCCCACCATCTCATTATACGGCAATATCTGGTAATAGGATATTCCAACTCTAATCGCCCGCGCCAAGCAAAAACTCTGGGCCAACCGTTCATTTTGGGCCTCCACAACAGATTTTCGGTTCCTTTTCTTCTCACACTGGACCTTTTCCTTTCTTCACTTCTCCATATCATACACTATTCAACAACATGAGTGTCCAGGACACACCTCGTCCTATCCAGGACCAAGAAGTATACAATGACACAACCGACATGGAGAAGAAGGCATATCCGGTAGAGCCAACGGATGATCCCTTTGGAAACGAAGAATCTGGGGAAGTGAAGTATCGTATTATGCCATGGTGGTGAGTATCTCATTCCGCTCATGTTTTGTTTGCATCGAAGCGCACAGTTCTGACTTTTATATACAGGCAAGCTGGAACGCGTGAGAGCCCATCATTAACCTCAGTCAAAACAGGAACCCCTTTCTAATTTTCTTCGTCTAGTGATGGTCGCTGAGAACATCTCGCTTGGTATTCTGTCTCTTCCGTCCGCAGTAGCAACCCTCGGAATTGTCCCGTAAGAAAATGTTCGCCTCCACGACAGGAAGAAAGTTGACCATCTCCCAGGGCTTTTGTCATCATTATGTTTCTGTCCGGTATCTCGTGGTACACTGGATACACTATGGGCAAGTTCAAGGAGCGTTATCCCCAAGTTCACAGCATGGGTGATGCTGGCGAGCTTCTTCTGGGCCCCATCGGGCGCGAGATTTTCTTCGTCGGCCAGCTGCTGTTTATCATCTTCTTGATGGCCAGTCACATTCTCACCTTCTCGGTGTTGTTCAACACCATCACGAACCACGGTACCTGCACTATAGTCTTCGGAGTTGTCGGCTTGATCGTCAGCTGTGTTGCCGCCCTCCCACGGACAGCAGAGAAGGTCTTTTGGATGTCCATCGTCTCCGCCATCAGTATCCTGGTTGCCACCGTCGTCACGATGATTTCCATCGCCGTCCAGGCCCCCGATAATGTCCAGAACGATATCGTCACGACCCCGACCTTCCAGGAAGGTTTCTTGGCTGTCACCAACATTGTCTTCGCCTTTATTGCCCACGTCTCTTTCTTCGGTATCATGTCGGAGATGCAGGATCCCGCCGACTTCCCCAAAGCCCTCGCCATGCTCCAGGTTATTGATACTACTATGTACGTCGTGACCGCTATGGTCATCTACTGCTATGCGGGCCCAGGTGTCTCATCACCGGCTTTATCGTCTGCTGGACCTATGATGAAGAAAGTTGCCTACGGCCTGGCCATCCCAACAGTACGTTATTTGTCTCTTTCAGTTGATCTGCGAGTCTATTCTAATTTCCGATAGGTCATTGTTGCCGGTGTCGTTTTCGGCCACGTTGCATGCAAGTATATCTATGTTCGAATCTTCCGTGGCAACCGCTCTCACCACATGCATCAGAAGAGTCTCCTGGCTACGGGTACATGGGTTGCGATCGGTCTAACTACGTGGACTGTTGCGTGGATCATCGCAGAGTCGATTCCGGTGTTCAACGAGTTGTTGAGTTTGATTGTATGTTCTCCGAGTATCTGTTTCTGTGCGTCTACTAATTTCTTGTGCAGAGCGCCTTGTTTGGAAGCTGGTTTAGCTGTAAGTTGAACTTTTGGGACTAAGATCATGATGAGAAATAGATTGCTGACTGATGACAGACGGCCTCCCTGCCTTCTTCTGGTTCATGATGAACAAGGGAAACTTTTTCTCGTCACCCAAAAACATCGCCCTAACTATTCTCAACCTGACCATTCTTGCAATTGCTTGTGCTATTGTATGTTTTGCCCATCTGTGTTATTTTTGAATTCTCCGCTAACAAGACTAGTGTGGATTGGGACTCTATGTCTCGGGCGTGGCTATCAACGAGAGCTCATCCAAGGCTAGCTGGACCTGTGCCAACAACGCCACCTAGAGTCAGTTATTATCACGGAGAACATATATTATGTTCTGCCGGTGTTTCAAATGGTTGCGTTATAGATTGGTTTTGCATCAATTGGCTGGGCCATTGTAAATAGACCGGTACTTGACGTTACATATAAACCTTGCATGCTACTGTTGCTCGATATTCAAAGTGTATATTACTTGAAATTACATGTTGAGTTCTCACTGATATAATTTCATTTTCTTCTCTTTGTACAAATTGAGCTATAAAACATGATCTTTAGATTATTGAGTAAGACTTCTGCCAAACTGTGATGGCATCAACAGAATGATCCTATTTTCCACCCTTAGGCTTGCCATGTCCGTTCGTCTCCGACAATCCCAGGCACTCCGCCATGTGGAAAAAGATGTCAATCGAATTATACACACCCCCGAACAGCTCTTGACACGGGCCGCGCGCAAAGACCGGCACATCGGTCAACGAGTGGACACCCTGCGCCGCATCAATGGGAAGGGTTCCATTGACCATGAAACCACTGACCGCATCCTTGTAATTAGCAACATAGCCATGCTTCTTGTCCCCCACCGCAGGTTTGCGGGGTCCCGCGCTATGAACCCGATAATCCTCCCGATGGTCAGGGAAGGCACCAGCACCCGCGTGCAGAGTGTATCTCGGGTCCCATTGGGCAGGGAAGTGGACACCTTCAGAGTACCGCAAGGCGTTGGATCCAGCGACAGTGTATTGCGACAAGCCGGAGTTCTCATAATATCCGACTGCATTGCGCTTGCTGCGGTCGTCCTTCTGCGCCTCCATGTACTTCGTGTCGACCGAGCCGGTCACGTCGAAGCCGTGGCCGTGGTCGGCTGTGACGACGATGAGGGTGTCTTCTAGCTGGCCCATCTCCTCGAGTTTCTCGATTGTTGCGCGCACAGTATCGTCGAGTTCGAGGAGCTCGCCCAGTGTCCGATCGTAGTCCAGAGAGTGCATCTGCTTATCAATGCTGGCGGCCTCAGACATCAGGAACCAGCCGTCTTTACTGTGTCTCTTGTCTAGCACATCGATCGCCTTGAGGGTCATGTCTTTGAGACCGGGCAAATCGTCTGCGTCACGGCCTGAACCATCGGGGTAGTTGCTCTGGTTGTAAAGATTGGCCTGGTAGACGTTGCGATCAAGCCAAGTAGCCAGGTTGGATTTCTGGAAAACACCCAACAGCTTCTCCTCGTTTGAGGCACTGTGCAGCGCGGTGTTGTTCCAGGCCAAGTTGTAACCCTTCTCAGCGAAGAGCTTGTAGTAATCACGAGTCTTTTCGCTCGCGAGGAAGTCCTCCGCACCAGCTCCAAGAAGCACATCGGGGCCATCCCAGTTTGTCCACTCATAGTCGGTCAGACCACCTGCGTAATATGAGCCGATGACATGGTCATATTCGCCACGGTCGCTGGTGTGAGCAGACAACCCACCAGGGGTAGCATCTGCCAAAAACGCGGTAGACACAATACCAACACCCGCCTCTGGGTTCTTACGGCGGAAGATTTCAGCGATTGTCTCGAACTTCGGGTCATCAAAGGCGTCGCTAGAGGAGTCTACATAGACACCCAAAGCATTGACGGTAGTCTTGTGGCCGGTGTAAAGAGCTGTCGCGGAGTTGGCTGAATCGGTAATGAACGAGTCCATGGAGTGTGTCATCTGATGGCCCAGCACGGGGAACTTGTCCATTGCCATCTTTGTCATGTATTTGCCGTTGATGCTGCGATGGGCAATGAGGCGCGCTGCGGTGATCATGTTTGTTGTCATGCCGTCTCCAACGAACATGACGACGTTCTTCGCGCGACGCTTGGTAGGGAGATCACGAACAAACCAGTTGGCCACTGTCTTTTGTTCCCCGTAATAAGTCAGAGTCGCCTCGTATTCGCCGGGCTCATAAAGGGCAATTCGCCGATAGATCTTCGAGGTCACGTTGACGAGGGAGGGCGTTTTTGCGTCTTCGGCAAACCGATCTGTTTCTATTAGCTTATGTACTCCCCAAGGATTCGGATGATAGGAGTGCAGTACCCTCAAACCATGTGAAGTCCCACTTCTCTAGCTCAGGTTCATCAATCTTAAAGTATTCCGTTGCAGTGACAGGGGCGTTATCCTTGCCCTTGCCATGGCCCTTCTTGGCGATGGTAAAGGTAAAGTTCTCGTCTGGCTCTCCAATACGAGCTTCAGAACCATTGACGGGGGAGTGTACTTCGAGACGGATGTCAAAGTACTGGCCCGCTAGGAAGTCAACCCTGCAAATGGTGATCAGTAGCTAGTACTCAGGTTCAATTGAAACGTCACATACTGGTCTGGCGGGAAGATACATCCCAACTTAGGGCAACCACCCAACCGCTGGAAGGTCTGGGCTGCCGTGAACGCGACAAAGCATGCTAGCGCGGAGATTGCAGAGGCGCGCATCTTGATGGAGAAGCTAATTGCGATAAAAACAAATTACAGAGAGAAAGTACCTGCATTAAGTACGAGCTTCGTAGCTAATTGCAAGCAAACTGCCAAGAGCCTCCAAGACAATCCATTGTGACACAAATCTCCGAAATATCCTAGTCCCTTCTGAAAGTGTTATTGCTACATATGACACGTTTTGTCTAAGAACGAATAGGAAATACGCAAGATTTGCACGTGCGGAATCCTAGAGGTTACCTGGGAAGCTTGAACCTCCTTGCCAAGTCGAGGGAATGGAGTGCCAAGCCAAGTTCAGCCAACCCCAGTGTTCCGCCAAGATCAGTGGGCTTGGCAGACCATCGCACGTGGGATGCATGAGAGACAAGGTGGAATGATGTTTAATTTACTAATGACTGTTTAGACAGATGAATCATTTCTTAGAGCTCTTCTTCTATAGCACCATGGATACAGAGCTATAAGATGAACCTCTCCGACGATATCTCGGGTAACTATAAGCGGTCGGTTGGAATATCCAAAGTTTGTCTTCTGCTCCGCAGGAATGGAATGGGAATAGGCGTCGGAGATTGAATTGTGCAATATTCTATGATATTGGTCATAGTGCTTTGGCATATAGCACTGTGGCATGGTAGTCGAAGGCAATAACAAAATGGACAAAGAATCGACTAGTATCACGCCCTGAATGCGGGGGATAATAAACGGCTGCCAAAGTGACACAGAGCTGAGACAAAAAGCTATATTATGAAGTATATGAACTCATTAGAATATCTCGCGGGTGAATTTTACATAACACATTAGTGTATTCATTCAAAATATAATCTCATCTTAGCAGCTAACTGTATGGCCTTGGCGTTCATTGTTCTGCATGACGTTTCTTACCATCGATTCTTTATGTCGAGGAGAGAACCCATGGACTCTCATCCACATGGCTCACAAAATGTCAAAGATAATGGAACTTCCATTGTCTCAATTCTTCAAAGCATGTATATGCTACTATTTATGATCGAAAGTCTATACTCTTGTCCAATCAAGCAGATATATGCTAAATCTCTACAAACACTGCATGGTTAAATTTAGCTCTTTGATTTCGACGACTCTTTCGAGTCCATCGCTTTGTCTATTGTCTATTAATGGCTCTGGGAAAGCCAAAGTCGAGTTCAAATGGAACCTATAAGTTCACAAATGTCCATCAAGCCAGTCTTAATCAATGAAGCCTGACACAGAGAAACCAGCAATACCACTTATTGGCCTAGGATTGACCTCACCATCTTTACAGCAATATTCATATCAGTCCAATTTCAGAATTTCCTACACCTCTCCAATGCTATCTCCCGTTACTCTCAAGTATGGAAGGCGACAAGCCATTGGCCGATTACTACAGCAATGGATCGAATGCCCAGAATCTGACCCTTCTGTGAAAGTATGTCCAATTCTGCCTTCTACGCTGAACTTCAAAGATCTTCAAAAGTCCAAGGACCTGGAAATAGATATGGAAATCCATCCATATATTCCACTCCAGATTGAAGACGACTTTGCGGAACTCGAGATAATGGGACCAACTGGCGGGGCATGGGAAAAAATGACCATCGATCAACCTGACGCTCCACCAGATACTAAATACTCGGACATTCATATCTGGGAGGGGCAAGTTGCCCCTGGGGTGTTAATGGTCGAAGAAATCAAGAAAGCACCGGGTTTCTTCATGTCAGAAGTCTGTCAGGCCATTTACCAGAAGCACTTCCCAATCGATACCCTGAAGTATGTCTATTTGATCGACGTTATAAATAAGGATACTCGTACGTTTGTGAGGGATGAGCTCTACACCGAATTTAATGGCCTCGCTTGGCCCGATGGCAAAGTACGTGACTGGATATCTGGAACGCCGGAATTTGAGGCCCTGCTAGGGACGACACTTGGAGGGACTGTGGGACGTTTGATTTTGGGAGCCTTCAAACGTGGAACTCGCCGAATTTCACGAATCAGGATCTTTCATTCGTTTGACACATTGCAGATGCGGTTTGCCATTGAGGAGATTGAGCAGTTTATTCCGACTTGTAATTCCCAATACCCTTCGGATTGTAGTGTTGAGTCCACCGATTCCACAGGTCCTGAGACAAGGTCGGCATCGCGCCGCCGGCAAACCCTCGAATTGAGGAAGCGCAAGCTGGACTGGGATGAGGAGACGGAATCGAAGAGACTTCGGAGAGAATACTGAGCTGGATACGATTTGCCCAAACCAATTACCTGTACTTGTTATTTGAATTCAACGTTCATCTTTGTTTACCAGGTCGTCTTGTGTATTTTGTGCATTTCTTCATTTCTGCATTTCTGCATTTCTAAATTTTTTGGAAGATCCTTTCACTAATTTAAGAGATCTCGTGAAGGAGGGTTAACTTAATTCTTTCCCGTTGAAATATGTTTACTCACATACTCTATGTAGAATGCTTTATAAGACTCAACACATGTTGACCTCAATATTAGCCACATCATTTGCCAAGTTCCTGAACCCATGGACAGAAATAAATTCCCAACAATTTGAGCTTTGAAGAAGCGGCAACCTTGGGGGTTGTCATCATGACAGTTGTAAGACAGAGCCAAGCCACATGTCGAGCCAACTTCATTTCAGATATGCTAATATCTGAGCCAGGGACACGGTATGTATTAAAACCTCCAACTTCCATTACTACGGAGCCATGCAAAGAAGCTTTTTCTCTTCTCATCTACGGAGGGAGCACTGCGACAGGTATAGCCGGCATCCAGTTTGCCAAGCTCTCCGGCCTGTCCGTTATTACGACCTGCTCTCCTCGCAACTTTGACTTGGTGGAAGGCCTAGGTGCCGATGCCGTCTTCGACTATAAGTCCTCAACCTGCGCCGCGGAGATCAAACAGCTGATCAAGAACCGCCTGGCGCATGCATGGGACTGCATGGGCGATGGTGCGGCCATCTGCGCGCAGGCCATGTCGGACTGCGAGTCAGGCACCTACGGCACCATTATGCCCGCAGACTACGAGCTGCTGAGCGCTTACAACTCCCAGGTTCACGGCCAGGATTTTGTGTGCGGGTGCAATACCATGGGCGAGAATTATTACTGGCTTGGCCAGGCGCTAGTCACGCCTAACCCAGAGGAAATGCAGTTTTACCAGTCATTTTTGGCGTTGGCTCAGCCCCTGTTGCAAAATGAGAGCATTAAGCCCCTTCCGGCGGCCGTGAACAAGAATGCCAGTGGACTGGAGGGAGTGCTGAAGGGTCTTGAAGAAATGGAAGTTGGCAACGTTAGCGGAGAGAAGTTGGGCTTCACCTTATAACAAGGTGACTTGGATATAATTTAGGCTTGTTTAAGAAGAAATTTTGGTTTGCATAGCCACCTCTTCAAATGTTCGTTCTTGACTATTGTAAGGAATGTATTGCTCTAACCTTAATACTGTAATATAGCTACATGCGTACATCTTGATGCTCGTATACTGCCCGTCCTGGGAGGTCTGTCCATCTTAGGCATAATCGGTGCTCAGGGCAACTTCCTCCTGCAAACTCAAATCGTGGCTGAATCTTTCACAGCTCTTCTGCATTCTCGCATACACATCGCTTCCCAGAACCAGTCTAGAGATCTTGCCCGTCAGGGGACCGGCCATCCCAGTGCCCGTGACTGCCTCGAAGATGCGCTCGACCCCCTTCTGGGGATCGCCAGGCTGCTTTCCATGGATAGTAAGGAACTTGCGCATCACCATGCCCACAGGGTTATCGTAGTGGGGAGCGACCGTGGCCGGATCGGGACTTGCGTCAGCCAACTTTAACACCAGTGAATTAGCACTAATGACTTATATCGAAATTGTAAGGGCAAACAAATCCAAAAACTCACCGCGCCGACAAAGTTAGTGCGGAAATTGCCGGGCTCGACAATCAGCACACGGATGTTATGAGGCGCGACCTCCTTAGCAAGCGCTTCGGATGCAGCCTCCAGCGCGGCCTTAGAAGCACTGTATAAAGAGCATGCCGGCAGGGGGTCCTGGGCGGCACCACTGGAGATGTTGACAATGGTACCGGAGCGCTGGGCGCGCATAATAGGGAGGACAGCCTGCAGGGTGTATAGGGGGCCGAAGAAGTTCGTGGTCATTTGGAGGGTTGCTTCTTTGTCACTACAACAAGTTAGAGGGACTAATCGTCCGTATCTTCTTCATGTTTGTCGCTACGTACGTGATGTCCTCGCAGGCGGCCAGGATGGAGTAGCCAGCAACATTGATCAGATAGTCAATGCGACCAAGGGCGTGGATCTTGCTTGCAATGCTAGCCTGGGACTCTGTCATGTCCAACTCAATCACCGAGCCTCCAGCCCGCTCGATCTGCTCAACCGCAGTGGCGGCTTTGGTCTTACTGCGGACAGAGCCGATAACACGGTGCCCCGCACGCAGAACGTGAAGGCACATTCCAAGGCCAAAGCCATTGGAGGCACCCGTGATGAGCCACACAGGAAATGACATGTTGTGCAGAGTGGATGTCAGTTGTGGAACGGAAGAATAATCTATTCAGGCGTGATATTGAGGAAGAAGAGGAACAATCTGAATGTTGTCGCTCGCAGGAAGGAAATTGGGGCTCTGCTGCCCCCACTTTATGCGAATCCGATTCCTCTACTTGGTATGACTAGTTAGTTGACTATACGTAACCTACTACGCATACATACTCTGCCCGGCCTGCATATTGAATAGAGATCACGTCTCCCTATAATGTTTATGGGCCCCCTTTTCTGCAAGATGGTGTAAACAACTGCCCCTAAGCCAGTTCCAGGTAGTCATTGTCACCTGGAGGATCTACAGTGACTGGACAACATTTTTAAAATCGCCCCCACCCAGCTCACCGTCTACTAGGGTTGGTTACGTCGTACTAAATTCCATGGTATGAATTCATTGAGGTTGTTGGCTGGCAGTATATTATATAGTCAGGGGGGTGGGCCCGGGTGGTGTCAACATATGGAGGATGAATGCTTATCATCCAAGTTGTATTGTAGTGGGCCACCCGTTCCGACGGTGCCGCCTTCGAGCGTTCCCCGCTTCAGTCCCAAAGGGGAGCTGAGAAGAGGGATCAGGTTACTCTTTTTTTTCTTTTTTTTCTTTGTTTTCTGTTTCTTTTCTTTTTCTATCTTTTATTTTAGGTTTTGTTGTATCTTTTTTCATCTTTTTTGATCTTTTTTTCGTATTTTGATTTTATATTTATAACTTGATTTTTAATATAGTTATACTTAATTATATTTTTTTATGCATCTAAAAAGGTAACTCAATATACACTGATAATATGGCCAACCCAAATACCAGCAACTCTTCAAGTGCCCTTCGGTCAGAACAAGCTGTTGTATGGACTAGTATTCATTCAGAATGAATGAGATCAAGCGGAACCAATTCAGGATAAAAAAGAATAATTGATTAGAAAACATGCGGTCGAGACCATACAAACACATGGAAATGTGGGTTCCTGGGTAACCAATCGCTTGCTAGTGGTAAGATACCACTCCATGCTCTGACACCTTCTTTACCAGGTAGTTAATGCTATTAATTCAAAGTCCACCAAATGACAGAAACTGGGCCAGGCTTAAAAAGTATATGCTGTAGCTCTATAGCGTAGAACGTGTTACGATCTGCTGGCACATGCTTCTCCTGTCACATGACTGAAGAATAAAACACTACACTAGATTTACAAATCACTCAATTAGGGGTTTCTTAAGATATTCCTAGATATTATAGAATACGAGACTAGGCGAGTTGAATAGTAGCATAGCCGTAGAATAGTAAAACCAATAAATATAGCTCCACTATCAATTTGCCTCTCAGCTGGAGGCGAAATAACCAGGATCGACCGTTAAATTGATGACACCAGCCTTGTGAAGTGAGAGTGGATTTAAATTACTGCCTGGCAATATGAATCAATGAGAGAGTTATGTGTCGGGTGGCATACTTAGTCGCCCGTACGCGCATGTCAAGACACAAGTTGGAATTTCATGGCGAGGATCTCTTCGATTGGATTAGCACGGAACAGGTGTCCGGACACCTTATTAAAGGGGACACCGAACAACTTGTTCTCTGTGGTTAATTTATGAATATGCTGGGGTACAAATAATTCTTAGGCTGGCTGTGTAAGTGCGGGTAGGTCAGATTACAATGTCGTTCTCTCCAAGCTAGCCCCGATGCGGCACATTGATCTACTTCGAATGATCAACCGCGTGGATCCCAGATCATAAGTCAATAGAATGATATTTTTAACATCACTCCTTGGTTCTAGTATGTTTAATCACATTTGATCTACGTTATTACAGCCAATAAGTATGTAAGCAGATTGATCAGTTGGCTATAAATCATATGCGCGTAAGATATCCATACGAAGAAGGAGAATAATGCTAAGCTGTGCAGGTATAGTAGAGGGGGTGAGCGTAGCTTCAGGAAGAATCGGGCGACAGGTATTCAACCACAGAGTCTGACTGAATCCTATTGAGGACCGAGTCTGTTATATATGCTCTACGTAGTTTAGTAAGAAGTCTTGTGGAAGCTCTGTGGAGAAGACACGTACGAAAAGCCTCTCGCTATCATATCCGGAAATCTGTTTGTGACGGAACCACCGTCTTCGTGGATCTGTTGCATGTAGGCATTGATCTGTTCAGTCGAAACCGAGTCATGAAAGGTTATCTATCTTTGTTAGTAGGGTCCGTGGTAGGAAAGGAGAAGATTTACAATATATTTTGCCATTTTACCGTGTATAATGTGTACGGGCTGGGTGAGAGAAGTCAAAGACTTAAGTCTCAATATGCCCTCGAGCCTGTCAATATATAGCCCTTTCAGTCAAGAATGATGACGTCATTCATTATATGGGCCTTCATTTTGGAACGCCCGGGGCCCCGGGGTCCCCCGGATACGAACACCCAGGTGGCAATCTACCCTATCTATCCATGTGCTCAAACCAATCGCTTATTGAGGCTGTTTATTTCGTCTGAAGTGGGATATTGAAGAATATTGCAGCCTCGGTCGTTTCCCAGAATCATTGCCAAGCGTGGCCTCGAACGCACCAATCAGCGGCATTTCTTTCATAAAATGGCTGGTTTACCGCAATAGGGTATGTATCATGTTGCACAAATTATCCTAGAAATATGACAATGCACTCTAGCCTGCAGGGTTTAACTTGGATATATATATGTGCGTGTGCTAGAGATGTGGGTGTATATCCACCCGAAGTAGAGGCATGACACGGATGATCGAAAAGGAAATCAATAATGCTTATTTATACGTGAGGGAAACAAAGAAAAATGACACAGAGGGCCCCGAGTGTGGCCAGAGATCTTATTTCAAAATTTCCGATCCTTGGGATGACAAGAGCTCCGTGAAATTCCTCCAAGCCCGCTTGCAAGATGGATCCCTGGTGGAACACTCCCTCAACCATCGCAGAGCCTTTTGGACTCTTCCGACTAATTCATTTCTTTCGCTGGCCCCCGTTTGATTCTGGGTGAGTAACTGTGTTATGAGCACTACGGTGCTCTGCGTGAGGTAGTGGAGGGAACACCACCAAGGTGAGCAGCCCAAGAGCCAGGAAATGTTTGGTTTATTGGGCAATAGATCAAGCATTTGGCCTGCTGCTTTGAGGCAAATGATTGCCATTGGGGTATGAAGATCAGTGGTAAAGTCTTCACCGCTGATATAAGAGCGAAGGGCAGGTTGCGAAATGACAAGTTTGGTCGAATAGTATTGAAAAGCCAAACTCGTCCGCTGACGCACAAAGGCTCGGTCAACTCTGGTTTCGATGAAACGATAAGTCGCAGGGAGCCGAGCAAACCAGTTGTCAGCGGCGCTGTTGAGCGATGTCATGGCCAATTCAATGTCATTGCGCGATTTTCGTCCCGCTTCGGGAGCATACAAGATTTCGATTGCTTGTCTCATCATTACTGCCAAGTCAATGGAATAAAGTAAGTATAATGAGACGTTGGCCTGGGGTTGCTGGCTGGGTGATTCCTGTTGAGACGTGAACTGTAGAGAAGACGAATGGACTACAGGGTCATTCGGTTCAGTCGCAGGATCGAAGGAGAGTAGAGAATCCATGAGGCGGGCTCTGGATTGATTGTCCAAAATAAGCCTCATTACATGCTCGTCCCAGAACTCTTCCTCCTTGTAAGGCACCGGTAAAGGGGTTGTGCAGTATTCCTGCTGGATTCTGGGCATACGTCCAGTCATCACACAGAGCAGGATGTCCAACATGTATAACGCCCACCATAGTCGATATCTGGTTTCTTTGGACACATGGGTGATACTGGGGCTTTCACTACGAAGGTGGATTCCCATCGCGATCGCGGACTGAATTGCAATACCACATGTTCTCCATGCCCTACACCAAAATCAGTGGATATCTAAAGGCTCGCGGTATTCGACCTACCTATTGATCTGTCCGGTGGAAAGCAAGTAAAGTGATATTAGGCCTTCTATCTGTGTCTGCTGCAGGTTTGGATTATCCAACAGCGCACCGTTGCCCATGCTTAATCGCCGGGCACGGGCAAAGTACACCGAGTGGTTCTTGTGTTCTAGCTGAGGTTGGTCTCTCGAAAGCTCAGAATGTCTTCCAGCGATCGCAAATACCATATTTAATAACGCCATCCACTTGCTTCCAGGGTGTGTGGTTGAGTTCGAATAGAATGACCGACACTGGTTTAGAAAAATTTCTTTACCGACCACGGGGAAGGAGGCGTGCGCAACTTGGAAGTATCTGTCCACAAGTTCGTCGGCGACCGCTTGTGACGGATAAGCGAAGATATCTAGGTCGTCTGTCGGCAGGATTCCGGTGTCGTCCATAAAGAATCCGCAGGAAGCAATTGACGGACGTGCTGATTCCTCGGATTTGCCGTCCGAGTTGGAACTTGTCTGATCAAGCAAGCACCTAAGTCTGTATAGCCATGCGGTTGCCGAATGCTCTCCTATGAAGCCAATCGTTTGCAGTGCAATGTCTCCATTAAAGTCCTCCAGGGTATGATCCACGTAGGAAAGTGTTGGGGTCGATGGGTCTGGTTCATCTGGTATTTTGGCGACGGTCGGCGATGACGGGGAAAGACTAGCTATCTGTTGGTTGTTAGACCGATCAAGAGGTCTGGTGTGGATCGACGGGGTCATGGAGTCTTTTCACTGACTTTTCCGAGAGCTTGGTCAACTAATTTGGCCAGCTCGATATCGAGTTTAGGATAAATATCGCGTACGAGAGATTCGTAGCGCTGGAGTTGACTCGTCAAGGCTGTAAGTTGTCTAGATCTTAGGGGTAAATATTTTGGGCGACGATACCTAGGGAAATCACAGACCTAGCATTTCTCTCTCGTTTCCCATCGACGTAGACGCAAAGAACATTGGCCTCTTCGCACCGGAGGCAAGAAGGTCGATGACCAGAACACTTGTTCTTCTGTTTGCGACAATTGTGGCATGCTCGAGTAACTCGCCCATTACTGCTTACGAGTGGAAGATCAAGTCGGGGAATGGCCACTTTAGCGTTCACAGGCTGTTCCCCTGTGACCCGGGATGTACCCCAGGGATAGTATGTACCGGCTGTCGAGTCGCGTCGGGTTAAAGGTGAGACCTCTCCAGTCTCACCCGCAGCTCTGTCGTAGGTAAAGGGGTCTTTATCATCTTGAGGGACAAATGGATGGGTTTCAGACTGCGAAGAGTGGTGGAGAGGTGGCCTTCCGCTCATGGCGACTTCGCAGCCCGCTATTCATTGTCAGTGCTGAGTTATAAGCGAGAATATGAATCAGACGCACAAAACCAGAGAGTACTTTTGTGGGAGAGGGATCGGGAGAAAAGCCCCTAGAAGAAATATCTCTGGAATTGCCGGCCAGAGTATAGCTTGCAATAGGACTATTTTGGCAAGAAAATGGAGCCTCTGATTGGTAGGCTAACTATGCCGACACATTATCATTCGGGACTATTGGTTGGTGTGCCGAGTGAAAAAAAAACGTCCCGGCCCACTGGCTGGATTTAGTTAAGAGGCATGAACATGCTGATGGTATGCCCTTCCAAGATGGAACTGAAACGGACACTGAATCGTAATCGGAGAATTCAAGTCCAAACAATAATGTACCTTGAGCTGTACTTCGTATATGGTTCTAATGCCATATCAATCAAAATAACACATAGATTCAAATAGATTTCATATAATATATTCTGGTATTTATGCATTTAATAATACATATGTCCAGATTTTTTGATATTGTGATCTTTGATATACCATAGTGTAATTACATACATGTATATACTACTTTCCAGTAGTCCAAGTGTACTGATTAAAACAGTTATAGCCGTGCTCTGGGAAAGGCATCAAGGGACCTAATCATCTTTGTTGCAATCTTTATATACACATGGCATATTGGAGTCAAGAACCAACACGGAGTATACGGAGGAGTTGTACCATGAGAAAAAAAGAGTCTCCACTCTACCCGAGGACGGCTTATTTCCATCTCGTTCAGCTAATGAAAATTTAATTCTTGGCCAAAAATGGGACCTGATGCCAAGGGAGTGACGGGATATTGTAAGCGATATAAATTTGGGATTGTTTAGGGCCTGGTTGTCCACGGGTACCTTGCATACATTACAATCTTCGCGTCTTCTCTGTGAACCCTAAGCTGTGTGTACCTTTTTAATTTCATGTCTACTTCGAGTCTAAAAAAGACCTCGGGACGTGCCAACTACCACAGGGTTGCAATGTGCGCTTGGCACAATTACTAGCTCTCATCTCCAACTCACCACCTCTTATTTGAACCGGAATCTATCCCTTCTTGTCTTTATAATACGAAATAGTAAGAATAATGGCATGTCCAGGTGTAAATTGATTACTCATTATGATGACATCATATGCTATATTTATCGAAGAGGTTCTAGGCAGGATGCACTCTGGCACACCCGTAATTCGACGTCGTACCCAAAGCATACAAAGTGAACCCGACGTTCGTCTAAGAAGCGGATCCAGAGAGTTGTAGGAGTGTGTATGCTCAATCTGTATCTATCTGCTACTTGTAAAACCTCTGCCCACCTAGGTATGCACCTGGGCATACATCAATGCTTACATAATATATTTGCCAAAGTGCCCAGATGAAGGGACGACAGGCGTCGTGAGGAGATGGTCGCCCACTACAATATATACATAGTATCACACCAGTTCAGCTGGAATCCAGGTAGCTATGGCAAGTGGAAGTCTAACATCGAATCTCAAATTTCAGTCTCAATGTTATACCTAACAGCTTTTGCCAACTCATCTGATCTGAGATCTCAACGCCAAGACCAGAGGCCAGGCCAGGGCCATTGACATCAAATGTGGGGTAAAGGGCATGTAAATAGGTACAAAGTACTCCGTAGTATATAGTTAATGTATGTGATTAATATATAGAACTAATGATCTGTTATATATTTCCTGGTAATATATCGTCATAGCTCACCTGGGAATTTCCTGATCGATGACGTAGCCCTGGGGAAGCTTCCATGTCGATCACAAGATTGTGTTTTCTATTCTTTCCAGGTTTCTCTTTTTATTCTCTTGTCTTTTTATACAGTGAAAATAACACGAAAACCGAAGCTGAATCATTTCCTTTCACCTCCAAGATGGCTACAGGCCAGCGATCCAAGGCTCCCCAGAGCCATCGGGTCGGGGAACATTGGAGTGGTGCCAATCCAATTCCAACCATTCATCACTTTATGGAACATATCGATGCCGATAAAAAGGAACGCGATCGCAGGATAGACGAAGAAAATAGAGCCAAGAAAGGGAAGGCTGCACGTGAAAAAGCGCAACAGGCCTCTGGGAAACAACCAGAGCAAGCAGATCAAAAAGATCAAAAGGATGGAGATGCTGTCGCTCATAAGCCACGCAAATTCTCCCAATCTAAGATGCGTACCGTGACAGACCCGACCACAGGCAAGGACATCGGTGTTGAGGACCTAGACGAGACATCGATGGAAACTGTAACGAATCCAATGGTATGTGCGATATCTCGAACAAAGTATGAATAGAGTCTAATCCATTCGCAGTTGACGGTTCCAAATGCAAATCTTGGGAAGCACACGGTGAGTTGTCTATAGAATCTCGTTCATCGGGGCATACCGCTGACATCTATATCAGGACGTTCAAACAAGGGCCGACCAGGATCTTGCAGAGTATAAAGAGAAACAAGACATCACTGCACCCCCCGATCCCATTGCCGAAGGCACAACATCTGATGTTCCCATTCGAGGAGAGAAGACTAATGTTCTGTTCCACCCCACGCCGACTGTCTCATATCAACCCATGTTTGATTCATTGGAAAAGCGTGCGACGGGCCTTTGCATTGGGATACCTGTTGCTATTATTGTACTGGGCCGGATGTTCGGAGGATCGCTCTGGGGCCTTATTCCCTTGGCTGCATGCATCACGAGTGGCGTGTGGTTATGGATGCAGGAAGTCATTCGAAGTGGTCGAGCAATGGAGTGGAGCAGTGAGCAGCTTCGTGGGAAGATGGTAAGTATCTATTATTACATGATGGATTGAAGTACTGACAGATCAAAAGGCCACTGCCAATCTCCTTCCTGAATCTGTCGAGTGGATGAACAGTTTCCTCGGTGTGATATGGGGACTAGTTAACCCAGAGATGCTGACACCTATCGCCGACACAATCGAAGACATCATGCAAGTCTCTGCACCCAAAGTTGTAGAGAATGTTCGAATCGCAGAAATCGACCAGGGTGACAACCCACTCCGAATTCTAAGCATGCGGGCTCTTCCCGACGATCATGTACAGGATTTGAAGGAAAACATTCATGAAGAAAACAGAAAGAACAAGGATCCACAGGAAGCTGCTGCTGCTGAAGAAGGTGGGAGTTATTACAACATGGAAGCCTCCTTTGCCTATCACGCAAAGCCAACCGGTCAGTCTGCCTCAGCAAAGGCACGCAATATGCACATGCAACTGGTCTTCTATCTGGGGATTCGAGGCTTATTTGGTGTGCCGTTCCCCGTGTTCGTGGAGCTGATTGAGCTCGTCGGAACTGTCCGCATGCGGTTCCAAATGATGCCCGAAGCACCGTTCATGAAGGATGTGACTTTCACTTTAGTCGGCATTCCCCACGTCAGGGCTGGCTGCATGCCGATGTTCCGAACGGGAGTGAATGTTCTGAATTTACCCTTAATCTCCAAATTTGTCAACTCCGCTATTAGTACCGCATGTGGCATGCTTGCAGCCCCCAAGTCAATGACTATGGATCTTGGCATGATGTTGACAGGAGATGACATCCACAAAGATACTTTGGCTCTGGGTGTGATGTGGATTCGCATTCACCGCGCTGTCGGGTTGAGTAAACAGGATACTCGTGGCAGCGAGGGTGGCGGCAGTGATCCTTACATCAACTTGTCCTTCTCGAAGTATGGCAAGCCCATGTATTGTACCCGTGTAATTACAGATGACCTCAACCCAATTTGGGAAGAGACTGCAGCCCTTCTCGTGACACCGGAATTGATAAAGGCCAATGAAAACTTGAGCATCGAGCTCTGGGACTCTGACCGCAACACCGCGGATGATATTGTCGGCAAGGTCGAGCTACCTATCCGCGAGATGCTTCAGCATCCCAGTCAGATGTACCCCCAGGTGTCAAAACTTCGGGGTATGGATGAGGGCACTGAAATGCCCGGCCAGCTACATTGGGAAGTTGGATACTTCGGGAAACCAAAACTCCGCCCTGAGTTGCGCACTGATGGCAAGAAGAAAGACCTTCCTGAAAACCTAAAAGGTGACCCGACTTTCGAAGACGAAAAGGGAGCTATCAACAACGAGGAAGAGGATGCCGTTATGCATACACCACCTGATCCAATCTGGCCTAGCGGTATTGTGCACATTGTTGTGCACCAGATTGTCAACCTTCAGCTTGCCAACATTAAGGGCAGTGACGGGAACCGCAAGGGTAAGGAGTATGAGCCAGCGAAGCCATATGGAGAGAACACAGAGGAACAGGGTGAAGATCTTCCAACGAGTTACTGCAAGGTTATGTTAAACGATCAGCTGGTACGTATCTGTAGAAACACACCCCTGCAGTCTAATTTGCAGACACTAACAGCACTTTTCAGATCTATCGCACTCGTGCAAAAGCTGTGAGCTCCAAGCCTATATTTAACGCAGGAACTGAACGCTTTGTTCGTGACTGGCGCTCAGCTGTCGTGACCATCACCGTCCGAGACCAACGCTATCGCGAGCATGACCCCCTCCTTGGTGTGGTTCCCCTCAAGCTGTCCGACCTACTTCAAACTAGTTCACAGGTGACCCGCTGGTATCCCCTCGACGGTGGTATTGGGTTTGGACGCATCCGTATTTCTCTTTTGTTCCGCCATGTGGAGACCAAGTTGCCACCCTCCATGCTTGGCTGGGATGTTGGCACCTTTGAATTTGCCGGACAAAAGATCACCGCAAAGGGATATGGCCGACATACTAAGATCAAGCTGCGCACTGGTGGAAGTGTTGGCAAGATCACCCGGCACAAATGTCACATGTATGATAGCGATGCGGTTTTCGATACCTCCGATGAAACTTTCCGCGACTCATTGCGCATGCCTGTGAAGCACCGATACCGCTCCCCGATTGTATTCGAGTTCCATAATCAGGGCAAGCGAAGCGCAGCAGCATACGCTGTTTTGTGGCTCCAACATCTTGTCGATAACGAGGAAACAGACATCGACCTTCCTATCTGGACGACCAAGATGGGTAGCCGCTTGACACAAAATTACGTCACGGAGGAGAACTGGAAAGCGAAGCAAGTACCCGGACTCGAGGACTTGACCGAGGTGGGACGTCTACAATTCCGATGCAAGTTCTCGCCGGGCATTGACGAATCGCACGAGCGTTTCGTGGTCGACAACGACTCCCGCGAGACCTTTGAGACCTGGGAAGCGTGTCTGTCACAAGGTGTCCGTTCCCGCACCGTGCAAATTGAAGTCCCTGCGGAAGTGCAGGAAAGGCACAAGCAGTCTTTGATCGACGGACGTGACGTGTTGAAGCGAGCCTCACCCACTGAGCGTCAGCGGTGGATTGACCATCACGGTCAAGACTGGAGTGGTGCGTTTGGTCAAGACCCGCGTGCCTACACTGATTCCATCGGACAAAAGGTCGCCGAGCCTGGCCGGGACCACCCTCTCCATGACCCGTACACCCCTCCTCCGCTCAAGGATCACTCTTCTCATCGATCTAGTTTCCAAAGTGGGGATCATCACGACGAAGAAACCTCAGAATCAGATGACGAACTCGAACCCTTGTCTAATGGACCCTCGACAATCAGTGGCAGTACTGGTGGGCGGTCTGCATCACAAGCCAGTATGAGTACCAGCGAGATAAACAGGGCGAATAAACACAGTGAGCAGCGGCAACAGCGTGGTCTCATGCAATGGCGGCCTGCGCGGAATGCTGCTTTTGCCAAAGACGAGGCCAAGTATGCACTCCGCAAGATGAAGAAGAAGGTTGGAGCGGGTGGCCTCACTGGTCGTGAGCCAGATGTCGAGACGGAGACTTAACGGCGTATGAATGTTTTCTATTTGTTTCGGGCGTTTTGTATATCATTTGCATTGAATTGACTGTATAAAATGTGAATATCCATTATGTACTGTTTAACCCCACGAGTTATTGAACTTTACCTTTGTATGCATAGTCCGTATGAAAGGTACATCCACTACAATTTCTCAATCCTCAAACTAATCTTTGTGTCTTTTGGATTACAACTCTTCTCCCACCAGTGTTGACCTCGTTGGCAGGCTTGCTGCCGCACATATTTCCCAAGAGATCCATATAGGATAATACCTTCAAACTTGCATAGTTTTGAATCAAGTGTAGTATGGATTGGAGTGTAGTTGCCAGGCAGTATAATGTGTCTGCCTAGGAATATCCCAATACGAGATTCATGGGCCGTATCTCTCCTCGGACACGATGGGCTTAAAGAAAAATAGAAAGTGTTAAGGGGAAGAAGATGACTTTGTCTCAATATCTCCCGAGGTCGTCTATTCCGAGTTCATGATGATTATGAGAAGTTGTACCTTCCATAGCCGGCACCGTTACTTTCAATATGATTTAGAGACGGCCTTTAAGATCAGACAATATATTAGATCTCTCAACTCGCTGGTTTATTTCGCGGTGCCTTATGAGATTGGAAAAAGTACCTATACATCGAAAGGATATAATGCATAGAAGATATGCTAAAACAACAGCCATGAAAAAGAAGTGGCGCAGATGCGCCCAAAGCCACCGGATAAACCCAAACAGCGCCTCTAGACAACATGATTCGTGAGTGAACAATATATGCATCGCCATTATTATGCAAGAAAAAAGAAGCGACAAAATAGAAAGAAAAAAAGCCATCAACCATGAAACCATCAACATTGCATAATTATTGACTGGGTGCAAAGTCAGTGGACACCCGAAGAGACTCTGACCCAAAGGTAATCCGAGCCGAGTCTAACAATGAGACATTCTCGGGGCCATTGTTCGAGGCCTTATCGACAGGTCCCAGAGTCCATTTCCATTCTCTGCGGCGCTTGGCACGACCATGCCGAGGAGTCTGCGGCGTCGATGAGCCATCAGCCTCGAAGCCATCTAGCAACGCCACCGCCCGGACCTGGCGCTCTATCTGCATTGTGCGGCGCTTCTTGCGCTCCGTCTTTGAGAGTGAAGACCCGCGCACGGCTTCATCGGCACTAGTATCATCGCCTGAGGGACTTGTCTCTGATGTTGACGGGCTGGAATCGGTGTCCTCTTTCTCGCCCTCAGGCTTGGGGGCGGGGCATGTCTCAGGTGGGGTTTGGGTGTCTGCCTCGCCTTGCACTGCCTCCTCCGCTACGAGATCGAGGTGTTGCGCGGTGTATCGTTCTGTTTTGATTTCTTCTTCAAGTGGGTACCGGTAGCTGACTTGTTTCTTTGCTGGGAAGAAGACGCGGCGGGAGGCTGCGCCGTTGGGGCCATTTCCGCCCGCTGATATGGAACCTGATTGTCGGCGGGCTGCGGATTCTAATGGGGAGTTGCGTAGAATGCTGCGTACTCCGATGGGGAGTTGGTAGGGGCTTCGGCTGAAGATATTATTGTTCGGGTGTAGGATGTAGGGGGAGGACGGTTTGTTGTAGCGGGTAGATTTGGAGGGGGAGGTTGCAGATGATGGGGATGTGACCTCGTAGGCATTCTTGAAAGTGTTTCGAATGGTGGGGGATGCAGCCGGTGCCGCTGCGAAGGAAAAGGATAGGCCAGTAGTTGAAGAGCCGAATGTGCGAGGGAGAGCAGTGGTTTGGAGGGTGAGTTTTGGTCGTGAGGTTATCGTGGTCGAGGCATCTGGTGACAGACACGACATATTGAAGACCAGAAGAAAATAATAGAAGAGTCAAAATATTCAAAGATCAAAGAAAGCAAAAAGAAAAAGGGAATATAGCGGGGATCTAAGAATAGAGGAGGTTGGCGCTTGAATGTGATGAAAGATGCATGTCACAGTAGATAAACTTTTTGACTTACTCCTCCTTAATATCAAATCTGATTACTCTAAGTACTCCATAGGAACAGAGATTTCCTTCTAGACTCAACTATCGACGCCACCATCCGAACTATTTTCTCGTTTTTTTTGTTTCTAATTTAATCTCATATCATATTCTACACCGGCATTTTAATATATATTCTGAAATTAAACTATCGAATCAGGAAGAGGGAAAAAAAACATCCTATAAAAAGAACAGGGCCCGTGGGTCTCTGATCTACATCTATACGCACTTTGGTGGCGAAGACCTAAAATGGTTTATGAAAATCTATATTATCTACATATGTACAAAGCAGCTTGGAATGATCTGAAACATGAATGTTTCTTATTTGTTTAGATCTACTTTGTCTTGTACATATTTGATCAAAGCCATCTAAACTGGTACACGTGACGCAAGAGCCGTCAAAGGTGACATCGGCTCCACTCAATACGACCATCTTTTTATCTGGCATTTTCCTGAAAAGGAGGGGCTCGGGGAGTTGTTTACAAGTGGAAGTAGCCTGAGAAATACTTATTTTGTGAGAAATTTGAAATAGCTTATAACTGCCTATTGAAAGAGACATCTCAGAGCCAATACAATAATATGAACGGCCAGGCAGAAATGTGTAAGCTTGACTTTTGAGCCACCGACGCCACATACATGCGCCACACACCAGCCACAAACGTGTTCCAAGGGGCTTTCAGCTCCAGGCACCCGACAATCAAGTCGCATGGACACCTCTGTATTAGCTTAGGGTTCATGGCTGCACTGGTGCGGAACGACAGGCGGATCATTCTCCACTTGGTGACTCTCCTCGTGCCTACTGCCATGCTTTGACTAACCATATCCAGGATTATGACTGTTTCTATGCCTCAGTTTTCGAGTCCGAGCGACCGGAATTGAGGTCGCTCCCCCTGGCAGTTCAGCAAAAGCAGATCGTGGTAACTTGCAACTACGAAGCCCGACGGCGAGGTCTGCATAAGTTGCAGCTCATCAAAGATGCCAAACGCATCTGTCCCGATGTGGTAATAGTTCTAGGTGAAGACTTGACCAAGTTCCGAAATGCCTCCAAGGAACTTTATCTGCTGGTTCGTTCCTTTGTCTGGGGTGACCGTATCGAAAAGCTAGGCTTTGACGAGCTCTTTCTCGACGTCACAGAAATGATTGACTACAACGCTGGAGTGCTAAATCAAAATGACTTGGTGAACTCGTATTTCCATCTTGATCGGAAGGACCCGACAGTTGGGTTTTCTTACGATGCCACGCGTTTCCACGGATCGACCTTCCCCGCAATGGAGGCAGCGTTCGTGGCTCAGAAAGCTTCGTCTTCGTTGGAAATGAGGTTGCTCGTTGCCTCTCATTTACAGGGTCATATACGGAGTAAGTTGGAGCATCAAATAGGCTTCACGGCTACGGGTGGGATCTCAACCTCCAAACTATTGGCAAAGTTGGTCGGTAATGTCCACAAGCCCAACGGTCAGACGACTCTTCTACCACCATATACGACCGAAGATGGTACTAGCAACGTGTTCCAGTTCCTGGATGATCATGAGATCCGAAAAATCCCTGGAATTGGTTCTAGGATTGCCCAGAAACTGAAATCCCACATGACAGGGCAAGAGAGTGTCGATGAGAAGATCACAGTCAAGGATGTCCGCCAGTTCCCTGGCATGGGCCCACCTTTACTGGACAGAATCCTTGGCGGGCCAGGCTCAGTGAAAGGGATCGGGATGCGCATGTGGAGCATTCTCCATGGTGTAGATAATTCCGAGGTGCTCGAGGGTCGCGATGTGCCCACCCAGATCAGCATCGAGGATTCATATGGCCGTTTAGATACGCTCGAGAGTGTACGACGAGAGCTAGTAGTGTTGTCGCGAAGTTTGATCCGCCGTGTAAGAACTGACCTGCTTGATATGAGTGATGACACTGCTCCCCAAGGGAGATGGCGTGCTCATCCACGCACTCTGCGATTATCAACCCAGCCAAGACCTTCCGATTTGGGTACCGGACGTGCATACAATTCCAATCGCATCTCTCGCTCGGCACCCCTGCCACCCTTTATTTTCAACTTGGATGAGAATCTCGATGCATTGGCTGAGCGGCTGGTCCGGGAAAATGTTTTCTCTATGTTTCGCAAATTACATCCTGAGAAGGGGTGGAATCTTAGGGTGTTGAACGTTGCAGTTACCAATATGGTGGAGACCGCGGGGGATCAGAAGAAAAACAGCGGACGTGATATTGAGAAAATGTTTCGACAGCAGGAGACAGTACTCAAGCATTGGACTGTGCAGGAAGAATCTGATGCCCCTTCCCCTCAGATGTCACAGTCGGACGATGGGTGGGATGATGATGAACCTTTGGGAATTATCTGCCCTATATGTGGGGTGTCCATCCCACATTTTGCTCAATTAGCACATCAGATATTTCATGAGAAATAAAACAAGATTCATTATTCGGCAGCCTTAAATGCCAAGCATTGGGATTCTTTTAATATCTCGTGGCTTGGAGCCACGCGTTAAACGAAACCCGCTGGATGTACAAAGGAGAGTACGAATCAGTAAATATTGTAGAGATTTGTATAACAGATAATCTTCGAGGATAAGGGTAGATTTCTATTCTGCTGGAGGAGTAAAAAATGACCAAATGTATAAATGGAAACTGTTTCAGTCGACCGCCAAGCCCCTGTGGTTCTAGGATTCCTAATCACTTGGCCAGGGCCAGGAGAATACGGCTGAGTCCGGATTTATCTGATCTCACTTTCGTTTTCACTCTTGAGTTCTTTTTGTCTCTTTTCATTCTCTCTTTTAAGATTCATTCTTTCGAGAAATTATTCCCCCTTTTTGCCACTCAGGGACAAACTTTATCTCCGAACCTGGGGAAGAACCCTGAGATTCTGATATTGCGATGAGGCTTTCTAATATCTTGCCCTTAATCGGTGCATTTGCCTTCTTGCAACAAACACAAGGTAAATATGCCCTATCGCCCAGCCTAGCCCCGTGGTCTAACAACATCTAGCAAGATCACAGGCCTCAGAGGCCATTCGACAGGTGACGCCCGTTGACAATCCTATCATTCGAACTCCTTCACACCAAATAGACCACCTATCGGACTTTGATATCACCTTCGCCTTACATAAAGACGGGAAACGCATAAAGCTAGAACTCAAGCCCAATCATGATATCTTGGCCGATGACGCTTACGTGCAATACGTTGGTATCGACGGCACAATAACACATGCGGAACCGATCAAGCGACACGAACACAAAGTCTTCCAAGGCCGTGCCTTGGTAGGATCCGGCAAGGGGAGATGGACGCCTGTGGGCTGGGCAAGAATCACTGTCAAAAGGGATGGCCTGGAGCCTCTCTTTGAGGGTGCTTTCAGTGTCAACGATGACAAGCACCACATTGAGTTGCAGTCAACCTATCTCGACAAGAAGCGCCCGATCGATGCCGACGTCGAACCTAGAAACGGAGAATCTATGATCGTCTACCGTGACTCCGATATGATTAGCTATACACCACACTCTGAGCTCAAGAAGCGGTCGCTTTCTCTATCTGAGGGCTCCGACGGTTGCGGCGCAGATCGACTTGGGTACAATGCTGATCTATCCAGTTCGATCTTCTCATATGACATGGACGAAGCAGATGGTCGGTGGGGTGTTGCCTCGTTGAACTCGATGTTTGGGCTAAGCAAGCGACAGTCGTCAGATATTGGCGGTGTCGCGGGCAACACTGGCGGTGTGAATCTGAAAACGACCATCGGCGATTCCAGTGGATGTCCTAAAACGAAGAAAGTCGCCTTGATCGGAATTGCAACGGATTGTGAATTCACCGAATCCTTCATGGCTACCAACTCCACCGCCAAGGAAGCGGCCAAGGACTGGATCATCAACGTGGTCAACACAGCTTCAAATCTCTATGAGGAATCTTTCAATGTGTCCATTGGTCTGCGGAATCTTACAATCTCCGAGACAGGTTGTACCAGTACGGGCTCTGCTGCTACACCATGGAACGTGGATTGTAACGGTGGAAACGTCACCTGGCGCTTGAATGAATTCTCCAAGTGGCGCTCAACTCACTCAGATGACAATGCCTACTGGACTCTGATGACAAACTGCCCTACAGGCAGCGAAGTTGGAGTTTCATGGATGGGTCGTCTGTGCTCCTCCGAACTGGTTACATCCGGAGCTAACTCTGTGGCTGGTGCCAACGTCGTAGTTCGCAATTCCGGTTCTTCCTGGCAGGTGTTTGCCCACGAGACTGGTCACACCTTTGGAGCAGTGCACGACTGCGACGAGAGCGGCTGCGCGAGCAAGTTAGAAGCCTCATCTCAATGCTGCCCTCTAAGTTCGTCGACCTGCGATGCCGGTGCGAAATACATCATGAACCCATATGCTCAGAACACCATGACCAAGTTTTCGGACTGTACCATCGGTAACATCTGCTCTGCCATTGGCAAAAACAGCATCAAGTCCTCATGTCTATCCGACAATCGCGGCGTCGTCACCATCACCGGCAGCCAATGCGGCAACGGCATCGTTGAAGGCGACGAGGAGTGCGACTGCGGCGGCGAAGAAAGCTGCAGCGGCAACTCCTGCTGTGACGCAAAGACCTGCAAATTCAAAGACAGTGCTGTCTGCGACGACTCCAACGACAGCTGCTGCGTCCAATGCCAGTTCGCCTCCGCCGATACCATCTGCCGCGCCAGCACCGGAGAATGCGACATCGCCGAGACGTGCAGCGGAACCTCAAGCTCCTGTCCCGAAAACAAATACAAAGACGACGGTTCAAGCTGCGGACAGAAGGACCAGGGACTCGCCTGTGCTAGCGGCCAATGCACCAGCCGTGACTACCAGTGTCGCACAGTGATAGGCTCCATGCTGAACACCAACGATAGCTGGGCCTGCGAAAACACAGATAGACCCTCCTGCGATCTCGTCTGCGGTGCACCCTCACTCCCCCACACGTTCGGCACCACGGAATGCTACAACATGAACCAGAACTACCTCGACGGTACACCCTGCGACGCCGGTGGCCGCTGCAGTGCAGGCCAGTGTAAGGGTTCCTCGGCCCTGGGCTGGATCCGCCAGCATGAGAAGCTGGTTATCGGCATCTGCGTCGGCGGCGGTACGCTGATCCTGCTCTCTCTCGTCGTCTGCATCTATAGTCGCTGCAAGCGCAGTTCACAGCTGCGGAAGGCCCGCAAGGCTGTGCCCCCTGGTACATATCGCCGCTACAATGGGCCCCAGCCTAGTGCTCGCCAGCCTATGGACCAGTGGCATGGATACCCGAATGGCGGTTACCAAAATGTGCCTCCCCCTGGCCCCCCGCCACGATACTCATGATCACCCCCTCTGCTTCTGGTTTTATCCTAGTACATGGGTTCTATTGAACCTTGTCTTGTTTGCATTCGTTCCTTCTGGGATTTTCGGTCTGGGGGGATTGGGGCATTGGCGTCATCGCGGGTGGTTTGCTATTACATATCGGTCCTTATAGTATTATATCATCCGCGATCTGGATTTTTGGGCTTTCCTTTCTTGTGGCTATCGTCTTCTTGAATTTGTATGCATTTATCGTCTAGTAGATACTTCGAGCCCTTTGGGCTGTCAATGATATCGCACTATCACATTGCAAGTATGCCAACATCAGCAAGTAGATGTACATATCGCATAGAGGAATGAATATCCATTTGAAGTGCTATTTTAACCCAAAATAAACACAAGGAAAAAAAAGAGGCACTTACTCCCAAAACAAGCACATGAGTAAAACGACAAGAAAAGTACTCAAATCCCAACACCAAGGAAAAAACCCCATGCACAACAGACAATCCTCAGTCAAGTATCAGTCTCAGTCTCCGAGAGAGAGCGAAACCAAAGTATCCAAGCCCCAGCAAGGCGACTGCGAAACCCCTCCTCATCCAGGCACTCATTGCCAACAAATCCCAACAAAAGCCTCCCGAGTAACACCACCAACACCCTCAAGATCAAACTCCTCAATCATAGCCCTAAGCTCCTCCTCCTCAAGCCCAGTCTCCCCCAACTCCCTCGCAACACGTCTCAAATCCTCAAGGTCAATAAACCCCTTGGCACCCTCATCGAAAAGCTCGAACGCGCGCAGGATCTCGTCACGAGGGTCCCGCTCGAGGATCTTCAGTGCGGTGACAGCCTGGAACGACGAGAGTGGCATGAGCAGGTTGGACGGGTGCTGTGGGTTTGAGACGGGACCTTTGTTTGAGGCTTGCGGTTGCGTCTGACCGTGCTGGTTACCGGCGGCTTGTTGTTGTTGCTGCACTTGTGGACGTGGCACGCCGTAGGTCGTTAACAGGGAGATTAGCTCTTGTTTGCTGAGGGTGAAGCCGAGAGCGCGGAAGGCAACGCGGAGCTCATGGTAGTCTAGGTGGCGGTCGCGGTCGAGATCGAATAATGTGAACTTTTAGAAGGGGGTGGTGTCAGCTGGAGTTTTTGGATGGGTTTTTGGGGTGGGTTTGGTGTTGCGTTTTTTTTTTCACCCTCTCTTGACGAGAAGGATTGTAGGAGAGTACAGTAATTGGGGAGAATTGTAGTGTCATAGATAGATTGGGTATCCCTTACAGCTTCGTTGATTTCTTCCCTCTGCTCTTCGGTGAGTCTGCTCAGCGGATTCGCGTCCTGCGCTGGGCCATGGGACTGCGCGTTTGTTGTTGGCGCGGGCGCGGACTGTTGCATCTGCTTTTGGCCTTCGGGGCCGTTGAATTCTTGGTTGGTATTTCCCAGACCGCGATGCCGTGAGAATGATGATGCGCTGAACGGCATGGCGTTCGTGTTGATGGAGCGTTCTGGCAGTTTCGTGCCGGCGTAGGAACGCGACGCGAAGGGTTGGCCAGAGGCCATGGCGAATGGCGTGTTCAGGTTTAATGAGAAGGATTAAAAGTTCTTCAGCATTAATTCAAGTGGAGGGGCTCACAGCCCATGAGAATGTGGAGAGATGAGGTGTTTGGCGGTGGGAGGATTCTGGAGACGCGCGGGCGGAATGACAACGCCTTGTTTTACTTTGTTACAGATATAACGAGATATAACGATCAACGAAAATATTATTACTTTTTGGAAATTTAGAAATGAATTTTATTGCCAGAAGGATGAGAAGCGAACTTCTAGACACAGCACAACCTGGTGCTAATCACAAGTAACTGGACATATCCCATCAGAAACTCCTCCAGCTACCGTTGTTCCCCTAACGAGTGTATGTTCCTCCCATGGGATAACATGTAAATAACAATAAAAAAGGGATAGTAAGCAAGTCTTCATGTTGCGTAATGCTTCAACCATTGTACAGGGATTGTGGGAAATTGCCGTTGAGTGGGATTGTGTTAACAAAGGTCGCAGCCATTGGATCGAATGCATTATTGTTATCATTGCTGAGGAAGTGGAACAAAAGGTTGGAGTCAAACATATCAGTTTGATCGATGTAGGCCATGTTATCAAAAGCATTCTGCTCTTCGAAGATCATCTTGTCGTGAGCAGTCACTGATGATTGCAAGCGTTCATCATGCTGCTCAAGGTAATTCACCTCACGCCAAGGTCGAGGGAAATGATCAGCCAAGAATACTTGCATTTCGCAAGCTGGTGGGGAAAATGGACTGTCGTGTCGACTTAAAACAGACGGCATTTGCTCGGGGTCATCCGGTACTCCCAGCCAGAAAGCCATATCGATGTCTGAAGATGACGGGAATTTTGGCACACCATCCTCAATAATCGCTCTACTGGACGATTTACCCGTAGCCCCATGTCGGGGGGACATGCTGCGCAGGATATCTTCGAGTTTTTCGCGAACACCACTCAGATGATAGCCAGAGGAGCCGAATATTCTCGCAACGACTGGATTATTTTGAAGACATTGCAAGCCACATACAACTCGGTAATATAATGCTGCGGCGACCCAAGCGGGATCCATCACACTTTCTTTCCGTAGCCGGCTTTTGTTGTTGTTCTGCTTGTCCTTTCCACATAGAGCCACGTACAAACAAGGGCAAAACTCCTGGGACATTTCTGCGAGCTTCCGGAAAGAGAGAATCAAGATATAAAACGAGACGAGTCGTCCGGTGGTAATCTCAAACCAGGACGTACGGATTCGAGCTTGCGCCAAGCCTTGAATAGCCATAAAAAGATTTGCAATTTCGAGTGCATTCCAAACCAGTGTGTTTGTTTTGTGTTGATCCTTCAACTTGACCAGATCCATGAGGGGGAGGGCACTGGTAATCCCAGCAAGAAAATCATCGATGGGGCACTCTGCTCTACTCGATAGTGTGATACTAGACTTCATTGCTGTCCAATTCCATGCGGTGCAGGCTCCGCCATATGTTTCGCGAATATTGACAACCGCTCTGAATGCATTCGTGCGTTTGAAAACCTCCTCACTCATACGGTGCAGATTATCTTTCGCCTCTTGGGATGGGAAGCCAAGGACTGTAAGAAAGCTTCCCGTAGGCGGCCCAAGCAGGCACAGGTCTCCCCAACTTCGAAAGCAGATTCGATTCCCCTTAGAAGAGCATGGAGGACATGGTGTAGTTGTTCCACACTTCTTCTTGGCTCGATAGCACGCCATACACGAGCCGCCAGCTTTCTTAAGTGCAGCGGTATCTTTTCGCTGTTGCTGAATTTCGGCCTGATTACGCGGGATTCTTTCGCGGATGTTGTCAGACTTGGCAGGGTCCGTTGGATCCCATGGGACGAAGCCATCGGGATACAGCTCTTCTAGAGGGGGGAGAGCGGGCGTGCTGGCTCAATAGATGGCTGGGTTTCACCGCTGCTGCGTGCACTTTGAGCACGGTCATGTTCACCCGAGATGCATGGCCAGGAATCATTGGCGCTGGAAGGCAATGATAGGGGTCGGGAGTTCGAGCACATTGGGGATACGGAGCTTTGTGGTTGGTCTTCAATTGTGGGAAATGTCATCATTGAATCAAAACAAACTGGGCCACCGAGAACACCAAGCTCCTGGGGTTGGTTGTCCATCGGATCATTCTCGAGTCCGTTGACCAGTTGAAGTATATCTGGATCTATGGGCTGGGTATCATATGCCATGGGTGTCGTCGATGACAATTGCCACGTCTGTGACATCGGATGTTCGATATTATAATCGGAAAAGTAAGGCATGTTTGATGCAAGTGGAGACATGGTAGACTGGAAGGTCAGTAGTCAGTATCGGGAATTCACGAGATTTGCAAGTCTAGAACGAAAGTCATAGGGATGTAGGAGGACGAGATGAGAGACGGATTGAACTCACAGGATAGACAGACTCCGGTGTATGCGGTGTATACGGTGCATATATGCGCTCGCGGTTCCGATGAGGAGAGAATGGAGACGGGGGATGCCGCGTAGCAGCTTGTGCTATCATGGTTTTGACGATAAACGAGGGGAATAGCAGTGATCGAGACTCTGGAAGGTCGTCGTGCAAAAAGAGAGCAAGAGCGAAAGGACGGGCTCAAGGCAGAACGTAGTAGCAAAACGATGTTTGTACTTGAACAAGTTGTCGATCCTTCGCAAAGGTAGAGAAGTAGAGAATAACAAGTAAAGGTGGAACGAGAAGATACACCTGAGCACCTCTAAAGTTACTCAAAACGGACTAGTACCATCAACAACAAGGCCAAAGCTTAGTTCATCCTTGGCTGAACCATCAACATCATAGCGGAGCCACAACGGCGTCACTCGAGGTGCAGCAGGCACGACCAGGCCCATGAGGCCGATTCCAGATCGGGTATAGCGTACAGGTAGGTAGGGTTTACCTCGTGTAGTTTCCAGGGTTCAAAGGCGGAAGTATGAAAACTGCCATGTCATAGTTCCATCTTACCTATTTAGGTAGAATGGGCATGAACGTAGTGTGTAGGAAAGAAGTGATCGAGCCGTGAAGACTATCAATTTCCTTGATATGAGGTACTGTTCAAATCACGGTCTCTCCGCGTGCCCAGATCCAAGTCCTCCAGGAAGGTACGACCGAGGAGATCCTCTGGTAAGTAATCTTGTTGGACCTTGCCATCGACATAGTTTGGATTGTACTTGTACTCCGCACCATATCCCAGCTCCTTCATGAGCTTCGTTGGCGCATTCCTCAAATGAATAGGAATGGGCAAGCCCGCGATTCCGGGCTCGTTCAAGGCGGCAAAGGCGTTATTCAAGCCACGGTATGCGCGAGTACTCTTTTTCGATAGCGCCATCGCCACAGTAGCGTGTGCAAGATTGATTCGCGCTTCCGGAAGTCCAATCTTCTCAACGGCTGAATGTGTGGATATAGCAAGCGACAGCATAGTGTTGTCCGCCAGGCCAATGTCTTCAGAAGCAACAACGATCAGCCGTCGAGAGATATACAAGGGGTCTTCACCCGATTGAATCATTCGAGCAAGGTAGTAGAGTGCTGCATCTGGATCGCTCCCTCGGATGGACTTGTGAAAGGCGGAGATCGTATCATAATGCTGATCTCCAGCACGGTCATACACGAGCGTCTTGGTCAGGGATCCTTTCAGGTCCTCCTTGTCCATTCCAGGTCTTTTTGACAGATCCATGGCTAGCTCCAACAAATTCAGCGAAGTGCGAGCATCTCCATCGGCGAATCTGGCGAGATACTGAATCAGCTCTTCGTCCACCAGTTCGGAGGGTGAATAACTCGGGCCTTCAACACGGAGAGCTCGATGAAGAATCGAAATGATGTCCTCATCGGTGAGCTTTGCAAGAGTAAATGTCCGGCAACGTGAGAGTAGCGCATTTTGGACTTTGAACGACGGGTTTTCCGTTGTGGCACCGATGAGCGTGACCTGGCCGCTCTCCACCGGACCCAAGAAGACATCCTGTTGTGATTTGGAGAATCGGTGAATCTCGTCACAGAAGATAATTGTTTTTCTCCCCGTAAGTCCTAGCTCACTACGAGCTTCGGCAAATATCTTCTTGCACTCTGCCACGCCGCTGCTGGTACTGTTGATTTCCACGAATCTACTGCCCACTAGCGACGAAATAACTCGAGCAATTGTTGTTTTCCCTGTTCCTGCACTGCCCCACAGTATCATGCTCGGTACTCGGTCTTGTTCAATGAGTCCGCGTAGGATGCCGTTTGGTCCGACAAGTTCTTGGCCGCAAACTTCTTCCAGGGTTTTAGGTCGCATGCGCTCCGCTAGAGGTGCTGCTTTGTGGAAGGCGTTGATCTTTGGACGTTTTGCTTGTGGCTCTTTGGAGTCACCATTTGCTTGCCTTGGCCTATCCCGCTCCCGCGTGGGTTCTGCTTCCTCAATAACTGATCGCTTGCCGTTGAGAGAGCGTGGGGTCGTTGTGGGACGCGATGGGGACTCCTTAGGAACATTCGACTGGGCAGAAGCTTTGCGCGCGGACGGAGTTTGGAACATGCTTGGGACTGGTCCCTTCTGAAGGGACATTTCAGCTGGAGAGGAAGATGGTTCTTCGATGAAGCTCTGGCATCCTGAGTCAATGTGATCATTGATCTTCAACTGGGGGACAGATTTTTCGCATATTGGGCAGGAAACCATGATGACCGGAGAATGATCTATGGTCATCCAGGTTACTCCAAAAAAGTCTTGTGGGAGGTAAACCTAGAAATTATAATGTCAACCCGCGGGTGCGACGCGTTCAACGCGTTAATTAGTAAGTCACAGGCCTTGGTGCCTGAAAATAGACAAACAAGCTGCCTAACTGGCTAACTAACTAGTTATATTTGCATATGATATGTTTAGATACATATATATACATGTACTATATAACCTCCGAATGACCGAAAATGAAAACAAGACCTCGGGATGTAGGAGCCGAATGCGGAGCACGCCATCCGTGGGGAAATTCAACTTCTCCATATATCCCCTCTCTTCTTATTCTCTTCGCCCATGATTTCCCCTTATAGGCACATTCTTGCTCAATCACAGTGCAGGTCCAGGAACCTCTTCTCAGCCATTTCGATATTACCCCGCCTTGATTACGGCGCAAGAACGATGTCGGCAACAGCTTCGCGACCCGATCCATTTCGCCCCGCTAAGCGGGTGGCAGGACAGCGCCAGGATGTTTGGTATGCAGTTTGGAAAAACAATTTGAGAAAGACATACTAAATGGTGTCTCAAGGTCTATCGTCAACGAAGCTGCGGCAGCTTCGCCAGTTCAGCCGATTGTGAACATGGGTCAAGGGTTCTTGTGAGTCATTTGAACCCCCATTTACTTCAAGGAATAGTAATTGACGTGTAATATTTCTACTTAGTGGTTATAACCCTCCCAAGTTCGCTCTTGACGCTGCCAAGGATGCGCTAGACCGAGTGGAATGCAACCAATACTCTCCGACAAAGGTAGATAGAGGACGCCAACGAATCTGCGCACGGTTACACAAGTACTCATACAATATAGGGCCGCCCTCGCCTTAGACAGGCTATCGCTGATGCTTACTCACCCTTTTTTGGCAAGAAGCTGAACCCCGAGACCGAGGTCTCGATCACAACTGGCGCAAATGAAGGTGAGAAATCGGCAGAAGTTTCCTAGAAATGGACATTTGGCGCTAATAAATTACAATGAAAGGCATGCTCAGTGCCTTTATGGGCTTCATCGAGGATGGTGATGAGGTCATTATCTTCGAGCCCTTCTTTGACCAGTAAGGAGCCCCAATTTTGCGAGAGTATTGAGAGGAGACTAATTCACTCGGGATAGATATATTAGCAACATTGAGATGCCCGGCGGTACCATCCGCTATGTTCCCCTCCACCCGCCCAAGGATGGTGCCACCAGGACCTCTCCTGCATCGGAATGGACTATTGACTTCGAGGAGCTCGAGCGTGCTATGAACCCCAAGACTAAGATGATTGTAAGCATGGGACACCGGATTTTTCCTGAACATTTAAGCTAATTATTGTATCAGGTCCTGAATTCCCCGTAAGCAGCCTTGATTTAGAGAAATGATTAAGGTCCCAACTAACTGTGTGTTCATAGGCACAACCCCGTTGGCAAGGTCTTCTCGCGCGAGGAGCTCGAGCGCATTGGCGAACTCTGTGTGAAGTACAACCTTATCATCTTGTCTGATGAAGTCTACGATCGCCTCTTCTATGTTCCCTACACTAGGATTGCTACCCTGTCCCCAGAGCTGTACGAGCGCACTTTGACCGTGGGCTCCGCCGGCAAGGCATTCTACGCCACTGGTTGGCGTGTTGGATATCTTATCGGCCCCGAACACCTGATCAAGTACGTGGCCGGTGCACACACCCGTATCTGTTACAGCAGTGTGTCTCCTCTCCAGGAAGCTGCCGCCGTTGCCTTTGAGCAGGCAGAAAAAGAGGGCTTCTGGGACGAGAGCCGAACAGACATGAAGGGCAAAATTGAGCGATTCTGCGAGGTCTTTGATGAGCTTGGTATCCCGGTATGTGATTACTCTACCCCTCATTATCAAGTCCACTCTGCTATTCCTTTTGCTGACCACAATATCTACAGTACTCTGATCCTGAGGGTGGATACTTTGTGCTGGCCAACATGGCCTCTGTAAAGCTCCCAGCTGACTATCCATTCCCACCTCATGTTGCTAGCCGTCCTCGCGATTTCAAGCTCTGCTGGTTCCTTATCCAGGAGGTTGGCGTGGCTGCTATCCCTCCCACTGAATTTTACACTGATGCGAACACCCACATTGCTGAGGATTATCTCCGCTTTGCGGTTTGCAAGAACGATGATGTTCTCGAGACTGCCAAGGAGCGATTGAGAGGGCTGAAGAAGTATATCACCCAGTAAACAAAGAGCAGGCTTTTGTTGTGTGAGAAGTGACGAGATACGCATAGAAGTGTTACGATTCCAATAGAAATTTGGATATAAAGATGCAAAATACATGCCACAAAAGACCCATTCTCATACATCCATCTTCCCTTACCTGATTACTCTACCAGTACATCCATATCTACTCATGTGTAGCTACCCTGTGTAACTTACAGCACCTGCGTACAATGAACCAGGCACAGTATGACAAAGGCACAAACGCCCAACGGTCTTTGTTTCTATCTACATAGAAACAAAGGAGGGGGCAATCAACTCCCCCTCCAACCCGCCGCCACCGAAAACGTAATACAAAAATGGGCATCCTGGACCTGGGGGGCAACCACCGACTGAAAACTCATGATATCTCTCCCCAACCCAGCCACCCCAGGTCCAGGACCCCGGTACATAGAAAAGGGCCAGGGAGGGGACGGCTCCCTACCCTGACCAGCCGTTTTCACGGCATCTCCAGCTCCATGGGGCCCGTTCCCGCCCCGTCCCAACCTTCGCCACGGCGAAAAGTCCGCCGGTCCATTGAAAGGACCTCCGAGAATCCTCCCCCCACACGTGCGAGCCACCACGTCGCTCACCGAAGGATGGGTGGCTCGGTGCGCCCTCAGAATCCAATAGTTGGATTCGAGGTATTCGCACACTCTCCGGAAGCCCAACCCCATACCCTGGTAACCGAGCAACGTGGGGCGACGCTCGCTCGCGCAGGTCGAATCCTCGCAGTGGCGTCGGTTGGCCCCGACCCACTCCGTCTCACAAGCATGCCGCAAGCCAAGACGGCTCTTATCGAGGGTGTTACCCATCTCGAGTCCCATCTGGTAGCGCAGCATGCTGTCCATGTCCTTGTCGCTGGCCCACATGTTGTGGGCCCGCATCCAGTCCCGGACAAGCCGGTAAATATAGTCCACGAGGGCTGGATGTTCAACCGCCGCTGGAAGGAAAGAAGAGTTAGCATATGACCTGAAAAGTAAGCAGTAGCGAGGGATATATGATATCAAAGTGCGAGGAAGCTGAGAGTGTGATGAAGCTGAAAGTGAAAGTGCAAGGAAGCTGGAAGTGATATGAAACTTACAGAAGAGACAAACTGCAAGGCACCGGCGGAACCGGTCCTTCTCTTTGGCGTCCTCGAATCGCACGATGTGTGCGATTCGAGGTGAACATCGCAGCCCAACGTGACTGCCTGGAGCGTCCGCAGCCTTCACCAGGTCGTCCCACTCCGCGAACACGAAGTAGTCACCTCGGTCGCGGGCGGAACTGAACCACACCGCCTGACGATGGCGCTCAGGGGTGTCCCACTGGTGAAGGCTGGGAAGCATCGGTGGACCCACGAGAATGTTGTATTGGATCAACCCAGCCAAGGGCTGCTGCTGGTAGACGGGTCGGGTCCCGCAGATCAGCCAGTGCATCTTGACATCCTCCCACAGGTGGTCCTTGCCGCAGTAGCGGACCTCAGAAAACGGTCCGCACTTAGGGCAAACAACGGAGACTCCATTCCCGAGACCACAGAGGACTTGGCAGCCTTGCTTCTCGCAAAGAATGGCTATCTTGCCCAAGTCCAACTGCGGTTCAGGGAATGGAGTCCCGATGTTGCCGAACTGCGCGGCTGTGGGAGTTGGGTCTTCATCCTCAAACAACTCGGGTGGAGACGGAGAACGACCTTCCAGTCTATCGCCCTGGGAGGAAGCACTGGAGTCCGCACGGTGCTCTTGCTCACTGTGCTCTTGCTGAAGCTTCACCAAGTTCTTGCGGCGCCTCCGTTTCTCCTGCTTCCTCCTCTTGTATGCACTCTCCTTACCGCGTCGGCTAGGCTCGGCTGGAGTATGGTCGTCTAGCTGAGCGGTGCCATCTGAGCTGGATTCGTCTGACTCAACCCCGACCGAGCCTGTAGTAGACGAGTTAGAAGAGGCAAGGGAGGACAATGGAGGGTTGGCCGCTGGGGACGAGGATGCGGTTTCCTGGCCCTTGAATAGCCCTGTAATCTTTTATTAGCACGTATTCAAATCAGAATATATGGAGAATATGATTCGTACCTAGACTGGCCACATTGAAAGACTCACTTCGGCGCAAGACTAGTCGCTGCGCCTCGTGGCCGCCAAGGTACTCTTCGGGGTCTAAATAATAGTTAGTAGCCGCATCAATAGTGATATAAGGAGTAAGTAACTTACCAGAAAACCACACCTCGTCCCTATTGTTCGAGACAGATCTCAGAAGCCCAACCTCATCTCCCCGCGGAGTAAGGGACAGCTGATCCGAAATCTCTGCTGGCTCGTTTTCTTCCGCATGCACTCCATCTTCCTCATCAACCTCGTTTTTCTTCCAATGGTTGCTTGTAGGTGTGAAGTAACATGAAAGCGCGGATGAGGGGAAGGGAGTGTTGGGGGAGAGGTGGGTTTGGGCTGTCTCGAATGATGAAGACAATGGGGTAGTCAAGTCACTGGGGGAAGGGAACCGGGAGACATTGACTGTTTGTTGATCAGCAACTGCCGCAAGTTGCTGCTCAGTCGGGACATCCTGTCGAGCGATGTCCTGCACTCCCGGAAGTAACTCACGCTGGTCATCAGGTTGATCTGTGAACTGGTCCACATCCTTCTTTCCTAAGTTGGAACCAGACGAACCAGACGAACAAGGTGTGCACTCGCCCCTACCCTTTCCCTTTGACCTTCTGTTGCTCTTCTGGGTATCAATTCTGAGAGTAGAAATCCTCTTGGTCAACTCTTGCCGGGTCGACTCTTCCTTGACCAACTCATAACTTCCCACTATCTCCATCGTATGTTCTTGCCTTACCACCGATGGCTCAGGACTTGACGCAACTGAGGCATTTGACTTTTCGGCCTCTGAGTTTCCTTCTTCAGCTTTGAAAGATTCCCGGGCTCTCTTTGGCAATTTCTTTGATTGCTTCTTGCCTTTGTTCCTCTTTTTGATAGAGGAAGGGTAATTGCCATTGAGAGATAACTTCCCAAACAGTTCGTTGTCTATGTGGCCAGTCTTTGCCACCAGCCATTGAGTGCGCAGCCAAATCCGGACCGGAAGTGCCATCCATTTGCCGTAAGTGTTCTGTGATATGTCAGTTAAGTCCCAAAACGATTGGTGAAGTGTATATACTGACAGGGTCTTTGTCAGAGATCCGCTGGTAAAACTTGTCATTCTCATCTACAGTGACCATCAACTGCTCCTCAGGTCCTGCATTCCTGCCACTCACAAACTTGAACCTTATGGTCTGTGAATCTTCTTCCGCCTTCATCCAGCTTACTCGGCATCCAAATGTTTCCCACGGGCTTGTCCATTTGATGAAATAGCCGTCTCTGTTCGGGTTCTTCGACTCTCGATGGGCCGGTGCGCAGCCAGTCTCGATGCTGCTCATGCCAATATCCTCTGGAGATGTGAAGATCGCTCTAATCGCTCCCAGGATCCCCATCATTCCATCTGGGTAATCGGTGGTGGTCTTAAAGTCAATACGTATGATGTTGGATTCTGTGATGACTGCTTCGAGATCGCACTTGGGATTACCCGTGGGATTGTTCTCCACGATGAATGCCGTAGGAGGGGTCCGCCAGTCAAGAATGTTCAGCCTCAGTTGACCATTGCCCAGAGTGAGTCCATCACCCAGAGTGAGCCCAGTCCATCCATCGGCCCACTTTTGTAGCTTGAGCCGAGTCGCTCCGATATCTTCATCTTCCGATGTGCTTGCATCGGGCAGCTTCGTCTCAGCTTGGGTTGCCTGAGGGTTGAGCAGCTCTGGAACTCGAACATCAAGTCTGGTGTGCTCTATGGCTGCGAGCTGAGCCTTCTCGTGGCATTGCTGGGTTGTGATTTCATCGTCGCATGGATGCTGCTGCTGCTCTCCTGGCGCGAGGGGAAGATGGGGTGAAATTTCGCCGTCAGCAAACTTGCTGAATATGGGGGCCATTTTGTATGATACTGAACTGTTGATTTTGTGTATTGGAATCAAACTAACTATGAATTAGCTGAGGTCCATCGGCATCCGATACCATGCTTCACAAGACTTACTTGATGATAGGCAAAAGCCTACATATGTCTTGACAGGTGTGACTAGCAGTTTCTTACTTCTCAATGATTCTTCTGGTGCGTCAGTTGATGCTTATAAATGGGGATGCATGAAGAGCTTACCAAGTTCTCCTCGGTAAGCGCAGGGCTCTCTTCAACCCAATGTTGTCCTCGGGGTTTTCAACAAAGATGTCTCGCTGCAAGATACCTCAGCCAAATACAAAATGGGTGATTTGTCTTCGCAAGGAATGACTTGCCAAGAACAGTCATCAAGATACTGAAGGCTGTGAGCTTTAGTCTCATGTGAAAGATTGTGCGTGTGTGTCTCCTCGACCATGCATCAGTCGACAGAGCTATGAGAGATACGTCTTCACAGAAAATGATTTTTCTAATGCATTATCAAGGCACACAGCCTTTCAGTATCCTGAGAACCAATCTTGGTAAGGTCCATGGGCATCGGTGATGACCCAACGCGTGAGGATATGCAACAACTTACTGTGTGGGGTTTCAAATGCTGGCTCGTGCGTCTGTGGTATGCAGGATGAGACAAGACAGGTTGTTCTTTGATACAATGGCTTTGGTCATTCAAAGAGATGAAAGATGTGATGTACAAACCCAAGCTGCTGTGTATGCGTGGGGAAGAAATCTGAAAGAAAGGAGGATCAGAAGAGATGGAGATGGGTAGAGGGGAGAATACGAAGAGAGGACAAGCTCCGAAGTTCGACAACAATGGAGAAGACAAACAAGGTGTGCACGTGCTACCATCACAGAGTCTTCGATCGGAAGTTGCGACTAACCAAATGTGACAGAAGTGAAGATACTCACATGTATCTCTTCTCAACAATTGTATTGCTGAGACTGATCAAATGAATCGAGCGAAGCATCAAGGATCAACCAGTTATCCTGCAGTGGATTAATGCTTATCTATTATGAAGCTGCGGTTGCCGTCCCGACGATCACTCGGCGAAGAGTCTCAAATTAAAGCTGATCTGAGCCAGGAGGTTCCGCTGGGTTCCATCCCCAAAGGATCAATACGTGATACGAGGTCGCCGTATTGAGCAAATGGTCTAACGATGCAATTCAATGCTGGAAAGTTAAAAACGATACGACTTGCCCGTCACACTGGCATCAATACCCAAAATTCACACGGTGCCGGCATCATATCTCTTACTCGTCATTTGGTCTGTCGGGGCTTGGTTTCTATATTCTACAGCATCGGCCTCCGTTCAATAGTCCACTACATCCAAAAAGAAGTGAAAGAACTGGCATGGAGGCTCAGAGGTCGTGCGAACGTGGACCACGACAAGGATATGGACAGCATACGGTGCTACCATCTTGAGTTATTTAATATCTCTTAGCTACATTTATAGATCGGGGAATTTAATTTCATATCCAGGGCATTGCTTTCAAGCAATCTTCTTTACGTAGAAGGCTTAGAAAACACACGTTGAAGCATGGACCTAAGGAAAAGATTGGAAATATACCGCAGAAAGCCATCTTAGCACTCATACATTCTTAATACATTACCAATAAAGACATAACAAGACATTAATTGTGAATCGTGAGTCTTTCTGTCATGGAATTCAAGGCATGTTGTTGAAAGTTGTTAGGGTGCGACTCCATCACGTGTGGTCACGTTTTGCGCGGATTCGGTGAATACCACGTGATGTGTATTTTCCACGGCGGCGACCACAACTCGAATAAGCATCAAGTACTTTTTTCACACGTTCCAACCCTTGATGGACTTCCTAAATAACCTATAATTATGATAGGATATATTGCAATATGTTTAAATAGCTTTCTATTACCAAAAATGGTCCGCGTGGACATTTTTCTCTGCACTCGAATGTCGATTTCTGTGATTCGATTCACACCGAGTCACTGAGCGGCCACAGCCATAATAGAGACTAACCAAGGAATGTCAAACAACGGAGTATTCCGTACATATCATCTATTTACATGACACGGGAACAAGCATGATGTTAGATCGATCAACCATCCCTCGCTGTCCGGCTATTGGCTCTCAGTCGTGGGCGGCTAAGCGCCCACGGATGCTATATTTGGCTGTTTGTCCACTCCGGCGCTTTTGACACTCACAGTAGCCAGTGACATGCCTTGATGCTTCATGAAACAAACCATTGCACAGGCCCCTTATCGTCAGGCTTTATTTTTATGTTTTCTTTGTTTCGAAATGGTCATGACTCACTCTGATTGGGGCTGTCTCGACTATACGGGGTTGTCAAGGTCCATTAAACTGCTTCTTTGTGAGCAATATTAGGCCATTGTAATTCCTGCTGCCGCCCAGGATGTCTGACAATTTTCAGGTGACGTTTGACAGCTGCTATATTTGACGCTTCATTGTCCCTTGTTTTATTTTTGATTCTATTGTTCTCAGTCCGCCACCCGATATATTCATCTATTGACCTCCCCATTCATTCAACATCTATAAGAAATCCTATACAGCATGTCCCTTCAATAGTTCTGATATTTTTCTTTGCTCTCTTTATCTTCTTTTAAGACCCCTCCACTTGATGCTGGTTTTACACATCTTTTCCTTGATCTAATTACGCCTCCAAGCATTACTGGTCATCGCTGGACGAGATCACACCTGAAACATTTGACAACTATCACCTTCGAAAGAAAAAAGCCGCTACAATGGTATTCACCCGACCAGGGCGATCGATCTTTCCACTACTCCCACCTTATGGCGCTCACGATTCAAGCACGGGGCGGATAATTCCTCTTCATCCAGATGGTCTCACACCCTATCTCGGTTTGCGAGCTCGACTTTCACAAGTATGGATCAATCGATGGACAATACTGTTATTGCTTGTTCTTTTCCGGGTATTGATCGCAGTCGGCGATTTGCAATCCAACATGGCCTCCGCCAAGCGTGAGGCCCTCTCTGCATGCACATCGGTGGAGTCTATGGGTAGTGCGATGGCTTCGATGCCCTACTACCTATCCAAGGGTACCAACGAGCTTGTGGCTTCCTCGGTTGATGAAGCCGTTTCTGCTCTGAAGTCTGTGTTGTTGATGACTATCACGGGCGTTGGGGAGATCCTCTGGTTTGTCATAAACATGATGTACTCCACCTACGCCTGTCTTATTACAATGGCCGTCCGCGGCACAGTAGGAGCCGGGATTGAATTGATCAAGGAAGCTACTGAGTGGATCAACAAAACACTCAAGACAATCAGCGGCGACATTGAGAGTACCGTTGATAAATACAAAGACGAACTGAACTCATTTCTCGAGACGATCAATAAAGTGGCCAGCGTGTTCTCGGATGATCCTAGTCCAATAAACCTCAACAGTACAATCAGTACGCTAGAGAACCTGTCTCTTCCATCATCAGTCAACCGCACAGTGGAAAAGTTGGACAGCATCGTCCTTCCCAACTTCAAAGAGATCCAAAATTACACCAAGACCCTCTTCCAAACGCCCTTCCAAGAAGTCAAGGACTTGGTCAATGACACTTTGGGCACTTACAGCTTCGACCGGTCCGCCCTGCCGGTCCCTGCCAAGAAACAGTTGACCTTTTGTAACGACAACAAAGGAATCAACGATTTCTTCGACGGGGTTACCGAGCTGGCACTAAAAGCACGCAATATATTTATTGCTGTCCTCATCATTGCTGCCATATTGGTGTGCGTTCCAATTGCGTGGCAAGAAATTCGCCGATGGCGCTCAATGAAAGAGCGCTCCCAGTTGGTTCGCAAGGAAGCCCATGATCCAATGGACGTTGTCTATATTGTCTCGCGGCCATACACCGCCGCCGCGGGTATCAAGGCAGCAAGTCACTTCAGCAACAGCCGCCGTCAGATCCTCGTCCGATGGGCTATTGCCTATGCAACATCTCTCCCCGCTCTTTTCGTGCTGGCTCTCGCACTGGCAGCACTGTTCTCTTGTCTATGCCAATATCTTCTCTTGCACTCGGTGAAACAAACCGTTCCCGCACTGAGTGCCGAGGTGGGAGAATTCGCAGACAAGGTCGTTGACGCACTAGAAAGTGCCTCGACAGATTGGGCCACCGACGCCAACAAGGCCATCATCAATCTCGACACCGACTTAAACCACAATGTCTTCGGCTGGGTCAACAGCAGCACTCAGGCCATCAACGGAACTCTCAATTTCTTCATCTACAACACATCCAGCGTTCTGAACGAAACTTTCAAAGGAACCCTACTTCAAGAGCCCGTATACGAGTTATACGAGTGCCTCATCGGCCTCAAAGCAGAAGCACTCCAAAAGGGTCTGAACTGGGTAGTTGAACACGCACACATCTCCCTTCCCACTCTCCCGAATGACACATTCTCCGCCGGGGCCTCCTCCAGCATCAACGACAGCCCCAACCCCTCCGACAGTTTCCTCGCCGATTCAGGTGATGAGACAGCCAATAAGATCACCGAGGTCGTCACCAGCGTGATCAACAAACTAGAAGCAGCCGTGCGAGTGGAGGCCATCATCGCCAGCATCATTCTCTTGCTCTGGGTATTCATCGCCTTGATCGGTATCACTCGCGCCATGATGCTTTTCTGGGGTCGCGAGAAGCAGCGCGGCGAGGGAGGCCAGGGTCACGTCTTGGATCCCATTCCCAATGGGGGGCCACCCGCTCATGATCCGAATGGTTTCACTGAAGTCCCACTCACCGCTATTCCGAGGAATATTTCCGGAGATGGAAACAATGTTCCTCAGTACACGGCGACAGCGGCAACCTCCGCACCTGTGCGGAGTGAGCCGTCGTATGGTGATGAGAAGGTTGGTTTCGCAGGGCAAAGGAATTATGAACATGCATTGCAGTTGGACTCAGGTCCTGATTTGAGGGGAAGTAGCTACGTTGAATATGATGTGAAGCGATGATGGGAAATGCATTCCTATCCTCGTCTATTTTCACTTCTCTGGGAACGTTTCCCTATATCCCTCCCCCTCTCTCTCTCTCTTTATGCCATCTCCGGCATTTCATTGTATTTGCCTTGGCCATTTGTTTCTACCTATATTGGGCTGGTGTTCTGTAATAATAATACCCAATAAGATAGCAATTCCAGTTTAGAATCAAGAATGCCACTTGATTTCAGATCATAATTTCTGATATGTTGTATAGACTTTGTACATGTACGAAGTCCTAAAATTATACCCCATACCATCTTACGAGATTATTATAAAGTGGGATAAAAAAGACTATAATATATTGGTCCGATTATACTAAACAGAAACTCCGAGACATGGCATAAACTCATACAAATCGCTGGCCATAAATTCATAGCCGTTATTATATGGCAACAAAGAAGCTCTTCTCCCCCTCCTTGGGCTGAACTCTCGCCCGCTCAATGATCGGATCAGCACAGCTAGTCCGGATACGCTCGGGGGTAGCGGGGGACTCCAAAGACAGCACGTCATTCATGTTCCACTGCTTACGTGCAGCCTTCAAGGCGTCACGAATGGCAAAGAAGACCGCGCTACCCATAAACAAGGGCGGCTCGCCAACTCCACGAGAGCGCTGAATGGTGCGCAAATTCTCCCATTCCACATCCTTAAGCAAACTCACATTAAAAATCTGCGGGATATCCCGGAAGCCAGGGATTTTGTAGTTGCCCGGGCCTCTGGTGAAGATCTGACCAGAGGCACGGTGCCAAAGACTTTCTTCGGTAGTGAAGAGACCTTGCCCTTGTATAAAAGCACCTTCGATCTGGCCGTAGTCCACAGAGGGGTTGATACTGCGACCCACGTCCATCTTCACATCGGCGCGTAGAGGCGTCCAATCACCTGTCAGTGTGTCGATCTGCACTTCGGCTGCGGTGACACCCTGGGTGAAGTAAAAGAACATCTGGCCGGTGTTCTCGCCCCATACGTAGCCGATCTCGGGGGTACGGTAGTATCCTTGTGCGGAGAGGTTCACACGGGCGAAGTAAGCCGCGTGGGCAAGTTCTTTCATGGTCGCGTTGGGCATCTTCTCACGGAAGGGACGTAAGCGTTCGTTAAGTTGTTCACATGCGTTAAAGATAGCATATCCGTTGAGATCGGAGCTCGCTGAAGCAGCGGTCGGGGAGGTATTGGCCACTGTATTAGTAGCTGTCTCAGAAATGAAGACGCTCGCCTGGGGAACTTGCAACGCTTCGGCGGCGATCATGGTCATCTTTGTATGGAGGCCTTGTCCCATTTCAACGCCACCATGTGCTACGAGGACACTTCCATCGTGATAGATGTGAACCAAAGCTCCTGCTTGGTTCAAGAAGAGAGCTGTAAAAGAGATACCGAACTTGGTTGGCACAATTGCCATTCCACGTTTGGACCACTTGTGCTTCCCATTGTATTCCTCAACAGCCTTCCGACGCTCGTTGTAGGAGCTCTCCTCCAACACTTGCTTGTACATCAAAGGCACATACCAGTCGGTGAGAGTCTGGTTGAAATGCGTCGTATCACCTGACTTGTACATATTGATGGTCCGGACTTCTTCGGCCGGAATGTTGAGGTGATCAGCAATCTCTGATATATAACACTCGGCGAAGAACAGGCCTTGGGGACCGCCAAAGCCACGGAAAGCTGTGTTTGAAACAGTATTGGTTTTGCAAACCCGGCCACGCACATTGACATTCGGTATTTTATACACCCCATCAATGTGTGACAAGCTTCGCTCCACGACGGCAGCAGATAGATCTTGCGTGTGACCTCCATTGGCGAATACATCTGCATCAAGCGCAAGGATTTTTCCTTCTTTGGTCACACCAACCTTCCATCGGCAGAGGAATGGGTGACGTTGACCGGAAGTCAATATATCTTCATCACGGTTAAGCATACACCGCACGGGTCGTTTTGTTTTTACAGCGGCAGTGGCACAAATTCCAGCCAGCTGAACAGATCGCGACTCCTTGCCGCCGAAGCCACCACCAAGTCGCTTCACGCGCGACACGACTTTATTCGCAGATACCCCTGTCACTTGAGCGACATAGGCTTGTCTATGAACAATTAGCTGTATTTCCGCGATGGGACGGTCAAATTATCGCTACTCACGTTTCGGTAGGGTTCTGTGTACCACTCCAAATCTCCATTTCACCATCCTCCGGCTTTGGAATTGCCACACAGGCTTGGGTCTCCAGGTAGAAGTGCTCTTGGCCACCCATTCGCGATACACCAGTAAAGATGTGGTCAGCCTGTTTGAAAGCTTCCTCGGTATCACCATTCTTGATGTAGGGATAGTGCTTAAAGTACGACTCTGCCTCAATGGCCTCCTCAATCGTAAGGATGCTCGGAAGGTCTTCATATTCGACCTTGACAGCCCTCATACCTTCCTCGGCGAGTTTAGCAGTAGTCGCCAGAATCACACCAATCGGTTGACCAGCGGTAGTAACTTCATCAACAGCAAAGAAAAGCTCATCGGACTTGGGTTGCCCCCACCAATTTGCCTGGGGGTTAGGAAGATCCGTGTGGTCTACGTAGTCGACAACGCCCGGAATTTCCAGTGCAATGGACGGATCAACGCTGAGTATCTTGGCATGGGGTTTGGTAGACAGGACCATACAGGCGAATAACTCATTCTGCTGCATTGGCATATCATCTGTGTATTGTGCCTCTCCCGTAGACTGCTTCAGCGCCGCAACATGCGGAGTCGCTCGTCCAAGAATCTTCTGTTGATAGGTGACAGAAGTCTCAAGATCTTTTGCTCCTGTGGAAATTGCTCTCTCAATCTCAGAAACAACATCTGGATCTAAATCTGAAGCCTTGACATCGAGTCCTGAGAGTACATCGTAGTAAAATCTGTAGAAGAAGCCCAGAGCCAAAGACTTCCTGTAACTAGCCATACCTCCAGGAACTCCAAATGGCAAGTCGAAATCCCGCTCCAGTGCGCTCATGACGCCCTCTAGAGTTGCGGGGTTCGTGAACTTTTTGCCAACCAAAAATGCCTCGGCATTCTTCGCTGAGACAGTCATAGCTGCCATACCACCAAACACAAGATTTGCGCTGACCACATCATTGGTCTCAGAAAGGGTCACGCGTAACGCGGAGTTCACGATGGCAATATCATCATCCTTCCGCTTGGCCTGCTTGTAGGCTCGCATGTACTCTCCCTGCGCCTTCGCTGCTGGAATTCGCAAGCTAGCGATGATCGCGTTGGGAGCGAGGGCGGTCTTTCTGTATCCTTGGAAGAATTCGGTCATTGGGATTTCAGTCTCGGCTTCAAGTGACTTAGCCACAAGAATAGTGTTGGTGGCTACCAAAACTGGGTTGAGATCAGAGATGGGCGATGCAGTGGCCAAGTTACCCGCCGGAGAAGCGACATTTCGGATCTGTCGCCCAGCAAAATAGAGCAGCTGCTTCTTGATCGCTCTGAAAGGTTGGCCTCTAGCATCGCCGTATTTCTCTATCGCTTGATCGCATATATGTTCAAGGTCTGTTAAAGACACATTTGCGCCGATTTCCAAAAAATCGTCGTGCAAGGTAAATTGTCGCAATTCGGGGATATCTCCCAGGTAGACGGAGGCCGCGTATCGCATCGCCTTGAACTTAATCTCAATCTGCGTCTCCGTGCTTCCACCGATTAGTTTGGCGTCTGGGTGGACGTTTTTAATCTGCAACAGTTGCGCGACAGTCACTGGTCGATACCACTTCTTCCTCTTGTTGCCATATGCTAAGGGCCGATATTCGTGTTTCCGCAGGGCGGCAGGGAATATTAATTCTGTGTCTGGATTGTACGGCTTAAATTCCGGCGCAGGAAATTTGTAATCGACTGTCTCGTTCTCGGCATTGTAGGTGGAAGGCCCTTTGCAGCAACCACCGGAGCCTTTTTTCTCCATGCAGCAGCCCGACCCACCATTGGCAGAGGCTTTTCCGCAGTTGTTGTTCGAGTTGAAGCTCTGAGCAGCATCTAGAATAGGTCGGTAACCCGTGCAGCGGCAAAGATTTCCATCGAAGGCTTCTTCAACATCATGTTCCGAGGGAGACGGGTTGTTTCGCAGCAAGGCATAGAGAGACTTGAAGCTATCAGTCAACTTCCGACCCCTTCCAAAAAAAATAAAGAATCAAGCGAAAGGACCATGTTGGCATACCATGACAATTCCAGGAGTACAGAAACCACATTGACTTCCATTACCGACCGCAATCCGCTGCTGGATCGCATGGGGGTCCTTCATATTTCCAATCCCTTCGACTGTTATAACGTGTTTTCCATCAATGCTAACGAGTGGAGCGATGCAGGCATTCACGGAGGCATGGTAGATTTTCTTCGTTGTAGGATTGATATGGGAGACGACCTATTGACCGTATAACCATCTGGTTAGCACCAAGTGCGTAACGCAATATAGTTGACTGAAACTCACCACAGTGCAAGCACCACAGCCTCCCTCGGCACATCCAAGCTTTGTGCCAGTCAACCCAATACCCCGCAGGTATTCGAGTAGAGTCACTTCCGGGTTGGTCGTGTCTATCGCAACCTTGGTGCCGTTGAGATAGAACCGAATAGTGTCATCCCAGTCCTCAGTCAGTGCGGACAGGCTGGTGAGCTTCTCAACTGCGACCGTGGAGTCCGTCTCTAGGATTCCCGGCGCCATGGTGGAAATGTAAGGTTGAAATTTAGAGGCTTTCAAGGGCGACTTCAGGTGTGCATCTTGCTTTTATAGCGAGTTAGGTAATTCCACGATCTAAATTTATTACTAAAATGAAGTCACGATTCAGTATCAAAGGAGGGGAAGTATACGTAGGTAGACGATGAGATCTGTTTCTCCAGAGTTTCGATAACAGCCCCCCACTTTGAGATTATTTTAATCGCGGGGATCGCCACAGTCCGATGGCAAGTCGGATGACCGTCGGGTTCCGCCTTGGCAGACCAACCTTCGACCTCGGGAAGTGTCACGGGTTTTGAATTATCACAATATCAATGGCCTAATGAAATTTCTATATCTGAATTACGCCAAACCAAAACTAGGATATACAGTATATGAAAGAAAATAGTCTGTAGATGGCCTAAATGCAAGCTCATGGCCTCGAGCCAGCAAAAGGTTTCTCTTCCTCCTCCCACTTCTGGCGTTCTACAATGCTTCGGGCCCTAAGAATGGAGTTAGCAAGAGACTATGAAGGACATGAGCCAACGACTTACCGATAGGCCTTAACAAAACGCCAAACCTCTGTGTCTGCAAGGTTCCAAGCCTCAACAACGTCCTTGACATTGATGGGTTTCGTTCCCTTGGTCTTGATTACCTCGCGGGCCTTTTGAATCAGTTCATATTCTTTGCCGACTCCTTGCTCGCTTGGTGTGTGATCCTGCGCGCTCTTGGCGGTGTCTTTGTCGTTCTCGGTTGCGGGATCAATCTTACCCCCACGAGGGATCTTAAACCCAAATTGCCATTCAAACTCGTCCAAGAGTTCTGAGGGGAGACTCTGGCCTGCCTGTGCAGGGAGGGATTCCACTGTCATCCACAAAGAAGTCCCGACAGCATCATCGCCTGCGACAACCTGCTTAAAGATAACTCCCCGGTATGAAGAACCCAATTCGGGCCCAAGGTGTTCCTTGGTCACCTCAGACAACCATGCGTCGCGCTCGGTCTCCCGGCGAACTTGTGGTGTAGTGATCTCCTCTGAGTTCTTCTGCAGGCTAACAAGGGTGTAGGGGTGAGGAAGGGTGCCAATGGTGAACAGGAAGGTAGTATTCTTATATGTCGAAGGCTGGCTGATACGCATGGGTTGTTTCGCAGACCCGCATGGGTGACATTCGGGTTCATTCGGTGGACAAGAGTCGGGAATGGGCGACTCGGGGCACTGGCTGAGGGCCTTTGCCAGCCGAAGGGCAGGTTCCACCAGCGCGGTAGTGTGCTGAGGGAATGGTTTCAGCACGGCCAGTCCGGCGGGGAAGGAGCTATGGAAGTGATTGTGCAGGTGGGCGTTGATCAGTTGAACAAGAGCCCGCTGGCCACTCGCAGGGTTCTGGGTCATCTTTTCATGCACGGAGGAGTAGCGAGAGGTAATGGCTGCAGATTTATAGAAGGCCAAAGCGCTCGGTGGCTCAACCTTGAACGATTCCGGTGAAATCAGATCAATAAAGGACTGGGTTTTATCCTCGAGCTTCTGCACTGCGGTCTGAACAGCCGCATCGATCCGCGATTTGTCCGCTGCGTAGAGACCATTCTTAAGGTTTTCAAATCGGGTAATTGACTCCGGGACACTCCCCTGGCGAAGATAGGAGAGCATGGGATCATCATAACGCGCCATGGGGAAGCAGTGGAAGTCGGCGAGCAAGCCGGTACCCATATGCCCCCATGCAAGCCAGGCGAACACCTCGTTCTGTGTCTTAGGCGCGAGTTTCAACTTCTGAACAATTTCATAGTTGGGGTTTTTCATCGCATCGCCCGGAGTCAATACCACGGGCTTGAATCCTTGCGCAAACCATGCCCGACGCCACGCGAGAAGCAATTCCGCGTCAGCATTCTGCAAGTCCTTGAGATCCTTGCCATTGGATTTGTTGGGGTTATATTTCGCATCGTAGTATGTGTAGATCGGTCGACGTTCGCGAAGGGGAGGGAGGACGGAGCGATTCTCATCCAATGTGATGGCAGAGGAGAATGGGTTCAACCATTCAAGGGTGCTGTACCATTTCGACTCGCCGTGTGTGCTGTTGTTCTGTTCCTCGGGCTGCTCGTGGGATGGAGGGCGGAACGAGGGAAGGTGGAAGTTGCTTAATGACGGTAGTTTTGGTGTGGGCACAAACTTGGCTGGGCCTGTGGCTGGTTGCTCGGCATCAGGAACCGGAGAGGACGAGAAAATGAAAAGTAAAAGAGCGACAAAAACAATTACAGACAGGAGAGCTGTACTCCTGTGAGGGATCATCTTTCCAACATTCAAATCAAATCAAGAATTGAAGAAGCAAATGTGGCTTCAAACCGCGATGCTTCTCCTGAAACTCCGGGCCAATCCAGTCTTGGCAACAAAATCTATGAAGACAACTCAACACACTACCATCTAAATGTTTTAGACTGGATTGATTTCGCCCTGGCTTCGAATGATGAACAAAATAAAAAGATAGAACCTTTGATAATAATCATTCAAGCTAGGACATTCCTTGCTTGCCTAAGGTTGATCTCACCCAATGATGACTCAGCTAATGCGTTGGAGATGACCTCATCCGGAGAGTGACCCGTGAGCCTCTAAAAGCTCTGGAGTATAAAGTATGGATACTAGTAATGGACATTTGTATCTCGGGCGCAAAAGCTGTGTTCGTTTAGAAGCAACTAGAAGTGACTAATGGACACTTTATGTCTCCGTGGGTAGCTATATTTGACCCTAGACCAGTGGAGCTATAGGAAGGATTTTTATGATATATATATATTACTTCTACTAAACCATACACGTAGGGTTGGTTGAGATCTTACTCTCCGCACCGGCTACATAGGATATTAATATACTCAATGTGTCAACATATGCAGTGAGAATATTAGACGAAGATGAATAGTATCCTTGGACTTGCACGGAGTACAATAGTTATACAACACCCCCATTCTGCCGGGCTGGAGAAACCTAAACTCCGACGCCACCCCACCATGTAAAAGGCGGTGAATACTATGTGGGGAAAATAGCTAATCAGTGCCCCAACTCTCATTGGCAGAAATAGCGGCGAGATCGGACTTTTCCACTATGGGGGGGTAATTTTAATATTGAGTCATCGTGTCTTTCATTCTCCAACTCTTTTCACATACTGCAATCATGGCTGTAGGAACGGCCTCTTTGCAGGACCGCCTAGAGATATGGGCACAAAGGTTAAATAACCTGACTGTCTCTCCATTGACTCGCGATTATCCCGATGCACAGAAGCCCGACAGCAAGAGAGTCATTGAAGCTTTTGAGTCTCTTCGTCTCCCCAGCGAGAAGCTTTCGGGGTCATCCGGCTTCACTGCTTTCCTGACTGCCTTCATTATTCTGGTAGCGCGATTGACTGGTGATGAGGACATCGCTGTGGGCACAAACTCCAACGAGGATGGCCGTGCATTCGTCATCCGGGTCCCCATTGATACATCGGAGTCGTTTGCCCAGCTCTATAAGAAAGTAGACAAGGTATGTATGTATGTTTCTTGCTATAAAGCCTAACGCTAAAAGACTTGTAGGAATATAAGGATGGCTCTTCCCAAATTGTGCCCTTGGGCAGCCTTCGCTCGTACATCCAGGAGAAATCCAAGTCCGAACGCACCCCGGTCCTCTTCCGATTCGCCGCGTATGATGCCCCTGCTGCCTCACAAGATTACCCTGCAAACACCTTCGATACTACTGATCTAGTGGTTAACGTTGCACCGGGTTCAGCTGAGGTCGAATTAGGTGCATACTACAACCAGCGTCTCTTCTCAAGTGCTCGCATTGCTTTCATTTTGAAGCAACTCGCCAGTATTGCTAGCAATGCTGCTGTCAACCCGGACGAGGCTATCGGACGTCTTAACTTGATGACCGAAGATCAGCGCGCACTCTTGCCCGACCCAACATCCGATTTGCACTGGTCTAACTTCCGTGGTGCCATCCACGACATTTTCACTGCCAATGCGGAAAGCCACCCAGACAAGCTGTGTGTGGTTGAAACTCAGTCAGCCAACTCCCCTCACCGCGAGTTCACCTATCGCCAAATCAACGAGGCATCCAACATTCTCGGTCATCATCTAGTACGCTCTGGCATTCAGCGAGGAGAGGTTGTCATGGTTTATGCCTACCGTGGTGTGGACCTGGTGGTTGCCGTTATGGGAATTCTGAAAGCCGGTGCAACTTTCTCCGTTATTGATCCTGCCTATCCCCCGGAACGTCAAAACATCTACCTTGATGTTGCCCGTCCCCGCGCTTTGGTGAACATTGCCAAGGCTACAAGAGATTCAGGTGAATTATCGGACATCGTGCGTACTTTCATTGATGAGAATCTTGAGCTCCGCACTGAAATCCCGGCGCTTGCCCTACTTGATGATGGAACTCTCGCCGGTGGATCTATCAATGGCCAGGATGTCTTCGCCAACGAGGTTGCACTGAAGTCCAAGTCTACTGGTGTCGTCGTTGGCCCTGATTCTATTCCGACCCTGTCTTTCACATCTGGCTCGGAAGGCCGGCCGAAGGGCGTTCGTGGCCGACACTTCTCCCTAGCTTATTATTTCCCTTGGATGTCTGAGACCTTTAAGCTCACCCCAGACGAGAAGTTTACTATGCTTAGTGGTATCGCTCATGACCCTATTCAGAGAGACATTTTCACCCCATTGTTTTTGGGTGCTCAACTACTAGTGCCCGCTCGGGAGGACATCCAAAACGAAAAGCTTGCTGAATGGATGCAGAAATACGGTGCCACCATCACTCACCTTACTCCTGCTATGGGTCAGATTCTTGTCGGTGGTGCCTCTGCTCAATTCCCTGCTCTTCACCACGCATTCTTTGTGGGTGACATTCTGATTAAGCGTGATTGTCGCTCACTCCAGGGACTTGCGCCCAATGTCAGTATTGTGAATATGTACGGAACAACTGAGACCCAGCGCGCTGTCAGCTACTTTGAAATCCCTAGCTACGCCAGCAATGAGGGCTATTTGAACAATATGAAGGATGTGATTATGGCTGGTCGCGGAATGTTGGATGTGCAGATGCTTGTTGTCAACCGCCATGACCCCACTCGTCTCTGTGCTGTTGGAGAGGTTGGCGAGATCTACGTTCGTGCAGCGGGTCTTGCAGAGGGCTACCTTGGTTCTCCGGATCTGAGTGCGAAGAAGTTCCTTACCAACTGGTTCGTTAAGCCCGAAGTCTGGGTGGAAAAGGACCAGGCCGAATCCAAGAACGAGCCCTGGCGCCAATTCTATGTTGGTCCTCGTGATCGCCTTTATCGCAGTGGCGATCTAGGCCGTTACACGCCGTCTGGAGATGTTGAATGCTCTGGCCGCGCCGACGATCAAGTGAAGATTCGTGGTTTCCGTATTGAGCTTGGAGAGATTGACACGCATCTTTCTCAGCACCCTCTAGTTCGTGAGAACGTGACCTTGGTGCGAAGAGATAAAGACGAAGAACCCACGTTGGTCAGCTACTTTGTACCCGATATGAATAAGTGGGCCTCATGGTTGGAGAGCAAGGGCCTGAAGGATGACGACTCTGACTCTGAGGGTATGGTTGGTCTGTTGCGACGCTTCCGCCCTCTCCGTGATGATGCTCGTGAGCATCTCCGGAGTAAGCTCCCTACATACGCAGTCCCGACCGTTATCATTCCCCTTAAGCGCATGCCTCTGAACCCGAACGGCAAGATCGACAAGCCCGCACTTCCATTCCCAGACACTGCAGAGCTGAGCGCTGCTGCACCCCGCCGCCGCTCCTCTGCGATGCAGACTCTCTCCGAAACCGAGCAGACTCTGGCTCAAGTCTGGGCCAAGCTCATTCCCAATGTGACATCTCGCATGATTGGACCGGATGACTCCTTCTTTGATCTCGGTGGACATAGTATCCTCGCACAACAAATGTTCTTTGAGCTTCGTCGTAAGTGGCGTGTTATTGACATAAGTATGAATGCCATCTTCCGTAGCCCGACCCTCAAGGGCTTTGCTGGCGAGATTGATCGCTTGCTAGCTTTGGAATCATTCACAACTAGCGATGACAAGTCCCTAGCCGTGCAAGCTTCTAATGAGCCGGATGACGAGTACTCAAAGGATGCCGTCCAGCTTGTGAATGAACTGCCTAAGTCATTCCCTCAGCGTACCGAAGCTATGCTTACCAGTGAACCCACCGTGTTCCTTACTGGAGCCACTGGTTTCCTAGGCGCACATATCCTCCGTGATCTACTTACTCGTAAGTCACCTTCCACTAAGGTGGTAGCTCTGGTTCGGGCAAAGACCGAGGAGCAGGCACTTGAGCGGCTTCGCTCCACTTGCCGCGCATATGGTTTCTGGGATGAAGCCTGGACCCCCAAGCTGCAAGCCGTCTGTGGTGATCTTGGAAAGCCCCAGTTTGGTCTTTCCCAGTCAGTGTGGGATGATCTTACCAACCGTGTGGATGCTGTGATTCACAACGGAGCTCTTGTCCACTGGGTCTACCCCTATGCGACACTTAGACCGGCTAATGTCATGGGTACCATCGATGCGCTCAAGATGTGCGCCAGCGGAAAGGCCAAGCAGTTTGCCTTCGTCAGTTCAACTAGTGCTTTGGATAAAGATCACTACGTCCAAGAATCCGAACGTATCCTCGCCGCTGGTGGAAATGGTATCAGCGAAGACGACGATATGGAGGGCAGCAGAGTTGGCCTCGGAACCGGTTACGGTCAGAGCAAATGGGCCGGAGAATACCTTGTCAAAGAGGCCGGCCGCAGAGGCCTGAGGGGAACCATTATTCGCTCTGGATATGTTCTTGGTGATTCTGTCACCGGAACTACCAACACTGATGATTTCCTCATCCGTATGCTCAAGGGTTGCATTCAAATTGGCCTTCGTCCAAATATCTTCAACACCGTGAACATGGTGCCCGTTGATCATGTGGCTCGTATTGTCATTGCCACTGCCTTCCACCCACCTTCGACGGGCGTTAACGTTGCCCACGTTACTGGCCACCCTCGGTTGCGCTTTAACCAGTTCCTTGGTGCCCTGGAGCTTTACGGATACAATGTTCCTCAGGTCGACTACGTGCCTTGGTCCACTTCCCTTGAGCAGTATGTCAACGGCGGTGAGCACAATGACAAGGAGTCTCAACATGCTCTGTAAGTTCCATACTCTTCTCGGCCCGTTAATTGATCCATACTAACCTTCTTTAGTATGCCCCTTTACCACTTCGTTACCTCTGACCTTCCCTCCAACACTAAAGCCCCGGAGTTGGATGATGCCAATGCAGCAACAGCCCTCCGGGCGGATGCCGCCTGGTCGGGCGTCGACGCATCAGCCGGTGCTGGCGTGACCGAGGAATTAGTCGGCTTGTATGCCTCGTATCTGGTTCAAACTGGTTTCCTGCCAGCGCCAACCGTTGCTGGAGCCCGTCCTCTGCCTGCTGCTCAAATCAGTGAGGAACAGAAAAAGACTCTGTTGAGTGTCGGTGGCCGCGGTGGTACATCTTAAAATATAGAAAAACTTATGTACTTATTCTGAATTTTTTTAAAAAAGCATTTAAAGTTCTAAACAAAACAGAACATGGACAAGGTTGAGCCATTTAAAAGGTGGCTTGTGGGAGTATATCCTGATAGTTCACGAGGCGTTCGTGTCTGCACGAAAATGCCCGATTCTTCTGCCCCCCTTCTGTACCACTCGGGACTCACCGTTTCCCCTCCCCACAGTTTACTCAGCTGATTTATATAGTCCTAACAATATCCTCCTTCCTGTTTTCTATATTCTTTCTATATCTCTCTCGACTGTTAATATTCCATGGTTGAAGGTAAGTGGATGTTTTTGCGCGTTCTTGGCAATTTAACTTCCCGAAGTTTTCATGCTTTGTTTTTTCTACTTCCACACGCCGACCACAGCTGTCAGAGCTCTGTGAGAAGTAATGGATGGGCATTAATTGCCCCCCTGATCATCCGTATAATCCTCCGGTCTCTCTCAGAGTCGTCCTTTCCCTTCGCCAATCCTTGTCATATCCCACCTTCCTCCCTTTTCCCCTCTATGGGTGCGAGACTCATCGGCCGATCCGGTTTCATTTCGCATACAGCAGAGGCCTCTCAGTACTCACTGGGGTGCTAATGTCTCAGTCTCAAGTGACGCGCAGCATGGCTGTCTCAGCGTCTCACCCTTTTCAGCCTCCACACCCTTCTCCTGCGCCGGTCACAAACAATGCCAGCGCAGAATAACCCTCGAGCTTGGACACACGTCCCAAGCGCAAGACACAGACTGACATCGTTGGTGCGGATCTCACAGATCGATATGCGGCAGGCCTGCGCCTGAACAAGGAATGGGCCGCACAGAAAGCCCGCGACCACCCTCAACTCTTCCCTACCCTCGCCTCAGGCCAAAAGCCACAGATTCTATGGATCGGATGCTCCGACTCGCGTTGTCCAGAAACCACCTTCCTGGGCCTCGAGCCGGGTGACGTCTTCGTACATCGCAACATCGGCAACATCCTCCACCCCGGCGACCTCAGCTCTTCCGCCGTTATCGAATACGCCGTGCAATACCTGCGCGTCAGCCACGTCGTGGTGTGCGGTCACACTGCCTGCGGTGGCATCTCGGCCGCGATGGGTAACAAGAACCTGGGTATTTTAGACCCATGGTTGTTCCCCCTTCGCCAGCTGCGTGAGCGCAACCTTAAACTTCTGCAGTCAATGCCAACTGATGAGGCGGCCTCGAAGCTGGCTGAGTTGAACGTTCGGGAGGGCTTAAACATCGTCAAGCAGAAGAGTGTTGTGCTGAATGCCATCCGGGAGCGGGGACTCGAGCTTCATGGCTTGATTTATGATGTGGGATCGGGTGTCCTCAGTGAGCTGGACACTGAGGATTCGGAGGAGGTTATCAGGGCTCGTTTGACGGCTTTCCATACGGAGTGAGTTAGCAGGGTGTTTGAAATTTTCGGCCGAAGGGCCAATTCATGTAAATAATAGAACATAATTCTCTTCTCTAGTTAGCGACAATTTAAGAAATGATATACATAAGCATACAAAATATCCCCCTTTTTTAGCCCTAAAAGGGGATAGAGTGGCATGATGTGGGGAGCTTCGGGGTAACGGGCAGATCTTGTCAGATCTGAGACAAACATCCCATGGATTTTATATGATATACACATCCAATCACAGTAAGCGCCACAACTCACAGCTACTCTGCAACTACTCGAACTTGAGTACCTCCTAATCTACTAATACACACTTTTCCATCGAATTACACTAACATGGACTTTGAATATGGTGTACAGTTAATTACCAAACACCCCGTTGCTGGGATTGGATCCATTGCAAATGTTCGATTCCTTTGGAAACCTCAAGCCCGTTCGAGATTACCCTCGGAAGGACAGGGAACTCTTTGAGTACAGGGCCTTCAAATACCTTCGAATATCTTTTCAACAATCATAATAGCCGATTATTACCCAAGGACAGCCAGACAATGGGAGGAACGGCTTAAATTGAGCTCAGATCACTAAAGAGAACCGAGCATAAAACAGAAACACGTCACAGATTTGAGGAAGATCTTGAGCTGGTTGCAGTAGATATTGGTGAATTGGCTTGCTCGTTATTGCAATATGGAAACATGATTTGGCTATCTAATTCAGACTCTGTCAAAGAAGTGTCTAGTAGTAAAATATGTAAGGTACATAAATGAAGGTGTAATTATGTAGTAATATACATGTACGTGTAATGACAACCCTCTTCCTTCCTTCCTTCTCTCACTTAATTTTCCCTACTGAAACCTCCTTCCTTAATTCTCTTCTCTAGTACTTGACAGCATGATCGAAGCGTCAGATGGAGTTGGTAAGTATATGGCCCTTTCAGCATTTGACCATTCATATAGGCTAATCATAAAAGCCAACGATGGTACTACAGCACCTGAGGCCAAGGATATCCAGTATGAGCCTATGGGCACACTCTGTGATTTCCGCACCCTCTACCAGACAGAGCCCGATGCATATGGCAAACATTCATGGGTCAAAGAACCACCCCTCGACTTGCCTGAGCCCGTCGAAGATGCAGAGTCAGCACAATATGCGCTTCTTGTGAGAAAGCAGAAGTGCTATGATGGACGCAGAAGCTTGTCTATTCATTCGATCGCAGTGCAGAGCGAGCGTCTTAAGGAGTTCTTGAAGCAGGCCCTGAAGAATTACCCTGGTGTCACACCAACCTTGCAGCGCCTCGAATTCAAATCGCCTTTCCGGCCTTTTGTTCATCGATGGGAAGCAATTACCAAGTTCCGAGTTGAAGAGCAGGATCCAACAACTAAGGCTCATGTGGAACTGTTCTACCGCATCATGGACGAAGAGCTCAGAGACGTGATTGACCGCAAGAAGGACCTGATTGCCAAAGGGGTCATTACCCACGATTTGGCTTGGACAATCCTGGAACCTCAAGATGTGGTCCTTTCCTCGAGTGGTGGGCTACGTGCGTATTCGCTCACACACGAATCGGAAGCTGGCCTATCGGAAACCGAGTATTTCACAGTCCAATACGTTGACTTTGACGGAAGCAAATTCGGATACGTATCCACGGGGTTCGAGATACCCAAGTTTGCGGGCACGCTACCAATTACCTCCTTGCCTATCTTCCCACTCAAATACCACCCAGAAAAAGACATGGTTAAAGATTTATTGGCCGCACGGGGCGAGAAGTGGGAAAAGTACAAGGGGTACCATTTCAAATCCTATGAGAAGGCTTCAACCAGCATGGACCCCGAAAGTCGGGATAACAATTTGAGGGACACCAAACACTTTGTCAAGAGTCGCGTCATCATCGACGCCGAGGGATACAAGCTTTCGGGGCGCATGCGTGCGCTCAGTAGATTTGACGAGCAGATTGGTGGAGAGCTGGACAATGCCCAGCGCCTCATTGCAACTCCAATACTCTATGGATATTCTCTAGATTACAGACAATGGGATTCATTCCACGTGGATGGTTTGAAAGACATTGAGTGGGATGAGCAGGCCTTCGATTCACTAGTCCTACCGCGGGAGCAGCGGGGGCTCAAGGAGGTGATCTTGGCCGTTGCGAAGGCTCACTCCAACAAAGTGGATGCATTTGACGATGTCGTTCGGGGCAAAGGCCATGGTTTCATTATACAGCTCAGTGGTCCTCCGGGTGTCGGAAAGACTCTTACTGCGGAGAGCGTTGCCGAGGTCATGAAAGTGCCTCTTTATGTCATGAGCGCGGGTGATCTTGGGGTTGACGCTAGGGGGTTCGAAAACAAATTGACAGACATCCTGCAGATGATTCCGAGGTGGGGTGCTCTTCTATTGCTTGATGAGGCTGATGTCTTTATGGAAACCCGTGATTCAGCCAATCTCGCTCGCAATGAACTTGTCTCCATCTTCTTGAGGATGATTGAATACTACGAGGTAAGCTTGAGATCATCAACGCCAGAAGATATGGGGGAAATACACAAAAAGGACATGTTACTGATCTTCTATCTTCTCTCCAGGGTATTCTCTTCTTGACCACCAATCGTACACAGAATATCGATCCTGCCTTCGGGTCTCGGATCCACCTCTCCCTCACTTATAAGGAGCTTGATGTGGAATCCAGGCGCCAGGTTTGGATACAGTTCCTAAACCGCTCATCGAACAATGAGGCCTTTACGGACGAGCAACTTAACCAGGTGGCCGAGTTGCAACTGAACGGTCGCCAGATCAAGAATGTCATCAAGACAGCCAGTCTGTTAGCTTGGTCCAAGGAACGTGAGCTTCGATATGAAGATCTGAAGATGGTGCTTGCTCTGAGAAATTCGCAAAAGTAATGCCAGATGAGACAATGGGGCATATTCCATACTTATGAGAATGTTAGCTATTAGCCACAGAGTATCCGAATTTCCCAAAAAAAAAAGAAATTTGTTTTTGGCTTGTTGTCAGTAATTTTCTTCCAATAATATGCACTTACGAGGTTCACGCGTATTCTTCCGCTGCTATCCGCCTTCCGAGTACGCCTTTCCGAGTACGAAGGGCCAACAACACCTATGGAAAACACTTAACATCAGCCAAGTTTCATGTCCATATTTGACTTAGCGCTTAACAATGCCAGTGTCCCATAAATTTCCGATAGGGTCCGTTCCCCCTGAACCAGCCTTGGGATACGGGGGGCTCTTCGTTTAGCCTCGCAAAATGGCCCACAACGCAATGTTGAACTTTGACAAAGCCCCTCTAGGGCTGATCCCAATGCCGATCAAAAAAGAAAATATGAACGTTAAAATATCAAAACCGATCAGAACATATCAGAACACGTCAAAACACCCTCATCTCCAGGGCTCCAGGGCTGAGGGAAGACCCCCTGAGCCAGCGCCACCTTGTCTTGACTAATGCACACCCACACGATCCGATGATTTGACAATATGCATGGGGCACAACTCCGATAGTATGCTGTGGAGCACGCGAGCAGTCAATTTTCTTTTAATTTTCTCCTTTCCCCCTTATATTGTACAGTGTCTATATCTATACAACGGATTGGAAAACAGGTGAGGAATTCCTCATGTTGGCTGCTTTTTTTGTTGGGTCATTATGATGGGCACTCGTTTTCATCATCCGCAGCGATTGATTTTGTCTGTTTTGGTGCTTTCTGGTCTCTGCTCCAAGTTACTTCACATATACCAACATCGATCTCTTCCTCTATACCTTTTGGCTCTCTATTTTCCAACCTTCTTTATCCAGGAGCTCCTTCTATTCATTGCAGTATGGATTCTCTTATATACAACCTCCGGTCGGTGGTCGGTGGCCGCCGTTACCAGTTCAGCAATTGTCGCGTGGGTTCATCTATTCCTAAATGCGACGGGCAATATTATTGACTTCTACCCTCAGGTGCATTGACTTGATAGCAACGGCGTCGCAAGTTAGTTTCTATTCCCAGACCGGCAGCGAAATTCGATGGGATGCGGCTAGGTCCGTGGGCGCCAGTCGGCAGGGAATGAAGTTGATATTGAGCGGACTGGTGCCTATGGCTGCCACTACAACAGTGATCTCGGTGGCTTCCTGGCTTATGGCCCAGGGGATCTGGAATTTCATGACCCGCTGGCTATGCTCCCTCCATAAACTCGGAGACACCACTTCCGGTGTGTTGCCAGGCCCCTCAGATCTGAGGAATCTGGTGTCAAATAGACCTCGGCTTTGGACGATTGTGGGTACTGGAGTAACGATCGGACTCTGGCTGATCCGACCATCAATCCCATATAATCATATGACGGGAGCTCTGCCCTTCACCATGCTCGGAGAACAATCTCGGGCTCGTCGCATGACCATCGAAACATTCCCGCTACCTGAACTGCTGGCAGAGGAATATCGGGAGCCTGCCAATGGTCACTACAAGGGGTGGGCACCGACATTGGACGACTCGGGTAACACTGCCTATGGAAACAATAAGCCAGCCTGGGCGCACGGCCCTCTTCCTGCTGCGTTTGAGAGGTGGATTGTAAAGTCCGATGCAAACACGACTGGAGTTAGTTTGCAGGCGTCTAACTCGACCGTTCAAAACGTGTCCAAGAGAAGCGAAAAAGAATCCGGTTCTAAAAACCAGAACAAAACATCCGAACCGCGACACTACTTCTATAACCCTGTTCAAGATCCTATGAGGATAAGCAACCTTGACCTGGAACCACTTGGTCCTCTGCAGGAGGCTCTGAAGGACCATGCCATCCCGATCAACCATATCATCTTTGTGTTCTTGGAGAGCGGCAGGAAGGACCTGTTCCCCCTCAAAAACGACTCTCGCTTGTACAACCAAATCCGTGATTCATATGAATTATACGGAGAGGAAGATGAAGCCGACCTACATGACAAACTGTCTCAGCTTACCCCAGTGGCAGAGATGCTTACAGGGGAGCAATCCGGCTTCAGCTCCTTTCTTAACTCAACGAATACCGGACTAGGAGGTCTCAGCTTCGACGGGATATTGTCAGGGAGTAGTCTCTCTGCTAAATCGCGTCTTGTCAACTACTGTGGTCTCGGACCGCTCCCGGTGGACTTTATGCATGAAAATGATATCATTCCATACCAGCCAAGTTTGATGCACATCATGGATCTATTCAACCAGCGTAAGAATTCTTCTCGCTTTGAGAATTCCACCGACAGTCACCTGGAACGGGAATGGCAAACCATCTATGCACAGTCTGTCACTGGGGAATTCCAGGCTCAGACCAAACTTATGGATCTGCTCGGTTTCAGCCAGACATTGTACTCGGAAGACATTGATGTGGAGGAGGCGAAATACTTCCGTGACGACATGGAAAAGATCAACTATTTCGGGTATGTTGTCAAGCAAAATGCCTTCGCAGCTGTATCTGTACAAATACTAACTTGGTACAGTTATCCCGAAACCGAGGCCCGCCCATACATCAAAGATATGATCGACGAAACACTTCGTCAGAACAAGAGACTCTTCCTTTCACATTTCACCAGCACGACTCACCACCCTTGGGGTACACCCGAAGGCTGGGAACGAGAAGAATATTTCGGGGATATCCACAAATCACAACACGAGCACATGGATGCCTTCCTCAACGCAAACGGCTTCGTCGACGCATGGCTTGGCGAATTAATGAAGATGATTGGAGAGGCCGGTATTGCCAACGAGACCTTAACGGTCTTCGTGGGAGACCAGTACGTGCATTTCCCATCCCTGACCAACAAACCTGACATCTAACCAACGAAACAGCGGCCAAGCATTTGCGGAAGACTGCTCCGTCACAGGAACCTACCACAACCCACACATCAGCAACTTCCGCGTGCCCCTAGTATTCCACCATCCTTTATTACCCCGCATGCACCTTAATGTCAACGGCAGCGCCGTATCCATCCTCCCCACAATTCTCGATCTCCTCGTGAACACCAACTCCCTCAACGCAGATGACACAGAAATCGCCCTGGATCTGATGAACGAGTACGAGGGCCAGTCACTCATCCGGCCGTATCGCACCTCACACAATGGCCGCGAAGCCTGGAACATGGGCGTTATTAATGCCGGTGGCTCGATGCTGAGTGTTGGCTCCGCGGCTGTGCCATGGCGCCTCAATTTGCCATTGAACAATGACTTCGAGTACCGGTTCACGGACTTGAATAAAGACCCATATGAGCTTGAGCCTGTCACGGGCTGGACTATGGGGTCGCTTGCTGCGGAGGTTCATTCCAAGCATGGGCCAGAGGCCTTTGATTGGGCTCAGAAGGCTGAGAAGGTTGGCCTTTGGTGGGTTGCGGAGCGGAAAAAGCTTTGGAATTATCGTGATCCTGACGAGTGAGATACCTACGATTGCGATACCTCGTATTTTGTTTTCTTTTTGGTTCTTGGAGCGATTTACATAGTGTGCATTCTAGGGTGGGTGTATGTCTTTTTATTTTTTTTTTTAAGCGGCTCACTGCTGGCTACCCACCGTCTATTGGATTATTGGATGTGTGTAATATTTGGGTTGAGTAGACCTACTGTATATAAACAAAATATAATATCGGTTTGCTATTCCTATCGATTCTAGGCCAAATGGCAACAGTCAACACATCCATCAGATTGGATACTACATGTACCTATGCGTACCGGATTTTCCCTGGCGGGTGGGGTTTTTATATTTGGGCTGCCGCTGCTTTAATGAGGGCGCTAGACTTAGACTCTCAGAGTAGATATCAGCACGAGCTCAGAGTCAGTGATATACTTAGACTAGTCACGTGTATGATGACTGATTGTATGTAGATAACTACTCATTGGATGCTCACTGATTACTTAGTGACACTCTATGTCAAATCAGTGAGCAACTCTGATTACTCAGACTATACCTTTAATAGAACAGCCCTATAGGGCCGTTTATACTGTGATGTCTAGTTCGATAATAGTATCGTACCTACCCTCATTTTCTGAACCACCCTATCTTATCAAGAACGTACGCTATAACCACAGGGCGCGGAAAAAAGTAGAGGGCTTCGTCTTTTTATAATGTTACGGTCAAGAGTTCTTTCTGGTCTCTTATAGAGAGTGGCTCGAGCTCAAAATCTTAAATATAAAAGCAAAATGTATACTACCCCTAGTATATTGATCATTCACGCGTTTTCTCTCTAAGCGTCTCTTACTTTATATATATTCAATATCTTACTCCGTTATTTCGAATATATCTCCTGGCTCTATAAGGTATTGTACCGAATATAGGCAGATAAGACTTTTTGCAAAGCGCGATAAAATCGCTAAGGAGAGACGCCGTCTATAGCGGGAAAAAATGGTTATATTCCTAGAGCCTATAGAGAGGAGGACTTAATTCGGCAGAAAGATAAAAGGCTCCCTAAGACTAACAAATTATATTAAGGAACTATAAACCTCTGGCTCGAGTGAGTTAAGCTGTATATGAAGTAGCAATCCCTTCCTATTTATACATTCTGCTGACCTTTCTTTAGTTTCACTGCAGATCCGGAGAATAGGTTTGAATATTACAAAACTTCCCTTGGTTCTCCGGCTCTAAATTATGAGATGATTAAGGCGTACATTGGCTGGTACGTAGGTTCTACTTAGGGGCGACTGAATGACGATGGGCTACCCACGGTAAGAACCGTGAGTGCGTATGCCGAGCAATTCTTTGGTGGATTTGAACAATTCACAAAAACTAAAATCGTCCCGGACGATCGAAAGGAAATAAAATCGGTTGGTTTATTCGTAACTTCCCCTCTGAGATTATTATAAACAAACCTCGATATAGTGGATCAAAAAATCATTGACGGTAGATAGTATCGTTGTGGACTAAAAGAAAGAGAAACTTAACTTCATAAAACATGATTTTTTGAGAACAGTTTTATCTGATGACATTGAGACTATATATGATCTTGTGCTAAGCCAATTTCAGCAAGAAATTGATGACGACCCCGAACTAGTGCCTGAAGTGCCCTTGGTTCCAATGAATGAGGCTATAAAAGCATTGGAAATGCTTTGTTTATATGAAGAACAGCAGGAGCAAGGTGAACCCCAGTTTATTACTAGCCTACATAACATGGATCGTCCGTGAAATACTAAGGTGGAGGACTTTAATCGTGCTACCAAAGATATAGCATCGCCTTTATATTACACAGCCCTTTTGGGTTTAGAGAACATCTTAACTAACCTTGGAACGAATCTTCCGGGGGGATGCAGCGTACTTTCGGACGTCAATGCTCAAGGTGAAGTTTACGGCAACGCGCTCCAGGCAGCGTCTTTTGGAGGGCATGAGAATGTGGTTCAGAGGCTCCTTGACAAAGGTGCCAACATTAATGCTCAAACTGGATATTACGGCAACGCGCTTCAGGCAGCCTCATTTAGAGGCCATGAGAACGTGATCCAGATGCTCCTTGAGAAAGGTGCTAATGTCAATGCTCGAGGGGGAGTTTACGGCAACGTGCTCCACGCAGCTTCGTTCAGGGGCCATATGGACGTCGTCCAGATGCTCCTTGACAACGGCGCCGACATCAATGCCCAAGGCGGAGGATACAACAACATGCTGCAGACGGCATCCGCTAGAGGCAACGAGAAGGTTATCCAGATGCTGCTTGACATGAATGTTGATGTCAATGCCTAAGATGGATTTTATATGTAGACATGTCCTTTTCATCATATACAGAGAACAAGGAGTAACTGCTGATATAATGATTGGAGCTTAAGTGCCGATAAATATCAGGTTACTTATCAATCCCCTAGTAGAGGCCTGAATTGTACGAGAGTATCATATAGAAGAATCGCTTATTGTCGGCACCTAGATTGGCTGGAATCTTCGAGATGGACCAGAATTATCCGTTTGTAGGCCTAGTGTATGATTGGAAAGACACTGCTTCAAGCGGCGTCATGGCTGTTACCGCTTAACGTAACTAATCGTCGAGCTACCTCCAAGGGTTGAAGGGCCGTCATATGATCGTCGTAACGCGAAGCTGGGTGACAGGTTACAACATAGGCGCCAAACGGCATAACTCAGTAGAAATGGTCGGCGCTGACTGTGTATTGTGACGAATTCACAGCCATTTCGTTCCTAGCCAAAAGAACTAACACAGTTACCTATTACTATCCCCCGCCAAGTAATATAATGGCTGTCGTCTCTCGCGCTGTTCATACCGATCGATGATATACAATCATACGGTAACCCGTGACGATGAGATATCTTGGATGGCTGAACCATGGACGAAATAGCATTAACAACTCGATGATCGGCAAGCATCATGTGGCGTAAGGATCAGTGACCCCACCCCACGACTTTATTCCGTTTGCAACGCCCTAGATTGGGTGGAGCCGAAACTAGTTGCTTGGTGGAGCATCAACATGGTCGAATCAATGACAATCTGGCGTCTTTCCTCTCTTGATCTTTTCTATTTCTGTACCTAGTGAAGTACTCCTGAGAATGCTAACCCTATTTTATTGTGTGGAATCACTGACACCTTATTCAGCAAAAAGGCCGCCTCCCGCGGTCACGAGAGGGGGCTAAAAAATTACCTAGTTGGTTCGAGCAACATCGGAACCTGTCACCGGAAGAAAATAAGAGACAATACCTTCAATTTTCAGGGCAGGATTTGGCTACAGGAACACTTGTAAGACATTCGGTGAGCTCGGGGTAGTTAACCCTTTTTATATATCTCATAGGCTTTCAAATAGTGGTACTACAGAGATATCGGGCAGATCTAAGACCGTCTAAGCGCAAGAAGATTAAAAATGAGCGAAACCCTATTAGATCAGGCTTCTGCTAGGATGTTGATGTCATCAGCCTTTATTTGGCTACATCATGATTACCTCCAGTCGAAACAGATTGTGATCAGATCATAAAAATATGGATCAAAAATTTGCTGCTTTCGTCTGTTAGACCTAGAGCTGTGATGTCGTCTATTACGCCATCTTAAACCTAGAATTTATTTTCGATTCTAAAAGGGTGAGTTACCTGTCCAGAACTGGATCAACAAGACTACGAAGGCTGGAACGCAACTACATAATAAATGTTATTGATTTCAAATCAAGCGCTTTGTAGCCGCCTACGTCTGCTTGCAAGACAACTGGTTTTCCCCTTAGGAGAAAGATATAGGAGAGGCAGATGGTAGTCATAAGTACGATATATCGCATTAAGTATAAAGTTCAAAAACAGAGTTCTCGGCTTAAGCGGAACCGGATTAGTGAAGGAAAAATAGTAATTAGTACTCGGACTTCGAGATCATCCTTAAGCCTTAATTTTGATCGATCGACCTAGAATTGATTTCATGCCCACTTAATACGGGGAGTCGAATATAAAACCCTCGTCTCAAGCTCGAGGGATGTGCACCAAATAAATGTTAGACTTGAATTTACAGATATCACGTCATAATCACCGAGGCGGCTGAACGCCCCCAAATCTACTCGTGTCCCCGAGCACTCCTGAAAAGTATTAAGGCTGGGTGTCGCTCGCGTCTGAAGCGTGTCCACCAGAATTAAGTCAATTGTGTATTTGACTTCTTTCAGAAAGCAATCATGGTCCGAATTCAAGATTTTGAGGGGATGCAATACTCCCGCGATGGGACTCCAGCTGAGAAACAGGACTACGACTACTTCAACCAGCAATATGCGACCTCAAGTCACGAGGACGATCACAACATGTACCCAGATCTCATCGTTCAGCCGAAACGAGACGAAGACGTCATCCAGACTGTGAACTGGGCCAGAGAGAACAAAGTCGCTATCGCTATCAAGAGTGGTGGTCACCAGTATAGTGGTGCATCGTCTACCAGTGGCAAGAACATTCAGATCGACCTTAGCAACACATACAAGGACTTGATGGTTCTGAATCCCCGCGACCCCATTGACCAGGATAGAGCACTGGTGTACGTTGGCGTCAGCAATCAACTCAAGGACTTCAACGCATATCTCAAGCACAACCAACTATTTGTCCCCCACGGACAGTGCGCTTACGTATGTCTGGGTGGGCATGGTCAGACTGGTGGTTATGGCCAACTTGGCCGTAGCTTTGGCCTTTTGGGCGATCATATCAGAACCATTCGTATGGTCTGTCATGATGGTGTCATTCGAGACGTCTCTAAGGAGAACGAGGCCGAAATTTTTTACGCCGTACTCGGGGGCAGTCCAGGTAATTTTGGCATCATCACGCACTATATCGTCGAAGTATATCAGGCCAAGAGTTACATGGGGACAGTTTCCGGTCCAGGTGGATTCAAGGGACCACATGGTATTAAAGGACTCTGGATCTACTCTCCTGAGGTCCTCAAAAAGCTGCTTACTGCAGTCGCACAAATGGCTGACGATAGCAATGTCCCGCGAGGCTTTGACCTCTGTGTGAGCGTCCTCAGTACCGACTTTCCCGTCACGATGCTATTCCCCACATTGAAGAATGCCGGCGAATGGGAACGCATTCAAAATAAGATCAAGGGAGCCCTCGCGGATAAGTTTCTTGACTGGCTGAATGGCAGCTTCCCCGCTGTCATCGTGCTCTATGCGCAGTGGTGCCCAACCAGCAAAGATGACAAGTATGACGAGAGTGTTGATCAATGGTTCAACAAGTTCCGGGCCCTGAAGGGTTTCTTCGAAAACGAAACCCTTCTCATCAACGAGCTCGAAGAGGACATGTCTCAAATGACTGGAAGATGGATCTTCCCCAAGCAGCGAGAGTTTGATTTCCCTTACGTCAAGCGCACCTACTCTACGAACTCGAAGACTCTCGAAAAGGACGGCTGGGTCGACTATGTGGTTGATCGCATCGACTTGATCTATAACCCGCACCGGTTGCTCGATAATAACCCGGGAGACAAGGAGTACGAAGTCTACACACATTGCAAGCTTTCAGTGCAGATCCAATGCTTTGGAGGCGACAATTCGCGTTTCTATTTAAACAAGGATAACGGCACCTCTTACAGTTGGAGGGACTCATCGGTTGTCCAGACGCTAGACTGCTTTCATGAACCGGGCGACAAGTATAAAGAGTATGCCGAAAAATGGCAGGCCAAGAATGACTCCATTATGGTTGGTCCCTCGAGCCCTTTTAGCAAGCAGGACAGACGTTTGCTCTGGGGGTCTTATGGTGACTGGGACCTGGGGAAGCAGGAGATTTGGAAATGTTATTATGAGGATGCGGACAAGTACCAGACACTGGGTAGGACAAGGGATAAGGCTGATCCCAACGGTACCTTCACTGCAAACCCGTTCGCTATTTCGGCTATTGCAACCAGGGACGCTTAAACTATTAAGATTGCTCAGTGGATAGGTCACTAGTATGGAGGGGCTGAGCTCGCTTAAACAATGAAAATAAATTGTTTGCAGGGATACTTGTTCGTCCAGGGCAAAGGAAAGGGAATGATATGGAAGTGCGACGGTTTGATCATAGTTAACGTATTCGGCAAGCGAGTGGCACACCCCATCCAAAACGCGTCCGTAAATTAGCACTTAGTTAATTCAACCACCCATTATGCCACCAATTCGCTCCCAAAGCTCTAGAAATTCAATAGAGCAAGAGGGTTTGTATTCTCTAAAATAAATGTAAACAATAGTAAGGTATTATAATAACTTAGCATTTTATCTATCTATTTTACGTTAGTTATGCTAGTGTGGGAATTTTTTTTAGTCCCATAGGAGTCCCATAGGACTTCCATGGGCTGTACCGAGGGTGGGTGCCTAGCCCATGGGATCTATGAGCGGGTACCACCCACTATGCCACTAGCTTGACATTTCCCATAGGCACCCTATAATCTTCGGCCCTAAACTAACTAAGATCTAATTCCTGGACGCGTTTTGGGTGGAGTGGCCAGCTGGCTTATATGGCCAGCTGGCTTACCGAATACGTTGGATGAGTAACTTGCTCATTAAGAATTACACTCATTTTACCTCTTGCTCCGCACAGTAAGCTTTTGGTATTAAGTCATACTAGTCTCCCTTTTGTTCATCACATAAAGAAAGAGACCGCTAGAATGAACGGTCACGCTGACGACGCCAGTTCTTTTTGATGGGACGATTGGCGACATAGATGTCCACGTGATGGGGCTAGCGTGCTACAGTTTATTGATGTAGCTTACTCGGGCCGCTCATGCCTATTCTCAGTTCATGTTCAGTGAGTAAATCTGATCGCTCATATGATGATCAGTGAGTGGATCAGATCGCTCACGCGACAGTCAGATGATGCTTAATCACTCAATTTTACTCTGGGGTCAAAAAGCGGCAAGAGGTGAGCAAGCACTAAAATGGAAGGGGAAAGGTCTCGAGTGCCAGACATTATCCGGTACATATGTAAGTGGCGTGCACGGAGTCTATAGAAAGCAGGCAGTATTCAAGGCGGTAACCCCCTGGAAATGCAGATCGTCCTTTTATAAAGTGCCAAGTCAGGGAGAAGTTTCAAGTATGCACTTGAGCATAAATTTCGGAGAATTGTGCTTGTCTGAAATTGGATATGGGGATTGAATGCTAACAACTTTATAATTTGCCGGAGCATAGACAGTGACATTTTTACACTGGAGCCGAGAAGTGCTGACGAGGCCTGGCTTTTGCGATCCACATGAAGATGATCATGGATCTTGGCATGAATAAAGCACCACATTTTCTACGTTTCACCCCTTCGTCAAAGGGGGTCCAATTATAATCACATTTCCTTGGCCCTTCAACCCCTGTCATTGGTTCATGGCCTCCTTCAATCCGCACATATCTTGCCTTGTCTAGACTGACGATGGTCCCCTTTCCTCTTCTCTTCTTCATGACTTCCCTATACCACGCTCCTTAAAGAATGCTGTTTTTGAGCGTTTCATTGCTGTTATGGCTGTGCCAGACCGCGCTGGCGCAATATTCCAGCGATGACCTCATGTCATTCGTTACGGTACGTTCCCCGTATCCCACAAATGCTTTGATCCCGCTAACATCGCGTTCTCCAGCTCCCCGATGTTCGAGCAGTGAAATTCAATGTCCAGTACAAGAACCGCGAGCGAATTAGCCCCGGTTACTGGTTCGTCGCTCCTTACCTACACATGGGCCCCGATCCACCGTCGACCTTGTACGAACAATATCAGATCGGCCCCCATATCTACGATGGAGAAGGAGTGCGTTTACGCCAGTCCCCGGCGATACAGACCCCGACGGCTGACCATATTTCGGATCTAATAGCGCCTCATCTGGACTGGCTCCCAACAATTCGAAAACCGGAATGTCTTCGATTTCAAAGTCGTCAACAGTCTCGGCCCTGACCCACAACTTTCGATGATCTTGCAACCCTCGTGGGATCGGAAAGTAGATTCCGGGTATGGGCTGATTATGACCAAGGATTACCAAGTCGAACGAAAGCTTCCTCTGCGGGCGGATCTCGGAATTTTTGATATCCACGAGTTTAACATTCTGGAGGACGGTAAGACTGCGCTGGTCACGCTCTACCTTTCTCACGAGATTACCCTGGAGGAATTTGGTCGCCCGAAAGAATCTACTTGGCTTGAGACCGGCGGGTACGCTGAGATTGATATCAACACTGCCGAGGTTGTCCAGTCGTGGGACTCTTTTAATCGCATACCCATGCCCGAGACTGTCCATTATACCGCGTATTCTCCAACAGAGGGACTGCCTGGCTGGGATTATTTTCATATCAACTCAGTTGACAAGAATGAAATTGGGGACTACTTGATCTCAGCACGGTTTACGAACACCATCTACCTCATCTCCTGCATGGATGGAAATATCATGTGGCGACTGGGTGGAAAATATAGTGATTTCGAGCAAGATTTCACCTTTTCGAAGCAGCACGACGCGAAGTTTATAGAGTCGAATGGGACACATCATATCATCTCGTTTTTGAACAATGCATCGGACGAGGAATTCAACGAGGAAAATGTGTCATCAGTCCTATTCGTCGAGTTGGATACCGGCGCAAGGCCTATGACCGCTAAAGCCATCCGGCGCTACAACCGCCCCGATCGCCAGCTCTCGAGACTCCGAGGCAATGCCCAGCTGCTTCCGAATGACAATGTGTTCACCTGTTGGAGCAAAGAGGGATATATTTCCGAACATGCCGGCGATGGAGAATTATTGATGACCGCCAACTTCACCTCCTCACGCTATTCATCCTACCGCGGGTACAAATTCGAGTTCACCGGTCGCCCCACGGCCCCACCAGACATGGTAGCATCTGTCTACGGCACCGATGAAACCAACATGGTGACCACGTTCTGGGTCAGCTGGAACGGTGCAACTGATGTCGCAGAGTGGAAATTCTACGCGCAAGCCTCCGAATTCGGGGTCCCTATCCTTATTGGCAAGACCCCCCGATCCGATTTCGAAACCATGTACATTGCCCGCGGATATCTAGACTGGGTATCTGCCGAGGCAGTAGATGCCAATGGCACCGTCCTAGGCAGGTCCGAAATGCACCGAAGCAAATTCCCCGACTGGAAGTCTGTCGGATACAGAGGGAAGTCAAGCGCACCGATTCCGGTTGACCCAGCGATCGTCTACCAAGCAAGCAATAGCGCCGCAGCAGACAATACCGTTGATGAGTCTAACCATGAGTCATCGGGTGCAGTCGATACCCAAACACAGAAGACCATCCAAGTCCTCAAGCATACATACGATACTATCCGCAGGATTAGCGGTATCTTCTCTTTTGTTTTGCTTCTTTGTTTGTTTGCTGGCGTTATAGCAATCTATATGGTCATCCGTGGCTGGCGGGTCCGGTTATACCAGCGTGTTCGCACGGAAGATGGGCTTCCAGGCGAGCGAGCACATCTCGCATCGTCACATGAGGATTAAGTTTCTATGACTTTTGTCAAAAGCATCGACCGCTGTTTACGTTATTTGCGGGTGGTTTTCGTACATTAATTTTCGTGTCTTTGGTGGAATCAAGTCCAATGTGTATATAGTACTGGTTACTAGTTTCATCGAATACCCGGCACACGGTCAACCTTTCGGTTAATGCAGTTGAGATAATCGGCATGGGGTTTTCCCAATGGCAGCCATGTATAGGTGGAAGTTGCTCGACTCATAATACCTCAATCATCATACCCAACCGCGACCTCCGAGCATGAGTGGTGATCCGATTGGCCATGTCACCCGGATACGCTAGTGTCGTCTATTTTTTCATCCCTTGCCTACTAATTTAATCCTAACATCTCATCATTTTTCGACTATTTTTCATTCTCCCTTTTCGCCATAACCGCCGGCGACCTTCACGAGGATATTGGGGCCCGACTGGGGCTATCTCAGTTATCCTAATGCGAAATACTTCGGAATATTCTCACTAATTATCCCTGCCAGCATATAAATCGTGATTTCTTTAAAAATTCACCCGGGTGTGGATCTGAGATCTAGGCCTTGAAACCATCAACCACGCGACCCTGCACGTGGTGGGCGTTGGGAAGGACTACATCTACCCACGATAGCGGTGTACTTGGACTTGAAACGTATCAATCCTTTCGATGGTGGTGCAAGCAGTCCAAGATCGCTCACCGAATCTCATGGTGATACAAAAGATAGGGAATAACCCCTCATGAGGGGTATCATGTGAGGGGAATTCCCAAATAACTATTTCTTTTGAACTTCACAATTCCAGAGTGTCCGAAGCCTAGAGAGTCAGGTCTCGGAGACAATTTGGGCCAACACACCTCAATTTGAAGAATGTCACACAAGATATCTTTAAAATATCTCCATTGAGATCAGTTTTACCCCAATTGGAAAGGCCGTAGTAAAGCGGTACCCCATGTTCCAGGCCCACAAATTTACTTAATAATAACTGGGAAATGTCCTGCCCGCACGGAAGTCCCGGTACAATTCGGGAATAAGTGTGGCATATTCCCGAGAAAATTATTCCCGAGAATTTTTTTCCGTTGTATAGGTCGTGCTGGTTCAAATAATTTTTTTGGCTTTTCTGTCTGATGTTTCTTTAAAGCTCAACCTTGGAAACTCATTTTATTGTCTTCATCCAATTCCATACTTTTATATCCACCATGCCCTCAACGAGCTTATGCCAAGATGAGGCTTGCCCTCCATACAGCCTTATGGATGACTATAGCGAAGGAGCTCACCCACAAATTCTTGAAGCTCTTTTGCGAACAAACTCCACACAGCAAGTCACATATGGAAATGATGAATACAGCATTTGTGCCCGGCAATTGATCCGAAACAAGATCGGTTGCGACGAAGATGAGGCGGATATCTTTTTTGTTCCCAGCGGAACCTCTGCAAACCTCATTTCAATTGCCAGTTGCCTAAGGCCTTATGAGGCTGTAATTACTCTGGACTCGGGTCACATCGCCAGCAAAGAGGCAGGTGCGATCGAGGCAACCGGTCACAAACTTATCCTCGTGCCTGCAGTTGACGGCAAAATGACGCCTACCAATCTCCAAAAGGCGCTCCAGCAAAATCAATTTTATCCTCATATGGCCAAACCCCGCCTACTTTATATCTCTAATGCCTCGGAGACTGGCACTATCTACACGAAACGCGAGCTGAGCAACCTCTCCGCTATTTGCAAAGAATCAAATCTCCTGCTTTTCATGGATGGAGCACGAATCGGCACAGCAATTTGCTCAAGGAAGAACGATCTCACTCTACGAGAGATCTTTGACATGACCGATATTTTCTGGATCGGCGGCACCAAAGCTGGTGCTCTGATGGGAGAAGCAATCGTCGTCAAGAAGCAGCTGGCCGATGGTTTCGTTTTCCACCTGAAACAACATGGCGCTTTACTAGCCAAGGGCCGTATTCTTGGAGTTCAGTTCATGGAGCTCTTCCGATCGGACTTGTTCTTCGCGCTGGCCACGCATGCCAATGAGATGGCTCAGAAGATCTCAACCAACTTCGAGAAGTTGGGTTATAAGTTAGCTGCGGATACCGAGACAAACCAAGTGTTTGTTATCCTCCCTCAAGAATTGATCACGAGACTGCAGGACAGGTTCCGATTTTATGTTTGGGAACAACGTGATGATGGAAACTCCGTGATTCGGCTTGTGACGTCCTGGGCTACGGATGAGCTGGAAATTGATAAGTTCAATGCGTGGGTGCAACAGTGGACAGTGGCGACCAATATTTGAAGTAGCTCTCGGTCCATGTACTGTTGCCCACAGGGATTTATCGCTATAGAGGCACCCAATATTAATATAATAATCAGATTTCAAAAATTCATGTCAAAATTCTCCATAGATCTAGACTAGTCAGCTGATCGCGCTAACCACAATCGGATACTAAGTTATCCGTGTAACTCTTGTTCCTACAGGCATGTGTGTCCAACTGTTCAATTGTCCAATTGTTCAATTAATCAACATAAATGGTTGAATTGGTGCAATTACGCTCCTACATTGTTCCGATGTCTTGAGTTTGTCTTAATATGATCCACGATACTCCGTACTTTTGACAGCCACTTTTTTTACGGCCCACTCCACTCTTCCCCATATGTACACTCGATGAGGTTGTCAATATCGTGTGATGCTTGTCGGTAAGTTTCGATCGGAAATTTTAAGTCTATAATCTCTTCTGATCTTTTATTGCAGGCAAGCAAAGGTCAAATGCGTCCATGAAGGGCAACCGCCCTGTCAACGTTGCTTAAAAACCAAGAACCAAGGATGTAATTTGACAGATCCCCGCACCTCAAGGCAGAAGATACGGAAAGATACTGTCTCATCCAGAACTCCAAGAAAACGAAAGGCATCGTCTGTCTTATCGCCAGGAGTTGGAGATGCAGAAAGAAGCACCACTGAGGATGTTCCTGTGGCTCAAGACCCATCCAAGGATCCCATAGCAGCGCTGTCACCGGCAACCGTCATCAGCGCAGTAGAAACCTACAGAAAAAAGTTTCCAATCACCAATTTTCTTCATTACCCCTCTTTGATCTCCGACATATCATCCAACGTCCACTCCGTGGACTCCGTCTTTGTGGCCTCGGTCCTTTCCTTGTGTGTGCGGTTTATGAACAGCGATGAACTCAAAGAAGAAGAAATATATGCCGACTATGCACGCAAAAACCTTGCCCAGCGCGTGCTTGAGGCCCCCTCGCTTTACCTTGCCCAGTCGCTCGTGATGATCTCGTTTTATGAGTGGGGCACTGGGCGTCCATATCAAGCTTGGATGTATAGCGGTATGTATCGAATTCCCAACTTGTCGTATATCACTCGCTGACAAACTCCAGGCATGGCGACATATATGATTCAATCCCTTCTGAAGATGGCGGACGACAGCATGGAACACAATCCTCAAGAGTTCCATGCATCCCAGACGCAATACGAACAGCTAGTCCGAACTTACTGGTGCTGTTTTGCGCAAGACTGCGAACTGAGCTCCGGGGCCCGTCAGCACTTTGCGCTATCATTCTCCCAGATCTCAGTTCCTCTCCCTATCAGTGATCGGGACTTCACATTTAATCATACGCCAGCTAGCAGGTTGATGCCTGCTGATATGAATAAAGACTGCTTGCTAGCGAATGATCTTACGATTGAGCATGGCCTCACAATTGTCACTCGAGGATTCGACATATTCGTACGAATCCTAAGATTTGCGAACGAACATCGACGGGCGCTGGCTTCTTTGTCTTCAGATGACTCGGCTACATCCCCACTCCTCTTAACTTGGCAAGTACTCAAGAAGGAACTGGATGAATGGCGGTTTCTTCAGGATGTAACTGTTCGGTTCCCAGATACCAGTGTTCAGTCGCATGTGGCACTCGGGTACGGGGAGCTGTTTGCGTACATCAATCTGGTTCATTGCATGAGGTATTTACTTTGATTTGGCGTACTCCAAGCAGCGATACTAACTCCACTTCCTTTAGCATCCTTTTCCTCCACCGAGACCGCTTCTTATCCAACCTCAAGCGCTATTCCGACGTTTTCCATGGCACGAATGATAACGCGCAAGGCGAACCTGATACAATCAAGCAGTTATTTGAAGCTGCCCAACAGATCGGAGGTATCCTAAATGCACTAGATGCCTCCGGTGCACCTGTCATGTCACCATATTCTGGCTTCAGCGTCTTCGTCGCTGCCCATATCAACATGTATGGGACAATTGCACCACAGCGGTATCCGGGCGGCATCGAACGAGCCGAAGAAGAAAAGAGCCGAAATCTTAACTACCTCGAGCGACTAAGTAAACTCTGGCCCGTTGGTCGCAGCTGGGTAAGTATTTCAAAACATATCTAACCAAACATGCCAGCTAACAGTAATCAGTGGCGAACGGTCCAAGAAGCAAATCGATTCTACGAAACAGTCAAGAGTAACCAAGCCCACTCGGGGTCTGGAATGCACAGTCCCAGAAGATTCGCCCTCGCAGGCACCCTAGATGAATACGGTGATATCCGATCTCGTCCGAGCAGGGATGCGTATGCGACTAGAGCGCGAACCTCTGAATCCCGCGATACTCACAGCTCCCATGCCCGTGGAGGAACTTCGTCGCCTAGTCTTGGTGGTGAAACCAACTTTCTTACTAGAGAGACTACTGTTCTTGGTGGCCATCATGACTTTGAAACTGATATGTTTCAATGGCCATTTATTGATGGGTCGTGGTCCCTTGGGTTCGATGCGGGATTGGATGGGTTGTGGTATAACTCGGGCTTGTTTGACCCAAATCCATCACTTAGATAATGATGCTATTTCTTTTGCTTGGTGGGGTATTCGTTGCTTTGCGACCCCCAAGAAATTACCATTTCAACGTGATATCGTTGGGATTGTATACTTGTCGTAGATATATATTACCACAATTTGGTTGAATTTTGCATCTCGAATTTTCCACTGGGGATTAACAATGCAAAAATGCTTTTTTAATAAGCATTTTAAGGAATTTTGATTAAGTTTGGAGAGTGCATTATACTAAGGTTTTATGTATTATGCTTTGATGAACTTGCTTATAAGGTCTAGATGAGCAGACCTGACATCAACCGAAACCAATGGTCGAGCAGTAACTCGGTCAAATCTTCCTTGGTCTAGTGGTGATGATTTCCGCTTGTCATTAATACCGATAAGCGCGGGAGACCGGGGTTCGATTCCCCGAGGGAGAGATTTCTTTTTTTTTGCTCTTCATTTTTAGTTAGAACTATATTTTATCCACGTCTTCCACCGTTCTCTTCATACCTAAGAAAATAGTAGAGCATATATGATCGTGGAGAGACAGAATATCTAATGCTCATGTTAGTATTTACGTCTAACAATGTCAGGGATAAAAACACTCAGCATCAAATAGATTCATAGATAACTACCTAAACGTTAAGGTTGAATGAAACCTTCCTTGCGATCCTATCAAGACGCGCAGCCATATCATCAAGTTTGCACTGACACGGGTCCTTCTTAAGAGCCAATACTATGTGCACCAAGTCATGCTCCATGCCCACAAACACATTCTCGATCTTGTAATGACCATTAACCTCACGGCACCAAAAGGTAGTATTCCGACGAATAATCTCGCTATCTGGTGCCTCGGCAACCATGCGGAGTGCAATGTCTATAATCCGATCCGCCCGAGCAGACAGCTTTACTACCGCCCGAGAGACATCAGCGTGGCGCTCCTTTCCTCGACTATCTGGATCATGTTGAAGAATATGGGCTTGGGTATCCAAGTTGTCTCTGAACTTGCGACACTCGTGCTGGAGCTTGCCTTGCCAGGATTTGAATACTTGAGGCATGGTTGCGGTGGATACTGGGTGATGGATTCGAGTAGACGGGGGGACTTGGAGTATTTATATTAGTACGGTTGACTGGCCACGATGGCTTCGAACAAAGAAGAGAAGGGAGGCTATAGAAGACCATTGTTTGGCTTTTGAGTTTGGAATACAAAGGGTCTACATACCAACAAAGCCCTAGTAATGTCAGATTTCTAAGGTTAGTTCATATGACAAAGTCGATAAACCGAGTGGCAATGTACCTGTGGACGTATACCTATAATAGTATATGCAAGTACAATAAAAAAGGAAATAAGGAGAGATAAAAAGAAAATTCATTAGTAAATTAATGATGGTGGGTATATAACATTGAGAAATTGACACGACCATCCCTCGTTAAGATGTTTCCACGGTCTGCGACACAGCCACTGTCTTCCTAATACCGTCCTGGTTGTAGATCGATTCATCACCCTCCGGGGGACCGGCAAATGAAATCAGGTGACTCTGGTCTCCAAAGTTTGTTGCCTTGTCCCAGTCAGCAGCAACATTCGAAGCTGGGGCCGACTTTCTATCACTCAACGGATGGGTAGAGCCGCCGTTCTGGTAATATCTCTGCGACGCGTAGTTCTTCTTGTAATAGACAAACATGGCATTTAGGACAGGTAGACAGGCGCAGATCAGTCCAACACCACCCTCGGCATTGCTATTGGGCGTTAGGAAAAACGATAGAAAATTAACCAGGGGGAGGGGGGGGGGGGCATACCCAGATAAGATGACAGTGACGAACATGATACTCTCATCCTTTGAGCCTCTCAGCACGATGACCAACCGGTAAAGACTAAATGCGGTGGCTAGGCCACCAGCACCAAGTATGCCCATCACGCGCAGCTTCCGATTGCGCGACATTTGCAAGGACCATGTCAATGGCAATGGGAGAATAAGGATAATGAGGTCACTGACGACACTAATCACGGAGTCGGCGATGAGGGCAGCGGTCTGGTCCAGGCAGGTTCCCTCCACCTTGTCACCGAGCCAGTACCTGGGGATGGGGGTACACATGCAAATCTTGACGATGAGAGCGACGATGTAGTAGCAGCATAAGCAACCGAGGAAGATATAGATGAACCAGACTTTGGCGCGATAGGGAGAGAAGATGCGCGTGAGAATCGATAGGAGGGCAATTTTGACGAAGAGCGCCATCGGACAGTACAGAATGGTCGCAATGTAGCAGAACTTTCGGAATGCTGTTTGCTCCTTAGGGCTGAGTTCGTCTAAGTAGTATCCTCCGCCATGTTTACCAACTGGTAGAGTTCATATGTAAGTCTGATATCTTTGGTTACACGAGGGAAGTATAGCACCTACTGATGATGGCGATTGCACAATATCCCATAAACAGGAACTGCATCACGTCAGTTTCGGTTAATAAATCATATTCATCTTGCTCAACGTACCCATGAGATTGTACAGGCAACTACAGAATGGTTAATAAAATCCTGGAAAGGTGTGTGCAAGCGACAAACTCACGATCTTCAACCCCTAGGGATTGCTTAAATCGATACCGGGTATAGAATCGCAACGCCACGAAGATAGTCACGATTGGGATACATATATATTGTGTGACGAAATTGAGAGTATGCAAGACATCTGTTGGGTTCTCGACTGTCATGATGGGCTTGAAGTTGAAATGCCCTCCCCCTACAATATTGTAAAGTAGGGAATTGGCAAGATAAAGAACTTCACATCGTCAAAATGAGGATGGCCAAGACGACGATCTTCATAAGCTAGTGAACTATGTACGTACAATGCACTATGTAATACCCAGTGGCGCGGGATCCATGACGGGTGAAGATTTGACCAAGGAGCTGCATTTGACCCCACCGCGACGCTCGTTTTAATAACGCTTCTGCCGGAATTCTCTGAATGGTTCTCCGGCATTTCCATGAATAACGCTAGACGACGCTATGACTCCGTTTATACTCCACCAAAATTCATCACGCCAAATAGTTTTCTAATGTCTCGTAGTCTGAAACCGAAATTTGCACTTCGCCACCAATGTCGTTTTACCAAATGGGTCCTAGTTAAACCCTATATTGACTAGCCGAGGCATTCTGACAGATTTGATAACATTATCTTTAATGATCGACCTTGGGCCAAAAAGGGGTTGTGTGTGTGTTTTCCCCCTTCTCTTTCTCTAATCCCATCTGTCCGCAATAATTCATTCAATAGTAAACCGGCATATAAAAAAAAAAGAAGAAGAAACATGACCATCCATTACTTGGATGGCAAAGACTCCGGTCTCTTCAAACCATTGACTATTTCAAATGGCAACATTACCCTCGAACACCGTGTTGTCCATGCGCCTTTGACCCGCAACCGAGGAGAGCCATTGAATTCTATCAACACCCCGGAAAACCCCAATCGTATTTGGATACCTGGAGATGCCGTTGTGGAGTATTATTCCCAGCGTGCTACCAAAGGTGGCTTAATAATCTCGGAAGGTATTCCACCATCGCTCGAGGTAAGCATCAAGCCCAATTTTAATGGCATATATGGCACTCTGCCAACCCTATTTCGGACGACCGACTGTCTGAATTCCATGGAAGTTGCCTAAGTCTAGTACAAACTTTAATTTTAATTTTTTTTAGAGCAATGGCATGCCCGGAGTACCCGGTCTGTTCAACTCCGAGCAAGCCGCGGGATGGAAACGAGTCGTAAATGCTGTTCATGCAAAGGGGGGCATTATCTTCTGCCAGTTGTGGCACGCTGGCCGTGCAACAATCCCTCAGATGACGGGCTCGCCTGCAGTCTGCCCCTCGGCCTCGGTATGGGATTCCGCGGCGGAATGTTATTCGCATCCGCCCGTGGGCTCCACGGAGCCCGTGCTATACGCCAATCATCCACCTATCGAAATGACGGTGGGCCACATCAAACAGACCATCGACGATTACTGCATTGCCGCTAAGACTGCTATGGATATTGGATTCGATGGTGTGGAGATACATGGCGGAAATGGTTACCTGCCGGAGCAATTTTTGAGTTCCAACATCAACAAGCGTGAGGATGCTTACGGCGGCACTCCAGAGAAGCGCTGCCAGTTTGTGTTTGAACTGATGGGGCAAGTGGCCAAGACCATTGGTGAGCAGAATCTGGCTATTAGATTGTCGCCGTTTGGTATGTTCAATCAAGCGCGCGGCGAACAGCGTATCGAGACGTGGACTCACCTGTGTGAGGGTCTGAAGAAGACCCTCCCATCGCTGTCGTATGTCAGCTTTATTGAACCGGTATGTTTCATTCTTTCTCTCTAATGATACACTGCTAACCAGCCCAGCGTTATGAGCAAATCTTTGGCGCCGAAGAGAAGGATAAGTTCCTCCAGAGCTGGGGTTTGTTGGATGTGACCCTTGATCGTTTCCGCCAGATATTTGGCTCCACTCCGTTCTTCTCCGCTGGTGGGTGGGATGAGAAAAACTCTTGGGGGGTAGTGGAATCGGGTAAATACGATGCTCTGTTGTATGGTCGATACTTTACCAGCAACCCAGATCTGGTGCACAGACTGAAGGAAAAGCTCCCCATCGCTCCATATGACCGCAGTCGATTCTATGGACCATTCGAGGATAATACCTTCCATTATACAGATTACCCTACTGTGGATCAGTAGGTGATTGCATAGCATAGAGTGTACATAGCATAAATATTATGCATATGAAAGGATATTTTTAGAGTTTTGATACACCCCCTGACGAAACTGAGAACCTTGGAACCAGAAAAGGCTAAAGTCCAGACTAACGCCGACTGTAAGCGATCCATGGTTCAAAGACATCCAGCATTCCCCTAAACAACAGGGACGACGGTTCTATCCGGAGTATAATGTACAACATACGAAGTTGGTAATATGGAAATTGGTATTGGATCTCGGGGGTACTCCAGGAACCAAAGTCTATTCTCGGCTATGGGATCGATTGCCGTGATTGAGATCGTCCAAACCCCCGCTCCACACGACTGGGAAAAAACTTGAGTCGAAATAATGGGACATCCCTAAATTAGTGTCGACAGAATATCATTCGATATCATACTGTCCAACTCAAACTATTGATAAGGCCTACGGAGTACTGAATGTGACTTGATGCTGGGGGACCACATTGGGAAAGGTCATCCACTTTACCCGGGTGGCCTCAGGGCTGGAGACGGGAAAGAAAGGAGAAGATAACAAGGAAAGAGATCTTCAGAGTCTCACCCTTATTTACCCCTCTTTATCGCTAGCCGATGCCGACGGACTTTGTACTCCATACTCCGTACAAGACATGAAAGTTTGTCGATCATCGCTATATATCCTCATTTGTCGGTAGGCGCAGCAGTGAGCCGGACGCATGTGAAACGATTGCGATATTCCGATGCCATTTTTAGCACTTTGTGAAGATCAGATGGCCTTTGAATACCTCCATAGTATTCTCAGTTAACACATATACCCCAAAGGTTGCAAGTCAAAATCGTATTGTCGAAGATCTTTGCATGTGACGTTTCGCTTTGGGGCAAGCTGCGAAAAGCCAAATCAATAAGCGCGCTGTTGCTGAACACGTACTAGACCAAAAGGGGATTAGTGGGTTGGGCGAAGAAGGGCACGAGTTGACTTCTTTGATATCATAAAATGACATTTGCGACAGTAACCCATACCAAGGTAACCAATCTATGTTATGGGACAAAATATAGCTGCGATAATTTGCTCTCGCACTCTAGGTCACCCTTATTTATTTGATTTCTCCATGTATTTAGGTCAATCGCAAATAACACTCACTGGCCACTCAATCCATTGCTGGAATTCAGCTCCTAAAGACTCCCGAATCCCTGTGATGACGTGGCGATCCCAAGCGACCATAAACCATGAAGATCTCATGAATTTCAAAAGAATACACCAATAAGCAAGGACAATCAATGAGAGTGGCTCCTTCTCCTCAAGAAGACCGATGAACTCCTCCGGCCGCCTATATATCCACCCAACGACAGAGGGCATCAAGATAACACCATCCTTCCCCGAGCTTCGACACCGGTATGCTTCCTCAAACATTTCGAGCAAGTTTTCAAGTGCATCGACGTCGAACTGACGCGTGGAACGCCCGCCAGTTTGGGCTTCGATGAAACGTTGAAATTCTTTAATATGAGACTGGTGTTCCCGGAGCTCCTCTTGTAGTAACGGGCTGACGCCCTGAATAGCAGGGTCGGGTTGAATTTGTAAGACCCCGGTAAAGATTTTGTCATGGCTAGATATCAAAATTGATCTCACTCCTCTCATAAGAATGAGCCATTCAGCCTTCCCCGTCTCACTAAACACAAGGTATTCACCAGGTTTTGGACCGTGCGCGAAATAGACAAAACATATCAGCACTGCCGACACGTATATCGACTGGCAGTTCTCTGAGTTAAGACTCGATAGAATAGCCGACACAGATCGAATGCCAAACGTGAAGTGGTCATCTGCCTGCATTACATACTGGTCTCGGACCTCGGGGTGGAGATAGCCCAGATGCAATGCTGCCAGTGCCAACATGAGGTGGAAGATGGATGGCGAGGTGAACCCCCATTGTGGAAAGTGAGTTTGCCAAACGCGATTGTGGTCGGTTGTTTCGTCCGTTATGGTGCGGTATGTCTCTGTGACGAAGTGGTGGAAGAGTCGTAGGTCGGCGAATGAGAGGGTATCCTGGGTCTGTAATAGGGTGCTGGGGCTTTTGCAGTCGGCTTCCGTAGAGGCTGTCTGCGAAGATGGCTCGCTTATTTCATGCTTAGGCTTACATTCCCCAGATTGAAATTTAGAAGGCTTGAAACGAAATTGTGCCTTTGAAGGTTTGGATGGGGATGATGCTAAAGAGGATGAAGCTGATGATATAGCTGATGTTGAGAGGAAGTCGCATTCAATAGCATGGCGGATGCATTTGGAGCATGCTGGTTTCGTTTCGTCGCACTGTAGGTAGACTATTAGTGGGCTCTGGTCAAAACTTTCACTCTCTCCCCAGTCTAGTCGTTCCCGAAAACAACTTGATAACTGGAAAGTATTCAGGATACTGAAATAAAAGCTTCTCTCCTTTCTAACTATCTCTTTCTGATGAAGCAGCAGTAGCTTGTGAAAGACGATAACCAGACCCAGGGACTGTTCCGAAAGCACTCACTTTTATTCGCCGTCTTTTACAATTTCGACACCCTGAGCGGGATTTATGATGAGATTTTCGGGGTCGGATCGCACCCTGTGTGTTTTCCATGACTAGCGCCTGTAGAACGTCTTCGCTTTAATTTGGCCGTTTCGAGTACCAAGATATGACGTAATGGTTTAGAGTTACCCACGTGACCATGGAGTATATCCCAAAAAGAAGCAAAACGTGAACAAAGAGAGTTGGCACATTAGAGGTGGAAGACAGGGGAAGTGAAAAAAATGAAAATTTGGAAGTCAAATCTATTCAAGTGCTCCTCCGCATGATCCTACTGAAACTTAAATCTGAACCACTCCCCTTTCATGTCTGCCTAAAGGAGAAAAATAACTATGGCGCAAATGATGGGGATGATATGTCCATCCTTGACATTCAATGGATTTCAATTTGCCTATTTGCCAAGCTAACAAGGAAGCACTAATTCACAAAGTGATACTCTGTACATTCCACTAAGGGAAAAGAAATCAAAAAAAGAGAAACAAGAATAATCAGCCGCTTAGTCCTTTTAGTGGTCTCCACAGGCATTTTTCCTAGATGTATAAACAATCATCTTACAAATTATACTATAGGTAGAATCTATGGTGCACCGGCGGTTATAGACAGCCGTGATATATAGCATCAACATTGAACTCTGTTTGTACAGCTAAAAAAAAAATGGAAGAAAAAACATTTGAATAGTCTTGTTCTAGCAGCTGCAAATTTGCCTAAAGAACAGGTCACCAAGCGCTGCATGAAAGAAAGAAGCACCCCTGTCTGATCCCCGATCTCACCCATAGTAGGTCCCCATCTGGAGCGGGTCGGGGAACTCGCCTGGCCATCTTTTCTGGATTCCATCAATCACTAGTGCAACCTCATCCTGATTGGCGAAGATACCGTGTTGGTTGAAGAGTTCGATTTGGTCATAGACCCAGGCTCGGCCATACCAACCATCATTGTCAATCTCGTATTTGTGCCGGTTATTCACAACGATGATCTCGTGGATATTCCCCACCGTGAATCCCGGGTTCACGGTCAAAACAAAGGTCAATTGCCCGTTGGGTGGGACCAAGGTCGTTTTCTTTTGAAATAAAATGTTGGCCTTGGAGCCGTTTTCGGTTTCAAGGACAGTGGTTTCGCGTTCGTAGGTTGGTTGACAATGAAGCCTTACCGCCGTCATGTTTCCCTCAGAGGTGGACAAAAAAAAGGTCCAACTGTTTGGACTGTTGGGCTCATGGGATGTCAGACATATGGCTCGGATGCACTCGACTGGCTGGCGTAAGATTTCGAATCGGTCTCCTTCAGGTTCGAACTCGATTGGGTCCCATTCGGGATTGAGAAGGGTGTCTGGCTCTGTTAGGCCATTTTGTTCGTATGTAGGGTGATGACATACTGCAGAGATAATCGGTAATCAGCATGTTGGGTGTTGAGTGTGATAGAGAAGGATGAAGAGAAATGAATTCTGAATGACTAGCATGGCAGAGATGGCTGGAGAGATGGTAAGAGATCACCCTGTAGAGAACCCGACTGGAACATTTTGAGATGATTTTTGTGCTTCTATTTGCTTGACGTTCTATTTTGTGATTTCCATTTTACAGTCATTAAATCGTCCCTTTTTCGAGACGCACTTTTACGCCTCTCTCGGGCCCTTCTGTATCTCGACATTAACAGCATCAATGAGCACCGTCCGATTTTCTCTTATTAGCTTCGAATAAGTAATGCAGGGCGTTTCTCTTCTCTTGGCAAAACTATGTTTTCTTTTTCAATCTGTTTTTTGCTTTTTAAACAAAAAGTTTGGTTATTCAATGAATCTCACACAGCATACTTGACTTATCGAAAAGCAAGCCGATGGAGGATTTGGTTGGAACACGGTACTGCGCTTTGCGCGTTAGGACTATTTGAATACTGTATCTGAACCCAACATTGTCATATACATAATGAGCTTAGCTATGTAGTAAATGTTTACTTATTACGATATACAGGGGTGCCCCTGGTAACTCAGTCACCTACCGACTTCCTAATTCAGCTATAAAAACGGTCTGTACATCTTATATACTAGAGCTTCCAATTGCCACAATCGTCATTGGCCAAGAGTCCTAACTTGGATCTGGACCGTTTCCCCCCAATCACGTTGATACTCTCACTATTCGTATAGAAATACTGGAAGCTTTCCACTTGTCTTCTCTTTGTCTTCCCACTCTCACCGCAGAGCTAGGTTAGAAAGCGTTGAATGGACTACTCCGTACTTGGGAAATGGTGGGTAGACAGACTACTTAGGGTCTAATAGGTAAACAAAGCAAAGTATGCGTCTCTGCTCCTTATTATTCTCTCTTCGAAGCACGTGTTGCTCCGAGGAAGACGAGACACGTTCTCATACATATATGGCCTGTCTCCCCATTTCTTTTCACCTCGAGATCAGCCCTAGAGTTCTTTTTTTTTTTTGCAACCTTCTTCCACATCACCTGCAATGGATCTCATTCCAAGTGCCTTTGTGGCACGTCCGTTAAAGATTGTTGTTATCGGTGCTGGGTACGTGCATAATGGACTCGAACAATAATCAACTTCTGACAACCCGTAGCATTTCGGGAATACAATTTGCCCATGATGCGAGCACATCATTGTCAGGTATCGATCTCGAAATCTACGACAGGAATCCTTCTCTGGGGGGCACATGGTATGAAAATCGGTACCCTGGGTATGCATTTCGAATGTAATCAGACGAGTTGATTTGCTAATGTTGGGCTACAGATGCACATGCGATGTGCCTTCCCACACCTACCAATTCAGTTGGGCGCCTAATACATCATGGTCATCACTTCATCCTCCAGCTCCCGAGATTCACAAATACTTGGAGGATGTGGTCGATAGACATAATCTCCGCCGCTTCATGACCTTCAACACCAAATGTGTGCTGGCTCAATGGAACGAAGGATTATCAAAATGGAAAGTTGTTCTCCATGACCTGGTTTCCAGTGAGGAGAAGACCATCTTTGTTGATGTCTTTGTCTATGCTGTCGGGCGGCTGAACAACTACAAGTTCCCCAAGATTGCGGGCCAGAAAACCTTCCGAGGAACTCAAGTACACACTGCAAACTGGCCAGCTGATATGACTGTCAAGGACAAGCGGGTGATTGTGATCGGGAATGGTGCAAGTGCCGTTCAGTGCGTGGCCGCTTTGCAGCCAGGTGAGTCGCAAAGTCACCTCAAAGACACACCACGCTGACCAGGTCGTGTTTCCAAGTTGCCTCACAGATAGTAAATATTGCCCGAGGCCCCACGTGGATTTTACCACATGCAGCGGCTGAAGATGGTACCGTCCAGCGCGAATGTGAGTATCTCGCCTTGCCATAAGAAGAGACAGACTAGCGACAGAAGTACTAATCCGTATCTAGACTCAATCGAACAGAAACAAGCTCTCCAGGCCTCCCCTATTCGCTATTATGACTTTTGTATCGCATTAGAACAGAGACTTGCCGCAAGTTTCACGGGACTCTGGAGAGGGACCCAGTCTCAAGCCAATTTTACAGCATTGGCACATTCATTCATGAAGTCCAAAATTACAAACCCGGAACTTTTGAATACGCTCCTACCAGAATTCGAAGCTGGCTGCCGTCGTTTCACGCCCGGTGGTCACTATCTGGATGCGTTGCAGAAGCCAAATGCGATGTACGTGCATGACTCAATCGATAGGCTGACCGAGGATAGCCTTATCACTGAATCGGGAGGGGAGTACGGATGTGATATATTGGTATACGCCACTGGATTTGAGCCATATCAGCCGCGGTTCTCAGTTATTGGCCGGGCTGGGCGGTCGCTTAGTGAAGACTGGGATCGCGAAGGGCCTTGCGAGAGCTATATGGCTGCGATGGTCGCTGAGTTCCCTAACTTCTTTGGTAAGAGCCTGAACAGTTTCCGTTAGTTATTATACTAACTGGTGTGTATCTTGAACAGTCTTCAACCCCCCAATCTGCCCTGTGAATGGATCCGCAGTCCCCGGCGTAGCGAGAGCAAGCGACTATATGATCCGAGTCTTATCCCGTCTCCAGACTGACAAACTGCGATCTATATCTGTGACCCCGCGCGCTCAACGTGCATTTAACCAATGGGTTCAGTCGAGAATGCCTCATATGGTCTGGTCAGGATCATGCAACTCATGGTGTAAGTAGATCCATACCTCTAGCTTTACACATTGACTCATTATTGGTGCTATAGACAAGAACGACAATGGAAAGGTGGTTGTTCCTTGGCCCGGCACTGTCCTCCACTACTATGCGGCAACGGAAATTGTCCGCTGGGAAGACTTTGATCTAGTCTATGAGAACCCCGATGAGAAATATGCAAGTTTCGGCAACGGTGTGACTATTGATGGATTCGTGCCCAATCGTTTCCCCTGGGTTATTCCACCCACCGATGTTCAAAAGCTAGGAAGGAATACGGAGCCGGCTTATCAAGGCATTGCTCCACCAAGCAACGTGTTGCATCGTGTGACAAGCCATTTATTACAGTCGCTGGGCGCATGGCTGTATCCTGTTCAACCTCCAGTCAAGGCTTGAGGAATGTTATTCTAACTAGCTTGTGAGAAAACTAATATGTTTCGAGTTAAGCGATCTTTTACCAAACGTACATTGTAGATGGAGTTCATTGGCATTAAGGTGGAGCAACGGGGGATCCTCGCGGTAATTCATCGGCTATATGCTCTTCTACGCTTGTGGCTTTCGGCAGATTTACCTCGATTATTAATGAGCTCCTTTTGACTCATATCTGTTTTAAGAATTCCATACCTGCATTTCTTTACTTCTAATATATCCCTTGTGTCGACACACTTGGTAAGTTCCTGGGATTTGACTTTCCAATATGCAGATACATAAATTTATGGTAACTAATACTTCTATTTCTAGAGCTCACATAAATAATCAAATATCACAATGGCTGATAATAAGATGGAATATGTCCGGTATAGACCCCAATGGCACACATTCCACTCGAATAAGATGCTGATACTAAATATACAACAGCCTTGGAAACTCGGGTCTCAAGATCTCTAAGATTATCCTTGGGACAATGGGCTATGGCAGCAAGCAATGGCAAGACTGGGTCCTGGATGAGGAAGACTCACTGCCTCTGATTGAACATGCCTACAAGCAGGGCATCAACACTTGGGACACGGTAAATCAAGACATTCCTATATTTTCTTGATAACTACGAATAAGCCACTAATAATTAATGTGTAGGCGGACGTCTATTCCCATGGCAAATCCGAGGAAGTTGTCGGAAAAGCCCTGAAAAAGTACAACATCCCTCGCAACCGTGTGGTAATCCTAACCAAGTGCTTCTTCGGCGTCGATGACGAGGGCACATTCCCACCCATCGCCGCATGTGCCACAAACGACGGCCCCTTTGTCAACCGTACCGGCTTGTCGCGCAAGCATATCTTCGATGCAGTCGATGCTAGCGTGGAACGTCTGGGCACATACATCGATGTACTGCAGATCCACCGTCTTGACCGGGATACTCCCCGCGAGGAAATCATGAAGGCGCTGAACGACGTTGTCGAGAGCGGGAAGGTGCGATACATTGGTGCCAGTTCGGTATGTCTACCCTTCCTTCTACTTCCATTCTGCTTTCTTTTATTTCTTTTAATTCTTTTATTTCTTTTATTTCTTTTCTTCCCAACATCCATTTTCCATACTAACCCACGAACAACCAGATGGCGGCCTGGGAATTCCAATCCCTGCAAAACATCGCCGAGCGCAACGGCTGGCACAAATTCATTTGCATGCAGAACTTCCACAACCTTCTCTTCCGCGAAGAAGAGCGTGAGATGATCCCATACTGCCAAGACGCTGGTGTCGGTATTATCCCGTGGTCACCGATTGCCCGTGGTGCGCTAGCGCGACCCTGGGGCTCGCGCGAGACGGTGCGTGAGAACAGCGATGGTGCGCTGAAAATGTTTGTTCGTAGTCGCGAGTCGGAGGCTGACAAGGCTATTATTGACCGGGTTGAGGAACTTGCCAATAAAAAGGGCGTGAGTATGGCTCAGATTGCCATCGCTTGGTCTTTGACTCACCCTGGCGAGAACCCGATTGTTGGTCTGCATAGTGTTAAGCGGATCGATGAGGCTGTTGCTGCTATTAAGGTCCAGCTATCCCCGGAGGAGATTAAGTACCTGGAGGAGCCTTATGTTCCTAAGGCTGTTACTGCTCTTGAGCGGTAAAAGCTCGAGAAGGATGTCTACGACATTTTGTGAGGACAGTTCCCTAGAGTTTTTCATCTACTATTTCAGCGAGAGGATAGGCCTGCAACCAATATAACCTACAAATTCCAAGGGAACAAAATATACTCTCATGCTGACTCAATGCTCGTCTTGCTTTAAAAATCCAATCCCCCCCTTTTGGTATTGGTGTCGGACAGAGGACTGATCGGCGGTCCAAACAATGTCATTCTGCATCTCGTGTCACACAGCTACCCCCAAACAGGGCGGATTAGTTTGCAGTAGTTGGCGTGGATGGTTTGGTTCACTGGTTGAACTAAAGGTGCATAATATATCCGATGAGAGTTAACGAGTTACTTTGAATCAATGGAATACTTAGTAAAATCAGAAAGCTCATGAAATTGATTGTAAGTGATGGGTATTTTATTTTATTCATAGGTAGCGTGATGGATATATGGCTAGTAATGTAAATGAAATGCAAGCATGCACGTTTGAGTTTGCGCCCCCCAGGTCAGGAAGATGAAGACACAATGAGAAGAAATAGGTATGAAAAGAGAAGAACACGCAAATGCAAAGGATGCAATATGCTAGTTGGAATGAGACAGAGAGGAGAGGAGAAGAAAAAGAACACCTGCAAGGATTTGTACCGGACGAATCGCAGTGCAACGTATGAACGCCCAACTTAGATGCTAGATGCAATGGGACTTCAAAGATGGTGTGATGATGGTGTGATGATGATGATGATGATGATGATGATGATGATGATGATGATGATGATGATGATGATGATGATGATGATGATGATGATGATGATGATGATGATGATGATGATGATGATGATGATGATGATGATGATGATGATGATGATGATGATGATGACGATGACGATGATAATGTGGACTAGCCACGGACATGATGCAGGGTTATACAGGGGTAAATTGGAAGGTTAATGAGTATCTTGTTTTCGGTGAAAAATGCCGAACAAAGTACTGAGGCGGCGGCGAATTTTGCCCTTGGGGATTGAGTCGACAGCTCCGGGAAGTGGAGAATCCAGCTTCTTCTTGACCGTGTCGTGCTGTGTGATGTGGAAATTCGAGGCAGGATCTCGATCTGGTCTCGGTCTTGATTTGATATCTCTCTCCAGCTGGGTGTTTTCAGGAGATTTAGCTTTGGGTTGACCAGTTCGAGATGAACCTTGTATCTCGCCGGAATGTTGGTGAGGAGAAGGAGGGCGGGAGACAACGATCTCGCGGCCGTTCTCGCTCAAGGCAGTGAACATGCTGTGCCGGTTCAGGCGAGTGCTAAGCCCAGAAGCGGATCGTCGCTTCGCTCGATCCATGAACGCAGCACCGGTGGAGTTGGAGCGCTTAGACAAGCTACCGAATTGTGGTCCATCCACGGTTGGGGTGGTGGAACGGCGGATATTGGAACTTGATACGCGTCGTTTACCGTCTTCATCCATATTCGGGAAAGAGTCGGTTTCATTCTGAGCGGTCGTCGGATGTGCATATTTCACAGATGTTGAAGACGTGATCGACTTTGTACCAGAGGAAGACGGGTCGCCGTAGCGGAAGTTGTCTGACCACCCCTCACGGAAAGCGACCCAAATGCCGGTGACGATGATCAAAGTTCGCGTTCCATCATCAAGAGTGACTACACTTCCATCGAGGGGAGTTTCTGCATCCGAGCCATCACTCACGACTGACATTCCTGAGCTTGGAGTCGCGGGACCAGTACCGGAGGACCGAACAGCCGTGGAATATTCATCATTGATTTCTAACTTATTTCGAGTCATGGACGCGAGAACGGGATGTCGGCGAGTGGTAGGATCGATGACGCTGAAAGTGAAGCGTTTGCCATCCTTGTGTAATTGTGTCCCACTCATCCGACGACTCCTCCCACAGCGCAAAGCCCACCGCACGATTTGCACGCCGCTATCTGTCTGGGCGACAAACTCGTAAGTCCCGCTTGGGAGGGGCGAAGCCTCCCAGATGGGCCCAAAGTTCATGCATATCTCCGCCTTTCCTTTCAGCTGAGCATCATCTCGATACTTTTGACATATCGTGGCGACTACCTCACGGTGATCTTCGTCCTCATCCTCCGAGCTGACGCGCCTTTCAGAAATGCTGCCCCCCGTCTGGTCGTATTGTTCGCTCAACACCACTATCAGGTCATACGGACCCAATCCGTTTCTGGTTCGATAAATGGCCGGAAACTTGCGCGCCAATAGTGGCAGGTAAGATGTAGATGGCAGAACATCCACCACAGGCAGCGGCCGAGGGGTTTGTGACACCTGTTGTAGCTGTAGGAGGAGCTTTGGACGGAATCTAAACCGTTTGTGGCGAGCGTGAGCGGCAGGATGGGCAAACTGATATGACGTCTTTGGTCGAGATCTCCGACCTGTGGTTGAATGGGCCACCCGGGGCCTAGCGACAACAGAAGCTGATTCCTTGGAACCCGAGTCCGAGGTCGATTCAATCGGACTCATTACCATAGCAGATACAAGTCCCGGGCGATCCGTACCATCAGAGAGCATAGGAGTACCGCACAAGGAGTTCAACAGTGGTAGAGCCGACAGAAAGAAGGTAGGCGAGTAGGCAGTATACGCAGAAGGCTGGGGTTCTGGCTGGTTAATAGGTTCATTTGCATGGGCTGCTGCGGCATCCGCTGTGAGGCCAAGATTCAACAGCATTCTTGAGCCCTAGCGGAGCCACATTGGTGTCAAAAGAACCAAATCGTGGAATTTCATCCAGATCCGATGTAGTCATAAATGGCTCGTATTCAAACGCGTCAGATGCGGGGGGGGATGCTCAGCCCCGGAGGTATGTGTGGGGGGAGGGAACTGGCAGTGTAGTAGATGTGAGTTCAATATAAAGACTTGCAATAAAGAGAAAGAAGATGTAAGGGAGGGAATGGATGTTTTCCTGTAGCAATAAAGGACTACAATGGGGGCGGTCAGCCTTATAGAACTATGAATGGAGAAAAGAGAAAACCTTGGAAGGCCCAAAAAAAGCTAAGGAAAAAAAAAAAGAAAAATTGTGTTTATAGTGGAACCGAACATAAAATTCACCTTAGTTATTTTATTTCTCTCATTTGTTTAATCGTTGTACGGTGTAGATATTTTAATATTAACATTAAAATATGCACAAAAAGACTTTATGCCTTGTCAGCGGAATCGGTGATATATGTTGGACAGCCTCCGACACATCCGAGCTCCGTGACGATCATATTCAAAGGAAGATCTAAGGATTATAATCTTGGCAATCACCCGAATGCCGTGAGAGCCATATATTAGTGATACGAGATCCATTTCTGATCCATTTCTAAGGTGGGAGTTCCACTTTCATTTTTTTATAACGGGATACGGCACAACAGGATAATAGGAATTATGTATGTACACTACTTCACTACTTAGAATCGGGCCATATAATGCACCGAAGAGAGTTTAATGAGGTATTTATACTTTCGAAGCCATCTCCGAGCTTGAGTAGTAATGCCTTAGGAATAATGGCAATCCTGGGCGAACTACTATATAGCACAGGGGTAGTGTAGAGGGCTTTCCAACGTTGACACCTAGATCTAGTGTTGATCCCTACGACATAGGCAGAAACACACCCCTTCCATTTCACTGAACCAATAATATTTTGTTAAACTGGTCTGATTTGTTTTAAGTGAAAAGGTCGGGCTCGGGGGTTCTAAAGGCCGGGGCCCGGGGCCCATTTCCGATGACGCACATTTATGCCGAGACTTTCACCTCTTTTCTTGGAAAATGTTTACCTCGGTAGACCGACAACGAATCGGGACAATTGCGAGATAACTAAACATCCCGACATCTAGACCAATCCTATTAGGACTCCGAATTGGGAAAACTTCCGTTTCATTCCCACCTTTGACTAAGGTCATCGGAACCAGTCATGACTCCAGTTCAACCAGTTCAACTTCAACCTACCACAAGGCCACCCCCATTGTTTGCCAAACTACTACGATTGGACAACCCAATTCGAAGTTTGACACTAGCCTTTTGGTCATGGAAGGTCTTGTTGTACATCGTCGTTGCTGCCTGTCCAGGATCAGGCTATGATACATCCACCTCCTTGATCTCATATGCAGCCGACCAATCAATCGTTGCCCAGTCCAAGTCTCTCTCGGGACCTCTTAAATTTGCCAGATGGGACAGTATCTACTATCTGGATATTGCTGAAAAGGGATATCTGTTTGAGCAAGAATGGGCCTTTGGCTGGGGCTACACTAAGCTTCTATCTATTTTTGTTTCCGGTACAAAATTCCCTCTAATTACTCTACCCGTATTGCGTTTTCTACACGGACTAATACTATGAACAGGTATTCGTCTTTCTGGCGGAGATGCTGGACCCGCTAGTACTGCGATGGTAGGGGTGGTTCTCTCCCACGTTGCCCATTATTTGTCCGTATTGGCGCTCTATCGTCTGTCGGCCAATATTTTTGGTCATGCTACTGCCACCCAACATCTCATTTGCTTCCTATCCGCAGCTCTCCACATCATTTCGCCAGCGGGCGCTTTTCTGTCCGCACCCTATGGAGAGTCGATAGTTTCTTTTTTCAACTTCACTGGCTTTTATCTCTATTCATCCTCCCTCATTGCCGAGCGCAATGGAGCAACGCGTCTACGAGATATTCGGGTTCTCACCTCCGCGGTTCTGTTCGCGGCTGCCACCATGGTGCGCAGTAATGGGATCCTCAGCGGGTTCCTATTTGCCTATGATGCGGCAGTTTTGGCTTGGAAGATCTTGACTAAAGGGCCTACACTGCACACCATTGTTCGTCTTGCAGTGATCATTGTTGGTGGCTGTATCGTAGGATCGGGGATGATCATTCCTCAAATCCTGGCCTATCGCATGTACTGCATGTCCAAGGGCGATCTTCGGCCATGGTGTGAGTGGACTTTGCCAAGCATATACGGCTGGGTTCAAAGTTATTACTGGTAAGCATTGATTTGTGTTTGAAAACCGCTGTCCCAGCTCTTACTGATTGTAATAGGAATGTTGGGTTCTTGGGATATTGGACTGTCCCCAATATACCTCTTTTCCTGTTGGCGGCGCCTATGTTGGCTATTCTATGCCGATCCGCATTGTGGGCCTTACAAAGTCCCTCTTCCTCCTCAACGAGCCCGGGGTCAATGCTCGTCCGACTCGCGGTCCCCCAAGGTTTCCTGGCTGTCATGGCGTTAACCAGCTACCATGTCCAGATCATCAACCGCATCTCGTCGGGGTATCCCTTGTGGTACTGGTATTTGGTTACCAGCGCTGTAGATCTCAGTTCGAGCTCACCTAAGCAAAGCCGGACACTTGTGGCCGCTGTGTATAGCATGGTGGCCTATGCATTAATCCAGGGGGTTCTTTTCGGTTCTTTCCTGCCCCCAGCATGAAAGAGAATAACAAGTAGCGATGACTTGGCTCAATATTGGTTCCGAGTTATCTGCTGTGTATATTGATATGTGATTTAAGTTATAAGATATTGGACTGTGAATGGCCAAAGATGCGGCTATCCCGAATTGGTTGGGCGATACACGTGCGTAAGGCTGTCTGCCTAAGTTGGGGTAAAAGTCGCAGTCGCCCACTAAGCTATTATAAATCGAGAAAAGAAGAGACAGGAAAGAAACAGAATTTCATATCTTTTATCCAATCACCAAATCCAAATCCAACTTAGTCTGCATCTTTCCACGCGGGTCACTCTGCAGGGGCCAAGCTTCCAACTTACGTGGAATTATGTCATCACAACCTCGACTCTCTCCCCTGTGACCTCTTGACCTTCGACATCTAGGCATTTCACGAAGAAGAGAAGAAAAGGCCGAAATTTTGAACTGCTCAATTATCACGAACTAAACACGAGCCCGTCATATTCCTCCTCGCTTGCCGGGAAAAAAAAGTACCTCATGCGAGCAAAAGCCGTGTGAAATACAATCTCCGGTTCCAAATCCCGCGCTTTTTGGAGTGGGAGCTTCAGAGTTTCATTAAAAGTACGATTCCCTTAGAATATTCTTCTGTGATCAATACCGCGCGAAACAAAGGAGTCTCCACGTGAAACATCGGCGTTGCTGACGTATTGCTGCCAGAGCTCATCCGACGGTAACGGCTACTCCTCCCTCACCTCATCTCCACCTCGAGTCAGAGTCAACCATTCCCTTCCCTCCCTCTCATCCGACGATGGAAGCCTCCGGCCCCAAGGCGATTCTCACATCCGACAATTTCCATCATGCACAAGACCTCTCCCGGGCGACCTCGCCCGGTGGTGAGCCCATCGCCGTGAATGGCGAAGGCGAACCGATAGCCCGCGTGCGACCTCGTACCTATCCATACTTCAAATATCTCCCATATCAGCTCGAGGATGAGACTGAGCGAAATCAAAATCTGCGAGAGATCTTGAATCAGCTCTATATTGCAGTGGAGGCCGGCGACTTCAACCCCGGAGCCGTGCATTGGACACGCGAGTTACGCGCCTGGCTGTCGCTCAAGTTCGATCCGACCAGGGCACAGCGCATCAGCCTTGTAAAGCTGTATTTTGAGCTTGCACTTGCTCCTGGCATTGACCCGTCGGTCGCCGAGCGATTTTCGAGCATGTTCATGCTTCTCACCAAGCGGAAGCATTATCTAAGACCAGTCAAAGATCTCGTCTTAGATTGGAAGCCTCTATACAAGGAGCTCAAGGCTTTTGTCCTACCCACAGAGTCCGGCCTTGTTCACTCGACCAACATGAAGCGGAATGTCAAGACCCTTACCAAGCTTTGCGCATTCGCTCAATTATTTATTGACCCATGCGAACTTCCCGCTATGCTCGAAGAATTTTTGCCTCATTATACTACATCATTCTCAGAAGGTGCTTTCGTTGTCGCCGGGCTCATTAATTTGCTGCTTCCGACATCCCCAGCCCCCGAATCGCGAACCGATCTTCTACCGCAGAGCCAACTGCCTACACATTTCCATTTGTGGTCATTGGTCGGTCGGTCAAAAACATTTGACACAACATATCTAGACTATTTTTCCCGGTTGGCCCGAGATTCACTGCCGGCTGCTCACATTCCATTCTCCGAGCATGGTATCTTCACGAAGGAACAGTCTGCTCTCATTTTCACCGCGGTACTGAGGTTGCTGGAAATCCCCGTCGGGCAATCCACTTCCCCGTACAGTGCCCTGGTGGATATATCGTCTGGTCTGGGTATCATGCTTGATCGAGATGGGCGGAAGCACCCGGTTGCTCATCATATTGCCCGATGGATTGTGATGTCACTTTCCCCCGCTTGTGTGGACTCCGAGGTTTCGATTCTTACACAGCTGGAAGGTCTTATTCAGGCTGTTGAGACGTTCTTCCATCCTTCTAACTCGGGCCATTGGACCAAGACCCTATCACAACTGGTTTATTACCTCACAGATTTCTTCGTCATGCGTTGGAACCGCGAACAATCTGGTGAGATGGATGTCCCACCCGAGCGACAATTGAATGAGCCTCTGAAGCGGCGATTTGTCTTGTGCATCCGGGACGTAATTTTCATGGGTATATATGCTAAGAGCAGCACTGCAATGACCTTCTCTCTGTCGACCTTGCAAGGCCTAGCCTACTTAGAACCGCATCTCATCCTACCCGGGGCTTTGCAGAGAATCTACCCTGCGCTGCAAGGTCTCGTCGAAGTACATCGGACTGCGTCCTCACTTCGGGCTATGACGTCGCTGTCTCGTGTCATTTCGCGTACCAAGGGCTATCGCTGTCATATGACAACATTGCTGGGTCTGACACTACCTGGAATTGACGCGAATGATCTTGAGAAATCGCTTCATGCCCTATCATTCATCCAATCAGCCTGTTACAATATTCCAATGGTCGACTTGACCCAAGGCCGAGAGGACATCAACTGCAACATGCTTGCCATGCAATGGATCTCAGGTGAAATGGAGAGGATGGAAGAGCAAGGGTCCGATGTACAGCTGGGTTATGACACAGAGCTGGATGATGAGACCGAGGAATTGATTTTGCGCTCTTCAACATGTGGCTTCGGAGACTTCACGATAGCTTTCCTGGGCCGTGTCTTCACACTCTTGGAGAATCTGCCGGACGTCTCCAGAGTTCGAAACGGTTCACCTGAAGAGAACATCGTGAACACTCTTCCCGCCACATTCATGCCTTTGCTCGCCTCTTTGTCTCCAGAGTATTACGATATCGCTTTGGGGAAGATTGTTGATTTCGTGTCAAACCATGTCATCCACCAGGCTCGTGATGCAATGGCTTTCATCTGCAACGCCCTATGCAAAGTTAATCCCGAGAAGGCCCTCAAGCGTTTCATCCCTGTCTTGACTTCAGCTATCCGCACTGAGATCGATGATAATGGTGCTGGATCAACCCGAACAACAGGAACCGATGTTTTGCCCCGTGATCGAGGTCTGGTCTGGAATGTCAGTATGCTGAGCATGTGTGTGGTGCATGTCGGCAGCGCTGTCATTGGCCACCGCCAAGAACTGTTCGACATTGCAGTTTACATGCAACAGAACTGCCGTGGCATTCCTACAGTTCATATTTCCAACTTCATCCACCATCTTTTGCTCAACCTGACTGGGACCTACACTAATGATTTCTCACTCTATGAACCTTCAGTCAAAGCGAACGGCATCGAGCCGAAACTCTGGAGTTACCAAGCTGATGTGAACAACCTCAACATCAATTGGCATGTGCCGACGCGTCAGGAAATTGAGTTTGCCGTCGACGTCTTCAAAATCCAAACAGAGACGGCCTTGAAGTCGCTGTCTGCGTTGACTCATGAGACGTCAAATGTCAAACGCGATGGAAGCGGCAAGGACTGGTCAGATGAGGTTACTCGGAACCTCGTGCTTCTGCGGCTCGTGTTGTCTGGAGTTTCTGTCCTCTTCGATCCCAAAGCCGCATCAACCACAACACAAGGACCCTCGCACGGCACCTCCGGGGATGTCGAGATGGGGGACGATTCGAGTATTTCAAATGACGTTGAGAACGATGCCGATACTGTCCTGGACAGTTCTGATGATGCTATAATTAGACAGGCTTTCACCTACCCCACTGGGTATGCCCTCAAGGAGGGAGATCCGTTATATACTATCATCCATGAACTCCGTGAGCGAACTGGTTGGGTCTTGCATGACGTACACCGGTTCTTGAGCGATAATCAAGAGGATGATGTTCCTTGTTTTGGGGCTCTGTACTCTGCGTTTAGATCGTGGTTTGTTGATGTGGGCATTGAGAGGTCCGCCCATGTGCTCGACCGAGTGACTCGCCTCTTGGCTGCGGACATTCATCCTTATAAGATGAGTGGTATGCGAAAAGATTATCCCAGAGCTCTGCTTGTGCGCAGAGCCAACGTGTATCACCTCCAACGCTTGCGGCACAACGCTTCTCCCCGTCCTCGGTCCAAGCTTGATGAAATCCTTCTTCTTGATATTGCCGAGTCTTGTGTCTCGGTCTACACAGAAACGCGCCGCAATGCTCAAAATGCAGGTGAATCGGCACTTAAGGCCGTTTATGGCGGCAGACTGCTTGTCATTCCCCCTCTGCTCACGGCTCTGCAAAGGGGTGTCAAGGAAAATGACCACGCACGCATCAAGGGTGCACTCTACTCGCTGCTTCTGAGCAGTGTAGCCAAAACTGTCGGACGGCATTGGAAATATGCACCTGCCGTAATCAGAACCTTTATCGATGCCAGCGCCGTTGATAAACCTTCCGTCCAGAAGATTTGTTCCACCGCAGTCTTCCAAGTCATGGATTATGGTCGTGCGATGGAGCGAATGGCTATTCTAGATCAAGAAATTGTGGAGGCAATTGCTCCCATTGAAGATGTCACCGACCAGATTGAGAAAAAGCGTGCAGTTGTCAACAGCAAGCGCGTCGCTATCGAGAAAAAGAAAGCCGACCTGTCCGAAGAGCTGGTAAACCTGGCACGGGTATCCCATTGGAAGATTGCCAGTCGCGCTGCAACCATCGTCATCACTATGGGTCTCCGCTTTGACTATATCGCCAGCGATAACCTGATCGAACTAATGACACTCGGGTCTATTGATGACCATCCTGGCCTGCGAGGCATGTACTCCCAGGCTCTCATCGCGCTTTTCACTATGATTGATGTGCGTGCCATCTGCACTCACGAGTATAAAAACTACATTCTTGGTCATCAGCGTTTCCCGTCAAAGATCAAGGTTGCAACAAAACCCTTTGAAGAAGGATACACCGAGGAATATCTTTCTAGCTTTGCGAAGCCCGAGGCGGAGTACTATGTTGATCACGACTTCCCCGGCTGGCTTGTGTGGGGAAAGACTATGCCGGCTTACAAGTCCAATGTAACACGGGACATCGACTATGATGAGGTTGAATGGAAGGTTCGCACCAAGATGGGCAAGTTGTTCACACGCCAGTGGTTCTCCAAGTTCTTCATGTACTTGAAGCAAGAGCCACGGGACCCATCTGCTGACAAATTCCGCATGTCCTGTGCCATGATGCTTCTCTACGCATTCGAGCTCATGATCCGGGATGGGCTTACAGCCGCCTCGTTTGAGGAAATCCAAGAAGAGATCAAGGATGTCTTTGAAGACGGCAGTGATAAGCACCAACATCGTGCCACGGCTGAAATTCTCGGAGCTTTGATCTCCTCTGTGACGGATACAGGTGTGGAGAAGCGGACCATGGTCTGGGAGTATGCATTCCCTATTGTACGAAAGATCTTCACCGATGGCCTCACTCCCGAGAATTCTGGCTATTGGACAACATTCCTCCACATGATCCTTCAATGCCGGGATCCCCGCCGCGCTTGGCCATTGGTCGATTGGCTATCCAGCTTCCGTCTTGATATGACGACCAACGCAGCATTCAAGGAAAGCTCTAAGATCAATCTCCTACACCAATGCATCATTGATTCTGGTTGGCACTATCAGCTCGAGAAGCCCATTGTGGAAGATTTCCTCGGACATTTGGACCACCCGTACAAGGGCGTCCGCGAGGCAATGGGTCAGACACTTGCAACTATTTATCGTACGAGGTACCATGAGTCGTACCCTGATGTTCAGCATCTTCTCGAGGCCCAGAGATCCTCCTCTTCTGTTGGTACATACCCCTATCCGCCTACCGAAGACTTTACAAAGGTGGTTCGTGGAGTTTTCAGTCAAATCGAGGAATGGCGGAAGGCCAGAACTCCTGGCCAACAAACACCCTCATCCTACACCTCGGGTAGCAAAACTGTCCTCCTTTGGTTGGATTCGACTTTGTCTTCTCACGAGTGTACCCAGCTTGTCCCATTCTTCCCTGATATCTTCACCGCGCAGCTCCTGCACATGATGGACGTGAAGGAAGACCCAGAGCTTCAGTCTCTCGCATACCACGTTTTCCGTCATCTCCCCAACATCCCTTACCCAGCCGAGAAAAACTCCGAATTTATCCAATCTCTCATCCGCATCGGACAGACATCCCCGTCGTGGCACCAGCGCCTTCGTATCATGATCAACATCCAAATCATCTACTTCCGCCGTCTGTTCCTGCTTGACCCTGCGGACCGCGACAAGCTCTTTGAGTGTATCGCCTCAATGCTTGAAGACCCCCAGCACGAAGTCCGTGCTGGCGCTTCGGCCACACTATCCGGTATGGTCCGGTGCTCGCCTGTCTTCCTACGGGAAAAGATGGTCAGTCGCTTCCATGAACGCTTCACCAAGCTTCTGGTAGACAATCCTCTCCCCAAGAAACCGAAAAACTTCCGCTCAGGAATCGGCTCCTCCGCTGTATCATCTGGTGCTGGAACCCCTACCCCGGAGCACAACCGCTTGATTATTGTTCGCCATGGTGCTGTGCTAGGTCTTGGCGCTTTGATCCAGGCCTTCCCCTACAACAGCCCTCCACCTCAGTGGATGCCTCAGGCATTAACTTCACTCAGTATCCGCGCAGCCAATGATCCTGGCATCGTTGGTTCAAGCGTGAAGTCGATTATCAGCGAGTTCAAGAAGACTAGGCAAGATACTTGGCACATTGATGCAAAGGTTCGTGCTTATGCGTTTAGTCTCAATTCTCTTTCAAAGCAAACGACTAACGATGATTATAGGCTTTCACATCGGATCAACTAGAAGACTTATCGGGTGTTCTATGGAAGAGCTACTTTGCATAGATAGAACTTGGATATTTGCCATTCTTCGGTTTCATTGAATTGGTGGGGGATATCTCATTGGTTCTCTGGTCAGACAGCTCCTAATAGCAATGTGATTAATGGCCGTTCGTACATATTTCTCGGTCTCCCCGGATCATGAGATCTCTTGATAGTGTGGCTTATCTTTAGTATGAAAATGAAAGCCCTGTGCTATCTTTATTTGCTCCTTATATAGATACTGCAGGATTCTCTCTCCATTTGAGGTTATGGGTAGTGGGGATCGAACTGCTTGAGAATAATAGACACTGTCCAAGACATATTGTGTTCCAAAGCTCTATAATTCGCCTGTAATAAGCTTCTCTTGGATGTGACAAGTGAAAGAGCAAGCAATGGGCAATACTCATGATCTATACATTCAATAAGAAGCCAGATCAGGAAATGAGGTTCTATCTATCTAAATGAAATATTTTGGAAATCCCCTATGTCCCTTTTAATGAAGCATGTTTGGTACAGCCGCAGGCAATACGATTTTATCTGATACTACGAAGCACTGTATGTCCCACGGCGTGGTACATTGTACGTCAAGCACGTAGAATATTCAACATATAACTATTTTCGCACTCGTACAACTTCAATATTCATATGTCTATCATGTTAGATTCTATAGAGAAAAAAATAGTATTGTATTACTCAAGTGTTAGTCGGAAATGCAGTCAACACAGCGTAGTGATGACATCGTAGGCCTTCAAACTAAATCTCGTAAATATTACAGTCAAACATATCCATTGCTTGACTTCTCTCTCAAGATCCTTGACTTCGTACAATCTATTCCTCGTTCTTTCCTTCCGATTTTCACCTCTGCATTTCCATTTCCACCTTACCACACCCATCCCGTGGCTTTCAAAGCCAAAGCATGCGATTATTCACCCCGTTGCTGAACGGTCACCCGCTATGAAATTCCTCACAAGGAAAAAGACGCCGTCCCCATTCTATACTACGTCTTCTGTCTCTCCATGGGATCGATGGACCTACTTGCGCTGGCTGGGGTATCTTACCTGCCTGATCACCATCATCCAGACTAGTTCATATCTCTTTGGGTACCCAGAGACAAGTCTTGTCCAGGCTGTCTATGCTTCGTTCAGTGGCTCGGGGATTCTTCGACCTGGTCAATATCATGGGCTTGTTGGAGTGGGGGATAAGGTAGCAGACGAACACTCATCTGAACCAGATGTGTTGGGCGTCGCAAATGATCGGAGGTTTGTACCCATTCCAAGTTATGAGTGTACTGGTATAAGATCGTGCTAAAATTGTTCCTGTCATTAGAGACAAGCGATTCTTTCTGGGCGGTACCTTAACCCTAACTAGTATTAAGTCTGCCAATGCCTCGCACCCAGTCCCACTTATCTATGATCCATACCCAGCATACAACAGCCGAGAATGGAAGAAGCAGTTCCATGGAAAGTTTCGGCCCTGCCTTGGTCCCAGGAATCGTTACCTCGACCGCAGCTCTGCAGAGGATATGATCCAAGTCTATAAGGGCCAACAAGCGGGGTTCCCAGCACCACGATTCGGATCGTACGAGGCATTGGGTCTAGATGGCAACGTTTGCACAGATCGGTACTCCCGATACGGGGCGTATGGATACGATGACGATGGTGAGGATGAGGTACCGGGCTTCACACGCCCTCCCGCAGTGCCGTGGTGTGAAGTCGATTGGCACAGGCTGCAAAACCTCTGCCTGGAAAGAAACGCAGATCGATACGAATCAACCGGCACCGCCAATTCTTCAACACAGAGTCCACTGTCCTTCGATCTTCCACAGACTCCTCATAAATTATGGGAGACACCTGTGAGTGCTTCCGGTGTCAAGCAGTCCAAACCTCGTTCGGCAGTGCTGATTCGGGCTTGGAATGGGCTCAATTGGAAGTCTCACCATCGTGAATACATTCGAGCTTTGATTATGGAACTTTCCCTGCATTCTGGTGGAGAATACCAGATCTATATCCTGTGTCATGTCAAAGAAAACGAGATGCCCATATTCTCTGATATCAATACCATCAACCGGCTTAGGAATTCCATCCCCAAGGAATTTCGGAATATGGCTCTTTTCTTCAATAACAAACTCTTGGAAGCTTGGTATCCCAAGATAGAAGAACACAGGTGAATCATTTCCCATTAACCGATGTTAAAGACAGCTCTTACTAACAGCACTCAACAGCCCCCAACTCCAACACCACCAACCTCTGCAAATATTCTCCCAGCTCTATCCGCACTTCGACTATTATTGGCAACTAGAAATGGATGCTCGTCACACAGGACATATCTACCACTTCCTAGACCAGGCAGTCTCATTTGCACGCCAACAACCCCGCAAATATCTCTGGGAACGCAACGCCTACTTCTACACCCCCGGCGCACACGGCAACTGGAGCCAATTCGCGCAAATGGTGCACAACAGCCTAGCCGACAAGTCCAACCGCACAATCTGGGGCCCGGTATCCCGCACAGGAATCAGGCCACTGGGCCCCGAGCCCCCAGTGTCATACCCAGATCAAGACAACTACACCTGGGGTGTGGGCGAAGAAGCCGACTTCATAACGTTCCTGCCAACATTCAACCCACAACATACGCAGTGGACATTCCCAGATAAGATCTGGAACTTCAAATACGGCGATAATACGCCGCGCCGCGCCGCGGTCATCACAATGGGACGGTACTCCAAGCGTCTGCTCGATCTGATCCACCACGCACAGGCGACGAAGGGCCTTGGCCTTGCATCAGAGATGACAGGTGCGTCGTGGGCTCTCTTCCATGGCCTCAAGGCTGTGCATGTTCCTCACCCTATCTATGCGGATGGCCAGTGGACACCTAGGGAACTGGCGCGCATCTACAACCCCGGTCCGCCGGAGAATGTCAATGGGGATTCTGATAGTATTTGGAATTTTGATCATATCTTTGATCATATCATGTACCGGCTCTCGTATATGTTTACGACGCATAGCGCGGAGGATTTGTACAGACGTTGGCTGGGGTTCAGGACTGCGGAGCATGAGGGTGGGAAAACCGTGAGTATATTTTCTGTTTTGTTTCTTTTGGTCTTTTGAGATGGGAACAATTGACTGATTTATCTCTAGATATCTGAGGATCGCTATGGTCGACATTGCTTCCCTTCTATGTTTCTTCATACAGTCAAGAACACAGCCCAAGGAATGGACTCAGACAGGGCTGTTCCCTGATCTATATCCATAGGCGGATTGTTGACATCTCAGGTTCCTTTTGCTCGGAGTTATCTGGCGTTGAAATAAAAGGCACATGTGATTTGCTTCGATATCTAATCCAGAGGAACCTGAAGCTTTACACTATTTGTATTAATTCTAATTGCTGCATTGCGAAGAGATATATTGCAAGGCAAGTTCATTTGAGATACTAAAATAATTCAATTGAGCATTATTAAATAAATCGTAGAATTGCAAAAAACTAAAGCATTCATCGCTGGTACATGAAGAAAAAGCAGTAGAAAAAAGCCATCAAAACAGGCCATTATGCAAGGAAAGGGGCAACCTATGTACGTGAATGGAACAACCTGAGAAACCGAGTGCAATTTACCATTCATACGCTCTGTGAATCTTGATAATCCCCGTCCCAAAAATGAAAGTCCATCTCATAGAATCATTAAGAACCAAAGAGGAGTGCCTTTTTCTCTATCCCCTGGCATTATACTTCTCATTGAATGCATTAACCGCTGGAAAATATTTGGTTAGTATGTGAATTATGTAGCATGATCTTGGTAATCACTTACCAACAGCAATCTGTCTATACAGCCAGTTCCGTGAACTTTCGTCTTGGACAGGAATGAAGGGTCCGTTGGCACCACCCTTGAGCGTGATACTCATTCCTGTGCGCTCCTTGGAGATGGTCTGGATATCCGTGAGACGGATATCCCACTCAGTAGACAGCTTCTTCGTCCGCACCAGCATGATACGTGCGTACGTCAACAAGACCAGCATATCTCGACCAGGAAGCTCTAGGTGGGCAATGTAGTCCTCGTTGAAGTATTTGCCGTCGTCCGTGGTCTTCAGCCAGAACTGTCCGAGGGCTTCGCGCTGCGAGTACGGGCGCACAATGCCATCAGTACCAATGAAGCGAGTGAGTCGAACACGATCGAGACCTTCAGCATCGAAAACGGTGGTGGTATTGCGAACACCTTCTGCCAGATCTAGTAGGAGATTGTTAATTATGAATACCAGACAGAGAGAATGGCTCAACTTACTGGAGGCAAGATCGAATGCACCGATTGCTGGCTTGGTAGCCAATCCAAGAACACCCTTTCCAACACCCTTAAAGAATCCTTGGATACCTTCTTTCTCGGCACCTTGCAGTGGATGACGTGCCAATCCACCGATACCGCTTGCGAGACTAGTTGCAAATGCATTGCCGCCAGCCGTGATTCCATACAGCGCGTGCTTGGGGCGGTTGCGCACCTTGGACATCCGGCGCTGGGTTTGGAACTCCTTGTCAAGAGTTGCGGCGGCGAGGCCCTTGGACATACTTCCAGTGAGCTTGGCCATACTGTCCGAGAATCCAAAGACGGACTTCTTGACGAAGCTTGTGGCACCCTTTGCGATACCAATACCAAGCTCTTGGGGGCGGTCGGTCATGACCAGACCCTGATATGGCTCATAAAAAATGGCGGCCACACCAGAGCTGACATTGTTGAACAAACCAACAGGGTTGCCCAAGAAGTCGGCTGAACCGAGAATGATATGGATCTGGCGCAAAAATTCTTGAGTGTAGTGTGCTCGGATATTGCCGACAAGGCTGGGGAAAGAGACACGGGCATTCTCGAGCATCAGAGCGTTGAGTCGAACAGGTGCATCATTAACATTACCCATCGACATTGTCATGACGTTGACAAAGAACATCAACGGGTTGGATGGTTGCATAGCATCCTCCACATTGACGCGTTCGGTACGCATGAAAGAAATATCCATCTGCATGGGCTGGAGATGAAGGAGCTCGAAGTACACATCCTGACCATTGTCTGTCTGTTGCGGCTCTGGAATGTTGAGGTTTTCATCGCACAGTTTGCCCTCTTGTTCCTCTGCCCACGAAGCACCCGGAATCTTGACAAAGTCAAGCATGGCAAGAACAAAGTCCTCATCCAGTTCCAGTGTCATTTGCTGCAATAGCAAGGTCGCGTACTTAATATAGAGAACACCGTACGAGTCGTCCTTGACACGTGTAACCATTGCATGGAAGATCGGGTGTGCTTCCATCTCCTTGCCAGTCTTCGGAACAACACTAGGGTAAAGCAAGATAGGGAAAATGCCACCATATAGTTGATTATCGATTTGGACCCACTTGATCGTAGTGTTCAGAGTCTGGTACAATCTCGACTCTCTAAACTTGATCTCAATCTCGCGGAATGTGAGATATAACAGATCTTTCATGTTCTGGTTGATCAATGAGATTCCAATGCCACCCAGGCGAAGTTGGGCCTTGAAGTTGACGTCCGAATTCGTTTCCTTGACCTCAAACCCAGTGTTCGTGCCGGTCTGTGAAGGTTGTCCTCTTTGTTGCTTGTACATGCTCTTCGATGGTTTGAAGTTGGACAGCACGAGTGTCTGAGTGGGGCCATCGGCAGCAATATTGATGTCAATGATCTTCTGGTATCCGCCAGGCTGCGAAGGTGGAATCCGCATCGGGATCAGGTTCCCTATCTCGGCAAGCTTGATATGACGCTCTTTGCCCTGACAGGTCAACACGAGCGACTTGTTCTTCGTCGCCGGGTAGTCCCATGCATATGGCATGATACTCCGCGGGGGAATTCGATACCTGATCGGCCTCCAGCCGCTGGTCTGGTCATCTTCATCATCGTCTTCCACATTTGGATTAGCTTGGTAGAAAATGAACTCCATATCGCTTTCGTTACGCATGGAGAACGGCCAATTGCGAGACTCAATGCTGAAGTGTAAGAAAAGAGTTGCTCCTTCCAAGATGATATCAACCTTGATCAGCTTCTGACGTTGATTCGCCTTAGCCAACTTAACGTGCACAGTTCCAACATCCGCGATGTTGAACGGAGAAGACCATTGATTGTTGACGCCCGGGAAGCAGAGGCACAGCTGTTTCTCTTGCACTTGGCGAAGGAAATGAAGTGGTACCAACTGCCCATTTTGAAGTTGGAGTACGTTGGACGAGCCTGGTTCTCGCACCAGGAGTTCTTCGTTGAGCTTGCTCTTTAGGATGAAACGTGGAGAAAGAGTGACCACCTTGGTCAACTTGTACTTGCCCTCGCCCTCGGCAACAGACACTCCGGAGTGGAACTCAGATCTGCCTTGGCGATCGGGGAAGATGATTTCAAATGTACTGCCAATAGCCTCGAAACTCTGCGGCTTACTCCACGCAGAATCGCTGACCTTCAAGATAGATCGATTTCGTTGATCCTCGGTGGCATAAGAATACATGTATGGGAGCGCACGACCCTCATCTCTTGGATCAGCTCTGAGTCCTTGACCAGCAGCATTTCTCGCAGACTGAAGGAATGCTTTGCTCTGAATGTCCATGGGAAGCAAAGTCTTGTTCAAGATAAGGTATGGGCTGTACACAGAGACCTTGAAAGCACCACCGCTGTTGGGAATGTTGAAGTAATGAAGCTGTAACTTCAGTTGAAGACCCCGCTCATCCTTAAGAGACAATGTATGCTCTCTGCGGTAGTCCTGAGAATTGCCGTTGACGATAGCAAACTCGCTCTGGCGGAAGACCGTGTCTTGCAGATCAATGCTGAGCAACAGTAAGTGGGACAGCTCCACGACGTGGACCGGGCTAACCCCCCCTTCCTCAGAAAGTTCGTCCAATCCTTCTTCGTGTTCTTGTCATAGATACGGTACTTGAAATCGTAGGGCAAGAGGTTCTGAATCTCCACGGGAGCGAAGATTCGGACTCTCATGTAAGGATACACGCTCGTAAGCGAATCTTTGCTATCATACGTTGCGTTGACTTGGAAATAGAAAGGAGGAGACTGCTGTCCGCTTTCGCTAACGCACTTGACAGTGCGTGTGGGTCGCTTGATGAGGTCCTTCCAGAACAGTCGTTCACCTGACCAGTCATAGCCGAAGCCTTGATCGGGACGAACCACAATGGAATGGAGGTATGCTGATCCGACAGGTGCCGGTCGTGCATCGCCAGGCAAAATCTTCTCGATTTTCAACAAGTGGCCTTCTCCGGGGCTGAAAATGCCTATTTCCACGGGAATTTGGGTGTTGTTTTCGATAAGAAGTGGCGAGCGGAATGTGATGTACTTGACATTATCGGGTCCCAGTTTGACTTCCACAAGTAGCCGGTGAAGAACGTTCTCTTGCTTCGGCTTCAGAGCGTAGATAGTTTCGCCCTCGCGCACAACAGGAATGCGGCTGATACTATCAAAACCACTACCTTCCAGTTTGACACCAACCACTCCGCCGTGGCCTTCTGGTGTCAGCGTTTCACGGACAGCGGTGGAATCTTCAAATCGCCATGGGGATTCTTCGCCATCAGTAAGTTTCGCCGCTGGGCCTTCATCTCCTGCGCTGACATCGGCCCAAACTCTGAGGTCAAATCCAGTGTAGTTGCGGATTCTGTATGGGGCATCAGCGCCTCTTGGCTTGGAAAGAACATCCTCATCCGTAGAGAGGAACTGGAAGGATTTGGATGCGAGTGCAATCGTGGCGGATGTTACGGTAAGCTCCATTGTCTTGTGCGAATACACATCGAAAGAGAAAACATCCGGGTTGATCTCCTTGGCCATGTGGAATCCCAGCTGCCAAGGCTCCATCAATGGCTCCCAGGCCGACTTTGAGAAGTTGTACACATTTAAGAACGTTTCGAAGTTGGTATCGGCATTCAGTGTTGATGACCAGTCGCGCACATCGACGTTGAATTTCTTGACGCTCCAATCGAGCAAAGGTAGATCGTGTAGGTCGCCAATAAGAATGACTCTAACTCCGTCGATCTTGGCAGACATCTCTTCGCGCTTGAGGAGAACTGAGCTATGTGGCGCAATTGCCTTATCCAGGTTTGCAACGCCTTGACTCAGGCGACGGGCTCTCTTAGCAATAGTAGAGGACGTTTTGCTGGCAGAACGCCCTCTGGTTGTTTTAGCGTCCGTGAGTTTCTTCGCCTCTCCGCTCTCGATCTGCTGGCCATTCTGAGCCCTCATTTCAGCGGCCTTGTTGACAATCTGGATTGCCATCAGAATATCACGCAGAGACAAGCGAAGGACCAGAGGCTCAAGGTGCACCTCAATGGAGGTCAAAGCAGATCCCTTTTCTTGGGAGCGGCTATCAATAGACATTTCAAGTGTGAAATCATCCAAAATGCGGAGTCGGGACGTCTCAAACTTGTCCATCCGGCACAGGAACATGCCCACTTTTTGAATCTGCAGAGTCGACACATTTTGATGGGAGATGAGAACTTCCTTGGTACCAAGGACAATAGCCTCGGAGTGAGGAATGGCAGGGTTGGCCACCATGATCACTTGAGCGTCGACAAGGTTCACCCGGAATGATACAGTCATGGCCGATCCTGTGGCATCGCCCGAAGAAGCCTCGGTTACAGCCTTGTCAGAACTTGCAGCAGTATCAGACCCTGATTCGGAATCCTCAGGTGCGTCGCTCTCATCCTCCACTACCTCTACTGGTTCTTCTGAAGCAAATGCAGACTGGCTGAATGACTGCAAAGCAGACAGATAATCCAAAGCAAACATAATGCGAGGGCTGTCAATAGTCAGCATCGCAACGAGATGCTTTTCTGGTCCTCCAGACATAGAGATGCTAGCCATGAACTGCTGCTGGACATCGTTGTTGATCAAAGACATGATATTTCTGAACTTGTTCGAGTCCTGCTTGCGACTATCGCGGATGGAGAAGGAATGAATAAGAAGTTCCGACTCCAACGAGCCATCGGTCAATACGCGCAGCTTGACTCGAGTGTCATTGAGAGAGAACTTGGACAGACTCGAGTCCTCCAGGCGACCGACGGGCTGGTCGTCGTTTGCTAGAATAAGCTCCAGACCGACACTGTCGACCTTAAAGATCATATCAAGTCGTACCCAGGTCTCTTTGTTTTCGTTGTCATCAGCTGGTGCTCCTTCGGGGCCCTTTTGTGCCTGAACGGCCTTTGAAGTAGCCTCCCTCGTAGGTTCAGTCACCGATGAGGGCAAAGACTCCATAGCCTCAAGCTCTTGCTGTTCGACATCTGTAGCGAACGCGCCCGGTATGGAGTTTGACAACTCCAGCAAGAACTTGAGCTGGCTCTGGGAAATACGAAGGTTAATGGGAGACAGGGAACCCTCGATTTCCATGTCAGGGCGTGGGTTGTTTGCTTGATGCTCCAGGTAGCAAATGCTAAACTCCAAGTTCACCTTCTGGATCATCTCCAGCTCCTCGGATGTACCGTCTTCGAAATGGAATTTGGAGGTGAGGCGAATATTGCGGACACCGGTGGAGATGACATTGACAGCAGGGCTGTCTTTTCCTTCGTCCATAGGGACAAATTCATTCTTGGCATAGATTTCACCGAGATGAGCAGTGATTGTGTCTCGAGGGTGATCTTCCTTCATAGCGCGAGGGAAAACTACAATGGGCGTTTTCACAATAATGTCAAGCCGCACGCGGGAAGCATTTTCCTGAAGCTGGTTGGCCTGGCTGGCAGCGGCTTGGCGAGCTGCATTGAAAATGGCTTGCATCTTGCCAAACTTGACGAGGAAGTTGATGATTTTCCGGTACGGCTCCTCCAGGAAATTGATCTTAATTGAGCCAGATCGTAGATAGACCTCAGAATCATAGCCAGGGTACGTGTCACTCTCGGGGTCGAAGGTCTCGTACTTGAAGTCCGCGAAATTATCTCCTTCTATGGTCAAAAGGCGCCGGATATCGGAGTCCTCCGCGGCACCCAGGTTGACATCATCGACCAAAGTCAGACTGCCTATCCGAGACTGGATGAGCATTGAGCTGCCCACGAGGAAAATACCGACGTCGGCAGTGTTTAAACTCAAGGTTGCCAAGCGGACTCCGTCATTGTTAAAAATGAGAGCAATACTCTTGAGATTAGCCCTGATACGAAGCTTCCCAGGTTGCTCGGGCTGTTCTTCCACATTGGGTGTTCCTTCAATGGCCTTGCCTGTTTCTGGGTTGGGTTTGGTCGGTTGCTGAGGATCTGTGAATGTAAGGAGGATGAAGTCCAGAAGCGTGAGAAGTGTTTTCCTTGTCACAACAAGATTGATAGTTGAGACTGATATGTCAAGGTTCATGGCAACCCCTTCATACGTTGAGTCTAACTCAGGAGACTCAGGTTTGACCCGTACCATCTTCAGCTGGAACAGGTCCTTGTCTTCGTCGGCATCAAAGCCTTTAGAAGAGATGATTCTCTTGAATTCAGGAACCGGATTCTCCTCAATGTAATCATCCACGCTCAATGATTTCAGAACGACCTCGGCGACCATGTCATAGGGACGCATGTAAAAGTCCAGCTCAAATCCTTCAGCAACCAGTTCAACCAGCAACTGATCCCGTTGTGGGTCATGGGGGTCAGCACGGAACAGTGAGCCACGGAGACGGCCAACAGTGAATTTGAATTCGAAGTCCCGGCGATGGATATTAGTCGGTGTATCCACACTCTTCTTCGCCTGCTCGCTTTCTACTTCGACCTCCTCATCATCATCGTCGTCAACAACGGGAAGGTCGCGCTGGGCTGCTGGTTGGAATGATGCTGATCTGGCTCGTGTGGCTATGGCTGCTCCTTCCTTGGCTGCTGCTGCGGTAACTGGATCAGATGCAGACGTTTCCGCGTCGAATTGCGGGATTGCAATATCGATCAATTTCATCAAGCCCTTGTATTTGGTGTCTGATATTGATGCGTGAAGCTCTGGCAGATGTCCAGAGATGCGTGTTCTGGTAAGCTGTGTCACTTTCGGTACGATACACATCTCCAGGGCAAAATCAACATTGATGCGGTCGATTATGTGGAAATTCCTAGACTCGACATTGGTGTTAAGCTGCGCTTTGGTTGCTTCAATGCCAGGTCCGATGAGGACTTGGGTGGAGTCCAGCTTGATGAGGAACCGATCGTACAGCAGATGCTCTAGTTGCTTGTAATCTTCCTCTTCGTACTGTTGTTTCTGCTTGGACTGAAGATCCCGCATCGCTTGGCGGTCGACCAACTCGCTGTTGACACTGGCATGACCGGCGTCGATAATCAAGCAAAGTGAACTTGGTTGCGTGATACTTTCTGGGACAATAATTAAGGGCGCGTGAATATCAAACTGCGCATCAACCTTCTTGTGCTCTTGCAATGCAAACTCAAGGCCTGCCCGGGTTTGCTGGCGTAGTCCTTCAACAGTGGCACCTGCGGTGTCTAAGAGAGCACCAATCGACTCCATGTGTCGCTCGGGCGGCTCAAAGAACTGGACAATTCCCACGAGGAATCGAGGGTTGTAAATGACCTCAATACTCTTCAGCTTGACCTTCACCGCTGTATCTGCATCGCTTTCGAGCGGGTTCTTCTCCAGCTGCAGATGGAACAAACTGTCCTCATCCTGAAGATCATCTGCGCTAGCTTGGGAGGTAATATCATCGTCGTCCTCGCTTAGCTGTTGAATCTTTGTACGTTCAGGGGGAGAATCCTTGACCTTGACGATCTGGGGGTAGAGAGTCCCGGCAGTAGTGCCGTCATACATCTTCAGCCCTCCAAGGTCAAGATCAAGGAGATAGGAATCAGGGCGTTGAAGTGCTTTTGCTCGGAAATTGTCGAACACTAGCTTCATGACCTCATTGGCCGAACCGTGAGGGTCCTGGATTAGAGTGAAGCTACCAGCACGCAGACTCCAATTGACCTGGAGCTTAACCCATTCCCGGGGCACATCTACACTCTCAGCGATAGCTTTCTTTTCGTCCCAGTCAATGGCGTTATACAGCTCTTGCCGCTGTTCTTCGGTCATGGTGGTCTCCTCGGACTCCTCTTTCTTGGCCCCCCAGAGCCAGGCGGACCATGATTGCTGTTCTGCGGGCTTCTTGACTCCGACATTTTCTTTTCGTAGCTGGTTCCTTGCAAGTGAGCGCCAGAATCGGATATCCTCGTAGCTAAGTTTTGCTTCCAGCCTCTGCATTTCCGTGGTTTCTTCGGGGGTAAAAGCTTCTTCCTTCTTCTTTTTCTTGAACAAAGCAATGTACGCGATGCGGTCATCTCTGCGCTCCTTTATATAGTCCCAGGTCCAGCGTCTGTTGCGTTCGTGGATCTTGCTAAGAACGGCTTCTCCTGCGAACCTCATCCATGCCTTGGGATCTTCCTTTGGTGATGCCTTGGGCTGAATTTTCTTATATTCCTGGTGGCGAATGAAATAATGGAACAGATCCACCAGCATCAACGCGTCGCGATATTGTTTGTCGTCAAGAACAAAGCCGAGCTCATCGAAGAGCAACCGTGCTTTGATTGCGGGCCGGTCGTATTTGCCTGACTTGTCCATCTCCAGGCCAGCACGACCACTGACGGGGCGCAACATAAATTGGTTTCCTTCGTCGGCATCAATCGCAGTTCTCAGTTTTTCTATCAACTCAGCACGGCCAATTCCCTGCGCTTCTGCGCCTATATCGGAGCCTCGCCCGGTTCCGAGCAGTGTGGCGTCTGTATTCCAATAAACCGAGAGAGCACCGAGAACGGCTAATTTATGCGTGACACTGGAGTCGGACTGGATGAAAGTCGGGTTCCATTCCCCGTCTGTACTGACAGCACTCAACTCCTTGAGTGTCACGCCGACAGCAAATGGATGCCCGGGTGATGAGATAGAGTCTTCGTAGCGGAAATGCACATTCTTTATAGAAATCTGCAGGTTGTCCACTACGGCCGTGATCATGCTTTGCGTGAAGCTTTGGTTGCGGCGCTGTTCCTCTTGGCTCATACCTTCCGCATTGCGCTCGCGCAAAATCTCGGCACTCTCGATTCTTTCCATCTTCAACGCATTCTCTCTCTTTTCTTCCTCCTCCGCATCGTAATCCGCATCTTCTCTGGGTGCCGCGAGCAGGAAAACATCTTCAATCTCGACTTTCACCGGTTTGCCTCGTAGATTTGACCATGGTATGGATAGTGTGAGCTCTCCGAGGTGGCCTTCGACAACGTTCAGAGGTAGGCGTAGCTGATCGAGCGCTTCACGGCGCAGTTCAAGATTGCGTAGTTTGACGTCGCCTGACCAAATTCCGATGTTAAGCTGGGTCGCATCGAAGTTCTTAACGTAGTATCCCAGGAACCGGTTCAGTAGGTTAGCAACCACTCCCTCCAACATGGTTGCGGCGTGCAGCCGTAGACCGGACCTGGCGGTTGGGCTCTATGGCCAGGGCGGGTGTCTGTGGGACGGGGTTTAATGATAGTCTGTAATTGAAAGCCGTTGGCAAGTCAGTCGCAATCCAAGTGAAGGTGAATAAAGAAACTTCTTCATTAAATGGGGTTCTTACACAGTATAAGGACTGCTTTCAAGAATCCTGGCTAATAGGGGACATTAAGCCATCCAACTGAGCGGGCTAGGAGCACGCGCGATACCGAGGTGGAACCTTTCCCCTCCAAGCAGAGCGAAAATCGGTTAAGGCGACTAGGTGTCAGATTAAGGGAAGTAAAGAAAATCACAAGTGCTAAATTGAGACGGAATGGTGTTGGGTAGGTATTCAAGCCAAGCTAATGACCCTAATTGCGTGGATCAAGAAAGGTGATATCTGTTACGCAAGTTGTATGGAGGTACTCGATACAAACAAGGTACAGCTTATTACACCCAGTGGCGGGTATCATTTCCACCTACCACCAAAGTATTTGAAAGGTATAGAGTACTCGAGCTACGATACACTTAGCACTACGTGAGTAGTTGGGGGCCAGTGGTAATATAATGATGGATGTACATTTTAATTGCCTTTATCATCGTTTAAGCACGAGGCAATGCAGTGAGAACAATACATACTGTACCGTACTGGTGGATACACTTGTTTACCCCAGTGACGTAACTATCGTTAGGGCAGCAGCCCCCGAACCTAACTGGATGGAAAACTTTTGATGCCTGAGGCGAAAATATCTTCCTCGAGCTACAATTTGCAGTTCGGGTCGCTGCGGTCCGCCCGAAAGCAGACCACACCTCATCACTCAATCACTTCATTTCTAGATATTCTTATTTGTTCCCCCCCGGAAAATCCACACCGTCGACTTTGTGATCAAGTCACTTTCCGGGTGTTTACCCTTTAATCTCCACTCTTCCACTTCTGTTTAGCTTTTTTAAGGCCAATTGGGTGCGTTGACACTTGACATTGCTCTCCGGCCATACCCGAGGCTTTTCTCCTCCGACTTGCTAACCCGACGACGAAAAGCTGTATAACTCGCCATGTACCGCAACGCCGCTGCCCGCTCTGCGCTCCGCGCATTCTCGAGCTCCAATGCCTCCGTGGCTCGCTCCGCTCTGGGCAACCAGATCTGCAAGGCCCAGATGACCTCGTCTGCCCGCAGTCTGCTCCGTCCCGCCGTCTCGCCGAGCTTCGCGCTCGCCGCTCACAAGCCTGTTACCACCGCTCTTGTGCGCTACTCGTCTTCCTCGGCTAAGGTAAGAGACGGCATATAGAATGCGATTTGCGCAAAGACACTCAATGGCTAATTGCCGGTATGACAGCACGATGAGGATGATGTCGATGTTATGGCGGGTATGAAGTCTGAGGCGGTACGTATTTACTCTCCATTTTGAAGCTGGGTGTGCATATGCTAATTGCGCAATCGCCAATCTAGAAAGTTATCAAGGAGACCTTCAGCCTGACTGGAGTCCCCAAGGAGGCCCTCTATCTCGGTATGGCTGGTGTCGTCCCCTACCTGGCCACCTCTATGCAGACCGTCTTCCTCTCCTACGAGATCAACCGCGCCGCTGCTCTTGGTGATGGTCTGATCTTCTCCGGCCAGACCGCTGAGCTGATGCTGCACATGCTCGAGCCCATCCAGGTCGGCTACGGTGCCGTTGTGAGTGATCCCGAGTCTAGACTAGCTTGAGTAATTTGATTACAGTTTACTAATCGCCGTTTATGGTTAGATCCTTTCATTCCTCGGTGCCATCCACTGGGGTCTTGAATGGGCTGGCTACGGCGGCAAGTTCGGCTACCGCCGCTACGCTGCCGGTGTGATCGCCCCCGCTGTGGCCTGGCCTACCCTGCTGTTCCCTGTCGAGTACGCTCTGATCAGCCAGTTCCTCGCTTTCACCTTCCTGTACTACAACGATGCCCGTGCTGCCGCTGCTGGCCGTGCTCCTTACTGGTACGGCATGTACCGTTTCGTGCTGACCTTCGTTGTCGGTGCCTCCATCGTGGCTACCTTGGTCGGCCGTGAGCAGATCCAGCAGACCATTACCTCCGAGCACAGCACCAAGGACAAGATCAACGCTCTGATCTTCCTGCAGAAGAAGGAGAAGGAGGAGGCTGAGGCTCGCCGTCGCAGCGAGATCGAGGATTCCGAGTAAATTTGCCTTTTGACAAGGCGAGGGGCGTTATAGCCCCGGGACTGATCTCGATGTTTGCATTACCCGTGATTTCCTGTAGAATATACGCAGAACGCACTAGGGCGGCCACTGAAATTTTCTTTTGTTCAATTGGAGTGTCGATAGTTGGAGATAAAGTGTTCTCGCCCAAGTAACAACAATGTTTTTTTTTTGTCTTTGAGAGCAATTGCACAATCCATTGAGTGGGGAGTAGATAAATATGTGACGGGTCCACAGGGGTAGAAGGATCTAGGTAGTATCACGAGGTCTATGGATGGTATCATAGGCTTTTTCCAAAAAAGAAAATGCACAAAACATTCATAAAACATTCACAAAGAGCTATACTTCCAAAGTTAAATCTGATTTAAAGCTGCAAGAGTACCTAAAATATCCATGGATCTATAGGTGATAATCGGCTTGGTCACACGGGTTGCCGCAGATCGGAGTACCCAAAGGGATATGCAACGGGAGATACTAGGGCGGGTCCCCTTGGAGTCACGGGGTGCCGAAAATATCGACTAGAGATCTGTTATGGAGAAAGCTAAGTGAAACGTTTTTGAATAAGGAAAAGACGTACTTTTGTGGATGCTTGAAAATGCTTAGAATGGAAGGTAAAGCGAGGGCTGCATGCGAGGTATAGTAACGCCCGAGAAAACATGCTGGGAGAATCCACCTAGATCAGCCTTTTTCTTTTCTATTCCCTTTTCTATTAATTTTTTTTTTTTTTCCATTTTTCTTTCTATACAATGATTGTCTCGCACGTCCCTGTCCCTGGCAGGTTTGACAAGATCCCCCTCCTTCTCCACGCCTTGGGGCCTCTTATAGGGTAACAATCCCGGTCAACAAGACCGGTTCTCCATGGGGAAGAACCTGGTACAACCTACTGAAGACGTCATCTTCCTGATATAAGTTTATAATTAGCGACTATACTACATCAAGCATAAATTTCAATGTGCCACTGCTTTCCAAGGATCTTTGATCAATAAGAATGAGACCCGGGAAGTAGGGAGGCCAAGATCAGAAGTTCCCCAGAGAGATGCGCTCGAATGTTCTTGGCCGCGACTAGAGCCCGCTCCGGGAATGGGGGATTCCCCATTCCTTAATTTCTTCTCTTCCCATAGGCTATATTAAAAGTTCAATAATTCTTCCAGATAGTGGGATTTTCTCCATGAATAGGAATGATTTAACTAATCTGCAAAGAATGTAAACTAATAAAAAAAAGGGGGTTCTAGAACTAAGAGCCAGGGGAAAATTGGACCGTGTCATGTGTACGATCGACGGGGGGCTTGTGGAGTGCCTAGGCTTGGATAGATGGGGTTCAGAGGGAGAGTACATATATAGGAAAAATGATGCATTTGTGTATAGATAGATAGATAGATCTATGTATATATATGTACCTGTTTAGATATAGTAGAGAGATAGGAAGAAAGACATATAAGGTGATATAAGTAACAGTATCAAAATCTTGGAAAGCTCTAAAAAAAAATGTAAGGGCAAATAGTGGGGTGAAAGGTGACGAGGTCTTCTGATCAGAAAAAACCCCCGAACCGGATTTCTGGTCTTTTTTTCCCCCCCCACCTGGTTTTCCCACCCTGGTTAAAGAGAGGCCCTGCTTCTTTTTGTCAGATCTTCATCTTTTTTCCCTCGACTCTTTTTTTCCGTACCTTTTTATACTTATTCTACCTCTCTACCTCCTTTCAACATCTTAACCCCCATTCGAACAATTTCAACCTTTCACCTTTTTTTTGTATAACGGTGAAGACTGCCATATTTCACCTTTTATACTGGCCACTTCTCTGATACGTCACGCTCCACTTTTCTGCCACGGGAGCTGGTCCCCTCTCAACACCGCCACCTCGTAGTTCTCTTCTCCCCCGTCATTCCCCTCTTTAAATCCGGAGGACAGTAAATTCAGTCTCTCTTAATACCTCTTTTTCTTCACACATTTTGGAAGATGCGAAACCCATTCGAGTTGGACTTTGAGAGCGTCGATGGAGACTCCGAACCCGCCCTGGATTTCGAGGCCCCCGAACAACATGTGCACCAGCATGTGGAGGAGAAACAACGGGAACAACTGAATCTCAACTTTCGTCCAAAACAGAGAGATGATGGGGACCGTTCTTTGCTACAAGAAGAGGAGGACGAGGATGCAATGAAGCATCGGTTCATTGGTACCATTGACCAGGGTACAACGAGTACACGATTCATCATCTTCGACTGCACAGGCGTCCCTGTTGCCAAATACCAAACTGAATTCCATCAGATTCATGAACACCCAGGGTAGGTGTTGAAAATCCCCCTCTTTTGAAAATCCCGACTCTCGATATTAATTGGCCCCGCATCTCCACAGATGGCACGAACAAGACCCTTACGAATTGGTTGAATCGGTCTATATCTGTATTGAAGAGGCTATGAAATCTTTCCTTGCCCTTGGCTACACCACATCCGACATCGAAGCCATTGGTATCACCAGTCAAAGAGAAACCGCCTTAGTTTGGGACTGGGAAACTGGCGAGCCCCTGCATAACGCAATCACTTGGACCGATACTCGTACTGTCAATCTAGTACGGGAACTAAAGGAAAAGCCCGGTGCCGATGAGCTCCGTAATATTTGCGGCCTGCCCCTCTCCACATACCCCTCATCGGTCACGCTACGATGGATGCTCGACAATCTGCCCGATGTCAGGTCGGCGTATGATGATGGCCGGGCTGCATTTGGAACCGTTGACAGCTGGCTCATCTACAACCTTAACGGTGGTCCTCAGAATAAGCGTCTAGTCACAGATGTGACCAATGCCTCACGGACGATGTTCATGAACCTTGAAACCCTCCAATACGACGATCGCCTCTTGAAGTTCTTTGACATTGACCCCAAAAAGATCCGTTTACCTGAGATCCTTCCTTCAGCCGATCCTGAGGGTTTCGGTAGAGTCGCCGATGGGCCGCTGGAGGGTGTTCCCATTACCAGCTGTCTGGGTGACCAGGCTTCAGCCTTGGTCGGCCACTGTGCCTTTTCTCCAGGAATGGCCAAGAACACTTATGGTACCGGATGCTTCCTTCTCTACAACGTTGGCGAGAAGCCGGTTATCTCCAAACACGGTCTCTTAGGCACCGTGGGTTTCCAATTAGGGCGAGACCGCAAGGCCGTCTACGCACTGGAAGGCAGTGTGGCCGTGGCAGGCAGTGGTGTCTCCTTCCTAATGAATAACCTCGGCTTTTTCCGCGACTCACGTAAGGTCAGCGATTTAGCTGCCAGCGTGCCGGATAGCGGTGGCTGCATTTTCGTCACTGCATTCAGTGGTCTCTTTGCTCCTTACTGGATTGATGATGCCCAGGGGACTATCTGTAAGTCTCGAATATGGTGCTTCGCCTCGCGGAAGTTTGATTGCTAACGTTCACCAGGGGGAATCACCGCCCACACACAAAAAGGACACATTGCCCGTGCAACTATGGAAGCGGCCTGCTTCCAAACGAAAGCTATTCTCGATGCCATGGCAATGGACAGCGGCAAGAGCCTGACCGAACTGGCTGTTGATGGCGGCATGAGTAACTCGGATGTTTGCATGCAGGTACGTTTCTCTATTTCGTGTTAATATCTTCCAGACCACGCCGCTAACTGTCTAATTTTTCATTAGACACAAGCTGATATTATTCAAATCCCCGTCGAGCGCCCCTCAATGCACGAAACTACTGCCCTCGGCGCAGCAATCGCCGCCGGCTTCGCCATCAACATCTGGAAGGATTTCTCCGAACTTAAGCATATGAACCGCGCCAACCGAGCCTCCTTCACCCCAACAATGTCCGTCAAGGCCAGCAGTCGCATGTATAAAAAGTGGTCCAAAGCCGTGGAGATGTCGCGCGGCTGGATGGCCGACGAGGACAGAGAGGACCACAATGACGACAACGACGAATAAACAATTTTTATACATACTCCTTTGAGAGATGACCCCAATCGGTTCTGTCATCGATCCCGCGGCTCAGGTTGTGCATCTCATACTACGCACGACACATATACACCCACAAGAAGCAAAGAGATATTTGGTTTGCATGAAGATCACATCAACCGGATATCACACCTATCCTCTCTTGGATACCCGAATTGTTTTTTTTTTTTTTTTTCCCGGGGGCATTTGGACACCTCGCGTTTCCAATTATACATATTTAGAGAATTTCCACCGACTAGAAAGTCCGTCCTAATAGGCGTTGTCCGCCGACGCCCATGCCCCCCACCTTCATCATGACCGTTATGACGGGAGTCGTTGGTTCCAGAAGAGCTGGGGTTTTTACTTTTTCATTTTGCTGTCGGCTTGCTTCTCATAGAACGAGCTAGACTTGGCACATGTGTATATACAAACAGTTTCTTGTGAGAAAATGAAGAAAAAAAATTTTAAATAATACATTATCTCTCCAACTTCAGCATAGTGTACCCACTAAGTAGAACCCCAATCCGATCCAAAACAGAATATAGAGGAAGATAGGCGGAGGGAGTTGGGAAAAAGAATGTTTCTGGTGTTGAGAAAACAGAAAACGAGTGGGATTTCTAGTACTCTCCTCTGATGAGGTGCACCTTCCCTAGCTAGATATGCCTTCCTATGATGTGTAGTTCGTAAATCATCCAGCAATTCATATGAACTTTGAATCTTTCCGTTGTATCAGAAAGATATGACATCATCACAGCGTGGAACCTCGCATGGAAAGTAAAGGCCGCATCCGCGGCAATCCAACTGCGCCTTTGACGCGCAGAAGGATGGGAATCACATCCAAAGAAAACAATCTGCATCCATTTCATAGGTCGGAGAAGAACGGGCAGCCAACTAGGATTTTTACCATATCACTTTGAATGAGTTGCTTTCTATAGGCGCACTTTTTCATGCATAATACCATAGCATAGCACATCCCTATACCCCCAAGGTCATCGAGACAAAAGCGAAGCTCCTGTTTCCTGGACGTTAAACAATACAACAACGGGATTATTTACAAGATGCCTAGGTGAAGTCATAGCCCCCAGACCATGTACTTGCAAACTAAATATACATGTCTATGTATGAACGTGGAATATATATTTCTACTCTATTTCCCATGTGGAATGTGCTCGTTTTTTATGCTATACTTTCCCTCTTAAGTTGAAGAGTTGTCCTCTTATCTTCTTTCTTTACCATGACCTCTAGAAGTAAGAACCTGATCTGGGCCGATGGGCAATGCAGGTGAATGCTTCCGTTATGGGCATGGGGCATGGCGTAGTCTGCTATGGAGATACGTTGACACCAAGCGGTTCAATCAATGGAATTGTGACATACACATACAACGTACAGCGTACAGGAAATATGTACAGAGATCAATTCAAGCTTCAATGGTATTACACACGCAAAGCGGCGAGTCGATAACCAGAGTCAACGAGCATGGACCTGAGACATGATGTAGAAAAAAGGACCAAGGAAATATGGTATTTTCATAAGACGCCTGAATGAATGGGGGGGTGGCATAATGGAGACAAGAAAACATGGTAGCTGGGTGTTTGTAGAGCCATCAAGAAAATAAGACAGGGAAATGAAAAGGGGAGATTACATGTGGTGAACATCCAAGGTTATTCATTGACCGTGGGTGCTCTTCCTGCCGCAGACGGGCTGAGATTGGCCGCCTGCAATGCACCGGGGAGCTTCAGCGGTGCACTAGGGGTGGACTTGAATTTATTAATCTTCTCCCCCTTCAGCACCTGCTCCATCTCGTCCTTTGTGAGGGTCTCATATTCGATGAGCGCCCTTGTCAAAAGTTCTAGCTCGTGGCGCTTTTCGGTCAGGATGTTGGTTGCTCGGTCACGGGCCTCTTCCACGAGCCGGCGCACTTCACCCTCGATCTCTTGCTTGGTTTCTGATGATAGGCTGTCGTAGTTTGTAGACAGGTCGACGTTGCCGAGTTTTTTGGAATATCCGAACCGGGTGATCAGCGTGAAGGCCGTCTCGGTGGCACTTTGGATATCCTAAAGAGACCGTTAGTATTGAAGAAAGGAGAAAGGACAACCAGTAAGACTTACAGCTGAGATACCACTAGTGACATTGTCGTGGCCGAAAACCAGCTCTTCAGCAGCCTTTCCACCCATGGAGACGGCGATATCTGCCAAGTATTCGGTGTAGTTCCTTGAAACAGTATCCATCTCTGGCAGGAAGTGAGTGATACCAAGGGCCATACCACGGGGAACAATGGTGATCTTGTATAGTGGAGTGGATGAAGGAGAGAAGTGTGCAACAAGGGCATGACCAGCCTCGTGGTACGCAGTCAAGAGCTTGTCCTTGTCTTGAATGATGCGACTGCGAGCCTCAGCGCCCATCATAATCTTATCCTTGGCCCAATCAAAATCGTATGGGCCAACGTTAGCCTTGCGGTCACGGCTGGCATGGACAGCAGCTTGGTTGACCAAGTTCTCCAGATCAGCACCGGAGAAGCCGGGAGTGCCTCGCGCAATGACTCCGATATCAACATCAGTACCGAACTGGATTTCCTTCATGTGGTGTCTCAAGATGTCCATCCGGCCACGAACATCGGGCAGGTCCACAACGACCCTACGATCGAACCGGCCAGGTCGAGTGAGTGCCTTGTCCAGTAGTTGAGGGTAATTGGTAGCAGCAATGATGATAACACCGCTAGTCTGGGAGAATCCGTCGAGTTCAGTGAGCAACTGGTTGAGCGTTTGCTTGACATAAGCAGCGTCGCGTTCGTTTCGCTTGCCACCTATCGCATCCAGTTCATCGATGAAAATGATAGCCGGAGACTTGCTACGGGCTTGAGCGAACAAATCACGGACCCGCTTGGCACCAACACCGACGTATACCTCATCGAATTCAGATCCAGACATGTAGAAGAATGGGACACCCGCTTCGCCAGCAACAGCACGCGCAAGCAAGGTCTTACCAGTACCGGGAGGACCGACCAAGAGAACACCCTTGGGCAGCTTGCCACCTAGGGAAGAGAAACGCTCTGGGTTGAGAAGAAATTCCACCAGCTCCTGCAACTCATCTTTGGCTTCGTCGCAGCCATGCACATCACTGAAGCGAGCCGTTTGCTGCTCAGGCTGAGCTTCCTTGTCCTGTGCACCACGAACATTCTTCAGAACGCCAGTGGTTTCAACCAAGATAGTGACCGTGACCAGAGAGATGTAAGTGAAAAAGCCGAAAATGAGCAAGAATTTGACCCAACGGAACACTGTGCTTCCGAGAGACTCATCGACCACAACGTAAAGAGGAGCGTCTTTAGCACCAGTACCGTTTTGTTTCCCCATTCCAATTTGACTGCCAGTAGCCCGGGCAGCGACCGCTTGACCAACTGCCTGAAGCTGTTCAGGACTCAGATTGTGGTTTGACCCGGTGAAAGCTCCAGCTCCAGCGTCGGCGCCACCGAGGCTTGACTGGGCCTGCTGGACCAAGGCTTCAGTTGTGAGATCACCTGCAAAATAACCGCTCCGGTGTCGTTCGACAACTATACCCGGCATTTTGGCACGCAAAAGAGCCGAATAGAGAGCATTTTGAGCATCTGCGTTGTTCGGGCTCTTGTTGGCGACCTTCTCCTTCTGAGCTAGTATATGATGCCAGGAACCCCCGAACAAGAACCGTTGCTGCTGTGTCTTCGAAAGACCGTTGACCTTCGGAGCCGTGCGTAGGGAGTTAAGGCGGAATGGGGTTAGGGTTGAGTATGAACGAGCGCCGGGGATAGCATGGCGGATCGGCGAAAAAGATGAGGTGGCTCGAAGTGCGTTATCTACGATCGATGGTTAGATATGATTCATCAAGGTTTTTACTCGGGCCAGAACGTACTTCGGTTCAGCAATGACGACCATGTTTGTTGCGAAGGCCGGCTGACGATTTCCGCTCGTAGGGCTTCGATGGAAACACCTTCGAGGTATTCAGGCAAGGTCGCGCGTTGAGAAATCTATCTCGATCAGCATGGGGTGACACCAAATGGTTGATAGGTTATACCATACTTTTTCAATTCCTTGTCGGCTAGTACTGCGCTTGAGGGACGCACTGACATTTGTCGTCGGAGTTCGCCCGGTTTGCCTCCAGGGAACGGCGAGGACGTTATACATTGAAGGCCAGAGATCCGATGTCACGGCAGCGACATTCTAGTAGTAGGCCGCTTGCGTCAGTTGTGGGGTTTGGATGAAGAATCGCGAAGTGGTACTCACAGGCATGGGGATCGGGACTTGAAAGGCCATGACTGTCCGAGATACAGCGGCACTTGGCCGGGTGCGAGAATGGCCGTGTGCTCCTCTTGGTCAAATCTACAGCCGAAGAGGAAGATTGAATATGTTAAGCCTGGGTTGAAGAGATTGACATCACTGACGAAAGAATGAAGATAGATGAAGATAGAGGAAGGCGATAGTGTGCTCCGCTTTGATGCGGCGAAGGGCGACGGGCCAGTTGTGTCCGAATGGGCGACCGTATAAGTGCCACGTGATCACCAGTGGCACGTGCGCTATATAAACGGAAGCTCTTTATAGTGTCATTGCCTCTTATCAGCTTCAATGAAGGAATGAAGAGGACATTTTATGGAAAATGTATGGTCCAAAGTCTTTTTCGATGTTTTATAATTGGGTAATTATTCCCCTTGTCGGCTTATAGGTAGACAACAAAAAATAAAAAGCAAAAAAATGTTTTAAAATGTGCAGTGGACTTTTCTTAAGTATAACCTCTAAAAAATCTCAAATGTATCTTGGGTGATTTCAGCAAAGTGACGGATAGTAGCTGGGAAGGGCCATGTCAATGGCGTTGACAGAAGCTGCCCATGGTTCCAAAGTTCGCACCCGATCCTTACGAATTTCAACGTCTTGACGTCTATGTCTTCATTCATCTTGACGCTCTTAAGAATGACACTGTGACAACCCCTTGTTCAATGGAGGGATCTTACAGCCTACGCTCTTTCTCGGGAACAAGTGCCCTTAAGTTGTTCTGTCTAATGCAGATATGTCTCGAAAAAATATATTCTTGGTAGGCGCTCCGTTGTCAGCAAGTCTGAACTGGGACACAGACGAGCTTCTCAACACGCCCATACCTCCATTTCACGAGGATACGAAGAGCCCGGAACAACAGCTATCCCTTGATCAGCCACCTGTAAGATGGAGAGTGTTGCGGTCACCATCAGTCGATAAGCTGGGTGACAATCATGACTCTTTCCAAGGCTATGAGGATCCAGCCTTTTTCATCTCTCATCAACTGGCCGTTGCGTCAGACGCGCCAGAACATCCAGAAAATTCGATTCTTCAATTCTACGACCATTCTTTTGCGATTCACGAAACCTCCGAGGTAGCTGGCTCAGATGTGTACGCAGCGGATACCACGCAGGAGAGCAGTCTGGGCGAGGATAGCGTGGTGGCTAGCTCTACGGGGTTGGACAAACCAGACACCCCAGGGTCACCTCGCATCCTCCATATCCCTGGACCCCTCAGCAATCTGCAAGACCTTCCCACAGCCAGGTACATACAGTCCATCGCGCCGCAAACGATGACAGTGAATATGATCGTGGGGGTGCTAGCAGTTCATCCCCCACGTCGGATAGTAACACGACAATGGAAAACCGAATTGGACCTTCTCGAGCTCGTCGTTGGAGACGAGACAAGGGCTGGGTTTGCAGTCAATTTTTGGCTTAGGCCAGAGAAGCCGACCGCTGCCAAGAATAATGAAGCGGATCTGGGTCGATCGCTGGTGTCACTTCGACCCCGCGACATCATTTTGCTCCGAACCGTCGGGCTCAGTACATTCCAAGATCGGGTGTACGGGCAAAGTCTGCGCCGAGGGATGACTACGGTCGAGCTTTTGCATCGACAACCGGTGGATGTGACGGATGCAGTTGGATTTTACCAGGGCAGAATCCCAGCAGGTAGCTCCCACGATGATCAGCCGGCCCTGAAGGCTCGCAGTGTACGAAACTGGATGCTCCGATTTGTGACGGATTCGGTTGGAATGTCTCATCCTCATCCACGTGGGCTGCCTCCGGACACGCAGTAGGTGCTTTATTCTAATCCTATAGTTAAAATAGTTAAAATATGAGCTTGATAGTCATGATATCATGTAGTTCCACCATGTTCGCTAATATTGTATCTGAGACGGGAGAGGGGAAATACCCACCAAAAAACCCGATCACTTAAGTTTCAGGGGCGACACCTCATGACCATCGCAAAATGAAGTTTAGTTTCGCGGGGGAGGCCATCTGCATCCGGTACTAACCATGCAATAGCATTGGACATATTGGCCAGGGATGGCTGAACTAGGGAAGCCTCAGGAGACTTTTGAAGTCATGCATCAGAGCTATCCACCATGTACTCTGTACTTCGTATTTGGAAGACTGTAAATTGACGAGAATATACTTTCATTCAAAATTTTTTTTATATAGAAATTAAAAGCAAAAAAAAGGCAAAGCAAAATAGGATCCCAAAACAGAGTCCAAACTGAAGTATATGGCCCCCTTTTTCCCGCAAACAGAGCCCCTCCAATCACCGCCACTCACGTGCCCCCACTTGGACGAAAATAAATCCATCAACGGCCAGGTGTTCCCTAAATAACAGAGAGTCTCTCTCCTTTTGTTTCTCCTAATTCTCCTAATTTCTTCTAATTTCTTACATTTTCTTTTCCAATTCAATCATGAAGGGTATGGAGTATATTCAATGCTTTCATTTTCCCCCGCTAACCCCTCTATAGCTCTTATTCTTGTTGGAGGGTTCGGAACCCGTCTGCGTCCTCTGGTAAATCCCCTTATTATTTTTTTTTTGGGCTTCTCTACTTGGCAATGCTAATGCTCTCAATTGGTATAGACCCTCACCCTTCCTAAGCCGTTGGTGGAGTTCGGAAACCGGCCCATGATCTTGCACCAGGTCGAGAGCTTGGCTGCTGCAGGTGTTACTGATATCGTTCTTGCCGTCAACTACCGCCCGGATGTGATGGTCGCGGCCTTAAAGAAGTACGAGGAGCAATACGGAGTCAACATTGAGTTCTCCGTCGAGTCCGAACCGCTAGGCACGGCTGGCCCGCTCAAGCTGGCGGAGGAGATTCTAGGCAAAGATGACACACCCTTCTTTGTACTCAACTCGGATGTTATTTGCGACTACCCCTTCAAACAGCTCGCCGACTTCCACAAAAGCCACGGTGATGAGGGTACTATTGTCGTCACCAAGGTTGATGAGCCCTCCAAGTACGGTGTCGTCGTGCATAAGCCCAACCATGCCTCACGCATCGACCGCTTCGTCGAAAAACCCGTCGAATTCGTTGGCAACCGTATCAACGCCGGTATCTACATTCTGAACCCCAGTGTTCTAAAACGCATTGATCTCCGCCCGACCTCCATCGAGCAGGAGACCTTCCCCGCCATTTGTAAGGAGGGCCAGCTCCACTCCTACGATCTCGAGGGCTTCTGGATGGATGTCGGCCAGCCTAAGGATTTCCTTACTGGTACTTGCTTGTACCTGACCTCCCTGGCCAAGCGCAACCCCAAGATGCTTGTCCCCCATACAGAGTCCTACGTGTACGGCGGAAATGTCATGGTTGACCCCTCTGCTACGATCGGCAAGAACTGCCGCATTGGCCCCAACGTGGTTATTGGTCCCAACGTCGTCATTGGCGACGGTGTCCGTCTTCAGCGCTGCGTCGTGATGGAGAACTGCAAGGTCAAGGATCATGCTTGGATCAAGTCCACTATTGTTGGCTGGAACAGCTCTGTTGGTCGCTGGGCTCGTCTGGAGAACGTGACTGTTCTTGGAGACGACGTTACCATCGCTGATGAGGTGTATGTCAACGGTGGCTCAATTCTGCCTCACAAGAGCATCAAGCAGAACATTGATGGTAAGTCTTGGTTTCTATCCCTCCCAACAAACCTATACTAATCAATCTTTATAGTTCCTGCGATCATCATGTAATCCCCTTTCCTAATTTCCCCCTCTTTCTTCACGTCGCTATGCCTTTTGAAATACCTCCCTTCAACTCTCGTGCCGATACCTCCATCCCGCCCTCTTTGATGCATAGAACCGGAGTCGTTTACTGCGTTGTCTTCTCTTCTGCTGCCGGCTTGCCTTTCTTCCGTGACGGTTCATCGCCCTCGCAACTTCCTCTCTTTCGTCCGATGATCGATGCACTCAGAAACCTAGATGGTGAAAGCGTGCGATTTCGGCTATTTTGCAAGAAATAACCCCTTTTAGTCTTGTTTTTCTACGTTTATCCTCCAATTTATTCCCGTTTTAGTGCTACATAGGGTTTCGTCACTAAATCCCCGCTCCCTTGCGTTTGGCCACCTGTTTTCATTCCAATTATCTTTCTTTTTTTTTTTTTTCAAAAATTTCTTTATCATTGCTGGTTTTCTGGTAATTGGTGGGTGAGGAATTCATGCCATATCCGTTTTAATGAGAACATGGGCGTGGGGCTGGTTCTGTTGATGTAAATAATGGGAGGCAGAATTCGCAAAAGAAAAAAAATGCAAGTCCAGTTGGTCTTCAAGACGATCCAGGTGTTTCATTTCAAGTATCTTTGTAGAAGTATCATACACAGAATATTACATACATTAGTTTTGGGGATAGGTGAAGCTGTTCTGCTTCGAATCGGTCAAACCGAAGCAGTGATTTAAGCATGTGTGAGTCTTCGACGAAGCCATTCTTTGCCTCTAGGCTGTCTCTAAGAACGAGCCTCAGCTTGATCCAGAATCTCATCCCATTGAATTCTCAACTCCTCCATCTGCTTCCAGCACTGGCGTCCAAGCTCCTCGAACTGTTCCTTCTTTTCCGCGGTAAGATCTTCCGCGCCGCGCTTACGACGTCGGAGTCGATCAGCCTCAACAACAGGAGTGCCGACAACACCTCCATGTCCCCAGCCATCGACCTCGGTAGAAACCACACTTTCAATTCCAAGACGCCCGCAAGACGAGCCCCATTTGGCTCTGCCACCACCGGCCCGGTGGTAAGGCTCTTCGGCAGCTTCCACGTCAGCCTGCGATGCCAGAGCGAGGAAAACCGGAGCACAGGCCCCGAGGTAAGTCGACAATAAATGCCAGGGCGAACCCAGCATCCTCGCAGCCCAGAAAGCAGCAATCATCGCCCATGCAAGGGGAAGAATAAGCGGGATGATCGATGTGGCGCAGATACCAGGGTGAGAGAGATACATGCGCGGGGTCGCATCGGGAGCATCTGTGTGGATAGCATGGGTGTCACGCTCCGTCTCGGACTGCAAGAAGCTCTGGACCGACCAGGGGCCGGTACTCGGCAGATTAGAAGTCAACGCGAGGATATCAGTGAGAGCCTTAGAAGACTCATACGGCGCATCAGTGCGCAAACCCTGGATATCATCGACCTTGAAAAAGTTCCAAGTCGCCTCTAGACTGGAGACCCAGACCACACGCCCGGGGCCGTTCGTGCGCGCCCGCTTCAGCAGGGGAGCCACGTTGTGCGCCAGCATATAGTGCCCGAAAACATTTGCGCAAAAGACCGCTCCGAGTGGAGGCTCTTCTTCCGTCTTTGTTTGCTTGCCTGTCAACACGCCCGTCGGCGCCAGTTTATAGGCTGGCCAGGTCACCGCGTGGAGGAGATCTGTGCATACATCCCAAATGGCCCTGGGCCAGTCGATGCCAGACCAGCCGCCTAGCCCAGCGTTGAGGACTATTGAGTCGAGTCGGGGGAGGGTGTGGACTAGTCTACGGGAAAGGTCACGCACTGAGCGAAGATCACCGAGGTCGACGATCTCTGAGACGAAGTGGACACGCGCTGCGGCAGATGCGGAAGGGGAGGTTGATTGTAGGTGTGCTTCTAGTCTGCAAATTGTGTCTTGGGCTTTGCGCGCGCTTCGAGTTGTGAATATTATGGTGAGAGATTCGGATTCTGGGTGGGAGGAGAGGAACTCGTCGGCAAGACGGCAGCAAATAGAGAATCCGAGACCGCTACGGATGGACCAAGTTAGTATAGGAAATTGAGGTAAATAGTTTCATTGAGAGATTACCTATTGGCTCCTGTCACGAGGATGTGCAACATATTTTGCTGCTCAGTAGCGGGAGTGAGCTGATCCATGGCGTGTTACTCCAGCGAGTTTGTTGACTCGGCACTTTTTTTGATATCGGAGATAGGGGTTATGTGATAAGACGTCCTTGGAATAATTGAAGTTCGCTGAGGCTGGAGAGGATGTTGCTTGTTGTCACAATAAATAAGGTATGTGACAATCTGCTGCGCCTGGAATGAAAGGAATACCCTCCAACGAGCACTGGCAATGTCTGTTGTCGATATCCACCGGGGTAATCACCTATGCCACGCATTCACGTGACTAACTGTAAATCTTATCCTTATCGGAATCGTAGATATCCATCCCGGTCATACTTGACCTTCACTCCCTCCGCACGCTTCATGGCTGAGATCTGCTAATTTTCACCCAAATGCCGTGCGGTTGGTATACGGGAAGCTATGGCAGTCAGACTTGAGCGGTTTCTCAACACAACTGGATTCTTCTTCTTCGCTATCATCCTCTTCTGCCTCATCCTTCTCACACCTGCCGACACCATCTACCAATGTTACGAGACTAATCGATTCACCAACGTCTTTTTCATTATTGGCGCGTATGTGATAACTTTTATAATTGCAGCCCTCATCTATGCGACACGCATCTACACTAATCGGAGTGCACTCACCGGCATACCCAAAGCCTGGATCCCCGTGGAAAGGGAAGATGTGAGCAAGAGTGTCAGGCGACTAGTGAAGGAAGGCCTCGTTCGTAGCGCGGTCATTGCCTATCAAGCCCGCCCGCGCGATATCTCCACCGACGAGAACAACTTCCAAACCTACAGACCGCTTCTCATTGACCCTGAACGACCCCCATGGGGCTATGTCGAGCACCCCGGCTGGTCTTCGCCTGTTTCGCCAGACTTACCGGATCTGCCGTATCGCACCGTTATACAGGAGCTCCCAAGCTTGATTGAAGCCAAAGCTGTCTCTCTTGCCCCTGCCGATTCATTATCGCTTGCCCCCCCATACCCCTTCGATCCGCCAGGCGACGTTACAACACACTCTCTCCCGGATACACGCGTGGTAGAAGTGTTGCAACGTCCTGCCTCAATGGGTCTGAGAGAATATATCCGCCATCTGACGTCCCTCGGGGCTATCTATCCACCTGAACTTGGGGTAGATTTCCTTGCGCTGTACGAGCGAGCCCGTTTCTCGCCGCGCGATCTACACGAGGCTGAATTCCGCGACCTGATGCATCTCTTCGCAGAAACCCTGAGAGGAATGACGTCCCTTGCACCACCGATCCTGGATGAAATTCGCGACAGCGCAAGCTACCGACGAGCCTATAGCGAATCTGCCATCGGGCCCTCGGATGAAGAGGGGGAAACAGATACCGTTGGAACGTATGGTTATGACGGGGCTCTAGGGTCCATGCGGAGTGACAGCCTTCGTCCCTCGAATGCGTCTACCTGGGAGACCCAGTCCGGATATGACACTGCACCCGCAATGCAGAGTCCCGCGTCGGGAATGTCAACAGACAGTGGATCCTACGCGGTACGAAGCCCTTTTCGCACACCCTCTATGAGGTCTCTACGACGCGTGGCATCGGGCCAATCTGGCAGTTCGGGGGGAGTGTCATTCGCCTGACGCAACCACGAGATCCAACAGATTTGCCGTATACAATTAACTACGCTGGACGTAGGAACTGATAACATTACATTCATACCCTGTATATTAATTATAGAGCAACGTCGTTTGGACATCCAATTGGGACAAACCCTGGACCTGAGGTCTTGGGAGCCCTGAAGTGGGGGGTAGACTTAGTCAGGCGGACAACGTTCCGATTCCTTGGCGAACCTGCAAAATGATTGATAAGATCAAATTATCTTTGACGAACGCGTCATAATAAAACGAGGCTAAACTGGCACATATTTTCCCTTCCCAGGCTGTTGAAGAAGATACCCATATCCCGTAACAATGCATCTGTTTCGCCGAGGGACCTCCTCCCTTTTCAGTTCTTCCAACATCTCTCTCGCTTCCTCCAAGACCGACAACACCACCGACGCTGTGGGCGACAACGCCCTCGCCGCAGAGGGATTTCAAACAATCTCGTCGAGCGATAAGCTCTTCCAAAACGTTGATCCGGCGGTAGACGGCGAAGACTGCCTGCACGACTGTGCGACATGCACAATCAAATACCCCGCCAAATTCGATGTCGATCAACAAGACGAACTATATGGACAGGTTAATGGATGGGCGACGCATATGCTTGTCGCAACGGGAAAATCAGATTGGGTGAGAGACGTAGCAGACGAGAAAGGGAGCGTCATGGAGGCCATTGAGAAGGGAGGGCTGGAACCGAGTAACGGGGTATGACAATATCCACCACCATCCCTCTTTACCTTCCAAAACCAATGTCCACAGAGAAGCTAACAGCAATGTTGAAATCTCCTACAGCGACTCAAACTGTCAGCATCAAATATGCCTGTCCCGGACGAATACCACATGGCCGACGAGGGCAAACAGCCAACAACCATTCTCCTGCTGCCGAGCTTCACAGTAGTCGAGCACGTCACCCCACAGCTAGTTCCAGATCTGATCGAGAACTTCATTAACCGGTCCCTGACAACAACAACGCCACTAGGCGCGATCCCACCTCCACCGGAGCAATCAACAGAGGCAAACCAAGACCTCACACACCCATCCACAACATCAATCCCCACATCCCTCAAGTCCCACTCCTGCCCACATGCAGCAGTAATACTGCTGTGCTCGCAGCGAACGCGCGACGCGCGCTGCGGGCAATCGGCACCCCTGCTCCGCCGCGAGTTCGAGCGCCACCTGCGCCCTCTCGGCCTGTACCGCGACATGGACGACCAGCGGCCTGGCGGTGTGGGTATCTACTTCATTAGCCATGTCGGTGGGCACAAGTACTCTGCCAATGTGATTGTGTACCGCCGTCGGGACTTCGAGTGGTACAAGCGCGATGCTGCTGCGGATGGAGAGGTCGATGATGAGGGTGCTGCGCAGGGAATCTGGCTAGCGCGAGTGCGGCCAGAGGAGTGTGAGAATATCGTTCGGTATACTGTCTTGCAGGGCAAGTTGCTTAAGCCTGGGGAGCAGTTGCGGGCTGGGTTTGATCGTGAGCGTGGGCTGACGAGTTGGTAAAATTGAGTTTGTACTGAGTAGAGTGGATATAGTAAGGTCTCTCACAGACACATATTACTATGCTGGGCTGATGTTGAGTTGCCTGATATGTCTCATCTGTGCTTTTGTATTTAGTGGGCTAATATGCAGCACGGCCCCCAAGTCAAATCTCTGTCTATGCGTATAATGCCAATATCTATATTCGTTAGCACTCTGTATTATATCTACCATTTATCACCTGATTATACGACCTTCACACTAACTGAGAGGAACAGATATTTAAGGAGTGGGGCTTTTATAAGAATAATTTGCTATTATTACAGCTATCTCTTTATGCTTTTTTCAAAAATAGATAACAGAACACGGTAGTGTTGACCATTGAATTCGAACTAGGCTGGTCATCGTACCTTTGACATATCCTAAGCACCTTTTCCAAACTATTCACGTCATATAATCACATGAGGGAGGCTTAGAGCTGTGCTGTTTGCTTTTGTGAGAAACTTTGGAGCGTTGTTGCCTCTGTTAAAATGTTGTAGGCCTCAAATTCGGAAGGAGTGACGCTTCGCGAGTCCGAGAAGAAGAGCTGTTCTTCTCAATGCCCATAGACAGAGATGTATGTCGGCCAATGCATGTATGCTCATTACCCCTCTTGCTCCTTATCAAGTAGTACATAGTATAACTCACTTCGAATATTTTAGTATGGACATCGTTCATCCCTTGACTACCATCATGACTACCATCACACGCTTCCTGCTAAATGAACATATACTGACGACGACATATAGTCTCGGCCATCCATATATAAAGCCGTTTTTCACGCCTAGATATGTGCAATGCAGAGTTAACTGCAACGTCAACTTTTGACAGCCACTACAGTGCTAAATGAAAGAAGCACCGTTGGATTATCAGCACAGCCCCACTCCGTATATATCGAAGCCTTCCGTATGTTCCCTAGCAAGTTCCCACATCTCCTGACTCGGATAGAAACGGTGATTACAATGGTACCTTCCAAGTTTGGATGCCTCCGAGCTTATATAATACAGATACCCGGGGCTTGGTGTTGACCTCGGGGACGACCCGAAGTCGAGAGCGAGCCAAGCTTATGTAATACCTGGACCGAGCTTGAGCGGGGCCAATCTGTGGGGCGTGCTGACTTCTACACAGACAGGTGTATATGTGTGAATCTTGTGTATACAAATCAGATAACTTTGAAACCACCTACATATGCGCGTCGTCCGGCCATTCCATTTCTGATCTTGTACTAACTCAGGTGTACCCACTATATGTTAGACCGAAGTTCCCTCCAAGATATAGTGCCACGCTATCGAATGTGCTCCATAGCACCACGTTAGTTGCAGCAAGGCGTGCATGCGTACCCGACGGCCGAAATGGCCTTACATAGAAATCCATGAAGCCTTTCCACACGGGAAAACGTCATGTCCTCAAATGAGCAACAATATTAGATGACTAGCAAGGGGATGCAGCTCTGGAAAGCCAAGGCTACTAGCCGCTCTCCCTCAGCCCTCGGGGTCTCGTTTCTCTGGGCTCCACCGGGCTTGTTTGAAAGTAACATGAGACGGTGATTGCACAGAATAGAGGAGCCAACGTTCCCCCGTGTTGCTTTATCAACGGCCCCCTTGCACAAAGATCGGAAAAATGGTGGATGCGGGAATTTTGTTTCTTCCTTTTTTCTTTTTTTTTTGCGGGGGACGGAGTTAAGCAAGACGTCATTCCCCCCCCCCCCTCCCGATATCTCTTTTATATTGTAGGTATACATGCATTAGTGTTACGGGATAGGCGGAGATAATATATTTTGGGTAAGAGAACCCCGGGTTTCCCACAAGGAGGCGTAACAAAATATTGACTTTGCTGTCAGCGGTGATAGGGGCTTAAGGGAAGTTTCCATGATTTGATCACATTCTTTCTTTCTCGCGCTGTTGGTCCTCAGAACCAACAGTTGGTTCTAAATTTGAAACTCGAGTCAAAATGCCTGCAAGGGGTCCATTGGTGGCTGTTCACGCTTAGCCCCAAGATCCTGGCCGGGAAGGTATTTGGCGCTGAGAGCAAGCCCCCAATTTTGTTGACCGACATTCATAGCAAGAGAATGCAATATGGCGGGGAATAGAGAACTGAGAGAATTATATTATCGTTCCTCGGAACCATACCGTGGTCGTAATCCCAGAGAAAACATGATATCACATTCATACCGTCTCTGGTAGTCAATAATAGCCAGATTACCGAAACAGAGTCCACTTAACTTCTTAGCTTCCTTTGATTCCAGAGTGGGGGATTTAGTAGCCCGAGCTTCTCTAATGCGTCGCCATTCGCTCGCCGGAGATTAATTTAGTGGCTTTTTCGGACATGTGGAGGAAATTTGTTTTCTTATGGGATTTACATGTATTTTATGTACAACATAACTTCACATGGTATAAGTGATCGCCGCGGAAGTGAGATATTTTCGATCTGCTTATTTCACACAGTAAATCCCTCTTCAATTTCACTGTCCGCCCAGGTGTACAGGGTACATACGATTTCCCTCGTATACAACCCATTACCTACAAATACCAACACTGTTAGCGGCTTAGTCCCAAGCCCAAGAGGGGGGGGCCACGCCTTGCATAGGTCAAATCAGAGAGCTCACCAGCAGCGTCATATCAACTCTTAATCGCCAAGATGAAACAGAATGCGGGGTAGTCAGAGCTTCTTAGAGCATCATCTCAACCGAGGGAAGAAAAGGAGAAAAATGCCGTGGAAAGGGGGGAGGGGGGAAAAACTGATTCTCTTGAACTCTAACCATGAAAGCCGTCGTCCTTGCATGATACTCATGCAGCTTCGAAACAGCTTCTGAACAGCTTCTAGATTTTTTGTTCTACTGCGTGAATTTGGCTTGTTCTGAATAAGACGGTGGACTTTCTTCCCAATTATGACATGGCCCCCAAAAGGAACCCACCCCTATCCGGAGTATTCACTCCACAAATCCAGTCCACGAAACCAAAGCACCCGAAGACCAGGCTCTTGGATATACTTGACCGGCACCTCATTTCTTTTCATGCAAGTACGCCGATTCTTGGCTTTCTTTCGCATCTGCCTCAACCTCGCCAACTGTACCCTGCTTTTGCAACATTATAATACGTAGATATGTATATGTGCCTCAGTATAGCATGCATGCTGTGCTGTACCTACCTGATCGACCTAAGCATCTGTTGTAGCTCAGCCGAGCGATTATGCATCTAGGGAAGCGATGGCCGAGCTCAATCGCAGTCTATCTCTTCGGGGCTGATCGGCGGAGATTTTGGTGATCTTTTAGTGCAATTTCCCTTTCAAAGTTTCGTAGTGTCGACCCAATCGTGTCTGCAAGTCTGGACTTTTCAGGAGAAAATTATGGGCCGCGCAAGCTGTACTCTCTACACTATAGAATGTACAATAGCCTTTCTTGGTTTCTATATTCGTCTTAACCATTTTTCATGTAATATATATTTTCTTTTATTCCAAACATTAGTTCCAATCATTATTCCGCGTGTTCGATTACCTCAATGGCTGAGGCAGGCTGCATCCATAACTCCTAATAGGGAAATTTGTGTGGGTCTCGAACCCGCACATGCTTTGCCTCGTACACTGCGCGCATCATCAAGATCCGGATATATCATGAGCGCAGAACTATTGGTCATCTGAACGTGATCTACTTGCGCTATCAGGCAATTCGCGGCAACAGATCTGCGCCACACGATTAGGCAAAGCTCTTCGGAGTACTCCGTCCATACGTAGGTTGGGTATGTAAACGGGGCTTGTCGATCACGAAAAGGAAGAAAAAGAAAAGGAAAGCCACAAGGCGTCTGTCATGCCGGCATAATAAGGTTATAGGATTAGAAGATCGCCGCTGTTAAGATGACTGCGAGTGGGTTGCCACGTTCAGGAGCAGTCACCACTGAAGACGCCCAGCTTCTATTTGTATTTTCACTTTCTAAGAGATCTATCCTGGTATATTCCAACTGTGATCCTCACCGCAAATGTTGCGCGAATATCGAATCTTCTTGCGACACCTCTGTTGAGCCTATCGACAATTGAGACATCCTGGGCCAACCGAGGCTACCCGATACACCTTGTGACGAGGCGACAGGCTGTTCAATCTTTAAGACATATGGTTTGCCACTGGAACTTTAGAACCACAATGTGGATAGTAAACCAAGCAGCCAGTTGTTTCTCTACTAAGTGTGGAGGAAGATGAAGGATGCCAAGTGATCAACGTCCCGGTACGATAAAAGCAATTATAATGATGTGCGCTATACGGAGTACGGTGAAGAAATATAAGTAACGCCTCACAGGCCAGAGCATATTTATCCTAACAGCGATATAAGTTCTTGAGAATGAAAATCCCAGCAATTTAAACAGAAGTGGAGAGACGGGAACAGCCCCAACCTTAAGGAAATGGGACCCGAAGCCTTTGGGGTTCGGGGTGGACAAGCGGGATGAGCTGGGGTACCTGATCCATCGGGATAGAATCCGAGTTATCACCGTTGGTGCAGATGCCGCGTCATAAGCCATCCCTTGCAGTCGTTTCTTAACTCCAGATGTGAGGCTTTTCTGTAACTCCAGTTTGCTATAATTCCTTTGACTTTACAGAGACAGGGAGCTTCTAGACTCCGGAAATTATATTCTTCACTTTACTTCCTGGAGATCGTTCTATTTAGCGCAGACCTCTTTAAAAAAAAAAAGTAGATCGGAGTAGTTCGGCCGCGGCTAAAGTGGCTTGGCTTAATTGTTTGGCTTAATTGTGTTATTTCAAGAGTCTTTTGAATGGCCGAATTTCCGAGCCTGGATCCGAAAATATGTATGATATCATCCTTTGAATTCAAGGCTAGCACGTCCTTTTATGTGTACAGAGGACTCCGTACTCCAGTATAGATTTAATACCCCTCCCTGTATCTAAAGTTATGAAAGGGGCCAAGAGACTGAGAAGTTTATTCTAGATACGGGTCACATACATTGTATTATATACGGTATCATTCCAGCAATGTTCTTGCCCAGGTCTAGAGTGATAATAATCTGGTGTGGGGGTTTTTTTATTTTATTTTTTTGGCTATCGCAATTTCCATTTTTAAATAGTAAACTTACCTTTGAATTAGTAAAAAAATTACCAGAGGTATTAGACGGTTTTCCGATGTGGTACGTGGGAAAAGAAAGATGTTTAGGGAAAGCAAACAGGCAGTGATATTTAGAAGGTCTCTGATAGGTGTAGTATTTACATAGTATAAAAATGAACATAACAAAATGAGGTACCTGGTACCTAAAAAAAAGGAAGTATAAAATAAATAAAATCTATAAATCTATAAAAATAAAATAAAACTAAAAATATAAATAATAATATGCTCTACGGTCCCATCCGCGCCGTTTTTTTTTTACCCCCTTCAAAAAGCTATTAACATTAAAATACCTTTAATACTTGAGGCTCCCCCTCTTTATCTTTTTGATATTCCCCTCTTATATTATGCTTGGGATTCAGGATCCAGCCTGACTTTCTTTTTCTCCTGCGCATATGCGCTTACGTTCTTCCCCTCTTCCCCCTTTGTCTTTCTTTTCCTTCACTCCCAGTTATTTGCACCATGGCTCCAGGTAGCGGGCGCGACTTCAACTGCTCATGGGAGCATTGTGGGAAGGTGGGTGTTTCAGCTCTTTCTAATCCTTTTCATCCTAACCTGATATTTGTAGTCTTTCAATCGCAAGTCGGATCTCTGTCGCCATTATCGCATTCATACCAATGAGCGGCCGTATCATTGCACGGTAAAGGACTGCAACAAGAGCTTTATTCAGCGCAGTGCCTTGACCGTACATTCGAGGACCCACACTGGCGAAAAGCCCCATGTTTGTGACCATGAAGGCTGTCAGAAGGCATTCTCAGATGTAAGCACTTTTTTTTGGAATTTAGGATGCACATTTACTGATCTCTTCTAGTCATCGAGTCTGGCTCGCCATCGCCGAATCCACACCGGCAAGCGGCCATACATATGCCATGAGCCTACATGCGAGCGGAGGTAAGTACTTTGGGTGAAAATGGTCGAAGCACCATCTAATTGTCTTATTGAAACTGCAGTTTTTGTCGCAAAACCACCCTCACCAAACATCAACACCGCTCCCACCCTCCAGGGAGTTTGACTCGACCATCCTCAGAAGATGCGACCTCCGAGCACTCTTATCACCAAACACCCGTATCAGTCTCGGTCCCAAGTGAGCAGTACATGCTCGCTCAGCAACCTTATTACCCGCAATCGGCGACACCAAGTCATGAGTTTTACTCGCCCCAGAGTGTGCCGATGGGCACCGTGCCGGTTCACGAAGCTGCCCCTCCGATCGTGGCCCAGAGTGTACCTGGAACCGCTCCGGTAAACATGCCACACGCTCAACAGCCACACCCGCAACACCATGCGCATCCACAGCAACATCCGCAGCAGCAACAACAGCATCAACAGCAGCAGCAACAGCAACAACAGCAACAGCACCAATACTTACAAATGATGCAACGTTACGACACAAACCCACGCACCAACTATATCCCAGAACAATATCAACATCCATCTTTTCAAGGCCATCAACTGCCACCCGAGCAGCCAATGATGGTTTCATACAACCCAAACTATGCGTACAAAACCCCAGGATCCCGGCTCTTGAATCAATCGGAGGGGACTGACTGGACGTTTTTGGGGGTAGGCGGCTAGGAGCGGATTACACCTAGATTTGTGGACCCAATGCGTGTTTAATGCCCGTTACGACTTATCTGCTCTCCTGCCCTTTTCTTTTTGGAATTGCAAATCAGGCATCTGTTTTCCCGTGGTCCTATATTGGCTCTTTCCTGTTTATGCTCCATTTCCAGAATTTCTGAGCCCTTTTTATTATGGATTCCCCCTTGCGATATTATGTTATTCTTTCTATATATTGTCATTTTAAACGGAGGCAACGGTGTTTCCTTTCTCATTGGCGATCTTGTTTTGATACCTGAACCTTGTGTTTTTCCTTTTTTTTCCTTTTTTTTTCCTTTTTTTTCTTTATTTTTATTTTTTTATTTTTATGTTATATTCCCGGTCTCTGAGGATTCAGATCCCGAAGAATTTACTAAGTCCGATAGTGCCCATGATATACCATTTCCAACTAGCGTTTCCCAGGAATATGAATGCGATGGAAGCCCCACTCTCATTGGCTCCATCAATGACCTAGCCTTTCGAACAAAATCCCTCTACTTTCCCGCTCTTCTCGGCCTCTACCCGTATCCCAGCAGGCAATCTCTAGAATGTCATACCATTCCTAGACTGGCATACGGTCCGAAAATAATTAAATTGCATGGCATGCATGACTCGTGGCTTTTTCCTTTCGTTCTCCTTTCTATTATATTTCTATTATACTTATTTTTACATTTCGAGTTTATACAAAGTGGCCCCATTTTCCTGCTCCACGGAGTTCTAGGAGCCCAGTTCTATGAGTCGGGAAAGCCAAGACTAAGGGGCCAAGGGAAAGGAAACCCTGACTCGCTAACAAAGAGCGTGTTTTTTTGTTTTTTTTAATTCGCCCGCTCGTTTTCGCTTGCCTTTCTAGAATAGGGTGCTAAGGCTATATTAATATTACGGATAATCATTTTTGGCTTCCAATGCTGACACTTTAGAGAGAGTAATGATTTACTATTTATATAACTATTTACTACATAGTTACAGGTGATCTGATCTCATAATCCCCTAATCATAATATTAGAATATATTCGAGTAAGGTTCCAGGGGGGTTTTTTTTCGCCTTCTCTTCCCGAGTTCCCGACAGCAATTTGTTTTTTGTTTTTTTGCCCATGTCTAGTACATAGACCTGGTGGATTATCCCGGTAGGGATCTCTACCAGGTTTGTCCACCAATACAGACTAGGTTCTGTTCTGCATATTGAGTACATAATCGTTAATCTAGGTAGGAGTGTTGCACTTTGGCTAAAACACATCGCCACTAGTAGCAAATCAAACACAAGTCCGTGGGGGTTACAGGGTACTTGGTCAGGGTACATGGCCCTGGAAGGGGCTTGTGGCAAACAGAAAATTTCTCTCTCTCTCTCTTTTGATCAAGGGTTTACCGCCTTTCGAGAACTTTGTGAGACACCTACTACGCCTTCTGAAGTGTTGTGTAGGTTTGCTTGATTGTATACGGGTTTGGTTCGGATGTACAAGGTACATGTTGGGATCCTCCATAGAGAATATACGATCTAGCCAGTAAGAGATGAGCAATGGGAGGGGAAATATTCCTGGAGGAGCAAGTAGTTTTAATTCAAATATCCCATGCTCAAATCAAATGAAAGGAAATAAAAAAGAAAATTAGAAGCCACAGGCAGACGCCCATACTCCCATCAATACTCCGTAGAATGCAGACCTATTACTGGCTTGATTACTCCGTACCCTACTCCATAGTTTTACTTCTATTTCACTGACCCCTGCACCTATTTTCTTTAGGAAGGGCAAGACTATCCAACTGCTTCAAGCGGAGATTATTTCCTTTTGAAATGGAAATCATCAGTGAAATTGTGATTCTGCTTTTCGGCCGCTTATTTCGGGGGTTTCTTTTCCTACAAAAAGTATCTAACGCGGAGAGTCTGGACTTGGGGCCAAGGCCTGCCCAGTGACACCACTAACTTTCCACGCAGATCCGTACAGGGGGGTGATTGCCAAACCCGTCAAGAGTGGAGAGTTGGAACCTAGTGAATGCGGACGAAATGTGAATGGGCCGGTGGATCCCGTCTCCAGAAGGATTAACTAATTTATTTTCAGGAAAACACCAGAGGATAACAGGATACCTCGGAAGACCCGGCCTGCCGGCGCTGTCGGCCCTTCTCCCAGCGGACTGGGATCTCAATATCACACCTGTGCACTATGTAAGTGGACACAAAAGCCTCATACTAGGGCTTGTTTAATGTGTTCCTATGCATGTCACGAATTACATGCAAACTGGGCCTTGTGCGTTAGCCTTGAAAACCGGATTGATATACCTCCAATCGTTGAGATGTTTCGACTCTCTATTCATCTCGCTTCCATCTCTTGCTCACTTTGCCGATACCCGGAGATTGATTTCAATTAGACTGATCCTAATTATGTTGCTATTTCCCTCCGACCCGGCAACTCAAGTGGCGCCTGCGACGGACCAACTTTCGAGTCGCTATATAGTGTGCTACACGGAGTATGGAATACTCCGCGGATAATGACTTCCTCGGCGAACATAGACTTCTGGCGATGGAGATTTACTGGAATGGCACTAGTCAATTAGTCCTGCGCGGCCTCCACTTCTGTACTCCGTAGAGAGTTTCAAGATTGGCAAAACGGGGCAGCTACTGCCATGGGTGCGTCGGACTATACATTCTTTCCTGAAATTGAGCCAATTGCTAGCTAGTGATCGGAAGGCGTCGGAATGGGAATGAAACTAAAACACAAGTTGGTCTTGCGGGATGGTGATTGGACCATGTATATGCATGAACGTGATAAGGAGTAGAAGCAAACTCGACAAAACATTCAAGGAGGAAAACAATCAAGAGACAATTCACGAAGAATCAGACCTTGCATTCAGGGACCCTAGGTTGATATTTCTGGCCCCCAAGCCAAGCCAAGCCCTTATAATTGCATTGGGGTTCTTGGACCTATTAATGCCCAGGGGTGAGTTATGTGCCAATAAAACACAGACTGGCATCAGGGATACGAGACGTCAAAGCTGCATGCAGCTATTTTCGAAACTTGCGATAATTTAAGTTCATTTCTGTGATGCAACAAGTGCAATACCGGAGCAGAGAGAAATAGGAAGGAAGAAACAAAACGGCTAGGCTTGGAAGAGCTACACGCAGTTATTTCGTTATTTCCACTTAGAGATCGCCTAAAATGATTTCCCAGATTTATTCCAATAGGCAACATACTAAGTACATAAGCTCTCCGAGATCCCTGTCGGGCGCTTCAAGTGTCGGTGTGGGGAGATTTCCAACGGCGATCCAAGGGGAATCAGGTGGTGGCTGGACCCGCAGAAGACTTTGCCGTGTGAATGGTCAATGAGATAATCTGCTAGAACAGCCATGAAAAAGTATAGAGAATTTATCATGGATATTCCCTGTACGGGTGCATTAGAGCTTTGCCTGATGTACGATAACTAGACTTTCTGGAATAGAGATGACGACACAGAGCATGGCCAGGCCGTATCGGAGTTAAGGCATTACGTTATTTCCTAGACTGAAAGTACTCCGTAGACGCCGTATAGCTTGCCGGCGTTAACGCGGGGTGGAGAACGTGAGCTTCTACTTCGTATTAGGGCACCCAAAGGAGTATACAATTCGAGAATATCCCTGTTACTACTCCGGCTATTTCTGGACCTATCAAATGATCTACAAGTAATATAGTTATATCAGAGGAAACCAAAGCTTTGACTTTCAGGAGCTTGGGCCTTTCGGGAACATCGTATACCATGGGGTATTGTATTGTCATGATACAATTGTATAACATTGCGGAGTGCGCTATGGACCGTTCCCGAAGGTCCACTGAGATCCCGGTACCTGGAGACTGTATTTTCGTTCCATGGTACATCCAATATCCTATGGTACCCGGTATATCAATATGAACATTGAGGCAACTCCGAGGAAAAGGATATTCTTGGCATGAATCCACAATGTAACCTGTCAGAGACTAGTTCTTGGAAACCTCACCTCTTAGCCAGCGAGATTCTGGTTCCATGTGGTCCTCGTCAAGACCTGCACAGTCTAGATCGGGAAAAAGAAAAGAGGAAGATGAAGTCAAAAGAGAAGTGGATCGGTATTCTTTCCATTATATATTGTAACAACCCTCAACCCCCAACGCTTCGACCCATTCCGTTGAAACTAGCCCGATCTTCCGGGAGAGAGGCATAGGAAACAAGCTTTGTGGAATGGGGCAGAGGACGCGCAAATCTCAGATCATAGAGTTTTTATCCAATGATTACGAAGCGAAGTCATATCCGAAACAACGCAGCATACCTTGTACGGAGTAAAATGTATGAAGACTTGGAAAGACGGGGTCTGACCTCTAATGGCAACTGGGATACGAGCGATCGACAGATTCAAGAGAGAGGAAACTTGGTTCTGGCTCGAATTGTGTTGCGGCTCAGGCCGATCCTAAACTTTCTTTGAAACTTTCTTTTTCTTTCGAACCAGAAAATAAAATAAAATAAAACCAGAAGGAAAAAAACAGAAAAACAGAAAAAACAGAAAAACAGAAAAAACAGAAAAACAGAAAAAACAGAAAAACAGAAAAAACAGAAAAACAGAAAAAACAGAAAAACAGAAAAAACAGAAAACGGAAAACCAGAATACCGGAAAACCAACCATTGGAACCAAACCAAATTACCGCTCGGCTAATGGCGAGCAGTGGAGAAGCCTCAAACCTTGAATTGCTCTCGCTCTTCCCACATGGCAGATCGGAAATATATGGACCTTCAGCCTTCGAACTCTATCATATATGGAGCAGCCCGGAGTTTAGAGCTCCTGACTCAGGAAAACCCCCCCCAGAGTCAGCTCGCATGATGGGTCCTAATATGACCAAAGATCTCCCCATGGGAGTGGTCCCACTTCTCGAACTGCGAATGTCTGGTCTAGATCGCGGGATCGCCTTTCCTTTGGAGCTCCATCGATCAGCGGCATCTTAGAGCGAGCGGTGGATATACAATAATATCGACTTAATTATTTCTGGTTCTCGATTCTACATATGTCGCGCTAAGATACGCAGAAGCTACTCATTTCCCCCCTGGGAGTTGACGTGCGTATGGAACTCTATATAGAGTCTATATAGAGTCTAGTCAGATAGTGATCTTGGTTCGTTTCTATACAGTTCCTTTTGCTCTGTATCACAGTGGTCTTAGTACCTGGTAGTACCAGTACATCGTACATGGTTGAATTGGGAATGTTATACGAGTATCCTCCGTACACTAGCAACACATAGCCATTTCGATTCCTAGGTACCTATTGTATGAGTCAAACGAGTCCAAAAGCAAATCAGTTTTATATTAATATTACGATCGCTATCGGCCAGTATTAATTGCAAGGCTCTCTCTACTATTCCCAAAATAATGCCCCAGGCACGAACATAGTGGCCGCTAAACTGCATTAGGCAACTTTAAACGATTAAGAGACCTGCGACCCCTGTCAATGGCCCATTTCTTCTCCTATATCCCCCACACTGTCTGGGGAAGATATCTAGTCCAGACAAATTACTGTATAATTTACAGGATACCCATGGACATCCGTTGATCTGGAGGGTCTCACGGGTGTACGACGCTGGTAACGGCTGCATTTATAAGCCTTTTATGCGACGCCATCCGGCCTAGATAAAGATGCCTGTGTATGGCACGGTGTATGTTGTACCGTGTGCCTATGTTGGAATAGTCATCCTGGCAAGTGTCCGTGGATTCCCGAGGTTGGGGAAGGCGGGGGGGTTCCTGGACTATTCGGGAAATGGGGGCGCTGCTGTGGCTTGACCGGGGGAGCTGGGGTAATGTACTATATACTTCTATTCTGGGGCTCTATCCGTCGTCAGATTGTCGGCGAGATGGGCACATGGCGAATGGTATTTTGGCCGAGGCTCAGTGGGAGGAGATTGCGGCGTTGTGATATTGGCCACCCCTCCTCCCGGCTGATGTCTGGTTGGCTGCCTTGGACACATATGAGCAGGTAGTTGGGTGATATCAGTAACTTCATGCAGGTACATATGCAATAGTGGCCTCGTGTTCCGTTATGTTATCCATGTATGTATGGATATTCGGTTAGCAAAGACAAAACGCACAGTTTAGAAGTATGCACATAGTTTACTCTAATATAGGGGGGTGCATGTTGAGTCAATTCCTCCTCTCTAAGCTTTTCTACTTCTATAAAATGCCTCTTCTCAGTTACCGGCCTACATAGCAAGCCAAATAAACAAAATAAACAAAATAAACAAAATAAAATAAGAAAATGCGATAATACAGTCTATTACGCTACGTCTTAGCCAAGGTGTTGGCCAGGCACCGCCTGACAACATCCCAACTCTAGATCGGACTAAATGTCCCAAGTATCAAGACGGAAAGGCCTAATCATCCGCAACAGCAACCTCATCCTCCCACTTTGACAAACCCGCCTCACGCGCACGATTAACAACACGCTCAATGCCATCAAGACCCATCTTCAACACATCCATCTTAGGCCCGTAGCTCAGACGGACGAAGTGGTGACATGGGCTGTCGAAGAGGTCACGACGCTTCGCCGGATTCAAGTCAAAGAAAATACCGGGCACAACAATAACCTTCTCACTTAGCAGGGCGTTGAAGAAGTTCAGGCCGTCCGAGATGTTAGCCTGCGGAGGCAGGGGCGGGTCAAGCGAAGTGAGATCGAGCCAGACATAGAAGGTCGCCCCGGGGATGTCCTGGACACGGAAGCCGATATCATACAGACGCTTCAGGACGTAGTCGCGCTTCTCCATAAAGTGGTGTTGCAGCGCCTTCATCTCGGTGCGCACCAGCTCGGGCTCCAGCATCGGGATCGCGGCTTCTTGGAACGGCACATTTGCGCCTCCATCAAGGTACGAGCCTGCGGAACCGAGGGCTTCAACAAATTCCTTGGGGCCGACCACCCACGCAATTCGCCAGCCGGGCAGCCGGAAGCGCTTCGTGAGTCCGTCGATCAGGAGGACGTCTGTGGTTCGCGTTAGTTGGTCATGTACATAGCTCAGGTTCTGGGCATGTGGATATCATACCATCCTTGTTGACATCAACAACGTTTTCGGCGCCGCTGATTGTCGATCCATCGCAGCCCGTTGTATAGTTGTATCCGCCGTAGAACTCGTCCAGGATGAGAGTCGCGCGGTCACGGCAGAGGTCCTGGATTTCCACCAGCTCATCTCGCGGCATGAAATGGCCTGTGGGGTTACGAGGGTTGGAGGTCAGCAGCACCTGGGTGCCACGGGCAATTTCCTCGGCGATCTTGTTGGGATGGATGCGGTAGTGGTCCTCCTTTGAGAGAGGGAGGGGAATGGGAGCAATCTGTAGAAGAATCAGTAAACGGTCATACACCCCAGCTAGCGAAGCTCTTCTGATAACGCACGTTTTTGAACAGAGTCAACATCTCCGAGTACGCAGAGTAATCGGGAATGGGGAAGGACAGGTACGAGTTGCCCAGGATAGCAGCAATGCGAATCAAGCCCGCGCGGCCACCGGGAACAATGCAGACATTCTCCCAGGTGTACTGGCTTTCTTTGCCCTGGCGGTAGTGGTCGTTATACAGACGAGCGACAGCGGCGCGCAATGGCTTGATACCAGCGGTCGGGCCGTATTCGCGAGCAGCGGAGGTGATGGGAATGGAAGTCGGACGAGGAAAACTTCCTTCAATCTCGTCGTCGGCCTCAGGGGCTCCCTGGCCTAGGTTGGCCCAGCCGGTGGGATCCTCGGCGTACCCATGCTCACACGCTCGCTCTGTGCACCAGACGACACCGGTGGAGGCACGAGAAGCGTCGAGACCGGCGTGGGGACGGTGACCTTCATGAGCGGCACGAAATTGCCGATGGGTTTCTGATCGATGTTCTGAAAATTTTAAAAGTCAGAAATATCAGAATCAATGTGATAAGGCACATGCACATACCATTGTCCGTCAGGTCCTTGGAGGCCGAGAAACGGCGATTATCAGAGGGGCGCAAAATGCTCAAGCGGCGTCCGGAGAACGACATTCTTGGCGACTGTTTTGGGATACGATTTTGTATCTCTTTGAAAAAGAGTCAAGAGAATTGGAGAAGGGGGAAGGTTATAAAAAAAAAAAAGAAAGAAAAAAACAACTCAGCCCTGATTTAATAGTATGGATGACGCCAAATGCTACACGACGATTCGACGAAATCACCGATGCCCATTTTATACCTTCGGACATCAGAGGGCCCAGCATCCAATTAATAGAGGTATTTCCTATATAGTATTTTGGTCTCTCGGGAATTTGACTACTTACGTATACCTAATAGCTGTACAGGCGTTCCATATGGCTATACGGAGTTGGCCTGCTTTGATAGGTATTTCAAATGATAGCCCAAATAAAACTTTTATTTCTATAAAAACCACCAAATCTTGGTAGTCTAAGATACAAGAGCAAGTTCAAAAATTTTCATTGCCGTATGATATATCTCGTGAGGGTGAATTGGGCTTGGACTCTCCGCGAGTCAGATGGTCAAGCAACGGCATGATGCCAGGTGCCTCTTGCGTACGTATGGACCGAGTGTTCTTACGCAGTGAAACACAGACGTGGTTAGGCCTGCGCGACTTTTCGTGCAACTGGCTCACGTGACAATGGCAGCTAAGATCAAAGCGTTCAATAATTGGAAAAGGAGGTAGGTTGAGGAGGAAGCTGAGAAAACCAGAGCACTAGATATAAAGTTAAGGCACATATTGGCCCTGCCAAGAATTTGTCGGCTATCCGGCATCCCGATCAGATAGGTAAGTGGATACGGTTTATATAGGGGAAAAAAGGTCTTTTGTATAACTCCATGCATCAGAAAATCCCACAAAAGAGGCATATACATCATATAGAAGCTTCGTACGTTCGTAGACATTGACTAGATCAATAGAGAGAGATAATGGGAAACGCAAATTCAAAATGCAGGTCTTTCATCCCTTCACCTCGTCACCAGGACATCGCTGCCGTACACACTACATGTTTGTCACGGCGTGGCTCGCTGAAAGTAAGAAGAGGAGATAGAAAAAATGACTATCTCTCCTGAGAACGACTGCTCAACAGTTTCAAGCCAATCCAGTTGGAACAAGGGTCAGGATGGGAGAGCGCCAAAGGCGACGCAACGCGTTGGAAAAGACGGGGATCGACGGGATCCTCGCGGGGGAATCAAGGAGGTATTAAGTCAAGAATGAGCGGGAAAGCAAACAAGAAAATGATCTAATCGACCACCTGGCAGTAGAGCTGAATCTCTCCCACCAAGCCCTTGGCGAGCATATCACGATGTTGTTCCCGCCATTCCATAAAAGCAAGCTGGACCGCCTCATCGCTATCAATCGTGACAAAGTCACCATCTTCATCACGGTAGCGCAGTCGAACGGTTTTGTTCCCGATGGACCGGTCGGTGAACCGAGCGAGTTTTGCATCCACGCGATCCGTCAATGAACGGAACAAAATGTTGGTCGCAATTACCAGCGTGACATAGTTGTCGTCAAAATTCACCTTGGCCTTGAGTTGGGTGGGCATGTAGTCCCCTTCCTCTGGCTCTTGGGTCAGGGGGGATGTGGCATGATCAGAGATTTGCCCAGAATGGCGAGTATCGTTATATTCCGGCTCATTGAAATGCGTGGTGTGGAGTTGGGGCTGGGTACGAATGGGGAGCTGGGTGTTGGTGGGGGAACCGTTCTGGCTGCGGCTGACGGGGGCTTTCATGTTGGCCATGTGCGCAGGAATCGGTGGTACTGGGACATTGTCGACTGTCTGCATAGTGTGCACTCCCATATAACGCCGTGACTCGGGATTGTTATTGTGATGGTGAATATCAGGGCTACTGGCCGATCGCATGCGTTGGGTCATGCCATTTGCGGAGTGACCTTGCGGGCCCGAGAGTGGGGGCAATGACGGACGCTGAGCACTTCTTCCACTAGGCTGTGGTGGGAAATATCCACCAGAAGTTGTCCCTTCTCGCGATGCTACACGAGACAACGCTGGTGCTGTGTAGCGAAGGGAGTCCTCACTCCAGCCCGCCGATGGAGTGGTAGAATTTGTATTCTGACGACTGAAGGAAAATCCTGCGGATTGAGAACTCGATCTCGTGGAAGGAGTCTCCGTAGGGGAAAAATAGGAGCCCATGTTTCGATCACTAGGGGACATGTTTCCGTTGCCGGAGAACTGAGTGTGCACCGAAAGTGATGGATCGGTTCCCGCATAGCGCGGTCGGGTGTTGGGGTGAGGGACAGAGCTGGTGCTGCCACCGGTGGCAGATCGGGTTCTCAGACTAGTACTGGACGCATTTCGGCTCATGGGGAATTCGGAATGATATGGATCTTTGCTGTTGGCGTCATCCGTATCATACTCTTGTTGATAGGGGTTGGGCATGTGCGCCATGCCCTCCATGTACGTGAACTCGCTGTCAGATGTCCCAGTGTTGCGCAAAGTGCGTCGCTCCGCTTGGATCGCCCGCTGGGTGTCAATGTCCTTGTACCAATTCCGCATGGTGTCTTCGTTTGCATATCGGATGATGAAATTATCGACGACACCAGGGTCTCCTTTCCAGAAAATCTGAATACGGTAGAGTCCTGTTGGAATCGATTAGAGGCATATTTCTCAATCTAACAAGCCAAGAGTAATGCTTACCGGGCTTTTGAAGACAAACAATATCTGTGACGTTGGCCATGTAAATTCGACCCTTCAATTGGAGACGAGCCTTTCCTTTCGCATTCAAAGACGGCTTATCTTTCTGCATCATAAGCTTCGACTTTTGCTTGTTAGGATTGATATCTTTGCAGCAGAGAAGTATGCGCTCGAAGAGATAGATATGGTACTAGTGGGCATGTCAGTCATGTGCCATTTCCGGGAACCAAAAAAGCGTAAGACGCAGAAAGCGAGATCACCTACCTCTCTCTCGCTATCCTTTCCACTGTCTCCCTTTACAACTTGGAAAGTGCCGAATCGAAGGAGATCTCCAAATGACTCCATCTTCAATGCTTTCCAGTCATCCACGCGCTCAGATAGATCAATTACGGCCGCAGCCAAATGTTCTTTGTGGATTGCTTCGTTTGCAAAGTCCAACACATTCTGAATACAATTGACTGCGTGTGTGATATCGGCCTGGAGTTGCTCGTCTTCTAATTGTTTGCGTAGCTCCTGTGAAGGGTACAATCACATTAGCTCGTTAATCTTGAACCAAGCATGAAACAAACTCACCAAGAGCATCAATGGGTATCGAGTCAAACGCTGGAAAGGTTTCACGAAGAATCCATTGAGTGTTTTGGGCTGAGCAACCATTTGCTGCAGGTCTATATGGCGTGGCGCATTTTTGATTTTGTCCCATTCCTTCATACAAGCTTCATCACAGCGCATCTGGTTGGCAATGAAAGGTTCATATTGTCGGAAACCATCTTCATGCAGGAAGAAAAGGTGACCCCAGTTCTGCATTTCTTCTGGCAAGGCGTAGTGCTGCTCCATGCGAATCAAGAACCGTTGGGCAAAGTCTAGAAGGTTGTTCAAGTTGAGGAAAATCTGATGGCTCGCATCACCTGTTAAAGCACCCGTCTCTTCCAGTTCCTTCTTAAGTGCTTGGAGATTCTGCAAGTGATGAACATAATCACGCTCCGTCTCTAGAAGTTCCTTGAGAATATGCTCTCGCTTGGTAAGCTTCACATTGGACTTCGCGCAGGGGGTCTCTAGAACTTCGGATTGCTTTAATTGACCTTGCATCTCGAGGATGTCAAGCACACGGTTGACCATTTTGATCACTTTGATGAATCCGGTGGTACTCTCGCCGTAAAGGTCGGTGATCAAAAAGCAATCCTGTTGAGGGAATGCCAGGTCTTGTAAACAGGCCTGTAGAAACTTGAAGGTCGCTGCTTTGGGACGCTTCGCCTCAGTCACCTTGCCAGGATCAATTTCTAGTTGCTCTTCGGGACCAGACGCATTATAGATGCTCAACAGTGGATAGCCATTTCGGAGACAATTCCACAGAGAAGCCACTGGATCTGTGTTCCCTCTCATGCGATCATCGTCATCCATCTCTTGCAGGTATGGCTCGAAGTTGGGGACTTCGGATAGCCGCCTCCTCAAATTGACACAGCTCTGGTAAATCGATTCTCCACCGCGGCGGTTGATAATGTTATCCTCGGCGACCGGAGCGCCGCTCATAGCTGCGGAGTCGATCATATCGAATTTCCTCGAGGGCTAGATATAGATGAGTTAGACCAGCCAGGCTCAATTTAAATCTGCACAGCAGACCCGATAGGGATAGGTTCGGGGGAATCGACGAGCGTCGGAAGTGGAGAGATGACGATCATGGGTTCCCCGGGTGGGTTGTGAGCTGCGCGGCGCAGGGAGGTGTCAACCGGAGTTTCGCCCGAAATTCCGGAGACCAACAGCGATACGATCGGTTCTCGATCGTAGGCGTGATTGGTTTGAATGCGGACCCCTGGAAGCGCCTTGAGAGATCAGAGGCAAGAGGTGATAGATATAGGTATATTTGTTTGAACCCAATAGCGCGGATATCAAGTACGGTGCACCGTCACTTTCAGGAAAAGGAGGGGCTCGAGGAATATATTCCGACCTGCAGCCAGCCCCAATCAATGCGGCGTGGGGAATTCAAGTATTTGCGTGACTGCTGCAGCCGGGCAGGTGAGTCAAATCAGGTTAAAGAGAGTTCGGAGGAACACCTTTGCGAAAGGGCCAGTCACTAGGACTCAAGCGGACAGTCGAAGTCTCGATAGAAAAAGGGGCGCGCACGGAATAACAGAATAATGGCCAAAACAAGACAGTTTCAGCGGTTAAATAAGGTCAACAAGACAAACAAGAGCTACAACAGACAAGAGTTCTGATGGTGACAGAGTGATAGGATGGAGAGAGGGTGAGCCGAAGGAGTCTGTTCAGTTACCTCAAATGGTTTAGCGTGTGTTCTATGGGGCGGTGTGATGTGGAGAGGGGCAGTTGGCTTTTGCTTGTGTCAGCAGCCCCCAGGGCGCCCCCAGGGCGGGCTGGGCAAGCCAGGCCCTCAGGGCTGGGCCCAGAGAAGAGAGATGCTGTACAATATCTTTTATAGGTTCGCAACACTAAAATAGTGAAGTATACACTTACAGTTAATATCTTTCTACTCTAGAACTTTCCAAGGTTATTATTGACTCTTGTCTTTTGCGTTATATTTGAGATATTGAATTGTTGGTTGCCATCGGATATACTATATGAGACATTGAGCAGTCGACCTATTGTTGGCTTCCAACTTTTCTTTAATACAATATCCTCATTGATGTCTTTATTAATAGTCTGTTTTTCTCATAAACATATATGCTTTTGCTACAGGCTCGAACCACGTGACTGGGAGAATAATGTCCATTTCACGCGTGTTACTCCAAGGCTATTTATTATATACTTCGATGAGAGACAGTTGAGAGTATTACTCTGTATTTAAATTGAAATTCTACTTTTCTTCTTTTTTTTTTTTTCACTTTCCGACTAAGGCTATATTTGCGTTCTATCTGGTGGGCCTTGCCTTGTCCAAACGTGACGTGACATGCACTAAGGCCAACCCATCTGCTCAACTTCCCTTCCCCAACCCTCCTGTTACAAAGAACCCTACCCATTTATCAATTTTCTATAATCTCTCTTCGCGAAAACTCCCTTGTGGGATTTCGCAGCCACCGCGCAACACCATTGATCTCGGCGTTCGACTCATCAGCTCGGCGCAGACCCGCTCTAAAAACCCGCATCAATGGAGGGTGAGCCCTTGCCCGATGTTCAAATCTCCCCTACCCTGCAATTGCAGACAACTACCATCTCCGAGTTCTCCGCACCTTCTCTGTCACCCTCGTTTAAGCTAGATGAGGGCTACTCGGATGATACTCGAAGCCAGGCCGACAAAGATCTAGGATCGGATAATGTCATGGCCCTTCCAAATTGGGTGCTCGCCCAGTCCGAGGCTGGTAGAGCTGGTAAGATATCCCTTTACCTTTTCCCCCTCGGTATTTGCTACGAGCGCGAAGCATCAGCGTTTCATGCTTGTCACTTTTTAATTTTCCTTGTTAACCGAGGGTTTCCCATCCCCAGAGCTCGCATACAGCCTTCTTCGGTCTCTACGAACCTCAAGCATCGCCGCAGTAGTTGACCGACTTAACCCTATCCTCCATATTGACCCATGTGTCAGACTTCCCCCAGAAATCACATGGGAGGTCTTTACCTACCTCGACGCTCGGACGCTTTTGAATGCCTCGCTTGCTTCCCGCTCATGGCGTGAACGTATCCTTGACTCGGGTCTCTGGAGATATCAGTACATACATGAAGGTTGGGACGTGGACACGAGCGCGATTCGCGCGTTTGAGCAAGAACATTCCGAGGCCATGTCGCCCCAAACCCGGAAGTCCCGCTTACGACACTTGGAACCAGATCTCGGAGAACCTAAGCATAAAAAGCGCGTGCCATCGACCTGGCTCGATTCACGAAGTGACGAAAGCCAAAGGCCGACCGTGTTTGGCCCTGCGCCCCCGATGGCCGACAGTGAAGGCGATCACCACATGACTGATGATGACGATCAAACAGCACCTTCGTTTGCCGAAGACCCGGAGTTCATTCTACCCATTAATATTCCTCAATTTACCTCACCACTGTTCCCACCTCCACGATCGCGTCTTCTCATGCGGGATACCGATGGAAGCGCCAAAGTCAACTATTTCCATATCTACAAGCAACGCAGGCGACTTGAAGCAAATTGGCATCAAGGCCGATACACCAATTTCCAACTTCCTGACCCGTCCCATCCAGAAGAAGCCCATCGGGAATGCGTATATGCGATCCAATTCGAAGGCCGATGGCTAGTCAGTGGGAGCCGAGACAAGACCGTGCGAGTCTGGAACCTGGATACCAAACGACTGTGGCATCCCGCGCTGGTGGGACATACGAAATCCGTACTTTGCCTGCAATTTGATCCTCGACCCGAGGAAGACATCATCATCTCCGGCAGCAGCGACAAGTCTGTCATTATATGGAAATTTTCCACCGGAGAAAAGATCCATCAAATTGAGAAAGCGCATCTTGACTCGGTGCTGAATCTCAAATTCGATCATCGTTACCTCGTAACCTGTTCCAAAGACCGAACTGTGAAGGTATGGAACCGCCGAGATCTTCTACCGAATAGCAAGAACTATCCGCATATCTGCCATAAATCAAGTGCCACATATCCCGGATGGATTATAGATCTGAACGCCATTGCACCGAACATGCTTGAAGCTGGCATTGCGCGTGGTCAATACAAAGTCCTAGAGCCATATTCGTTACTCATGACTGTGGAAGGACATGGAGCCGCCGTGAACGCGATGCAGATTCATGGTGATGATATCGTGACGGCGTCTGGAGATCGAGTGATCAAAGTCTGGAACATCCGCACTGGTAATTGCTCGAAGACCTTGACGGGCCACGAGAAAGGCATTGCATGTGTTGAGTTCGACAGCCGAAGAATCATCAGTGGCAGTAATGATAACACTGTTCGCATCTACGATCATGTTACCGGAGCTGAGGTGGCGTGTCTGCGAGCTCATAGTAATCTCGTTCGCACCCTTCAAGCAGGGTTTGGTGATGCTCCGGGAGCCGACCAAACCTTGCGCGAAGAAGCGCTAGCGTGTGACACTGCGTTCTTCGCCGCTCAAGAGGCCGGATTGGACGTCGAAATGGGTCATCGGGAGCAACGCCGCAATGGCTACCAACCAAACACTGCCGGATCACGAGACCCTCGCGATATGCCTGCTCTGGGAGCCAAAATCCCACCTGGTGGGGGAGGTAGTAGCTGGGCGCGTATCGTGTCGGGCTCCTACGATGAGTCAATCATAATATGGCACAAAGACCGTGATAACAAGTGGATAACGGATCATCAACTGCGACATAGTGATGCCATCGCCAATTCCACTCGTGCGAATCTTAGCGAAGTGGCACGAGCCACTGTCGCGGCCCAGGCTCAACAATTACAAGCAGCACAGGCTCTGACGACACTTGGCCAAGCCAATGCCAACCCCCACGCTGGTCGTGCCAACCCACAAGTTGTGCCTCCTGTGGTTATCAACGCCCCAGCACTCAACCCACCTCCTGCCCACCACCATCACCACCATGGTCATCAACGCAGACCTCAAGGGTCCTCGACAGCTGCGAGGGTGTTCAAACTCCAGTTTGACGCACGGAAGCTAATTTGTGCCAGCGTGGACCCTCGCATTGTGGGATGGGATTTTGCCTGCGATGATGAAGATATCATGGAGGCGAGTCCATTCTTCAAGGGGCTCTAATTCTTTCTCGCCTTTATGCCTTTTAATACCAGCATCTGTTCTTGTTTTACTCCAGTGCATTTCTTGCATTGCCCTTATTGAGCGCGAATTCCGAGCCCTCTGATGAGAAGATGGCTCAATTCACTTGACGATTACCTATTATTAGCATCCATACAATCGCGTTGTGTTCTCTTTACCTGGCGCATTGATCCTTGCTTCCTCCCACTCCCTTCTCTCTCTCTTTCTCTCTCCGTGTCCCCTTGTCCTCCCCTTGCCCACCTTCTCAATGTCCTGTCATGCTATACGGTGGGCGCTTGCTATTAAATGATGTATTTCTTATTTTGACTTCTGTGTTAGGAGTCATGATCACCCAGGTCTTATATCTTTTTCGGAGTTTCTATTATTTATCTCACTTTTTCTAGCATGGCGCCGGTGCGGCATTTGATCGATAGCATTATGACTAGCATCAATTACATGAACCTTCAGAATGACTCATACCCCGCCATAACTAGGGCTATATATATATCAACTACCTAGTACTTGGATTTCCCCAAACTCATTGTACTATTCAATTCTCAATTTCAAATTTCATTTCTAGACATGACTACCCCAGACTACCACCTCATCGGGCTATACACCCGTTACTCCAGTAAGCAGCATGCAACCATCCATACATCAGACCTAACGAGCCCTCTCCAAACAGGCTGGACATCACGCGTTGAAGCAGTACTGGAATACTTCCAGATCCCCTATACACGCCAATTCATACCGCTCTCTGAAGTACCTACCTCCATCCTCAACACGAAAACAAGTATGCAGTCACTCACAAAACATAGAATAAATCCTTCTCCCCAACAGGCCTAGTCCCAATTCTCCAATGCCACTCTCTCCCCTCAACAACAATAACAGACTCCCTCGCCATCTGCGAATTCCTCGCCGAATCAAACCCAACCCTCCCCCTCTGGCCCAAAGACCGCCAACTGCGTGCCCTAGCCCGCAGCGCCGCAGCCCAAATGCACTCGGGCTTCCCAGTCCTGCGGAACAACTTCTGCACACACTTCCTCGGCAGGTACACAGGCAACATCCCGATCCCGGACGGCACAGCCGCCGAGGTAGCACGCATGTTCCAGATCTGGGATTTGGCGCGGAAGGCGACTACAGAGCGGCTTGCGGTGCTGGGTGAGGTTGATGAAGGGTTTTTGTTTGGCGGGTTTAGTATTGCGGATGCGTTCTTTTGGCCGGTTCTTTGGGTTTGTTTGCTTTCCTGAATAGAGATAGAAAAGCGTTGGCTGACTTTGCTTTCTAGCGGTTCCGCTCTTATGGTCTTTCTCTAGATGGTGCTGGCCCTGATGTGCTGGCGTGGATGGCGAAGATGTGGAATGATCCCGTGTTTAAGGCGCTGGGGGATAGCTACTATGCGCAGGCTGAGGATCCGAAGACTTGTGTTGCGCATTATGAGGATATCTTCCGGGATAGGGATGATGTGCAGTATAGTTTGTTTCCGAGGGATTGGACTTTCTCGGTTTCTGGGTGAGATTATATAGTGAAGAGTTGATCTAGGTACAGAGGTCTAATACATACATCATTACGCAAAATGTGAACATCCGGTGATGATAGAAACGGGGTTTCGTTTGAATGCGCTACGGTTGTAAGGTATTGATGAAATGAAGGAATCTACCAAGCATTCATCAATGCGATTGAGGGAAGAATTGTACATTCGAAGGGCTCAAAATGTTTCTTATAATAGTTTGTTAAGGATAGACAACAAGCATGTACGATTTTCAGCATACGAAAGAACCATCTCATATTCGAAGGTAGAGCATCAGCTGATAAGAGAGGGACGTATGTACAGCACCTATGTACAGGAGCAATATGCTAGAACACGTTCGAATTAATGATAAGACCACCCACCAAGCGCATTCATGCACTGAACATTCAGAAAAGAAAGAAAATAGCATCACAGTAGCCACGCAACAGGCTGTGGAGGCATACAGCATATACCTTCATGGAAGATTATACGGCGGCAGGGTTCACAGAGGCCGGGAACATGACGCTGTACAGAGATGAGATCCATGCCGGGAGGCCATGGAGACGAATATTCCCCTCACTATTTTCATTCTGGGATCCAGCAGGTGATACCTGGCTCTGGGCGGTTACATATGTTTCCCGCGAGCTGGTCGCCCCGAGAGAATCATCCGGCTCCTCTTGGCTGCCCAAGCAGCAGCAGAGGCAAGCCTGGGATTTCACCCATGACAGAACGTCCGGACAAACGGGCGTGCTTGCATGAGGGCCTTCACCTGCACCGCCGCGGACAGCCACCGTCAAAATGGAATGCAACCGCGATGGATGTGGGGGGATATGGTCTCCAGCTGCTCTAGTCCCTTGGGCAGAAGATTCCACCGAACCCGTAGGATCGTCTGATCCAGGCAAGTTGCGCGACAAGCCGAGAGATCCAGTGTCTCTGTGCCGCGGTGGGCGGTTTACTGCAGCAGGGGTGGGACTCGATGCAAAGGGAAAATGTCGTCGAGATGGGGAGGCCAGAGGCTGCACACGCCTGCTTGGGCGAACCCCAAGATCACCCTTTATGTGTGTAGCTTCAACATAAGAATCATGGCTTGTGTCTGTGGCTTCGGGGTGGGCAATAGGAAGATTGCGTTGATGAAAAGGGTGTTCATGCAGCTGTCGACCAATGCTCATTCCATGGCCACTTTGTCGATGGGGGAACCGGCCCTGTACTAGTGTTCCGTCCTCGGCTCTTCCTATGCCATTAACGGAGACCCCGCCAGTATGGGATGCAGAGGACGAGAAGCCGAAGAATCTCCTTAGGGTATCACCATACGAACTGCCACGCTGACTACCAACAAGACCCCCACATTGCAGTGTTGTGGGTGACCGCGCACCGTTGTCTGGGAGTATGAACTGCGCAGAGTAGGACATGGCCTCTAAGGTGCCGAAGGAGGGAAGGCCAGGGGGTGTGGGCTTTCTTTCTGGCGGCGGATATCGAGGCTGGACGGTCATTACGGCAGGTCCCAAGCATCCAGGCCATATAGCCCTGTCGATACTATCATTTGTATCGAGAGAAACAGCCTTGCGATGCAAAGATCGGTGAGGGTCTGGTACCGATGCTGTTCTACTCAAAGGGCATCTCCGCCGTTGTGTGGCTTGCCAGTACTGGTCAGATAACAGCTTGGCGTGATTCCCAAGCTTCCCTGCCATTCTCTGCCGCTTTCCTCGTCTGGCCAGTATATTGGTAGGAGTATGATCACCCTGTGAATCTGTAGGGACGAATCTGGCCATATTTACCGCTAAGCCTTGCTCGTGAACGGGGTTATCATGGGAGAGTGAGGCATAGAAACGAGGGCTGGAAGCATTTGGTGTGGTGACTCTGATCGCATTGTATATAGATCTTTCATCACTAAGGACGGACTCAGATGATTCTGGGTTATCGTATGGTGAAATGGAATCGGAATCGGGGTGTTTTTCGCGTCGGAGGCTCTGTGATGCTGGAAGAAAATGCGAATGGGGGTTATTGGACTGATCGAGTCTTCCTCGAGCAAGCATTTTGAAGGCAAAAGAGCGAAGCCTGGTCAAGGTGAAAATAAAAAATATACTAGGGGAGTGACAGGTGGAAATATCAAAGATGAGTATGTGATTTCCTCAAAAACCCTCATCGTGCCTGCCGAGATCAAGCCAAAAAGAAATATTATACAAAACAGAGAACAGTCTATATGTACACTCTTAACTGAATATGCGCTCCAAACTCGAAAACGTTGAATGTCATGATCATAATGGAGTGCCACCTGGGCTGGGCATTGGCTTGCCAGTCACCTGGGCGTGCTCCTTTCTTAGGGCTCGCAGCAACCCTTCAATTCTGCGACGTTCTTCTTGTTCGGCCTAGGAGATGTCAGTTAGGGAAAAAGGACAGAAAGTTACAATATATCTCACCCTCAGTATCTTCATGTTCTCGTTGCGCGTGTCACGCATCATCTTCTTGAACTCATTCTTAAGCACCATAGTAGATGTTGTCTCAGAAGTGCCATCACGGCCCACAGATGTGGGACTACTCAAGTTCATCCAGCTGATACGTTCTTCTGCCAGTTGTGTCTCGAGTTGCTCGCAACGATCCCGCAGACTGTCAATGAAACTTTCGAAACGTTCGCGCTCCTTCTCAAACTCGATGCTAGCTTTCGTCATGGCTTCGTAGTCGTCGATGGTCTCACGAAGCTCTCTTTCAAGAGTATCCGCCCGCTGCTGAAGATCACCACCTCCTCGCTGACTCTTCAGAACAGCAAGTTCCTCGGTGAGCTCGATGTTTCGGGTAACCAGAGCATCGTTCTCCCTTTGGATATTAGGGTTGGAAGACACCTCTGCCGCGCGTTCAGCTCGGGTACCATAGGCACCGTCCAGCTCTGCCTTGACCATTGTCAGTTCAGTTGTGACCCGCACAATCTCGCCTTCGAGCTCAGTCATCTCATTCTGCAGGCGGGTGGCATTATGCTCGGACTGCGCGCGCTGATCATCTGCTTCCTTGATACGGGCATCAGATTGAATCCGGATCTGCTGGATGGCGGCTTCGAGTTGAGCCACCTCTTGCTCTGCGCGGTCACGAGCACCTCTAACTTCCTCGGATCTAGAATCACTATCGTTCTGCAGTGTTTCAATGACGCTCTGCAGGCGTTGGACTTCGTTCTCCGCACGGTCCCGGGCTTCCTTGATGTCCCCGTCTCTAGCGTCGGTGTCGTTTTGTAAAGTCTCAATGACGATATGTAGACGCTTGACTTCATCTTCCACGCGGTCGCGGGCTTCGGCGGCCTCTTTGCTCTTGATGGCGGTGTCATTTTGCAAAGATTCAATGATGACCTGTAGACGCTTGACTTCGTCTTCCGCACGGTCGCGGGCCTCCCTGGCCTCTTCGATCTCAGCGTCGGTATCATTTCGCAGAGACTCAATGACCACTTGTAGACGTTTCGCTTCGTCTTCTGCATGGCGGCGGGCCTCTTCGACCTTAGCGTCGGTATCAGTCTGCAAAGATGCAATGACGACCTGTAGACGCTTCACTTCATCTTCCGCATGGTCACGGGCCTCTTTGACCTCTTCGTTCTTAGCGTCGGTATCGTTTTGCAATGATGCAATGACGACCTGTAGCCTCTTGACCTCACCTTCTGCGCGGTCGCGGGCATCACTGACTTCCTCAGCTCTGCTATCGTTGTCTCTTTGCACTTCGTCGATGTAGTGTTGCAGGCGCTTAAGCTCGGCCTCTGCTTCATCTTGGGCATCTCGAGCTTCCTTGACTTCGCGAATCCTTGCATCAGCTTCGCTGTGCAACGAGGTAACAACGCTTTGCAAACGTGCGACTTCGCCCTCGGCCTGAACTAGGGCCGCTTTGGCTTCTTCCTGAGAAGAACCATTTTGGCGCATTGCGTTGAGCTGTCCCATGACAAGGGCCAGCTCGTCCCGGTTGGCGTTGCCCTCACGCTCAGATACTTCAAGATCTCTGCGAACGTGGTTCAACTGTTCTGTTAGGTCGCCGATATAGGCATCTCGTTCGGCATCTGACTTGGAGTTGAGCTCGCGTTGCTGCTGGATTTGAATGGTGAGAATACTCTTCTGCTCAAGTACTCCATCTACTCGACTATCCAGACCATCTAAACCAGTTTGAAGGTATGAGAGTTGCTCTTCTAGCCCCTCGCCGTGAGACGCATCAGGGGGGGGAGGCAAGGTCGGCGAACGGGTCAACCCAAACCGATCAACGATAGTTTGCACTTGGTTGTTGATTTTGGTGAGTTGATGTTTCCAGGCGCCCTCGGCTTCAGGTGCAATATCGCGAGCAACCACGGGGGTAGAAATGTCTCCTGTATGCAGGACGATGTTATTCATGCCATTCTTGATATAGGCCAGGTGAGCTTCGACCGTTGCTGTGGGATTGACAGGCCCTCCACCTGCTGACAGCTGCGGGGGAGGATCGATGAATTCGCCGGGGTTGGATTGTATCATCATGTCATGCATGCGCTCGCTCAGTTCCTCCAATCGTCTTTCTGTGGCCTGCATGGCCTCCGTATTCATTGTGGTGGCCGCGTTGGTCTCACTCTTCCCGTGTACGCCAAAGTCATCCAAATACTCGCCCGCCCGGTAGAGACTGCGGTCATCAAATTTGTGATCATCATAGGTGCTATCCGAAGTGCGCGGAGCAGGGTTCTTAGGACCCTTCTTCAGACCCTTGTGTGTCATCTGCAAGATACCGGCAGTATGCTCCAGCAAGCGCTGGCTGATCTTCTGAGACCTCTTCTCCAGCTTCCAGAGTTCCTGCGCCAACTCCTCACATCGCCGCTGGCTGACCGCAAGTTCGGAGTCGCTCTTGTCGAGGGCCTCAGAAGCCTCACTGCGACCAAATATGCCCCGGCTCATCCGGCGCGAGTTCGAACCGCCATTGGAATTGTATTCGCCGCTGCTCCGTGGGCTAGGCGGGCTATAGAGCCTACCAAGAGACTGCGCCGCGTCACGCAGTTTCGTTTCGAGTGCCAGTTTCCGCTTCGTGCCCTGGATGCGGGTGGACAGTAATGTGACTTCCTTCTTCAGCTCTTCCACCTCCTCGAAGGATAGCACTTCGTAATTCGTGCTATCCCCTATGGCGGTCTCAGTCAACAGGTACATGGCCACAGGGTCGTTGGCATTCAGGAGAGCCGAGCTTCGCGGGTGGGCCGAGTTGAGCTACCAGAGGCGAGGTAACCATGGTTAGCTGGAGTACTAGGGGTGTCGTGTCGCTACTCACGGGGTTATATCGTGACCGCTCCTCATGTTGGGGGTCCAAAGCATCTCGATACCCATCCACGAGTGACTTTCCGTGTGGCGGCACCGGAGCTGGGGCATCGGAGGCGGTCATGGTCGAGAGATATCGCGGGTCCCCGTAGGAGGACTGGCTGGATCGCATACTGGTATTCATGGCCATTGGCCAGGATCTCTCCACTCAGAATAGTCAGGAGAAATTCAATAACAGGCGTCACGCATCATGAGGGTGGAGTTTTTGGAGGGAATTGTAATATATCTGAGTTTACAGAGTTGTGGAGAGAGATTGGATGTATTTATTTAGCGGTAATTAGATGGCGGGGAGGAGAAAATACACGCCACGTCCAATTCACAGATATTTCTCTACAATTTCTATATAAATGATATGTTCGATTTGCACACACAGATATTGTAGTGAGTACATATATGTAAGGAGTAAATATAATATTGAAGTGTATACCCCTGAATACTTTTTTTTTTCTTTGTTAGATTTAAAACTAGACTGGACTACTTACAGGGGATTAAAATCCACTTGTAGAGATACATTCTACTGTATACTTATGTCATATCTAACTATACAATATCTAACGAGTTAATAGCTTCTAATAAGATAAAATTAATATAAGTACAACCTCACATGGACAACCCCGCTATATACCTAGAGCAAGGTACGGACTACCTAATAGTACTTGTTCAATGTAACATCATAGTAGGGTTCATCAAGTACTGCCAAGTACCACGGTAGCGCGTGCCTCGGATCCTTAGAGTGACATGATCAAGGCCAAGAGACTAAATGCCCGCTTTGTTCCATTTTATTATAGAGGTCCGCACAGAATGCAATTTGGTTTGTTACAACTGTGAACATGTCGACTATCGAGATCCCAGATACTGAGCAGGGCTCTCGACCAATCTACAAGGTCTATAAGCGACGCTTCTGGGGGCTAGCCCAGCTAGTATTGCTGAATATTGTCGTTAGTTGGGATGTATGTGCTCTGCAATTGACCTACTTTGCATGTCGTTGACTCTATACAGTGGTTGACATTCTCATCCATTTCGACAACAGCCGCCGAGTACTTCGATGTCTCGGAGAGCGCTATTAACTGGATGAGCACTGGCTATCTCTTCGCCTTCTGCGTTGTTAGCCCGTAAGTATAAAGGAGAGAGGACAATACCCTAGCTCCGAGTATCCCATTCACTAACCAGAATCCCAGCATCGTCATCTGGATTCTGAACAAGGGTGGACCCAAACCAGCTATAATCACTACTGCCGCACTGCTACTAGTTGGCAACTGGCTCAGATATGCTGGCACCAGAGCGAACGGCGGCATCTTCGGGCTCGCAATGTTCGGCCAGATCATAATAGGGTTCGCGCAGCCCTTCTGCCTCTGCGCACCAACTCGATACAGCGAGCTTTGGTTCTCAGACCAAGGCCGCACGAGCGCAACAGCCATTGCCAGTCTAGCAAACCCACTCGGTGCAGCCCTGGGCCAGCTAATTGACTCGGAGTGGGCGTCGAAACCCTCCGATATTCCAGATATGGTCCTGTACATCTCGGTCATCGTACGTGAAACCCACCCTTTCCCTCAAACCTGAGCCATCCATTGGTCCTTTCTCCCTCTCGCTCACATACCACATAACCCAACAGTCCACCGTCGCAGCAATCCCATCATTCTTCCTCCCAGCAGCACCACCAACACCCGCAAGCGCATCGTCCGCAAAGCCGCACACGCCACTGGGCGAAGCAGTGCGCAAACTAACTAGCACGCGGGAATTCTGGCAGATCTTCGTCCCGTTTGCTGTATACGTGGGCTTCTTCAACAGCGTTTCCTCCCTGTTGAACCAAATTCTCAGTCCGCATGGGTTCTCCGAGACAGAAGCAGGCATTGCGGGAGCCATCCTGATCGTGGTGGGCCTCATCACATCAGCAATCATGTCGCCGATAACAGATCGCTACAAGCATTACCTGGGCAGTCTCCGGGTGCTGGTGCCTGTGGTGGCAGTCACGTATATCGGGCTGATTTTTGCACCAGGCAGTGCGGCGGGAATCCCACCTTCGTATGTGGTTATGGCACTGCTGGGTGCGGCGTCGTTCGCGATGCTGCCCATTGCTCTAGAGTACCTGGCTGAGATTACTTATCCGCTCTCGTCGGAGATTGGAAGTACCATTTGCTGGACGGGTGGGCAGTTACTTGGTGCGTGCTTTATTCTTATCCAGGATGCATTGAAGGCTGGGGCTGGGGCTGCGCCACCGTATAATATGCAGAATGCATTGGTGTTTGCTGCTGTAATTGCTGTTGCCGCTGCGCCCTTTCCGTTGACAATTGGACTCTTTGGAAGGGTTGTTCACCGTCGTAGGTTGGAGGTTGATCAAGGCGTTGAGTTGCAAGAGGCTGAGGAGGTGGCTGGGACGGTCGATAATGTTAAGAAGGTTAGGTCTGATGGTTCTGCTGCGGATACGGATACTCAGATGAAAATTTGAGATTGCCCTCTCGCTATCGTTCTTTTGGGATGTGCGACTTATCCCAACGCCAGTTTGGAAGAGCTATGATATTTCACTCCTTTTTTATTGCTGCGCAATGGCCATGGTCCATGTTCTTGACGAGGCTTTGTTTCCGCTGTCATCATTGTATGTTATACTCCATTTATGTTACCCTAATATCTTTTGAATTTGTGGCAGGGACTTCGTGCAATTTAGGTCTGTATCAGTCTTAGTGAATTGAGCATACTTGTGGGATTAATAATATGGCCACAGCAACTGACTTATATGAATACTGTAATTGCGTGATGGCTATAGGCCTTGCCTACCAGAGCACAACGTCAATCTAGACAGATGAGATTCGTTTTACAAGAGATTAAACAAAAGCACAGTTCGAACAGGCGGAAGACCAGCTATCTGTACACGCAAGGCTGAAAGAGGAGGGCAAATGATCTATTATTCTTTCATACTTCCTCTGGGCCCTCCTCCCTGCCTTGAAAACACAATATGCGCACACATACGCAAGGAACGAGCAGAAAACAAAATTTCACGTTTCTGGATCGACCCTGCGTTCTCAATCCAAGGCGGCAAGCTACCAGGCTATGAGTTGGCCTTGGCAGCCATCATAAAAGCGGGATTGGTTTTTCATCCGGCGTTTCGGTCCAAAGGTTTCCCCCGCATCGATGCGGTGGGTAGCGAAGAATATCCGTGGGCTAGATCGATGCAAGGGTTGGAACGCCGAAATCAAGACTCAATGGAAGAGTCGTTTACTTCAGCTCTCTCCAGAGCTTGGGGGCAGCGCAGGCGGTCACGCAGTGAGTGAGGTGGAAGACTGGGGTGGATTATGTTAGCCGCACGACCAAAACTCGATAGGGAACAAATGCATGGTATTGTCTGGTTCCATCGTTGATATCAATTGCACTTACACTCCTCGACGCAGTCCTCCTTGGGGCCCTTGTAATCTTCATCCTCCTCCTGGCGGGTGACGCGCTCAACACACTCATCGTAGTGGTGCTTGTAGGGAGCGCAGACGGCGGAGTGGGCGCACTCTGAAAATAATTGTTAGTTTCCGATCGAGTAAGCTGGTGGAATTCGTCTTTGCAATGCCATTGGCGGTTTTAGGCCCCAGACGCACATCTTGACACATAGGACCAATTGGTGCGAACGGCTTACGTCCAACGATCGCATGACATGGGCGACGACGCAAGGCGAATAAAAAAGCAAAAGTCAAAAATAACAGGTCACTCACCATCCTCAAGCTTGGGCTTGATGTCTTCAGGCTCCTCCTCCTCCTCCTCTTCTTCCTCTTCCTCCTCCTCGGCCTCAGCCTCCTCTTCCTCTGGAGCCTCCTCGGAAGATTCCTCCTCAGCGGGGGTCTCCTCAGCGGACTCAGTCTCAGCAGACTCGGTGGAGGCGGACTCCTCCTTCTCGACGGGCTCTTCCTGGGTGGTGGTCTCGGTCTCGGTGTCTTGAGCGGGAGCCTCAGCCTGGGCCTCGGTGAACCCGAAGGAGGAGACAACGTCAGAGAAAAAGTCGGAGAGACCCATTGCGACAGAGATCAATTGAATGATGACCGGAGGTCTTGTGTGGGGGTGGAAAAGCGGAAGGGGGTTGTAATTGAGGGAGGTTGTTGGTTTTGCCCAAGAGCTGCTTCTTTCGGACTGGAAAATCGGAAAGGCCCGGCCGCTGAGAGACGCCAATTATGCCGCACGTGATTGGCCAGTAGGGTCCAACACCCTTGGGGACTTAACAGTACAGTTTATGAGGTATTTACTATAATTACTGAGGAAATTATCAAGGTTCAGCCGGTAGACGTTTGCATTATATACATCTGAGCTCATATTGGCTTCACTGGAAGGTTACTACATGAAGTCATCTACCCTGCGGAGAAGAGTGAGCTGCTCGTCCGTGATATCTCATACCTAAGGCGATCTTCATCTATACGAATAGCATTTACATGATACGATGTGAGCAAAAAAAGTAGGATTAGGGAAGTAAACCTTGTAATACAACATAGACTATACTTACTCATGCCCTAGCATAGCAGTTGGCCCGAAGAACGCCCCATTTCGTGATAAGTGGGGATAGGAGCGTTAGGCTGAATTTACACCGCAACCTCAAAGTCATGTAAAGTGACTGTTCGCCTCTGTCTGTCGTAAAGCATGTTATGCATTCTCGGGTCACTGAGTCGTACTACAACTTGCCGAAGGGCATTGATTCCATTGAAGGACTGGGTCTGAATGTGTGTACGTTCAAGTTCGTTTAGTTTATGCCAGATAGTAGAGAGACGTGCACCGTCCCTATACTCAAGAACAATTATATATCCGGATGGGAAAACACTCGAACAGATGATCTTGCCTCGAGATATCCGTTTAGCGAAAAGATGAGTCCCGTGGGGGGGGGGGGGGTGTTCGTTGTGTCCAAATCCTCTCGAAAACCCATATATGAATAATTAGTCAAGCCCAATGAAAGAACGCGCCGTAACTCACAGCTCCTCAAGGTCAAATCTCCAGCATTTGATAATAACAGACCTACCGTCCAGGTCGGCCAGACAAACCGCCTTGGCGTCTTCATTTGGATTTGATAGCTGATGAACACAATTGACAATCATAGGGGTCCCTTGACCATAATCGAGTACGACACTAGTTGGAGTGATTGTTTGTGCAGTTGGTGCTGATGGTGCTGATGGCGGCTGAGGTGGCTGGGGTTCATTTCCGCGGAGACGATCTGAGATATGTGGTGGAGGACACCTGAGCTTTTCGATATATCAGCAGATGTTCCTAGTTCCTAGGGGCACCCAGATAGATACGCTTGTGGCGGAAAAAGACGGGGCTCTCATGGTACCGCGGCTCTGACAAGGCCATCAGACAAAACCCTGTAAACAGTTATCGCAACGAGGGTTAGGGGGCATCATATCTGATAAGCTCAAGAAGTAGAAAGTAGTCGTCGGCAGTTCTTTTGACAAAGACTGTAGAATCATAGGTGGACACAAAACCATATTGCAGAAAGGCCATTCGCATTTGACTAACAAGTTGGCCTAGAAGTGCGTTAAGAAAAGAGTCAGCTTATTTCCACAATAATAAAAGTAAGAAATAAGTGAGGACACACCAATCAGTGGCTCAAGATGGTGGGAGGTACTCGGCCGGCCGAGTCTCATATGCCCCTCAGGAAATGTTCATGGAGTCTTTAGTTCGCCGACTGTTAACAAGTCCCGAAGAAACATCCGGAACAATATTTATTGCGTAAGTGATAGCTTGGATGTCCGCAAATCTCATAGACGACATGTTTGACAGTGGCTCTAGTGCCCTCATCACTGGATCATATAGGTTTCGCACAAACATGCCACTAAGGCCTAATTCATTTCCAACTTTGTATAACTTATTTTCATCATGGATAGCGACCTGGTGCGTTAGGTTTGTTCGTTGGAAACGATCGAAGGCATCTTGAGCAAATGAATTCCACTGATGCATATACACCAGGAAGACGCGCTCACTATGTATCGATGGGTTGGAGGTGCCGAAATTCCGGCTCAAAGAGGGTAATGGACATGCTAGCTGACTCTGCGTAGGTTCCATTGTGGGATTTAGAAGAGATATCCAGAGTGTCAAAGGGAAGTTGAAACAATGAGCTTCAAAAACCGAGTGGGGATTTAAGAATACAGTTACCCGATTAGGACTAGTGTCATTATGTGGGGCACAGTTCCAAGGTCATAGCTACCGTGATTGTATTAGGTAGTTGCTCAGATGAACATTGTACTAATTACGCTATTAGATTAATGAGTTGTTCCCCCAGGTGGATGTTTGATGACATTCGTAAACATAAATAAAACAAAGAGGATATCTTGCATGACTATATAAAAGCAAATACGTACACAGCCCACTGTGATGGTTGGGATGGTAAAAGGAAATGGTCAAGGGAGCTCACATCTCAAAGATCTTTTCGGGACTCCTCGGTGCTGGATGGAGTTCCAGGGCCTGAGCTGCCCATGTCCCAGCTTCCATCTTCGCTTCGACGCCGACGACGCTCTCCGCGCTCCCTCATGGCATCACGAATCCGTGAACTGACATCCTCAAGCGGGTCTTTCGGAGTGAAAGGGCTGAGCGGCTTCAGTCCGTGACGAGACCCAGGTCTGGCGCTAGTAGATCTGCTGCGGCTACGATCACGACTAGGAGGCCGTGTGGAGAAGAAGCCAATGTTGGCCAGGTTGTGGAAGGACTCGTTGCGGGGGAGGGGCTCTGACGAAGGCATTTTCTCGCCATGGTCCGCCACATTGGTTCTTCTAATCTCTGGCGATTCGTTCTCGGCTTTCGTATCGGTGTTGCTCGCTTCTCGGAATGGATCGGTGACAACCCGAGCGGCATCAAAGTCGGGGAACAGCTCTGGTCCCATAGTATTAATCGCATCTGTCACCTGGTGAGCCAGTGCAGCACGTCTCTCTCGAAGTTGCACCAGCGTGTTGGCCGATGATGGATTCAGAGATAGAACAAGTGGGCGAAGTGACTTGATGATGTCCATGCCCACTTCACCGATCCGAAGGGCCGCAAACGTGATTGTGGGGAAGAGTACCATGCCGATCATCACTACCGACCAAAGTGGCACCCAGTTTGGAACGATTCCATTGACTCGGTTCCAGTACGTCCAATAAGTGAGGGCAGCAGTGTAAAATGCATAGAGTGCCGGAGCGAATGCAAGGGCAATAAGAAGCTTCCATGTAGCCATGACATCTCGGCCTTGAAGTTTCACCGTAGAAGCAGCCAGTGCTTCCTTGGACTTCTTAGCCGAGAGGTACTTGGTCGCAATGAAAACGGGAGTAAAGAGCAGGAAACCGGGGAGCGTTCCGATTGCCAAGAGTACTAGTTTTCCTAGGCGATAGATCAACGTAGCCACCACCTGCAAGATGGAGAACTTGGCGTAGGTCACTTGGTGATCCCGGATTCCGAGAATACGAAGCTGTTTGTTATAGTCTACAATAGACCTGCGTAGATCAACGATCCGCGGATCGTCTTTGAAGTGGGCGTAACCTTTCACAAGACGGCGGTTCAGCTCCACAACCATAGGAAGAGGAAGATTTTTGCCTTTGGTATTGTACAGACGACGGGCAGCTTGAATGACCTTTGAATTGTTAGCGAAAAGAAATTTCCAACATAAGAAGAAAACCTACCATAAGAGTTTCATAATCGGGACTAGTGACAGTAACCGAGACGAGACTTCCGTAGATGATTTCCAGCAAAGCACCGACAGACTCCCGCCGTTCACCTTGCTTGAACTGCTCCACCAATTCCGAGGGAATTTCAATTGGAGTACCAAACTCAATAACGGCTCTGGAGCGGAACTTGTGGGCATGGAAATAGTTCATGCCACAAGGCACGATCTTTAAACCACAGTCCGGGTTTTCAGCCAGGGTTCCTAGAGCCATCAGGGCGACACCAGCTGTATCATGTCAGTGAATATTTTGGATCTATTAGACACAAAGAGCTTACCTTTCAAGGGAAGTAGTGTAGTGCGATCGTGACTTCCACCTTCCGGGAAGATACCGACACAGCCTCCTGTGCCCAGCCTTTTGAATACTGCCTCATAGACTGCGGTCTGATCTACATGCGGAGCAACCTTGAATTTGGTACCCTTGAAATCCGGATCCTGGTTGGATGCATCTCCAGTAAATTTTCCATCACGGTCAATGTCATCCCGTCCAGTAAGCTGGGCCAGCGCATCCCTGTGCTTGAAAGCCTTCTTGAGGACCAATTCCTCTGGTCCCTTGATCTCGGCGATCGCGGTACTGTGTGAAGTTCCGTTGATGGTGGGTAGGGCAATAGTTCCGTCCCTTTCGAAGCCTTTCCCTTCAAAGTTGGTTCCAACACCTCGCAGCAGAGTTGGCTCGTTGATGGGGTCGGGAAGATAGATGGTGCCGGTCCCGGGTTTCAAGTTATCCATAGCACGTGCCACGGGCAGTGCTCCAATTCCCCTCGCCAGAAATCCAATGAACTTGCGTTTGAAAGACTTGTCCGCGATAAGCCATGAGATCCGACGTTGCGCTTCGCTGCGAATGACACGCATCAATACCAAAGAATCCACGAACTAGGGAAACATCATTAGCATGTGTGTGTGTGTGGGGGGGGGGGGGGGGGGGACCGGAAGGGCGCGGCATACCTGGTTCGCATGGGGAGCTGCCACCAGAATTATGGGACCGCGGCGGGGAATCTTCCATGAGCCTCGGGGGTGGACTTCGCGGAAGAAGAGGTCGATGAGTACGGAGAATGTCCAAAGGACCAAATCATACATCCACCCAATGAGGGGTGGGATGTACTGGCCTTTTTCTCCCATTGTACCGTAGAAGCCCGATGGGCAGTTTCCGGGGGAAAGAAGGGTGGAGGGGTGAAAGGGTTATGATCGTGTCGACATGAAGTCCCTTGAGAAAAGATGAATGTAAGTACGGATAACCGGAAGAGCTTGGGACCCACCTTAGTTTGTTTCGAACCTCAGATCACCAGGTATGATCTAATATATTCGATAGACAATGTATCAGATCATGGGAGAAGTTGAGGGGGGGGAATTTGAAGTTGGAAAGTTTGGAGTCCTAGCGCGCTTTGACTCGGACGCTTCTAGAACGTGACATCTTTGGAAGTTCGACGAATTTCTGAACAAACATTTGAGGTATTTTCTTTGTACATCATGTTCTAACTATATCCTACATTTGACATAAGCTAATATCTGGGTAAACTGAAATTCCTACCCTTTCCAGCACCAACATTTACAACATACCTTACCAATATGATATCTGTCCAAATAATTCACATGCAACCTGGCATTCGGCGATCAAAGCGTCATGCAGCTATTTTTTAATGGGATCGGCCTAGAAGCTATAGCCACATAAATACGAAACGATTTAGCTTACGGTGGAGACAGTATAGAACTTGATATAACTAACTACATAATGTAGTATACTTATATGGTTTAAATTATGTATGTACATATGACACAAAAAGAAAGGGGAATTTCCATGTACAATAGTGCAGTACAACGTAGAAGTTTCCCCCTGCAGGTCTCCCCGCCTGCCCCGCCTTTCCACTTCACTTTTGATATTCTACATGTCTGCACTTCACCGTTTGATCTTTTAATTTTAATCTTATCTTTGGGAAAATCTCTTTTGATCCCACACGTCCACACCCAATCCCCCTTTCATCTTCATCCCCAACCTGACCGTTTCCCTGATAAAAACGGTGTCACATGCACCTGGAATGATCTCGCATCATGTCTCTCAAGTATGCCTCTGCTTCCTAAGGCTGTTTCTCTCTGAGGCCAGGACCGGACCTATATAAGCGTCTATACTGACTATCTAGTTGGGTAATGCTTGATGACCAGGATGGCTTCGTCCGTCTTCCCAACGAGCGTTTGATCTACTCCTCCCCTCCTCGTACTAGTGTCTCTTTGACTCCACCGACGGGATACAAAGGCACAGAAAAACTGTCAATCCAAAGCAGTGCCGGCTGTATCCACCTCACCAACCAAAGAGTCAGTATCCATTTATCTCCATGTCTTCCCCTTCTAACACTCGCCAGGTTGTCTACCTTCCCGCCTCCAGAAGCAATGAATTCCAGTCCTTCTCGTCACCTCTCTTGAATGTCCGTGACTCCCATGTATCTGCACCATTCTTTGGGCCCAATGTATGGACAGCTCTGGTACAGCCAGTACCTGGAGGTGGCATTTCACCGTCTCTACCTGCCATTCTGTTGAAAGTGACATTTAAAGAGGGCGGAGCTTTTGACTTCCATACCAATTTCGAGCGAATCAAGGAACGGCTTGAGCAGGCTGTTGAGAACACAAGCGAAGGCACTCGTGGGCAACAAAACGTGGATCTCTCGGCAGTTCATTTGGAGGAGTTGCCCGCATATGAAGCCCCGCCCAATACTAGCCAAAATGCAAGACCGAGCGAGACACCAGAAGAGTCGCAAAGCAGTCGAGTATCTGACACAAGTACCGACCCCATGGAGCCACCTCCATGTTATGAGGAGGTTCAGTCACAAAGTGTAGCCCAAGAGCTGGAGGAGAGGCTGCGACGGGCCACCTAATCTATTTAGTTTGAAGCAGAGGCCTATTTCAAGATGCCCTTCTGTCACATATTCGAACTAGCTCGTTTTTATTCTCCATCTCATGTACATTATGTCCCCACAATTAGCAATTAGCGACACGAAATCGGTGCTTATGCACTTAGGAATGATATGGATGTTCGCCAATGTTTATATTAGAATGGTATTATAAAAAACGGTTGATCGTCCATTTATGACTGAAATCATAGGCTGTCATAATAATAAAAAAAGAAAGCACTATACTACTTAGGACGCCTGTGACAGTTACGTATCGACACTTCCCCAGATTACGGAGATATGAGCTTTAGGCAACCATGGATGTGTCCGTGCAGTAATTTCAAGAGAACAATCCCAAAACCCATGGATATGTCAAATATCAACTGGGATATATCAATAATGATTGGACAGGCTAAACGTTAAAGGCGATTCCCGGGTCAGATCATGTTATTCAAGAGGTCATGTGGCCTGATATAACTTATCTAGTGCTAGCACTAGTAGATCACTTCCTTTTCATCTACAGGATTTCCAGAGCCTCCTATTTCTTGAACTTTTACATTTAAATCGACAGCCCTGGACTGAATTATTCTAAGAGAGGTTGATCATAAATATGGCTGTGCTATAGCATAACTAGTCACATGTGCATGTGCAAACAGTATATGGGTAAAAACCGATAGCCTAACATGTATTTCAAGGTTATAGGTCATTCTCTGACTATAGAATAGTGTATATAGAGTACTCTTATTCTCTATTTAGTTATGAACCCAAGATATGAAATATACATCGGAGTGTTGTGTCTCTTAGATCAGATAAATCGCCGATGATTCATATTCGCCTCTTCCAAGAAGGGGGGGGCCTAAAAACTAAAACTAGAAATGCATATGAAAATGATGTAGCCTAGGCAAAAGTGCATCGCCTCAAAACTTATTCTAAAAATTGCCCCCTTTATCAGACTGTCATAACCGACCACGTCGCGTTTTAGTAGCACAAAGCCCGAATCCGGCCGCTAACCGTGCACCTTTTTTTATCTTCAACTTCATACACAGTCCGATCCCCAACTCCTCAATTTTTTTCTACGGAGTTTAGGGGCTTATATCTTTTCACATATTCATCATGTCGGGTTCAATGCATATGTCACGCCTCCGAAACTGGTTCCTCTCCTCTCCGCCTGCCGAGTACGCCATCACGAGTCTAAAGGAACTGCTGATCGGCGCAATCCAACAGGGCCCTGTCCCACAGCATGTGGCCTTTGTTATGGATGGAAACAGGCGCTTCGCTCGATCACATGGAATTGAGACAGTGGAGGGACACAATCTGGGGTTTGAAGCCCTTGCAAGAGTGAGTGCTACGTTTTGCCAGAGGGTTACACGGCAGTGTCCGTATTGTGGCCATATTAACGACAGATAGATCCTTGAAGTTTGCTACAAGAGCGGAGTCAAGGTAGTTACGATCTACGCGTTCAGCATCGAGAATTTCAAACGCTCAAAATTCGAGGTGGATGCACTCATGGAAATGGCAAAGGTGAAGCTGTCGCAGATGGCTCAACACGGAGACCTACTTGATCGATACGGAGCAAAGGTTCGCGTCCTGGGCCGTCTTGATATGCTCAAACCCGATGTTTTGGAGGCTGTCAACAAAGCTGTCGACATGACCAGCCGCAACGGAGACCGCGTCTTAAATATCTGTTTCCCCTACACCTCCCGCGACGAGATCACCTCCGCTATCCGCGACACGGTGGAGGATTATAGCACGCCGATCGAACAAAGTCACTCCGCGACCGCCGCTTCTCGCAGCCCCTTCTCGGAATCCCATATCGCACATCATATCCGCGCCCAAACACTGGGCTCGACAACACACGAATTCCATAGTGATTCTGAGTCCACGTCGGGTTCTTCGGGGCACGAGGATGATGCATCTCCTCGGCACGACTCCGACCGAATCTATGGGTCGATGTCTTCCTGCTCATCTTCCACGACCCTCCACCTCGGAAACCAGCAAGACCCCAAGGGAGGTTCACCAGTGAGATCCACCGCTGGGTCAGATAGCCCAGTCTATATCTCCCCCGAAACCATCTCCCGTCAAACTCTAAACGATCACATGTTGACCAAGGGTACTCCGCCCCTGGATATCCTGATCCGCACTTCAGGCGTCGAACGCCTGAGCGACTTTATGCTCTGGCAGACCCACGAGAACACGGAGATTGTGTTCCTCAATGTGATGTGGCCAGAGTTTGACTTGTGGGACTTCCTACCTGTGATGCTCGGATGGCAGAGGCGGATTTCCAAGTCCCGACAGGACCCCAATGCAGAGGGGAACTTCGCCGGCGACTCAAAGTCGAGCGAGGAAAATCCAGACGCAATGCTGTGGCGTCAAGGTGGAAAGGTCAAAGACATATAGTAAATTGTCTGTTATATACCCTGTGTCTACTCGTTTTTGTTCTGCTTCAGCATCACTGGCGTCTTGCTTTTTGCGGAGTTTGTGTTGGGCACGCCCGTCTTGATATCAGCATATATCTTGCATCGCCGTACACTACATCGGTCCTCAGTAAATAAAATATCATTTACTAATCCTCCACCTTCTATTTGCCTGCACTGGTAGTTTGTGTACATGCACTTTTCCTTTGGTTATAACTAGCCAGATTTTTCTTTCCATGGAAATCATGGATTGTCTTTCTTATTCATTTCCATCTATCTTACTATGTATATTGTAGATCATATAACACAAGAATGTACTTTTCAACGACTCTTTGCCTTCTCAGCTCGAAAATAATCAGCCGTAAACAGCAGGCGGTGAAAACGACCATTTGATGCCCCGGCCCGGGCCCCGGGGCGTCGTCCGTGGTTAGTAAGCACCCCGCGCCGATACCGGTTCACGTGATATTGAGTCACACAGAAGGACTGCGGGATGTTCTCCAGTTGAACTACCCCAATATCATCTATCATATCAATTGAATCAAAATGGTTAAGCAAATCGCCGGTTCCAAGGCCCTCCTTTTGGGTTCGGGCTTCGGTACGCCTCCTGCCTCTCTTCCAAAACTCCAACCCTAAATGCGTCATGCTGCCCCGCATCGAGCTTCTAGAGTCGATACATTTGCTAATTTTGGGTTTCTGGTAGTCACTAAGCCCACTGTTGAGGTTCTCAGCAAGGCTGATGTTGAGGTCACTGTCGGTATGTCCAATTGAATCTATATGAACCCCTATTGCATTGAATAATCGCTGACGATACGGTAATAGCTTGTCGTACCCTCGAGAGCGCCCAGGCCCTGGCCTCTGGCTTCAAGAACGCCAAGGCCATCTCTCTTGATGTCAACGACGATGCCGCCCTCGATGCTGCCCTGAACCAGGCCGATATTGTGATTTCGCTTATCCCATACACTTTCCACGCTACTGTCATCAAGTCTGCTATCCGCACCAAGGTAACTATCGTTTCTATAGAGGAAGCGGCCGTTTCACTAATTCACTACAACAGACGAACGTGGTCACTACATCGTACGTTTCCCCAGCGATGATGGAGTTGGACGAGCAGTGCCGCGAGGCTGGTATCACAGTCATGAACGAGATCGGTCTCGACCCTGGTCTCGACCACCTCTGTAAGTGTCTCTGCCAGGGATTATAACAGACCGACGCTTATAAATGAAAATAGACGCTGTTAAGACCATTCACGAGGTCCACGCTGCTGGCGGCAAGGTTACCGGCTTTGTTTCCTTCTGTGGAGGGTTCGTCCGATCATTCCCATGTTCTATAGCAGGTATAGCTAACATACAACAGCCTGCCCGCCCCCGAATGCTCCAACAACCCCTTGGGATACAAGGTTAGCAAAAGCTCAATTCTCACTAATTTGATAAATAACTGACGAATGGCTGTTCCAAGTTCTCTTGGTCTAGGTTAGCAAAAGTCCAATTCTAAGTTTTTGCTTGAACAAATGACTAACTAGCTCAGCCGCGGTGTGCTTCTTGCCCTCCGTAACGCCGCCAAGATCTACCAAGGTACGTGCGCCATTCACAGCTAACACGAACCAAAGAGTATTAATGCAGAATACAGATGGCAAGGTCGTGTCCATCGACGGCCCTGATCTGATGGCTACCGCTAAGCCCTTCTTCATCTACCCTGGATTCGCCTTCGTTGGCTACCCTAACCGCGATTCTGTATGATATTTATGCATTCAAAAACTGGGTTCCAGTCAACTAACGTTTCCAGACTCCCTTCCGCGAGCGCTACGGTATCCCCGAGGCCCAGACCGTTATTCGCGGCACTCTCCGCTACCAGGGCTTCCCTGAGATGATCAAGGTCCTTGTCGACATTGGTTTCCTCAACGACGCACCTAACAGTGTCTTCGATAAGGCCACTTCATGGAAGGAGGCCACCAAGGCCGTTCTCGGCGCTACCTCGTCCTCCGAGAAGGACCTGCAGTGGGCCATCGCATCCAAGACTAAGTTCCCTAACAACGAAGAGCGTGATCGTCTTCTCTCCGGCCTGCGCTGGATTGGTCTCTTCTCCGACGAGCAGACCATCCCCCGCGGAAACGCCCTCGACACCCTCTGTGCTACCCTTGAGCAGAAGATGCAGTACGGTCCCGACGAGCGTGATCTCGTTATGCTCCAGCACAAGTTCGAGATCGAGAACAAGGACGGCTCCAAGGAGACCCGTACCTCCACCCTGTGCGAGTACGGTACCCCCGTTAGCTCCGCCATGGCCCGCACCGTTGGTATTCCTTGTGGTGTTGCTGTTAAGCAGGTTCTCGATGGTACCATCAGCAAGACTGTACGTTTATCTATATCCCCTTTGCTATCAAGGTTCTCTATACTCACTTCATTATAGGGTGTTCTCGCTCCCGTGACCTGGGACATTTGTGAGCCTCTTATCAAGACCCTGAAGGAGGACTACGGCATGGAGCTCATTGAGCGCACTCTCTAAGGGGGTAGTCGGATGATAAATGAATAAATTTTCGGCTAGTAAAAAATACAGGAATGACATAGACGATGAATGAAATAACGGTGTGCATTGCTATTCTATATTCCACCCAATCAATGGGGTATATTTTACATAGACCAACCTGTCATTCGCAATGGCTTGGGGTAGTTAGTACACAGAGCCACAGGAAATAGGTTACACCAAGAAAATTTACATCAGGTAGATGTGTCGAGAGTTGAGAAAAAAATCGAGCAAGCTGAGAAAGCCTTCGATCTTTTAGCGGGCTTCTTTGGAAGAGGCGGAACGCAAGGTTTCGTATATCTCGGTATTAGGGATCTTGGAAGGATATTCTTGAGGTGCTCTTCATACCCGTCAACGACAGGACTCAAATCTCAAGAGTCGGCCATCTTAGAATATCCGATATGTCGAGGGCCCGAGGCTACTATGACAGCAATCAAAGCCAGGCAAATAGGAGAGTAACCAGCATACCATCTATCAAAAGGGCCCAAGTAGATCAAACGTAAACTTATCTTCATTATCATAGACGTAAGACCATTCCTCTTATCATAGCATCGTTGTGTTCAGACCCAACACACAACTGGGCCACACGGGTGGAAAAGAAAAGAGACACGAATTCAAAAAAGAAGGCAAATAATCTAGTGCTTGCGCGTTTGCAATCTTTATGCGTGGCCAATTCATGGAGAGAATAAAAAGACTTCGGACGAATGCATTGTTTTGTGTTTTTCATGCCACCGGTGAGAGATGTAGTCGATTAGAGAATAGTGCCAAACCTACACCAAGGAGAAGAACGAGTATGATTAGTAACTGATTCCAGTATTGCGAGATTCCTGAGGAAGGCTGGGATCTGTAGACAGAGGGCGGATTGGCAAAGCAGTCCAGAAGAAGGGGGTAATCGGTAATCCGAAAGAAATGTGTAGAAATGACAAAATGGGAGGCAGGAGGCACGGGATAATAAAAGAAAGGAAGACATACCCGAAAGTCTGCTTAATGCTGCGAACATAGTACATGTCCCAGTTCTGTTTGGTGACATCTTCCTGGCCAACAGGGACGCCAGACCAAGAAACACGCATCTGGGTCACACCGTCGATATCATTCTGATCGAAGTTGATCTCCTGTGTGCTGAAGTGACCCTCAGGCCACTGAGCAAGACGCCACTTCTGGACAATCTGCTTAGGCTCGTCGAGGGTGACAAACTCGCCAGTCACGTTACCGTCGAAAATAGCGAACTTGCCGCCAACCTTCGCCCCCTCGAACTGGCGCGGTGCGCCGCGCGTGAATGCGGTGATGCGTTGCGGGTCCGTGAAGGTGCTGTAGAGCTCGCCGGCTGTGGTGCGGAACTCATCCGAGGCCGTCACGGTAGTTGTGTTGACAACGGCGTTACCGGTTTTCGTGGTGGTGGTAGTCTTCACGGCTGTGGGATCCGCCTTGGTTTGCGGGTGGACGATGGCCTTGGGGAAACCGCTGGAAGGGTTGACGCCGGGGGCGTGCTGGAGGTCCTTGCCGTGCTCGGCGATCAGGGCGGGGGCGAAGCCGGACAGAGCCTTGCGGATTTCGGCAACAAGCTTTGTGCGCACCAGGTCCTTTACGGGCTGCTTGGAGTTGGAGTCGGCGTGGTTTTCAATCTCGAACTGCACGATAGGATTTACATGGTTAGTATTACAGATCGCTTTGGCCAAGGGGATGGGTCAAGTGAACATACGACGTACTCATCTTCCTCGGTGTCGTGGGCTACCTCGGGAATGCTGATGGTGCCACTGACATCCTCATCGTCCTTGGTCTTACCTATGGAAGCGTCTCAGCTGCCAGGTCCACAAAGAAAGAAGAAAATGACAAATAGAAATAAACTGAATTGATATTGGACTACAAACCTGAGTATTCTAGCGAGACCTTGACATCGAACAGAGTGATGACCTTGCCCTTGCGCTGGCTGACATCTACGTCGCCATCCATGGACAACAGCTTGTCTACTTTGGCTGACACACCCCCTTCCTCGACACTGATTCCGACAAGGTTCTTTTGCAAGTACTCCTTGGCCCAGCCGGAGGCATCCTTGTTGACCCAGTGCCAGTTGTTGGGGTTGTGAAGGACCATGATGAATGTTGACTAGGGTATGAAAGAAAAATCTGATTTGGGGTTGGAAAGTGGGATTCTTCCTGTTTTTAAAGGAAAAAAAAGAAATCTTTGAAAAAAAGAGTGCTAAAAGTTCTGTTGAAAATTCCTGTTAGCAATGATTCTTTCTCGCAGTGGATGAAAATTGCATGTAAAGGAAAGGCCAGAGTCAGGTCTCGGGGCGTATCCCGGACTTGTTAAGCATTGTCCGCAAGTAGATGGAGAAACATCTCTCAGACTGGTGCCAGCTGAAGTCTCTTCATATAAGGCCAATTGAGTGTGAGGTCGAGGGGCAGAAATCCCACAACCTTTTTCGCACTCAAGGGGAATATTGTAAAAGCAAAGGCAATTCAAACTTACAGTTGTGATCAAGGCCAGAACATCGAAGAGGAAGATATTACGGATTGAGGTGAAATAAAAGAAAGGAGAGTCGAGGGGGAAGAGAGCTATTTGAAGCGCCGGGACAGAAGACTCTAGAAGGTGCACGTGACTGTGGATAACGCTAGCGATATCTCAGTATATCATGAGGTCATTCTTTATCTTCACTTGGATATTCTTGGGATTTCTTCGTTGAAATAGGTGTAAATTCAACCTTCATAACCATAAATGACACCAAAAACTCAAGTATTGCAGGCACTGCCTTGCAATGCTCGATCTATAACGAACGAATGGGGATATCACGCTACCAAGTACATAAAAAGAATTCACAAAAGCCACACTTCTATTCCTCCAATTGTTCCAATTCCTCCCAACCATCTTCACTCATGAGCTGTTCCTTAACCCGTTCCCTCAGCCCCTCAATCTGGCTCCCCAGCGCCTCAGTCCATTGACCCTCGACGGTGGCAACCTTATCCTTAAGATCAGTCGTAAGGGCAAGCTCTTCATCAGCACGAGTCTCCTGCATTTCACGGCGAACATCCTCCTCCGCCTCTCCGCGCTTAATACGCTGCGCTTCCACAAGCTTCTGATTAGCCCGCATAACGGCAGATCGCACCTCATGCAAGAGACATAGTAGATTCGTCTGCGACTCAATAAACTGGTAGCTTGATTTCTCTGCATGCGATAGCAGCGTATACAGATATTGTAGCGGATGTTCGTGGTAGCTCGGGTTTTCCTCGTATTCGTCCGCGGGGATCTGCACCTGGAAGCCGCGCAGGTCCTCAGGCGCCTGCTGCACAAGAGCCAGGAGGGACGGGGCGATATCCCAGAATGCGGAGAGCTGCACCTCGACGCCTCGCATAACGTTCTGTTCAATGACATCCAAGAAGGTCTCGAGCCGGGTTAGCGCCTCATTCTCATACTGCACGCGGCGGTCTAGTGCATCCTGGGTGAAGAATGCTTGCGTTTCCTGTAGCTTCTCTTCGTTTTTGGTCTGCTTATAGGGGAGTAGGGCAACGGCTTTGTATTTGTCGTCACGGTCGCTGATCAGGTCGAATGACTCGCGGTGGAGCTGCTCGCGAGCTTCGAAGAGCCATTTTAGTTGCGTCAGTTTCTCTAGGAGTTCGGGCTTTTCGTCGCCTTCTTCCTGGGTTTGATCGGGTGTCCCGCTTTGTGCATCATCCGAGAGCATGCTGCTCAGCTGGTCGATGCAGGCTGTTGCTCTGCTGATTCTGTCGATGAGAATGGCGTGCATCGGCTTGAGCACTGTTTCTTGGTACGTGTCTAGCTGGCGTTTGACCATAACCCTTTCTCGCTCGTTCTCTTCAGCAATCATCGCTGCCTCGGCCTCTGCTGCTTCCGCAAAGGTCAGACTGCCTTCTTGAATCTGGCTTTGGATGTTCGACCTGAAGTGGCGATGACCCTCGTCGACTTGTTGCTGGTGCTCTTGCAGCATTCGCTCCACGTCGGACTTGTACCGATGCCTGGTGGTTTTGATCTCCGCAAGATCAGTAATTGACCGGACCGTAGTTCGATGGGTAACCAAATCAGGATGGCTGTTATTCACAGCAGGATGGTGACGGGGATAAGGTGGAGGCAGGGTGATCAACCGCGAGATATCTAATCTGTAGCTTTCGTAGCGATATCCAGTCCCGGTGGAATTTGCTGGAGACCCTTCGTGCCAGCCGACTTTCTCAGGTGGGTACTCATCAGAGCCATATTCCGTACTGCCATAGTTCATGCTCACATCCTTGGGCTGTGAAGGAGTCAACTCCTGATCCCCGTGCATGGCCTCCCGAGGCAATCCCATGTACTTCGATTCCCGCTTAGATCGTTGAACCCTTCTCTCGCCCCCCTCGCCACTGGAACCGGTTGCGGACTCCCACCAGCGACTTGGAGCACGCCCTCGAGAGCTCTCATCGTTGCTCATGTTGAGGCTGGCGATCGGCGATAGGCAAGGCTGGTAGTTATTCCACCACGCAGACTCCGGTCGACCTGCTCGGTTCTGTGGGATATCTAGTTTTGGCTGGGGCTTAGGTTTTGGTGGTTGCTTGGCTGGCAACTCGAAAAGATTGCGGCGCACATCGTCAACTTGGAAGGACTCCCAGACCTTGGAGTACCGCTGGCGCCGGATCTGAGATTCGGCAAGCATGTAGTCAGTAAAGATCTTGAGTGCTTCGGTATCATCCTCGGCACTGGCTTCTTTATCAATAAAGGTCTTGTGCCTTTGAATCGCATCATGTAGGAAAGCAGGATCTTGTCTAAGGATCGATTCCATTGACACCTGCGTCGTTTGCTGACCCGGCGTTCGGCGTGGCGACAACGGTTTCATGATCGACACAGCCTCGTTAGGCGTGTGGAGAATGTGAGAAAGTGGACGGTCTTCCGCTCCTCGGGAGGGTGCACGGGAGCGTGAGCGTGGCCGGACCTCTTTTGCTGAGTTTAGAGGCGGAGTTGGTAGTGCTTTTGGTGGTACTGCTTGACTGGGTTCTTTGGGATATGCTGATGGACCCACTCCATTTGGATTTGGCGAAAATGGAGGCGTATTTGCAAATACGGCCGAGGGGCCAGCAGAGCTGGGTTGTTGTCTGGGGGTCCCGTAAGGTGATTTTTCTGGCAGGATGGTGCTGGAAGATGCTCGAGGCCGTGAAGCAGTATGTTGTCCTTCCGATTTAATGCTGCGGGTACTGCGAGGGGTTTCATCATACTTGCTCGAGATAGGGTGCCGATCTTGATTTGGGCTATTGGTCTGGGATGGTAAAATCAAGTTCGACGGTTTGACCTGCTCAAGAGCATCGGCCCAAGGATTACCATTTGACGATATCGCACTTGGGGGCTCAAAGACCTGGCTTTGCCGGTTGCGTCGTTCAATTCGCCTTTCACGGATGCCCTTGGCACTTGGATCGCGGACTGCTGAGCTGCGGAATAGACCGCCACTACCAGGAGTTCTTTGATTAGATGGATCGTGGGGATCTCCACCTGTCGGCTCTGGTGCCTTGGATGCTTTTGCCGTGTCAACATATAAACTCTCTGTTGGTCGGCTGTTCAAATATCCCTCGTCTATCCAGTCAGCTGGCGTAGGAGGGATGCTTCCCAGTCCTGTTCCTAGAACAGGAGGTCCCCTTCTCGTCGTTCTATTCGAGCTCTGGGTCGTTCTCAGAGATGATTCGGACGAGCCACTCACGCTGACGGACCTTGCAGTGGGTGGTGGCCCTGGTGGTGGCGGCGGAAGTGGCATCCCGGGCTCCCAGTTACTATTTGACGGCGATTGATTTCGCGACTGGCTCGCTGCCCTCGATGAGCCCGCACTGCTTACTACAGCCCCAGCAGATGCAGCTCTTCGGGATCCAGGAGCCCGTGATGGTGTCTCGAAATGAGCAGGTGTTGCAGACATACGCTCGTTAAAGGCAGGCGACTCTTGGCCCTGGTCATACTGTGCCAGCCGAGGCCTGTGGCTAGCTGCAGCAGTATATTGAGTAGCTTGGTCATTATAAGGCATCCTTTGGTACTCCACTCGACCTTGAGAAACAGATCTACTCGCTGGATGTCCCTGCGGAGGAGGTGGAGGAGGTAGTGACTGGTGCTGAGACCCCGAGTCAGACAGGTAAGCCATAGATAGTGGCCTTGGCCGGTTTGAACGTCTTTGATACTGGGCAGGCATATCAAATCCACCCTCCCTGTTATCAGGTGGAGAAGGAGTTCCGGCAAAGTTAGGATTTGCCTGACCGGAAAAGTCCTGGGACATTTGATTTTGGTTGTTGGGAGGTGAGTATGGCGGAGGTGGTGGAGACAACGACACATCTACCCAAGGATCAATATCGATTCAAAGTGGGACCTGGGATACCATCTACAGAGGCATAAGCTGCGAAACTCACCCGGATTATTTCTTGGCGTCACACGATGCATAGTGCCTGGCGGAAGATATGGGGCCTGCGCCTGGGGCCTGCCCGGAGGCCCCCAGTCCTGAGGATTATAAGGAACATTGTATGCGTTTCTTGACGCCATCGAAGACGACGAAACGGATCTGCCGTTAATAGGAGATGGAACAGCAGGCGATAGTCCGTGAGTAAATGGGCTCGAAAGCGAGGTCGATGATAAAGGCGTCGGTGTTAGTCCAAGACTAGCTCCAAGACCCTGATACTGAGGACCGTTCAGTGCTGTTGTCAACAATGGCGGCTGTACAACATGTTCTCGGCGACCTGGTGATGGCAGATTGCCGGAACTCGATGTCGACCAGTTTGGATAATGGTTGCTCAGCGGCCGCTCGACGCCTGCATTTGAACCCAACCAGCTAGAGAGGATCAGTATATAGAAAAATCCTGGGGGAGAATACGGAATACGATGGGTCGCACCTATTCATACTGGGCTGTGCATCCATTTAGGAGGCCCGATCCGAAGCCATGGCCACCTGGAATGAAAGAGGATAACCCAACAGAGCAGATAAAAAGCTATTGGCTCGAAACAGGCGAGACGCTAAATTTTCTATTCTCGAGGGCAAGCTTGAGGGGGGGCGGGAGAATAGCCCCATACCGCAAAGCCGAATGTAAAAAAGAAATCTAAATTTGGAACAGATAGAAGAATACCGAGAACAAATGAGCCAGACTGAAGCGGGGATTATTATGCACCTTAGGAGATTCTCATCACATTTGGAGGTCCAAGCACGGCGCGTAGACCTGTGAGAGGCCCAATTTCCTTGTCCTTTTCCCTTGTCCTTTCCCTTGTCCCCACAAATTAATCATACGGGACTTTGCACAAAGGACTAGGGGCATATACGGATGAAATACATCTAAAAAAAGATATCTTAAGCAAGGGTCGGAAATTTTTTGAATTCCTATTGGTATTTGCCAGCATAAACTCCTAACTACTGTGGACTTTCTTAAAAAGACCAGCAGCCCTGGAAGATATACTCTCTCCACGTGTCTTGTCCCGAATAAATACCGACGGATCCGATATCCTATTCACTGAATCGATATTAGTACAAGAACTAACAAGCGATGGCAAATAAAATGTGATAGAAGGTATTTCAGATAAAGCCTTGTCACAGGCGATGGTCGTCAATAAAAATCCTTACGTTGACCGTCGTGATAAATTGAAGTGAATCATCATAAAAGAATTGAGGCAAAACAAAAGTCAAAACTTACAGAAATTAGTAAAGCAGATCGCCAATGGCGTCTGCGATATTCCTTCGCTCAACTGTTTCTGTTCGAGATCCATCAGCGTCGAGTACTGAATGGACATTGCAGCAATGTATTGAGACTGAATTGATCAGGCATGACAGTTTATCGTCTTCGCCAGCAAGCTGACTAGGACATATGCTTGTCTTTTTGTGTCGTTTCATCATGTAAGGTCGGGAAGGGGAAGGAGACAAGGTGTACATACACCGACAGTCAAGACAAGCTCTTGAAAACTTAAAGTTCATAGAAAATATCTGTCTTCAAAGAATAATTAGCACCAGCCAAAGAAATTTGATGAGTGAAATTATGTGTAGGAGTGAATGTCAGAAAGGCATGAATGGTTATTAAAAAGATTGTGTCAGCATCGAAAACTCGAATCAGACTCGTCATCTAAAGGGTATCATCATAAAAGGTAGGGCAGAACAAAAACACAAAATTCAATCGCATACCTTCTACAGTTACAGTTGGGTCTCAATCGGGCATAATCAGATAGGCTTCTATTCAAAAAGGGTTAGTGACTGTGTCACGAAACCACCTCACAAGTTGTTGGATATATGGTATGTCTCAGTGGGCGAGGTTTTCTAGGCCTGCCGCAAAAAGGCATCTCCGTCATGACCGGACATTTTTTTAAACGCCGTCGGAGCCCAGTGCCGTTTCATCTTCGGACAGATAATCTTGTGGAAAAGTGCTTTAGGCTTACCATTTGAGCCAGCGCAGTAACCTATTGGTCTTTTGAAACATTAGTTCATAGTCTAAACAGGACTTTCATGCAAATGTTGTGATAGGGTAAAGATCAGAAATAGCCATTTGTATCATCACCGACCCGAAGGTCTGAGACGGTAATTTCCAGCGTATTTTCATACACATCGCGTTCATCATGATAGGAGGGAAAGGTTGAAAAAGGGAGAAAGATAACTCACCATCTGCGCTTGTTGTAGAGTGGTATCTGCAATCGATGAGATGTATGTACTGCATTTCTGGAAAGGCAAGTTAGCTCAGTCCAACTTCAAGTTTTGTGTGATAAATTCAAAGTAATGAAGTGAGATCAGCCTGACGTGCAATAACATAAGTTTCATTCCCCTTGAGGTCAAAGACTCTAGTTTGTTTGGTTAAGGGTATCATCATGATGGATGTGTGGTTGTGTTGGGGCAATGGAGTGGACAAGATCTTACCATCGTCGCAGATCCTGCAGAGCGGCTATTAGTTAGTGAAAGACACATTGTGTCAAGATTTATGATTGGCTCAAGCCCAGACATCAATCGACCTCAGTCTCCGTTTGCATTGGAAGCATTAACCATGCTGAAGATGAGCGTAGGATGATGGAAGAGAAAAGAGTGAAAGCAGAAATTTGTACTTTTTTCAAGCTCCGACGGCGCGGAATCACCTTCAGCCGGAGCTAGTCTTAATCAGGATTAGCCTTTCCATAGGCGAGTTCTGCTTACGTCAAATACACCCGGCGGGCGGGGGCGGCATTATTTATAGTTAGCAGACTACTGTAATATAGAAGACAGGGGGAGCAAAGCCTAAATCTAACCATAAAGTTATCTCAATCTATTGTTTTACACTCTGCGAGCACAATACTCATCTATGCATGAGACCGCTTCTTTTCGCGAGCCCAGAAGTGACACAGAACAGCCAGCATAGCTAGCATGCACACATCAAGGGCAATAGTCCAGTTATATCCAATGAGATACCTCGGAGCATCAATAGTCTTCCACACGCTAAATAAGAGAAAAACCGGTTAGTATAGAGCTTAGAATCAGCAGGTTACACCAACACTTACAATAGCGGAATCCAAGCTCCAAAGGTATTACCAATGGTATTCATGGCACTAATGACAAGAGCACGCTCCTCAGCACTATGGGCACAGATCTCATTTGCCCAGGCATAAATAATAGCCGCAATACCATTTGCGGTGCCAGATAGGAAGAACGCAAAGAACTTCAGTCCAACAGGGACATTCCAGATAGCTAGCACGATGCAAGCAAAGATATTTAGCACAGCAGTGGCTGCAATCAAGCTGGCCTTTGCATTGTACACATCTGATAGAACTCCACAGATCACAGACGACACAATGGTTACCGCTGGCAGGACAGTCGTGATCGTGTTGATATTTTCGACCGAGTATCCCTCTTCCTTAAGCCAGATCGGCAAGCCGCTATTCGAGGATACACCGTCTGCTTGCGAGAAAAAGAATGCAAATGCGACTAAAATCCACAGCCGCCAGCCTTTCAGGATCTGGAGAACCCTCGACTTGGTGAAGGGTTGACGGGCTTCGCGGTTTTCGGATGCCATGCGCTCTTGAGCCAGACGGATTTCGTCGGCACTAAGGAAGCGCGAGTTGCACTTGTCCGGTGTGCTGGGGAGGACGCATATGCCTAGGAAGGCGATGGGGATTGTACATGCAAAGCCTGATATCGTTAGCCTATGGCTCTTTTTTTTTCTTCTTGTATGACGCTTAGGATACACTCACAAATGATGTACAGCCATCTCCACCCTTCAACCCCATACCGACCATCAAGGGTGGCATGAGCTCCCGCTTGAATGTACCCTGAGCTCATGCTGCCAACTTGGGAGGCAATGAAAAAGATCGCGCCTCGACGGGACAGTTCCGAACGCTTGTACCAGCTGCCCAGGTACCATTGCACGGCAGGAAAGAAGAATCCGCCGAGGGCACCGACGAAGAAGCGGAGAACATAGAGCTGGGTGACATTGCTGGCCTTGTACTGCGCCAGGGTGAAGACACCCCAAAATAGATCGGCGGCAGGCAGGAAATAATTCACGGGGCAGCGAGTCATCTATGAAAAGGAGTCAGAAAATCAGTATACCCATGGGATGGACTGTAAACGACAACGAACCAACAATGTCAGAGGAATCTGCATAGTGATGAAACCAACCCTATACCGAATCAGCATCAACTCTCAATCCCCACTCGGCACACACCATCACCAACCCATTGGATTGACATACATGTAGACCGTCTGCAGATAGTTCAGTTGGTTCCCAAACAGCTTCAAATCCTCCTTCATGCCAGACACATAGGCCGTACTCGTAGCCGAAGAATCCAAGACCTTGGCCCAGTGCGCCAGGAAGATGAAGACGATTATCAGTCCATCGAGCTTCAGGATCAGCCGCCGCTCGGCGGGAGTATCCGTCGGTGCAAACCATTCATACCATTTCTGGCGTGCAGGCTCAGAACCCGGATTCTCTGATTTTGTTGGATTTTCCTCGGCTTCTTTTGTCCGCGGAGCCTTCTCAATAGGTAGAGAAGACATGGTTGGATAACTACCTGGGCTATGTATTGGGGATATGACGCCGATGAGATATCTGACATTGCTTCATTTTTTGGAAGCTCTGAACTAATATAGGGCTGAGTTTGAGCACGCCATCGGCCACTCGAATGAGGAGTCACCAAATTGGGATTTGACGCTATCACCAAAACTGCATCAAGCAATTACCAAACTCAGTTCTGATTCGTTGGGACCCTAGACTCCGGAATAATTATAGAGATGTTTGAGGTTTCACCCGAAGTGCAGGTACTGCAGGGGAATTAATGCAGGTTAATAGATGTTAGCTATATTCTATGTGCCACCCGATCTGGTGGCGTTCCCATCCTCTGCATGCACTATGGGGGTATACACGGAGTAGGTAGCAGTGCAGCACAATATGGTTTAAAGATTTTCATTTATTTTTAATCCCGACTTATGCAGGTATAAGTATCGTAAAGCGCTGAAAACAAAAAGGCAGAGGTCGGGAAACCAAAACGTAAGCTCCAACCTCCTCAATCATCATGTCCAAGAATGAGGTAGATGAATAAATAGTGTTAGGTGGGAATATGCCGGAAACCAGCATTAGATAAAGAACAAAACAACATCTCGGCGAGATGCTCATTTCTTGTTGTACTTGTTGTACATAGCAATGATCTTCTCTACCTCTTCCTTGGAGCCGAGGAAGACACCACTCTTATCGTGGATGCTCTCAGGGACAACCTCCATCAACCGCTCCATGCGCGAGTTGACAGCAAGGCCGCCTGCATTCTCGAAGACCATAGCCATAGGTGCACACTCATACAGGATACGCAGCTTACCCTTGGGGCTCTTCGAGTCGGCCGGGTAGGCGAAGATACCGCCGTACAACAGTGTGCGGTAAGCATCGGCGACCATGCTACCAATGTAACGGGCGCTATAAGGCTTGCCACCATTTTCGGGGTACTTGAGGCTGTGGAAGTATGCGTTACACCACTCGTCCCAGTACTGGCTGTTACCCTCGTTGACGGAGTAGATGGCGCGCGAAGGCGGCAATTTCATGTTGGGGTGGGTGAGGATGAACTCGCCGAGCGAGTTCTCAAGAGTGAAGCCGTTGACACCGCCGCCGCGCATCGTGATCACCAGCTGCGCTGAGGCACCGTACATCGTGAATCCGGACGCCACCAAGCTGGTACCCGGGTGGAGCAGGTCCTCTGGGCCGACAGTCTTGTTGGGACCCAGTACCTCGTCGGGAAGCTGGAAGATACCGAAGATGGTGCCAACGGACACACCGGCGTCCAGGTTGGAGGAACCATCGATGGGGTCACAGACGACGGCATAGCGAGCATCGGGGTGCTCGTCGAACCTGATCACTTCCTCTTCTTCTTCTGAGACGACAATGCGGCACTTGCCGGAGCCGCGCATGGCGGAGATGAAGATGTCATTGCCGATCACGTCCAGCTTCTTCTGGTCATCACCGGTTATGTTTGAGGAACCGGCGAGTCCGGTAAGGTTGATCAAGGAGGCACGACGGATATAGTAGGCAATTGACTTGAAGGAGAATTGGAGGGCATGGCACAGGAGGGTGAAATCACCCGAGGCTTCGGGGTGTTTGATCTGTTCTTCTGTGAAGAAGCGGGAAAGTGTGACGATATCAGTGTTGATGTTCTCCGCTCCGACGGGGGGTCCTGAAGCCATTTTTGAGGTATTGGAGGTATATAGATAGGGTAGGTAAGATTAAAATGTATCAATTGAGTTTCAACTGAAGAGTTAAGTAGTAAAAGCGGCAAGCTCGAAACAAGGCAGAGTAATAAAAAGTAGTTCAACGTCAGTGAGGGGGATTAAACCGGATAGAAGTATGGGGGAGAGAGGTGACCTCAGTGGTCCCGAGCTATCGTTTTCGTCATTTGCCCCGCGTGACCTTCCCGGGCCTCGTCCGGTTTCCCCCCTTGCCGGGAATGCCCGTCTCTTAACTATAGAACATCCTATCAAAGATCGACTATTATTGTTGATTGCTGCAGAAATTTGATATTATAGCAATAAGGCCCTATACTCTTTCCCATTAGCTATACGCTCATACCAATATGTCCAACCTAATCGAAGATACGCTGTCCAATGGTTCTAGATCCTCCCGGTCTGTCCCTTGCGACTCGACCTCGGGATCAGCAACGGAAGAATGAATTCCCTATACCCCACTCATAGTCATGCGCACTTGAAAAGTTCCTGAGATTTAGGTAATGCCATTGGTGTACCTAATTAAAGAGGGCTATCTACCCCAAAAAATGATAGTTCGGTGTATGGATCTACAATGGAACAATAACAGGGATCGGCACAATGTAGATAATGTATAATTCTAGACCCTTTACAATACAAAAAGGAAACAGGAAGTGAGTACTGTGAGTTGTAGAAAAGAAAGAAAACTAGTCCACGGGATCCTCCTCCAACAGGGTCTTGAAGCTAAAGGGCATGAAAGGAATACCCTCACCGACGAAATGCTTGCTCATCGCCTCAACCCAGTGAAGACGAAGCGAGTGCAACATGGCACTGGTACCTTCCATCACACACAGAATGCAAATCGTGAGTACGAACCAGAGATAGAAGCTGACAACAGTCATGATAACACGGGTCACGGGGCTCTCCTGCTTAAACGCACTACCAATAGTCATGGTCCAGAGAACGATTGAGAGTTGCTGGTGAGCAAGCGACAGAGCCCACAGACGGAGGTAAGAGGCCGTGTGAGAGATACAGTTGAGGCAGAATTCGATGGTGTGGATGACTTGGTGAATCATGATGTCGCCAAAGTCGAACTCCTCGTGCTCTTCGCCTTCATTGATGTCCTGAGAAAGCATGGCCACGCCTTCTCCGTCACTAGCCATACTGTCACGACCCAGTCCACCGTCCATATCACCGTCGGCGTCAAGTGCGCTTACTCGGGAGTTCTCGCCGAGGCCACGGTAACCCAGGGCACGAGCACGGTTGTGTTCATAGCGGAGCCAGAATGGCTTGAGGAAGAGCATGACAGGTACCTGGGCGACAGCGATGAGGAGCAAGAGAACCTGGACCAAGCTCTGGCCAGGATATAGTTGTTCTTCTACCGTACCAGGGCTCAGGAACATGAAAATGAGCATGTTGAGGAGACCGGGAGGGTTCACTCCCTTCTCCTGCCAGTTCACAGTCCACTTGTAGAGAATAGTGAGGACAAGATAACCAAAGATCGACTGGAAGAAGAGCAATCCAGGAACAAAGTTGCCCCAGATGTCAACTTTAGACTTAAAATGCCGTCCATTGACGTACTGCAAGCAAAGTGCATAGGTCATGTGGCACCATCCAAGAAGAACACTCATCTTCATCTTCATACTGTTTGAAAAGAGTAAAGAATTTTCCGCCTCATGCCAGTTCCAGTCCAGACCAATTGGATAACGATAGCCTTCTTTCAATGTCGCCTCGACCATGGTGCCACGCTTGATGTCATCGGGCCATTGCCACTGACTGGGGAAGATGGTGAAAGATTTAGAAAAGATGTCGTTGTAAATGAAACCGGTGTAGATCGAGAACAGACCCATCATCAACATGATGTATCGCCCATAGAATGCCATGTATGTCAGTTCATCCAATTTAGTCCGAGCGAGCTTCTTTTCCCAGAAGATCATAGCAGAAGCGGCCAAGGTCATAAGTGCACCGTGACCACAATCACCAAACATGACTGCGAACAAGAAGGGGAAAGTGACGACCGTGTACAGGCCAGGGTTGACTTCCGAATACTTTGGGATACCGTAAGCATTCACAATTGTTTGGAACCCTTCGGTGAACTTGTTCGTCCTGACAAAAGTCGGAGGGGTCTTGTTGGTCCGGATCTGGTTGACAATTGTAGGAACAGTGAGGCCAGCGCGGTCGTTAACATCCTGAAGAGTCGACTTGATCAGAGCAAGAGAGTTCGTTGGACACCACGCCTCGGCAATCAGCGTCTTCCGCGCTTGATCGTATGAAAATTTGTTCAAGGTATCGTAAACGGCCTTCTCCTTCTTGACAATGATCATCCACGCCGCTAGCGAGCGAGCAATTTGCGAAAGTTCCGCGTCAAGGGTGCTCTTGGTGTTACGGAGCACATTGCCAACATCACCGAGGCGGGTGTTCACTTCGTGAATCTGGTCTCTTCTCAACTCACTGTTCTCATCGACACCGTACAAGGATGCGTTGAGCGATTCCGAAATCTTTCGAATCTTAGCAAGGATGTTCTTGCCATGAGCGAAGATGACGAAAACGTTCTTGTGGACTCCCTCGTTGGTCATCGGGTCGATAATGGGCTCCGGGATCTCAGACTGGTTCATGTAAAGGTTTCCACGCAGGGTACGCCAGAGGATACGCTCAAAGGCCCCAATGCGATCCCGGGGGATAACACCAGCAACGAATCCAATGTTCATTTCCGAGAAGCTCTGCTGCCCCTGGGTGTCTCCATTCTGACGAGGGGCGTGGTGCTCAACATCGCGGAGCAAGGGAGCTTCATCATTATCCAGGGACTGGCGAATGTCTTCTGTTTGTGTATGGGCCTATTTAGTTAGCCTCGTCTGTCAACGGCGGTACACCCTAAGCCACCTACCCGATCGAAGAATCCACCGGCCTCCCTAAGTACCCATCGCCATTCGCTCAGCTCGACTTCGCGTTTCTTCAGAGTCTCGTAGCTATCGTTTAGAGAGATAATCCGCTGTTCAAGGCTCTCGCTACGATCAGCCAACTCATCGATCTCTGACGCTAAAGGGGCAGCCAATGTATCGGAGAAGTCCGAGGAAGACCTCATGGGGATTGCGGCCTTTTCCATCTGTTGGTGAAAATAGCGTAGTTGTCTTTCGACATTGTCCAGGCGACGGATTTCTTTCGTAAAGGTTCTTTGGAAAGCGTTCGTGTCCGGGTTGAGCTAGAAGAAGTCAGCGGGGAGTATCAAAGCAGAGCGTCCTTCATCACTTACATCTCGGAACTGAACCTGACCAACTTCACCTAAAGCACTTACAACCTCTCTTCCGATCTCGTTGGCAATGTAGAGCTGGGTCAAGCTCATATCCGCCGAGCGGAAGAAGGTGTCCCGCGGAGCCATGGTGTAAGGAGGCTACCAGGAGCCGTGTCTTTTGGTAAGAAGACAGAGAAAAGGAGAAAGGTAAAGAGCGACAGTAGATAGATAGATTCAATGAGAGGCACAGATCCTCGACTCTATGTTGCAGACAGTCTAGTCCGGACTCTACTTGGACTTGTTCTCGGGTGGCTCTGTCAAGCTGGCTGCATTCAGCCACGTGATTTGGTTTTCACGTGATGTCATAAGCCGACTAAACAAAGTGTCTTCTCCGTACATGTAGTTTCTATAACCTTTTAGTCAACTATTCTTGTTCTTATTCAATCTCCTTATTGGGGGCAGTAGCCTCAATAGCTCTTGAGGTTCCGGCGTTTCCAGGACTGTCGAGTAGCCATATTTTCATAGAATGGAATCGCTGTTGATCTCTTTCGTGAATTATATACATCAGAAGGGGAGATTGCACAGCGTGGACGCCTATGTTTTCAGTTCTTGTTTGCTATAGTATTGGATACAACGAGGTGCCATAAATAATTGAGATTCTAAGCCGTTTTTACCGCCCATCATCTAAATTTTGGGGCCAACTCTTCTTATCCTTCTAGCTATAACACTAATAATGGGTAGGAATATCTCAAAAAACCACATCCAAGGAAATATCTAGGGTGACATCTACAAAGATATCCAACCAGGTTACTAAAAGTCTTCACAAGGATGCATCAGTCGCCAATCAGTCTTGTATACTATGTATCACGAAACCTAAATGCAATCGAGGTGTCGAGGTCTACATAGCTATGCTGTGCTTTCTTGCGTCAAACGGTTGCAGGGTCATCTACAAGGTCTTTTAATCCAGTATTGGTCGTTTGATACCTTATAATGTGTTTAGATTTCTCGATATAAAATAAGATAACTAGATAAAGTTCCAACAAAATATTTATCCATAGACGCTCGAATGTCAGCTATCACCGAGTAAGCCGATACTTCCTCTGTTTCCTCCAGGGCTCTGATGTACTACGGAGTGGGATTCTCTAGCTCAAAAAGCGCAACCACGTCACCCTCGATCGGCTGCTCGTGGTAGATACTAAACCCAGTCCTCTGTAGCACCTTCACGCTACCAATATTGGCTCTATTGCACGCCGCGAACAGCTTCTCCCTTGCAGACTCTTGTACAATCTCGTCGAAACCGATTCTGTCAAGCTTCCACCATGCATCTATAATACCAGCAACTGCCTCAGTGGCATAGCCCTTACCCCAGAAGTCTGGGTGGATATTGTACCCAACTGACGGGGCTGGGCTAAGAGAGTTGATTCCTGCTCCCCCAATAACCCTCTGAGATGGATCATCGGAGCGGATGATGGCGAAGAAAAACTTCCGCCCAACAGCACCTGACGCATCCGGTGTTGTAAATGTCTTTCTGGTAATGACGGCTTCGGACTCTGATATGTCTTTGTGGGGGACTTTGGGCCAGCTGCAGACAGTCGTAAGTCAGTGCCTATTTCCGGATATCGCGGGCGGTAGTTGATCCTGGGGTATAATCTTACAGCCAGTCTGCCACCTCTTGTCGTTGTCGGATCTCAAAGATGGCTGCGGCGTCAGCCACTATCAGTGGTCGTAAATACAGCCGACTTGTGTGGATAGGTTCCAAATCGGCTGGAACGATCACAGATGTAGTTTGGTTGGGGTAGAAGCTCATTTTGACGAGGTATGTGATGTGCTTGGAACCGCATGTGTTGTATATGGAAACGACAAATATATATATCCAGAAGTATCTTCTTCACGATATCTGATTTAAAGATCAGCAATCAGATTAGAACAGAAAATTGTTGTACAATCATATATCTGACCGTTTTGACCTATAACATCAGCATCATTTTGCGTCGAAGTAAGCAGATAGTATCTTTTTGCATGAGTCATGGTTGCGGATGTGTTAACCGTGCTAAGCGCCAGGAGGTGGGTTCGGTGCTTGGCACGTTTATTCTCCGGTCTGAACCTGGACTCTGCAATAAGTAGGTTGATTTGCCTCGTGCATTGCATGGCTATGTCGCTCGTGTGTACAAGGATGCAACACCATAGGATGGCGAATACTTGTTGTTTGAATAACTCGATATAAATATAGACTGACATCGGACATCGATGCCTCTCTTAGCCCCGTCGAAGCTCAACACAGTGTTGCCTCATGATTAGGCAGCTTTGGAAATTGAAATAAACTGTTTGGAGATTGATAGTTACACTCATAATATATAGTCATAGGGGTAAAAAAAACCCAACGCCATCGTCATCGGTAGACACAAGCTCATATCGACTGGAGTCGACGAGCACACAGGAATATGTATATGTTCAACCGTACATCGGCCTTGGCTTAGGCACCGCCATCCCTCTTCGCGTATTCCTCCTCCATCCGCTCCTCGTACAGGCGATCAGCCTCCTCTTTGGTCAGAGCGCGACCGCTATCAGCATTCTGCAACGCACTGGTTGAGCTGCCAGGCGCGGTTCCGAAATAGCTGTTATTGTTTCGCTGGTCGGTCGAAGTGTGTGTAGTAGAGCTGGGAGGTTGTGTGCGGTTGACATCGTTTTGTTGCTTGTCAAAGAGGTCGGCAGTGGGGACGGGCATCTTGGTTTGAGGTTGAGGTTTTTGGTTCCAAGTGTAGCAGTGGTTTTGAGGGAATTAGATTGAAGGAAGTAATAATGGTAAACTAGAATTCGAGTAGATGTGAGTTGAATGTCACGAAAGATTTTATGCTGGCAAGTTAGCTTGGTGCTTTGTCGCCACATGTGGTGGCGAAGCCATTCATTCCAAGGTTGAGTCCGACGTCATGTCAACAAAACGGGGCCAGGAAGTGATAGACTAGCCAGTCTATAATTGATAGTAGATAACTACTCCGTACGGAGCGAACACAGTAGAATAAACACGAGGCGAATATGCTACCAAATACTGATCACGATAGCCAATAGCTGTTGATAGATGGCTTCAACCGAGCTGATGGATACAGGTGTGAACACAACAGGAGGTGATTCTAATTGACTAGAGGGTTTACAAGCTACATCTCTTCTCCAACCTCGAGCCACTGGCTCAAAAACTTGATGAAAAGAAAGAGTTCCACGAATGGAGAGTGCCAAAGAATACGCCTGTCAATGACCCGAAGGCCGTTGAACAGCCTGTTCCTCCGCGCTGTGCAATGCAGGGACCAGACTGTGGTGAACCGCCTTTATGATCGCAGTCACCCAAACAAGGTAAGTATGAAGAAGAAAGAAAAAGAAGAGGAAGAGACGAGGGAGCTGGGGGTATTTATACAAACAGAAGGAGGCGAGAAAGGCGGTGGCAGAATTGGTGGGCTTGTTAGCGACTCTTGATTGGCCAGCAACCGAGATCACGTGAAACTAGCCAAGACCCGACATTGGAACTGCATGTGATATGACTCATCCACCCCTCCCTTTTTTAGGATATTTCTGACCTGTCAGGATGAGGGATGGCAATATGGAGTACTTCGGATGTATATCGTAGAACGTACGTACAGGACACAGGTACCTTGCATTTATTTCCTAGGTTTCGACATGTTTGTGCCAGTCATAGAACGAGCATCTTGAACACACAGATCACAGGGAATCAATAATTGAAAATTCCCTGTTCTCGACTCGACGCCTCAAAAGCAAGCCTGGCTCCATACACGAGCTTGTGTGGATCCTCCCCTATTCCACAACTTTGTATTGTGGCTCTCACCTCCCGTGCGACCCAAAGCGCGATGTTTGAATTACAACTTGATTCGGATACTGTCCGTCGGAAGTTTACCTTCAGAATGTTCTACAAGATTAAATCGGACGAGGAGCCCGCAGTTAATTTCGAGCTAATATTAAGCAAATGACCATCCTCATTAAAGTGTGCCATGGTTAAGTCAATCTAGTGGACGCTAGAGTCGTCGGGGGGCATCGGAGAGCTTAGATGGACGGGAAATCCGTCCCCTGTGTACACCGCAGGTCAAGTTGGTGCTTGGCATGAAGTATTAAGATTAATTTACTCGTAATTCGCTCGGGAGATATGTTTTATCTCGAAAGTAAAGGACTTGTGTGGACCTTACTGTAGTCCTGCTGTTGTGACACGATATTTTTCTTTATTTTTCCTGCTCAAAACTCGTTAGTTATCTGCACCATGTCGGAGTACGGAGTAGAACAATCACTGCTACGATGTGTATGTTGTAGTCCGATGGGGCAATATGCATAGGGAAAAAGCGGGAAAGAATCCCTAGGCGGGCTCCGCTACGTATGGCACTTGCATGGTGTCAAAATTTAGTCCATCCAGCGAGAAAGAGGAGGAAAGATCAACAAGCCAGACTTGGAACAATGATGTGATCGTCAATGGCCGGTGATTTCTAACCATTCATAGGACACAGCAGGAGCAGGGTCGAGACTTGGGACTCGCGACCGCAAAAAAAGGGCCAAGACGGCAGGGTTGGTATGGAGTACTCCGTACGTGAATGGTCCTTTGTAGCCCTGGAGGCCCTAACGGGTGAAAAAGGGACCCATGATAGGGTGTAATGGGTTCCCGAGCAGGGGGTGGATTCCCCCAAGTGGCTATCATTACTGGAAATGCTTGGATGGAGCGTTGAGACCTCATGGAGCTTGTCCTGATGGTAGTAGACCAGTCATACAACGTATCCCACAGGAAATAAAATGGTGTCATGGTATATCGTATAGCAGAGAAAAAGAACAGCGTACAACCAAAGGGAATACTCCCAGGCTGGGCCTTCCTATCTTGTAGATGAACCGTGGAAATGTCAAATAGAGTGTTCTGATTCAGTTGTAGGTAGGGCTGGCCAGCCCCCTATTCGCTAAGACTCGAAACTAAATGCATAGTCAAGTGGGGATCATGTACTCCGTAAATTTTTTTTTTTTTTTAAATCGTACTATCACAGATAGATCTAGAATTTTCTGTAGCGTACGGAGTATGTTGTAAAGGAAAGAAAAGGGGTTTTATTTTCCTAGCCTGTGGATCTTCCTTCTAGTTTCAAATATGTTCTTGTGTACTACTCTGTACAATACATATGTAGTATAATTCGTACTCCGTTGGAAGTATGAGATGATCTTCGTATGGAATGATGCACAGATCACGTAAATAGGCGAGACGCTGTAGATGTGCTGGGATTGGCTAGATAAAGACATCATGGGATCCCCGGCGTCTTGCCGCTGTGTGGTAAAGATAGTCGATACGCCGATAGGATGCAGATCAAAGTCAGAGCCAGGAAGGAGGGGTTGTATCACTGCTGGTTGGTTGTCCACGAGGGTTTTCACGCCACTCCATCATAGAGTTGATATCAGGTCATGGGGTCTGAGTAAAGATTAGACCAGGAAGTCGCGATGGCCAACCATTCTGCAGGACCTAAAGATGGGTTCATGGTCCCGGTAGCCAATACCCGCCTTAAGCCACCTTAAGCCATACAGATGAAGGCGACAAAGCTCATATGTACTTTTAGTACTGGGCTGATCATGACGAAGGAAGCAAAAATGACGGGCTGCCTTGTGTAGTGGGGGTCATGGAGTACCACAGGGATGACCCCTCCAAAGGGATGTTCCAACACTCCGTACCGATATGGCTATTCCGAATAATGGAGAGTCTGCAAGCTCGGATCGTGTCAACTAGTATGGGGAGTAATACGAAAGAACTATCGAAACGCTCGGTTGATTTGATAATGAATAGATCATTACGGTAATTCTGATGGCAACTTCCCCCCCCTTGAACTGTGTAACGAGAGTTAAAAGTGATGTGGAATGAGGAGTATCAACGGTGTGGCGGCCCACCGAACAATGATAGAACCTCCTTACGGGGCCAGGAAGTATGAAATTGTACAGTTATACTTTTTTGACAGTCTGATGACCTACCATCCAAGATAACCCCGCTATGACGATATGTTTTGATGTATACAATGAAATGGACAAAAAGAAGTGTTGAACGTCAAATCGGTAAGAGTATCCGAACGGGTAAATTAGGGGAGATGACCGTTGATTCAAGTTGCATGGCCGATCATAGCATGGTGTGATGGTTTGGCCAAGATGCAGAGTTTTCTTTCTCCTATTTTCCCTAAATTCAGTTCAGGTCTAGCGTTAAGACAAAGAAGTTTGTGTTATTTTACGAAGGTACTCCGTAACCCATAGATGGCAAAAGGTTATGTTCCACCAAGTTATAAAACCATATTCCAGGTTACATAGTAAACTTGTTAAAAAAAAAAAATAGAAGAAGGAATAGTTAGAAAATCAACTGCAAATTCAGAGAAAATAGGAAAATACTACAAAAAGAAAATAATAAAAAATAACAGAAAAAAAAGGGAAAAAAAAAGAAAATGAATTAACCCCTGAAGTAGTATTAGCTAATCTCAGTGGATCCACTGAGCTCTGGGCTCCCTGCAGGTCCTTTCCATTTTTGGGGCCATCAACAACCTGACTCTTTTTCTTCTCCCTCCTCTCTTTCCTTCTTTCTCCCACAAAGCAAAATACCCTGATACGTGATACCCGAGCTCTTGTGCTCTAATTCTTTTGCTTTTCTTTTTGAGATACCCTATACCCAACTTTTTATTTCCCTACGAAGCTCTGCTTCTTTAATACCCAGTTATTTTAATCATGTCCGAAGTTCAGAAGATTGTTGAGGAGACCCCCACGGTCGTCCCTGCCGTGGAGACTGCTGTTGAGACTCCTGCCGAGGCCGTCGAGGCCCCCAAGGAGACCTCCGAGGAGCCCACTGCCACCCCCGCCGTTGAGAGCACCGAGACTGCTGAGCCTGCCAAGGAGGAAGTGAAGCCCGCCACTGACGGCGTTCTGGGCTACAAGGCCCCTGGTCTGGTCAAGTAAGTTGCGACTGAGATCACAAAAGCGGCACATAGGCTAACGGGGATGCTTTTTCTAGGGGCTTCCGCTTCGCCAAGCGCTTCTTCTACTTCAACGAGGAGGCTGTTGAGAGCAAGAACCTTTCCATCTTCCACCAGAACGAGAAGGCCGCTGTCGCCAACCCCACCGCCGCCTGGGCCACCCAGACCGGCAAGGGTCTGCTTTTCTTCACCAAGCGCGCTGAGGACAAGGCCACCCCCGCTGGCATTTTGAACCTCGTAAGTGCTTTAATGACTGTGCCGAAGTGATGACAACTAACATGTTAAATAGGCCGATGTCTCTGACGTGACCAAGGAAGGTACCAGCGAGTTCCTCTTCAAGATTGCTGGCCACAAGCACACCTTCCAGGCCTCCAGCGCCGCTGAGCGTGACAGCTGGGTTGTTGCCATCGAGGCTCAGGCCACCGAGGCCAAGGCCGAGAAGGAGACCATCACCTCCAGCGAGGGCTACAAGGCTGAGCTCGAGAAGCTGACCAAGCCTGCCGTCGTTGTTGCCGCCAAGAAGCCCGAGGAGAAGAAGGTCGAGGACAAGAAGGAGGAGACCCCCGTTGTGGCTGCCGAGGCTGCCCAGGAGGAGCCCAAGGAGGAGAAGAAGGAGGAGAAGACCGCCTCCAAGAGCCGTTCCCAGTCCCGCAAGCGCACTAGCATCTTCGGTTCCCTCCTAGGCAAGAAGGATGCCGAGGAGAAGAAGGAAGAGACTCCCGTTGCTGAGGAGTCCAAGGCTGTTGAGTCTACTGCCGAGCCCTCCGTCGAGGCTGCTGCCCCCGCCGTTGCTGAGACCACCGAGACTGCTGCTCCCGCTGAGGTTGTTGAGGCTACTGCCGAGACCCCTGCTGAGACCACCGAAGCCGCCAAGGAGGAGGCTAAGGATGAGAAGAAGGCCGAGAAGAAGGCCAAGCGTACTTCCATCTTCGGTAACTTCTTCCAGAAGGTTGCTAGCCCCTCCCAGGAGAAATCCGAGAAGGAGGCCACTGTCGCCCCCGCTGTCGAGGAGACTCCTGTCGCCAGCACCGCTCCCCAGCTCGAGAACCCTGTTGAGGAGGCCGCTGTCAAGCCAATTGAACCCGAGGCTGTGACTGCCGCTGCTGAGGCTGTTGAGACCCCCGCTGCTGAGACTCCTGCTGAGACCGTCTCCACCCCTAAGGAGAAGCGCCGCACTTCGTTCTTTGGCAACCTCGGCATGAAGAAGGAGAAGAAGGCTGACTCTGACAACGAGGTCACTGATGGTGAGACCAAGGCCAAGTCCAACAAGCTCGGCGGTCTTTTCCGCAAGCCCAGCAAGGCTGTTAAGCTCGACAAGGAGGAGGTTGCCGCCGCTGAGACTGAGGCCAAGGCTGATGCCGCCGAGGAGGCCCCTGCCGTCCCCGCCAAGGAGACTGCTACTGAGGAGGCCCCCGCTGTCGTTGAGGAGACCCCCAAGGCCGTCGAGACTGCCCAGGACCCCAAGAACGTTAATGTCGCTGTCGCCACCCCCGTTCAGGCTACCGCATGAAGTGCGACTCCTCGGAGACCTGTCGTGGAGTTTGAACGGTGGTGGGACATGTCCTATCCACCGCCCGCCCGCGATATCCCTGACGGTCTAATTTAGACCTGAAGGTACAAATTTGATACCACTGCGCTCCAGTTTTGCTTTTTCCTCGCCACTGTCGCTGTTTTCGGTATCCCACGGCCTCCCTTATTTTGGGCCTGGATCCGAGATGGCGGCAATGAGATACCCGCTGTCGCTTTTTTTTTCCCTTGATCTGTTTTTCTCTAAAAATAATACCATCGGCGCCAACGACGCTAGCAGCCCTTTGGACTGCAGTTCATTCCTTCATGACCTGCGTCCCGCGACTGTGACTCAATTTCGCGACGCGATCATGCGTTACGTGGTGTGTCGTCCGACTAGATTGATACCACTCTGCCGTGTTTTTCTGGTTTCTTTCTTGGTTTTCTGTTTGATACCCTGTGGGGAGGATGGGTGCTCTTTTTGCTTGTTGCTTGAGTTTTGGATCTCGTCTGTTGACTTGTTACTTCCTGCAACCCAAATTGGCCCTCTAATTTTGTCTACCGTTGTTGTCCCGAACGGCTGGTTTATATTCCACCGGTGGAGGTGGCACACCTTGCGATAGGTAATACTTAATAGAATCTCTCAGTTTTTGCTTTACATCTGTGTCAACTGTGTGTATTACAAGTAGACTTAAACTCCATCAACGGGCCAGGGTGAGCAGGCTAGAATCATTGCGGGCGTGCCGACATAAAAATAGAACTCTCACATGTGCATGTACCAGCTCCCTAAGCAGACCATCGGAGTTGGCCCCCACACATCGCGAGGTCGTCCACAAGTGGATAGTATAATGCTGGACTCCCTTCTACTCGTCCCGAGATCTCTTTATTCCCATATTCTAGAGAGTCCCATACAATGGCGACCTTAACCATGACAGAGGTCATTTCCCTCGAACAGCAACGGAAAATCATCCGCCTACGGCATCGGAACGAATAATTGAGTCTCTCAACATCGAATCTACCCAAGACAGAGAGCTCAGCTACCCAACCGGCAGCAAATTTTGGTTCACAATCACCTCACTATGCTTGGTCCTTATCCTCGGAGGTTTAGACGCCAACATCGTCGCCACAGCCGTGCCGGGCATCACTAACCACTTCCACACTGTCGCCGACGTGGGATGGTACTCGTCTGCGTTTCGACTCTGCACCTGCGCATTTCAATTTGGGTTCGCGAAGCTTTAATAAGCTTTTCTCAATCAAGACGATCTTCTTGATAACCAATGTTATATTCCTCGTCGGATCTTTACTCTGCGCTACGGCTGCTACCTCGACTATGTTCATTGTAGGGAGAGCTGTAGCAGGTCTAGGATTCGCGGGTGAGATGGCTGAGTGTTTTGCAGTTGTGGTGCACATTATGCCACTCAGCAGACGCCCAGTGTTTGCGGGTTTAATGGCGTGTGTGGAATCGCTTGCAATCATTGCGGCGCCTATAGTAGGTGGTGCATTGACACAGTCTTTGGAGTGGAGATGGTGTTTCTGGTATGTTTTTCTAGTCACAGATATGATCAAGGTAGCTTAGCACCGACTTCTTCGTAGGATCAACCTTCCCATTGGTGTTCTATCGCTAGTGACCATGTTTTTCCTCTTCTCAGACCCAAGAACCCGTCAAGAGGACGACCTGACCCTGAGTCAGAAAATCAGAGAGCTGGACCTTGTCAGCAACTGCTTGTTCATCCCATCCCTAACAGCGCTCTTTGTCGCGCTGTCTTGGACGGGAACAAAGTATCCCTGGTCAGATGGGAAAGTGATTGCATTGTTCGTTGTGTTTGGTGTACTACTCGCCGCTTTTGTCTTCAATCAATATCGACGCGGAGAATCGGCAGCACTTCCTTTCCGCATCATCAAAAGCCGAAGTGTCATCGCAGGCTTCATCTTCACGACGTGCACCAATTCGATGACGAACGTCTTGGAGTGGTACTTGTCAACATACTATCAAGTCGTTCGATCCCGGGTAAGTCTTCATGACCAATCCATGACTTCGAGAAAACGTGCTGACAATACTCTATCCTGCCAGACCCCAAGCAAGAGCGGGTACCTAATGATCCCCATCTTAGTTGGTATGATGCTCGGGCTCTTTCTTCAGGGCATCGGCACCACCACATTCAGCTACTACGCCCCCTTTATGATCTTCGGCTCCGTGTGCATGCCGATTGCCGCGGGCTTGATGACAACATACGATCTCCACACATCCCTAACCAAGATAATCCTTTATTCTGGATTTGTGGGCTTCAGTGGAGGCATCGGCTTCCAAGCTCCCCAAGCGGCTGTTCAAACAACTTTGAGTGCAGCAGATGTCAACCTTGGGATCGGGGTCATTTTGTTCGGGCAGAGTATGGGCCCAGCGGTGTTTATCGCTATTGCGCAGGTCATATTCACGAATCAGCTGTCCTCAAGTTTGGCAGATATCGTACCAGGGTTGACACCTGCGTATATTGGAGAGCACGGACTTGGCGATATTAAGAATGGGGTTCCTACACAGCGGTGGGACGAGGTCTTGGGTGATATCGATCGGAGCTTGACCCATACTTGGTACCTTACTATCGCTTTGGCTTGCATGACGATGGTGGGAAGTCTTTTGGTTGAATGGCGCTCGGTTAAGCAGAAGAAGTCGTGAACTTCATGGCATGAAAGGAGCAGGAGCCTAGATAGAAGAGCCCCACCCTAGTTGCATATATGCAAGCAATACTCGTGATGATCTACCCCATCGTGATGCGTTGGTCTGAGGTGGATCTTGAATTGCCGTCCCAAATTCCCTCGGGAAACCACTCGACGAGGCAGATATGTATGGTGTACACGATGCCCGTGAGATTGGCCTCTCATACGGCTCTCATATTGTGGTTACCCACGTTTAACATTTTGCATGATGCTATATTGATTGACAAAAGTCTAGACTTGAAGATCAAGTATGCTAGGCAATAATGATGACATTATTTCTAGTCTATCGCACACGTGTCCGCAGATGTCTAGCACCCATTTCGGCGAAGCCTCGGCTTTTGATACAACGTCGGCACTTTAAACCCACACTGATCAAGGGAAAAAAAGTATATTGGGTCTGGACTACGGAGAAGTACGGATACTTCGTATAGCGTTGAGAGTTGGTTCGCCAACGTTAGTCGAAGTATGTAAATATATTGAGGGATTTCTTTCCCTGAAACCTCGGAAGTAGTATACGCCATTTATATAAGACTCTGATTTACAGCATACTCTTTTTGTTTACATTGTTTCCGTTGTTTACATATAACTTTCAAATAAAATCTTTCAGGAATCAATGATAAAAAGTCAATTTCACGCCCTTCGGTAGGACTAATGAAATAGATGCATTTCATAGGACATGGGCCCATGGACTCAGCCCACCGCGGGGACAGAATTAGGAAAGGATCGGTGGATCCTTTGCATCCTCGTCCTCATGGAGAAAGGCTGTACCTCCCCGAGATATGGAATTGTAGGAATTGGTTCCTTTAAAAGATCAAGTATGTTATAGTTGTTTGAGAAGATTAAGAAAATAATCCTGGAGTACTCTATACTCTCTGGATAAAAAAAAAAAAATGGAGAAAAAGCAAAAAAAAAAGAAAAAACTAAAATGCCTGGATATTCCCGAGGGAGAAGGAAGATGATCGATTATTGGCCAATTTGAAAAGACGCGGAGAGATTGGTGGAGACAGGTACTTGAGAGATACCTGAACTACGTAGGCAAATGCGGGCAAAAATGCAGGTATCTTTCGATGTACTGTGGACTAGATGGATGCCTTGTCCGATGTAACCAATGAGAGCCACGGATCACACTTGTGACTCACACCCCGTGACTTTTACGACTAAGCCCCGTGCGGCTCCAGAACTCCGATTGGTCAGCGCCAGGGCACACAGCCCTTAAGAAGTGCCTGAGTTCCCCCTCCCCGTTTGCCTGATTTTCTTTTTTTCTTATACCTGTTTTCTTCACACACATCCCCCATATACCAATACAACCGCCATATTGCTGCCACATCAAAACTACTCTGAACTACACTATCGCCAAAATGGGTGCCCAATAAGCTCCCCGTCTTTCAACAGCCAGTCTATCTCAACTGAGACAGACATTATTTCTCCAACCGGAACCCACCCTTCTATCTCCTCTCTACCCCCTTCAGAGTCTCCTTTTGGACCTCTGAACTTCAGCATCGCATCGCGTAGCTCGAGTTCTCCCAACAACTTTACCCCGATCGACTTAACGTCGTTCACCACGGATTACCACCAGCAACCATGGCTTCCCTCACCCCCGTCCCAGCCCTTGGCTTCCAATCAGAACAACAACAGCAACAACAACAACAACAACAGTGCACTCGAGGACTTTGTGCTTTATCCATCAGCAACACCACACCCGCAGCCCCGCTTGCGTGTGCCCGTGAACACAACCCATAGACCTTCTGCACTTCAGCCATTTCTGGCGCAGAATAACCCTCGACGACACTCCTTCAGTCTGCAGTTGCACCGACATCTTCAGCAGCAGTTCTCTGGCTCACCTGTCCAAGACCCCAGAGTAACCCAGCTTGCCCGGTCCCCCTCTTATTGGTCCCGTCCCACGTTTACGCACAACCGTCATTCGGCTTCTGTGCCTTCCAATTCTCCAAACACCAACCGTCCTCCCATCCCACTTTTCAACGGTCAACAAAACCACAAAAACAACACGCAAGCATATAGACGTGTCATGTCCACTCCAAACTTCATGGAAGGTAATTTATCATTCGTCTCATTATATCCTAGCGAATATATCGCTAACTCTACACAAGCTCACGAGGTTGATCTTTTCGGTCTGCCCTCTACCGACTTCCCTGGTAGCATGGATTCGCCGCTCTCGTTCAACGATCTCGGCCTGGCCAACGACTTCGCATCTGGTCCTCCAGGCACTATCTCGCCAAAGGACCTCATGATGGATGCGTCGGTTCCTCCATCTGGAACCTTTACCGACTTGAGCACTCCATCCTTTGAGTCGCCCGGCAACTTCAGCCAAAACACCTCGCCCATGTTCACCGACATGGATATTGCCGGCCACGAAGAATGGCCCTCCCTCTTTGACCACACGTCAGATCCACTAAATGCCTTTGACTTTGCTACCCTGGATGCCGCAGCTGCCTTCTCTACTGAAGAGAAGAAGCCAGCCCTGTCCATTCCCATGTCTCCCGTCTCCCCTCGCGCAAAGCGATCGATGGCGTCGTCACCTGTTCCCGCCTCCGGTGCAGTTAAGCACTCCAGCGTCGCAGGTGTCAACGCACGATCACGCAAGAACCTGTCGCCTATCGAGTTCGATCCCAATGATCCTGTTGCCGCTAAGCGCGCTCGCAACACTGAGGCAGCGCGGAAGTCGCGTGCCAAGAAGATGGAACGCCAGTACACTTCGGAGCGTCGCATCGAGGACCTTCAGAAGATCATCGCTGAGCGTGACGCGGAGATTGCTAAGCTTAAGGCTCAGCTCCAGATTCAAAACACTTACCAATGATGGTGCTTTCATCCCATCTTGGTCCTAATCTTGAGACATTGGTCTTTGGCTTATGGCCCCATTTGGTGATTCTGACGATTGTAACGATTGGACATTCAGTCTTGTTTTGTGTTAAAAAATGTTTTGGTTCCTTTTTGACCCTCTGGGTATTATGGTAGGCGCGGGTGATGGGTAAAGCCTAACCCTGACGTCTCACTGAGATCAGATGAACGCGATTTGGTTCGTCTCATCTGATTCTCTTAAAAGTTTGAGACATGTTCCTCAGTTATGTTTCTTGTTTCCTTTTGATCTGACTTTTGTTTCTGTGCTGTTTCAAGTTACTACTTGGTTTTCGATTTTTTTTTTGTTAGGCCGGTTCTGATTGTCTCCCTCTGTGGGATTGACTCGTGGCTATCTTAATATGGATTCTTTTTTTATAAATCTATTATATTGTTTTCTATCTTCCTATACTTGTAACTTGAGAATCATACGTAGCTCTAGTACCAATTTACAAGCATCCCATGATCTAGCTACAGGTCCCAAAGCTGAAAGTGAAGGTGTATAATCTAAGCCAGCTCAGACTTGCCTTTTAAATGCCTCATAAACACACCTCGATCCCGTCAGCCACCTTCATCTCATACCACCCACACTCACAACCCAACCCCCAATCCCCTTCCTGTACCAAAAAGCCAAACAGCACTCCATTCCTCCCTAAAAACGCGCCTCGCCCGCTTCCTTCCAGCATGAGCTACGCGCCGTCCGAGGACTGCTGTTGCTCTATGGATGAACGGAAGAGGGCGGGAAACACTAGGAGGGATGGGGCGTTTGGGGTTCTGGAGTGGGTCGGGGATTTGAGAAGATAGGTGTGTTTGCGGATGTTGTGTGTATTGAAATGCAGGTTGAGTGGTTGGGTGAGGTGGAGGTTTCGGAAGTATCTGTTTCCATGTTCTGTCATCATAGCTGGTGGATGGGGGAGGAAAGTCATAGTATAGGGGAAGAGTGAAAAGGATGAATCTATAATGGAAAGAAAGAGTAGATGGATGTGTAGGAAGATGTATGGGGGATGCGAAAAGAACACCTCGAAAGACTTGGAAAACGAGTAGCAGATATACATCCACAAGTCCATCTCAGCTCAAAGCATCAGTACCTCTCGACCTGCCCGTCTCCATCTTGGCCGTCCTGGCGCCAAACTGAATAGCTCTCTTCTTCTCACGAGAAACCTTCACCAAGCCCAGCCGCAGAGCAACGAGCCGCAGCGCTAGCTTCTCAGAATCAATACCAGCCGTAGTCTCGATCTCTGGAAGCCCGAACCCACACTTTTCCCACACTGGAGCGCGTAGCACCCAAGCTACGAATTCCTCGTCCAGGAAGGGGAAGCGCGTCTCGCGACCCCAGTGGGAGAGGACGCGATCGTCACGGCCGAGATTGCGCGAACCGAGCCGACTGACATCCAGGTCGATCTCGGCGATCAGGTCTTTGAATCCGCCTCGGTTGAAGGCTACGCTGTGTCGGCCGTAGCCAGCGAAGAGCTCGTCGGCGCCTAGGCCGGAGAGGAGGACGCGGGAGGAGGTTGTGTAAATGGGTGATGGAGTGTCTGGGGCTGGGAGTTGGGCTGAGGGGTCTGTTTGAGCTGTGCCTTGGCCGCGGGATGCGAAGTACAAGGCGCATGCGATGGACATGTCCATTTCGGTGTTGTGGGGTCTCATTAGGCGCTTCACTTGGTCACGGTGTGCGAGTGTTTCTGCGTAGGGAATATCGATGGCGATGAAGCGCCATGTGCGGCCTGGACAGGTTGATTGGAGCTCGATGTGGGCGGACCGGCCAGTTATCCGGTCTGGGCAGTTTTCGTATATGGAGAGGGGTGGTGCTGAGGATGGGGACTTTTGTTGATTGGCTTTTGCGGCTGCTGCCACTCGGGGATTTTCAAATGCCACATTGAGGAGGTCAATTGGTTCGTCCAGGGGAAGAATGTCATGAGAGAGTCTGGCGAGAAGTGTGCAGTCTAAACCGCCAGAGAAGAGAACGGCTGTTTTGGCGGTTTGACCTGCAATGTATCCTGGAGGCTCAGGGATATTCTGTATTCTCAATTCGAGTGATTGACGCAGTTTTGACTCAAGTTGCTCGACGAATACTGAGTCTGTTGTCAGTGCAGGAGGCTGCTCTGTTGGTAGTGATGTGTTCATGGGTGGGATTGATTTTCTCTTTGGTCTCTTGTTAGTTGCTGCTCCCGGGAGAAGACACGAAGGACATACAATGTGATCAGCTGGTGGTGAAGCGGTGGAGCTCCATGGCAAGATCTCAATTTGGCACAACCCTCTGGGAGATATAGAAGCATCTCGATAGCGAGCTAGGTCAATCGTACAGACGCCCTCGGTGCCGACTTCCTTGAAGCAATCCATCGATGCACTATCGCAAATGCTGCAAATCTTCAAATCCTCATTTTCATCGAATCCCTGGAGGAGAGATCGCCTCCCAAGACAATCCCTGCTGTAGAAGAGTCTTGAGTTGACTGCATCATAGAAGACAAAGGCAAATGGCCCAGAGAGACTTGCAATAGCTTCTGCCATTCTTTTAACAGAATCATTCTGACCACTGTCCACTGCCTGTAGAAATAAGTTGAAAACGCGTTCAGTATCATTGCCTTGGACGCGCTCCCCATCAATCTTCCAGGCTTCCCCGTTCCAGCAGAGCACAGACTGGGTTGTGGGGTCTACGAGTGGCTGTGTGTACACATGATCTCCTCTCAACGAGAGCACTGTAGATGTGAAAGTGAGATAATAGGAAAGGGGCGGAGACACTCCATCCTGTGCGCTGATATCCTTTTGCACTGTATAAGTTTTGTAGCTGTCTGGTCCTCGCTTTTGGAGCAGAGTGCAAGTCTCCTGTGTTGATGATGTGGGCTTTGATGAGCTCAACGAAAAGAAAATCCCGCACATGGCGGAGAAATAGGGTGGGAAACTTGTTTATTCTGAGATGGGTAGCTGGGTTTTTTGGATATATTGATGCCTGAGGAATTATATGATTAGTCACGTCTATAAATCGCCCGGAGACTGCCCAGGTGAGCCATCACGGGCGTATGCATTCACAACAGATTGTAAGATGTTGAAATTGTAGGTTGATATTTCTTGTTAAGATAGTATTCGTATATTTATAATGAGTTTCACCCTGAAATCAGTGAAAGGTGAAGAGCATCATGCAAGTACCTATCAAGGTACACCGGCTGAGCGTGTTGGGACTATGTACATATACCAACCTACCTAGGTAGGTCACCAAGGCTCTATTTCTGATTGACATATCCGTAATACTTTATCTATCGATACTTTTATCTGTACTCCGTTCTCAAATAAAATACAAAAACTACCTGGGCACTCATTTCTCCGTATATTTCAAGAAGCGGACTACCTCGGTTGAATGATGATCCGCACATCAACATGAGAGAGCCGCATGAGCATACTTGTAGCCTTTATGACCCCCTGAATCTATCTTTTTTGCCCGGGCGCATATGTTAAATATAGCTTATGTCGGCCACAGAAAGCCCGTCCTCTCCGGGTCCCGAGACGAGAGACCTCCCCCATATCCATGAATCCACTGAGACGCCGGCCGCTCCAACCGATCTCCTAGTCCAAACACAGGACGATCTCGCGAAACCAGACAGCAGTCAAACAGTCCAAATGAGTGCACAAGAGACAACAGAGCCACATGCCGTGGCTGCCCTCTCCGATCCCGCCGCGATGGACTTGACCACAGCTACCCAACCATCACAGGCTGAGCAACAGCAGCTTGCGGGGCAGATGGAAGAACTGTCAGTCTCAGGAAACAAGACACCCAATCTGTCATCCAGCGCAAATACTCCTCCCCCCCTCCGCCCCAGAAGGATGATGTCTACCTCAACCCCAATGCCAGCTCCTCGACCACTCCGCCAACACTACCCCCCATCGATACAAACCGGACCCCCAGCCCCGAGAAAGAGCTCCCTGATGTGCCTAGTGATAGTGACCCGGACACTAAACGAGGTGGTCAAGTTGAAGGCCTTAAGGACGATAATGCCTCCCAGCCGGAGATTCAAAGTATTATGGGACAATTCCAGGACCCCGCGCGGAGCACCGACCAAAAAGAGATCATGTCTCCACGCCTCGAGCTTGCTGAGCAACTCCGAGGTGGTCCAACATATTTCCCGCCACGCAAATCCAGCTTGGACCATGTGCCTGCCACCGAATCTGCCGGTTCTCCTGTTGCTACATCCCCGGAGAAGCAGCCTGTATCCCAACATTCCCACAAGCCCGAATCGCCGATATCAAACCGGCGGGCGTCCACCTCGACGGTCCTACCACTACCGGAACCGGAGTCTGACCAACCATTCGATTTCCACCGCTTCCTAGAGCAGCTGCGCCACCGCACCGCCGACCCCGTAGCCAAGTTTTTGCGGTCGTTCCTCATGGAGTTTGGCAAGAAGCAATGGATGGTCCACGAGCAAGTCAAAATCATCAGCGATTTCCTGACATTTATCACAAATAAGATGGCCATGTGCGAGATCTGGCGAGATGTATCGGATAGCGAGTTCGATAATGCCAAGGAAGGCATGGAGAAACTTGTTATGAATCGCCTGTATTCGCAGACTTTCTCCCCAGCCATTCCAGCCCCGCCAACGATACCTAGAAGTGCAAGTCGGAGCCGACGGAGAGAGCTAGAGAGGCTTCATGGACCGTGGCGACGTGGCCAGCATCAGGAGGACATTGAGCGCGACGATATACTGGCCCAGAAGATTCGAATTTACAGCTGGGTCAACGAAACGCATTTAGACATCCCAACTGTCAGCGGCGGTGGACGCCGTTTCTTGAACCTGGCACAGCAAGGTATGTATTATAGGCTAACTTGGGCTATTGTCCAACTTTCTAACTTTCTGACTTTGCTTGGCAGAAATATCAAAAATCAATGGCTATCGTGCTCCCCGAGATAAGGTCATTTGCATTTTGAACTGTTGCAAAGTCATCTTTGGTCTACTAAAGAATTTCAAAAAAGGCGACACATCCGCCGACTCTTTTATCCCCCTCCTGATCTATGTGGTTTTGCATGCAAACCCTGACCATCTCGTTTCTAACATCCAATACATTCTTCGATTCCGCAATCAGGATAAACTTGGCGGCGAAGCAGGATATTACATCTCATCGTTGGTATGTCTGGCTTGCATGGTGCCCTAGATACCCAGAACTGACATCTCTTAGTCTGGAGCCATCCAATTCATCGAGAGCCTCGACCGCACAAGTCTAACCGTCAGTGACGAGGACTTCGACCGCAATGTGGAAGCCGCCGTGTCCGCTATTGCAGAACAAAACCGTGAATCCGAAAGCTTTGAAGAAAAACCCCCCATCCAAACCCCTCCATCTCAGCCCCAGGCTGGACCAAGCCGCAAAGAAACTACCCAATCCAGTGACGATGATGCCTCTGCCCCAGTTGCAGGACTACTACGCACAATCCAAAAGCCCCTCTCCACCATCGGCCGCATCTTCTCCGACGACCCAGACTCGGGATCTGTCGCAACTCAAGAACGCCCCCAGCCTGTCCTGACGCCCCAACCCAGTGTTGCTCCGGCACGTCTCACTCCGAATGTCTACCAGCCTCCCCGTGCAAGCAGCGAGGACAGCCGGCGCTCAGGCGATGAGCGCGCCCACCCCGCCCACGGTAGTGGCACCTCCGCGAAGAAGAATCTAACCCGCGTGCTCGATGCTCAGGACGCCGCCGCGCGCCAGGCTAGTGCTGAAGATGCGGAGGCACGCCGCATCCAACGTGCTGAACATACTAATGTTGTCGAGACACTTTCGAACATGTTTCCCAACCTAGATCGTGAACTTATTGATGACGTCGTTAAGATGAAAGAGGGGAGGTGGGTATTTTCTATTCTTGCAGATGTTTGAATATTCTATTGGGTCTCGACTAATTGTTGCTTGCAGGGTTGGTCTGGCTGTTGATGCTTGTCTTGCTCTCAGTGCAGAGTAGTATATAGAATAATGTAGCATCTTTGCTTATTGGGGAATAATATGTCCGGAACAGTCCTAGCGGGAATACTGTCTTGTCTTTGACTTGAAATAGAACAAACCTTTGATGTATTTTCTTTTTCTATAATAAGATAGCATATAGCCTCCTTCGCTGACAGAAGGCAGGGTATAGCTATACCATTTTTGAAGCTGTAGCGCGTTTCTCCATGTGACCAGATCCCCCCTTTGCTCCAGTCTTTCAGAAGTTTCTTGAAGTGTGCTCACCATTCTTAAACAATCACACAAAGCCTTTTCATCGCTGTTTTACCGTCAATTAGCTTTATAGTGTAAAATAATGACCGTTAGGTAATGGTGGCATGGTATCTCATTTACCTGCGAGTATTAGAGCAATATATGCTAAGCTATGTGATGAGTCCTTTGGAGCGATGTTTACTTCTTCCGTATGATTATCCTACACCAATCATTAATTCCCGAGATACCCAATTGTACTAATACCGGAAACTAAACAAGCGTCGCTCAATACCTGGAAATTCAAAATTAGCAAGACGCGAGGAAATTGAATGATAAGAAAAGACTCACGAAAATTTCTCGGTGTGGAGCCAAACCTCCCTCGCACAATTACTGTGCTTCGCCAGAATCCTATACTGAGCAGAAGAAACAGCCTCACCCACGTCGTGGGTCATAGAAGAAGGCCCACACACCACAACACCAACAGAGACACCATCTTGACCGGTCAAACCCCGGGTCAAGGCTGGTAAGTCTGGACGACCGGTGAAGAATTTGACTCCGAACATTTCAACTGTGGATGTCTCACTGACAGCCGCATTGCTGGTCTTTTCAACCTCCTTCAATTTCGAATCAGGAATCACGTTTTCTGTCTCAGTTTTCGTCTCCAGAGCATCATGCTCGGCATGCGTTTCGTGGATATGAACAGACAGACCCGGAATAACGCCTTCTTGGGAAGTTCGCAGCGCCATCTCTTCCAGTGCCTGGATAAACCATGCGCGCATACCTGGATCTCTGGTGGCGACTACCAAATTCAATTCAGACTTTCCATCGTCGAAAGAAGAATATCGAACAAAGTCCTCTAGCATGGAAAGTGTGAAGCCAGCGCCAGCACCGCCACCGATAATGAGTCGCCTGTCAGAGTGCGCAAGCTTGTCCTCGGGAATTCCTCCGTACGGACCGTCCAGCAAGACAGGGACTTGCATACCTGGATTCTTTTGTGCCATGCTCATCAATCGGCCGGTAAGTCCGCCACGCCGTTTGATATAGAACACTAATTGGTTCCGCTTATTCGGCTGGGGCATTGAGCAGATGGTGAATGGATGAGCTGTAAATGCGTGAACGCCACAGGTCAAGAATCGAAGGAAGATATGTTGACCGGGTGCCCAGTGCATCTTCGTATCGATAGTAATACGAAGTATTTCTTCGGTTTCGGGTATGAGACTAGCCTTGTATCTGAAGCCGTGCTCGATGTATGTTTTGCATTGGGAGTATAGCCAGCACAGACTGTAGATCACTGCCGTGGCGATGAAATAGTCCCAGGATGACATGCGGAAGTCACAATGGAAGAAAAAGAAGATCACGAAGACGAGGGCCATGAAGTAGTGTGTTACCTTGAAGAACTCGTAGTACCGGTTTCTGATCGACGTCTTTGTTAGCATTTATTCGATATCTATCGATAGATGACACACCTGATCCAAGGAATAGACATGAATGTCAACCAAGCTTGCGCTATGAGTGCAACCACACCTGTCACCCAAACTCCGCCCTCGTTCCAGGATGCGACAAGGTCACCTTTCCAAGCGTGGAACACGATGAATGGGAAAGTGTGGATTAACGCCAGGACGAACATTGCCCACGCGACCCAGTTGTGCCATACATTCAATTTTTCGTGGGAAATTCCGGTCAATGCTGTGATTGGGTTTGCCTTGGCACCTAGTACACTGTGGGTTGGTTAGCTTTCTCACCATCTACAGACGGATGGTATGATGCTTACATTAGGAAAGGCATACAAGCGAGAGCTAGGAACCCAGCACGGGTAGCAATGGGAGGGGAGTTTCCAAAGCTGATCTCCTTTGTGTTAGGCCAGTAGTAAGGACGAGGACCAAGAGTCATAGCTGTATATGCAAATAGAGTTAGCAGTAATTCTCGTTCGGAAATAGCAAGTTAGATCACTCACCAAAGAAGAAAACGGCACCAGCGCCTCCAAGCAAGCAAACGCCGAGAGAATATGTGTTCCAGCCACCGAATCTCCAGCTCTTATAAGATAGGAAGCGAAATGCCGCCACTAGACGCGACCATATCGAGTTTTTCTTTAGGCTTTGTGGTGCAGCCTTTGAAGCAATGTGAGAGATTGTGAAAAGGATGATTGCAACCATGAAGAACGCAACCGTAGGCAAGGCATACCGATGATCGGCTTCATACCAAAATACCCAGTAGCCAGTCTTCATTGCGCACTGCTCTGGGGTCATTGTACATTTACCTGGATCGCGATTTGAGTGTAGCATGACAGGCTGGTCCAGCCACGGGACCATGCCAGTGCTTGATTCCATCTTCATCATTGCGGTATCTCTGAAATTCCTCTAGGGAATCCGTTGGAGACCAGCAATTTTCTGCGCCAGAATTATAATAAAAAGGAATGAAACTTATCTCGCCGGATATCATTCGTGTTACTAATACCTTTTCCGCCGGGTTAGTTAACTATTGCGGGTACCTAGCCCTAGGTAAGACTGACAGGACTCAAACGATACCTCGATGATTGGATGACAACCTGCTCAAATTGCCCGCCCAATGTATACTAGGAGTAGGGGCTTCGGAAAGGTCCGAGCCATAAATCTGAATAGTGCAATTGTGATTCGTTGAAACGAGTGAGCAAGTATGAGAAGATTTTGATATAAGCGCATTAGCGGCCCCGCTAATATGCGCCAATTCGATCAACTTTGCGGACCTTTCCCCTTAATCTGTGGTTTGGCCCGCGTGGTCCACGTTGGCCGCGTGGGAATTCTGGTCTGTGGGCTGACTCCCAAGGTCTTTTTTTTTTTGCTTGGTCCCGATCGCCTTTTTAGTCCATACACTCCCCTCTGGGACTCATGGGTCAGAGTAGCCGCTTCGCTGTTTCTTTACTTTGATATAATATTTCCTTATCGCGTGTTCACCAATCGCGTAGTCAACATGGATATGTCTATGGCGACAACAACGGCAATGTCAATGGGCACATCGACGGGCATGTCGATGGCAACCTCAACATCATCATCCATGTCTGGAATGTCACACATGTCTCATATGTCCATGTCAATGGCTGACATGGCAATGACCTTCTTTGTCTCTTCCAAAACACCTCTCTTCTCCACCGAATGGACGCCAGAAACGAAAGGCCAGTACGCGGGGACGTGTATTTTCATCATTGCGCTGGCAGTTATCTTGCGCGTTCTGCTGGCCTTGAAGCCGATCCTCGAGGGTCGTTTGTGGACGGACAGCATTCACGATCATGCGATTCATGGTCAATCACATGTCGAAGCTGGGAAAGTACCTCGGATTCCCTCTGGAGTAAGGATGAGTGCGCAGGAAGTCGGGAGTCGGTGGACATCATGGCGTGTGAATCCTGCTGCTGGGCGGGCGACGTATGAGGTTGTCGTTGCTGGTGTGGCTTATCTTCTGTGAGTAGAATTTCCTTGTCATTCGCCTGGTTCATGTGAATTTGATTGCTAATGGTGTGACAGAATGCTTGCGGTGATGACGATGAACGTTGGTTATTTCATGTCAGTCTTAGGGGGTGTCTGGTTAGGGACTTTCATGCTGGGGAGTGTGGCGGCTGATAGTAGATGGAAGCATTGATGGAAAATCGAGAGAGAATCTGGGCATCTCCACCGCAGTGTCAGGCACTTGAACTTGGGAGAGGGGCAATACCAGGAGATCACCATCTCCATACAAGCTCAGCCCACCAGTTATAGGTTTAGCTGCAAACAAGTCATATAATATACAAAGTATCGAATAATATATAATCTATACACGCATCGATGCATCCTAAGATCGTCTCTTCAGCCAAAATTCTGTCCTCCAAAGGCTGTGAAACATCACCAAATGACCACGCTATCCCGATTAGGAACGTAACTATAAGCATATCGCGTTTGAGATTTAATCAATCCATCTTGACCTGACCTTGGCACATCCCAACCTAAGGGTTTGAGCTAGCTACACACGTGTCCGCCCTCAAATCTTCCTTTCCCAATCATTGAATGACCTCACCAATCAAGATAGGAATCCGGTGGAGTTGGGAGTGTCAGGAGAGCAAACTAATATAAACTTTAGTGACACACCTGAACCTGACAGGGTAGTTCAGTCACACTGCAGGAACCGCATGCCTGACTTGAGTTTATTCAACGTAAGAATAGATCAGAGTAGGAACGTTACATAATATCCAACGATATTAACGGAAGTATACAAGGTTTGCGACTACGTGCTTCAGTAAACTTCAGTGAACTTCACTTTCACTGACTCTTGGCACATCCAGGGGCCCAGTTTCAGTAAGAACAAAGCTTTACTCGGTTCAGCACGGCTCTCTCTGTTTGGTGATCCTCAAAAGAGACAAATTGTTCAAATATTCTCTAATTTGCATCCATTTTCGTGGTCAATTCGGTCTAGGGGTACCTGAGTTAAATATCTGTGATGTGGCAGGGATCTCCAGATTTCTAGGTGCTCTTATAATCTTCTGTTGCTAAAGCACGCGACAGCGCGGGGACATTATATCCGGGTGATCTATTCTTCACACGCGAGGGGATGCCGCATTTCATCATATACAGGTGCTTTGATGAACTTATGAAGTGCCATACTTACCCAAGCCGTTCAAATCCACTCAAAAGACCCACAAACACCCTCATGTTTTGTGGCAATCAGCTGTTTCAAAACGCGCATATGATATTTGGGCACCATCGCGAGAATAATTGCCCTCGCATGCTCCCTGCATGACTGCCCTTTAGCGGGGTAGGTTCAGTTCTACTATGCTCAACGAGGCAATCATTTTATCTGAATGGCGCCGCTTCCGAGCCATCGACCGGCAAGCGCCATTCATTCTCCCAACACTAGAATTGGGCACCCCACTACTCCACCTGGCCATCAAATGACAGACCCACGCATATGAAATAATGGGAATTGAAAGAGACCAAAATATTCCAAATCAAGGTACTATGACCTGGTGAAGGTCTACCATCTCGATAGCAAAACGAGTACCATGGCCAGATATTTACCCAGGGAAGAACGTCTGACACGATATCGGCTCATTGTCGATGCTCACGCTATCCTCTCTGACGATCAAAAGCGATCGGCGTACGATTCCTTTGGCTTGGGCTGGGCGCTATCATCGATAAACGGCAGGTTTGACTCTAAGAGCTGGAAAAACACGTCCATGGGGCTGAGGAAGAGTTGCTGGGACGACTTCTCAGCAACAAAAAGTTCATTTGTCTGGTTTTAGTGTTTTTAGTGCGTGTCACATTAGCGCAGACCTGCGTGCTCTTGAGCTCTTTGGCCAAATTAGAGCTCCAGAGAAAACGAATAGATGAGCAATGCCGAGACCTAATCGATCGCCACCGGGACCGAGCTCTCGGATTGAGCACCTTGGTGGCCCAGATGGAGCGCCTATTGTTGAAAAGAGATCCATCTGGAATGGGGCTGGCTCAGGAGCCCTTTTACCGTGATATGCTTCCACTGTGTGAATACTAGACGCTAAAGAAATGTGAACTCCTGCCATGGCCTCCCTGGGTTAGTATACGCTAGGCGTCGTGGCATTCGAAGTTCTTTCTCCCCTAACGAGTAAGATATCCTGGAATCATAGGGTCATGTTCAACCTCCCCCGGCAAAGTTCACACGGTATTTCGTTGGTGACTAAAGGAAATAATCGTTATGGTTATTACCAGGAACCGGTGGTTGGCTGAATCAAACTGTTTTGGAGCTTAACAAGGAAATGAGAAGTTCTTGGCAATTGGTTAGAAACAATCTAAGCGATCTACGCGATCTACGTGATTTTAATCTACTTTGGGAAACTCATACCATTCTAAGATACTGAATTCAAGTGTGGTGATGACCCTAAGTGGGTCGCGGTGGTCCTTTTAACTGTAACACTAAAATAGTATGAGCGCATTTGAGCATGTGGTAAGCAAGTAAGTTAGACCCTGTTAGGAAACACCAAACCCTGTCTATGTAGTTAATACTCTTTTCTGCCATCAAGGATTAGTATTTTCATGAAAGATAAACTGCGTTATAACCTTCTGATACTGATCTAACAACCAAACACGTTATATTCGGTATAGCCCCACATAACCTTATTCGGACCGTACAGGGTTTCATACAGTCACTTCTGTATCACAGGTAGCCTTGGCATGCCACCATTGATGAGCACTTATTTATGTCCTATCCCCCTCAAACCCTCTCTCGAACAAAGTACCAATAGAACGTGATGCAAGTCAATCCTGACATCGCCTATATCAAGCTCTTCAAGCAGAGCTGCATGTTGACCCTTCCGCATTGAAAGAAATTTCGGTCTTTGATACGGAAATACGAAGAAGGCTTTGGGCAACTATTTTGGAGATTGACATTCAAGTGTCTCTTGATCACGGAAACGCCTTGCCTTGGACAATACACGTCGACCACCAAGTGCTGCAACCTGCTAATATGGACGATGTTCAATTACATCCACACTTGGATATTACACCGTTGGCAACGAGTTGTGTAACAAGAACAGATTGTAGCTTGCAACGGGCTTTGTACCGACGTGGAAAGCTACGAGTACAGCTTCTCAAAGAGACGTTCCGTCGTGAGAACGAAGATACGACCGAAGATATGAAAGCGGTCTTGGAAAACATGCAAGCGCTACTCAGGGGGCTCGATGAAATCTCCAGCACACCAGGTTTCTGTAGCTAGGATGCAGAATCGAAACTTCTCCTGCAACTCCACATTCTCCATACTTCTCTTTGCGTAATGCAAAGGCTTGCGTTTCGCGCAGCAGAAGATTATTAGTTTCGTCAGGTCATGGTCCAAATACGAGTTTGAGGATATGGACTTCCTGACCGATCGAGCCCTCCGAGAGAAATTGTCACTTTTCTTCCTCTCATCTTACCTGAAGAGCAAAGGTCGACAGTCTATAATGCCATCTTCGAAATATGAAACGGCGTCACGCAGATTATGTCTAGCGTTGGATCAACGCAGACGGAATCCCAGGTTTACATGGAGATTTCCGAGATGACGTGGTCTGTATTTCAACTCCCATGACCATATCTTTTCAATATTGAAGCTGTTCAAGACTTGAGTGTAGAAGAGTCTGTCCGGACTAGGGCCTCGCCAAGAGACCCACTCCCAGCCCTAGTTGGAAATGTGCTCTTTTTCACTCGTTCTGGTTTCTGTAATTGGTCAACATTGTTGCAGGACTTTAATTCATCTGAAGACTTATCCACATGGTTCGACTATGGCATCGGAAATTTGCTTCTTAGTCTGGAATAGCTAAGTAGTTTTGACTCGCCAAGACCGGCCTTGGTGTGAGTGATAATGCCTCGGAACCCTCCTTTTTACGTATAGTTCCCTGCGCTCCGTTTTTTTTTTTTTTAATATACTTCCCTGGGTAGGACAATCTTCGAGAAAGGCTTCTCGGACCCTTCCACCTCTCAAACACCATGCGTCTTGGGGCCTATGCAGCTGCGAGCTTCTTACTGGGGTTCGCCCCGGGGATCTCATCGTCAATGACGATGGGAAGACCCGGCCACGGGCTAGTCGGTTATGGGATTTCTATGTACCAGCCTCCTTGCGCCTTTGCTTGTCGATCGTCAATTACCAATCCTTTGAATTGTACAATGGGCACGGGGGACATGGAAGACATGGACATGGGTGACATGGGCACATCCTGGGTGATCGAAGAGTCTCCCGATGCCCATTGTTACGCTGAAAATGATGCATTTTTGCAGACCCTAGCTTACTGCATCTACGTTCATTGTCCTACAGAGGCGAACTCTACATTGCAGAGATACTGGGAAATGAATGTTGCCGGCAGTCACGCAGTCCAACCATCGCCAAAGGAGTCATATCAGCAAGCGCTTTGGAGCATCGGGTTTAAACCGAATGTGACTGTCAATTCTACCGAGACTTTAAAATCGGCGTCCCTCATACCCGATGCGGCCTATGCGCTAGAATATAACACCCTGAGTACCTTTGAGCGCGTTGAAACATCACACGAGACATATGGGTAAGGCTTAAACAATTCTTTCGTGTTATAAGCATGCTGACTGAAATCACAGGCTAGTCCTCATACTAACCAGCGCAATTATCCCTATCGCGCTCTCAGTGATCAGGTTTATCCCATTTCCTGCGAGATGGGCAGCGAAAGTCCAAGCACAATTCCTTCACCCTCCACTCATCGGCAATCGACATAATGAGCCGTTTTTCAACACATTCATCATGCCTACGCGGGGCCAAGCCTTATTCGTTGCTTATTTGATAATCATCAACATCATTCTCTGTGCTGTTGGCTATGAATCCACGCACCTAAGCTCGTGGTACGGCTCGGAAACAATCGAAATCACTACATATGTGAGCAACCGCGCCGGAGTTCTCAGCTTCGCGAATATCCCAGTCTTGTTTCTTTACTCGGGTCGGAACAATGTTCTGCTCTGGTTAACCAATTGGTCTCACTCTACCTTTCTTCTTCTTCATCGATGGGTTGCAGTAATCTGCACTATTCAGGCATGTCTGCACTCTGCCATCTACTTGCAAATATACACCGCAAATGGCACACTTTCGAGTGAAAGTAAGCTCCCATATTGGTGCTGGGGTATCATTGCAACACTCGCCATGGTGGTTTTACTGCCCGGCTCAGCACTGCAAATTCGAAGAAGGTGCTATGAGCTATTTTTGGCATGGCATATCTTCTTCTCTCTCTTGGCTTTGATCGGCTGCTATCTGCACATCTTTTACCGATACGCTCACCAATGGGGATATGAGAACTGGATATACATTGCGTTTGGCATATGGGCCTTTGAGCGAGGATTCCGAGTCTTGAGAATTATTCGAAACGGTATTCTGCAGGCCCATATTTCTGTCGTTGATGATGAATATATAAAATTGGAGATTCCAGACACCACAGCTGTTGGGCATGTATACTTGTACTTCCCCACTCTGACTTGGCGCATCTGGGAGAACCATCCTTTCTCTGTCATGGCTGATGTTCAGCAAAACGGCAGCAGGACTTTCAAAAAGTCACGGGATTGCTTGCTTGAAGGGAAAGACGAAAATACCAAAATACACATCACTGCAACCGGGGATGTTTCAGGCTCAGAGATACTCCATGCATCAAGGCAAGATAGCCTACAAGGTCACTCCAGGCTCCTCATCTACATCCGAACTGGAGCGGGCATCACTCGACATCTCCGAGGACAGTCACAGCTGCACGTCCTTGTCGAGTCTGCATACCATCCAACCTCGATTCTGGGCAAAGAAGTTACCCATGGACCGAATATTATCGCGATCGCTGGTGGAGTTGGTGTTACAGCTATCATGCCGATTTTGTTGGGTCATCGGGGATATCATAAACTACTATGGGCAGTCAGAAGCAAGGCCCTGGTTGATTCCGTTCAAGAGTCCCTTGGCGAGGCCAGGTTCAAACACTGCAATGCTGTGACCTTCCATAACCAACGTATGGATGTTTCCCAGTTGCTGGAAGACGAGGTGGCTAGGTTTACGGGGGGCAAGCTCACTGTGGCTGTGAGCGGTCCTCCGAGGATGGCGGATGAAGTCCGTGTTGTGGTTGCTAGACTAATTAAAAGCAACCCTGCCGTGACGCTGACATTTGTCGAGGAGTCTTTCAGTTGGTAGAGCTCTCCGCTCTTGGCTCCTATTGATATGATTAATTAATGAGATATCCAGTGAGGTTTCACTATCTACTAATGATACTTATATTCTTCATCATCAGAACTAGTTCTATCATCCTGCTCTTCAGTATCACTGATCTCTTCAACCTCAACATCATCTAGCTTCTTATCCGATGCACCTGCTTCTGTCTATATGAAATATATATATCTGCACATTGATAATCTGTCACCTGTTAAACCCCAGTATTAGGCTAGACCAGGGCTGGGGGGCCAAGATCTTCCGAGGTAAGCTCACAGACTACCACAATATTGCGGCTTCAAGTATCCTGTCGCCTATCATTATTGTTTCCATCCTATATTGCCGACTCAATATGTTGCGACTTCGTTTCGTATAGTTGAGGATTCATTTTGGCCACTAAATAAGAAGTGAATGTATACTTGATTCTATCTATTAGTTTTGAGTCATCGACTAAACTACCATCTACGGCGAATCTTGAAACGGCTCTCACACTGGAATAGATATATCCATCGGATGTGAGAAAGATGTAGGTTATGAGTTTTCCAATATCAAGCCTTCGCCTCAACAGTTGCAAGGACCAGTCATTCTACCAGCTCCAGCTCCGAGTGTCACCATAGATGTCAATATATTTCCTCAATCACGGTACCCTCAATCTAGTTGGCGTATCCACATGCTGCCTAAGTGACCAATTGATTTGGACGATATTCCCAGTAGGAACCTGGCTGTGGTATGTGATATAGTTGCCCTGGCTATCTTGTAGTGTTTTGGGTTACACTGCCTGATAGATCTGCGAATGGCGATTACTTACTTACTACCACGATTTCCTAGAAAAAAGAAACAAATGGAATCCTCAAAATGGAAATATAGACATACCTCGGATGCATCGAATGCAAGGCACACCCAAGGGTCCGAGATACCAATCGTATCGCCATTTCCCGAATGCAGAGAGCATGTTACGCCAACCATACAAGTGAGGTACGCTAAATTCTATGATAGGCCTAGAGAGTAGCCACCGGTTGTTAATGTATTATTGAATGGCCATTTAATCAGCATAGTCTCTCTCGTTCTAACATACCATTTGTACAGCACAACTACCTTGAGGTTCCCAGTTTCACAGATCTTTTCAATTCCCAAAGAAATGAAAGCCCAGTGGGTACCCCTTAATAATCTCCTACTCTTCATCTCTACTATATCTACCAGACCAGCTGCCTACGAGGTTTACCAAGCAGGATGTGCCGCTGTTGTCATGGCTTGTTACTCGGCAGCAGGCTTCACCTGGGGAGCTACTATGGGTGCTAGTGCACCTGCCTCCGTCATATTATGCAACTCGGCTTTCGGTACATGCCAAGCAGCCTGTGCCACCGTCTTATTAGCACCGACACTCTGAACTAAGACGTGCTGGCTTTGAACAGGGCCCGCAAATTGGCAAAAAGGAAGTGAGGAACCAATCTCTCGGATTTTCACAATATTCACACGATTAACATATTACCATAAGCAGAAGCTAGTGCTCTGACGATCTACGAAAGCTATTCGCCCGATAATTTATTGGCTTAGGCTCAGGACGGTAGAGTTGTATAGATCCGGTCAATCGTACTCGATGCAGCCAACACTTAATTTTCTATCAAAGCGAACGTTCAAACGATGGGAAACAATATGTATTGTCTACTAAATAGGATTCCTTTCCGATTATAGCTCTGTTTTTAGTCACAGTACCCTGTACTGATTGATGCGATAGCCTATATGTCTGCTCCAACATCAAACTATGACTAGATCGCCCAGGCTTCGGAAATCTTTGTGATTGAAAGGGCTTTATTTGGCCCATCTAGGTAAATACCCCTGGGACGGTTCGTTTGATCTGCGAACCGGTTCCTCTTTAATTACCCGAGGAAGATAGAACAACCCCCGAATGTTCCAAAATAGTAACTTCGTTAAAAGCCTGGTGCTATCACTTTACCTACGAGGGGGCACAGAAGACCAGGCTGCGACCCGGGCTTCCGCACAGAGCAAAAAGTTCACGACTTATGCACAAAAGCATCAATACATGTTTGACCACTTCCTATCCCTATGGGGCTAATATTTTGGTCTAAATCACGGCCAATCTTTTCCGGAGGCCGAGTCGCTTGTGAAATACGTTGGGTTATACTCAGTAAGATCAGGCTGCTCAGTGAGAAAATCAAAACTATTAAACCATTGCAGCGACAAGACACAAATATCCCATTTAATTGAGTATAAATATTTATATGCAGCGAAGTATAAGCTGTGATGGAAAGGAGATCGGCAGTTGAACTGACGCGAATGCCTCAAATCCCAAAGATCCTCGGCTCGTTTCCCCGCAAAACCGCGGTCTCTCAGAATTTTACCTTATTCTCCTTTATATCTTATAATAATTCTGAGCAGTAACTACTATTCTTTCCTGAAGGGTAACATTGCACATCATGTCCCCTTTCCGCATCGTTGAGCATGTCGTGCCCACTCAGCATATTAGGGAGTACCCTGGAGCCACGGCCAATGACCAAGAAGAGCCCTTGCATCTGGCTGTAAAACAATACATTCCACTGGACAATCCCAATCCGCAACCGGGCGATATTACAATACTTGGTGCCCACGCGAATGGCTTCCCCAAGGTATGAGATACAAAGTGCCGAGGTCCAGACCAGGCCAGAGACGCCAGACCCGCTTTCGGACTGCGCGCGCATTGCACGCGCATTGCGATGGCCTTCGAAGTATAGAATTGGCAATGTACTGATCTTTTCTCGCAGGAACTATATGAACCACTTTGGGAGGAAATTCACGCTCGTTCCAAGCAGAATGGGATACGCATTCGCAGTATCTGGATGGCCGACGTGGCGCAACAGGGCCAGAGCAGCGTGATCAATGAAGATTCCCTCGGAAATGATCGTATGTGATCTGAATCTCTTATGAGAAGCAAACGTGATATTAACTTCGTTAAAGCTAGCTGGTTCGACCATCCCCGAGATCTCCTCCATCTAGTCAATGTCAAGCGGGCTGAAATGCCTCGGCCTATCGTTGGCATCGGGCATAGCATGGGAGGTGCCCATCTGTAAGTTTCAATAACCAGTAAATTCATGCAACCGCTAGCTAATATACCTCCTAGTACACAACTGTGCCTAATGCACCCCCGACTCATCCACACACTAGTACTCCTAGACCCAGTGATCCAACGCCAAACCACACAACTAGACAGTCTCATGCTTCAAATCGACAAGCGCGAAATCGCCAAAACAACCCAACTATCAACCCACCGGCGCGATATCTGGCCCTCCCGCCAAGCCGCCGCAGAGGGCTTCCGCCGCAGCCCCTTCTATCAAGCCTGGGATCCACGAGTGCTATCCCGGTGGATCGAGCACGGCCTGCGCGACCTCCCAACAGCTATCCACCCACTAGACTACAAGATCCCGACAGACAAAGCCACCGGACCCCCAGTAACCCTCCGAACCACACTACACCAAGAAGTGTTCACCTTCTCGCGGCCAAACTACACGAACATCCCGAACAGCACCAAGCCCGTCAACCGCGTAACACACCCAGACCTAGACGCAACTCACCCACACACCTATCCCTTCTACCGTCCCGAACCAGCCCGCGTCTTCTCCCAGCTCCCATTCCTGCGCCCCAGCGTGCTGTACATCTTCGCCGGCAAGTCCGACATGTGTCATCCCGCCATGCGCGCCGACAAGCTCGCCAACACCGGTACTGGGCTGGGCGGTAGTGGCGGCGTTGCTGCAGGCCGCGTGCGTGATGTTCTCTTCGAGAACGCTGGTCATCTTCTTGCCCAGGAGGCTGTGAATGAGTGCGCCGATGCGGCGGTTTCTTGGCTTGCGCCGGAGATCCGCCGCTGGCGCGCTGAGGAGGAGAGTTTCCGCGCGGCTTGGAGTCAGAAGTCGAAGATTGAGAAAGCCACTATTGATGCGGAGTGGTTGAAGAATGTTCCTGCGCCGGAGCGAAGGCCGAAGAAGGCGCAGAATGGCGAGTCGAAACTGTAAGCCGTCTGATTTTTGTGCCTGCTTCGTTTTCTAGCGTTGGGTGTAAATATAAATGCATAGTCTGCTTTCGCGGATTATCCCAGCACATATGAATATAGATTCCAAGTCTCCATCTGAACATTTTTCTATTGCTTTCAGATCCTATGAATGAGTACGCCGAACCAATGATCATAATACCTCACAACCCCGACTCCCATCTATAACAATGACCCGCGTGCCCCCGGATAAAACAAAAATGAAAGAAAAAGCATCATATATCTATGGTCCAAAGCCAAAAGATCCGTCTCCGGGACGAACTGTATTCGTGAAAGCTATGCAATCGCAACGCCAAGAGGGAATAAAAACAGTGCTCTGCTCCGAGTCTCGCGGCAAAGAGCAGACAGGGAGGAGCATGGTATCTATTTCATGTTATGTTGGGGGTCACATTTGCAAGAGTGTGGTATATTGCCACCCGTAAACAACGATGGGTGCGAGTAACGAACTAACTGGGGGAGAGAGAGAATGTCTAGGTGGCTGTTTCACGTCGACTTCTTGGCTCGGGATACCCCGTTCGCGGGCGACCCACCAGAGGTGCGGATCACCTCGGGGATCTGCCAGAAGTGCGCCCAGCGCAGGTGGTATTCGTCTTGTCGGTTGTTGAGACAGTGGCGGAGCCAGATTCCCCATGTGATATAGAGATAAGCACCGATGCCAGTCATGATATGCCTGCAAGTAAAAATAAATTAGCAAACAGGCCAATAGCAATCCATAGTCCGGGTGAACACATACCACCAGCCATGCCCTTCTAAAAAGAGGCCCCATGGAAGACCAACAGAACGGCGCATCCGACGGATCTCAGAGCAGAACACGTTATCCAAATTCCAGATGAAGAAACCTCCCAAAAACATGCTCAGTCCATATATGACCATGAACCACATGGTCTTGAGTGTCTTCTCGTCGCGCACATTTTCGTACTGCTGGCGTTCCTTTGTCGGCACGGGGAGTCCCTTCTTCTGGCGCGCTAGGCGGTCCTCTTCCGTCGAGTGGCGCCATTTGGGTCGGAGGGTCACTTCCATAGTGTGCATGCTGCGCAAGACGACAACAGTGGTAAGTAGCGCGTATGCGTTCTGGTGGAATACTGGGTCTTGGAGGTAGTGGTAGTACAAGGTGATGAATATAGCGAGACCGGAGAGCGAAATTCCGAGACAGACTCGTACGGCGGTGGTCCGGGAGTAGGAGAATGAGGCGTAGGCCATAAGGCAGGTGGTATAAATCATTGAGAGTTCATCCACTAGTTGCATGGGATCTGTTCTGGGGGTTCACCGGTCAGCTCTGCGATTACTCATATCCCGTTTTAGCTATTGGTGATCGTCCACCGCGGTTTGACCAGACTTTGGGCTTGGGAGGGGTATAAGGGAACTTGCATTTGAGGGTCGAGTGAAACAGGAAGCTCCCTGTTCCGACTACTAGGTAGCCAAGGAGGGCAACCGTGAAGATTTGGTCATGTCCATTGCGACGGCAACTCCGTATGCCCTGGACTCCAAGCCACATGAACAGCAAATTCGTGAGTGTGTTGACGATCTCTGCGGCATACTCGGTGGCATAATAGTCCTGGGCAAAGGGATATATTAGCATGTTTCACATGTGGGCTTCTTGGAATACGTACCTCTTCGCACCAGTTCAAGGTGGAGGTGACAGGCTCCCAGTATCCGTCCTTTGCAGGCGGATAGGGAAAAAAGGGCAAAGACCAAGGCATAATTTACACCAAGGTAAATAGAGATATTCCTGTAAATGTTCTCTGTGTCTCTAAATTCAAAGAGAAAAGGGAAAAGAGAAACAAATACCACATGACGTCGATTATCCACGGGACCGGTTGGTCCGTGCACTCCGCGAGATGCCGGAAGCGGAAGGTTCCTTTATTTACATTACTATAACCGGAATGAAGTGTTAAAGGACTTGTCTATATCCATGTTGATCCTTTTAGGGTACTTTGATGCACACTAAGCGGACCCGAGCGAGCAGAAAAAGTGCGGAAGCCCTTTCATGGATTGAAGAACACCACACGTACTGGTTCCTCTTTCCTCTCCAACACTTGAATATTCAGCCCTGCGTAAAGCTGCAACGAGAAGCTAGAATTAGCCTACACAATTAATACAGGACCTAGATGCATACAATGTCTGGAATGTGATATCTAGCGGAAACGACGAGTAGATCTGAGCGATTGCCCCCCTTCTGTCGGACCTAGGCCTTACCCAATCCTATGGGCACCACGCTAAGGAGCTAAAGATACATCAGTAATCCAAAATGGGCATGAAGGGAGCCGGGTCCTCCCACGCTGCCTCGCAATTAGCGAGGAAATATCAATATCTTTCTTCCACTCTTTCAACCTGCCCCCTAGCGAGCCTGTCTATCTGGTCTCCGCCGCCTATACCCCCCGAAAACGAAGTAACAATATTGACACGGTGACAGCTTATACCAAAAGGGCGCGCATAGGCACCAATGTATGTCAAGTACTTCTGAAGCGAATACCAGAGGGTCTTTCGAGCACGTTTCCCTTTATTGGGATTAGGCCACAAGCCACTTCCGGCGCTTGTCATTTGGGACTTGTGGCACTGTTGGACTATGCTATTTCCCTTCTAGGGGCCCAGGGCTTGATGCGCCTAACCCGGACGGGAGCGTTTTCGAGGTAGGACAGGAGAAACCATATTTCGGACCGATATGGTTGGCGCTGCTCGGCCGAGCTTCCAGGTAAAAGAGAGAACATTTAACATTGGTTGTTCTCTTGTCTTTCAAGATATACGAGCAGGCATTGGAACAGTAGAAAATACTTCTGCTTCGTGACTGTCGACCCTTTACTACACTGTTTGCTAGTTCAGACTGATATCTTTGTTAGTTTGCCAGTTTGTTGATGTTTTACAGGGGTATGATTACCCCGTTCCTTCATAGATCGTATAATACAGATTCTTCTTCATCATCTCTCTCACAATATGCTCGACAATTTTTGGCATTATTATTTCCGGATTTGTTCCACCTCCCCAGTGTTCCGGTACAGACCTAATGATCTCTATACTATCACAAGCTAGTACTAATCTTATACCACTATTAGGTTCTCGTTATCTCGTTATTTGGCCCAAGACAGGGGCATATCATCTATGCCTGATTCAACATTGACGGTAGTTTGATTGTACGAGCGTCAGATATCTTCGATTTCGAGAAGAAGAACCAAAATAGATTCGACCTCTTCATGCGCTACTACAACTGCGAACCCAAGAGTGAATTATACAGGCATTAAGGGCTTAGCTGTAGTTTGCGCCCGAGAAGTAATAGGGGGCAGATGGTGCAGTCGGCGAGCCCGATTGGGCAGGCTAAATTGTAGGGAAGCGATACGTGTATGATAGAGAAGCAGAATAATGGAAAAGTGAGAGAAAGAGAGGAAGAGCAGCGAGGAGAGGTGCATGGAAGGCATATTGGGGTGCTGAACCTAAAAGACGAAAACTAATTCGAAAAGGCAATTCACAGCCATTTACATTTTACATTTTACGTATTTATATATCTATCTCTGGTTCCTCTATTATGTACATGTCATTATGTCTATGTCTATATCTATATCTACATCTATATTTATCATTATGTCTGCTGCATTTAATCTATACAACATGCATATGCGTTGACTATAAATGGTCTAGTACAAGGTCCAAGAGCCGCATGAAAGATATGACAGTCATATAGATATACTAGTTGACTTTTGAATACTATTTGAAGTATATATTATTATTATTAGGTGAATAGTAAACTTCTACAATCTAATGGTAGAACCCTTTCAAGGTCGGATAAAAACCTCCAGCGGTGTGGCTTATCGATAGCCATTGCTGACACCCATGACTTCACTGTTTTCAACGTCTATCCGTAACCTCGGCAAGGTCAACGCTTGCAATAATTGCTCTCTATCTTGTTCCATTCTATTTTCCCTTATTTACTCCCTGGTGGAATGCAAACTGGTGGTCATTCTTGGCTGTGACCATCTTTGTGGAATTTTCTCTGTTTTTTTTTACGCATCCGGTGGGCCTCGACGTCTTCTTGACCGCTACGCATACGCGACGCCTATGGACCTCAATCTGGCATTGAATCTTTTATTTATCTTTAAATTAAATATATTCACTGACACCAAACTCACGGTCTGAGTTGACTCAGCAATGTCGAGCAATAGCACATTAACGGTGCCACAGGTGAAAACAAGCACGTCAACAAGTATGCTCTTTGAACCCAATCATTTTTATTTCATTGCTAATCATAATCCTCTTATTGCTCCAGCCTCAAAGACACCCTTTCACTTCGCTGCTGGCCTTTGCTCTGGCCTTACCTCCTCCATCCTTCTCCAACCCGCAGATTTACTCAAAACTCGAGTCCAGCAGTCCCAGGGAGCGGCCCTCCTCCCAACTTTGAAGGCGATCATCTCTTCTCCGAACCCCATCCGTGGATTATGGCGGGGTACCCTCCCTTCAGCCCTCCGTACCGGCTTCGGGTCGGCATTATACTTCACCAGTCTCAATGCATTGCGCCAAGCAGTTGCGCAAAGCAACCCACTGGCTCTAGCCAGTCCGGTAACAGGCGCTAGATCATCATCCGTCCTCCCCAAACTCTCCAACACAGCCAATCTCGCTACGGGTGCCGTCGCAAGAGTTGCCGCGGGCTTCGTAATGATGCCCGTGACCGTGCTCAAGGTCCGTTATGAGTCAGACTACTACGCGTATCGCAGCTTAGTAGGCGCAGGCCGGGATATCGTGCGTACCGAAGGCCTGCGTGGTCTTTTCGCAGGATTTGGGGCTACTGCTGCTCGGGATGCCCCCTATGCGGGCCTCTATGTTCTCTTCTACGAACAACTGAAGCGACGGTTCGCCTTGATGGCTGCAAAACCCTCTAATAATGGCGAGACACCAACTGCTGTTTCGTCCTCATCAATACACTTCGTCTCCGGCGCAGCGGCCGCTGGCATGGCGACTGCAATCACCAATCCTTTTGATGCCGTCAAGACCCGGTTGCAGCTGATGCCTACCAAATACAAAAACATGGTGCATGCTACACGCTTGATGATCCACGAGGATGGCATGCGCAGTCTCTTTGGTGGACTGGGTCTCCGCATGGCTCGCAAAGCCATCAGCTCGGCGCTGGCATGGACTGTCTATGAAGAGCTCATTTTGCGCGCTGAGAAGCGGTGGGAGACGAATTCCCAGATGGGTCTTTAGGCTTGCATTATACCTGCCCTTGGCTATCACTCTCCCCCACATCATACTCATTCCACTTTCTGTATTATAGTCCGTTCAGGCCCCACTCTACCTCGCATCTGGGTCTGTGCCCAGACGTGCATACCTGCATTGGGCTTGACCCAATGGGAGGTTTTACATGGTAGGCTGAGGCCTGGCATGTATATTGTACTGTATCTGCACATGTCACCTACCATATAATCTCCTACCTCAAGTTTTCCATATATACTACGGGTGGCCCCCAGTCTAGCTGTACTAAGCACGTGTACCTGCGAGATGTTCACCAAACCCGTAGACTATACAGGAGATGATGGACTAGATATATGTGGCAGGCTGGCGATGGATATACCTGGCATGGCGAAGAGAATTTAGAATCAAAATAACAACAGGTCATCAGCTCATATCGCGTTAATGTACTACCACATACCATGTGATATAAAAAAAAGGTCGAAAAGAAACACATCTCAGCACAACACAACTCAGCACGATTTCAACAAGAAACAGTCCAATCGGACCGGCTAAAACAACGCAATGACAAAACATGTACGTGAATCCGAATTTCTTGCCCAAGCAGCATCCATGATCAAGGCAGCGCAGAATGGAATACATTTATGTCAAGATGCGCACCCGGCCTGAAGGACTCTTCTTCCGGACCAGGAACAGCCTGTCCTTTCTGCGGTCGTTGACTTTCAATTCAGTCCTCGAGTGGGATGTCTCGGCGATGACCTTGCCCTCGCGTAGACGTTGGGTGTGGGCGAAGAGCTGATCTTGGAAGTCGTGGTCTATCCACTTTTTGATGATGATGTAGTTGGTGTCAGT